>CANSNZ010000063.1:10930837-12236675 GCA_947646795.1 Beta lomatogona | reverse complement strand
TTTTATAATAGGATTGTATTTATTTTGTAGAGCATGATGTTGTTCATACTCCCTCCCTTCTTTAAATTTCTTCTCTGATCTAGAGGAAAGGGAGTGAATTAATGAAAAGTGAGTAATATTTTTTGACTTTTATATAAGAGAGAAAATTGTTTAAGAATATGAGTGCATACTTTAATAGACCAAATAAAACATATAAATCCAAGTGGCGTGATAAGGGATAGTAAAAATGACAAAATAAAAAAAATTCCGATATAAAATGAAGTAACGGGAAAATTCTAAGAAATGGATATATATGAAAAGAAGTTAAAATAAAACAAGGACATGAAAATAAATCTAAAAACTAACGACGTGAAAAGTAAAAATGCAATATTTGAGGACCTATTTTATTCATAAAATGAAATTACAGTGCATGATCTGCCTTCACAAATCACAAGTTAATAAAAAAAACAAAAACTAGTGCTCAATATTTGTGTAATTCTTAAACATATCATGCAACAAAATGTTACGTGATAATTGGTACGAACTCATAAAATATGTATAAAACTCCTTTTAACAAATGTCCTTGGTCCTCATACAAATCAAAGTTACAAAATAGTTCGACTAGACTCATACAAATTTATCCTAATACTTTATCTATTATTTCATAATTACAACGTCTCGACTTTTGTATATGATACAACATTATAAACAGCTCAAAAGATTGGTTAGCACTTGATTCAAACATCGGATTCTCAAATCTTCATTATGCACTGCAATGTTAAGTAGGCCTTCGCCAAACATAGAAAGGAGGGAAAAAAAGGCTAATTAGCTGAACTAAGCATCATAGCACTATTAACATGAGCTAAACCATAAAGTTTGTCTTGTAGAGTAACTTAAGTATAATTGTTAACCATGAAACATTAAACAAATCTCAATTGTTGGCTTGTATCAGATATTATCAGATGTGTCCAAGGGAATCCAGCTCCAGTAACTTCCTGTTCACAAAAAAGGAAAAAAAAAACCCAACTAAAAAGCCAACAAAAAACTGTTTCTTGTTTTTTGAGAGAGAAAAAAGGAGGGGAAGAAACCCAAGATAAAGAGCAAAAACAGGATTGAAAGACGGGCATTTTCAATAAGGCGTGCTTGTTTGATCATTCTTGAAATAGAAAGAGGAGAGAGAAAATTAAAGTGGGAATAATTACTGAAGAGAAAGCAAAATCATACCCCATTTTTTTCTTTATAATTTCATAAAGTGTTCTTTGTACAGATACCCACACTGGTAAAGTTAACAACATGTTCTTCTTCTTGTTCCTTTAAAAACCCACCTTATTCTTTCTATTGTTTTTTTCCTTTTGTTTTTACTTTCTGGGTTTTCCTTGATTCTACACATTGAAGGTTTTCTTCCATTTTTATCTTCAAGGTGAGTTCTTTAAACCAAAAAGGTTAGAAATTTAAGTCAAATAGTTGGTGGGTTTTTTTTTTTTGTTAATGGGTTTGGTTAGTTGAAAGTTTATAGTGATTTGTGGTTCGGTTGAAATTTGCCATATAAATTTGCTATGCTTCTATTTTTGAGCTAACAATTAGTTACCAAAATTAGATAAAGAAGTGTTATTTTGTATGATCAGCTGGAATTGTGGGTGATTTTGTAGCAAATTTTGAAGTTCTGTGTTTTGTTTATGGTTCCAAGATTTGAGATTTTGATATCTGTTGGAATTTGTACTTGTTTATATTAATTATAATTGTGATCAGT
This sequence comes from Beta lomatogona, assembly GCA_947646795.1. Lineage (NCBI taxonomy): Eukaryota > Viridiplantae > Streptophyta > Magnoliopsida > Caryophyllales > Amaranthaceae > Beta > Beta lomatogona. The sequence goes on along the minus strand of CANSNZ010000063.1, from coordinate 12,234,946 downwards.
AATGTCTGAAGTAAGATTTGGTAAAGGAGAAGCTAAACTTAGAAATGTTCCAATTGCTGTGACTCCTGAGGGTTTCTGGTGCTGTCCTTCACCTGTTGTGTTCCAAAAAAACCTTAAAACACAAACTCCTTTAAACAAATCCAAACACCCACTTTCACCACCTCCACCACCAATTGCTGCTTCTGTTAATAAGAAACAAAGTCATACAAATGAGAAGAAATCGTCGCAAAACCCGCCTAAAACGACACCTTCAGATGATCAGAAGAGTGCCAATAATGGAACTCCTGTATCTAATGTGCCTGTAGGAGGTGAGAGGACTCCTAGAAATAAAGCTGAGAATTTGCCAAAAAAAGTTTCAATTGAGTTTGGTGAGTCTGGAACTAGTGATATGAAGGTGTTGTTATTTGGGAAGCATGGATTCTCAGTCAAGTTGAATGTTCATAAGAGTGTTCTTGTGGAAAATAGCATTTTCTTTGCCGAGAAATTGGATGAACAAGAGCCTGGTGTGTCTTCCCTTCAGATTTTTGATTGTGAAGATGTTGAAATTTATGTTGAAACTATTGGTTTGATGTACTCAAAAGACATGAAGCAGAGGCTTCTCAAGCAAAGCGTTCAACGAGTGCTTCGAATCCTCAAGGTAACTCAGAAAAGGCAACTCTATATTGATTTGCTTCTTTACATTCTTGCTTATATTAGTTTCCCGTTGGTTATCTTTTCTTCCATTTTTTCGAACTCATGTCTTAGGATCTATTGATGGTTTCGTTTAGATTCGGCTGAAAAGGATTTCATATGCCTTATAAACCAAAATAGAGTTGTGCCTCTGAAATGCACATTAAGATAAAATCACTGATAATTTAAGGGGGTTTCATAAAATTTTCACCTACCAAATTGAACTTATAGATGTAAAAAGGTGAGAAAAAAAACAGTGGACACAAGTTATATAAGTAAGGCAAGAGTATTGACCTATTCATTTTTGTTCTCTTTATTTTACCCAATCCTTTAAAATTTCTAAGGATGTACTGAACTAAAGATGCATTCTTTGCAGGTGGCAGAAGTAGTTGGTTATGGCTCATGTATTCAGGCTTGTTTAAATTACCTGGAAGCTGCCCCTTGGGTTGGGGAAGAGGAGGAGGAGAAAGTGGTGTCTTCAGTTCTTAAACTTCAGAGCGAGGGCGTTGGTGTAAATCCAGTCCTGAAACGAGTCTCTTCAAACATCTCCAGACGTCCTAAAGACACATTATCTCACATAGTGGAACTTGTTCTTAAGAGTAACGAAGAGAGAGGTCGTCGTGAAATGAAATCAATTGTTCTGAAACTTCTTAGGGAGAATAACAGCAGCTCAGATTCTGATAGCTCACCTGATATCTGTTATGAAACACTTTATGCTTCATGTAGAAGCTGCTTAGATTCATTATTATCCCATTTCAAGCGGGGCACAGGGCCTGAATTCAGTGACAAGCCCATGGACTGCCAGGACCCAATTGCCAAGCAGATTGCGCTAGAAGCGGACAACCTTGCCTGGTTGCTGGAGATTTTGGCTGAAAGGCAGTTAGCAGATGAGTTTGCCCTCATGTGGGTCCGTCAACAGGAGTTAGCGAGCTTACATCAAAAGCTGCCTGCTATGACTCGCTACCATGTTAGCTGCATAACAGCAAGGTTGTTTGTTGGGATAGGTAGGGGGGAGCTGCTTCCATCAAAGGACATCCGTCAGATGCTGTTGCACACATGGTTGGAGCCATTGACCAGTGATTACAGCTGGCTAAATCACGGGTGCAGATCATTTGATCGGAAGGTTGTGGAGGAAGGGATCGGAAGGACGATCTTGACTTTACCCCTAGAGGATCAGCAAAGTATTCTGCTCTCTTGGTTGGGCAATTTTCTTAAAGCTGGTGATAGTTGCCCGAATCTTCAAAGAGCGTTTGAGGTCTGGTGGCGCAGGACCTTTATTAGGCCGTATGCTGAGCCACGAGTTAATCAAGGTCAGTCAGATAACTCACTGACATCTTAGGGCATAGATTAGAATAATTACCTTAATTCATACAGGTTTCTTTAACAAGGCTGATTGTGTTTATGGTTTGAAGAGTGGTTTTTTTTAACTTGAAAAGTGGAGTGATCTGTGATATAAAGTGGTGTAGTTCTTGTACTCTTATCAACCAGTGGGTTGGCCGATGGATGCTAATCGGAACTTTGAGTCCTCTGAATCCAAGGTACTGTTTATAGCCTGATCAAGCTGTGGTGATTTTCAAGAAACGGGAATTGATGAATAAAATGTAACCCGACTTTTGAGTGATTCTGATAGATATTAGCCCTACTTAGATACTAGTATCTGTAAGTTTTTATAAGCTTGTATTTCTTGATTGAGCTTTTGGATCTTCGAGTATTCCTAAGATCAAGAGTTGAAGTCCTGGAAGATCAGAAATCAGTGTTGTATAGAGGGAAATGCTGTAAAAATTAAGCAAATTGGTTTTTCCAAACATAGTAATGTATCAGTTTCTGTTTTTTTCTTCTTGAACTCATTTGAGGTATTTAGCTCATGTATATTGTTTGAGATGCCCTTAATTTCTTAGGAGGGCTTCTGCAGTCTGCCTAAATTTAGTTGATCATGAGCTAGACCATTGCTTGAAACACGGCCTACTATTGCCTCGAGAAAGCGTACGAAATCCGAGGAATTCGGGTTAGGCCAGATAGCTGTCTTGAGCGGGTGTAAGACCAACATGTGTATCTGGGGTGGCCCGGTGGGGGATACCTGATTAGCTATTTAGCTCTACAGTCTTGTGCCTTGAGCTTTCCTTGGTGGTTGAATGCTTTCTTTTTGTTTCTGTACTAGAAAGAATTAGGCTATCAGGATATCCCCAATCTAATAATTATTGGGGAATTTGGTTGAAAGTATGATAGATCAATTTCATCAATCCGGTGCAAACTATCTTACTTTTCAATTTACCTAATCCAATTTGATTAGCAACCAAACATACTGCCTTATCCAATTGAGAAAGTCTTGAGTAAGACATCTCATGCTAATTCTTTTAAAGTACAATTATCTCGTTAATGAAAGAGTCATATGTTATCTATAATAGAGATTAGAAGCAGCAAATACAAAGCAATTTGGATCAAATAAATTTCTAATTTGGCAAAACTACAATCACTGTAGACTTAAAACTTACACATGTTGAGACACGGCATAGAACTTCATCAACAAACTAAATTTTGATGCGAAATTAAAAAGCATAGTCCCAAACTATCACAATGAGAGAGATAAAAGTCAATATATAGACATAGATGTAACTCTAACATTTGGGTAAAAGAGTTTCAATTGAGAGATAAAAGAGTTTTCATTGTGAACAATGAACATGAACCCAAAAAGTAGAGAAAAGAAAAGGAAAAAAAAGCTTATTATCAATCAAAAGGTGGATGGTAGCCCTTAGAATAACAAAAATGCTTAAAAAAGAGAATAGAGATAAATAACATGTATACCATTTCACAGTAGATCATTGTGAGACATCAAGAACCATCTCCTGGAAAGGGAAAATCGGCCCTAATCTCATAATAAACTTTTTTTGGCAACAAGTAAATTGTACAAAACAACAGACAAGTTAACCCATGATTTTAGACGAGTGATAACTCGTCATTGCATGGGTCGACAAACTAAACCTACTGCAAACTTTATCAAACACCACATTTAGTACTAAGTTTCTTAAAGGGGGAGGGGACACGTTGCAGGGGATACAACTCCCTGGCTTGCGCATGCAACGAACACGGTGAAGACAAGGTGAACCTTCACACTGGCACGGTGAAGACAAGGTGAGCCTTCACACGGTGAAGACGGGCCTTTGAAGGATCTCAACCTGGCACTAGGCAATGACTTCCTCATATGGCACCGGACAATCCTGTGTGCTCTCATCCTAGTTTCTTTTGCTGCTTTCCTCTTTGTTGATGATTCTTAACCCTTTTGCTGTGAACCTGCAATTAGATCTTTTGTATAACATGCTGTAGATCCCCCCCCCAAAAAAAATTTCTAGTAGTTGGGTGATTGGAGCAAGTTGTGTAGATTGCCATAGTTGGGCTTGTGCACTAATGGTGGATATTTAAGAGTGAAACTTTAATTTTTTTTATATAAGGTAAGGAGAAAAGAAGGTTAGGAGACCCTCTGCACGAGGGGAGCTCCAACCTTATCGTTTACAAGGATAGAATGAAGAGCAGAATGAGTACAATCATCTATATAAAACCGAGAATCAACTAAATGACCTACGTTGGAGATCCAATCTGCTGCTTTGTTTGCTTCCCGGTAGATATGACGAATAGCCCACAAAGAGAAAGAACGAAGAAGAGCTTGGATATCTTGGATGATATGAGCAATCAGGGCTGTCTTTATCAATTTGGAGGCCCTGTTCAGTTTTTATTATGGGGCCTAATAACTAGAGAAAAAAAGTTAATATGGAGTGTCAACCATATTTTTTACTATTTAGAATCTTATATAAATAAAATTATACGGGCCTTGTTCGATTTATCACCACAAATACTTTGAGAGTATGAAATCATCCTGATTTTTTTATTATGATAATCTCAATTAATATAAAGGTCAAAGATGTGTATTTGCAAACGTGTAAAAATAAAAATAAAACATATAGGTGAGTAGTTTGTAAATGGCAAGGGAAAAGGAGATGGGAGTATTAATATCATAAAATAAAATGATGAAGATACGTAAAGGAAATGAGAATAACAAAAAAAGTGGAAATAACTTTTGGTTATACAAATCCTTATGTTGAATATTTAGTTGTAAACTAGATGAATAAGAGTGTCAGAAAAATTCTATAGCCACAGATAATAAGTATTGCATATTGCCAATATTAATTAAACAAGGGAAAAGATTTGAGGGTAGAAAAACAATACCCAAAAGAAAGAGGCATTGAAGATTCGAACTCGCGACCTATCCATTGGAAAAGAGTTTTAGAGCACACAGAAACCACTCGGCTACATTCATATTACATCAAGGTTTTTGCAAGAGGCAGTTTATAAAAGAATAAGTCAAGCGAAAATGGGCCCTCCATAAATGGAGGCCCTATGCTGTTGGCCAGCTTGCACTGGCTAATATCCGGGCCTGTGAGCAATCTGTCAAGGAGGAGACCAGATACCTTTTACTGAGTTGATGACCATAAGATTATCACCTTCAATTTGGAGTTGACGAATATTGTTCTGGATAGCTAGGCGAAGCCCTTGTTGAAGAGCAGTTGCCTCGGCAATGAACACGGAAGAAGATCCAAGGTTGAAAGCTGCAACTTTGTGGAGATGTCCATCAGCATCTCTAATGATAATACCTGCTGCTGCAGAAGTATCGCGAACCGAGCCGAATTGAGTTTGAAGAAGGAGGTGGGAGGTGGCTTCTAAGAAACGAGGATGGAGGAAAATTGCATAGGTGATGTATGCCTGTACTTTTTTTTATGTGATCCACACGTTTTCAACATTACTTAATGTTTAAAAATGTATATGTTGTTAAGTAGCCTTCTCATGTCATTATCTAACATTCTCGTATAATCGTGTCTTATAACCTTCTCAATATGTCATGCAAATTGCATAGGTGATTTTTAAATTACTTCTCTTGATTTTCTTTTCTAAAAACTCTATCTTTCTTTACACCATGCTTTCTCTTCTTCTCACTCTTCTTTCCCCACTCCACAGACCACCACCACAAAATACAAACACAAGATTTTTTAGTATATGTGTCATTTTGCCCGATTTTGGTAATTATATATGTCATTTTAAATTTGTCAAATGTTTAATTTTTGTGTCTTTCTGAATGTTTGTTTGTTGGATTACTACTCCCTCCGTCCCAATATATAGTTCCCATTTCCATTTTGGGTGTCCCAAAATATAGTTCCCATTTCCATATTTAGTTCCACATTTTTCCGTAATTTGTCTAGAAAAACCGTGTCCCATCATTTATTTGCTTCTCGAATTTTGTTATTTGCTTTGTTTATTCAACCCAAGTGTTACAATTAATGCTCTTTCACCAATTATTCTCTATTCTCTCTCCTAAAATCATCTTTTCCCATACAACATTTATTTAAATAAACAAAAAATCTTTAATAACCCTCTTAGATTCTACTTGCATAAATTACCGTGAAAAAAGGGAAATGAGAACTATATTTTAAGACGAAAGGAGTATGATTTTTTGTATAGCTACTCAACTTGGACATTAATACTACCATTAAAGTGCCAAAATATTTCCAAGATTTTGATTTTCACGATATCATTAAGTATTCACACATGCTATTTTTGTTTGAGCTAAGATGTGAGTTTTTTGGACATAAGGCGGGCCTAAGGCAAAAGCCCGTTGAACAATTGGACAACTGACATTTCACTATCGAACGTGGGCCTATGAGGTGCACTAGGAATCCCGGCACTCCTAGATAGTGAATAATGATATTTCTTTTGCGTTTTTCTTTTAATTTTTAAAATATTTAGTACTACCTCTATTATCTATTTGTTGCAGTCAAGTTGTTTGACAAGCAATTCTAAAAGCATGATAGGCAAGGTAAATTAACAAAATAATTAAAAAAACTTGAAAGTAACATCACATGAGAGGTTTGTTTGAACAAAAGAAGTCCTTAATGGTGGTACAAAAATAGGCATAGTAGAATCGATATCATTGGTACCACACTTCATGAAATAACAACTCTATCATAGTATTACTTGTTTTCATATCGCAATTATTCGTATGAAAGGAATAAATAACTAGAGGTCCTAAATTTTTGGGTTCTTATGTAGTTATCTGCGACTCCCTCTGTTTCTCTATAATATAATATATATACTTTCTTAATTAGACAGATTCATTGAAATACGCGAGTTATTTATGTACTTTTTTTTAGAAATCAAGTTCTCAAATCTTTTGTTCAATCAAACCCCCATGTTTTTTTAATCCATTAGAGCCACGAAGACAATACAAAGTACAATTAAACCCGATGTAATATACTTTGTTATTACTTCTTTTTCTCAATCATACGTTTTCTTTTCCTGCTGGATTATCATTAAACTCGTATGTTTAAGTTTCAAGTAGAGCAAGAAAGAAATAGAAGGCGTCAAATTAGATGGGGGGCCTATTCTCTATGTGCAATTGTGCATCTATGTGCTGTTTTGCTCCATCCTTGTCTCGCCACGCTTTCATTCAAACATTTGATGATCAGGGGGTGTAGGGGACCTCTTTGAATTACCATGATATTTATTGAAAGCGATGTGTAATATTGGTTCTCAAATTTTGTCACTATTAAATGCCTGCGACTCCATAAGTCTATCTATCCCCACTCTTAACTTATTACTCTTGTGATCTTGTCATTGCTACTCCTCTTCAACTTGTAAAATGCCATTTACATTTAGAGAGTGGTACCCTAAACCTCATTTATATATACTTCCTCCGTTTTTTTAGTTGCAACACTTTCCTAATAGGGAAATAATTAATTAGTTGCAATACTTTCTACTTTTACTTTTCCTTTCTCTCTATCTCTCTCCAATCACATGGGGCCCTCTCTTTTTTTCCTCTCTACCTCTCTCCTACCCAAATTTTGCATTGGAGTTGATGAAAAAAAAGTGTTGCAACTAAAAAAAACGGAGGAAGTAGGTTGAAACTTGAAAGCTGAAACCCAATCCCTCTTTTAAGAAAGGTCTATTTTAAACTATTTCTATGTCCAAACGTTTAAATTTATTTGGAAACTAATATACTTTTGGATATTGAACTAGTTTTTAGTGCCGGAAGATATGCTCCGGGTTATTAACGTTTTCATGTTTAAAAATATCATCTAATATTGCATAGTTTATTGGTTAGAACTTTAGTATATTAAATTTGAGGTCATGTGGTCGAATATCATATGAATCATGTTTCTAATTTTTTTTAATGCGCATAATGATGACATGGAATGAAAGAACTAAAGGGATAGTGCCACATGGCGCGTAGATTTGCTAATGATCGCTTTTTAATATATTACTAGAGATAGATGGTATCACAATTTGGCGGACTAATAAAAATTTTGGACCTTTTGGGTCGCACATATTTATGCACTACGAGAAATATAGTGTCTAGCAATAGATTTATGTGTTTGCAAAAATTTCAGTTGCCAAAATTCATGTTTGCGACTTACAAAAATTAGCACATTATATGACACTTTTGAGGGAATTTAAGTCAAAAATTACCCTAATCTTTTGTGAGAAAGTACATTATATGACACTTTTTGTTTTTAATCTAAGTACGCATCTTGTCGTGAATTTTGGCCAAAGAGTCAAAATTCGGGTAATTGACACTCCTTTTTTTCTCCCTCCATCTAAAATCCCTAACAAATATAGTTTCCTAAACATAATATGTATTCAATAGAGTATTTCCTAAAGGTACTCCATATTTAATGCATAATGTTTTCAAAATATAATAAGAGTGCGTCTTTGGTGTAATATGTTACACCACAACTTATTGTATAACATGCATAATGACATAGGCTATACAAATAATGACATGAATGTCATGTTATTTTGCCATTTATGTCATATCATTTGAGTTTTATTCACAAAAGAAGCGGTGGTTTGTGGATTGTTACACTCAAAAATTTGTGAGACAATAATTAATATTGTCAATTTGTCACAAATATACATCACTAATATCTTATGTGTAACGTAAGAAGTATATAATTAGAAAGTTGATTGAAATAATCTAATAGTGCAATTGATGTTACACATGGACTCCACAATATAACATGACAATAATTATAATTAAGTAGATCTCACACAGTTATTCTACTAATGAGTTTTCAAACATTAGGCCGGGCACACGAAAGTGGAATCCTCTCTCAAAATGTCTCCAATCTGCCAATCCATCATTCCAATCATTCATCTATATATAACCACTCCCACTTGAATCATACTAACATAGTCTATAGCTAGGCCCCTATAACTAGATTGTTAATTTTTGACTAATAAAAGATACAAAAAATGCCTTTTTTTTATGTCAACAATATAAAACTCCGGCCCCGTTCTTTTAGACTGAAGTGGGCTGAACTGAACTGAATTAAACTGCGAGAAACTGAACTGAACTGAAAATAAGTCCAAAAGAACAGGGTCATCCGGCCATGTCATTAATTATAACTATAAGTAGCTAGCCACATCATGATATATATATTATATTGCTATAATAGTCATCACTTCTTGGTCCTCTTCCTCCTTTCTCTTACTATGTTGTTGCTTATTAATCAGTAGCAAAATCAATACATAATTAACTAGCACCCCCCAAAAACAAATATGTTAAACAAAAAGAACAAAAGAGCTTGATCATCTACTATACAATTTTCAACAATTCTTTTAAAAAAAAATCATGGACCAACCTAGCTAGCTAGCTTACTTAGCTACATCCCTCACACCACTTTATATCCTTTTTCACTTCCCCTTTTCCTTTTGTTTTAAGCTAGGAAGACATATTATTTTTCGAATTCGTACGTCTTTCCCGCATATATATAATTTTTTTTGGGTAACAAAAAGAATAGTATAAAAATAAAAATAAAAATAAAAAAGGTACATAATATTAGCGGCTCCCAAAGTCCCTAACAGAAAAAGCAGCACCTTTCTCAGGGGCATTTCCGGCATGACGAAGCCCTAATGTAAGTGACACGTCACCAGTTGTAGTTCCAAACCTTATCATAGTGGTAGGACCCACATTATCAGGGCTAAAGTGACACGTGTCATCTAAGAAATCCTGGGACCCACTAGGCGGGACGGCGACCGAGTGAGGAGGCGGTGGCGCATGGTGGTGCAAGTGGTGGTGTTGTCTATTGAAATCAAGGATTGAAGTGTCACGGTCAGGTGGTGGACCTACTAGTGGTGGTGTCATTGTATCAGCGGATCTTTTGCCTTCTGACAACACAGAGGTTGAGGCATCAGTAGCAGTAGCAGCTGCAGCAACAGCAACAGCAACAGCAGCAGATATTGGGTTCTGTGCACTTGCTGCTGCTGCTTCTTGTTGCTGTTGTTGTTGTTGTTGTTGTTGTTGTTGTGTTGCAAAACTGTTGCTGGTGCTGCTACTCGTTTGGTTTCCTTCTCTTTCTCTTTCTCTTTCTCTTTCTTCTTCTCTTTCTTTGGCTTCTTGTTGGTACATCTCTTCAATCATGGGTTTCCACAACCTCACTCTTGCATTTATGAACCAGTTTGATACCTGTTTCAAATATACTTCATCATATTTACAACCATTTTTTCCATAAATTAATTCAAAACCCTAGTACAAAAAAGTGTTTTATCCAAACACAATCAAAGCTAGTGATAAAGTTTACTCAGAACAAAAAGAGCAAGTAATGTGCTTAAATTGAGGGCAAAGATTGACTTAATACCAGTATATTTGTGAAGTTTGATGGTGAGAGTCAAATGTAGCCTATTAGTACTCCATTTTGAGGGTTTTGATATATGCAGCCGTTAGTTTACATATATAATCATTAAAAACATTTCATATAGTAGTATTAAATCAAAACGTAATACTAAATTATGTCATAACGGGTCAAATCCTGGTAATAAATTCCTAATGTGATTATGATATAATACTATGCATAGTATTATATCATTTCCCTTCATACTATATTGATGACTTTTTAATTAATAGTAGTGAGACTAAATTTTGATGACTATGATAAACGTGTCAAATATTTTGAAACGGAGGAAGTATATTGATTTAATCTAGTGTGCTATGCTAACTGGAAAATACCACCAAGATGCTAGAATAAGGTACTACACAATATGCTAGCTATTATTATTGTTTAAGTATATTTGTTTTTCTTTTTTCTCTCTAGAGAATTCATTAATTAACATAAAAGACACATAAATGTTATGTGATTAGCTAAAGATGTGATATCAACATCTACTAGGCAAAGGAGAGGAATTTTCATTGATCTTGAGGAACATAAATAACATAGTGGGACTAGATTAAGAGTAAGGAAGTTTACATAATGCTCCCATATTGCGTAAACGGATTAGGTCCAAAATAAAGCCTAATTTGGAAAACTACGCCATAGAAAGAATATATACCAAAAATGTTAGTGGAATCTAGAGGATTAATTATCCTTCTGAGAGAGATCACGAGAAAATGTGTATTAAATTTAATATTAAAGAAAGACGAGAATATCATCAAAATTAATGTCTTTATTATACTTTTTCTCTATATCTCTGATAAGAGATTGTGAACCCTTGGGACAAATCTGCCATTATAAAATTTTAAAAACCACATAATATGGTCGTTAAATAAGGCATGTATACTAATAGTACAATGTAGGAGTAGGACCATGGACTCCATATACTTAATATATATGTACACCATGAGACCATTGATTGGAAGTATACCAACTTAAGATTTGTAGGAATTAATTTCATAGACAAATTTAATAAGCGGTTCAATAATTTAAAAAGGAGACACTGAATAAGTGGCACTGGTAGTACTGATGATTTGAGAATTGACCATACTGAATTGTAGTTTGAGGGCATTCAATTTAATGAAAGTGAAGGGTGAATAGTAGTAGTGGAAACAATTATAGTAAAAGGCCCTACTTTCTACAGGGCATAAAGGACCACCCTCTTCCAGGACCTATGCATGCATGTTATCCTTTCCTCAATACACACAACTTACAGCCAAACAAAAAACATTACAGGCGAAACTCATTGATTTACTGTGATAGATTACTTTTCTTGTACAGTAAGAAGTAAAATTTTACTAGACGGTAAACTCTGGTAATAAGTAACTGTTAGATAATGTAAACTCCTCGACTGTTGTATATTATCTAACAGTAACATCGTAGGCCATGTTCTTTTAACTAAGATTAAAAATAAACGAAATACTCAAATTATTTGAGCGTCATATTATAGGAATTGAACCACGATCTTAAGGTGAAACTCCTACGAACAACTTTAGATACGGCTTGGTATATCCTTAATTGTTATTGTTAGGGATGAATTTTAATGAGTTTAGTGTAAAGATTGCTTGCCAAACTTATGGTAGAAACGAGAAACAAAAATGGGATGAAAGAGAGTTATGATGATTTTATGTTACTACTACTGCTGCTGACCATTTGTAATAAGAACTTACTGAACAGCAAAAGCGTCATAATCGCGCAGATTTCTGTCTTTCTTTCTTTCTTTCTTACTTTCTTTTTCTGTCCTTCCTTTTAATTGGCTTCTCATAAAACTGACAATAAATTGGACGCATCACCAATAACTTCCATGGTATCCTTCTTCAAGTAGGGCTACCAAGACTTGTGGGATACCTATAATTTAGGGGACTAGCCTTCTCTTGTCTTTCTAGGCAATAATTAGAGTACTAAGGACAAAATATATATTATATACTTGGCTTTGTATATATTCATTTTGAGAATCCTTCCAATCTAACTTGTATTAATGTTATAATTACTCACATTTTGTAGTAGGCGGGAACGGGCCAAGTAGGTGGTTGCTACCGCCTATGTATTATTATTATTATTATTATTACTTCCTCCGTTTCAAATTACTCGCTACACTTTCCATATAGGGAAGTTTCATATTACTTGCTACACTTCCTATTTGGGCAATAAACTCTCTCTATCTCTCTCCTCTCACATGGGTTTCTTTTCTTTTTACTCTCTACCTCTCTCTTCTCCAAAAATTGCCTAGGAGTCCGTGAATTGAGAAGTGTAGCGAGTAATTTGAAACGGAGGAAGTATTATTATTATTGTTATCATCATATGAAAGAGAAATCAGTATTTTATGATGAAGTATAAGCAACCAACTATCATTATTATTGTCTCTATTCTAAATGCTAGATGTTACTATTGGTGCTGAGCATACACTAAATCAGTTTATTCTTCTTAATTTATTAGGTGTCTACCTTAAGATAATGGTGTCTTAACTTTTTCTTTGTATCTCTTTGTAAAAAAAAATTAAATTAATTGTGTCACAAACCATTTGGACACAAAATATTTAGAAAAGTTAAAGTAGAGAAAATAATAGCAAAAAAGGATATATGTTAAATATGAGCCTGACCGCACCCATCACAAGGAGAGAGAGTCTACTTCACAAGACAAAGGAAGTTCCACCTTAAAACCATATGACGATAAGGGGAGTAGCCCCTTTGCATTATAAAGTGAACTCATCTCTCTTTTTTTTTTTATCAATTGAGGATACTCACATGTGTTGTGCACTATACATCATAGATTCAACAATATATGACATATATATTGGACAATCCAAAAAAAACAATGACAATTAATTTAGGGTGGAGGGAGTATATAATACCCAAATGAAATGTCTAAATATACATGCAAGGAGTTTTGTTTTGCTTTATGTTTTATTTTGGATAAGATTGTTTATTTGTTTCCCTCCAATCTTCGTATTTGAAAGAAATATACTTTTATTATCTAATTTTTCTCTCAACAAGGATATTTATTATCCTAGGGAACGTTGGTGTTATTCTTTTTGTTTCAGATAATACTCACTCTCTTTTAAAAATATTAGTATCTTCTTTGTATATTACTTTCTCCGTCCCATAATATAGTCATGTTTACTTTTGCGCAGTCTCTAAGATGTACCTTTGACCTTCGATATCTTCATTTCCGTATTAATATAAAATATAAAAAGTTGATATTATGAAAGTACATATTAAGACGAATCTAACAAGGCCCCACATGAATATGTTTTTTTCGTATATATTAATTAGAATAATTGGTCAAAAGATTTTAAAAGCTGACTCCCAAAAAGGAAATAGAACTTATATTATGGGATGGAGGAGTAATTTTTTTAGTGTATGCTCTTTGCGTATTGGGATTCACATTAATAGGTTATAAATTGCTTAGAGGAATATTCTATATCAAAAGATGAGTTTGATAGTCATTTCTTAGTTTTGTTTGCTTTATTTACATGTATTGAAAGCAAGTGAGAATGAAAATGACAAGATCTAAACATTAATGCTAAATATGAATGGAATATTTAGAGACAGATAGACCTTTCCTTATGGAGTACTTCACATAATTGTAAGAAACAGATAAACCTTTTCCTTATGGAGTCACATAATTGTAAGAAACATCTAATATATCATTTTCTCATTAACATTAGAATAGAAATGTACAATTCATTCAAATTTAAAAATAGATATTATATAGAATTTTATTTTTTGTGTATAATTTTCTAATAGAATAGGTTGAGCCTTAGAATAAAAAAAATGATAACGAATGTGGGAAAGAGTAACGTACCAAATTATTACAAAGGTTGTTTTGATGATATAATTAGTTATTAGCCGGCTATGCCCCTGGTAAGAAAAATTTCATTTATTAATATTATACTTTGATATGATAACACTCAATACAACTTGTAGTGGTTAAAACTTTAGTACATGAACTTGAGGTCACGGGATCAAAACCTATACTATGTAGTTTCTAAGTTTTTTTATTGTACATGGATTACATGAACAAAAACTCCCTAGGGAGAGCGCCACGTGGCACCGTTCCTGGTTTACGCACGCCTTTTAATATATTAGTATAGATATAATATTAAGATCGTATGATAAATATTGAGGATCTATGGTGGCATACGGCATACGTTAAAGATTCTTCTGGTGGATAGTAATAGATGATTGTAGTAATGGAGTATGATTATCTTATAGTACCACTAGGTGATGTGGAATGATAATATAAAACTTATGAATAAATAATAAGTTGATGGTTAAAAATATTACCATAGACTTTAATATGAAACTTTTTTTTTTCATAATTTATTGAAGTATTCAAATTTCCTACTTGAATGGAATATATTGATTAATGAGCCAGAATATAACTACATAGTGTTACACAAATATAACAAAAACACATATAAAATGATATTTTGTTAGATTTTTATAATGTGTATATTTAAATTATCAACTTTTCATAATTTCAAATTAAAAGTATTAATGGTTAGAATTTACATTAAAATATGCGAAAAAACAATAAAAAAGAAAAAAAAAATAACAGAAAGAGTATCATACTTTCTGGTTCATAAGTGCTCAAATCTGAAGTGGGGTTTTCGGGGGTGAATACCTAACTAAACTAGTAGTTCCCCAGCTAATCACTTCCCACCCAAAATAATTGCAAGAGAAGAAAAAATCAACATTGTTTATAAAGAAAGAGGCAATGCAATTACCAATAATGGACAATGACATAGCACATAGCATGTATAAGGGTGCTTGTCACGCATACATGCAAATGTTCCAAGAATATGCTTTTAAAGAATTTGCTCTTTCGATTCTCTATCTTAGTTAGTTGAAAAAAGCTGTATTCAAATATTATGCAACTTTGGATTTAAGATAAGATCTTAAAATCTTGGAATCCAGTACTTTATTGAAGAAGGGATGATAATATGTAACATTAACATTATATGTTTTCACATTTTCGAACTCTTAGGACCAATATTGGTGCTCTCCCGGTGCTCTCCGTTTGCTCTCCATGGAGAGCACTTGGAGAAATGCTCTCCCCCAAGAGCATTGGGAGAGCATGCTCTTGGTATATCAATATGACACATGTCATTGATAATTATTTATTTTCCTTTTTTTTGCTTTTGGATTTTTGGAAAAAATAAATTAATGAATTGGAGAGCTCATTGGAGAGCAATACCAATGTTAGCAATGTTTGAAGGGGTGCTCTTGAGAGTATCTTGAGGAGAGAGAAAGTAAAAAATGGATTGGAGAGTAATGTTGGAGAGCCATGCCAATCAAATCTTTTTTATGCTTTTATCGCTTTCGTTATGTATTATTTCTACAAGGCTATATCCTCTCCTTTAATCTCCTTCTTATGTAGTCATGTAATAGCCATTTTATGATCCACGTTGAATGTACTACTAGTTCAATCTTTTTAAAAAAATTGTCCTCTTTGATTTTGGATTGTTGAAGACAAATGACAAATTATGGTATTAGTACGACTTGTTCTAAAGTAACAATTACTATGGAAAAAAAAGTGATTGAAAGTTTTATAATCCAATCATTTTATTTTCTCTTATCACCATTTCATTATCTAATGGAAAGTACATCAAGGTAATTTGATAAATTCAGTTAAATTACATGTCTCTTGATTTTTGCAGTATTCTTAAATGAATAGTTTCACAATCTTATATTCCCCCTATCATAAAAGTAACGGATTACACAGTTTGGAAAAAGTTGGTTGAAAAACTTTGGCCAACTTCTAGATTTCTCAAGGGGGTTAGGGAGCTTTAACATATAACTTACTACTAGTATCTGTTGCACGCGATGCGTGCGTGACATCGTGTGTAAATTTTGTGGAAGGTTTAATTTAATCGTCATTCAAGTAATATTGTTCTATTTTTGTTTTTACTTGTGCAGATGTAATATGTAACTGCTTTGCAATTGTAGGGATTTTTATTTTTTTAAAAAAAATGAGATAAAGCAATTAGTAGTTTTGTTTAGTTATTAGGGGTATTTTGGGTAAAAAGGGTAGACACCAAAAGGTGAGGAGTTCCCATATATAATAGAGATAAAGCCACATCTTGAAGTTTGTGGAATAGTTGGTTGGTTAATTAAGAAGTTTTAGTGTAACAATATTTGGCTAAGTCCAATCCAATCAAAATGAACAACGTCTTCAACATTTCTAAGCAATTAATCTTGTTTTGAAATTCATTCCATTTAGTGTATTAGCTATCACAAAGTATATATTGATAAAACAATTAGCTAATTTATGATCGTTTATTTAGTTTAATTGATACATTCGGCTCATTTGATATAGTTGTATGCCAATTGTTTTTCCTTAAAGATTCCATAGGATAGTAGTTCTCACACAACATTATTTATTTGCAATAAGTTTTTGACATTAACAATCCAAATTAAACAATTGCAAAGAAGGTGATGACACATGTACATCGAGTATTTTATTATTACAATTACAACGTGTTTATATTAGGCCATGTGAGATGAAAATTATGAAAATTAAAAGGTGGATAAGGATAGAGAGTTGATGGGGAGAATAAGGATACTATAATGCATATTCTGTTTGTTGGGTATTGGGAACAAGTTGAAAATATAAGCTAGCAAATTTACTAGAAAACCTTGATTCTACCCTTGTTTTTTTTTTATTATGGAAAATTTATTCGCCCTTTCTCCTTAACTATACCTTCCCCTTAAATCTGACCTCCTACGTAAATAAATAATGGGACTAGAGGTGTTAATGATACGAGTCGAACTCAAGTTTTAGGTTAATTTGACTGGAGTCGCTTACATCTCAATTCGAGTTCACTCGAGTCAAATTTTGACTAAGTTTCATTAAGCTTTGAGCGAGAGAAATGTAAAATAAGACTCCTCAGTTGCTTGCGAACTGTCTCATTTCGTCGACTGTTACATGGGTTTTTATTCCTATCCCCATATCAAGGGAATATCATTATCCTCACACACAAACAAAGGATAATAAGCGTAAGTTTTGATTTGTTACTCCTATAGTCCTATCCCACCTCTCTATTTCGACAAACAAACAGCCGGTCAAATTCTCAATTGATAGTACTTTGTTCTTAACAAATTTTTACTATTCTCTACAGCAATTATACTATTACAGTACATGTGTGCTGTTACTTTATCATCTTTGGTCAGCATTATATATTAGCAGTATGATAATATAGGAGTAAGATATAATAAGACACACTGCGAAAGACAAAGAGGCTGAAAGCTCTCTGCTGCAAACTTTCTTCAATACCCTCTTTTTCCGTACTTACATCTGCTTTCATTATCATGCAATCCTAGCTAGATAGTGTGTGTACCCTAATCAGTGAAATTAAAGCTAAAAAGTAAACCGACGTGAATTCTATTACTAATTTACTATCATGGAGTAACTTTTTAGGTCATTCACAATCACAGTTTGATGATATTGATCAGTTAAAAAAGAAACGCACTAAGTTTTTTACAGTCTACTACAATCTACAGGTTAATCCCATGGACTCTTATGGAGTAGTCTTATTACTAATATTCTTTCGTACTCAAATTTAATTACTGTCAAGGACCAATTCAACCAAAAGTTTAAGCGGATTGTTTTATTCTGTATCAATTACGTATCTTCTTTTTCTGCGTTTGTAATTTATTGCATATACTATATGTATGTAATAATGTAATGTACGTTATAATGCATAAAAGCTAAAGATAGAGAGAGAAAGAGAGGTGGTACTGGTACGTACCTGATTTCTTGATAAACCAGTCTGACGAGCTAACAGATGCTTATCAGCGTCGCTTGGATACCTGAGAAAAGTGATGTATCAGAAAACAACATCCTTTTATATGATGTAGAATTGCTAAGCATTTCATTTTTTGGTGTAACAATGTTAATATACTATATTAACACATTTATATGCAATGCAAATTAATATCTATACTAATATATTAAAAAGCGTTCCTAAGAACGTATATGTGCCACGTGTCACCATCCCTCATTTAGTGACATTCTATCCACGTCTTTCTCATATAGTACAAAAAAGAAGCATTGTTAACTTGAAGATTCGAACCCACAACCTCAACTATGAAAGAAAGAGATCCAACCATCCTCCACCATATTATGATTGCTTATTTAATCAAAATTAATGATGATATATAAATGGAAAACTTTTGAAATCCATATAATGAATGAGATGACTTTTTTAAATGAGTATGAGATAACTTATTTAACTACTACTAAATTGTAACACAGAGAAAACCCGGGGCATCGCCCGGGCCTAAACACTAGTTATTATTATTATATTAGAATCTAAGAATGCAGTGAGTTTGTGTTGTGTTAGGTTTGTACACTAGTTATTATTATTATATTAGAATCTAAGAATGCAGTGAGTTTGTGTTGTGTTAGGTTTGTATGTCCTCTTAATGAGGCGTGAGAATCTAAGAGAGAGAGAAAGGTCATGAAAATGTACACAGGACAACTGTATCATTGCCCACTTGAATATTTGTCATATCTTGAATCTTGATTTTTATTTAATGTCGTCTGAGAAGAAAAGCATGATTGTTGTATAACGGTTGATGAAAAACATTGGCTTTTCTATTGTCATTATTTCTTGGAAGTTTGTTGTCATTGATAAAAGGAGAAACGAGAGCATATAATTTAATTTAGATAAAACTGACATTCATTAATTAATCAATACTCATATTCAAGGGCTGCGGTTTCTTGTTGAGGTGACAGATTCAAAGGGTTATGATATTAAATAAACATGCTTGTCCCTTAATAATACTACTACTATCAAATAATTTCACTTCCCTTAAATCTATTAGGAAAACATTAACAGAGTATTTTCTGTGGGAAGTAATGTATGCGCCTCTAAGAAATAACTAGAACAAACTAAATTAAAAGTTATAAAAAAGTTAAGCAATAACTAGATTTAATAACATTAATCAACTCATGTTACACGAAATAGTCATAAATACCTAAACTAATACTTCTATTAACATTGACTGATACGTTGTTCTATCAAATAAATTTAACTGAATGCAATGTTCTAAATGTATGAAACGCTTATACATTAATAACATTGATCGACCCATATCACACGAAATAGTCATAAATCCCTAAACTAATACTTCTATTAATATTGGATACTTGGCTTTTTTTATTGATTATATATAGTAAATATAACAATTATGAAAGTGTAGTCCTTAATATGGATAGTGCCAGAATTCATAATCCTTATTATAATTAGAAAAATATCTGAAAGTATAATAAGTGCCTTAAATGGAAATGTCATTTGTTTGCTCCTTAGCACCCAAAG
Organism: Beta lomatogona; assembly: GCA_947646795.1. Lineage (NCBI taxonomy): Eukaryota > Viridiplantae > Streptophyta > Magnoliopsida > Caryophyllales > Amaranthaceae > Beta > Beta lomatogona. The sequence goes on along the minus strand of CANSNZ010000063.1, from coordinate 12,215,203 downwards.
CTGACTATAAATTGGATAATTATGAATTAGTACTAAACTAGAAAACCTAGAGTAATATGTTTGTTAGAGTAATAACTTTTTGAGATAGTTTAAACTAAGAAAAGTTAAATAAGTGAACAAACAACTAAGGACATCATAATAATTGCTTTTATGACATATATCTGATAAATATTTTTATTAAGTATCTATTTTGTATGCTATATTAAACGATTTTAAAGAAAATAAAATTTATAAGTAATTTTCTGAAGAAAGTTCGATAACAATATACGTCCATGGTAATGTCACGTTAGTGCCTCTCAAAATATTTTTTTCCTTTATATATTTGCATCAGCATCTATTACCACTTTTGTTGATGGAATTTATAAAGAAAAACACAAGTTTGAGATAAAGTTCAATTACCTTGCACATTGGAATGAAGATTTCCTTATAAATTTACACATATTTTCAATATCACCATCAACATTTATTACTTTCTACTAAATGGACAATAATGTACTCCATTTGTATACTTGTTTTTTCAACAAGGACATAAATTACAGTGGAACTGATAGTCAAGGGTAGAGACTATAACTCGTCATTGTACACATTAGACCTAGATGGCTTTAGTACTTATAAAAAAAAAACTAATCGTTACCAATGAGGCAAAGATACAATTATCATTTTTGGACATTCATGTTGATACCATGGGAGTCACAAATGTTGGTAATGCAAACCCTTTCAAATAAAAAAATGTTGGTAATGCAAACAATTTTCAAGCTCTTTTCCTAAAATCACTATATAAAAACCTTATAACATGAACTAATTAACTAACATGTATTTAAGATTATTTCCACTAACCGTGGACAAAACAAATTTCACCAACAGAAACATGTCTATGCATATATACCTCTTCATGTGGCTATTGATATATAATATCAAGTACTTTAAGTTAAGCAATTACAGTTTAGCTCCCATGTCCTTTAGGTAATTATATGTGAGGTTTTCTAAACGAAGTTGACCTTTTATCATAAAATGACCCATGACATTATATATGAGGTACAATTATACTTAGCTATAGTGTTTTCTTTTTTTACCTTATGGTTTTATAAAAGTATAGATAAATTATGATATGATATAAAAATAGGTAGAGATAAGCAAGAATAAGTCAAAATCAATTTAATATAACATGCTCTAAATTCTTATCTTCATTAAAACTATATTTCTAATATACAAAAACAAAAATGATCATATAAAATGTAGTTTGATTTTTTCAATGAATATATATTTTCATAATATCAACTTGTTAGAATTTTTACAAATACATAATTAGAGATAATAATGGTCAAAGTTGTGTTTGGACAAGCGTGAAAGTCAAACTGTTGCACTTATTTAGAAACAGAGGTTAGTATATACGATAGTATATTGACACGAAAAACTGTGCTAAAAGAAGAAACAGAAAAAGAAAAAAAGAGACATGACCATGATGATGATCAATAAGCTTTAACTCAGCTTTTTTCCCGCTAGATGGAACCAATTTTTTATGCAACAAGGACAGAAAGTAACCTTGGATCCATCATCCATCATGCAGCACAACTAAACAACCCAAGCTAAGAGATCGATAAACAAAAAAAGACTGAAAGAATATAAGAGACAGAGAAAAAAGAGAGACATACGGATGAAGAAAGTGTTCAAATAGCCAAGCTCTTAGTACATTAACAGATCTCTCTGGCAATCCACGTTGAGGGCGCCAAGCTTCTTGATCCATCATCCCCATTTGATGAAACGCCCTTTGTTGTCTTAAACTTTGCTCCAATACCTTCAACCTCGGCGTCTCGCCCTTGGTTATCCCTAAGCTCGTCGTTGGATCCTTTTCTCCTAGCACTTCACAGCTATGCTTCAGCTGCACTTGTATGGCATCCTTTAGACACCTAAAATGCCTCGACATCGCCTTTTGAGCTAACGCCGTGTATGGTATTGCTGCTCCATACCCCATTACTAGGTCGAAAGAGTTTACTACCATTTGCATTTGGTCACAATAATGGTTGTACCTTCTGTCCACCTAAAAAAAAATTTAATTAAAATTGAGGTTTTTTTTTTTGATCCATATGAGTCACGAAGGCAGCACAAAGTACAAAGAAGGGGAGGGGGGATTCGAACATGTGACCTATCGTGCACAGCACCTTAATCTTAACCACTAGGCCAAGACATCCGTGGTATTAAAATTGAGATTATAGTTAAAAAGGTTATTTTGGAGGTTGATAAGTCACAAGTTTCATGGGTGTACGTTAGTTGTTGTGGAGGTTAGTAGGTTACTCAGTTGTTTTCACTACTCAACTACCTTGGAAAGTTACTTACTTAGCTAAGGATAGAAGATGCCTTTTATTTTTTATTTCGTGCAAAAATTTAATAGTAAAAGACACACAATCATTTTTATTGATTTTATTTGGTGGGTATAAGGTAAGATGACATATGAAGGTATACATAAGATTTCAGGAAATAAAGCATCTCTATTGTCTTGCTATTTATATGAAAAAAATATTTGTGACAATGATATGAAAATGAAAACTAGAACTAATTGTTATATTCATAACTCGAATCATAACAGGAATCTGAATATAAAACAAATCTACTAAAATAGAAAACTCAACCGTGCCGCACTCGATAATCACTATAGTAATGATGAATTAATCAGCTACTAATTATTCTTCTAATCAAGATTAGGAGTGTAAGGAAGGGTGAAGATTGTTTTTTTTCTTTTTTTTGGGAATAGTTTATGTATAAACCCTAAAATATAAAAATGGAAGAAAGAAGAAGGTATCATGTCACTCTTAAAGGGAAACCAAAAGTTGATGAGAATTAAATTATTAATAATGGAAGGCTAAAGCTTTTGGGGATACATGAAGACAAAATGATTATTATTGTTGTTAATGGAGGGTAGGAAGCTTAGGAAGAAAGAATATCCTTCTGGTGTTTCTTTGCCTGCCTACTCACTCTTAGTTTTAGCCAATAATATTCAATTTGTCTTCTACACTAAACTTAAACAAAGTGCCTAGAGTAGACCTACAATAACCAGGGAAAAAAGATCAAATTTTTGGTTAAGTCAACCCAAACTTATTATATTGATTATACTATTAGTATAACACTATTTTGCCAGAAACTTGTACCAAATTTTGGAAGATTTGATTTAATTACCAAAAGATTCAATGAGAATAATCCCTATATACTGGATTACATTAATACAATTTTGCCGGCCAGATTAATGTAGCATGCCGGATAATTATAGTTTTTTGGAAAAAAAAAAATATAAGAATTGATTTTTTTGGGTGGTTTAATAAAAATAATTGGTTTGGTATGGAAAAGTAGAGGATTAATTAAAATAATAAGATTTGGTCTTGACCCTTGGTGTGAGGAATGAAGAAAGGGGTGCCATGATTAACAAAATGAGTAGTAGTAAGGTAAGGTAAGAAATACATGCCTCATCAAGCATTGCTAAGAGTTTGACCTTCCTCCTTTGATGTTCTATCCTATCAGAAGGTGATAATTGTGGCGGATCTTTCGTCGACGAGGAAGATCCACCACCACCACCACCACCGCCACCGCCACCGCCACCACCACCACTTATGGTTGGGATTTGGTTTGAGGAATTTTGCCTACCTAATTTAGGCTTTTTAAGCTGACCTCTTCCAACACTACAAAACTCTTCAAGCAAGTCTTGAGCAGGCTTAGCATATTTTGAATTCCTCAACACATTGACTACTCCCAAAGATGACGAGGCAGCGGCTGACCCGTACCCTATATGGACCTGGTTTTGAGCATTATTCGGACCCCCGAACGCGCCCACGGGTTGCAAATGATGTGGACTCGGAGCCAAGTTCTTGAAAAAATGGTTGCCTGTAGATGAAGTAGTGTTTGATGTAGAAGGACCAACTCCTGTAGCATTAGTTTGATGATGTTGGTTGAAGAACATAATATGTGTGTCACCAGTTGTTCCACCCCCAATGTTTCTGAATTCTTCCTCAGCTTGTTTTGCTGCTTCCAAATGTTGTAAAGATGATGATAAAGATAATGATAACCCTTGTCCTTCCACAATCCCGCTTAATTCTGGTGGATTATTTATATGATGTGGCGCACTCCAAAAATTAGGATGATGATTTGTAGTATTACTAGTATTATTAGTAGTAGTTGATGATGGATGATGAACCACCCCAACTGCAGCTAGGGAGTGGAAACTCGCTCCACCACCCGGCTGTATGTTTGGTGGTGTCGCTTCTGGTTGTGGTGGTGGTGGTGGCGATGGTGATCTTGGTTGCGGATTTGTCAGAAACAGCTGCATGGCTGCAGCTGAATCATGTACACTTATACTACCACCCATCTGATGATGCTGTTGTTGCTGCTGCTGCTGGTGCTGATGCTGATTCTGCTCTTCCATATGATGATGTTGATTATCCCTTGAAACTTGCCTGTTATGTCCATACCAGTCAGCAAGGCCTATCCCCGTCCCAGAAACACCCCTGCGGTAGTCTAACAACTCAGGACCGGGGGTAGTCCCTACCCCCGGTCCTTGTCCAAAGTTGAACATCTCTGATAACATTCCAGCTGATTCGTACACAACTGGATGATGTAAGTCTCCACCTGTGTCTTCTGCCGCAGTTGCCTGGTCTGTCTGCTGGCCTAACCCAGCAGATCTATCAAACCCATTCGAGAAGGTGAAGATATTAGCCTGTTGCTGCTGATGTTGTTGTTGTTGTTGTTGGTGATGATGTGGATGATGATATTCGTGGGACATAGAATTTGTAGAATTATTATTGTTGGATTTACCAATTATTGAACGAGAAATAATGGTAGTGTTTTTTTTCTTGTTTGATGATGACGAGCAAACTGATGGTACTGGTTGCGCTATGCCCATATTATCACTACCCTTTTCTTCATCATCCTTTGCAACAATACCATAACAACCTTGAACATCTACCTATATTTTTTCTACAAAACACCATTTCATCAACAACATCAAATTCATCCATCAATTCGTCACCAAGCATATATATATATAAGCAGGAAAATGAGGTACTATATATATATATATATTCTACTGGGTTATAAGTCACAAATAATTATAAGCTATAGTTTATAAGAATATATATCATTTTTTGGTAAGAAAAAAAATTACCTTTGAGAATAATATTGCAAGAGGTTGTAGACAGCTTCTGCAAAATGAAAATCTCTCTCTATCAAACTATCAAGTATCAACTTCTTGTTTATATATTTTTGTTATATTCTAATTTCTTTTTTGTTTGGTTTATGCTTTCTCTTTTGTGGTTCTCTTTGCAGTTAAGTGTGCTCCCTCTTCGATCGCCTTCTGGAAAGAGATATAAACTATATAACAATAAATTAATTATTATGTGGACTAGTTGAGAAATGGAGAGGGAAAAAGAAAGAGAAAGTTTTTTTTTTTTTTTTTTTTTTTTTTTTTGGTTTTTGTTTTTTTGTTGGTAGTAATATCTTCTTCGTCTTCCTTTAAAGAGAGAGAAAATAAAGTAGGAGAGAGAAGAGAAGAAGAGAGGAGGTCGCTGTTGTTCCTCTTCACCCACTCTCTCACTCAATCCTTTATTTTAAAGTTTTCTTTATTATTATTATTTTCTTTTTTTTTAATCCTTTGCTCTACTCCATTTATTATTCCCTTATTTGCTCAAAGCTATTGGAGAGAGTTTTACATATATGGAAGGAAATTAAAAATATATATAATGTAGAAAATGACTTGGGTTACTTATCAACTTTGTACTATGTATCACCAAACTTATTTTAACCTCCTTACTCAAATATGATTTTGCTCACATTATTGTTCTTCAACTTCTTTAGATTTTGTATATACATTGTCGGAGATACAAGAAATCAACCTCCATATACTCTTGATATATATGTATCTTGTATACTTGTCACAACAAAATTGTGTCTATGTTACTTGAGTTAAACTATTTGACTCAGAAACAAACTCCGCTCATAATTGTATGACCTAATTTAGATTTGTATCTGAATTGACTCGACTTGATCTGGCTCGGTTAACTCGGAAAATTATGTATCTAATTTGATTATATATTATAATGAGATAATTGATAATAAACCTTAAACTAAATCAAGTTGATTGTCAATTGATGTGACTTGATCAACACGAATTTGATTCACATAATACGGTTCTAACCTCTAATATTTGGTAAAAGTTATAATATTTCTCCTTATAAGAGTAGTCATGAAAATTTTTATATATTATAGATTATTAAATATGAATATAAATTATTAGTCATAGTTCAACATATTTGATTAGCAAAAGTCAGAGATAACCTATTCTTTAGGACAAAAGGCTTCTAACTTACGACCACCCTTGTTGTAGCCTAACATCTACGGCTCCCTTAACGACACATGGGCTCATCAGAGCCGTACACGTGCCACCCTATTTAAAATAAAAATAAGGCTTAATCTCTCGGGCTATACTCGGTTGGGGTAAAAGGATTGAATTTCGCCCAACAATGAATCCAAGATCTACCAGGTGGCTGAAGGAGAGTGGTTAATAGACTTTCACCAGTCCTGGTCTGCCACGTGTCATGATCTGATTCCCAGCCAATCAGAAACCACTATTCTAGGGCAGATTTTAAGGAGAGCTGTCAACTTGCTATCACTATAAATACCCCTGAAATCAGGAGAAACATTCATTCAATGCAAAAACAAGCAAAGTTACTTACGATAAAATACTCTCTCACTTTCTCTCTCTATCTCTACTTTCTCTCACTACTCCTGATATCTGACTTAAGCATCGGAGGGGGAACCACCACCCAAACCTCCAGGGTGGGTCCCGTTTTGCAGGTTCGGGAGCGAAGCCAAGGCTAAGGACTAAGCGGATTCATACATCGTTGCACAAGTCTCCAGCTGAAGAACACTCAAGATACTCCTTTACTTGCGAGACAAGAAAGCTCAGCCCACAGCTGACTTGTTGGTCAAGGGAGTCGAAACAACCCTCAAGGAGGACTGTTGTATACTGTACTTCCTCTGGATTTTTTTTGTGATATCCCTTACCATAGGAGTTGAGTGGGAGAGAACTAGTTAATGGATTCGGAGTTGAAATTTTTATCTATCATTTAAATGTTCTTATTAGGTTATATTGTTGTTAATAATGTTTTTTCGTAATAATCAATGATAATCTTCTCCAAGATTTTGTGCTTGAAATATTAATGTAAATAAAAAATTTACTTTATGTTTTGTGCTTGTATATGATAATCAAAGACTGTAAATCCAAATATAAGTGCTCTACTTATCTATCCCCATAAATCAACGATAATTCTAACCATTTTGCTATACCACTTCTGAAGTCATGACTAGCCCCACCCCTAAATATATTAAGCCCCATTGTTATTAGATTTATTGTAACGTGAAAGATTAATCAAATTACTAAAATTTCAGTAATACAATAATAGTACTAAGGTTTGGAAATCAAACGCAAACTATGGAATATAAAAAGATAAGGTCAGTACAAGGTCATCTCAATGATTTATACACGCCCATCATCTTTTTGTGGTTCTAAAATGTCCAAGTTACCCTCCTATATACATACTACTTTAAGTCTTTACTACTGCTTGGGCAATAATAGTAGTAATTAGCAGCAAACTTAGCTCTGTTCTTTTGGACTTAATTAATAAAAATTCAGTTCAGTTCAGACAAATTCAATTCAGTTCAGTTCAGTTCAGTTCAGTTTCGGTTTATTCAGTTCAGTTCAGACAAATTCAATTCAGCTCAGGTTTATTCAGTTCAGTTTAGTTAGTTTCCTCTCATAGTTTCCATTCACTTCAGCTTCGGTTCGGTCGAGTTTATTCGGTTGGTTCGCTTCGTGCAACAAATTCAATTTAGTTCGATTCGAATCCAAAAGTACAGCCTTAGATTAATTGGGGCTATTTTGGTCAATTGGACGTAGATATATTTAGTGCACAAGTGTTTTGGTAAAGTAGACCCAAAGCACCGGAAGAGTGATGGAGAAAGCACAATTTCATAAAGTTCAACAAGGGAGAACATAAATAAGGAAAGCTTTCAAAAGTTAACCCACATTGATGGCACGTGCCATTTGGTTGGGCGTCTATGAAAATGTTAGGTTTGTATGGAGGGAAGTTGACGTTTGAAAGCCACCTGTAACTGCTTTAGGGTTTAACAATTATAAATGAAAATCACATTATCATTTCCTTAATAATATATGTAGTCATGTACAGAGAGCAAAGAGCTGGGATATGGATAAAGTGAAGTCTCGTTTCTCTAGAAAAAAAAAATGATAAAAAACCGAGATAAGTCATATATGTAGTATATAATAATGACAATTATATTATCCATGTTGATTTCACCTCATCATTCGAATTATAATGTGATGGGTGGACTAAAGAAAATATATGTTAATTCAATTTATACTTATAATTAGTTTCATTTTTTGGAGTTCATTCATCATATACTCAGGTATATCATGTACATGGTACACCTAAGACTAATTTTTGCTCATCTGAAACTCTCAATTATTTATACATTTTGCTCATTTGGATAATTTCAAATGAGCAATGAGCAGAAAAATAGCTTTGGGTGTACCATGCTCATGTCTCACGGTACATTTGGGTGTATGATAATTTTTTTGAATTTTAGGCACTTTCTTAAGAACATGATCGTCTGGTTGTTTGATATGGATATCCTCCTCCACATTTTACTTACAAGTGTTGGGTGCGTTCTACCATTTTGTGGCTTACAAAGTCATGGTATTACTATATGTGTTTACATTGTTTTCTCTTATTTTAAATATTAGATAACTTTTTTGTCAGAAAGTATCTTAATTACTTTCTCTTTTTCGTTTTAAATGCAATAAAGGAATATTTTATATCTCACAAAAAATACCCCTTTGTTGCATTTAAAACGAAATGGAGGAAGTATAACCCTTTTTATGACTAGTATCTTAATTTGTTTATTTTGTCAAATAATGATACCTTAATTATAAACCTTTTTGTAAATTAATGTATTTTCTTTTGTCAAATAATACCTTTAATTTTTTTTCATATATTAATTTTCCCTGTATTCTGGAGAAAATGTCAAATAAATATTAGGAATTTGAGTAATTTTTCCCTAATTCGTTTATGCATTTGTTAGAAGTTATTTTCTTCATAATTTGTCATCTTGCATTCTCTCTCTCTTCAAGTTTTATCCCAGTTATTTTCCTTATCTTCTCTTTGTTTTTCTTCTCGAAATGATAAGGCTTTCATTATTATTTGGTTCTTAAAAGAATAGAAATAGAAAAAAGCATAAGGCCTTGGTTGATATGTTTTGCCATGAAATTATAATAATTTTAATATAGGGATCAATGAACATATCATATAGAATATCTAATACAATAATATTACAATAATGGATTATGTCCATATTTTTTTACATTAATTTACGCTGTTAAGTAGCAATCGACTATTAGCTACTTACCAAACCCCTTTACATAAATAGTTAATAACTATATGCTAATTGTCAAACAGGCTGATAAGTATTTTGTTCAAAGAAAGTAATTGCATTCACCTCCAACTTATATGAAAAATCCAAGTATCCAATACAAACGAAATTCCAACCAGTTGAATTGCGCATGTGAGTTTCATTTCAACATGTTGATTGTTCTCTTTACCAAGGACCCTTAGCTTGAGTCTAATGGTATAGCTTCATATCTCCCCCATGGGAGAAAAAGTTTTCAAATCTTGGTGGAAGTTAAAATTTCATTGTTGTAGGGTGTGGGGGAGGATTGGGTCTTTAGGTGAGTGACCCTATGCAAGGGCAGCCGAGAAGAAATTCTTCTTACCAAAGGGATCTCGAAAAGGACCCAAAAAAATATATTTGTTGATTGTTCTATATGTATTCCTTCCTCAATCTCGCTTCCCTCCACATCATGATGAGCAACATCATACGTCGCATGTACACCCACATATAGAAAGTAAACTAGCACATTTGTACCACAGGCGATGAACCTATGAAAGACCTAATAACTTCTTTTTCGATGAAAATAACGGCGTTTGTAGTAATAACTTTATGGTCCTATTATAAGCCTTTTCTTCGCAGTCGACCGATAATGATCTAAATCATCCAACTAGTGAAACGTCCCAAACATGTGGAATTCACTGCTTTCCCAATAATTACGTTGTTAGAGTTAGGGCTGTTCACATGGGTGGGTCGGACCGGAATTTGGACCGGACCGACCGGAATTTGGACCGGACCGACCGGATTTTGACCGGACCGGACCGGACCGAGATTCCGGTCCGGTCCCCGGTCCGTGGAAAGTGACGATTCCGGTTTCCGGTCCGGTCCGGTCCAAACCCGGAAAAAATCGGTCCGGACCGAAACCCGAATTTTAGTATTTTTTTTTTTTTTAAACTGTCGCCCAAGTCATTTTTACAGTCCAAACAGTCCAACAGGTCCAAACAGTCCAACCGGGTCCAAACAGGCCAACAGGTCCAAACAGGTCCAACAAGTCCAAATAGAATATTTAAAATCCAAAAAAAAAAAAAAAAAAAAAAAAAAATCGAAGTCCAACAGTCCGGACCGGGACCGGACTCGATTTTTTCCGGGTCCTGACTGACCGGACCGAAAAATCAGGTCCGGTCCCCGGTCCACCAAATCCTACAAATCCGGTCCACCGGTCCAAGCAGGTCAGGTCCGGTCCGGTCCGGTTTTGGACCGGTGAACAGCCCTAGTTAGAGTAATGCTAAACCAAACCAATCCATACACACAATAATCAATCTAGCCATGGTTGTTTATCGACCAGCATAAAAAAAAAGGCCTTGTAAATCGAACTAGAAAAATAAGAGGATAAGAAAAATGATAAAAGAGATAAATTTCAGGGAGTGGGAAGGAAAATATACTATAGATATTATAAAAGTAACAAACACACGAAAACAAATCTCTATTATAGAAGTCAAGAGGGAGCTATGGTGTCCCTTATGAAAAATCATTTTTGTCCTTAGCTAAAGTATATAATTGCATATTCACATTTTGTACAATTATATACTTTCCAAATTTACAGATGGTGTGTATTGGTGTCTCCTTAAAATTTCAATAATAAACTAAATAAGTATTAACAAAGTAACTTCACATAATGAGAAAAATGGTTAGTCAACTAAAAAAATTTATAAATTTAATATGACTATAATACTTTATATCTAAATGTTCATCACTACGGGTCTGTTCTGTTCAACTTATTTTGTTTTATCTTATCTTATCTTATATTATAAGATTTTATAAAATCTTATCTAATCTGATCTTATCTTATCTGATCTTATTTTACCTTATCTTATCTTATAGGAAAATTTGTAAGAAACAACCTTTTAATTTTTTTTTTTTTGTCAAGACAAACCTTAAACCAAAATATTTTTGTCACATTAAACCTTTGACCGGAAAAAGACCCTTGACTTAATTTTCAGACGTTGACCATCCCAACCCCAACCATGAAACCACCTCCCACCCCACGAAATCAGCCCCCTCGCTTTCTTCCATCCTCGAAACCACAGCTTTAATCCCCCCACCCTCAAAACCACCAACCCTCACTTCCCCCACCACCAAAACCGACCCCGACCCGTCCCTCCACCCTCAATCGTGCCCCTCAAACCCTAAACCCCACCCGAATAAACCTAAACCCTAACGAAGAAAAAGGAAGGGGTGGTTTCGGGGTGGGGGGAAGTGAGGGTTGGTGGTTTTGAGGGTGGGAGGAAGAAAAACGGTGGTTTCGAGGGGGGGGGAAAGCGATGGGGTTGATTTCGTGGGGCGGGGGTGGTTTCGTGGGTGGTCAACGCCTGAAAACTAAGTCAATGGTCTTTTTCCGGCCAAAGGTTTAATGTGACAAAAAAATTTAACTTTAAGGTTTGTTTTGACAAAAAAAATTTAAAAGGTTGTTTCCGACAAAAAAAATGTCTTATAAAAGGTTGTTTCCGGCAAATTTTCCTATCTTATAAGATAGTTTATTGAGTGTGTCTAACATCTTATTTTATCTTATCTGATCTTATCTTGTCTTATCTGATCTGATCTGATCTTATCTTATCTTATCTGATCTTATAAGATTTTATATAAGTTAAATGAACAGAACGGACCCTACATCATAATTTCTAAACACTTTATAGATTACATTAGTTTGTACAACAATAATTATAAATTACACTTTCAAAATTATATTTAAATGAAATTTAAGAACATACCCAAGCAATCGACGCACGCATAGCGTGCATAGAAGGCTAGTTACATATAAATGGAGGGCAAATTCTACATACCAAAATAAAGGAATGGTTTTTAATAAAACTAGCTAGATCCTTAGGAATTTTTGAAAAAAAATATAACTTAGGGCACTAGCTCATAAAAAAGTTGATGACTAATTATAGTATAAATTGACAAATTAAGGTACAACTCATAATAATATTCATAATTAAGATACACTTTCCGTAATTCCGTTCCCTTTTTTAGGTTGACTTTTTTTAAAATCTAAAATAAATTCCATAAACATAAAAAAGAAATAGAAGGGATAATTTTTTTATCAAAGAATCCAACATTAAATTAATTCTTACCTCCTTCATCCTCTCTAACACCATAATTTAGTGGTTTGCTAAATGTACTTTATTCTTTAACCTATCTTCCGTTATAGAAAGCTTAGCTTTTTGGGTTTTACGTGATGTCTGAATATTAGGAGCCCTGTACAAGGAAGTAGTACTATCAACACCAAGTTCTAGAAAATGAGAAATATAAATACATTACTCTCCACTTTACTCCTAGAGTCCTAATACAAATTATGTAGTTTAATCTTGCAACTTTGTGTAATAATAAAAAGATGATAGTCAGATTTATTTTATGGTTTTACATTGTACAACTGCTTTGGCCCTTTTCTGTTGTCTCCTAAATGTCAACTCTGCCCTAATATTCCTTTCTTTTTCTGAAAGCATAATTTTCTTCTTTTCTTTTTTTTATTTCCTCAAAGAAGAATCTCATTTACCTTAATTTTTTCTTTTCTCCAACTATAAAAATCTCATTCACCAATCACCACAACATTTCATCACAAAGAAGGGCTTTTTTTTGGTGGGGGGGGGGATCACTGACCACAACTCCACTTGTTACGTAGGGATACTTTTTGATATTGTGCTAGGTGAATACAACTGGTAAACGCAAAGAAAAATTCTAAATATTTACTCAAGAAAAATTCTAAATATTCATTGACCCTAATATAATGATGCCAAATTGCCAATACTTTATACTTTGTTGAAGTGAAATTTGCTTGTGTTTTGTGTGCGTGCCAACGAAAAAGAAGCGTGTTGGAACACATAAAAAGTAAATGTTGCCTGCATTGTGAAACGGAGTTAGTATCTAGTATTTTCATTCCTCTTTTTGGCTTTTTATAAAAAGACTTTCAGCTTCTATTTTATTTTCCTTAATTTATTTTATCTAGAACTTTCCAAGGTCTTTTTTCCAAAGAAAATTCAAAGTTTCCAAAACTCTTCAAAAGTATCGGAAACGGGAAACGTTGACCCAAAGAGAGTTTCCGTAATCATCATAGATGAATCCTACCTTATCTTTCTTATATCCGATAAGGTTATGTTGTTTGTCCTAATGTATAGTTTCTTCTAATTCCTCTGTTCTTTTTTAATTGCAATGTTTCCTTATTTGGAAGTTTCACATTTATTGCAACATTTCCTTATTTGGTAATATATTTTCTTTCTATCTCTCTTCTATCACATGGGTCCTACTTTTTTTCTATTTCTATCTCTCTCCACTTCACGTGGGGTTGCTTAAAAAATATGCCGATTTGGGGATAGGTTGCAATAATTATAGAACGAATGAAGTATTTGTTTATAAGACAAAAATGTGTCTTGTTGATGTCCAAGGTCAAAGCAACTAACATTATATGGAATTTGTGATAGATGAAGTAATATATGATTTTATTTCGCATAGATGAATTAAATTTAGTTGCTTGTTGTTTGTGATTACAATCCTATCAAAAGTAGTATAAAAGAAGTAGTTATTAATTTTTAATCAATATTAGCACAAAATTGGTTATCCAACAATTAAGTAAACCAATTTTTAAATGAATTACTTGTTTAATCTAAAAAATATTTTTTTTTTATTCTTCAATATCACAAATTCGTCCCATTATGAATTGTACGTAAATTATATTATTATTGCTGATTCAGTTTTGTGAAAAAAAAATATAAAAGCAGTTGGTTAGTTGAATAATGTAATTAATTATATCTTTCATTTTTTTTTATGTTTCTACTCAAGCTATATGTATGCGTAAACAAAGCGAGTTATGATTATATTTCGTATAACTTGAGCATAATTTTAGTTGCTTTTATTTTATGAATACAGTTTTATTAGAAATAGATATAAAAATTGTAACTAACTAAGTTAAGTAATAACGTTTTAAAATTAATGAGCATGACTTTTTCTTTTCTTGGCTACTTTGTTAATAATAGTTATGGCATTAGAGTGGTGGTAAATAAACTAATACCTTTATAAATATAATATGAGGATGTGGGTTTAAACATTAATATTTACAATTACTTGCTTTATGTTTTATGATGAAATAATATGTACTTAGGGTCCGTTTTGTTCAACTTATTTTAACTTATATAAGATTTTATAATATAAGATAAGATCATATAAGATCAGATAAGATAAGATAAGATAAAATAAGATAAGATAAGATAATATAAGATAAGATAAGATAAGATAAGATAAGATAAATAAGATGTTAGACCCACACAATAAACTATCTTATACGATAAGATAAGATCAAATAAGATTTTATAAGATCTTATAAGATAAGATAAGATAATATAAGATAAGACAAAATAAGTTGAACAGAACAGACCCTTAGTGCGAGATGACATGACGCCAGGTCACTAGTGAAGAGGAGAGTTACACGTGGCAGGCTACAATCGTTCTCTATATATTTTAATAATATATATTTGATATTGACATTGATAATAGAATACTCCCTCTGTTTCATAGAGTTTTTCCCATTTTTCCGTGTAAGGGTGTTCCATAAAGATCTTCTATTTCTGCTTTATTCCATATTTGGTAAGTTTATAATAATTTTGTTTTTTGCTAAGTAAGATGTACGTGTATTAAATCACCCGAACAAATTTACAACTTAAACAGCCCTACACAGGCCTAACCAACACATGAGCTACCTCAATCTATACAAAGCACCAAAACTCCAACACAAGACTAATTACAAGAAGCCTATGACAAATAATACACCCAATTTCTATCTCTCCTAGAAATTTCTTAGGAAGAACTACTAAAACTCTCATCTTAATTACACTCTATAAGGTTCTGAAGCACTAGCAGGAATTCTTTGATTCCAATAATCTATGATTATCATATGACCCACAAGTTATCCACAAATATGACACACTCTCTCCTAATTTTATAATTTAACATTTGCATATGACACACTCTCTCCTCCCCCAATATAGTGATCCCGGGGCCCAACCCCACTACCAATACTTTATAATATTCCTTGGTTCGTGGAGGAACAGTAAATGGAAAGAACACTATGGAACGGAGGGAGTAATATATAAATTGTTTTGGACATCAAGAAAATTTGCATTAATTAAAACGAAATACAAACTAGAGCTAAACAATAAACAAAAAACACACTAACACTAAACTAAGCTTTACTAGATCCTGCAAACCATATAGAGTTAAAGCCACAAGTAAAAATACTAAAGAACTGCTTGCTATGGAGGCCTTTGTTGCTCAGTGATTGAGTCATAACTCTACTGAATGTGGTTGACAATCGTTTGACCGTAGTAACGATAACTGAGAAGATATTGTAGCTTCTTAGAGGAAGACAATTTGCAATTAAAGGGTGTATAATACTTGCTGGAAGTCAAGCGTTGATCGATATTATTTAGTTATTGCTTGATGTATCAAATTTTTAGCTTCTTAGCCCTTATATTGTTTTCCTTAATTTTATAATCAATCTTTCTTTCCCCTATCGTTCTAGGGCTATCTCAAAATATATGGAGCTACCCCATACGATTTCTAGAGGTTATAACCTCCTAGCTAGAGCTACACTTTAGTTCTTTACATTGCTTGGCATTTTGGCATATGAGTAGATATATAATAAAATTGCCATAAAAATTATAGTATATAATACCTTTTACCTAATGACGTTAAACACCAACCGAATATTTTTCCAAGAATTGAAAAGAGACAAAGAGGTATGATTAATCTCTTAAGTACTACAAAAAGGCCACAATTTGATTTACGTGATTTCTAAGCTTCGATTATGATACGTGATAGTACTCATCTTTTACTATACCAACCCACAAACTTTGCAGTATTGATTCAGTTTCCGCCAAAGATTGGCCCAAAAAGTTGAAATGATCCCCTCAAAGGTTGATTGAGGACGTATCTTAAGAAGAAAATTAATTATAATCTTGATGACTAAATCAATTAATTATAGTTAAAAGGTTTCTGTTTGCCTTATGGTTGTGTATTTCCTAAAGGTGCTATTCATGTCATGTCACTCATGAGTGACATGTAGAGCTTATATTTATTTTCGTATAAAGTAAGAAATAAACAAATCATATGAAGGAACCTCTTTTATTGATACTTCTATTACCTTTATACAATCAAGTCAACTCCTTAAAAATATTGTGATCAATAGAGTCATGTCCTCTATAACGTTGCTCTTATCTTTTCACCCTCGCCCCCAACCCCAACAGTATACTCCTAGACTAGCTTGAGAACCCTTTGGAGTCCCATAAACTAGTTTATACAAATAAAATACTTCCTAGCCTTAATTCTAGGAGGTGCTACAGTTTTTCAGGAGCAATTGTTATATTCATAATGAATATTGATGAATTTTTTTCATGAATAATGTCAAAGTGAGTATTAATTCCTCCTATGCGCTAAACTTGAAATTAATTCCATGGATACCGTCCACGTAGGACAGCACGCGAGAAATTTTATTTTCGGCAAAGCAAACCGCTACTTTGAATAGCGGTTAACTTTAAGTTACATGGAAATGGTTTACGAGGTAAAACCGCTACTCAGAGTAGCGGTATATAAAATCACCACTGAGCGAAAAGGCAGGAAAGCACGCCACGCAAGCATGTTGTGTCCAGCGCACATGACGTGCGTGGCATGCAGCAAGCCTGCGCTAGGCGCAAGCTCCACGCACGAAGCTTGCGCCTAGCGCAGCTTGCTGCGCGCCACGCAAGTCCTGTGCGCTGGACGCAGCATGTTTGGGTGGCGTGCTTTCCTCCCTTTTCGCTTAGTGGTTCTGATCTGTACTAAACCGCTATTCTGAGTAGCGGTTTATATGCGTGCCTTATAGCTTGGCTTAGGGACACAATATAACCGCTATTTGAGGTAGCGGTCAACTTCACATTATTGGTATTAACCGCTACTTGGAGTAGGGGATTTATTAAAAAGCAAAATTCTGGCGCGCTGTCCTACGTGGACGGTATCCATGAAATTAATTTCAAGCTCAGCGCATAGGAAAAATTAATACTCCATTTGACATTATTCATGGAAAAAATTCGAATATTGATAGTAGTACATGACAAAATAGTACTTCATCTTTATGTAACAGTAATATAATGGAGTACATAACTACATATCTCTATTATATATGGGAACTTTTGACATTTTGGTGTCCACCCTCTTTACCCAAAATACCCCTAATAACCAAATAATATTACTAATTGCATTCTCTTTTTCTTTTTTTAAAAAAGGAAATAAAGGATCCTTACAATTGCAAAGCAATTACATCTTACATTTGCACCCGTAAAAACAAAAAATAGAATAATATTTCTTGAATGACGATTAAATTAAAAACTTCCACAAACTCACCTACCCACGATGTCACGCACGCATCGCGTGCAAAAGATACTAGTAATAGTATATGAAAAGTGGTGGACCTTGTTATACTTATTTTAATGCTTTGGATGACAAATCAAAGCCTACTATTATACAATATGATTAATAATTTATCATATCCCTCCTTCGTTTCTTGGAAATTGTTAGTTACCTATCCCATTGTAAATTAGATAGTAATAATGTAATATTGTTGGATGTTGAAGGCAAAACTTGAATTGTATTCCAAATTATATGATTTGAATTTGAATCGACTCAAATTTTACTCAATAGGAACATTAATATGATAAATATCGGTTGACACAATATAGGAAGCTAATAATTGGCACTGGACTTGCATATGACTCAAATAGACTCAAAATTTTACAATTGACCTAATCAAATTAATTCAAACTGAATTCAATCTGAAATCCTAGTGAAGTGGCCTATCATATTCTGGTATATTCACAAGTAATAATAACACACAAGAAGATTTACTGTGAAAACCTGAGAGAAAAATCGCCAAACTATGCATTTGGACTTTCAATAATGTGTAACTATGTATGATACAAATATACAATAAATAACATATATGTCATCGCCCTATAACTTAAATCCCTCTTGATCACACAAGAATCCCTTTACCTGCTAATTCCTAACACTTTTGTCCCAAGCTAACAATAACCCAATCTCCATGAATTAAGACCCCAAACATCTAGGGTTGTGTTCAAACATACTAAAAAAGTGCAAAACTTTGAAAAAGTTGTTACCTCTATAAGCCAGTTAAATCAAGTCTAATTCCAATTGCTAACTTAATTTGATCTTATTCATCTTAACTAAGACTTAGCTATACTCGACTTGTATAAATCTTGAACCAAATTTCAATAGTTTACAAGCCAGGTAGGCTCATAGGCGCCCTAATTTCTACAACCAAACCACAAGTACGATAACAATCTTAATAGTTTCAAGGCAAAATGTATATTTTCCTAGGAACTATAATAGTAGAGATGAGGGATACATAAAGGAAATTAAGGGGGTGAAAAAAAATGAAGCGAAAACATAGGGGCTGTCCTTCTCAGTTCTGAATGGGTGGGTCAATTTATGAGCAGATAAATACATGCGAGGACCAACATTCTCATGGTATGGCTGCCTCCCATGCATCCCTTTTTCTACAGATCATTATTTCACTTTCATTATTTTCTTTCTCTTACAGTCACTTTTTTTTATCTGTTTTTTTCCTCCAAAGTAATAAAGAATTACTAAATTGTCGTTTATTCTCTTCCTTTGATGAAGAGGATTGAAAAAGTAGAAAGAAAGGAAAAAAAAAGTTTTGTAAGAGAAAAAAAATGAAGAGAAAAAAAAAGGGAGATTAATTAAAGCAAGAGGGGTGGACTGGTGGAGGGTATTGGGCTTTGTGGACAACTTTAGGAGATGGTCCCAAAAAACTTGAAAATGACACCAAAATAATTGTAAAAAGAAAGCTACTCACTCATATTGGGTCTCCTTTTATTTCTGAAACTCAAAAAATAGAGGTGTTGTGTTGCTGATGTATGTGAATGTGATGTTTACAAGATTACTAATTCAAACTTGTATGATCATATAGTAGCTGGTTTTTTATTTCATTGAATTAATGGTGGTCCAATTTATATTATGTTACATATGGTAAGGGGTTGACGTGGCATCCGACAAGGGGTGGCCAGAGCCACGTGGGAATTGTGGTCCAAAGGATCAAAGGTGCATTTGGAGTAAGCCACGTGACCTCAAGATGCAGGTTCTGTTTGGCCAGGAGAACTCCATCGGCTTTTTTTTTTCCTTTCAGTTCTCCTGTGCTTATTTGAACTTACCTTAACTTATTAGATTTTATCGCAATTTATTAGAATTTATTTGTAAGTGTGACTAATCTTATTTTTGTTGAACTAAATTTATAATAAAACTTTATTTATCCTTTTCTAAACCTGTAAAGATTGAAACTAAGGTGACAATAAAGAACAAATCCTTTCTCCAGTAAGAAAGCTCAACCAACGATAACTCTCATCGCACTATTTCACTATTTGGTTGAATTTGGATCCTGATGCATTCTATTTACTTTAAAAATTAATTATAGCGTTGATCAATTCTAATTAGGTGATTACATTCATTCAAGTGATCAAAATGTAAATCAATTAAGGGAATGATCAAAGTAATCAGATCCAATTAGATTTGATAAGTTTAATTATATAAGTTCATGTAAATAGAACGTACACACTCAATCACCATCAAAATTAGCTTCGTATATAAGAGTGAATTAATGCCATCGCAAATGCTCTAACTGTTAGAAATAATCCTACATTCTTGTAAAATAACCTACAAATATCCTGTATAAGAACAGCTATTTATTGTAGCTAGGGCCTAGCGCTTAAGTATGTATGAAAGAGAGATTAGAGAAGTACAACAATTTAGAAAAATACTGCAGCAAATCGGGCGAAACAATCATGGACCATTCATATTGAAAATCTTGCCTCCTCCATAGTCCATAAGACTATAGCCGGCAAAACAAACCCGCACCCGTTGACCCGACCCGAAATCCGTTTCCACCCGAAAATAATGACCCGAAGTGAACCCGAAATCCGAAATAACCCGACCTGAAGCAAAAAGACCCGAATATAACCCGAACCCGAAGTGACCCGACCCGAATTGACCCGACAATGATGATCCGAACCCGAACCGACCCGAAAAGTTGTCATATTAGTTATTTTTTAAACAAATTTAAGGAAAAAAATTATCGTGAGATACTATATATGACTTAACCACTTCCCATTAACTATTTAACTTAGTTTTATTAGTCTTATATGTGCTTTATTTATTTTCTAGAATAAAAACCTGACCTAACCCGACCCGATGTGACCCGAAATCTAATGGACCCAAAACTAACACGTACCCGAACGGACCCGACCCGAACGTAACCCGAACACAAAGTTGACCTGATTATGACCCGACCCGTAATGACCCGACCCGTTTGACCCGTTTGCCACCTCAACTTAAGACGTACCTTATATACACATTGAGGGTGTTTGGCAATTAGAGTTTTGAAGTGAAAAGAGAGTTATGGACCACTTTTAGAGTTTTGACTAGTCAAAAACTCTAAAAGGGGTGTTTGGTAAAAGAGAGTTTTAGAGAGAGTTTTGGAATAAAAACTCTCAAAATGAAAAAGCTCCTAATAGAAGCTTTTTCTTTAGAGGATTAGATAAAAATATGTTCATTGACTTTTTTTGCCTCTAATAATAATACTACACATATGTATTAAAATGTCTATAAATGCCATTTTACACAAACAAATGGCAATAAGCTTTTAGCAATCAGTTAATTGTTACCAAACACATTTATAAAAAAAGTTTGTCAAATCAGCAGTCAAATCTGCTGAACAAAAAGTTAAAACTCTAACAGCAAACTCTAAATTCTAACAAACTCTAAACTCTATTTGCCAAACAAGACCAATACATTTGCCACACAAAAAAAGAGGTTTAGGGCAAAATTAGAGGTTTGAGGTTATATTAGAGGATTTGACTAGTCAATCCTCTAATATGGGTGTTTGGTAAAGAGAGGTTTGAAATAGCTTTTTGGGATCAAAAAGCTCTTTTTGAAAAAGTTGGGGGAGGAGCTTTTTTATATTAGAGGCTTGAGAATGAAAAGGAAAATTACATTTATGCCCTAAAGTTATGTAATATTACTACCCTTACTTAGGTATCCCTAAACCTAACATATTGTACAAATTAAACCCGTTTATATATATGCACAATGATTTAAAATAATATATTTGCAAATTATCAACTCATAAAATTTAATTATTTAAATCATGTAGTATTTATATTCTCTGTAATGCTCAAGGTGAAGAAACTTTATTTCCTTTTTCCTATGCTAAAAGCAAAAAGAAACTTCAAGTACATGAAGTCGAGAAATATACAGCATACAAGAAAGAAAACGAATAGGACTCATAGGAAAGAAATTAAAATACCCGCGTATTTAAAATAATGATTAGTATTGGAATTATAGTTGTGGTTTAAATTATTACTAGTTGTTGACCCGGGCGATGTCCTGAGATTAATCTCTATTTTGCATTACATTTTAGTTATTCAAGATGGTTAATTAATGTTGTTCTTTTTTTTCTTTTTGGTTTTTTCTTTAAGGAATGTATTCGATTAATGAGAGTTTGTTGTTTAGGGGTGTTCATAACCAGTTACCTAGTTATTCGGGTACCATAATATGTGGGTACCCGCATTTACGGGTAGCTAAGAAAAGCAACCCATGACTCGACCCTGAACAACGGGGTGCTAGCAAAAGTGTCAGAACTTTTTTTTATGAAAAATAAAATCATTGGAAGAGCTACAGAAGAAGCTACTACTAGCTATGAGTGTCAAATGCCGATCCAGGTTGATTACAGTATTTTGGGGTACTACCATGAGTGCCAACTGTCAATTGCACGCTAACTCTAATCCTCATTTCTCAAGATGATCTATTACCAGTCAACCATAACGTAAATATTCTCACTTGCTGATTGCATCACAACTAATTTCTCCATTAACATGTTGATTCATCATATCCTTTTTTAAAATGTTGAATTGTTGATTCATCTAATCCAACTTCTCCTATAAAATATTGATTCTTCTTATTATTTATCTTTTCTTTTCCCTCTGAAAGTCACAAGCACAACAATGTGGTACCGGGTAGCTAATAAGCTAACTTAATACATTTTCACAATTGTTTATTGTAAGAAGAGATTAATGTAACTGTGAAAAAAGAAAGAGAAAAACAATATATAATGATGTGTATATCCGAGATACACATTTAACTTAAAAGCAAGCCCATTAACCGACTCGATTTCTGCATCTTTTGTTGGGTCGGTTACCTGACCCATGAAAATAAAATTTCATATTTATTACTTTTTTCGGGTAGACAGATCAACATGACGGGTCAAACATATTGGGTCTCCTGAACACCCCTGGAGTAGTTAGAATTTGGTTCTTAAAGTAGAAGCAAGGTAGTTTATAGTTATAAATTATGAAATATTAGGCTATAAACTTTCCATATATGTCAATTATATACTTTTTTTTTAAATTTAAATATTATATTGCCTATAAATAATTTTTCCCCCACAAAGACAAATATGATATTGTAGATTAGTTGATTATGCATTTGCATTTCAAATGGAAGGTCATGTGTTTAGCCTTAAACACTATATTTGTATAATTAAATTGTGTCATTTGATTAGGAAGGGGAGTACATGTGACAGCATGACAAATCATATTTACTTTGCATCATTTGTTTGGGGAGGGAGGGAGTACATGTTACATCATGGGTATGCATTACCTAAATGGGGAATGGAAGATTAGCAGTTGTACTTCTTACTTCTATGAGAATGTTGGGTTTGATTAGTCATCCCGAGTGTGTATTTGATGGTTGGTCTGGATCTTTTGATGGGTATGGAGCAAGCAAATGAAGGAGGGCCTATTAGCGGTAGTGGTGTGCACTTTTGCTCCAACAATGTTGGCGGGCCACATAAGCTACCAAGTATTATGGGCCGTTACGTTTGAGATAAATGGATGTAATGGTGGGTCTCCTCAATAATTGTGGGGTATATTGTGAGATGTAAGTTACCATATCTTTAAATGTTTTTCTTAGATGTATGTTATACTATTTTTTCTCCCCATAAAAACCAAAAAGAGATTGTAGATTAGTTGGTTAGTGTGTTCATATTTCAAATGAGAGGTTGCGTGTTCAAGTCTTCACACATTCATTTTTGTTAATTACTTTGTATTATTTGTTTCGCAGGGGGAGGTACATGTGCCAGCATGTCATTTGTTTGCTTTGGGTTATATATATATATATATATATTTATTAGTATGTCTTATTCCGATCCCAATATATATATATTCACCAAACATATTTATTTTATAAACAATGAAAAGTACAATAATGGATTGCCCATGTGCTTATTAATATGTTTGCAAATTACCAACTCATAAATTTGAATACTTAAAAATTTTAAAAAATATTGAATTTTTTAGATGTGGTTTAAATTATTTCTTATTAGTATGTCTTATAATATATTCACGAAACATATTTATTTTATGAACAATAAAAAGTACAAGAGTGAAAATTATGCCAATGTCCTTATTAGTCATTTTACACAATCAATTAACAATCAACTATTAGCTATCTACCAAATACCTTTATATAAACAGCTAGTCAAATAAGCTAATACAATCAGCTATCAGCTAATACAATCAGTTAACAGCTATCCGCTAATTGCCAAAC
The DNA here is from genome assembly GCA_947646795.1 of Beta lomatogona. Lineage (NCBI taxonomy): Eukaryota > Viridiplantae > Streptophyta > Magnoliopsida > Caryophyllales > Amaranthaceae > Beta > Beta lomatogona. The sequence goes on along the minus strand of CANSNZ010000063.1, from coordinate 12,191,044 downwards.
AGGGCCATAGCATAAACCAACCCATTAAGCCTCCTGAAAGAAATTTCACAAAGCACAAGGCTACCACCAATTCCCACTTAAGTAACCACAAATATAAGCACCACTTACAAAACAATGATTAGCATGATCCTAACAATTGTCTCAAAAACGAGAAATTTGTTATGACTTCGAGTCTTCAACACTACTATTTATACCTTGTTACCTAAAGAGTCTGCCACCAAATTTCATCCTTGTCTTTATAGAATTATAGGAATAGGTAATACGCAATAGTCAATCCAAATCTTTGTCTTCTTGTCTCTTGAATAAAATTAAATATGAAAAGGTAATTTTCATGGGCCTCTATCTGTACGATTACAGTCATTACTCATTACAATTTACACATTTGCACCAAATCCACCGAATTCTTGCAATCAATTTTAATCACCATACTACCTTGTTGAGTTAATAGATTAACATACTCGGACTTCATTTACCCACTCTTGTTAGTATCATTCTTATATTAATTTTTAAAATCGAGCATAGTCTGATACCTAATGACTTTGGTTTCAAGCACTTATTGATGCTTAATTTATTTTTATAGAACTTAACTTATTATTGTTTAATTCATCTTATTTTTACTAATTTATATTTGCCGAATCAAATAATTTATTAACTTGAGAACAACAAAGTTAGGACTGCTTATCACCACCTTATTTTCGCTTCGGTTCGGTTCGCTTCTAAACGATAATCATTACTATTAATTAGTTATAATTTAGTTCGGTTCGATTCGGTTCAGTCGGTTCGATTCGTTCGGTAGTTTTTATCTTGAAAACAGAAGCGCCCTTAGAAGTCAAGGCTCTATTTCTTTTAGCACAGTTTTAATTCAGTTTAGTGCAACTCAGTTCAGCTCAAAAGAACGACGCCTAAATATTGGAGTAACCCTCGTTGGGTAGTAAAAGTGTCAGTTGTAGAATGAGGCAGCAAATAGGCCGCATCACCAATCCCCCCTCCCTCTTTACCAAAGAAGAAAGGCAAAGAAAAATCGTAGCTTCGAAATGCGGGAATTTCATTGCGCATTGGGTTCTCTTCACGAAGACAGCTAAGAAAAGATATCTTCTTGATTGGGCACCTTCTGAGTTGGTGAACTGTGAGTTAAAACCCCAACTTGTACTTGTACTTCTCATATTTCTATTTATGCGTTGATCAACTATACCTCTCAAATTGGTTGGATTCTATGCTATCCTTAGTATTTAGTATTTCCTCCAACTAGATAAATAGACACATCCACACTCTCTAAAGTTTGACTATTCCAATAGTCTCATATATTTCTACTCTTCTTTAAATAGTTCTAACTATTGATTAATCTAAATTAAACACTCTTTTACTGAGGATTATTGCTTTTCTATCCCTTTAGGTCATTTTGCATGTTTAATTATCATTTTTTAAGTCATGAGCACCCCAAAGTTGGGACTATTTCATGTTTTAGGAATTAAGTTGTTGAGCAGTTACTTATTTTGTTATTTCATTAAAATGGTTTGATACGATATTGATCCATCAGTTTTATAAGTTCTTCCCATATACAATTTTGGCACTATTCGTGAGTTAAGAGAGTAATTTGAATTCTCTTTATATAATCGTAGGAAAAAAAACATAGTAGCGTAGGGTCTAGTTTGATCATTAAGAATACCAAAATTTTATAATATTTACTAATATGTAATTAAAGATATTAATAATACAAAAATGTGCATTAGTGACAAACGTGAAAAGTGAAAATGGGTAGAACTTCTGGGAATGGGAGATAGATAATTAGTTTTATTAGTTGGAGGGGAGAGAAAGAGAGGTACTTTTGAATTGAAAGAAAGAATGTGGTGGGCCAAATTAGGTTAGAGTATATAAAATTATTAGTGGACCATTCTCAAATCAGAACTGTTAAAACTACTTCGAAATAAATGACAAAAGGAAAGTATTAGAGTTAATATGCAATTGAGGGAGTAACATTTTGTATGACATTTAATACATTTTAGTCTAACTTGACATCATATATCAGTTTGAACATAAGCAACACAATTGGAAGTTTTGTAAGAAAGATCAACCTCTTTTCACTCCATAACTTTTCTTGTAAATAAAGGGTATGTTTATCGCTCTTCACTCTGTTTTTGCTTAACTTATCTTATTTAATCTTGTTTTTAAAACTTTTCTTATTTTTTCTGGAAATAAGCAAAAAAAATAATAAGTGGAGAGAATAGACACAAAGACATACTAATTGAATATCTACGCGTAATAAGATAATTGTGTACAATCCGCTTATGCACCTTAGGTACCTGGTGATATAATGCTACTGAAGATGTCACCACTATTAGCATAATTATTTAATTTAGATTGTTCAATCTATTTACTTGGTTAATTAAATCATGATCGATGTTGGTGTCGTTATGAGTTGGTAGAGGCTGCATTAGGGGTGCTAAGAGTTGGTATAAACCTCGCCAAATAGCACACCAAACCGTTTTTTGCTGTTTGATTTGGTTTATGGTTTCAAAACTGCAGCTTGATTTGAGATTTAACCAAACCACAAATTACAGTTTGATTTCGTTTTTCAGGTAAAAGTGACAAAACCAAAATTAATACTTATGAAATAATCTTTACATTTTGATGAGTATTTTCCTTAGGGGTTCACTTCTCAAATTTATATAGGGTCTCAAATACTTGAGACAGATCTAACTTTCAGCTACCTACAATTGCATCTGTAAATTAAAGGTCATACTTTCTTCTTTTTTCCATGATGGGAATGAAATACAAAATTTATTGCTAGCTAGGTCGTGACAATATTGTGCATTATGGTGTGTTTGGCATGAGAGCTTAGCTCGACTTATATATTATATAGAAAAAAATTAATAGATTAAATTTGTATATTTTGAATTAATTTTAATAAAATTACTTCATCAATATAAGAAGATTATCTAAAATATCGCATTAAAAAATAGTATCTTTATATAGATGAATTTATTTTCTATAATATCTTACAATTGATTTAGGTGTAGGGCTGGCAATGGATCGGGTGGCCCTCAACCCCGCCCCATCACCCTCGAACTAAATCCCCATCCACACCATCCATCATCCGCCAAAATATCCATCGATATCCGCCCCATCCATCAATCGCGGATGGGGCGGGTGAGGAGGGTGGGAAATGGATAATATTAGAAAAAATAGTTTGTATACTTCACAATTTAAAAAAATTAATAAATGAAAACTTAGCCTTCAATTAACAGCAAAATGACTAAATATCAATTGTCAATTCTTAAACATGCCAAAATTTAATACTAATAATATATATAGTAATATATTATATATATTATCATATATATATATATTTAAATCTATTAGTATTTATTAATATTATATATATATATGGGTGGATGGATGAAGAGGGTGATGGGTCAAAAAATCTCACCCATCTCCGACCCGCCCTGCCATCCACTCCACCCGTCACCAGTCTGTCACCCACCTCATTGCGAGTTTTCACCCATTTATCTGCGGCGGGTGGGTGGATCATTCGCTCACCCATGAATAATTGCCAGCTCTTTTCAGGTGGTAAAATTTAATTAAGAGGGTGACGTTGTGTCAACAAATGACTTAATATCCGCTTTCGTATGTTGTAATATATTTATCAAAAATCGTTTGGGCCATCCAATGTTTCACCACCGATCCCGCTCTCCCTAAATCTTACTTGGAGTATAATAGTTTTCTTAGCCCACAACATAGTCCAAGTAGAAGAGAGCTCCGATGGGTCTGAGGCCCATAGACTTGATTGTGCGAGAATTATCACCAACTGCAAGCATCAAAGATTGGAATTGAATTGGTATAAAACTATGATGGTATCACATGTGGTCCAGTTAAGGCCTTCTTTCCCACTTATTTCTCTATCTCTTTCCTCTCTTAAATCCCCGTATCAAGACCCTACGTTTCATTTAAAGTAGAATGGAGGAAGTATAAAACACAAATTTTAGCCTCCCAGCAAGTGAGGTGCTTAAGAGTAGCAGGTGATAGCCTAGTGGTGTTGGCATCACCTCCGATCCCAGAGATCCTCGAATCGAGTCTCACCCCTTGCAAGGAGGGATCCCCAATTCTCCCCTCTTTGTAAGGGACTTCATCTTACGTTAGGAAAAAAAAAAAAAAGCAAGTGAGGTGCTTAAAACATCAATATCCTAGATTTCATAAACTGATCCAAGACTCTTATCTTAGAGTAAAGAGAAAGAAATCAAATGTCTTGAGTTTGCCAAAAAAAAATATGATTTATTCAGTCTTAGAATTTTCCAAGTCGTCTGAAAAAGTTTTTTTTTTTTTTTTTTTTTTGACAATGTTGACAATAGTTAGATTGTCCCCTTTAATATCTAATAAACACAATCATAAAAAAGATGCGGAACCTAGAATCTTATGGTGCATCCTCTTCACCTTAAAAATATAAGTTTCAAATTCTTAAAGTTCAAATAAGTTTCAATAAGTTTATATAAATTTCAATAAGTTGTAATATAAACCCTATAAACTAAGGTTCAATAAGTTCCTATAAGTTTAGATAAAGTTCCAACCACTTCAGATAAGTTCATGATATAAGGTGAAGATCATAACACACCCTTTATGTGAGGGCCAATATAAATTGTTAGGGTTCTCCTCGTCCTTTCATTATCTTCCCTACTATGCCCTTACATACATAAAGTCATAAACTCTCATCCTGCCTCAACATACATACATATATAGGCGGAATCTCCTATGCTCGTCTATTAGCCAATAATCATACATAAAAATAATACTAGTAAATCTAATTTGTGGTAATTGGAAAAATTAATAATTCTCATGCATCATTTATTAGCAAAATACTCATATTATATCTATTTTACGATAAATATAATTGTAATTCACTTGTTTGGGAAATTATATGGGATAGCCTTGACATTTAGGCCATTTTCTAGTTAGAACCTCACATTTGCATGTTTGTTAGCGACTTACCGGTATCCCTGAACTTGTAAGATGTCATTAAATCTAACAGACACCTTACTGCGTTAAGTATTTGGTATATTCGAAAAAAAATATAAAACCTACTTATTATTTTTCAAAAACTGAATTTTTTGTTTCACCACTGGATTTTCAACATCCACCAAGCAAAGTACAAGGAAGGAGGCAAGAGTTTATGTATCAAGGAACATAACATAAGAGGAGAAATGTTTTATTGAGCCTCAGTACCGTATCATTACTGCAACTTATTAGTTGAAATGATTTTATACAGCACTATGGTAATAAATTCAAGACCACCACTGATACATAAAGTAGAGCACTAATATCACAAGTTATACAACCAATTTCAAATTTCTATTTTAATAGAAGTGAACTTGACGTTATTTAAGAGCATCCTTAATGGTGATAAGTACGGTAATGGAAGTAGTAGAACATATACAATAAAATAGCTCTTGCGATGCTGAATTAGATCTCTCTTACAAAGCACTTAACAAAGCCTAACTAATTAAGGCTCTTCTTGACGATTAGAACGAGAATTATCACCACAACGTCGACGTTCTTTGAGGCATTTTCGTGAGAAAACTAGCCAAAACAATTCAACACAATGCATCAGCTTTCTCTATAATCATATTTTTCACATAATATGCTAATATTATTGTTTAATGTTAAATGTGGAAGCTTCTTTTTCTTTTGACAACTGTTTATATATCTATGTCTTAGAAGCAAAAGATTGTTGTTAAAATATTTATTTTGAATCGATCACGGCATCCCGCTAACGAGAGCCCCCAGATTTGTATTTTTGTATAGAACTAGTTGTTGACCCGGGCGATGCTCCAGATCATTTACCAATGTGAATTTGAAGTGTTAAATCAAACGCTTGAGAAAAGTGAAAAAAAAGTTTTAGGCATTGGATTGTGCTTGTGAAATAATCTTCTAGTTCCTTTTAAATTTTCAACATAGTAAATTATAATATGAATTATTGATCAATATAACCCTCGACTTCAAGAGAGTACATATATATAAATATATAATTAATTACAAAGACTATAATACAATCTTATTTTTGAAATTTAGGTTAATGTGTAAGAATATAACCGGATGCAATTAAATAGTGTAATGGTGTTAATTAGGGAGGTTATACAAATTTTAAGTTTTTTTATAATATAATAGTACTGAAAAGTAGAACATATTAGTATTAGCTTTAAATTAATGAGTATAAAAATATATACATTTGTACTTAATTGTTTTTAAAAAAGAAATATTATGTTGTCTTTAAATAATTTTGTTTCCTACAAAGTCCACGTAGACGGCAAGTTCAAAAGAAATTTAAGCTGTCCATATAGGCGATTTTAAGAAAAAAAAAAAAGTAAAATAATATGTCTTTGCCCTCTATATAGGGAAGAGTAGTTGTTGTACTTCTTACTTCTATGAGAATGTTGGGTTTACTGAGTCACCCAAGTGTGTATTAGATGGTTGGTCTGCATCTTTGATGGGTATTGAGCAAGCAAAATGAAGGAGGGACTATTAGCAGTAGCAGTATTGCACTTTTGCTCGAGCAATGTTGGCGGGCCACATGAGCTACCAAGTATGTGGGCCATAACTTTTGAGATAATTGGATGTAAATGATGGGTCTCCTCAATAATTGTGGGAAAAAATTGTGGGATGTAAGTAATTATATCTTTAAACTAGTTTTTAACCCGTGCAAAAATGCACGGGAGGTTTTATACTTCCTTCATAACATAATATTTGCAACAAATGAATATTTTATACCTCACAAATAATACTCATTTATTGTAGTTATTATGTTACGGAGGAAGTAGTAGATATGATTTGGACCCGTGCATAATACACGGGAATTGTTTTGTTTATTAAGTAGTTGTTCCTATTCCTAAGCAAGTCATAAGCAGTTCTCTACCTTTTAGACCCGCAAAAATATATTGTATACTATTTCATCTCAAACTTTTAGACCCGTGCAAAATGCACGGAATTTTTTTTGCTTAATAAGAACATTTAGATTCCAACAAAACTAAATACATACAGATACTCCATGATTGTGTCAAAAGTTGATAAACTATAAGATATTGAATCATATATTTAATGATATTTCCCACTTATTATGCGATGTAAACTCATGTCGTGAATATTAACTTGTGATTTACATTTTTAAAAACAAATATTTTTAAACTGACTAATGAATCATGTGTTATGTGGCTGATGTAGTAGATGTCACGGTGGATCATGTGATCTACAATTTTATTTTTAAAAAAGGGTTGATTGAAAATTCTTTTGCTCCGTCTATTGCTTTCCTCAGAGGCTTCACAATTCAAATCACCAATGGCCCTCAATACACCCACTTCCACTCCCGCTTCCGACAGTCCCACTTACCCCCTTTCTCTCTCTCTCTCTCTCTCTCTTGTTGCCGTCATGCACACTATCGCTTTTCACCGCCTCAGGCCACCCATTGGCAACCGCTTATATATAATTTTATAGTATTTTCATTTTTATTTGCCTAAGTTAACAAATATTTTAATTTTGTTAGCTCTTTTAGTTCAACTTATCTTTAAAATATTTTGCAGATATTATCTTTTAGGTTTTGGTAACTTATCGTTCTTATATAGGAAAAAAGAAAGATAGGATCGACTCTGAAGGTTGTTTTTGATCCCCTTTAATTTTATACTTGATTTATGGAATCGAAATGTGAAGATAAAAAAAGGTAATAAAACATGAAATGCTGACATAAATTTTTTCTGCAATGGGGAGATAATGAAGCAACAAAATATGAATAATTCACCGAATATTGCAGAGATTTATACAATTGTATTAGCTGAATCAATGCCTCATATAGTGCGGTAGCCCGAATTTCAAGTAGTTTTGATTTAGGCTAATTGTATTTTATTAGATTAGTTAAGTGATAATATTTGTGTTTTTTAAAATTTTATGAGAAATACGGATTTTATCTCTTAAATAATATAGATTTTAGTTTTGAAATCACGTAATTATCTATGGAATGAGTTTTCTAAATTTGCTTAAATTTGTTTTGGGTTTAAATGGGCAACATTTTAAGTATTTGAGGTTAATAAGACCATATTGTTTTATTACATCACTTCATTAAAGCCCAAACCCAATCCCTATTTCCCACACCAAATTCGGCCATTTGTTCTTTCTTACTCTCATTCGTGTCTTTAGTTGTTAAGTCCTAGTTGTTTTGGAATGGGAGAAACTGAACTGTGAGAAACTGAACTGAACTGAAATGAACTAAAAGTAAGTCCAAAAAACAGGGCCTAAAAGTTCTAAGTTTAAACCATCCATATTTCATGAATAAAAGTTAGCATTGCAAGTCTTACATGTGTATTAAATCACATATGTACCAAACTACCAACAATGGTGGATCTGGGAACAATAGTGAACAAAATATAACAATACATATTAAAAATCAAAATTAATTAAAAAAAAGAAACTGTTTTGATGAATTCTATAATCTATCTAAAATACACCAACCATAAAAAAAAACCCTATATAATCCTGATTATTATTCAATAGAAATATATTGTGGAAACCACTATCAATTATAAGGATTCAAGATTATCAACGTATGTATATATAGGCGAGCTAATATTGTTAAATATAATGTCACACAATTTTTTTTAAAGGTGCACTACAATTTTTTTTTTTTAGAAATATATTATAATATGAATTATCTTAAATAATTTATTAATGTGAAAAATTTAACACCATTAACTATGGGTTAAGTACTATATCTATGCAATTGTTTGATATATGGAAATTATAGAAATTAACTTTCAATGTTGGGTGACAAAGACTACTCCCTTAGTATTCTTTTGTTATGCGATGTTAGAATATTGACACTATTCACTATTAAAGAGAACAACAAATTCAATATATAAGAAAAAAAAATAGTCATATTGAGTTTTATTTGATTTGTCTCAATGAGTACTTTATTAATATTCAATTGTGATAGTTTTAACTAATATGTAATGAAAAAATATTTAATATCAATGAGTAATTGGTAATCACGCACATGATAGTGGGCTTAATCAAAGAATATAGAGGGGGTAGATAACTATATGTATGCTATTTTTTTCAAAATAGATTGTGTAGGAATATGTTATGATCTAATTTATGTTTAAAAAATGACACATGTCTACAAAATTTATCTTTTGAAATTAGAGACTATCTGCTATATATACAACAATATAATGTGCATACATTGAGGTAAATTACTTTCAATTATGGGTAGTAAATAATATGTATCTATGTTGGGGAAATTTTGAGTACTACTATAGTTAGGCATATCTCACGATATCAGTTATTACAAATTTTAAATTATCAATCCATATTATACTGTCTAAATATAATATTTATTAATTAAATCCTTTAATTTCGTATATTAATGTCAATTGAAAAAATAAATCTAAACGACATTATCAACAACCTTTTGTATTGTTTATCTCCTCAAACTTTTGTGTATCATGACCAATAGCCACACAAAAAAAATCCATATATAATATCATGAGAAACACCAAAAAATATAGCACAATAATTTGTGTATATGATGTTTTTTTTTACATCTCTCATAAATATTAATATATTAATCCTAGTATCCAAAAAAAAAAATTAAAAACTATTTTATATTTTATTATACAACATATAAAATAAGATAATTGATAATAATTCAATAATAATGGAAAGTTTGCTAGTATTAAACTAATTCATCAAACTTTTTTTCTGATGGGAACTAATTCATCAAGGTCGTCAACCCCACACCCCTTGAAGAAGACCTGACCCATGGAAAACTATTTGTTCTTGGGTTTTGACTCTCATAACATCACCTAAAGGTTAAACCTTCTCTTGCCTAGAATTTCCATTGAAGTCCCATGAACCTTAGTTATATTCAGATTCAAAGCCCCAATTGCTTTCTCGCAGTTTTCCTTCATTATTCTGGTATCATTCTCTCTCCTCCGAATTTCTGATTTTGCTTCGTTGTCTCGACAAAGCCGACCACCGGTGAATGTCCTTCTACTCAGAAACACCGCAGAAAGGCGGAAGAGAAGGCAAAGGTAAGCACTGAGCGAATTCATAGTGTATTGTGTTTGAGAGATTGATGGAATTTTTGCTCATTTTTGGATGAATTACAACACAAATGGGCACGAATTCAGAGTGTACTGTGTTTGAGAGGTTAGGAGTTTTACATCTTCCTTCTCCCTGCTACCCTCATTTTCTCTCTCCTCATTCCTCGATTGGTTGTTGCATGCTCTCAGGCGATATGTCATTAGATGTTCTCATTCAATTGTTGCTCCTTCAGTTAATTTTAAATAATATGATTTTAGCAATTTTAGGAAGGACTTGATTTCATTCTAATTATATCAAATTTATGCGTACTGATTGAGGATTTGAGGCACGTTAATTGTGGCGCTGATTGCGGCGTCCTATAATCAAGGAAAATGGCTATATTATTTCCCGGCAGAATTGATGTGCAACACTTCGCATGGCATAAGATATGAGAAACTTACACGTGGCTAATTAAGTGTGAAATGGGGAGAGGACGATGACATTTGGCAAAATCAACAGGTGAAGGACATGTAGGATAATTTTTCTAGGTTTATATAGATATATAGATGCTTTTCTTAGATGTAAGTTATATATATTTTTCCCTCATAAAAACCAAAAAGAGATGGTAGAATAGTTGGTTAGTGTGTTTGTATTTCAAATGGGAGGTTGCATATTTGAGCTTTCACACATACATTTTTGTTGATTACTTTGTATCATTTGTTTGGGTGGGGGGGGAGTACGTGTGGCAGATCATATATAGATAGATAGATGTGCTTAAAAGATAGTATGTTTTTTAGAGTTTCTAAACAAGAGCATTGAATTATCTATCTCAATCACAATAAATTATGCTTTAATATATATATATATATATATATATATATATATATATATATATATATATATATATATATATATATATATATATATCTAATTCTACTTTCCAAACTAATTACATTTTGATAGTAGACAAATGGTGAACCTTAGTTCGCTTTCTTAAGCATCTCCTTGCTTCCAACTCCCCTTTTTTTTTTTTTATACTCTTGTACATTTTTTTAGAAATTAGTCTTACCAAATTTTATATTCTAAGAACATAGGAGTTCTTTTCTAAAACAAAAGGATGGAAATTAAAATTGACGCCAGTAAGACAACAAAAACAGCATCCAAGTTAGAGTATGAAATTTAGTTAAGTTTGCCTATTTATAACTTATAAGGCATATTACATGGGGACTAGAAGCACTATTTAAGTAAAAGCAATAAATATAAGAAAAATGTTATATAATTTATCCATATTATCTAACGCCCCTGTTCTAGGAGCGTTTGTTAGCTTTTGCCATTTTGAATAACCGAATAAAATATCTATAAAATGTAAAGTCATGTAAAGTTTAACAGTCCAACCGTCAAAAATACTGTTTTTGGAGATAATTTATTGTATACATAATGACCTTGGAAAAATATGTTGCTTAGTACTTTGAAAACAATAAATGACGACATGTTTATAAGAAATGAAGGCATCCACAAGTGATGAGTTTAATTACCGCAACGAAATAGAAGTGGAGGGCAGCGTCTGTCCCTTTCTTTCTCTGAATTGTGAATGAACAAACACAATTAGTACTGCAAAGATTACCAATAAATCAGTTATATATAAATGATCAAATTGATTTAAGATCCATAACTTACCAAAATCACCAGAGGATGCGACAAATTTATAGTTACCATTATGTGGACCATCAAAAGCTGTTTGAGAAAAATAATTTAGTTTTTATGACATTAATTATTCAAACAATACTTGAAAGAAAAAAAAATGGTACTAAGGCTCCGTTTGGTTGGGTGTAAAACATTTTCAGTGTAAAATGATTTTCATGGAAAACAATTTACAATGGAAAACACAATTCCAAAATTAGTTTTCCGTTGTTTGGTTCCATGTAAGAAATATGATGAAAAGAAAGTAAAATGAAAGGGAAAGTAAGGAGGTAGTGAGAGGAGTGTACAAGAGAGATAAGAAAAAGGAAGGAAAATGGTTTTCCATCCACTTTGAAGGGAAAATGGTTTTCCATCATTGGGAGAACAATTTTACTCCTATGGAAAATGGTTTTACACTCCTTTGCACACCAAATAATGAAAAATTGGAAATAGAGGAAAACAGTTTTCCAGGAAAATATTTTACGCCCTACCAAACGGAGCCTAAGTGGTCCATGTAACGCGTCAGATTAGTGCATGTGGTACATCTTACCTAATGACGGATCAAAAAGTGTAATAAATGATAAGTAATTACATGGAATCAATACTAACATATTAAAAGGTGTTCTTAAACAAGAAAGTGCCACGCGGCTCTTTATTTTAGTGTGTTTTATTCTATGCAATCCAAATACAATAAAAAATAGAAAATACATTGTATAAGATTTGAACATTTAACCACAAGCATATATACTAAAGTTTTAACCACTAAACCAAGTGATACTTAATGTTATTATTTTAAAGTAAAATATTAATAAAAGAAAAATATAATTACCTGGGCCGTAGCCCGAGCCTAAATACTAGTTAGAATAAGTGAATAACTACAAAAGAACAAAATTATGGAAACTTCTATAAGGGTTTTTAGAAAGTGGACTGCATCGGATTGGTGAATTAGTTCCTAATTTGTAAACCAAATGTAAGGTTGCGTATTAAAGATGTGGCAACAATGAAAAGGCAGATATTGTATGCATGAGACTTGAGAGTACGTAGCACCTTACATGACAGATTTATTGGCGTGTACGTATATAATATATACTACTTCCGTTTCACAAGACATGCACCATTTGTTTTTTCACGCACTCCAATGTTCTTCTTTCGACATTAATATCATTAATTATGTTTAAGTAAAAATTATAAAAAGTTGATATTTGAAATCCTTACATTGAGACGAATTTAACAATATCCCGCTTGACTATGTTTTCTCTTACATAAATTTGAGAGAAATATTGTCAAAGTTGGTTGATGAATAGTGACCAAATGAAAAATGGTGCATGTATTGTGAAACGGAGGTAGTATAGAATATAGATCCAATATAGATTGGGATTACAAAATCAAATTAAACCAAACTAATTAATAATTAAACAGCAAATATGAAATACCTGCAAGTAATGATCTTCTTGCTTCTACTTCAGAAGGTGTGATTAGTATTGCTATACAAACAAGGACTAAAGTTAAGTGAAAGATGGAAAGCTTGTTAAAAGTTGCCATCTTTGTTCCTGAAAGATCAAGGCATTTTGCAATGCAGGATTGATCCAAGTATATAGTACTCCCTCCGTCCCATAATATAGTGCTTACATTCCTTTTTGGGTGTCCCAAAATGTTGTGTTTGTTTCCTTTTTTATTAATTTGCTTGGACTAAATTATCCTTAATTTCTAAACAAATTTTCCAAAATACCCCTACTTTTCTTTCAAAATGTGTGCCCCTATTTATTGTTTTACACCATTCCAAGAAACATTCATTGTTTTGTGATTTTTTTTAAAAGGAAAAATAAATAAAGAGCTACTTACAAGACAAAAGTACCAAATAACACTTTCTTAAATATATTTTTTGAGAAATCCTACTACTCCTTCTATTTTCCTTAATTCCTGTGAAAAATGAGAAGTGAGCACTATATTATGAGACGGAGGGAGTAGTAGTTAGTAGCTTTGTAGCGCTGGGTCTGAAAGTGACAAGCTTTTGAAAACATGTACTGTAACATGGAGACTCCGTCAATATAATACAAGTAATTAAAGTAAATATAAATGAAGTTATGACTTCAATTCAAAAGTATACGATAATTGTTTAACTGTAAACAACGAATGGTTTAAAGAAAAAAGCAACTTATTTTTGACTTTTCAGATTATACTACGAGTTTACGACTGGAACTCATTCAAATAAGCTAAACAAGTACTTTATAGTTTATACCAACTTCTACTGTTGACAAAGAAATTTTTCTTTTGTCAAAAAAGCAACGGAAAAAAAAAGGTTTATCAATGATTACATTGGATTGATGTATTCCAAGAAAATGCGGGTAAGGGTGGTGGGTTTATCCCTCAGACTCAACTCTAAACTTTAGACTGTGCTACATTAGCTTTCTACTAATTTTTAATTCTACAGACTCACTTCATACTCATTCCAATTTTATACTTTATAGTTTATGCCTCAGACTCTCTTCAGACTCACTCTACAAAAAAGAAAAAGACACATGATATTTTTTTACTAGCTAAAAAAATATCATTTGCATGGCAAGAGTCTTGAGAGGAGTCTTGAATATCAAAACCCAACTCAAGACTCTATCCAAGACTTTACCCAAATATAGCTGAGTCTTGTTGGGTCTTGCCATAAGACTCCCCTCAAGACCCCCAATATTCTCACCCTAGTAAGCCACTAGAGTCATATGTACTCGTACTCCCTCGTCTTCACTTATTTGCTTAATTGAGATTAGAGTAAACTTTTGGTGGAATGGAGTTAATGAAGGACGAAATTGGTGGAACTATATATACTAATGTGATAGGTGGTCTCTAAGGTCATTGTTATTAATTAATTTTGAGGCAATCACAAATAACTAAAAGTCTTATCTTTCCTTCACATGTATGGTACTCTCCCTCTTTCAAGGAGCTTCACTCAATATCATCCGCATTTAGCCTAAAAGATATTAACTTGGTAATTTCAAGTCTCAACTTCGAGAACTATGGGTGTCAAAATGACAAAATGAATCGAGTTGAGCTCAAACTTGGGTTTTCTCGGCTCGACTTCTTACTTTCATTCAAACTTAAGTGAAGTTTCGAGCTTTCACGAGTTTAAATTTTCCAAAGTTCAACTTACCTTGATTCAATTGGAGTTTAATCCAAGTTCGATAGTTCACAAAGTCAAGTAGGCACATTAGTACCCCTGGCCTACCCAAAATCTTGAGTTTGAACTCTAGCGACGTATCAATTGAATCCACTATCCAGCGGTGATCGGAAGAATCCAAGGAGGTTGGGTATGTGATGACCTCCTTGTGATTTGGATATCACTCAAAATAAAGTCGAGCATAAAGCTTTAGTTATATCATATCAAAAGTGGCAATAGATGGTTAAAATTGTTAATTCAAACCTCTCTCTTTTGTGTTTGAACCTCTTTATTTGCAAGCTATTTTTGCAATTTTCACCACCGCCTTTAATTTTTCTCAGGACATGTAGCCATTATTTCTCTTTCTCAAATAAATAGTACTCCCTCCGTCCTATAATATAGTGCTTGTTTATCTCTCTTTAAAGTCAAACTTTAAAATCTTTGATCAAATATTCTCATTAATATATATACAAAAAAAAACATACTCATGTAGCATCTTGTTAGGTCCGCCCCAATATGTACTTTCATAATATCAACTTTATACATTTTTTAGTTTTACGGAATTGAAGATATCAAAGGTTAAAGGTATATCTTGGAGACCGTGTAAAAAGCAAACAAGCACTATATTATGCGACGGGGGAGTATACGTTATCCCCCAATATAAAGAAATCTTGGTTACACCATTTATTCAATATAATGTTTCACAATGTCTACTCTTAGTAAGTCTAACAAATGAAGATACATATACTCCGTATATATAAAGAAGTCAAATTAAGAAAAAGGATCTAATAAATAATAATCATCAATTTTGTACTATTAGTCGAGAGCCCATTGGGATTGAAGTGTGGATGCAGCACAGACCTCCCTCATATCTGGCACTAAATATACCACTTAGAAAAGAGGGGTAGATGAGATTTGAAACCGTGACCTTTATGTCACACTAACTCTGGTACCATGTCAAAGGACCAACTCAACCAAAAGCTTAAACTGATGGTTGGAGTCCCAAGATTAGTCCCAAAATTAGTTTTATACTATATCTAAATGTTTGTTGATGCAACAACACATGGGGCATCATCGTCAGGACCGAAATTTGTGTGGCTAATTTATGTTATTATTGAAAAGGGTGGGAAGAATTGTTTTTAATGCAACAACAACAGGGCATTGCCAGGCCAAAGTTTCAGTGGTTAATTTATATTATTATTGAAACGCATAGTAAATAGTGTACATCTGCCGCATGATGCTCACCCTCACCCACTTGAAAAATGTTAAAGGAAATAATGTACTACCTCCGTTTCATTTTACTTGCTACACTTCTCAATTCACGGGCTTCTAGGTAATTTTTGGAGAAGAGAGAGGTAGAGAGTAAAAAAAAAGAGATCCATGTGAGAGGAGAGAGATAGAGAGAGTTTATTACCCAAAAAGGAAGTGTAGCAAGTAATATGAAACTTCCCTATATGGAAAGTGTAGCGAGTAATTTGAAACGGAGGAAGTATATAGTTTCCTAAGTGTTATATATTTAGTATTTCCTATTCTTGTAAGGTTTCCTAAATATTCTTGTAGTATATATACTGGAAACGATTAATGAGAAAGCAAACCTTTTAGCCCTAGTTACAATTTCACATGGTATGGAAGCCCAAATCTTTTTCTCTCACATGTTTTTTTTCTCACGCCTGCTGCTGCCAAAACACCCTTTGCCTATTTAATTTTGAGGGGAGAGTGTTCTTGCTGCTGCTCATCTCATCAATCGCGCCCCTTCTGTTATCTTAGGCAATAAATCACCTTTTGAACCTCTTCATGGTACTTCTCCTGCTTATGAAACTATTCGTACCTTTGGATGTCTTTGTTGTGCTCATAATAACAAAACTAAGGGTGACAAGTTTGCTAGTAGGAGTCGTAAATGCCTATTTGTTGGGTATCCTTTTGGGAAGAAAGGTTGGAGGTTATTTGATCTTGATACTAAGGAATTTTTTGTCGCTAGAAATGTTAAATTTTTTAGGAGGTATTTCCTTTTATGAGTCCGGAGGATGTGAACATTTCACCAACTACAATTGTCCCCATTGATGATACTCCTATTCACCTGGATTTTTCCGACCCTCCGGTTGTGTCCCTTGATTCATCCCCCGCTCCACGTATGTCTCCTGAACCCATTCTTATACCTTCTCCAACACCAAACACTACTCCACCTAGGTTTCAGTGTTCTAATCCTAAGCTTGTTTGTCGCCTGCGTAAGTCCTTATATGGTTTGAAACAGGCTCCCAGATGCTGGTTTGCCAAACTTGTGTTTGCTTTGAGAGGGTCTGGATTTCTGCAGTCTTATTCTGATTACGCTATCTTTACATATACTCATGGCTCTATGCAGATGAATGTTTTGGTCTATGTTGATGATCTTATCAATTCTGGGAATGATTCCGCTGCTTTGATTGTCTTTAAATCTTATTTGAGTGATTGCTTCAAGATGAAGGATTTAGGTCCTCTTAAATACTTTATTGGCATTGAAGTGGCTCGGAGTGCCTCTGGTTTGTTTTTGTGTCAACAAAAGTATATCTGGATATCATTTATGAGGTTGGCTTATTGGGCGCCAAGCCCTGTGCGTTTCCTATTGAACAGAATCACATATTAGCTCATGATGATGGATCGCTTCTTGTTGATGTCGCCTCTTATCGGCGCCTTGTTGGCCGACTGATTTATTTGGCTATCACTCGTCTTGATCTTGCTTATGTGGTTCACATCTTATTTCAGTTTATGCAGGCCCCTCAGCAAGCTCATTGGGATGTTGCTTTGCGGGTTGTACGCTATCTGAAGGATACTCTAGGCCAGGGATGTGCACCGGTCCAAAACCGGACAGGACCAGTTGGACCGGTGGATCGGAATTTGAATTTTTTTTGGACGGGGACCGAACCGGAATATTCCGGACAGGAATTTTTCCGGTCCGGTCCGATTTTGGACAGGTTGGACCGGAATTTATATTTTTTTTATCAAAAAAAAAACTTTTTTTTAGGCTTAAACATATTTATAAATTAAATATATTAAAATATAATAATTCTAAAAGCAATAATCTTAAAGGCAATAAATATGAGGTTTTAACTTTCTAAGTTTTAAACTTTTTTTAACCTTTAAACTTATTTTTTTTTTAAAAAATAGGAATTACGGTCCGCCGTTCCGGACCGGAAAATTCCGGGTTAGGATCGGACCGGACCAGAAACCCGGAATCCCAAATTTTCATGGATCGGGAACCGGACCGGAATTTTCCGGTCCGGTACGGTTCTGAACCGAGTCCCGATCCCGGCCCAAAAGTGCACACCCCTACTCCTGGCCAAGGTATCTTATTACTTGCTGATAGCGATTTGTCTCTTCAAGGGTGGTGTGATTCTGATTGGCCGTCTGTCCCATTACTCGCTGCTCTTTGTCTGGTTGGATTGTTTTCTTAGGTGGTTCTCCTATCTCTTGGAAAACTAAGAAACAACATACTGTTTCTCGGTCGTCTACAGAGGCTGAGTATTGTTCAATGGCTGCTATTACGTGTGAACTAAAGTGGTTAAAATGTCTTCTTTTAAGTTTGGGAGTCATCATCCCAATGTATCCCTCTTTTTTGTGATTGTCAATCGGCTTTGCATCTTGCTAAAAATCATGTTTTTAATGAACGCACAAAACATATTGAAGTTGATTGTCATTTTATGCGGGATGGTCTCATTACACCTTCCTATGTGTGTTAAGGAAATAATGTATATAGTTTCCTAAGTGTTGTATATTTAGTGTTTCCTATTCTTATAAGGTTTCCTAAATATTCTTGTAGTATATATACCGTAAATGATTGATGAGAAAGCAAGCCTTTTAGCCCTAATTACAATTTCACAAAAAAAATCCTAGTCTACATCAGCGTCAGGCAATTAAAAGCATTGGCAAAATAAATCCTTGAACCCTTGTGACCTGAAGTATGTAGGTATAGTGCCTTACCATCAATCCACAACAATCTCAATACTTCAGTCTAAAAGATATATTGATCTTATAAGTGTGTATCTTTTTCTCTTAAGGAGGAATCTTTTTTTTTTTTTTGACAACGGGGAGAACTTGCATTAATTAAAATCGGAAGTATAGCCTAATGCTAATACAACCAAATAGAACCCAAAGCAAAATGAAACTAGAGGAGCTTCATTTGCTCTTACAGACTCTATGAAATAAAAACAAACTATTACATATTCAGACCAACTAGACTAATATAGAGCGAAGGTAGGAGGGTCTAGGATAAAGGTCTTAATGAAGCAGACCGGATATGAGAGGAAACCTGTTGAAAGACGACACCAAAACGATCTTCAAAAGTAGATTGCCGCAACTCAACTAGTAGCTCCCAAAGTCTACTAGCCACAAAAGCCCAAGGTCCTTGAACACCTTCCTGGAATTCTACTGATGAAAGTAACCAAGAAGTCACCTCCTTTGGTGACTCCTGACCCTTTTGCAAGGGTAACCAGAGTTTAGTCTCGCAAGACTGAAACTCAAAATGCGTGGAGGACATAACTTGCTCCAAATTAAATTGGAGGGCCTCCCACAAGATGCATTTTTTAGGTGTGATGACTCCAAAGGTCATCACTTGAACTTTGGGCGAATTATATTGAAGAAATTCACCCACTCGACGGATCCGAAGATCCGACCAAGCAATCTCAAACCTAGAAGATCTAACCACAACAGGAATAAAACAAACACCACCTCTCATCCTACCCAATACTTCAACCCCTACATATATATGTATACCTAGAGCTGAATAAACGTAAATTAAAATGGAAAGAAAGAACGTAAATAAGATACACAAAACAACAAAACATCCAATACATAATACCACACCAAAACTAGCACCACATAAACTTCAGAAACTGCGTGAAATCTTCACGGGCCAACGATGGAGTCCTTTAGAGAAGCAGGCGAACCGACAACTAACACTAGTGGGGAACGAGGAAGGGGACACTAACACTAAAGCTCAAAACAGAGCAGGGGAACGGGGAAAGGGAGACCTAGAACTGACCACTTTGAAATCGAACGGGGGATCGGAGAAGGGAAAAACTAATCCTAACTTCAAGCACTGATAACTAGGGGTACGGGGACGGGGAGTTAACCCTAAAACTATGACAATGCAGGGAGGACTCACGGCACGCAGTGAAGCTAAAGGACAACTTGATGGGCGACTCGACACGGGGAAGGGGAGATCTAGTCGACTACAGGGACGAGGGAGGGGAAAACGATGACGACAAAGCGGGGAGGGAAGGTTTATATTATCTGAGAATAAGCACATATTTTAAGAAATCCAATCCATACTTACCCAAGTTCAAGGGAGTGCTATAATTACCATCTCCTGGCTTGTCAAGAACTGTTGGGGAAATTTACTTACTAACAGTAAAGGTAAAGTGAAGAAAGAGAAATATTACTTATCACACTAGAAAATGGAAATACAAAGTACTTAAATAGACACCAAATAACATAACTGAACCCTATAAACTAGGAACGTGAGATGTCATGCTTGTAGAGCAAGGTCCCACTAACCACTAACATGAAACTGCACTATTGACTTAGTAAAACACAAACCCACTAACTTAAGTTGTAACTACAACTAAAACATAGGACTCGATTAAC
Organism: Beta lomatogona; assembly: GCA_947646795.1. Classification (NCBI taxonomy): domain Eukaryota; kingdom Viridiplantae; phylum Streptophyta; class Magnoliopsida; order Caryophyllales; family Amaranthaceae; genus Beta; species Beta lomatogona. Next base: position 12,170,544 of record CANSNZ010000063.1, on the reverse strand, counting down.
AAATATAGTTTGAAGCACTAATTTAGTCAAACAAGAACTGCATGAAGATAATCATTTAGTTTGCGTCACGCAAATAACAGAATAAACTTCAACAAACAAAGAAAGATAAACTGAAGCAATATATGATGACTACCTCCATTTCCAAGTAATTTTCTGGCTTCTACTTCAAAAGGCGTAATTACTAGTATAGTTACGAAAAATATGACTAAACTTAATTGAATGGTGTAAAACTTGTTGGAAGCTGCCATTTTTACTGATCAACCTAAGGCACGATGTACTGCAGCAGGCTTAACCCTATGCTTATATAGCGTAGATTGCTTCCCTAGCAATAGCATTTGATTGATAACATTGGACCTGAAAGTGACAAACTTGGAAGATTGTAAAAATACAGACTCCGTCAATAAAATCATATATTTGATGAAGTTGTGATGACTTTTGTGTTTTTTTTTTCTTTTTTTTTTTATCTGGACATCAAATGAATGACCTGCTTTTTTCATTTTAAGAAAAATCAACTCAATTTTGACTTCCAAACTTTTTTTTTTTTTTTTTTTGTTGTTGAGGGAGACTTCCAAATATTAGTACTACTATTTTTTTTTTTTTTGATAAGGAGAGAAAAAACTTAGGGGAACCCCGTCAATCCGGAGGCCACTCCTAAAACATCCTCATGGATGATGATAAGAGAAAAATCACGACAATAAGGAGGGAAAGAATACAAAGTGAAGGGCAAGAGTGGCCCCTACGCGCCATGAAATCCGCCGCCTTATTAGCTTCCCTGAAGATGTGAAAAAACCTGCACTCAACAAACTTACAAATATCAGATGATACATCAGAAATAATATTTTTAATTTCCCAAGGGACTTTCCAAATGGACTTAATAGAATTGATAACTGTGAGATTATCACCCTCAATAAAGATATTACGAATACCAATAGAGAGAGCACCCCGAATACCCTCCCTTAAACCCCAGGCTTCGGCTTGAAGAATAGACAAGGAGGAACCCAATGACTTAGCTCCGCAGAGCAAAGCAAACCCATTTTCATCCCTAATAACAAAACCAAATGACGATTGACCATTATCAAGTTTAGAACCATCAAAGTTAAGCTTACAGAAATTCTTAGGAGGCAGGGACCAAACAAGATTAGTCCCTGATCTAGAAATCTTAGGGCCCTTGACCCTCCTGGAAGCGGAAGGGGGATCAGGCTCCAAAATAACACTAGAGGTCTTTGACCACTTATCAGCAAACTTATTAATAATTAAAGCGGCTTGGAAAGGGGAGAAGCTATCCTTATTAAAAATAATTTTGTTTCTAAAGAACCAGATAAACCACCATACAATCGAAAAGAAACATAAATCCTCTAATGAAGAGAGAGAATGGCAAGCTTGGAGAATCAAACGAAAAGACGCAAAAGAACCCACAGAAAGATCAGGGGGAATGACAGGCCAATTATAATTAACATGTAAAATGGAAAAGACATCAGTGACAAAAGGACAATGGAAACAAATATGGGAAGTAGACTCAGAATGGAAATTACAAAACACACACTCTTGAGGAAGGAAGATGTGACTCTTCTCCAATCTTTCCTTAGTAGGAAGACCATCATTACAGGCTTTCCACAAAAAATTCTTAATCTTAGGCGGAACATGAAGCTTCCAAATCCAGGCATACTCCACATGGGAATTGGCCGGATTTAAAAGACCTTGGGCTAGCAGAGCACCTAATTTAACTGAATACTCACCATCAGTTGATAACCCCCAAACAAGAGAATCTTCCTTGGGATTAGAGGGCAGGAAAAGCGCACACACTTGCTTAACTATAACAGTAGGGAGATAGACCGAAAGTTTCAAGGAATCCCAACAGCCATAAGGAGTAATAAATTCACTGACTCTGAACAAGCGAGAATGAGACGGAGGCTGAATCATGGAACTTAGAGGGAATTGAAAAATCCAATTGTCATTCCAGAAACTCACATGATGACCATTACCTATTTGCCACCTAAGGCCTTTGCAAAATAAAGAGCGCAGCTTCATTAGGTTCTTCCATTGCCAAGAAGCAAGACTTGAAACTTTACAAGATAAGATATTCTGAGACTTAATATACTTTTTTCTCACCAACTGAACCCAAAGATTATTCGGATCCTTTATAAGCTTCCACAGGAGTTTCATCTGTAAAGCAACATTATTAGTTTAAGCTTTCCGCAAACCAAGGCCCCCAAAGACTTTAGGCTTGCAGATTCTATCCCAGCCCACTATATTCGAAGAGGAGTTGAGGGAGTCCTTATTCCAAAAGAAATTTCTGTAAGATTTATCTAACCTATAAAGAACACTCTTAGGCAGAATAAAGCTTTGCATTTGAAAATTAGCCTTTGTTGCAAGATTCGATTGAATTAGAACCGTTCTGCCAGCTTGAGATAAAGAATTAGCTTTCCATTTAGGAAGCTGAGAGCTAACAGAAAATAAAACCTTCCCAAAAGTTTCTTTTGTGACTCTAGAACTAATAAGCTGGCATCCCAGATACTCCCCCAAGTCCTAAGTTTCATCCATACCCAAAATAGAAGCAAAATTAGTTTTCGCCTCCTCAGAAACATTAGGCGAAACTTGAAAGGCAGATTTATGGTAATTGACAAGTTGACCAGACATAGAGCAATATTTATCCAAAATTTGACGGATAGCACAACAACAATGATCATTGGCTTTAGCAAAGATCATTGTGTCATCAGCAAAGGTTAAATTCTAACACCAGAATTTCCCACCAAGACACCAACAAGCCTATCTCTTTGGGAGCAATCCGCAAACTTACGGGCAAGGAGCTCGGCACAAAGAATAAAAAGATATGGAGAAAGGGGGTCACCTTGGCGAATACCTAGCGAGGAAGTAAACGAAGGGCCCGGGATTCCATTAACCAGAACTGAAAAAGAAGGAGTGGAGATACAAACTTTGACCCAGTTAATCCATTTTTCGTCAAACCCAAGCTCTTTAAGCATTTGAACAATGAAATTCCATTCTAATCGATCATAAGCTTTTTCCATATCTAACTTAATAGCTATCCAACCAGTCTGACCTGATTTCTTCCTAAAAGAGTGAAAAACTTCATGCGCTATAAGAATATTATCCTGAACTAATCTGTCTGGAACAAACGCCCCTTGAAGAGGGTGAATGATCTTTCCCATGACAATTTTTAGCCTATTAGTGATGATCTTTGAGATGATTTTATAAATGGTAGAGCATAAACTGATAGGTCTAAAATGATTAGCCCCAGTTGGGTTATCTATTTTAGGGATTAACGCAAGAAAGGTATGATTAATTTCTCTTAAAATTTTCCCGGAATGAAAAAAAGCCTGAACTGCACGAATAACTGAATTACCAACTAACGTCCAATATTTTTGAAAAAAGAACGGGGGATAACCATCAGGGCCTGGGGACTTGTCCGGGGCTAAGTCAAAAGTAGCTACTTTAATCTCCTCACCCAAAACTGGGCTAATAAGAAAAGCATTATCCTCATCGGAAATAATAGGGGAGATTAAGGAAAAATCTTCTAATTCATTGAACAAATATTAGTACTACTATGAATGAACGATAACTTGTTTACGTGAGCTAAATAAGGATATATTTTACATATTTTGCGCCAACCTCCTTCTACCGTTGACCCAAAAGGAAAATCAATTGGATTATAATATGGATATTGATATATGTTCTATATTTGTGTGGTTAATTTTGGCCTTTGGGGTGTAGAGACTAAAAATTTATTAGTGATCTTTATTTTTAAAAAAAAGTTATTAGTGATTTATATTAGAATAAGTTAATTAATATTGAGCAAAAATAAATAAAGATAGACCAATTTAATCAATTTAGCCCACCTAATTAAGAAATCTAAATTAGTAGTGACTAAAAATTTATTAGTGATCTTTATTTTTAAAAAAAAATTATTAGTGATCTATATTAGAATAAGTTAATTGTTATTGAGCAAATATAAATAAAGATAGACCAATATAATCAATTTAGCCCACCTAAATAAGAAATCTAAATTAAATTAAACAAACATAATTTGGGGTGTGAAATATCTGGGTCAGTTCATATCACTTGTCCAAATAAGATGGTTGAATTGCAAAGGTAAAAAAGACTTTCAGTCGTAAACAGGCACATGCCTACAAATACCAAGTCCATAAAGGGAATCTTCATACCATATAAACAGACAACTCTTCTCCTTCAGTTGAGGAGCAGAAAATCATTATTCTCAACAGCTCGTAAAATTCTCTTGAAATTCTCTCTGCAAATAGTCAACAAGCGCATCAAATCCATGCCGATTGTTCAGATACACTCAAACATATTCGATTGAAATTAAAGTTTTGTCAGCCCTCATGCATTCCAATACACTTAAAGAAAACCTTCAAACTCAGGTTGACGTTGTCAAAATGTCATACTAAATTCAAAATCAGGTTGATGTTGACAAAACATCACCTTACACTCAAATCTGGGTCGACCATCAACACGTGTGTAACTCTCCAGTTGCTTAACAGATTCAGTGGACTTAGTTTATTTTTTTATTACAAACTGTCTACAAAGATTGTACTCAATATATTTATTGTAAATAAAATTTATTTGTAACTTTGTTTCCTGTCTTATTTATTTCGACTCGAAATTTGCGTATATAGAGTTTCAATGATAGTCCTAAAAGCTAAGGGCCCGTTCGGCATCACTGTAAGTTTCCAGTTTTTGGTTTTATGAATATAAAAGTCATATGATATAAGGGGTATAATAAACTTAAAATTGGTCATACTTATATTAAACATGTCAATTTTCAAAACTGACAACAGATAACTGGAAACTACTTTTTCTGGTTTTCATATTTTTGTTTTTGGTTTTCAAAAAAACTGAAAACTGGAAACAAAAAAACGATAACGAACGAGCTCTAAGTAACTAGTGGATTTAAGAAGTAGTTATGAAAAAATTACGCGGTTATCATTGTTATTCATGTTTGTTTGATGCACAATATTTCTACTTTGCACTTCGTATAACTTAGTCCATACATCAGTTATATATAGCAATTTCCTAATACATTTCTAAGCTTTTTTTTTAGGGACTATATGTCTATATATCTAAGCTTTATGATCTTGCCAAGGAACACTTGATCATGTCACTGGACGATAAATTAAATAATCTTTCTTCCGGTGATCAGTTCACAAATTAATTTTTAATCTTAAGGTCTAATATATGTATCTCGTTGAGTTCACATATTTGTGGTGTGTTCAGTCAGTTGTGCATTTGCGTCACAAGGGACAAGTCACAACTCACAAGGAACAAGGAACATGAGCAAATGTTGTTTTATGGATGCATATGCATGAAGATGGAAATAAAAGTTTGATGCAGCTTTTTTTTATTAGTGATGGATTATATGACCTACACATGAAGCTGATGGTTACCTATATGAGTTTTGACATTATTGAGAAGTGTGTTGACCAAATTAAGTACTTCTATAAGCACCGGCGGATCTAGCAGGGTCATTGGGGGTACTGCAGTACCCCCGAAGTGAATTTCTTTTGTCAAAATAAAAACTTAATTTAAGAACTCAAGGAAGCGACGAAGCTGGAACTGTGAAAAAGAAGAGAGAGAAAGATGTGCTACAATTAGAGCTTAGGGATGTTTGTGTTAATTTGGGGCGGAGATGGTGACGGCGTTAAGTGAAGCGTGGGAGAGATATTTAAGGAGTTGGATGACACGTGGAGGGAAGGAGACAGGAGTTGTTGCCAAATTAATCAAGCAATTTGGAGAAATCATCTCTTCATGAATCAAAGAGATGTGTAACTTTCATGCTTCTACCATATCGTTTGACTTAAGTGCTTATAAAAGTTGGCCATAAATCAAAGGGACCATTTTATTGGTCCATTCGTGATTAGGGATGGGCATGGGCTCAGGTCCCAACCCAGATCCGGTTGGACACGACCCTTTTTTTAAGGGTCTGGGTCTAAAATTTTGAGACCCGTTGGGTCCGGGTCGGATCTGGGTTTAAATGTTTAACAACGGGTCTGGGTCCGAGTCTGATAATTTTAGACCCAGATACGATCCACAGACCTAGTGTATTTTTTTCCATATAAAAAAAATAAAATAATGTAAAATATATAAACTAAATTTTCCCTAAATCCTACTCACTGTCAATTTGTCATTGCTACCTGCTTCAGTCAGCAGATCCTAAGTTTTCAATTTTTTTGTATTTGATTTATGTATGACTGTATCTAAAGTTCAAATATTCTTCTTTCTTGATTTACTTAATTATGCATATTTCTTTCTTGTTTAATGAAGTATCAATGTTAATACTTAGAATATGTGCGCTTGTGTAGTAGTGTTTGTCTATGGCTCTATGCGTTTGTATATATTCAACTATTAATGTTTGAGATTTGAGAATATGTGTGCTTCACTGTTATCTTTGATTTCTATCTGTTTTTTTTTTTTTGTCAGTAAGTTTAGTTATGCGTAGTTGACTAGTTGTATGCTTGTGTAAGTTGCGTAGTTGACTAGTCTAATCATTTTAATTACTAAGGAAAATGTGCGTGAAAAATCGCAAGGTAAAAAAATAAATAAGAAGTCAAAATATGATTGAGACCCATTTTGGACCCAAGACCCGCTAGACCCATTGGGTCAGGGTAAGGGTCCGAAATTTTCAGACCCTGTGGGTCTGGGTCTAAATAAAAAATTGTGGGTCTGGGTCTGGTTGGACCCGCCCCAGATCCGGCCTATGCCCATTAATATTCGTGATTTGTTAGACAAGAGAGTTCAACACACTCCCAAGTTTACACTAAGGTGTATGTATAAACCGTATAATACTTAAATTAGGTGAATAGTTGATTCAAATCACTTGGATTTTTAAGATTAGGTCTTTGTTTAATGTATCGTTGTTAAATTGATAACTTAGCGCTAATAACAAATTAACAATAATTATGATTTATGAATGTGAAAATAAGTTAGTTTGAGTTGATTGATTTGTATGATAAATTGCTTATTGGTTATTAATTTGATTTCAGATGGACTTTTTGTTAGATAATAATTAGTTTTAATTGTTTATTGGATATAGAAAATGACACATGGATAAAAAAAAAATTAAAAGGAAAACAACCGATCTTCGATAATTTGTATAGTTTTATTTATATTTTCGTATTTTGAGATTTATGGGGTTAAGTATTAAACAATGTTTTGGATTGTAATATTTATGACATTAAATATCAAGACCAAATTTTATTTAATTAATCACAGTACCCCCGATTTGAAAATCCTAGATCCGTCACTGTCTATAAGGTACTACTGTAGCTCGTATTGTATCTCTGATGGAACACTATAGCACATCCATATTTTCATCAACTTAATTTAATAATCTTTTAGAAGTATTTATTAATGATCTTTTGGAATATAAATATGTCTGCATTAGCACTGTGTTCATGTACCTTTTGTAAAAACTTGTATGTATGTGTAGCATAATTTAGTAGCATTGTTAGGATTAGTCAGCCAACAAACTCATTCATGGCCTGTTTTATTAGCATAATCTTATTTGTTGCCACTTCCTATCAAGAATCAACTCATTTCTGTACGAGAGATCACTTATCTTTCAATGTGACATGGGCGAACGTGGACATAATCAGCTGAATTTGGGATAAATAGTAAGTAGAAATGTAGAATGTATTATTAGAGATAAGTTAAATTTCCAGTATCTACCAAAACGTACTAGATCAATAAAACTATGTGCTTGACTAGGCTTGCTTGACATAATTAATTAATACTTAAGAAAGAAAATAATATAGGTAGCTTCAATTCACATGATTATACTCCTAAAAGTCCTATAATCAGGTGATTGAATTATTACATCACTTTGAAATTTCCATTGCACCTCTCCAAAAATAATCGGTGACTGCTGCTTGGTAACTAAAGCTTCTTCTGAGGATAATTAGGAGAACTCTCACCACAATATTTTGGTGCTTTAAGGCATTTTCGTGGAATACCTAGCCAAAAGCAAAACAGTGTGTCAGCTATATTATAAGGCGCGCTTGTTAGCTTTTGCCATAATTACTCTTTCGAAATAAAATATGCTAATCCGTCCCACAATTTCTATTTTATGAATTTCCTAATATTGTACGTAATGTTATATCCCTGCTCATTAGTGTAAGCTAGACCAAATCCAGATAATAAAAGAATGAATGAAGTCAAAGTATGATTTTGAAAGCGACTCACTCAAACTCAGGATAGCTTTGGTTTATATGACATATATGAAATTCAACGATCAAACAGTGGTCAACAATAGCTAATCTTAACGTCATAAACTATATGTGGTGTGTAGAGAAAACAAATATTTGGCCTATTATTTTACAACAGATGCGAAATAGTGATGTTAATTACTTCATCCATTTCTTTTTAAATATAGGAAAAATTACTAGGAACAGTCCCAATTATAGGCGTTCTGCCATTTTCAGTCCCAACTAAGGATTATTTCTGAGCGGTCCCAACTATGCATTATTTTTGCTGAAATTGGTCACAGGTTGCCTGATTACCTATTTAACAGGTTAATTTATTTATTTTTATTTCTTAAGTCAGTTTCTTCTTTCTTTTCTCTCCTATCTCCTTCCTCCCATGTTATCCCTCCCCTGCGACCCCCTTCCCACCCTCCCCTCCCTCCCCCCTCCCTCCCACCCACGTCCCCAGCCTAACCCCCGAAATCCCATCCCTCCCCTGCCACCCCTCCCCATTTCACCCCCTCCCCAGCTACCCCGAAATCCCCTCCCCTCCCCCTGCCACCCCTCCCCATCCCACCCCCTCCCCGGAGAGCTCGCGATTTGCAGCACGAGAAGGCATGGCATTTGGCGTCCATTGTCTTATCACTCGGAAGACCCGGCTTCTCGATTGAACTTGCCTGAAGGTGTTCGTTGTTCCGAACATCACCGGAGTTTGTCTAATTTCTTTGCGCAATCCCTAATTCGCCGCTTCATTTGACCTTGAACAAGTTTGTCATGCTTTCAATGGCGGTTTTCGGTGCTTTTGGTGAGTTTATCGCAAGTTCCATGCCGAAGATTGAACTCCGAGTGTTGGGAGGAGAGAGATTATCGCACGATTCTGCGTGAAGTGGAGATAGTGTATTTTAGGAAGAGGAAGAAGTTAGGGAATGAAATGATGCCGGTGGTGAAGAAAAGAGCGGTTCTGAAATCTGTTGATGGTAAGAAATCTGGTATCTTATCTTGTTTTCTCTATGTCTATCAATTTCTATTTTGAACGTTTAATTGGTTGAGAAACTGATGAATTGCAGAAAATGGTCACCGGAGGTGGAGGCTGCAGCGCCACACCTGGTGGCCTCGGCGTGGTTCGTCGGAATGATGCAGGTTTGGTTTGCGGTGGAGGTTAGGGGTGAAAGTTCGGTGTACGGTTTGGATTAGGGCCTAATCCAATCCGATCCGGAAAAAAACTTGGATTTTAATTTTCAATCCGAATCCAAACCAATTAGAATTTGAATCTGATCCAATCCAAATTTTCATACTCTAGATTGGATCCGATCCGAAAATCCGATTTTTCAAAACTCTTGTTTTTCTATGAAATAAAGTAAGCACAACAACAGCCTAGTAGATTTAGGAAATGAGGAATTAAGTGATGTTAGGGTTTTAGGGGAAGGGTTGAAGTGCTACGCCTACTAGGCTATGGACTAGGCTTTTTTTTTAAAAAAAAATCAGTTAAGAACTTAAGCCCAATCCAGATACATAATACAAGGCATATTATTATTCGGTTATATTGGATTTTTGGATCCAATTACCCTCAATCCAATCCGATCCAAAAATCCAATTTTTTAAAAAATATCAATCCGAATCCGATCCGAATTACTAATTCGGATTGGATTGGATTGGATTTTGGATTTTATCCGAATAACTTTCACCCTAGTGGAGGTTCATCGACGCAGGTGCTGGGTGGTGGGTGATGTGTTGGGTGGTGGGTGAAAAAGAAACAGAAAAAAAAAATACATTTTACCTGTTGTAGTTAGGGGTTGCAATGATGCGAGTCGAGTTCGAGTTTGAGCTAGCTCGACTCGACTCGTTAGCATTTCGAGTCGAGTTTGAGTTGAGTCGAGCTCACCCGAGTCGATTTTTGACAGAGTTTTGACCGAGCTTTGACCGAGTCGAGCGTTGACCGAGTCGAGTTTTGACCGAGTAGATTTCGAGTAGCTTGCAAGTGTCTCATGTTAAAAGCAACAATAAGGTAGAAAAATGTTGAATTTAGGTATTTTGCTATTGATAATTGAGATTCGAGCTTCTCACGAGTTTTTCGAGTCGAGTATCGAGTTGCTCAACTCAACTCACCAACATCTTGAGTCGAGCCCGAGTTCGATTCGAGCTCACTCGAGACGAGCTTTGACCGAGTTTTGACCGAGTCGAGCTCGAGTAGCTCGCAAGTTGTCTCGTCTCATTGCCACCCCTAGTTGTAGTAGGTCATTGACCTGCTGGGACCAATTTCAGCAAAAATGATGTATAGTTGGGACCGCTCAGAAATAATCCTTAGTTGGGACTGAAAATGGCGGAACTAACGCCCATAGTTGGGACTGTTCCTATCAATTTTTCCTTAAATATATAAAAAGTGCACTTTTTCACTATTTGCATTTATCACTTGACTAAGATTTGTGATTTGTGATTTGTGCATAATGAAAAACATAGTTAATTGGGATCTTGTTAGATTTATCGCGTGATATACTTTCGTAATATGTAATTTTTGCAATTTTTACTTATATGTAATTATAGATATTTGTGCTCAAAGTAATGCCTTGAGATACGTAAAAGTTAATTTGTTGCATTTAAAAAGAAACGGAGGAAGTATTATATGAGAAATAAAGCATTTACAAGCAATAAGGCATTTAAATTAATTACCACTATGGCACTACAGATAATATGTAGTATATGTTTTAAGTTAATTATACTACTCTCTCCGTCCCATAATATAGTGCTTATTTCTTTTTTACACGGTCTCTAAGACAGACCTTTGACCTTTGATATCTTAAATTTCTTTATTAATAAAAAATATAAAAAATTGATATTATGAAACTACATATTGATGTGAATCTAACAAGATCCCACATGAGTATGTTTTATTGTATATATTAGTGAGAATATTTGGTCAAAGATTTTTTAAAATTTGAGTCATCTAAAATGAAACAAGCACTATATTATGGGACGGAGGGAGTATAAAGTAGTCTGGAATCTTCTGTCCCCTTCCCCTACCCTTGACCATGGAATTTTAAGCTCTTGGATGAGTTCTAACCTTGATGCTACTCACTTCATAAGTGGGGTCCCTTGGAAGGGGGTGTTTACGTGGTTGTGTTTCGAAATATGGAAGGCTCGTAACCTCCTAATTTTCGTAACCTCCTAATTTTCGGAGGGGAAAACACAACGCATTATTCCATTATTCATAAAGCCATGTCTCAAGCTAAGGAGTTCGACTCCCTAATGAATCACCCTCTGCAAGAACCCCCTCCTTAGATTCAACAAAATGTTACTCTCCTTCATTATGGGACTTCGGCTGCTTGCATGTTACATACTGATGCATCCTTTACGCATGTCCTAGCCCCGGTGGGCTTGGGGGTTATTAGGACTAAGTATGGGCAGTGGACTAAGGGCCTAAGTAAACAAACTTATGCAAATTCTTCTTTAATAGCTGAGCTTCTAAGTATTAAGGAGGGTTTTCATTGTGCTTTAAATGAAAATATATTGGATTGTATAATGTGTTCGGATAGTTTGCAGGCTACTCAACTTATTCATAGGGAGCCCACATATCTCATGGTGCTTTAAATGAAAATATATTGGATTGTATAATGTGTTCGGATAGTTTGCAGGCTACTCAACTTATTCATAGGGAGCTCACAGATCTCATGGTGTGTACAAATGTGATTACCCAATGTAGGGAGCTATGCAGGGAGTTCAACATGATTAGGATCATCCATATCCCATGGACGAAGAACCTGTAGGAATGAAGGCCCTGGCCCGGTCCGGGCGGGCGGCAGCGCACGTGTGGCAACCACACATCACCACAAACCCACTAAAAGCCTCATTGCTACTCAACTCAAAGGGTAGAGGAAGAGTAATGGTTATAAACCTTACTCTTCCCTTATATTCTTTCAATATGGGACAAAAGGAAAAATTGACTCTTCATATCTTTTGAAGCAAACTTAAAGTTTCTACTAAGAACTCCAACATAACCAACTTGCGGACAAGCTTGCCAAGGAAGCAAGAAGACTAGATGGAAGCATGAATGTACTTAGGATGTTCCCTACCCCTCCTAATTTTTGCATGAATGCTTACATTTCGGATTGTAATAACTCTAACATTATGTTGACTTTATGTAAGTGTCCTTATTTCACCAAAAAGAAAAATCATGCAGGAAAATTCTACATCTTTCATATTGTGTGGATAATCTAATCTACCAATCAGAGATAAACAATTAAAAAAATATTGAATCTTAATAATTTTTTTTTAGATAAGTTAGAGTATACACTGAGTATACAGTAATGCATATCTCTAGTGAGTAGAGTACCATAGGTCAGGGGCGGAGCTACCCTTTGAGGTGTGGGGTCATTTGATCCCACTTAAAACTTGATTTGTAGTATTTTTCGGTTAAAATTTTTGTTTTATTTCTGAAAAATTGGACCACTTAATACACCTACTAAAATAATGGAAAAAAATATTTTGCACCCACTAATATGTTATTCTGGATCCGCCACTGCCATAGGTTTTTTTTTTTTACATTGAGTTAAAACAACAAGTAGATAAGTACAAGTACATAATTTTTCTAGTCTATACATATATACAAGAAATTATCCCCCTCCCTGCCTATATTTTTCTATAACTTACCTCTTCTAATTTATTGAAATAATACTACCCTATTTATCCCTTCAAACTTATTGAATTAATACTACTACACTTATTTGATACCCCAAGATAAAATCACTCTATCAGTTTATTCTCTTAGGTAATAAAATGCTACTACACTTATTATTGAAAGTTGTGCATAGTTAAAAGATGATAGAAATAGTGATACTAGTAATGAAATACAAAGTAATAATAATATTGAATCAATCCAGCAACTGGTTCATTTAAAAAAAACGTTTTCAGGTTGCTTTTGCAGCTTACCAAAGTTGTGAGTGCGTGCGGCATCATTGATACGGTCATTGCCATCTGCTGGAACATCGGTTATATCGCGTCTAGCTGCATGTTAAAAAAATTCTATAATTTGCGTCACAAACTCACAAATAATAAGTACTAATAACTAGATGTACGTTTTCAATGTACGTTTTCTCGATGTCAAAAAAAAAAAAAAAAAACTAGAAATCAATACTTCCAAGTTCCAGCTGCTCAGCAAACAAAGAAAATGTAGGGTTAAAGAATGTTTCTGATTCTACTTCGGAGGTTGTAATTAGTATTGTCATAAAAGCAATGAGTAAAGTAATTTGAATGATGGAAATCTTGTTGGAAGATGCCATTTCTATTGATCCAGTTATGGATTATTAGAGGCTTAATTAACTGCTTATATAATACGTACTACGTTAAGTTTTCTAATGTTATTTTCTCCTTTCATTTAATTAAAAACAAAAGGTAGTACGGACTTTTTCTGCCTGAAAGTGTCAAACTTGGAAAATTGATGAACTGGAGACTCCGTCAATAAACTTAAATATTTGAATAAGTTATCACTTCAATATTCAAATCATAAATGCCACACGTAGCTCGTTTTTAATATTAACTATTAAGTGAATTGCTTACCGGTTAGGAAGATTTATTTTTTACTTGCATTTATATTACTATTATTACGACCATAACTTGCTTAGATGAGCTAAATAAAGTTATACTTCCTCCGTTATAAAATAAGTGGTACATTTATCTCAAAAAAACTCTCACCTAAAAGTGAGAAATATTTCACTTATTTCAGAACGGAGGAAGTATATAGCTATGTTACCAATCTCTTTCTACTGTTGACCCAATTCGACCTGTGAGTACCCCTTTATGCGGATAAGCTTGAAGAAATAAGGGTGAGGGGTTGTTGATTGCGATGGGTGACAACCTACGTACAACTCAGTCATATTGATCCAAAGTATGAGTTATTACTGATTATGATATTTTTCATGGGCTCGTTTCCTACTCAATGATCCGCTACACTTCCTAATCTTGGCCTCTTGGGTGAAGTGATAAGTATGCAAGAGTTGTTAGTTGTTACCCTGGATGCCGTGCACACTCTCGCCTTAGTGTGTTTCAAATGAGCAAGGGTTTACAGTTTTAATTTGGTCGTTAGGCAAAGAAAAAATTATTGGGACTGAGTAGGATATTAGAACTTACCTAGGATCTACACAATAGTTAGCAGAGCTAGTATAGAAGCAATGAAGGGAGAAATGTTAATTTAGTACGATGCGCACTTAGTAACACCCCGAATTTCAAAGCGGAAGAGAAAGAAATAATAATAGTATTAATAGGACGATGGCGGAAACATCGCCTTCTGGGAATGTCACTACTACAAGAAATGCGTTTAAATAACTAAGTGATAAAACCAATATAAATAAATAGTATAAATAAAATAAATTAATTAGATTAGTATCCAAAAAAGAAAAATGACTCTCAAACTAATTAAAAGTCTAGGCCTAAAACATCTAGCTTTTTTATGCTCACAACTCAACCCGAGCCCAAAACCAAAGAATATTCCCATCAACAAAACCTGCAAAATATACAACAAATATCCACAATCGGTGGGGAGTAACTACTAGCTTCTCCCGAACAAAAGCAATCAAAGTACGATTCAGAGATAGATTAATAAGAAAGGAAATCATATAATCATTATAACAATAACATGCATCTAAAAACCATAAAGCTCATAGGTAATACAAGTGATCATCAATAATAAATAAACAAGATATCGTGAGTGAATAAAATCTAGAATACATAAATAATAATAAATCAAGAATACAACAAGTTATTGAGTCAGAAATCGAACGCCAGTGAATCGCAATTCACTTCCTAAGGTTTGTCAGATCGCAATCTCCAGGTCAGTCTATGGGCTTACGTTCCCCACTGCCTGTGTCTAAGAATGGCCAAACTCCCGATGCATGGTAGAACACGCAGAACTCCCTGACCTCTCGGACGACAACAATTAACCCAGGTATACCCCTAGTTCGCAAACCAGATGGTTGGCATGTTCTTCACCAGGGACTACATCTATCCCACCGGATATTCTTATCTCAAAATAAAATAATGCATATCATCAAAGTATCATTCATCTTAAAAATACTCATCAAAAAGGGATGCCACCCGGCCTTATACCCATAATTCATCAAAACAACTCTTCATAATTCCCCAAAATTAATAACTTACAAATTTCCAACAAATGTCTCCCACAATAAACACTTGAACATCTCTAAACATCAACAATGATATTAAACTAGTTTTTACAGCACCAACAATTCAATCAAAAATGCATCACCAATTAACTCCAAAACCTATTCATTAAAAGAGTAATAACAACTAATCATTTTCTTTCATAAATCAAACATGAACATAAGGATACCCAATAATACATACTGCATCCTACTGAACATCAGCAACCAAGAAGCATAATAAATTACAAATTATTTCTGATTAACAAGCTCTCAAATAATTTAAAAGAGTATCCTCAATTTCGCAACAAAAACCCAATAATAATTATTAAACTAATAAGTTCGAGCAGTAAAATCACACAAAAATTATCATATGACCCTAATGGCTCTATTGACATGGTACAATTTTTATTTATAATTTTCGGACTCCAAAAGTAACTTTAAAAGTTAATATACAGATTACTCAATAAAGCCAATATAATAACTAAAAATATAAATAAACGCCCAAAAATTACCAAAAATTTACACAACATAAATAAACTCACGTACATACATAATATCCAAAGAAATGATTTTTTTGGCCTCTAGAAATAATTTCCATGAATTATATACTGACAGAAACGAAATTGCAAAAACAGATATATCAATTAAATAAACAAGTACACAGTAGGAAAAAATTATTCTAAGGCATGGAATCCATATTACGCATATAACATGATCTAAGAAAAATAATTTCAGAAATTTTAACATTCGTTTAATAATTATTATGCAATTTAGACGCACAAAACACCAATTAAATCAAATAAATACCAAAAATCATACGAAAATTATTTTTCTCTTTACAGTACTCACACAGCATGCATCAAGTATATTCATGTCAAATTTCGTCAATAATTGCATTCAAAAAGTATTTTAAATAATTTCT
This sequence comes from Beta lomatogona, assembly GCA_947646795.1. Classification (NCBI taxonomy): domain Eukaryota; kingdom Viridiplantae; phylum Streptophyta; class Magnoliopsida; order Caryophyllales; family Amaranthaceae; genus Beta; species Beta lomatogona. The sequence goes on along the minus strand of CANSNZ010000063.1, from coordinate 12,154,261 downwards.
AGCGTAATAATCTAATACCGAATAATACCCTAATCACTATGGTTCTAAGATAACTACTAGTTACCTGGAACGTCGGGAGGAGAGCTGAGTCTAAAGAGATAGTTAAGAGCTACGCATACAATCCAATTCCTCTTCTAACCCCAAGGCACAACAATCGAGAATTGAAGCAACCAGTCACTAGGCATTTTCTTCTTGAACGTTGATAAATCTCATGTCACACTGCTCTATTCCGACCATGATTCCCGGTGATCGAAAGCTCAGATTCTAAATCGCTCCGGGCAGAGTGTAGAACAAGATGTTATAAACGTTCTGTCCAAATTTGAAGACGATCCAACGGTTAGATCTCCGGCTATGGTTATTTTCGTGAAGGTGTGATAGGAAAAACCGGGTTGAAACTTTCTATTCTTTTCCTCTTCCTTTTCTCTCTTTCTTTTCTTGAAAATGGTGAGGGTTAAATGCAAATGATGCTGAACCTCTTTTAATAAAAATCAGAATTTTATGGCAAGGAAAAATGAAGGGTTTAGGAGAATGATTAGGGGGGGTTATGGGGGTTACAATCTACCAAGAGTCACCAATTAAAATAAATGAAATAAAAGAGGAGAAACTTCTTCCTTCTCCCTCCTCATAGCCGGCTGTCCAAGCCCAAGTACACCAAGAAGATTTCGGCCCAAGTCATCAAAGGTCCATGCATCAAAAGTCCGTCACGCGATAAATCGATAAATTCCTAAATCGCGCCTAAACTTTGAAAATACTTAATAATGAAAATAACTCTAATAAATTATGGTATAAATATAAATATAATAAACACATTAGCACGCCACATGCGATGCAACATTTCATCACCCCAAGTCGGTCCAACAACGTTACAAAAACGCTACGCGACAAAACAGCATCCTAAACGCCTAAACAAATAACGAAATTAATATAACCTTTAAAATAAATATATATATATAAATATATCACAACATATAAATATATATACACATTTTCACAACACGTTCCAAAATAATCTAAATAATAAATTATTTATTTTTACGAAAAATATCATTTTAATGTAAACAAACACCAAAAATAAAGAGTGAAAATTACGGGGTGTTACAGCACTTGTGGTATTTCAGAGAGGATTAATGTATAAACTGCTATGATCTCTATCCCTTCTATCTAGGGCTAGCTAACATATCAAGCTAAACCTGGTCAGATTTATGTTCGTTGATAATAAACGGGTTGAACATGTCTCAATGCAAATCTAACCGGCCAACTTATTAAACGGTTTAAAAAAATCCATGCCTAACCCCAACTATTTATTAAACAGATTATTCATTTATATATATCTTATTATTAAATTTGAGTTAAAACTAATTAATTTTCAATGTTAAGTTCACATAAAAGTATGCATGATTAGAGCTCCTTTTCGCAAAAATGTGTTCTATAATGGAGTATTTCTTAAATTTTCAGTAATTTCATTACGACTTTTTAGAAAATATATATATGAATGAGTTAAACTAGTTAAAACTTGTTAATTTCGGGTTGAAACTGTCAAACTTAACCTAACTTATTTAATTAAACTGGTAAGTCGTGTCAACTCATTTACTTATACTGGTTGAAAATTCCAACCCGGTATTTTCGGGTTAGCTTCGGGTCAGATTAGCCTATCGGGTCAATAAATATATTTTTCCCGAGTCTACTTCTATCTACTTTTTTCTTTCTACAATGTGCTCTTATAAGCATACTTTTACTATACTTCATCATAGGGATGTAAATGATACGTGTCGAGTTTGAGCTTGAGCTACCTCGACTTGTTAGCACTTCGAGTCGAGCTCACTCGAATCGAGTTTTGACTGAGTAGATTTCGAGTAGCTTGCAAGCGTCTCGTGTTAAAGCAACTCTGAGGTAGAAAATATGCCAAATTTTGGTATTTTGTGTATATAATTGGATACTCGAGCTTCTCACGAGTTTTCGAGTCAAGTATCGAGCTGCTCAGCTCGACAGCCTCGACTCGTCAACATCTCGAGTCGAGCTCGAGTTCGATCCGAGCTCACTCGAGTCCAACTTTGTCCGAGTTTTGACCGAATCGACCTCGAGTAACTCGCGAACAGTCTAGTCTCCTTTACACCCAGTTCATCACTTTCGTGTACCCCTCGAAAAACTAAAGTATGGGGCTCTAGGCTACCCCGTCCACATGGACAACACAACTAGTAGAAGCCACAACTCTATCTTAACGAAGGCTATAATTAAAATCTTTCTAACAATAGTCTAAGTAAAAGTCCAATCATAATGATAAACAAATAGGGGAATAGTGTTACGATAATAAGCAAGAGAATGAGAATGATCAATACACAGACTTACGTGGTTAATTCACTAATAACTAATGAGTGTTACATCCACAAGATCATAATATTCTATCCCATTTGTTGTATAGTATTACCACTGATTCTTATTGGTTATTATAATTACCATGGCCTGCCATTTATAGTTAAATTTTAAGAACACTTTATATTCAACCAATATGAAACAATGGCATACAAGTGGTACACAAAATATGAGACAGAATATTTGGGCTCCATCCAGGCCGGGGATAAACTGATTTTATAATATTTAAGAAGAGAGTATATATACATAATACAGAATACGGAGGTAGATTAGGATTATAAGGTATCTATATATAATGCCCTTTTAATAACCTAAGCGGAACAACCGAACAAGCCCGACATAGAAAACGAAAATAGAGACCTCGTGCTTGGTCATTCAAAGCGCCAAATAACAAATTCTAGCTATTCTAGCAAATGAAAATAGGCGAAATTGTTACTATTCAAAACTGATTATTTATTTCCCTTAAAAAAACTGATTATTTATTAGTGGTAATTTGGCAGTATTATCCGCTATATTCCATGACCTAAAATCAATACTTTGAAGGTTTTTTTAACCTAAATCCACCCAAAATTAAGGTCTCTAATCTAATAACTACTCGCAACTAAAACATAGCAAAAAATTTATCAGAAATTTATGAAATTAAAGATATTAATAGTAAACTAATTAAGCAAGACTAAAACAATGCTCCTTATCGAAAATTTAAAGTATATTAACTAGAGATCACTGTATTTTTAACAAAAATAATCATATTTTGAAGAGAAATTTGCCAAAAAAAACCTTATAAAAGTCCAAGTTTGCGAAAAAAAACCTTATAAAGCATTTTTTGCAAAAACAAACCACATAGTTGATTATTTTTGTCAAATGAAACCAAATGACTATTTCCGGTGTTGACTTTATATTATCCGGCGTTGACCAACCCCAAAACCATACATTCCCTCCTATTTTGTTTTCTTTCTCTCTCCTCTTCATTAATCACGTATAAGAAACCCTAATTCTCCAATCTTCCCCAAAATTGAACTCTTTCCTTCTTCTTCCCAACATCAATCCTCCTTTGTCAGTATCATTGCCCTAATTTTCGATTGACTCATTTCTTTGCTCAACATCAATACTCTTCAATTTTCGCAGTTAATCCTCCTTTGTCAGTATCGTTGCCCAACATCAAAACTCTTCAATTTTCGCAGTTAATCTTCTTCCCTTTTTTTACAGGTGCAATGGTAAAGTGCGTGTGTGGGTTCCAATGCGCAAGAAGAACTTCCTGGACTCATGAAAATCCTGGAAGAAGGTTCGTGGCTTGCAAGTTTTACAACCATGAAACAGGAGAACGTGGTTGCAACAGATTCGATTGGGTGGATGAAGATCCTACTGATTGGCAAAGAGATGTCATCAATGTCTTAGTAGCTGAGAAGCATAGAATTGCAACCGACTTGAACATACTGAGATCGAGGTTTGAGTGCATTGAACATGAGAAGAAAAGGTTAATTGAGGAGGTTCAAAAATTAAAGAGGCAGCCTATGAAGACAAGTGGAATTGAGTTGCACAGGGGTGGTCAAGTTAATGGAAATAGTGGGTTTAAGGGTGTTGGATTTTGTGTTCTTGTTTCTGTCATCTTTAGTTTTATTTTTGTAAAACTGTTTGGGTAGTAGGATGGTTGTAGAATTTGGTATTGAGAATGAAATTGTTAATGGGAATGAAATGGTGTTTATTTGACAATATGATTTATAAGTATCTTTTGTGCAAGTAATAGCTTAAAATCAACAGCATTGGTGTTTTTTTTGACAATTGAAATTTCCTCTGAAATCATTGCAATGTTGATCCAATTCAACAGCTTAAATTGAGCAATAATAACAACTCAACACAACAACTTTCATCAAATGTGTGGGTTAAGCACACTTAGTGTCAGTTTCATTACTGCAATACATATCACCAACATTGTTTAAATGATCTACACAGGTCCAAAAATACAACTACCAAAAAGCACAGTTACTGTCAGTTTGAGTAGTGCACTACATATCACCCACAACAATTACTACAGCTACAATTATGATTCTTCTTGTTCCAAAAAACTACCAAAGCTAGCAAAAAATAACACAGTAACACCTCTTGCTTATGTCTGTGACTGTGTTGCATATGTAGGTCCTAAAGTTGTGAAAGAGTGTTGTGAACCTTGACTAAGCCCCTCTCGTCGGTGACATTGCGTTTTTTGTTGTGCCCCTGTTTTCTCTTCCCTCTCGAGAAGCGCTTTTGATGCTTGCGTTATTGGAGTGGCTTGTATGGGTGTGGCTGTTGAGGATGGAGTTGTTGTTGCTGTTGTGGTTGGAGTTGTTGTTGCTGTTGTGGTTGGAGTTGTGCTCTTCTTTGGTCTCCCTGGCTTCCTTTTTTCTTTTTGGATTGGAGGAGTAGGACATTTGTTAGCATAGTGACCTAATCCACTACAATTGCTACACTTGTTTTGTTTTTTTGCCCTTATCACATTCCTCTCCTCATCCTCACCAGGCTCCTTCCTTCTTTTGTTTTTTGAAGGCCTCCCAGGCATATTTCTGTGTGGAGGGGGCAGTGGCCTAGGATATGGAGTCACTTCCCAATGCTGGTAACCAGGCATTGCTCTCATTGAAGGGGCATATGCCTTGGCATATGTTTCCACATGATATGCAGGGTGGACAAATGGTTCATAATCCATTCTTCTGTTCTGGATGCAAACAATTCCATGCCAGCATGGAATTCCCATTAGAGACCACCTATTACAGCTACAGAATTTGGTCTCAAGATTAACAACATATGTGTCACCTTTTTTCATCCACTTCAAACTCATGGAGATCAGCCTGGAGGAGTCTCATGTTTGACACTTGTTCTAGTCCTTTGTTTATCAGCTTCACAACAGAAGGCATAATCACACTAGTGAAAGCCTTCAAGCCTTCCTTCTTTGCAATTGACCTTGACATGACATACCTTCTCAACCATTCCATCAACTGCAGAATAGGCTTGCTCCTTGCTTCTCTTACAACTTTATTAAAACTTTCACAGCAGTTGTTGAGTAACATGCCTGATTTTGAAGCTGAGCTAAATGCATGTCTTGACCAATGAGCTGTTGGGATACCTTGCAAGTAGTTAAAAGCTTCCTCATTCAGTTTTCTTATCTCCTGCATGTGGCTTTTGAAATGATGCTGCAAAAGACATATTGTAACAACAAACCAAGTTATATGTACTTCCTCATACTAGTATGTACATAGACAACTGATTAACAAATGTTCAAAACCATACCACTGTAGTTGACCTTGCAGCTTTCCAGAAATGCTCTTTCTAGACAACACCTGGAAACTTGTTCTTGAAGTTGCTCCAGATGTGCCTACAACAATATCTGGTTTCTGCTTGAGGCATGACTGTTTTGAATGCATCTAACAGACCCTGTATAGGAAGTATGGAATATAAGTCATTGAAAGCAATTAAAATTGTCAGAAAAAACAGAAGTTTAGGGATCTGAGCTTATATCACACCTTCTGCCTATCAGACATATAAGTGAGTTCATCTTGCTCATGAACCCATGTTACTGAATCAGCTACAGTAGATATGTCATTTCTGAGCAGCTCCAAGAACCAACACCAAGTCTCTGTATTTTCTGTCTCAACCACAGCCCAAGCCACTGAGAAGATGTTATTATTACCATCTTTCCCAACAGCTGTCAAAAGAATTCCAGGGTAAGCTCCCTTTAAATGTGCCCCATCTACACCAAGTATGGGTCTGCACCCTGCCATAAAGCCCTCCTTGCAAGCTTTCAAGCACACATATAGTCTTTGGAAGACTGGTGGAGGGTTATGTATACCTTCAACCTTAACCACAGCTGTACTACCAGGATTATACTTTCTAATTGCAGCTGCATAATCCCATACTTTCTCATATTCCAAATCCGCATCACCAAAAATCATTCTCAAAGCTCTTTTCCTTGCATACCAAGCTTTATAGTACCCTATTTCACACCCACATTCCCTCCTTGCCCTTTTAATGAAGGAAGCTAGCTTCCAAGTGGGGTCATCCCTCCAATCCTCAAGATACCTCTCGGCTAGGTATTGTGATGTCAGCTTTGAATTGCTAGATTGGTGACCACAAATGTGCTTAAGTCTGACACTCTTAATCTGCCAACTTTCCTCTAATTTTAACTTGCTGCAGTGTATCTTAAACCTGCATTTCCTCCTACTCTTGCAAGTGCACTGCAAAATTCTTGCTCTTTTCCAGGGGCAACCACATCTCTTTGCACAATAAACAATCACCCTACTTTGGTTGTTGTGCAGGAAATAATAATCATACCCATGATCTATTGCATGGTGTTGCAAAGCTTTCCTAAATATTTTGTTACTTGGAAACTTCAAGCCTTTAGTAAGTTCAACCTTACCCTTGAAATCAGTGTGTGGGTTGAACTCTGGATAAGTAGGCCCTTCATCATCTGAACCTACTTCACTAACCACTTCATCATCACTGTCAACAATTTCATCATCACCACAGAGCTTTAAACCCTCATCATCCAGCTCATCCTCTGTCCCACCTTCTGCATCCTTCCTCAACCCACCTAAACTCCTAGTAACCATGTCGCTTATGTCACCATCTACATACTCATTAAACAGATCATCATCATCTCTGTCTTCAAAATCATTGTCACTCAAACATACATCACTCCCTTCACTGTCTGATTGCTCCTCATCTTCCTGGGGTGTAGCCGAGGTGCAGCCGAGGTGCGAGCTCGGGTGTAGGCCGAGGTGCGGGTGGGGGTGTAGTGTAGAGGTGCAGCAGGGGTAAGGTTTTTCAACTGCTTTGAATCAATGCCAATGAGTAATTGTGTTTTCTCGTATTGGCCTTATGGGCGCTTTGGGTCTTCCGGTTGTTGTGGGTCGTGTTTAAGGTGGTTTTAGGAACTTTATCTACTATAGAGAATGCTTTTTCGGATGTAGAATTAGATCTAGGGTTTTTTGTGGGCTGAGGTGTAAGTGTGTTGCACTGTGGTCCCCCTTGTGAATTATTCAATGACTCATAACTTTCCTCAATTGTTTTTTCACCACCCACACTACTTTCCATCTCACTTTCTCCTTCTGTGTTTTCACTATCTGTGTAGAAATTTACCCCAGGTCCATAAGCCTTGCTATTTACCTCCCCAACTTCCTTATCAGGGTGCACAATATATAGATGATAGTACCCATCCTTTTCAGGTGCCTTAAGAAAGTTAGGAATATCATTATCACACCTGATCAAAGCCCTGCCACTGTGCAAAGATAACCCTTTCTTCCTATACCAAATTTGTCCAACATCATCATAGCCTAAGTCTGTTTTAATCCAATAAGCAAACTCAAAGAAACAGACCTCTTCTACATTCAAACGCAGTGCAATTCCAAATTTAGATATGTCAACATTTGGCTTCCTCTCATAAGTTGTTTTGTTTCTCTTACTCACAAAATGCCCACCATAATACAACCTAATGTTCATGGGATCCATGAATGAAAACCAAGGTTCATAAACTACAAAAATCACAAAACACATAAAAGCACATGAATAAATGACCAAATCACCATCAAACTTGATAAAGTTCAAAAATTTCATCAAAAACCCTAACTCATAATTAGTCAATTGCTGTAATTTATAATGAAAAAAAGCTCAGAAATGAAAGAATTACCTATCCTTGAGCACAATTTCATAATTCTGGCGTCTCTTTTTCCTTTGAGATTGACCCTTTCTTCTCCTATTTTCAGCCATTGAAATTAAGCTCCTATGTCAGCCTAATTTTCGGAAAAAAGAATAATTACAGAAGAGAGTACAGGAGAGTAGAGGATTAATTACCTTCCTTCTTGCTCTCATTAATGATCTTCAGAATGTTAGTTCAATAGGTTGAATTGATGGCAATGGGTAGATCTTTAATTAAGTGGCTTCATAATGAAGAGATGGGAGAGAAAGAGGAAGGCTCTGCAAATCTGCAATTAGGCGTTATAAGTGATTAATGGAGAGGAGAGAGAAAGAAAATAAAATAGGAGGGAAAGTATGGTTTTGGGGTTGGTCAACGCCGGATAATATAAAGTCAACACCGGAAATAGTCATTTGGTTTCATTTGACAAAAATAATCAACTATGTGGTTTGTTTTTGTAAAAAATGCTTTATAAGGTTTTTTTTCGCAAACTTGGACTTTTATAAGGTTTTTTTTGACAAATTTCTCTTTACTTTTAGAACAGCTGTGACTTGTGACATCAGGAAATTCATATATAGCAGAAAGATAAATTGTAAATGTGACTGTTAATTCCGGTCGAAATGAGTTCATGTATCAGATGGTTTGGTCTTAATATCACGCGTTAACAACCTTTTGCTAGTAAGTTACCTGAATCATATAGATATATAGTCTAAAAATTCTAGTTACTATGAATAAAGGTTCTGTCATAACAAAACTCTTAAATATAAGAGATGCACATATTCTCTACTTGTACTAACAAATAAGAGATAATATTCAAGTACCTGCTTCTCCCCTTTATCGACAAAGACTTCAGTGAGCCACAAAGGGAATCCCATTGAAGCTAAGTAATCCATTCCTGCTCTCATGTAAGCCAGGTTGGGCTGACCAGGCACAAACCGCGATTGCAACCCTATTCCCAAAGGCAATGTTTCAGTACCATTATTCCTCATTTCCTTGTAATATGATGATATGTTCTTCAACTTTCTTGCATATTTTGCTGGTATCGATTTTTCATCTTCACTAAACTCTATAGAATTATACTCGTTCATGAACAGAATCGGCTTTTGATCAAGCTCGTATGCTCTGGCATAAAACTTAGCTGAAGCATTTTCACCTAGTTTATTCTCATAGAAGCGAAAATGCAAGTTTTCATTCACAACATCCCAATGCATTAGTCTACCTTTATACCTCAAAATAACTGATTTCATCCTCTTTTCAACTACTTCTTTCAACTCTTCTGAGGTAGTTTCGCCATTTATCCAAGAAGGTTGGTATCTTGGATCGTCCCAAACGATGTTGTGAGTTGTGACCTCGAACATTAATATTGTTCTGCTCACAGAATTGTAGCATGGCATCGGAAATGGCATAGTCTTCTTCCCCTCGTGTTTTTTCTGTAAAGTACCATTTCATTTCGTTCCCAAAAGCAGTGATCGAAAATCTTGAGGCAAACCAGTTCTGGTACTTGGTGTTGTTTAAGATATTTAGGTTTATTTCACAACCCATAGGGAAGACTGATTTTGTTTGCTTCAGAGTAATCTTTGCTCCTGCTGCTCCAATATTCTGTTTGCTTGTCGCATAAAATTTCACCTTTCGCCTTTTCACCTACATGGATTATGATCTTTGGAAATGAAAATCATAGACTAAGGCCTATTCATCACTGCAACTTAAAAGAATTAACATTGAGTAAAAAGCAAGTACATTCAGTAGAAATTAGTTTCAGTCAGTTAAACCGAGTGAACATAAGAGAAAAGCAATAGAGAATCAGTAAAAATCAGTCTTTAGCTCTCATTGAGTAGCAAAAATTTGTTTTAAGCAGTAAATATAAGATGTAATCATTAAGTAAAAATCAGTTTAATCAATGAAAGTTCGATATACACTATGTAACTGCAATAATGTTGGTTCATTCACCTCTGTAATGGTTTTGTCTTGGTGCAATCTCCATTGCTTCTTAGTAAAAGGTTGCAAAGCGACATTATCTACCCAGATTTCAACACTTGTGTTCTTGGTCTGTATGTAAAAAGGCCAAAGACACACATTTTGCATTAGCTTAAGGTACAAAAATATACTTCTATTATACCCAAGGAGAAAAAACTTACCTCGAAAGTCAAATCGACAGGGCCTGAAAACTTTGCAACAATTCCACCTTTAAGCATGCTCCAACATCCTTGCTCAGCTATAACTGTACCTCCATGGAGATATTCACCACTAGGACTTCTAAATTTAACAGATATTATTTCACTGCCTTCGCTTAGTTGAATCCATGCTGTAAAATCAATACGTTTGAATAAAATCTAATGTATGTGGGGGTGTAACAAAACAGTCAGAATACCGCATAGGGTGAAACCAATGATTCATTACACAAGTAGGAAGCAAAACTATATCTTATCAAACATGCACATTAGTGTTTTCCAAAGGATTTGCATTTTTAATAAATAGAAAGTTTATGAGAGTCATAATTAGTTGAAAAACACACCTTGCTTAAATTCTTGGACAAAGAGAAGTTACCTGAAAATGCATATAGTTTGCCTTTTATAAGCTGCACCCTCTGCGAAAGGCCATCAGATGGCTGAGTTCTGTTAAGAGCCGCGATGAACTTGTTGCCATTTTTCGTTATTCTTTCTTCAATTTGCCCTTGTCCAAACACGGTCCATCCTTCAACACCATTATCGAATTCTGGATTTCGTATGATCCCTCCACCATATTGAACCTTCCAAGCTTCTTCCAAACACTTTGATCAACATGACAGTAGTCAGTAGGAATGGATGAATTCATGTATCACAAGTCACAACAACAAAGGCAAGAAACATGATGGATGGATCTTGCATGACTATATTTTTTCTTGTATGTTGGACGTTGGTGACAAATTATAGTCAAAGTTAATAAGGCTTGACTTTAAGGAAAAGCAAATGGGAAGTTTAATTATACAGAGGAGTAATTTTTATTAATACGTAAATTAAGATAATAATGGTCTCGTTAACTGTAAGAAAATAGATAGATGAAGTGATATCATTTGGAGGACCGAGTACCTCTGTGGTTGCTGTATAGTCATATGTCAAAGCTTGCAGTGTATCCCCTGCATCAATTGAAGCCAAAATATTTCAGGAAACACAACTCATACAGATTTTGCGACATTCGCACACTATCATAGATTCATATCTAGCTACTTGCTACTCCCTCTGTTAACCACTAGTGGAAAAAAGCCCAACTGATCTGGTCAAATTGGGCGTAACTGATCTGAGAAGCGGAGTTGTTGACAAAATTTAACTGATCCGGTTTACAAAATTGGTTAAAGATAAAAAAAAATCAATAATAATTAATGAAATAAGGAAAGAAACCCTTCAAAAAAAAAGAAAAGAATGGGACACAGCACGTGATTAAAAGTACAATGAAGAAAAAGCATCAACATGACAACATCCATACATCACTATTGTGTGACAGTTGCATAACTTGTACTCACGTGTGGTCCCTTCTTATGTCCTTTTTCCCTTTCTAGAACACGGGAGCTTTTTATGCTATATATTTAACTATTTTGGGCTTTTTTAAGTGGGCTAAGCAAAATAGTAAAGTTGTAGATTTTTTATCCCAAAACGTTTTAGGGGAAAGTCCCAATCCTGTCCCTTAAAATATTCGCCTTGGCGCTCCTACACAACTAAACTCCCATGAAAATGCTCTAGACATACACAAGTATAACAATCCTCCACATTAGCAATGAAAGAGAAGAGGAGGTAAAGGGGGAGAGAAAGAGAGACCTAGATATAGTAGAAAGCATGCATGCCATAATAAGAACATGGTCTTCATTTCTTGGGATAATCAAAGGCAATGAAATATTTAAGTTTAAAGGCCTGCCAGGCTGCCAATTTTCTAGGAAGTGGACTTGGAGAATGTTGAAATCTTTATATATTAAGTAATAGGGTGTCTTATAATCTGTACAAAAAAGAAGTAAAAAATGGATTACTGCCAAGAGAAGCGGTTTTTGAGTTGAAGGCACAATCACAAAGATCTTACCAACCTATATATATGGCCTATAGAAGAATCCATTGGAAACTTACAAGCAAACTGTGTTAGATGTGACATAATAAACCTCTTTCATTGCTTTCATTCTGGGATTTTCTTCTATTCTTTGGAAATGTAATACTAGAGGACAAACTTAGATGAGTCGTTTGGTTTGGTTCAAGTTGATTAAGTATGGGTTCAAAGATTCTATTGATTATTACATTTTTATGAAAAAATAATGTCTATCTTCATCAGAGATCAATATATCATACAATATGGGGCGGGTCAATATTGATCTACGTCAACCAAGTTATCAATTCCAAGTTCACTTGGAGCCTTGATTAGGTAAGTAAGTTTGAGTAGACAAGCACATATTCTTCTCTATAAGATTTTTTTTATGAAGTTAGCCGAAAACCTAGTATTTTGTTATTCTGGATCTGGACATCTATAACTCAGACCCGATCATAAGAAACAGAAATGGTGCCAACCAATTCCGGTATTGGATCCATAAATTTTGACCAAGGACCAGTTTTGCTTACTCCAAAGTATGAGCGACCACTTTCAACTAGAGGTGGACATGGGCCGAGCCTGTTCATGGGCCAGACCCGAGCCCGTGAGGAAATAGCGGGCCGTGTCAGGCCGGGCTTGAAATTTTCAGATTTTGTCCACGGGCCGGGCTCGTACCTCCTGCGGGCCTTGCCCGTATTTTATGTTGTTTTTTTGGATTCTTGGCAGCTTTAGGCTAAACAACAAAGAAAAAGGGCGTTCGGCCCACGGGCCATATAGGCAGGCTCGTGCCGGTGCGGGCCTGAAATAAAATTTCTTGACCGTGGCAGCCCCACGGAGCGGACAACGGGCCGGGCCAGGCCTCGAGCGGGCCCGCGTGCTGGCCCCGCCCATGTCCACCTCTACTTTCAACTATTTAACAGCACTTCCTCCTTACAAGTATACAAGCCAAAAAACACACATCCTTCTTGTTTGCTTGTTGAAATAGCTCATCTTTTCACTCTTCTTTTCTTTTTCTTGGGAGGGGGAAGGGTGTTGAGCAAAGGTATAGAAAAATTTCTATCTGGATGTACTTCATATGGGAGAGAACCAACAGCAAAACTTGGCAGTTCATCGCATTCTCTAATTTACACAACCAACTAATCAAGAATTACATTTCTTTTGAACCGGGGGCTTCTTTCATTCCATATCTAGAAAAGGCGTCTGCAAGTTTAGCTTTCTCCCTGACTTTCAACCTGCATTATTGTTAGAAAGTATGTCAAGAATGAGAATAAGACCGGAACCAGACATTGATTCATACATTTCCAACATGCTAACTCAATGCTCATGCAATAAACCGTGGCTTACTTCTTTGCAGATCCTGGGATACTGAGTTTTGGCTTCTTGTCTGTCTTTAGGTTTGGCTTCTTGTCTGTCTTTACATTTGGCTTCTTATCTGATTTATTTTTGACCTCTGGCTCCTTTCTAACTGCTTTAATCTCCTTTCCATACAAGGCAGCACGTGCCAGCAGTTTTGCTTCTAGCATTTCTATGCGTTTTAGGCGATCACTAGCACTTATCTTTTCCGAGTTCCCTAAAACATATTTGCCGCCAGGGCCTTCAACCAATTCATTAAATTCATGCTCAACATCATCGTCTTCATCGTCCTCTAAGACAGTAAAGGTTCCTTCAGAAGTGGTGATGTATTCGTCATAAGATGATCCTCCGTAACTGGCAATGGCATCAAGCGGCTTCAGAATTTCACACTTGATAGGCTTCTCAGACTTGCCAAAAGCAACAATTTGGCCTGAGAACATCTGAACAAAGCTGTTGTTGACAGAAGAAATCATTTAACTCACAATTTTAACACAAGAAAAGAGAAGGTTATGAAGTATTAAGCGTTAGTTTGGTGTGAGCCACTAAGTAGATAGTGAGTTTATGAGGTAAGACTGGATATGATTTTATATTCATTTCTTTGTTATAAAAAGAGAATTTGGTGTGGTCACTACATATTTTATTACGTGGACAATCTCTATATAAGGAAATGACTAAAGTATTTTGAAACATCCCAAAAAGGGAAATGGGTAAAATAATTAAAGACAGAGGGAATATAATTCTACTTCCAGGCTCCAGCTTCTGCAATCATGGAGGCAATAATATCTGAATGGAGAGAGTACATGAAGTAGTCTCGCAGAACAGTTTGCTATACATTGCCTTTTATGCAGCAAAACAGATTTTTTTCATTTTTTTCAATGAGAAGGAAAATTGCATACCTGTTTGCATCCTTCAAAGATTTGAAATCCACAAAAGCGAGGCCTTTGCAGACAGGGTCCCTTGTCTTTTTGTTTCCAGAATTCACCGGTGATATGTTTATTATTCCAGGAATGCCTTCAAAGGCTGACTTTAGATCTCTGTGGATATTGGGTTTTTTCGGAAGGTTGTTGATACGAACACGAATCCCACCAGGAACACCTTCAGAAGCGGCAAAAAAACTCAGGTATTAGTGCATAATCTATTTAGTGATACTTCTATTAGATATACCGCAGCTCTTCAACTTAATTAACAGAAGTTGAATTTGCAACCCACTACATGATCTACACGTGGTTGTAACTTGTAAGCAGTGCAAAAGATGCATGAAAAATACAAAGTCAGCCATCATAACCACAGAAGTTTCTGCTAAAGACATTTCACATCTACTTCAGGAAATCAGCAAATAATGAGCATCACAAAGAGGCAAAGAGAGTTTATCAGTTGAGCTACCTGTGGAACAATAGGATTTTCCTTTTATACAACAGCATATGACCCATGAAGGCTAATGATTGGAATTCAATGTTGTTACTATTTACCACACTTCCTCTCTGAAGTCTAAACTAAAGTTATAGCCTACCAGTCCCTGAGAGTGCAATGATTAATCAAACTTCCCAAAGAAATGATCGGTTGTATTGTTACTTGCTAGATTCCAAATAATATCATACAGCTGTACGGTGGCCATAGTTCAATAAACTGCACAGTTGCCTTCTCTTCCTTTATTTTAAAGAAGAGGTAATTTAATCTTGCAATGATTCCCATTAGTCACAATAACCAAGCCACAATTGCATGGAGGGTTTAGTAATATAAGGTCCAATTGGCACAGATTTGAAGCGGGGTTGAATTTCCATCATTCCATTGCCAACAAGAATGTGAAGAGTGTGATTCAAATCAACCCAGCAGGTCGCAAAACATATTGAATTTGAATCTTACCAATTAACTAAAACTTGTAAATAAGTGAATCAAATGCAAAATTCTAACAACAGTACACTAACAGCTTTCTTCAAGACAATAAGGATTCAAGATCCCTATTCTTGAATAGCTGGAAATCTTTTTCATTTAGGAGTTCATAAGGAAGGCTACGAACAGACTGACATTTTTTTACTTTACAGAATTTCATTACCAGCAAGAATGAGAGCGAGCATAGCTGATGATATTGCTCAGGATGGAAGGATGGAACAGAGGAAGGTTGGTGTTGGTCAGAAGAAGTGGCAGCAGCATGCAACACATCACTGTTTAGGATGAAGGCTTCCAAGTTCCAAGTCTCCTTTGGTGGGATCTGTAGTTCGTATCACCTATTGACTCACAATAACCATTGCCTATCCGCTCGACACCTTAAAGTTAAGGATTAAGGAATTATAGACGATTGACATCAACGGGCAAGAGAAGACTTCGAGTATTGGACTTAAGTGAGCTGGTCGGGTCAAGGAACAGTTTGGCACTGCTGGTCTACCTCAACTTTCTTTCCCATTGAGAGGTTCTAATAAACTATGTTTCACCACCCTTATTTCCTTACAAACAATTGAAGGGAACTTTTGCCTGGAAGTGTTCTCAATCTATAATTCATGATAATAATTTACATGATATTATGAACAATGATCAGTTAACTCCAAAAAATTAGCAACCATCAGTTCTATATTTTGAGATTAACAACACAAAAGTTGCAAAAAAAGTTGTCCAATTTCATCACACCACATAACTCTTGTTGTCTATCAAACACTTCTATTAATTCCACCAAAACTTCATTTACTAAAGATTCAAAAAATCCAACAACAAAATTGTGAATTTGTATACTCCCTAAATCCATAATCCACATAAGATAAGATATCATGCAAGTCAATCTTCAACAAGAATTTCCACAAAATGCAAATCTCTAAAACCAAGAAAAACAACGACATACCATTAAATAACTCATCCTGGAGCTCATTCTTTGGCCTAGGCTTAACAGGCTCATTCTTAAGCTTATTAATGTTAACCATTTGAGCTTTAACACTTTGTTCAATTTCTTCAAGCAACTTATCTTCAACTGAAGTATCATACACCTTCCCTTCACCAAACCCTTTTGGTTTTTTCACAAGCCAATCATTCATCCTGTTAAATGGGACCATAACATCACCATCTATATCTTCGTCTTCTTCATCATCATCATCAAATTCCTCATCATCATCAAATTCTTCATCCTCAAAAAATTCAAACACATCTTCTACTTCATCATTTTCTTCCATTTTAACATCAATAAAGCTTGGATTTTTTTCCTTCTTTTGTGAAAATAAGAAAACCCAGTTCGCCCCTGATAACGAAAGGCAGATAAATCAAAAAGCGTATTTCCAAAATTGTTGTTTTAAGCAAAAATTTAAAATGTAAGGAAAAAAGATGAGGAAATTATACTTACTGAAATTGATAATGGGGAGTAATTGAAGAGTGGTTTGTGGGTTTGGTGTTGGAAGATGAGAGAGAATGGAAGATTGGGGTTCTTGAGAAGTAGAGGTGGCGGTGGAACCCTTCCTACGCCCAACATCGTCGGAAGTGAGAGAAAGATAGGGAATTAGCGACCGCCGACTGGTGCGAGCAGCGACCGTATGAGGAGGAAGAAGACCAGAAGAAAGGAGATGAGGCAGTGAGCTTGTTTGGAGAGAGAGAAACACTTGAAAAATGAGCCTCTTTAATCGATTTTCTACCATCAAATGGATGGACTTTATAATTTTATGGGAAATTTCCCCGGTACCCTGAGATTTGGCGTAATTCCCAAATTACCCTTAACATTTAGGGAATTTCTCAGATACCCTAATGTTTGTGTTTGGGTCTAAAATACCCTTACTATGGACGGAACCCAAACACCGTTAGATTTTCCTCTCTCTCCCCAATTTTCTTTCTCTCCACCCATCATCATCTATTGATGAACGTTCAAGCTTTCTCTCTCTTCTCCATCTTCATCTTCTTCGTCTCTCCTCCCATCTTCTTCACCACTCATCTCCTCTTCGACCCCAGCACCGACCCCACCTCACCCACGCAGCCACCTATCCCTCCTTTACCCCCACGCAGCCACCCATCCCTCCCCTACCCTCACCCACGTAGACCCCCAACCCTTAGCCCCCAACCCTCCCCTACCCTTTCGAATTCTGCAGCCCCGCCTCCCCTTGCCCCCTTCGATTTCCGGCACTGCTCTTCGTGTTTGCAATGCTGGGGGTGCTGGGTGGGGAGCTCTTCGATATCCGCCGCTGTTCTCATATCTCTTCTTATTGGATGCCGAAAATCGAAATGGGGTATGGGCTGTGGAATTCGAAGGAGGTGGGCGAAGGGTAGGGGGGCCGCGGCATCGAAGGGGGGTTGGGTTGGCGGTGAGGTGCAGTCGAGGCTGGGTGGGTGGCGGTGAGGTGGGCTCTATGCTGGGGTCGAAGAGGAGATGAGTGGTCAAGAAGATGGGAGGAGAGATGAAGAAGATGAAGATGGAGAGGAGAGAGAAATCTTGGAGGTTCATCAATGGAAAGAAAATTGGGGAGAGAGAGAGGAAAACCTAACGGCGTAAGGGTTCCGTCCATAGTAAGGGTATTTTAGACCCAAACACAAACCTCATGGGTATCTGAGGAATTCCCCAAATGTGAGGGGTAATTTGGGAATTACGCCAAACCTCAGGGGTACCTGAGGAAATTTCCCTAATTTTATTTCATCCGGCTTCTCATTTTTTGTGCTTCGTTTTTCTGTCGTTATTTTGTTACGGAGGAATTATCAAGTATGTACATTCTCTGGATCCGCCCTTAGTTCAACTATAGGCGCAAAAATGCAAATTTTTTTTATGTATTGGATGTGCTATGTCAGCATTGACAAGTAACACAACCTACCAAATTTTACTGAGTTTAAAAAATAAGGAAGTTAAATCTATGTTTTCAAATTTGAAAAAAAAAGGAGTCAAAACTCGTATTTTGAAGTTTTTTTTAGATTGTTCCATACAAAATTGTGTGTAATTAGCAGTTTGAAGGAATGTGGTTGATGCTTTATACCACTTGTTAATATTAATATGGTGCAACCGAAGCAAGATAAAAGAGTAGACAAATAAAGGAAATCTTAACCAAAAACTCAAAAAGTAATGGTATGCAAAAGGAACAAAATGAAAGAATAAAAGCCGATTACTTGTTATGACATTTTCATGAAAAGAAAGTGTTAAAACAGAGGAAATGTTTCACCTCAAATAGTTGCTTCTATGATAAATCACTAACTGAATAATGAAAGAAAATGTTAAATTTTTACAAAACCTGAAATAAGGTGTGTAACAACAAAAAAGATGCACAAGGGGACACTTATCTTTCTTTGATATATATAGAGTCTTGTCAAATTCATGACCTCATGAGTAGACTTATATAGCCACTAGCCTTATATGCACGCTATGCATGCGAAGTCGAATGATGAGTGGTATCTGTTTTGCAGTTTGTTAGATTGAACTTTTCCTTTTTATTTTTATTTTTGAACTAATAGAGTGGTAGGTGTTGTAATTTTCTTTTTTAATTAGAGGTGTATTAGTCAAAAAGGGTGGACACCAAAGTGTTCAAGAGTTCCCATCACTAGTGGAAAAAAAGGCAAGGACTGCGATACAAGGGCTGCGGTTATCTTAAAACCGCGAACCCTTCATACTAAAGGGCTGCGGTTAGCCCAAAACCGCAGCCCTTCACACTAAAGGGCTGCGGTTTTTGGGCTAACCGCAGCCCCCTTGGGCCTAATTAATCCTCACGTTTATTCTCCCAGGCCACGCCCCATTTACTCACCCCTCTCCTCATTCTCTCTCTCGCGTGGTCACGCAAACCCTACCCCTCTTCTTCTCCCCCCCACCCCGTTTCTTTCTCTTCGCCCGGCGCGCTACCTCCCCTTCGGTTCGCCGGTGCTCCACCTCCCCCTCGGCCCTCGTCATGCTGCTCTCTCACTCTTTCTCCTTCGTTCGGTCTTTGTTTTCTCTCTCTTTCCTCATTGCCGTTGAACAAGATGAACTGTGCACAAACAAGGTTTCTCTCTCTTTTTTTTTGTTTTGAATTAAGATTATTGTGTTGATCTGTAAAGTATGAATGATATCTCTGCAAAATCTACGAAGAAAAATACCTAATTTCGAAGTGTAAAAATGGCGAAACGTCGAGTTTCAATGGAGGTCGGAAACGATGGAGTTGCTCTTATCACTCTTTCAAATCCTCCTGTTAATTCCTTGGCGATTCCGAGTTTGTTTCTCATTTTTCGTAATTGAATTTAGTTTAATTTTCAATTTCAAATGCGAATTACACTTTTTTTCTTTCTGTTTTGTTTTTTTTTTGGTATTAATTGATGGATTGAAAGAGTTATATGATGAAGCTTTGAATATAAATGATGTTAAAGCTATCATTATCACTGGTAAGTTGGAAATCATTTGATATTGTGAATTGTAAATTTTCAATTTGTAAAATTGTTATGTAGTAACCGATTTGATTTCGCGATTTAAGTGAATTATCAAGTAGCCGCCGTAATTATGTAGTATGATTATATTGATTTACCTCGAAATGAGGATGAAGGAAGCTTTTTGACTCTCCTAGGGTTTGAGATTTTAGATTTGACAGGGGCCTTTTATGTAATGGTGTTATCTTGTCAATCTTTTCATATTTTGTGGTGTGTTGATTATACATACCCCATCCCTTACTTTATTGTTGATGGCTAAGCTTTGTGTTAAAGCAATTTCATTATTTCTCCCGTCTTAGATGGCTATAAGCGCTATGAAAATCTTGTTTTTCTCACTTGTTTTAGGCAAATCGGATTTGATTTTGGTAGCATTGTGGTGATTGTAAGCGCTTGTTAAGAATTCTTCTTTTCTTGGATTGTGGTTTAGTGAATGTGCATGGTTTATTTTAACATCATGCGTTTCATTCTCCTCGTCCCGTGGATTGTATATTTAGTCTCTAGAACTATACCCCGGGCGGCTAGGAGGGGGTGGTGGGTGGTGCTAAGTTGGCTTCTTCTCTGCTGGTGGGTTAGAAGTACCATAATAGGGGTGAGCACAAGTATTATCTCGATTGAAGGAGGTGGTGGCTGCTGGTTAGTGATTTAATCTATACTCTAATTATAGGTAGTAATAGGAAGCTAGCAATACGAATTCAACGAGGTCAATAGAGGGGAAATATGGGGGTGCTTGGTGTGGAGGTGTTACAACTTAAAACAGTAGTTGAGGTGGGTGTTTTAGATACTTGGGCGAGAGTTGAGCCCGCCAGCCTCTCTAATGGTTTAATGGACCTTTTGGTTTATTATGTTGTTTTCGACAGGGATAAAGTGAAGAAATACGCCTGTGGTTTTGTTTCTCAATGAGTTCTTTGTTTATTCTAGAATGTCCGTAGAAAATTCTTGTACATGGTATGGCAAGTGTGTCTAGCTTTCAAGTTAAGTGAGCCGCCCCGTTTTAGGGGGCTCGGCATTACGAACCTACCACTTATGTGCATGTGCGTGTGGGTATTTCTCGTTTCCCTTCGTGTTAATTTGAGGATAAGTGGTGCTTAGTTACGTATAGCTAAGATTTCAAAATTGAAATCTTTCTTATCACGAAGATTGTGCAACTTTCTATAATTTGGTCTTGGTCGATGATTTTTAGCCGGAGAAGGTGGACTTGAAGTGCAATAAATTTCTCCAGGATAGAATTGGGTAAAACAAGCGTGATTATGATCTATGAATTTCATGCATTTATAATTGGTCTAGCGGGACTTAGAATCTGGCGATTGTGAAGATTTAGACTTTAGTAACTTGTAGTTTGCTTCGGCCTCGCATTAGTGTACAATATTTCTCTTTTTTTATACGGTTCTCGTTTCATCTCGCCCATCTCTATGAATATTGAGCCTTGAAAGTTGGGTTACTCATTTGTTGGTCTTGGTTGTTTGTTTGGTCCACAGCAGGAACAAATGATACCGTGTATAAGTTGATCTCTGCTGCACATGCTTTATGCAACGACAACTGCTGCACCGAATGACATGTACGTTGGGGAATGTCAAGATGCCGATGTTTTAAATCGAGAACATGTTCTTTGGAAACCTTTTGATCTGTAGCTATTCAAGACGTTTTGTGCTAGGAGTCTCCACCATCAAACAGGCATTGCAGACAGCCAAGAATCTTAGTGCAGTGGGTGTTGTGTTTTACATGGATCCTTTTGTTTTAGGGTTTCAACTGAACCCAACTCCTATGGATATGCCTGGCATCATAATTCCGTCAACAAATGATTCTAAGGTAAACTTTGAGGAGATTAGAGTACAACAAACATGTAGGGACTTGGGATAGTTAATAATTTTCTGCATGCAAACCATCATATTTACCCATGTGTCAAATTGTCGATAAAAGATCTTTCCACTTGCCCAGTCCCCCCGCCCCCGCACACCCTTCCCACCCCTGCCATCCCCTGCGGACCCCCGCCCATCCCCCCCTAGTCTTGAATATGCTCACGTGTGTGTTGATATGCGCTCTCGACGATGTGTTTGCTGTGGATTGTGATTGTGAGGCTTGAATTGTTGATACTTAATGACGCAGTCGGAAAATCTAAGAGAAAAACAAGCGCTAATCTCAGTCAAGAACAGACAGATTTACAAGCGATAAATCTGTAGAAAATCCGGAATCCACCAGACAAAGAGTAAAACTCTGAAATATTATTAAAAGTCAAAAACTGCCTCCAAATAATGACCTAAAGTTGTTTAAATACTCAAAACAAAACCCTAATACGAAAATAAGGAAATAATAAAATCCGGAAATACTTAAAATGCTGTTTTCGGGCCCTAAACGACCTCGGATGGCTTAAAAAGCCTGTACGTCATGGCATAGCCATGAGTTTGACTCGTTGGCCCGTTCCGCTTCCAGAAAGGTATCACAATAAGCAATCGGACTCCGGAGGTCTAATTAGTGGAAATCATTTCAAGACTTTTGTCGAACTTCTTCGTCGAACTTGTTCGCTAACCTTCCTACGTCACTTAAATTAGTCATTTTGTTGGAATGCAATTTTGAGAATAGATGTTTTGTATATTCTGCTTGCTATGGGAGGATTGATAAGTTCTAGATTGAATTATTCTAGTTTCCCTCGTTCTTCTCCTTTAGTTACTGGATTGTGTTGAAATATGAAATGTTATATTTTGGTAGGAAAGCACTTTTTTTTTTGGAATTGGTATGTTCAATGAATTCTGTTTGGACTGTGGAAGTGCTGAATTTGCATAGTGATAAGTGATTGTTTTGTTTAAAATTAATCTAGAACTTACTACTACTGTCTATGATTTTGTTGTAAATTTATTGTTATATTATTGACTTATTATTGTTATATTTATTGTTATTAATTCAATATAATTTGTTGCAGTAGCTAATTGGTGAATGATGACTATGACGTTATGAACATTGGATTAGCTTTGAAGGTTTGATTGATTGTGTTCAGGTAATGCACTAAAACCCTTGTTTTAGGATTTTTAGAATTGGACTTATCATGTGAAGTTTTCGGAGAGGCCATGAATGAGCCTTTGGTTTTATGTGTGTTTATGTGCTGGTGGAATTAGTTGGAGATGGATAGGATTCCCTCTAATGTGAAATTATTTAGTATATATGCATAATGCGTTGATATGAGATGAACTTATTTAGATCTCTCAAGAACAAGAATTGATATACCTTTCCTAGTTTTCCTCCTCATGTTGGCTAGAGCTTCTACTTCTCCATTTCCAGAAAAGATGCTTGTGTTGTGCTATGAATTATACAGACCTACTCACAGCTCCTTGATTTCATATGTTTTCCGATTTCCATATTTAAGTTGTTGCACTCATGCTCAGAATCTTGTTCAGGTATTTGAACTCTATTTTCAGAAGTTAACCTTTTTATTCTTCTCTTCTCACTACTCTCACCTCTCTTCCCCTGTTCCTCTTTGTTTTGGCTTTGAGCCTTTGACAGTGCCACTTGTGTTCATTCAATTTGTGGAGCTTCTGTAATATATTACATATTTCTAGACTTCAAGTTGTTCCTTTCCATGACTTGCTATATATATGCTGTATGAGCTGGTTAAAAAAGAGTATCAATTTGAATTTTTTAAGCATTACCTGAAGATATGGATGTTACTGTGTAAATTAAACCAATTGAGATCTTGATATATATTTTTGTGAATTTGAAAAGGTAATATAGTTTATCCTTCTGAAGTGAACCAAAATTTGTCCCTGTCTCAACTTTGCAAACCCATAAAAACCTAACCCTTCCGAATTAGCCGCCCACCACCATCATTTTGTTGTCAACTTCCTTTGATGGGCTAATATGGATTTAATCTTCTAATTTTTGCTTCTAAATTTATGTGTAATTTGATTTATTTTACCCATTTTCTACGGGTTTTCTTCAAGGAGTATGTTGGGACTTGATTAGTATGTTGGGACTTGGGACTTGGATGCCCCCTTGCTACACCCCCTGCAGCCCCCCCAACCGCCTAGCACCCCTGCTGCCCCCTCCCCCCCGCCAGACCCCCTGCTTTGCCCCCTCCCCCCGCCAAGCACCCCACCCCACCAAGACCCCCCTTGCCGCCCCTCCCCCCCTTGCTACACCCCCACCCCGCCCCGCCCCCTTGCTACACCCCCTACGGCCCCATTCCAACCGCCCAGACCCCCACCAAGACACCTCACCCACCCAAAGACCTCCCCCAACCGCCCAAAGACCCCTACCAAGACCCCCCACCCCAACCCCAAAGACCCCCCCCCCCAAAGACCCCCCCACCCTAGCCCAAGACACCCCCGTTGCCCCCTCCCCGCCAAAGACTCCCCTACCCCACCCAAAGACCCCCTCGCTGCCCTCCCCCCTGCTACCCCCCCCACCCCCCCTGCCCCCGCTACACCCCCGCAGCCCCCAACCGCCCTAGCCCCCGCCCAACCCCCACCCCATCCCAAGACCCCTCCCCCCCGCCAGGACCCCCACCCCACCCTAGCACCCCCGCTTGCCCCCTTCCCCGCCAAGACCCCCCACCCCACCAAAGACCCCCGTCGCCCTCCTCCCCTCCCCCAACCGCTACACCCCCCTGGTTGACCTCCAAATTATAGCGATTTTGGTTTTATTTGCCAGGTTCTATCATCTCCAAAGAAGTTGCTTTTGAGGGATCCGGATGCTAGTCTTAGTGGAGTTGTAATTCAGTCTAGAACTAATGTAATTCAGTTATTATTTTCTCTATATTTGTGTAAAAAACATAATTTGTAATGAAAAATGATACTTATATATATATATAATTGTTTGGGAACATTTAGGACAAAAAAATGCAAAAAAAAAAAAATTATTTTTTTTTTATATTTTTTGGGTCACAAGGGCTGCGGTTCGGGCAAAAACCGCAGCCCTTGGTGGGTTAAGGGCTGCGGCTAAGGGCCAAAACCGCAGCCCTTAACTCACCAAGGGCTGCGGTTTTGACCCTTAACCGCATCCCTTAATCCACCAAGGGCTGCGGTTTTTCCCCTGACCGCAGCCCTTAATGCGCTAAGGGCTGCGGTTAAAAACCGCAGCCCTTCTTAAATGCCAAGGGCTGCTAGCCTAATGGCTGCGGTCAAAAAACGCAGCCCTTGGACCCTTTTTGACCGCAGCCCTTGGGTTTTTTTCCTCTAGTGCATAGTATGATAAAGATTAGCCCTACCACATAAGCAAAGGATTTGTTTTCTTCACCTTATATTCCTTGAACCATTTGTAATGAACTTATTAGAATTTAGCTAAACTTATATTATATGGTGTTACAACTCGTTGCAACTTATGTAATGTTACCTAAACGTATTAGAATTTATCTGAACTACACTACACTAAACTAAACTTATTGGAAGTTATTATAGCATTCTTATCAATGAACCCAAAATAAGGTTCATCATTCTCTCTCCTCTTTTCTCTCTCCTCCACGTCATTTTCACAAACGGTTTTTGATTTCACTCTTAACCATGAATCCAAAAATAATGGTTCATCATTCTCTCTCATCCTTTTTTCCTACCCCACCACATTTTCTCTCTCTTCAAATAATTCTATGGAGTTGTATTGATTAATGTAAAACCAACTTACGCTAATTAATTGTAATTAACTCTTACAATTATTAATTCGTAATTACTAATTTTTATTATATAATAATTATCGATGACTAATTAATTATCGTAATCCAATCAAATTTTTTTTGGAAATTAATTAAAATTAGTTAACAAATAGTAAAAAAGATGCATCCATTCAAAATATATTACATATATCAAATGAAAACAAGACATGGAAATTAAATGCAACACTAAAACAAAAAACTAAAATTGATAAAATTCCATTATTTTAGTTCCCATTCCTACCGAACTTTGCCCATATATGTTCTATCAAATCGTTTTTCAAAGATAAATGAGTTTGTTGATCTTCGATTTGTGCTTTATGCTGAAAATACATGTTGATGTCGACAATTCGTTCGTTATGATATTCAAAGCGACCTTCTTGCTCTTCGTTATTTCTCTGAGCAGAACGACGTCGAGATCTCCCTACATCGAACTCTGATGGATCCATATAATTTTGGTAGGTTTCTCGTTCATCTTTAACTATCATGTTGTGCATAATTATGCACGCCAACATAATCTTATGAAGTATGTTGACATCCCAAGCGAGGGATGGCATCAGAATAATAGCAAATCGAGCTTGTAGTACTCCAATTGCTCGTTCCACACCTTTCCTTGCTGCTTCTTGATGTTCTGCAAGAGTTTGTCTTTATGAGATTGTGGACTCGTTATGGACTTCACGAAAGTAGCCCATCACTAGAGGAAAAAAGCCCAAGGGCTGCAGTCAAAAGGGGCCCAAGGGCTGCGTTTTTTTACCGCAGCCATTGGACTAGCAGCCCTTGGCATTTAGGAAGGGCTGCGGTTCTGAACCGCAGCCCTTAGCGCGTTAAGGGCTGCGGTCAAGGAAAAAACCGCAGCCCTTAACCCACCAAGGGCTGCGGTTTTTGCCCTGCCCGCAGCCCTTGTGATCCAATTTTTTTTTTCTTTTTTTGCGTTTTTTAGTCATAAATGTTCCCAAACAGTTATATATATATATATATATATCATTTTTCATTGCAAATTATGTTTTTTACACAAATATAGATTACATTACATGTGTAGAGAACATACTGCAAAAATAGATTACACCTATTTTCATCCTCACTCTCTTCTTCAACAGACTCCGATTTTGCAGGCCCGAAATTGTGGTTGTCCATGACCGATATTCGGGAGTTAACAGCCCATTAAAGTTCGGACCCTCTTGAGTTTGGTGACCCATGATAGAGTGTAGTTCAGGTGCTCCCAGATTAAAAATCGAGCAGCACCAACCTCACAATAGAAACATGTTGCTTGATGGTGGTCAAAAACTCCTTAACTCCTCCATTATAAAAATACAGAGGAGGGTATGCAAGTCCTGTCAATAAACCCACATCTCATTTCAGTAATTGCACATAAGGGGTAACCAGATATATATATATTATACTGTGTCAAAAAGAAAGAAGTATCTATCTCCTCCTACAACTATGAGCAAATTAGCCACACATAGTACCTCAATGAATCTAATCTAATCAATCAAGTGCAACAAACTGAAATAATCAATATTGATCTGAGAAATCAATGGATAAGACTCACATTGGCAAAGTGGATATAATTGGAATTCCCTGTGCTAACAATTTAAAATCAAGCGCAAGTGATAATCAATAAAGAAATAACTATTTGACATCTCTATTAAGCATCACATGTTACAAAATCCCCATTTTTTATAATGCCAACAATATGCAGTCGAGAAAAAGAGATGGGTGGCTCTCTCATAGTACTCATCCTAAAATTGGATTTATTGGTGAATCTAAAAAGATAACAAAATGCTACAACACAAAACAACAACTTCCTCCATGCAAAAAAACTTCATGCTTTTGACTTTTCACCTTCTCCATCCCCACTGCCATATTTCCTTTTCTATTTTTGTTGATGTCACATGAGCCGTAAATGAAAGTCTACCAAAAAATATGGAAAAAAGTGGAAACATGATTCATGAAGTTCTTTTAGCTACTCAAAACACTACAAAACGAAGCTGATAATGATTATTGAAGACTTAATACACAGTATGCACCTTTAACATTTTCCATTCCTGCTGAAGATAATGCATAACAAAAGGCTTGACATTCTCATGAGTCCACTATTCATACATATTTTTCATGAAATGCAACGATACCATGCACAGAAAATACATAAAGATTTAAAGACAAAGTGTACTGATAGTATATTAACAACAGGACAGTACAAGAAATTGCCTGAATAGCCTCAAACGATGTAGATAACGAACCACCAGGATTGTCAAGGGAATGCACAATCGCCCTTAACAAGGTATCGAAATGAAAAGCTAGAAACGAGGTAGCTGATAGAAACTACCAAATGAGAAGACAAAAAATGCAGTATATGACATGCATTCACTCTACCTTGCTTTTCGTCGTTGCAATCAATCTAGCTAGTGACTCTAGCACTTGACTGACATATTCTCTGCAACTAACACACATAATACACATAAATTACTGACAAAGACCATTGTCCCCTTGCCTTTGCTTAATAATACACATAACCAAACTATTAACCAAACTGACAAAGATCCTCAATAATGAAATAGAGTTTAAATGGGTTAAGAAGAAGATTTCAGCAAGTGCAATCAAAACCCTTAGCTTGCTCCCATAGACTAATTTACATAAATGGGTTGCTGTAAACAATCCACACTCACAAATCATATGTAACTATGTTAGTGATTTCTTTAGAATAAAGGGCTGCGTATTTCGGATAACTGCTGCCCTTGATTTTTTTTTCCTCTAGAATTAGGTATATCCACCTTATACTAGAGAGTAGAGACCTTCTTTGTCTTCTCCGTGTGTATGGGGAGTCAGTTTCAGTTTTGTATTTACATAGGTTGTCAATGAAAGAAATAGAACATCCTTCCTCTATTGACAGTAAGCTGCACAATGGAAAGCAATATATAGGTTGGATTCAACATAAATTCCATGTATATCTGATATTCCTCATACAGTTAGCATCTCAAGTCTAGTTCCAAATCTATATTCAAGGTTAGGCGATAATATAATTATGTGTAGGAATATGTTCGGCCAACAACTTACTACTTCCACAGGTGAACAACACATACAAAAACCAATGGTACAAACCTCTATTGCTTTTAATATTTAATGAAAGTTCTTATTTCAGTGTGCATTCATTATTTATAACATACCACAATCCCTAGAACCAAATCAGAATAAGAAAAGGAAAATAAATAAAATGAAGCAAATAATAAAACATCGTATGCATCAAAATCTAAACTTGGCAAAGAAGATAACAGGGGTAAGGAGAAGCGGAGACACGGACTTTTGGGTTCAGACAGAGTTGGGTCGCAGCCCTTGACACCATCAACTGTCTCCGGCTCCTCGGTTAATGGTCACCAGGGAATGAGTATTTAGAAATATGGTTGCAGCTCTAAACTAATAAGCTGATGCAATAAAAGTGGAAGTCCTTGATTGGTTCAGTAACTAGGATTAAAAGTAAAGGACAACGTATATCAAATCCCTTCAGAGTTTGATTTGGGAAGGCGTTTCTCTCTATTGAACGATTTTGATTCCCATTACTATCATCTAGAAGCAGAGACGCATCACAATCCTGCACCAATATAATACACCCCGAAATTTCAATGTCAAAAATTAGCAGCATTTCACATTCAAAGCTAAAGAAAACTCATGTGATGTTGAATAAACACAAACTTATTCTCGCCATGAATTTCACATAATCATATACCTTCAAAATCAGAATGTTCAAAAGCGAAAGAATCAAGAAGAATGAAAAATAATAGCATAATTCAGAACTACTACATCCATGAACGATGCCGGAGGAACGGGAAGCCTTCATGAGCAGCTAGAACACCGAGGAGGGAGAAAATGCGGCGAAAGATAAACAAATCTTAACTGGAGTCTGTGACCTCAACTAGAGTCCCATTTTCAAAAATCCAACACCAATATATCAGCCAATATACAAAAGCACTATCCTCATATACACACTCGAAACACCATCCAATTTCAATGAACTTGAAAGATAAACAAATCAACACATCCTTCATAATTTTCACACTTACCAAACATAACCAATAGAGGTATCCGGATTTCATAATATAACAATAATCTACCACACAGTACTAATCTAAAAATTAAACAAATATGAATAAAAATTCATACAAATCCCTAATTGCATAATCCACAGTTCAAAACAACACCAAATTTATCTTTAAAAATACAACAAAACCATATTTCGTAGAAGACAACAATCCTAATCAGATTTGATTAAAAAGAACATAGAAAAAGTAAAATTAGATCTGGAAAAAAGGGGAAAACGAACCAGGATCATCGAGAGAGTACGGTCTACAGAGAGGAGCGTTTGGAGGTTGAGCGCGACGATAGGGAGAGAGAGAAAGAGGAGGCACACCACTAACCAACACAGCAACAATGAGATGCGAAACTTGGAAGCCCGAAAATTGCTCCTTTATTAGCAAAAGTACTCAAAATCAATCCAAAACTTGAATATCAAAAACAAACATGAAGAATTAAGATTCTAGTCTTTGACAATAGCAACCTGAAGCCGGTTGTTAATGCGGAACGACATAACGCGAATCATGTCATCTTTCTCCAGCCTTCGATCTTACCCGTAAGTTTCGGCCATCCATAAGTTGTCCACGTTGCGAACAGGAGCACCGACGAAAGAGCGCAACGGCATGTGAGAGAGAAGCTCCGGCGAGAGAACCGCGACGGAGGGTGAGAGAGGCTGCGAAGAGAGAGAAGGATGGGGTTTGATGAGGTGAGAGAGGGAAAATCGAGGATGCGGAGAGAAAGAAAGAGAAAAGCTAGGGTTTTGTGTGTATAAGTGCGGGAAATTTTCGCGTGCAACAAGTGAAGAATTAGGGGATGCGGTTTTAATATTAACCGCAACCCTTAATTCTAAGGGCTGCGTTTACCACATACCTGCAGCCCTTTGCTTTTTTTCCTCTAGTGCATTTTTTATAGATACCATCGATGAAGGTAATATCCTTTGTTATATTGATGGCCATTTACAACGAAATTAACAGCTAGAGCTCAGCCTTCTAAAACATCTTCAAACACAGGAATCTATGAAGCACGTTCAGATCGTTGCAACTTCCCGGCATTCCGGAAAAAAAATGCCAAGCCCACAAGTCCCTATCAGCTATGGCTTCAAGCACAAGTGTAACTACCCCTGCTGCCCTTCCTTGATATTGTCCTTTTCATGCTGTTGGACAATTTTTCCACTCCCAATGCATACAATCGATGTTACCAATCATGCCAGGAAATCCACGTTCCTCTCCAATTTGTAACAGCCTCCTCAGATCGACTTCATTCGGTCGTCTTAAGTACACATTACTGAATTGGTTGATGACACCATCAATGAATCTCTGAAGTGCCAATCTTGCCATATTATCACTAATACGTATGTACTCATCGCAAGCGTCAGAAGCACACCCATAAGCTAATTGTCGTATTGATGCGGTACATTTTTGCAGTGGCGACAAGCCAAAACGACCGGTGCAATCCCTCTTTTGTCGGAACCACTCGTCATTCCTCACAACTTCATTCATGATACGCACAAAAACATGTTTTTGCATACGAAATCTACGTCGAAACAACCTACTTGAGTAAACTGGATTTTCTGCAAATAGTCATTGCATAATCTTAAATGACCTTCTTCTCGACCCCTATTAGCCCGAGGTCCAGTACGTCCACCCGGTCTCAGTCTAGAAGTGACCGCCGACACAAGTTTAGACACATAATCGTGTCTCCCCATTTAAGGATCCGATGATGAAACATACCATGGTCTTAATCGGTCTGATCCAAGGGCAGAGCAGTCCGAAGAGCCATTCAAAACCATTTCGAAAAGTGTTAAAGTCCTATTTTAAAGTCCAATTAATTATTCATGATAATTAATTGTATTTGAGCCCAATTTTTTGAAAAGCCCAATTAATTGATTTATTTTAATAAATAAATATTTTCAAAAGATATATTTTTTAAGTCAAGATCAGATTTTATCCCGTAAAATCAGATATCCGTAATTAAAGGATAAAAGAAATCTTTTTAAACGCGTTTTAAATAAGGCTGGCAAAGGCACGGCAGGAGCTAGGCTGGTGCGCCTAGCGCACCAAACCTGCGCCTGGCGCACGTCTGTGCGTCAGGCGCAGCTCTGTCCACGTGTTAGGTGCACTAATCTGCATTTGACACGTGGATTTCTGACTCATTTAGAGTCCTGCGTCAAGCGCGACTCTCTGCTTGAGACGCGGATTTTCTTTCTTATCTTTTTCAAAGCGCGTAACACGTGTACACTTTTTATTGGTCATGTCGCGTCATACGCTTGCCACGTCAGCTGTGCCTGACGCAGTAGGCGTGTGAGGCGCAGTGTCGTTTTCCCTATAAATAGGCCTGATTTCCGCGCAGATTGGAGGACGGATTTTTACACATTAACACACTTCGAACTCGACGAATATATTGCGATTTTCTCTCTACAAACTACAAAACTTCCCTACAAAACTCATACCTTTCAAATCAATCTACATACTTCATACATTTAGATTTTCAGGCTTCACGATTGCTCGTCCCGAAGGTTCTCAATCTCTCAGACCCAAGCCACGGTATAATCCTGAGGGTCCTTAAATAAATTATTTTTATATTGAAGTTACTAACTATTTCTTTCATGATGTAGATCTTTAATATAAAATCGCTCTACTGTATATTCTAAACCTTTCTCGTTCTTTTTATTTATTTTCATTACTATTATACTTGCCTAATCATTATATGCATATTATATGATTGTCTTGCTTTATTGCTTTCATTACCCACATATTATTTTTGCTAATCAAAGACCTAAAGAACTGTTCTGACGTTAATCAGATTAATTTGGACAACTTGCTAGGTTCCCTGTAATATTGATTGCATAATAACTTTCCACTAAAAAATATTCTTTTATGTGTTTCCTGAACCAACTTAGACTAAATATTTTTAGGGTGTTCAAAAATATTATTTGATTATTCTTTGGCATAAAATCTGCAATGAATCGATATTTAGTAGAGGCCAACTTTGGGCGAATGTGGTTCATTATGACTATATTCGTACCCTCACCCCCGAATTCAATCTTTGGTTCATTTTGACCATCTATGGAGTTAGGACGGGGAAATCTACATTGGATAATTTGTCCCTATGAATTTCATATATCCAATTAGGTTTATGATTCTTCCTAAAAAAGAATTGTTGGCGACTTCTTTCAATACAATTTTCAATAACACCTTAACAGTGGGGTAGTCAAATCTAATACGCGTTCACACAGCGTACGCGAAATAAAAACACGCTTACAATTTGGCGACTTCACTGGGGAGGATTTTAAAAAAAATTAATTTTTTAAATGAGTGGGTGAAACTTGAAAAATACAATTCATTCTTATTTTTATGCCTTAGAATAATATACAGTTTTGCATATGCATGGCTACTGTTCAGCCACCATAAGGACAATTTACCTTGCCTCATTAGCACATGTTCTATGTGTGAGGTCACCCCCGGGGGGTTTGCGCTTTGTCCTTCCAAAAAGCTTCCTGAGCGATAGTATTGGATCTTAGTCATAAGCAAACCTACCCAACCATGGCATTGTTCTCTTGTTCCTGACTTGAGACTGGAATGCGTTTTACACGTGGCCACCTCTTTAAGCAGGGGTACGAAGCGTGGGATCAATCTCTTATTCATGGACCCTTTTCAGACTGAACCTAAACCTGACCAATAGTTTCAAACATAGAACTGGACTTTAGGTTGGAACTTTTGCATCCATGTTATATGACATTTGCCTGTGATTGCAATTTTTGCCTGTTATTATCTTGTCAAATTGTCATTATTATGCGTCATTCCTAAAATCGCGTCTAACAAATAAGCAAAAAATTCGTCAATATGCAAATTTGTCGCCTAAATCCCCGAAAAACGTGTCAGGGAGTAGTGCGCCAAACGCATTAAGTAGCGCCTGACGCACCACTCCCGCGCCAGACGCACGGCTGTGCGCCGCGCGCAGCAATGCTGTGCGGTACGCAGTCTGTGCTTCGCATGCTTTTCCTTGATTTAGCCGTCGTAATTGTCGATCCTATGTTCAGTCCTATGTGCGTCTATCTGTCTGCATTCGCATAATTTGGTCATTTAGGCTTGTCACCTAATTCAACATGTAAAAATCAGTCCTTTCATGCAAGGTCAAGTCTGTCCTAAAAAAATGCATCTAAAGGGTCATTATAGAGTTAGAACTGTCATGCATGGCTACCTCTTCCCATTTCCTCCCTGCTGTTCAACTAATCTTCCTTATCAATTCTATCCTACCATATTCAATCAATTTCAAAAATTACATTTTTCAAAATCAATCCTACACCCTCTTCTATTCTACCTTTTTTCAAAAAGCATTTACTAATCATCATCATATCACGACATTTCAAAGAATATATTTTTCAAATCAATCCATCATCTTTTCATAACAAAAGATAAAACAAGGGGTTCCTTTCAAAAATGAATTTCGAAAATTCTAAGGCCATTCCAAACACCTTCAATCCAATTCAATCCAATCGACTCAATTCCTTGCATTCATTCTAGGCCCATATGCATTAGAGTCCATTTTGCATTCATTTTAGGCCCATGTGCATTTCAGTCCATACATTCACTAGCATTAGAGTCGATCTTAGGCCTATATAAGTCTAGTTCATTTCAAAATCTAGGCCCATCTGCATCTTTATGTGAAGTCTAGTCTAAATCTATCCCTAATCAATTCCAATCTAAGTCTAAGTCTAGTCCGATCCAATTCTTAGGTCCATTTAGGCCCAATTCATTCCCTAGGTCTAGTTTGTATTATATGCAAACCCTAGTCAGTCTTTGAACTATAAAGTCAGTCTACGGACTATAAAAGCTCAGTCTTAGGACTATAAAGTCAGTCTACGGACTATAAAAGCTCAGTCTTAGGACTATAAAGTCAGTCTACGGACTATAAAAGGTCAGTCTTAGGACTATAAAATTTCCCTACATCTAGTCTACATTATATAAGTCAGTCTTAGGTTTATAAAATTTTCCTAGGTCTAGTTTGCATTATATATAAACCCTAGTCAGTCTTCGGACTATAAAAGTCAGTCTTAGGACTATAAAGTTTCCCTAGGTCTAGTTTGCATTATAAGTAAACCCTAGCCAGTCTACGGACTATAAAGTCAGTCTACGGACTATAAAAACTCATTCTTAGGACTATAAAACTTCCCTAGGTCTAGTTTGCATTACATGTAAACCCTAGTCAGTATTCGGACTATAAAAGTCAGTCTTAGGACTATAAATTTTCCTACATCTAGTTTGCATTACATGAGTTCAATCTTAGGACTATAAAATTTCCCTAGGTCTAGTTTGCATTATATGTAAACCCTAGTCAGTCTACGGACTATAAAAGTTCATCCCCTAAGTCTAGCGAAGCTAGCATAGGCAATCTTTCTGTCTGTTTGCATAGTCCAGTCCAGTCCATGTCTGCATTTACATATAGTTAGGCCCATGTCTCCATCATGGTCAAGTCTACACTAGTCCAAACCATAACCATTTCCATTTCAAAGTCATTTCCCATTTTCATTTCCACTTTCGTTTCTCACTTCTCATCTTCATTTCTCTTCTCCATTTCTCGTTTCGAAAGCATCATTTCTAAAAATTTACGAGGTCCATTCGATTTACGGTCGGGACGAGTCGTGAGATTATAACTTGGGAACGTCCGATAGAGAGGCAACAAGGTCGACCAACTCCCAGACTCTTCTGAATCATCATCTGAAATGGGGGACACTAATGAACAGCTCAGTGCCATTATGGCTCAACTCACACTGATGAACTCACGTCTTGAGGACCAAGACAAAGAGATTAAAGCACTGAGGGACAAACTAACTGAAGAAGACGAGCAAGGCCACACTCCACCCCCAATCAAAACTGAGACAGAGTTGAGTTTTGAAAAACTCGAGCAATTGATCCAGTCAATTCCTGCGCTCGAGAGTCAGGATCATGGCCATGACATCATTGATCCTGAACTAAGGGAAAAACGCCCTAAAAAGGTAACACTGGGTGACCTCCCAAAATTCAAGGGGGTCGAAGACCCAGATGATCACTTGAGAGCTTTCTCCATCTCTATGGCTCTCAAGGGCATGAGCTAGGACATGTTTGCTTATGTCTTTCCTTTAACCTTGGATGCACATCCATCCAAGTGGTTCAGATCACTGAACGAAGCCAAGCTGAATGACTGGGACTATATCAGAGAAGAGTTCCACAAACAATACATATACAATACTTAGCTTCCTATTGGCCTGCATGGGCTGGAGTTGACTAAACAAAACTCCAACGAAGACTTCGTCACCTTCCTTAATAGGTGGAGGGAAAAAGCGCCACAAATGACTAACAGGTCATCTCAAGAGGATCAAGTCCGAATGGTGATCCGTAATCTACAGCCAAAGTACGGAGAACATATTAAATTCCAACCTATAGAGTCTTTCACGAATCTCTATAAGGTAGGCTTGTTGATTGAGGAAGAGGTACAAGCCAACAAGAACAAGGGTTCCAACAACAACAACTCTTTCAAGAAGAGTAGTAACAACCCTTCTAGCTCTAATGTCAATGCCCTAACTACTGAAAAGGGAGGATATCAAAAGCCTCAACGAGCATTCACTCCATTGGGCACGACTTTGGAAGATGCCTTCACTAGGCTTCATGCAAAAGGAGCAGTACAGCCTATCGGTCCCACTCCAGACCCTGCACTTGAAAATAGGCACAAGAAGTAGAACCCTAACGCCTATTGTAAGTACCACCGAGGGAATGGACACCCAACATCTACGTGTTGGGCCTTGAGGAATACTCTGCAAGACATGGTTGAAAGTGGTAGACTTCCAATCCCGCCGGCAGCAAAAGTCAATAACAACAGCAACCCCTTGGGAATCATCTCAACAGTGCAAGAGGCTTAGTCATTTAACGCTAGTTTTCTAGGTTGAGTCGGAGAGTCCCTCCCCTAGCTCCTTCATTTCCTTTCCAGTCGAGTCTATGTCATATAGGTTTTTACTTCTAATAAGCCTTGTTTCATTCATTTTCAATTAATAAAATAATCGCATTTTCTTTTCATTTTCATTGGCCTTCCATCATTTTATTTTATACTTCTAATTCAATGATGAAACCCAAATCACCTAACAAACTTAACTAACAACAATAATATAAAAGATCTGAAATATAAAAAAAGAAGAATTCCGAGTACAATCCCCAGCAACAACTTTCAACATTTCAATATCAAATCAATTATGTTTCAATATCAGTTCAAGTATATTTCAATCAAGGCTCATAATGCCTAATTCAAGGCAAGCTCACCCAAAGTGGGGGCTTCCTACGTGTGGTGGTTCCTCCAATTCAAAACAAACTCCCGAGAAGTTGTAATCCGTGGACCTCGTTTACGGACCCCAAATCATTTGCTAAAAACAATTTTTGAAAAATCTTTCTATACATTTCTATTCAGTATATCATTCTATCACTCTATACAACTTCTAGCCTTGCAAAATCCTGACCTTGCATTGCAGCTTTGCAAAACCCTGACCTTGCATTGCATTTCATACATTCTAGTCTTGCATAACTCTGACCTTGCATGACGTGTCATCCCTTAGCTTTGCATAACCTTAATCATTGCATAGCGTCTCATGCATCCTTAGAGAGTCTAAGTTTGCATTATTGCATCACTATGTGCTTATGTGAGTTGTTTGCACCTATCTGCTAACATCTTCTTCTGCAGGTAATCAGATTGCTTGTAGTTATTGTCCTGCATACTAACTTTGTTTTGCAGAGACCGGCGGTTATCGATCAGTTCTAAACTGCAGAGCGTTTAGAATCGTTCTCCGTCCCGACACCGTATACTTTGACTATCGGTTTCCTGAACCTCAGTCAAAGTGGGGGCTTCTGTAGACACATAATCGTGTCTCCCCATTTAAGGATCCGATGATGAAACATACCGTGGTCTTAATCGGTCCAATCCAAGGGCAGAGCAGTCCGAGTAGCCATTCAAAACCATTTCGAAAGTGTTAAAGTCCTATTTTAAAGCCCAATTAGTGATTCATGATAATTAATTGTATTTGAGCCCAATTCTTTGAAAAGCCAAATTAATTGATAATTAATTGATTTATTTTAATAAATAAATATTTTCAAAAGATATATTTTTTAAGTCAAGATCAGATTTTATCCCGTAAAATTAGATATCCATAATTAAAGGATAAAAGAAATCTTTTTAAACGCGTTTTAAATACGGCTGGCAAAGGCACGACAGGAGCCAGGCAAGTGCACCTAGCGCACCAACTGCTGGCCCGGCAGGCCTTGCGTCAGGCGCAGCTCTGTCCACGTGTCAGGTGTACTAATCTGCACTTGACACGTGAATTTCTGACTCATTTAGAGTCCTGCGTCAAGCGCGGCTCTCTGCTTGAGACGCGGATTTTCTTTCTTATCTTTTTCAAAGCGCGTACCACGTGTACACTTTTTATTGGTCATGTCGCGTCATACGCTTGCCATGTCAGTTGCGCCTGACGCAGTAGGCGCGTGAGGCGCAGTGTCGTTTTCCCTATAAATAGGCCTGAAAATAATGGTTCAAACTTATGAACCATTTTTGGGTTCATCATTAAGCTTACTATTAAGTAATGTAACCTGAACTTAGCCCAACCAAGTTTTCACATTGTATTAAATTATAATCTTTTCACCATAAGTAAAATTGCATGCAGTTGTTAATTTTCTTGAAGACTATATTTGCGACAAGATTCTGATGCACATCAAGAACAATAATTTGAAGACTATATTTGCGACAAGATTCTTATGAACCATTTTTGGGTTCATCAGTACTGCTGTTTTGGGTTGCGATTACAGGGGTCAATGTGGCTGTTGTACGGCTAAGATGGTGGGCATTCTTGGCAGGTTCTTCCAGCTTATTGGCGGGACTTCTTTTTTCATGTTATGCAACATTAATACATAACAGGGCCTAGGGGATGATGAGAGCTTTGCATGGTGTTTGCCTATTTAGGCAAGGGCCCCCTGGAGATTATGATGGGGTGGATCTGGGGTTTTTAAGTAGGGGGAAGGGGGTGGTTTTTGTTGGGTTTTCCGCGGGGAAGAAGCGTAGGGGATCTTCGGATGGGGAAGGTGGTCAAGCAACGAGGTTGATGACTTGACGCTTATGGTGCACAAGATAGGGTGGTGGTTTGTGGGAAGCAAGGTGGGTTTGTGTCTGGGTAGTAGGAGGGAGTAGCTGTGGTGCTTGTTTGGTTGGGAGGAGGGATAGTAGAGAGACAAAAAAAAATCCGGGCCCAAAACAAAGAAGAAAAATTTTACATTTGATTTGTGAAGTAGATAATAGGTCACTTAGGACCAATACGGGAAGATGATCCCTAAACTTCGTTCTATCAAAATCCGGACCAAATTTATGATGACAATGGGAAGGCGTTGCAAATTTGAGGTTTATGAAATTTATCATTATATTTTATTTTATCTTATATGCTATAAGACCTTCAATTTTATGATTTTATGATTATTAGATTTGGTGTTGTTTGGTGTAAAATTGATGGCTAATAGGGATGCATTAAGTTATCTGGGATTTAGGCTTATGATTTTCGTTGTTGATGCAGCAAAGCATTTCCCTAAGTTGAAGTTATTATCCGTAGTGTCCTCTAGATCACAAATAATTAGCTTGGGGGATCTAATTTAGTTTGTGCACATCAAGAACAATAATTTGATCTTCTCCTCCTTTCTAGCAATTTATGTAGATCCATTTCGAAAGGCCAATGGTAAGTATTTGAAAATAATATGTATTTTTATAATAGGGTTTAGAAATTTATGACAAAACCACTCATCAATTGGTATGAATAATAATTAATCGTGGCATAATCATTTTATTTTGACTTCTTATAGTTAACCGTCAAGAGTCAAAACTGCAAATATCATCTTCCTAAATAAAAGAACTCCTAAAGCTAAATCTAGCAACGATCATAGAGTAAAAATTTGTAATACCATGGGTGATCGGCCACTAGAGGATGTGAAATGAGACTATGGATACATCATGCAAGTATGCAACACATATAGGAATTTGGACATAACCCCTTCTAAAAGTGTGTATGTTACCTAATAACTAAGTATGAGATCTCATTTGGCAACATTCATTCCTCTACATTATACTTGGTAAGTACTTTAGTCGATCGATCACATGCAAAACCCTCGAAATATTTGAGAAGGCCCTGGGTAACAGCTGGTGATCTTGCAACGGAACTATTAAACTAGGCTATGAGTCTATGACACTGCCACACTGGTTATACTTGAGCTGAACGAGCCAAAGCCAGGAAGATAATAATGCTAGAGCCATTCATCACATCAATAATAGATCCTAAACCATGTAAGTTAGTTGTTACGTAAATAGATGACCTTCCAATTCAACCTTAAAATAAACCAAAAATAAGAAACAAGAATATTCTCGAATATGGACCTTTAATTACTACAAAATGTTAAAAACAAAACTTACAAAGAATAAAACCAACATCTCTACTAGAACAGCTATAGAACCAAATATAAACAAGTTGGAGAATCACTGTAATGAAGCTCAACCTAAATTGATGCAAAAAAAACTTCCACTATGCCAAAAATCAAGCCATTAAAGAGACAAGATAGTACAATCGTAGCTGATCTAGAACAGTAGCTTTCGGAAAGCTTCAAATGGAGTACCCTTGCACACACCCAATGATTCAAAACTAGTCCAACTCCACAACTCAAAAATAATAATTTTCATAAATAAATAGTAGAAACATTCTAGAATACTCCCTAAACTACAAACTGAACAGGGGGCAAAAATCTTATATGTGCCAATATTTCCAACACCACAAAAATAATGCACAAAATGTTAAACATTCCTCCTACCTTTTGTACTTATGATTAGCATTACGAATGCATCTTTATCATTCTCGAAGAGGAAAGCACCACACTAGTATCTCATGGTAAGGCAGGAAGCTCAACTTTGTCAAAGGAGAACAAACTGACTCGTCCATCGTCCACATGACAAATTTTCAGAGGAATGCCATTGCTTTGTCTCTCCAGTTCTTTAATATTAGACAGCGAAGGTGGATGGCCACTGTATAACAGAGTATCAATTGAAATAACTAAGTGCACATCAAAAAAGCATTTCCTATAATAGAAAAAGAGATATATGAAACACAGCAATGTAGATGGGATTTGAAAGCACTTCACCAAACAAGAGGACAATCCAGTCTCCAAATATGCCCATAAGCAAGAATATCACTATGAGGGCATGGTTGGATTCAGGAAATGAATTAAAGGAGAGGGGAATATGAGAAAAACCAAGGAAAATGACACTTGGATGGAGGTGGTGGTAGATGGGATAAGGTAGTGATGGTGTGAAGAGGAGGAGGAGGGGGGGGGGATGAGCAAATCGGACTCATTACCGCAACCTAAGACGGTGGTGGGTAACTATAATGGGGGTCCCTCTTCCTCATACCATCACCACATTTCACTTACCACCACCTCCATCCATCTTTTCTCCCTTAGTTTCTCCCATTACCCCCTTACTCATTACCCATAATTTAAGGATGCACTTAATGCTAGTGCAACGAACCTGAAGAATAACACATTTGTCATTTATATAATTAGATTTTTGTTTGCCATGCATCGGGCACACAATAATGCATACCCTATAGAACCACAATTTGACATCTAATACTACATTCATGGAAATAAATCAAGTGTCAACTATAAACATTTCCTATCTTCATTTTATCATTCAAATTCTTATACCAGCAACATTTCTATGGATACAGAAGCGATGAGATTGTTTTTTTTAGCATCATAAAAAAAGTACAGAAATTCATTTAACATATATAAATTTAGTCGCTTTTACTAATCTAATAAAATATACACTATGAAACGTCCCTGTCGAGCATGGCATGATGGTCAGATTTCCATATTTGAAGGCCATACTCATAAAACATAACAACTAGTTTAACAATCAAACGGACCCTCAAAACTCTCTGGCAGGGATATGATCTCACGCAATATTAATAAACATGTTACCTGGTCGAATAGACAATAACATTTGGATATCCAGGACTGTCTTCTTGAACCGGTCGTCTGGAAGATAAACTTCATAAACAGGTAAATGGACAACAAAATTTGATTCTTCGATTTTGTCTTCTTGAACATGTTTGTATGATAACCTTCGAAAAGAGGATATTCTTCATTCGATCGTAAATCTTTCATTGACCGAGCAAAGGAAGTCCCAACCACTAAAATTTCTCGCCGTGTTATCTTTCTCTGAAGCATCCTCAACAAGCATTGTACAACTCCTTATGCTCTTCAGGCTCCAGGCAATGCCAAATCTCCCTACAATGTAGCCAAGAGACTTAAGATGCTGATAAACCTTGAAACCTTCCCAACTGCAACCACAGTTTTCTTGTGCAACTTTTGGATACATCTCTCGTAATGGCATTTCTGTGTTATTATCATCAACTAGAAGCAATGCCCCTATTTGCACTAAAAACCTATCATATGATGCAATTATCAGACTCAAGCAGGGCAAAAAAAAAGGTAAACATCTTCTAACTTTGGAGAGATCCAAACATCTTATTTAACGATAGCATTTCCGAAACAAAAGCTGGACGTGATTTATCAGAACAGTGATTGTT
Organism: Beta lomatogona; assembly: GCA_947646795.1. NCBI lineage: Eukaryota > Viridiplantae > Streptophyta > Magnoliopsida > Caryophyllales > Amaranthaceae > Beta > Beta lomatogona. The sequence goes on along the minus strand of CANSNZ010000063.1, from coordinate 12,112,174 downwards.
TGCCTTAATAAATAAGGATCATCTGGTTCTCAGACACACAGACTTACTAAATATAAATGAACACGCAAAATAAAGCCTTGTAACTATTAAGTTAAATTACCATTACCTCATAAGAGGAACTAGTGAGTAATTATGTAAACAAACTAAGGAATCAAATGATAAGTCCCAATTTTTGTTTGTTAAAAACACAAAAGGAACTCAAGAATAACAAAAGCAACAACGCTCAAGGAAAGTTTGAAGCTAGCAGAATATACGTGGTACTCAGACCCCAAAAACAACCACCTTATAACATTATAAAACTTCTTCAACAGCCATGGAGGTGGAGATAATTTAACGAAACAATCTCCTTCTAATCAGGTAACAGTTGACAAGATGTGCACCAAAATCCACTTCACAGTAATTGCAATTGAAATGATGAAAGGTGTATATCATCATTGAAGTAAGAGAAATACAAAGATCAAAAGCTCAAGCTAAAAATGGTCACCGGAGTACTTACAGGGTCTCTTCAATTGTGAGATATATCTTGCCATTACGATTAATCCCCATTGATTTCAACAAATTACCCTTGTGATTCACTATCTCAGCCATACCCAAATCATCTTTCCAACAAGCCTTCAAGACGATACTCCTAGAACAGAAAGATAATATGTTGTTTAGTACCAATACCATACTCAACATTTGTTCTTAACAATTACAAATTGGAATACATGACCTGAATTGCAATTTGATTCCGAAACTTGTTTCACCGCACAATTCTTCATCTCGCGGAGTCCTCGTGGAAGAGAACTCGAATCACTCAATTCCTCGAAAGGGCTTGATGGCTTTGCGGCCTCCACTATATCATCCATTGATGTGTTATCACCGATGATGCAACAAGTGAGAACCTACTTCATATCATGAGGGTCTTCCAGATCATATCGTGGAATCATAAAATCCTACAAGATTCGGAGCAAATCAAAAAATCACTTCAATAGCATTAAAAACCTCACTCTTGAGCTGTGGTGAATCGATATACTTTTTTTGGGGGGGAGGGGGTAAATAATGGACACAACTCCAATGAAATAAATTAATCAATAATGAACACCATTTAAATCCGAGAAGATAATATAAAAGTCACCACCATTTTTACAAACAAAAAAGACACTAACTAAACAATTAACAATCGTTCACGAGGTCTCATACTTGGGAATGAATTTACCATCATAAAAGTTGACCACATGAGCCACAAAATTAGAATAATAGGTAAAGTTACATTTTATAAATACATAACAACTTCTTATTATCACAATTCACACTTAATCAACCACAATCACTATTAGCAATTAGCACAAGAGCACAACAATAATCCAACATATATAATCCAATATCTAAAAAACATAATTCTTTTGCTAATCATGCTCATGCTATTCATTATATAGGAAATATGTTGCGCTGTGACCTCAAAAATAGGTATCATCTATGAAATGTTCCTTTTCCATTCTGATAAGATAAATACTATTGGTTGTATGTAAATAGTCCTCCTAACTAAATCTACGTCGGAATCAACCAAGTACCCACAACAAGAATCGAAGAACCATAAACAAAGCTCTTAATGAAATTGCAAGAAAAAACATAACATTTGTGAGACAAATCTAACCTGGGCGCAACAAAAATCTCAGCGATGCAGCAATAAACGGAGTGGACTGCTTGATTAGTCAAAGCTTTACGAAGAAAATGCAAGAAGCAATGGAGGAAAGAGACACGAGAGAAAGAGACGCGAAAGATAGTGTGGAGAACTAAAGGAGGGTTTGAAGATGAGTTCATGCTATTTTTTCATACAGTGTTTGTTTTTTAATTGAGGTGTGCTAAATACAAAAAAAAAAAAGGCTAAATACCGCACCTAAATTTTTGTAGAACTTAACCATATTTAATAAGATTCTATACCCTAAATTGATTTATCCAACAAAACCTCTACGCCTAGATTCATCTCTTTTCTCTCTCAATCTATCTTTTCAAAACCGTGTGTACTTGAGATGTGAAAGGGCGGTCCTTATAGAAAATTCATTTCCTTTATTTCCATCATTCTCGCTAATACCACCTCTTCCTCTAGTACTTGACATCTAAATCACCATCACAATTATAGTAAAAAAGAAGTATATAAACAAATTTTATACCTATAAACTTCGCTAAAGTGTATCTATTAAATTAGCATACATGTTTAGCTCCCTCACATATAAAGCAAGCAAGAAATAGATAAGTTTAAATTTATACTATTGCAGCATAAGGCCAAGACTAACTCAAGATATAGTATGTACTATTGAAAGTTGTTTAACGTGCAAAACATTCCACATTAAGTACATAGTACTTATTCTTCCAAGCTCTTAGAGACTTCCAGCTTTTATTTTTACCCAAATCCCAAATCCCAAATCCGATCATCAAATTATTTTTACACATTAAGATTCTTGAACATTAATATGATTAGACTCTTCAGCAGAATAGAAGAATGAATTTAGGGCATAATTATTTTATTATATTTTTTTTTTAAAAAAAAGGAAACTACAAATCAAGCAACATTCATTTTATCATCAAATTATGCACACATAAGGGGAGATGAAAACACCTACAGAAAACTTAATTGCAGCAAATAACCACGGTTTCTACTACAATACAGAAGATTTTAAAAGAGATACAAATGGTAAGCATAGTTTACTTGAGCAAACAATAAACTTCAACAAATTCAAACTATTAGCTCAAAATTAACGCTTTATACAGTATATACTCAAATATTCAAGCTACAGCATACCCAAAATATTATAGTGCAGAATAGCCAAGATGAAACTCTCGAGACATCTTTTGCTTCAACGAAAGCCCATGCAGACGCAGCCCATGAAAATATTATAGTGCAGAATAGCCAAGATGAAACTTAATTTGCATCCCCTTTATACCGGTCATTGTTCGATCCCAAGAAAAGAAAAAAAAGGCCATTCGGCCCCCGCAACTAAAAAAATCCTGGCTTCGCCCCTGTCTAGACTATGATAAGAAAAAGATCAAAATAATTTTCAGTCTATCATGAAAGTATGCAAATATACTGGGTAATCATAACAGCAACAGAAAATAGATGCAGCAAATGAGCATGTTTCTACTGCAATACACAAGATTATTAGATAGATACTTTGGCAAGTAGAATTTACCAAGCAACCATTATCTTGAGCTTATCACTCAAAATTACTGCTTTATGGTGCAATATACTCGCAATTTTCGAGCTACAGCACCCCAGGCCCATTGTAATATAGTGCAGAATAGCGAATGCGAAACTCTTGAGACATTTGTTGAGAAATTCCCAAATCCCCTTTTATTATTACCCAAGATGCAAATCCGATCATTAAATTGAGAAGTGGAAAATTCTTGTTCCTAAAAGAGCTTGAGATGAACCAAATCCCTACTCCACACAGTTCTAAAATACATATGAAGCAATCAATCTCATTCATAGCTTGAGAGCCAAGTCCATTTGAGCAAAACAAAGCTACACAGGCACAGAACAGACCCAAGCAGCTAGCTATTACCAGCCTATGTGCTACCAACAATGTAAGCTCATGAATTTAAAGGTTGATGACCTTGTAGATCCAAATATCCAACCAGTTCGATTATCCCCTTAAATCAGCTAGTAAATATTCATTGCAACATATTCGTACATTCAAATTACATCAAAAAATCAAAATTATTTTTCAATTTAACTTTAAAGGTTCAAAAAACTGACCTGGGTGAACGTATGATTCCGGCGAGGGGGAGGGAGTCCTCTATGTGGACCGACGGTCGTCAGCGACGTGCAGGGGGGGTCGTTAGTGTTGAGTCGCACGAGGAGGAGTTGGGAATCAAGGCGTTGGGGTTGCTGCTGTAGTGCTGTGGGTAATGGGAATCAAGCTTGTCGTGCAGGCCGGGGTAGTACCGTACTAATATTGTTGTCGGGGTTAGGGAATTAAGGGTGTTGATCGAGCGAATCGATCACGAGCTGAGCGGTTGCTCGACTTGTGCTCGCTAAGTTTCGAGTCGAGTCGATTTGCTCACGAGCAACACGTTTAAAGTTTCGGTTCACCTTAAATTTTAGACATTTTATTATTACATCTTATTTTCTTCACAAATTTCTTCCTTTTATACTAAATCAATATATTTTTATTAAGTGTTAATGTATTTCTTTATTTCAAAGAGAAATTAATTGAGAACAATTGAGTTGCGTGCAAGGTTATCGAATTTCGAGAGAGCTCGAGCTAACTCGAGTCAAGCTTTCACCGAGTTGTGTTCGAGCTTTGACCGAGTTGTGTTCGAGTTGCTCAACTCGATTAGCACTCCTAGTTGGGGTTAAATTTCAAAATGGGTAAGTTAGTCTTTTACCAACGCCTAGATGGTGCACACACTTGTATGTAGTGCATGTTGCACACACTTGTATTTAGTGCATCTTTGCACGGACTTGTATTTAGTGCATCTTTGCACACCGGCAAAGATGTCTAAAATTTAAGGTGAACAACTCGAACGTGTTGCTCTTGAGCAAATCGACTCGACTCGAAACTTAGCGAGCACAAGTCGAGCAACCGCTCAGCTCGTGATCGATTCGCTCGATCAGCACCCTTAATTCCCTAACCCCGACAACAATATTAGTACGGTACTACCCCCGCCTGCACGACAAGCTTGATTCCCATTACCCACAAGACTACGGCGGCCCCCAACGCCTTGATTCCCAACTCCTCCTCGTGCAACTCAACACTAACGACCCCCCCGCAGCGTCGGCGACGACCATCGGTCCACATAGAGGACTCCCTCCCCCTCGCCGGAATCATACGACCACCCAGGTCAGTTTCTTGAACCTTTAAAGTTAAATTGAAAAATAATTTTGATTTTTTGATGTAATTTGAATGTACGAATATGTTGCAATGAATATTTACTAGCTGATTTAAGGGGATAATCGAACTGGTTGGATATTTGGATCTACAAGGTCATCAACCTTTAAATTCACGAGCTTACATTGTTGGTAGCACATAAGCTGGTAATAGCTAGCTGCATGGGTCTGTTCTGTGCCTGTGTAGCTTTGTCTTGCTCAAATGGACTTGGCTCTCAAGCTATGAATGAAATTGACTGCTTCATATGTATTATAGAACTGTGTGGAGTAGGTAATTGGTTCATCTCAAGCTCTTTTAGGAACAAGAATTTTCCACTTCTCAATTTAATGATCGGATTTGCATCTTGGGTAATAATAAAAGGGGATTTGGGAATTTCTCAACAAATGTCCGAAGAGTTTCACTTGGCTATTCTCGCACTATATTACAATGGGTGCGGGTGCCTGTAGCTCGAAAATTTCGAGTATATTGCACCATAAAGCGAATTTTGAGTGATAAGCTCAAGATAATGGTTGATTGGTAAAGTCTACTTGCCAAAGTATCTATCTAATAATCTTGTGTATTGCAGTAGAAACATGCTCATTTGCTGCATCTATTTTCTTCTTTGTTATGATTACCCAAAGATATTTGCATACTTTCATGATAGACGAAAATTATTTTGATCTTTTTCTTATCATAGTCTAGACAGGGGCGAAGCCAGGATTTTTTTAGTTGCGGGGGCCGAATGGCCTTTTTTTTCTTTTCTTGGGATCGAACAATGACCGGTATAAAGGGGATGCAAATTAGCCGATCCAACTTGCAAGTTATTCAAGCTCATTTTTCCATTGCATTATTATAAGTGCACTACCATATTTTCCCACTTTTCATGATAATCTCTAGGTCATATAACCAGGAAACAAACATAACAAAAACATAAAAAAAAAAAAAAAAAAGAAGCAATTGACAAATTAAACAATTAACAAAAGACAAAAAAATGTGTTTAGATAGAATAATTGCTAATATATTTAACAAAAACAAATAAAAAGTGAATTTGAGAGGTAGAAAGATTGAAAGCAGGGGCGAAAATCATAAATAAAGAAGATGAAAAATTGGTCTGTATATACTTGATCTTGGGGAGGCAAGGGAGTAGTAGAAATTAAGGGGAAAAAATAAAAAAGAAATGGACAATGAGGAAGCTTAACAACCGTACAAGTACAATTGTAGAAGTGAAAATGAGAAAGGGTGGGTAAAGTAGCTGTCAGTTGAGTCCAAGTACGGGACAACTGTACAACTTCCTTTAGAAGTTTGGTAAAAAAAAAAAAAACCAATTTAATGTTTACCATGATTTAATCCTCTAACCTCATATTGATAAACTTTTTCCATCTATCCCACTTTACCACTAAAGCAAGAGTATTTATTTAACACAAAGCCCAAACTAATAACATATAACTTAAAATCTTGCAGGGGCCAATTTAAAAATACATGGGCCGCGAAATTGGGCTGCAGGTAGGGCTGCACACCGGTCCAGAACCGGACCGGACTGGACCCGGCTGGACCGGTGGACCGGTTTTATGTATTTGGGCAGACTTGGACCGGACCGATATCGATTCGGTGCGGGACCGACCGGACTGTTTTTTCCGGTCCGGTCCAGGTCTGGACCTGTTGGACCTATTTTGCTTTTTAGAGATATTTTTTCCTAATTCAAAAAAAAAATATTTGTCTAAATTATGCAAGACTGCGAGTTCGTCTCAATTTACAAAACTAGTCTTATATGCACGTTTTGCGTGCGAAGTTGTTATCTGTGAGATTTGTAAAATTAGTCCTTATAATCGTGCATATAACGAAGTTGTAATAGCGTGCATATGTTTTTTTTTTTAATCTGCTCACCTACTACATCTATTGTGAAATTAGTCCTTATATGCACGCTATGTGTGCGAAATCATATAAAAAGTACAATTACTTGCCTAATTATATCTAATAATAATACGCTATTTATTAGTTACATTATTAAATGAAAATAAAAGTAAACTTTGGCTATTAGTTATTATATATAATATGTAATAGTATTATTCTGAATTTCTAATATTCATATGTAAATACTCCCTCCGTCCCATAATATAGTGCTTTATTTCCATTTTCGGTGTCCCAAAATATAGTGCTTGGTTCTATATTTAATTCCATATTTTTTGTGATTTGCCTAGAAAATCGTGTCATCATCATTTATTTGTTTCTTGAAATTAGTTTTTTGCTTTGTTTTTTCAACTCAAGGGTTACATTTAATGCTCTTTCACCAATTATTCTCTATTATCTCTCTAAAATCACCTTTTTTCCATGCAATAATTATTTAAATAAATAGAAAGTCTGTACTTTCCTCTTAAATTATATTTACCTTAATTACCGTGAAAAAACGGAATCAAACACTATATTATGAGACGGAGGAAGTATATCAAAATGGAATTTTACGAATCCAATTGGACATTTTGATATATTAGAATGTCAATTGAAAATACTATGACCTTAGAGTTAGCCGTGTCTGTGTGTAAGTAAGCAACAATGCAGTTCTAATGTTGTGCAAATTCTAGACTCCACTCTCTCTCTTTATCTATCCCGCCCATTTTTACTATCTAAAATAAACCATACTTCTTCGCCTCTCTCTCCCACCTTCCACCACCACAATCACCACCTTTCAATTTCCTTAACCTCTGTTCTTGCCACCAAATGCATCGACCACCGCTAACCATCAATAGCGAGATTTTCCGTTATAGGTGATTTAAAATCTCTTTTTCCTTGTTTCTTCGGCATTCAATCCAAATTAGCTTTTTGCACTCTTTCATTCTCTTAAGGTATGTCCAGTTGTATTGTGATTTACACAAAAAAAATTAAATTTGATTCCCTAAAAAAACTGATTTTTATTTCCTTCAAAAATTGAATTGAATTTTGGTTCCCTCAAATATTGAATTTTGATTTATCTCTTCGTTGCTGAATAAGTAATTTGTTTCTTAACTTTCTTTTTTCTCTTTTGATCTTCTTTAATCAAATTTTTTTATCATATTTGCATTAATGTCGGTTTTTACCAATTTCGTAATGCAAACTCATTAAATCATCTCTAAGGAAGCATACTTACCAAGAAACAATACAATTAATCATCGGACGTCTAAATTGATCTTCATACTTGGATTACGAACACATTAGAAAGTAAGAATTACCTTTTGACTATTATGTCGTGGTTTGATTTTAGCTCCTCTTGGTTTGGTTCAATTACTTCAATTACACTGATTGATGTTGTATGATAAGAAATTCCTCTTTTGCACTTGGCCTTTGTACAGGGGAATTTTAGTTAATCGTCTTGTATTTTTGTTTGCACTTGGCCTTTTTGCACCGTTTTTTTTTTTCACATTTGTTTTTAAAATTTTTTGTTTTTTGAAATAAGCAGTTAGTTTTGTTATATTTTTTATTTTTTCTCTTTTCTTATTTTTTGGTGTCCCCCCATAGTTGCCTTATATCATAGAGAAGTAGTATTTTTTTTGTTTTTTTGTTTTTTTAGTGTCTCTCTCATCTTTCCAGTATAGAGATGAAGGGCAAAATCGAAAACCTGATTTTTGGTGTCCCCCCTCTTCCCATATAGAATAGAGATAAAAATCAGATTAAAGCAAATCAGAAATTCTAGGTAATTCGTCTCAATTATGCACAAATTTAAAAACATATATTCAAATTTCAAATAGAAAAAATAAAGAAACGAAATCATAACAAAAAAACAGAAATTTAAATGAAAGACGTGAACGAAATAAGATTAAAAAACCACAAATTACAAGAAATGAAACTGAAAAACGACAATAAAGAGAATGAATAACTTACAGAAAAAGAAGATAGGCGTTGAGAGAAGGGAAGAAAAAGAAGATAGGCGTTGAGAGAAGAGAAGGTGGTGCTGGCCAGTGGCGACTGGCGTGCTTTTCTGCGCTGAGAGTCGTCGGACAAGGCAGTGCTGGAGTGGCGACTGGCGTGCTTTTCTGCGCTGAGAGTCGTCGGACAAGGCAGTGCTAGAGTGGCGACTGGCGTGCTGTTCTGCGCTGAGAGTCGTCGGACAAGGCGGCGCTAGCGTGCCAGAAGAGAGAAGGCGTGGAGAAGAGCACTAGAGCAGGGTGTTGGTTGCTTGGTGCGGCTGGACTTGGAGAATGGGCTAGGGTTTAATCTTTAGGGAAGGAGAATGGGCTAGGAGAATGTGGCTGTTATGACTTATGCGCTGATGGTTTTTGCGTTGTAAAGCAAAATTCATTTTTTTTATAAAAAAACCGGGTTAACCGGTCCGGACCGGTTTCCACCGGTTTTTATCCGGACCGGACCGGTTACCCGGAATCCACTTTTTCCTTGGACCGAGGACCGGACCGTAATCCCCGGTCCGGTCCGGTCCAAATTCCGGTCCGGACCGGTTTGTGTGCAGCCCTATGCTGCACACATGTATATGTCTAACAAGCCAAATGTACATACAAGCCAAATAAACATATGTACATCTCTGTTGGAGCGTTGGTAATGTTCATTGGTATTGGTCTTTGTGTTTATAATCTAGTCTTTCATGTTCATCGTGCGCATGGTTCTCATCCTACGGACATGTGTATGTACTAACTTGACGTCTTTTACTCTTTTCATATTAGGGCTTGCTCGGCAAAAATTGTTTTTATGATAGATGTTAACGGTAAGAGTAGTTGTCAGTTGTTGTACTAGCTATTAGCTTTTAGATATTAGTTGTTAGAGTTTGACTATGAAAATAGCTTTTATAATAATTAGTGTTCGGTGAAACTAGTTGTTAGTTAAAAAAAAAAAAAAACTATATTCAATCTGCTAAACTATCCAAAAGGTATCTCTATTCCAAAAGCTAATATTTATAGTTTTTCAAAAACGCTAGTCCAAGCACCAAAAGCTACTTCAAACACTATTTCACCAAACACAACTTTTTACCATTATTAGAATTTTGACTTGATCCAAGCACTAAAAATTACCTAAGCTATTGCCGAACCCGCCTTTAATCCCAACAAAACAACCCTCATAGTCAATTAGTCATCCTCAAACCAATACCTAACCTTACATTACTCATAGATACGCTACTCTTCCTGCTCGCTCGACACCAAGCTCCTCCTCCCGTGACACCGCCGACCAGTCCTCACACACCGCGCAACATCGCCGACATCCCACATACCAATACCTAACGTAAGTACTCATAAATTTAATTGAATTGGTCTTGTAATTGAATTTGTAGAAATTAGGGTTCGGTTAATTCGCGGGCTTGCAATTGAATCCTTTACTTTGAGAAATGTGATTAATGTATTATGAGTGTAAAGGTCAAAGTAGCAAATCAAATAGTTGGTAGAAACATAATTAGTAGTTTTCTTGTTTTCCGAATTAACTACTGGTGTTCTGTTTAATACTCCTTGTCCAAATAAAAGCTTATCTCAATGCTTGCAAAATTGAGTTGATTAGTTCCTAAAAAGTTCTGATTTGTGAAATGAGGAACCAAACTTTATTATCAGCTCAAAATGAGTTGTATACAAACATTAACCACTCACGCATATAGTTGATCACAAGAAGTAGCGCAATCGTATCGAAGGCACCAACAAGTGATCATCCTTTTCCTAATAAAAATCCTAACTACAAGGCTGCCACCTGAGGAGCTAATGCTAATGTTTGATCTCATACCATTAAATATAATCCTGGTGGTTACTTGAACTCACTAAATTTTTAATTTTCGGCTCCATTCGGTTGGATTAAAAGATTTTCAATGGAAGATGATTTTTCTTGAAAAGATATTTTCCAAGGGAAAACAAAATTGTAGCTATTTATGTTGTTTGGTTCCAAGGGAAAAGTTAGGGAGGATGGATGGGAGGAAGGTGTAGAATAGTGAGGAAGATGTGCTTAAGGATTAAGGAAATGGAAAAACCACTCTTTTACGAAAAGGTTCTAATCTACACCCAACCAAACACACTCTTAGTCTATGATTTGTAAAGGGGAGTACTGCAGTGCCTCTTGGCTTTTACTGTGCGTCCTACTTCTTAAGCCATGACAATGTCAATGAGTCAAATTCGTTATAGAGTAGGCTTGATAAAAGTTTTTGAACCTTTTTAAAAAGTTGATGGTTCACTAAGGACGAGAGATTTTTGTTATGAGAATTATTGTAACCCTATCTTAAGAGTCAATTCTAACACTACATAATGTTAGCTGTTTCATACAAATTTGTTATATTAGTTAGTACCTTTAATGAAACTTGACATAGAAATAATGTCAAACTTTAGGAGACAGTAGGTAGTCTATGCGACTATGCATGTAAACTGACAAGTTTTAGTATTATAGATGCTGCAAACAAGCCACGACCCTTGTACTATCTACAAAATCATCTTTTGTTTCCCCCACCCCTCCCCTGCCCTACTGCCTAAGAATTTGCTCTCTCTCCCTGGAATCACTCTGTATCTTGGTCCCTTCCTTTGTGTTGCACAACTTGCACCATGACTAGCAACCTAGACCAACACCACAATTCTTTAGCTGAGTCCTTTTCAAAAAGTCAAATAAGAGGTAGAGTTGCTGTGAAGCTGTAGGTGTTAGCTATCAGCTTATCAGTCTACTCGTTTACATATAAAAATGGAAGTGTGTTCCGACCAAAATGGAGATCATCTCAGAGAGATGATTAGATAAGCAATTACTCCGAAAGTGAATTGCACATTTCATCAAGGCATACGTTAGAGCATCGGTTTCATGCTCTTTATAATACTTGAAGAATGTCTTGCCATATATCTTTTCACATGTCTTTTCTATTCGGGGAACTAGATTTATTTTGTTCGTATTCTTGTTTCAGGGAACTTGCTTACTTAGTATTCAGTCTACTTAATTTGTTAGAAACCTGCAATGTACATCAGTACTTCTGTTTTGGGTTGCGATTACAATGGTCAATGTGGCTGTTGTACGACTAAGATGGTGGGCATTCTTGGCAGGTTCTTCCAGCTTATTGGCGGGACTTCTTTTTTCATGTTATGCAACATTAATACATAATAGGGCCTAGGGGATGATGAGAGCTTTGCATGGTGTTTGCCTGTTTAGGCAAGGCCCCCCTGGAGATTATGATGGGGTGGATCCGGGGTTTTTAAGTAGGGGAAGGGGGTGGTTTTTGTTGGGTTTTCCGCGGGGAAGAAGCGTAGGGGATCTTCAGTTGGGGAAGGTGGCTGGGCAACAGGTTGATGACTTGACGCTTATGGTGCACAAGATAGAGTGGTGGTTTGTGGGAAGCAAGGTGGGTTTGTGTCTGGGTAGTAGGAGGGAGTAGCTGTGGTGCTTGTTTGGTTGGGAGGAGGGATAGTAGAGAGACAAAAAAAATCTGGGCCCAAAACAAAGAAGAAAAATTTTACATTTGATTTGTGAAGTAGATAATAGGTCACTTAGGACCAATACGGGAAGATGATCCCTAAACTTCGTTCTATCAAAATCCGGACCAAATTTATGATGACAATGGGAAGGCGTTGCAAATTTGAGGTTTATGAAATTGATCATTATATTTTATTTTATCTTATATGCTATAAGACCTTCAATTTTATGATTTTATGATTATTAGATTTGGTGTTGTTTGGTGTAAAATTGATGGCTAATAGGGATGCATTAAGTTATCTGGGATTTAGGCTTATGATTTTCGTTGTTGATGCAGCAAAGCATTTCCCTAAGTTGAAATTATTTTCCGTAGTGTCCTCTAGATCACAAATAATTAGCTTGGGGATCTAATTTAGTTTGTGCACATCAAGAACAATAATTTGATCTTCTCCTCCTTTCTAGCAATTTATGTAGATCCATTTTGAAAGGCCAATGGTAAGTATTTGAAAATAATATGTATTTTTATAATAGGGTTTAGAAATTTATGACAAAACCACTCATCAATTGGTATGAATAATAATTAATCGTGGCATAATCATTTTATTTTGACTTCTTATAGTTAACCGTCAAGAGTCAAAACTGCAAATATCATCTTCCTAAATAAAAGAACTCCTAAAGCTAAATCTAGCAACGATCATAGAGTAAAAATTTGTAATACCATGGGTGATCGACCACTAGAGGATGTGAAATGAGACTATGGATACATCATGCAAGTATGCAACACATATAGGAATTTGGACCCCTTCTAAAAGTGTGTATGTTACCTAATAACTAAGTATGAGATCTCATTTGGCAACATTCATTCCTCTACATTATACTGGTAAGTAGGGCTGTTCACATGGGTGGGTCGGACCGGAATTTGGACCGGACCGGACCGGATTTTGGACCGGACCGGACCAGACCAGAGATTCTGGTCCGGTCCCCGGTCCGTGGAAAGTGACGATTCCGGGTTTCCGGTCTGGTCCGGTCCAAACCCGGAAAAATCAGGTCCGGACCGGAAACCCGGAATTTTAGTATTTTTTTTTTTAAACTGCCAGCCCAAGTCATTTTTACAGGTCCAAACAGGTCCAACAGGTCCAAACAGGTCTAACAGGTCCAAACAGGTCCAACAGGTCCAAAATTCGCAAAACAGGTCCAAATAAAATATTTGAAATCCAAAAAAAAAAAAAAAAAAAAATTGAAAATCGGGTCCAACAGTCCGGACCGGGACCGAACCCGATTTTTTCCGGTCCAGACACCTGGACCGGACCGGAAAATCAGGTCCGGTCCCCGGTCCACCAAATCCCACAAATCCGGTCCACCGGTCCAAGCAGGTCCGGTCCGGTCCGGTCCGGTCCGGTCTTGGACCGGTGAACAACCCTACTGGTAAGTACTTTAGTCAGTCGATCACATGCAAAACCCTCGAAATATTAGAGAAGGCCCTGGGTAACAGCTGGTGATCTTGCAACGGAACTATTAAACTAGGCTATGACACTGCCACCACCGGGTTATACTTGAGCCGAACGAGCCAAAGCCAGGGAAGATAATAATGCTAGAGCCATTCATCACATCAATAATAGATCCTAAACCATGTAAGTTAGTTGTTACGTAAATAGATGAACTTCCAACTCAACCTTAAAATAAACCAAAAATAAGAAACAAGAATATTCTCGAATATGGACCTTTAATTACTACAAAATGTTAAAAACAAAACTTACAAAGAATAAAACCAACATCTCTACTAGAACAAACTATAGAACCAAATATAAACAAGTTGGAGAATCACCGTAATGAAGCTCAACCTAAATTGATGCAAAAAAAACTTCCACTATGCCAAAAATCAAGCCATTAAAGAGACAAGATAGTACAATCGTAGCTGATCTAGAACAGTAGCTTTCGGAAAGCTTCAAATGGAGTACCCTTGCACACACCCAATGATTCAAAACTAGTCCAACTCCACAACTCAAAAGTAATAATTTTCATAAATAAATAGTAGAAACATTCTAGAATACTCCCTAAACTACAAACTGAACTGGGGGCAAAAATCTTATATGTGCCAATATTTCCAACACCACAAAAATAATGCACAAAATGTTAAACATTCCTCCTACCTTTTGTACTTATGATTAGCATTACGAATGCATCTTTATCATTCTCGAAGAGGAAAGCACCACACTAGTATCTCATGGTAAGGCAGGAAGCTCAACTTTGTCAAAGGAGAACAAACTGACTCGTCCATCGTCCACATGACAAATTTTCAGAGGAATGCCATTGCTTTGTCTCTCCAGTTCTTTAATATTAGACAGCGAAGGTGGATGGCCACTGTATAACAGAGTATCAATTGAAATAACTAAGTGCACATCAAAAAAGCATTTCCTATAATAGAAAAAGAGATATATGAAACACAGCAATGTAGATGGGATTTGAAAGCACTTCACCAAACAAGAGGACAATCCAGTCTCCAAATATGCCCATAAGCAAGAATATCACTATGAGGGCATGGTTGGATTCAGGGAAATGAATTAAAGGAGAGGGGGAATATGAGAAAAACCAAGGAAAATGACACTGGATGGAGGTGGTGGTAGATGGGATAAGGTAGTGATGGTGTGAAGAGGAGGAGGGGGGGGATGAGCAAATCGGACTCATTACCGCAACCTAAGACGGTGGAGGGTAACTATAATGGGGGTCCCTCTTCCTCATACCATCACTACATTTCACTTACCACCACCTCCATCCATCTTTTCTCCCATTACCCCCTTACTCATTACCCCTAATTTAAGGATGCACTTAGTGCTAGTGCAACGAACCTGAAGAATAACACATTTGTCATTTATATAATTAGATTTTTGTTTTCCATGCATCGGGCACACAATAATGCATACCCTATAGAACCACAATTTGACATCTAATACTACATTCATGGAAATAAATCAAGTGTCAACTATAAACATCTCCTATCTTCATTTTATCATTCAAATTCTTATACCAGCAACATTTCTATGGATACAGAAGCGATGATATTGTTTTTTTCAGCATCATAAAAAAAGTACAGAAATTCATTTTACATATATAAATTTAGTCACTTTTACTAATCTAATAAAATATACACTATGAAACGTCCCTGTTGAGCATGGCATGATGGTCAAATTTCCATATTTGAAGGCCATACTCATAAAACATAACAACTAGTTTAACAATCAAACGGACCCTCAAAACTCTCTGGCAGGGATATGATCTCACGCAATATTAATAAACATGTTACCTGGTCGAATAGACAATAACATTTGGATATCCAGGACCTGTCTTCTTGAACTGGCTGTTTGGAAGATAAACTTCATAAACACGTAAATGGACAACAAAATTTGATTCTTCAGATTTTGTCTTCTTGAACATGTTTGTATGATAACCTTCAGAAAGAGGATATTCTTCATTCAGTCGTAAATCTTTCATTGACTGAGCAAAGGAAGTCCCAGCCACTAAAATTTCTGCCGTGTTATCTTTCTCTGAAGCATCCTCAACAAGCATTGTACAACTCCGTATGCTCTTCAGGCTCCAGGCAATGCCAAATCTCCCTACAATGTAGCCAAGAGACTTAAGATGCTGATAAACCTTGAAACCTTCCCAACTGCAACCACAGTTTTCTTGTGCAACTTTTGGATAGATCTCTCTTAATTTCATTTCTGTGTTATTATCATCAACTAGAAGCAATGCCCCTATTTGCACTAAAAACCTATCATATGATGCAATTATCAGACTCAAGCAGGGGAAGAAAAAGGTAAACATCTTCTAACTTTGGAGAGATCCAATCATCTTATTTAACGATAGCATTTCCGAAACAAAAGCTGGACGTGATTTATCAGAACAGTGATTGTTTGCCTTAATAAATAAGGATCATCTGGTTCTCAGACACACAGACTTACTAAATATAAATGAACAAGCAAAATAAAGCCTTGTAACTATTAAGTTAAATTACCATTACCTCATAAGAGGAACTAGTCAGTAATTATGTAAACAAACTAAGGAATCAAATGACAAGTCCCAATTTTTGTTTGTTAAAAACACAAAAGGAACTCAAGAATAACAAAAGCAACAACGCTCAAGGAAAGTCTGAAGCTAGCAGAATATACGTGGTACTCAGACCCCAAAAACAACCACCTTATATCATTATAAAACTTCTTCAACAGTCATGGAGGTGGAGATAATTTAACGAAACAATCTCCTTCTAATCAGGTAACAGTTGACAAGATGTGCACCAAAGTCCACTTCATAGTAATTGCAATTGAAATGATGAAAGGTGTATATCATCATTGAAGTAAGAGAAATACAAAGATCAAAAGCTCAAGCTAAAAATGGTCACCGGAGTACTTACAGGGTCTCTTCAATTGTGAGATATATCTTGCCATTACGATTAATCCCCATTGATTTCAACAAATTACCCTTGTGATTCACTATCTCAGCCATACCCAAATCATCTTTACAACAAGCCTTCAAGACGATACTCCTAGAACAGAAAGATAATATGTTGTTTAGTACCAATACCATACTCAACATTTGTTCTTAACAATTACAAATTGGAATACATGACCTGAAGTGCAATTTGATTCCAGAACTTGTTTCACTGCACAATTCTTCATCTCGGGAGTCCCCGTGGAAGAGAACTCGAATCACTCAATTCCTCGAAACGGCTTGATGGCTTTGCGGCCTCTACTATATCATCCATTGATGTGTTATCACCGATGATGCAACAAGTGAGAACCTACTTCATATCATGAGGGTCTTCCAGATCAGATCGTGGAATCATAAAATCCTACAAGATTCGGAGCAAATCAAAAAATCACTTCAATAGCATTAAAAACCTCACTCTTGAGCTGTGGTGAATCGATATACTTTTTTTTTTGGGGGGGGAGGGGGTAAATAATGGACACAACTCCAATGAAATAAATTAATCAATAATGAACACCATTTAAATCCATAAGATAATATAAAAGTCACCACCATTTTTGCAAATAAAAAAGCCACTAACTAAACAATTAACAATCGTTCACGAGGTCTCATACTTGGGAATGAATTTACTATCATAAAAGTTGACCACATGAGCCACAAAATTAGAATAATAGGTAAAGTTACATTTTATAAATACATAACAACTTCTTATTATCACAATTCACACTTAATCAACCACAATCACTATTAGCAATTTAGCACAAGAGCACAACAATAATCCTTTCTAGCAATTTATGTAGATCCATTTCGAAAGGCCAATGGTAAGTATTTGAAAATAATATGTATTTTTATAATAGGGTTTAGAAATTTATGACAAAACCACTCATCAATTGGTATGAATAATAATTAATCGTGGCATAATCGTTTTATTTTGACTTCTTATAGTTAACCGTCAAGAGTCAAGACTGCAAATATCATCTTCCTAAATAAAAGAACTCCTAAAGCTAAATCTAGCAACGATCATAGAGTAAAAATTCGTAATACCATGGGTGATCGACCACTAGAGGATGTGAAATGAGACTATGGATACATCATGCAAGTATGCAACACATATAGGAATTTGGACATAACCCCTTCTAAAAGTGTGTATGTTACCTAATAACTAAGTATGAGATCTCATTTGGCAACATTCATTCCTCTACATTATACTGGTAAGTACTTTAGTCAGTCGATCACATGCAAAACCCTCGAAATATTAGAGAAGGCCCTGGGTAACAGCTGGTGATCTTGCAACGGAACTATTAAACTAGGCTATGACACTGCCACACTGGTTATACTTGAGCTGAACGAGCCAAAGCCAGGAAGATAATAATGCTAGAGCCATTCATCACATCAATAATAGATCCTAAACCATGTAAGTTAGTTGTTACGTAAATAGATGAACTTCCAACTCAACCTTAAAATAAACCAAAAATAAGAAACAAGAATATTCTCGAATATGGACCTTTAATTACTACAAAATGTTAAAAACAAAACTTACAAAGAATAAAACCAACATCTCTACTAGAACAGCTATAGAACCAAATATAAACAAGTTGGAGAATCACTGTAATGAAGCTCAACCTAAATTGATGCAAAAAAACTTCCACTATGCAAAAAATCAAGCCATTAAAGAGACAAGATAGTACAATCGTAGCTGATCTAGAACAGTAGCTTTCGGAAAGCTTCAAATGGAGTACCCTTGCACACACCCAATGATTCAAAACTAGTCCAACTCCACAACTCAAAAGTAATAATTTTCATAAATAAATAGTAGAAACATTCTAGAATACTCCCTAAACTACAAACTGAACTGGGGGGCAAAAATCTTATATGTGCCAATATTTCCAACACCACAAAAATAATGCACAAAATGTTAAACATTCCTCCTACCTTTTGTACTTATGATTAGCATTACGAATGCATCTTTATCATTCTCGAAGAGGAAAGCACCACACTAGTATCTCATGGTAAGGCAGGAAGCTCAACTTTGTCAAAGGAGAACAAACTGACTCGTCCATCGTCCACATGACAAATTTTCAGAGGAATGCCATTGCTTTGTCTCTCCGGTTCTTTAATATTAGACAAAGGTGGATGGCCACCGTATAACAAAGTATCAATTGAAATAACTAAGTGCACATCAAAAAAGCATTTCCTATAATAGAAAAAGAGATATATGAAACACAAAGAATGTAGATGGGATTTGAAAGCACTTCACCAAACAAGAGGACAATCCAGTCTCCAAATATGCCCATAAGCAAGAATATCACTATGAGGGCATGGTTGGATTCAGGGAAATGAATTAAAGGAGAGGGGGAATATGAGAAAAACCAAGGAAAATGACACTGGATGGAGGTGGTGGTAGATGGGATAAGGTAGTGATGGTGTGAAGAGGAGGAGGAGGGGGGGGATGAGCAAATCGGACTCATTACCGCAACCTAAGACGGTGGTGGGTAACTATAATGGGGGTCCCTCTTCCTCATACCATCACCACATTTCACTTACCACCACCTCCATCCATCTTTTCTCCCTTAGTTTCTCCCATTACCCCCTTACTCATTACCCATAATTTAAGGATGCACTTAGTGCTAGTGCAACGAACGAACCTGAAGAATAACACATTTGTCATTTATATAATTAGATTTTTGTTTGCCATGCATCGGGCACACAATAATGCATACCCTATAGAACCACAATTTGACATCTAATACTACATTCATGGAAATAAATCAAGTGTCAACTATAAACATTTCCTATCTTCATTTTATCATTCAAATTCTTATACCAGCAACATTTCTATGGATACAGAAGCGATGAGATTGTTTTTTTCAGCATCATAAAAAAAGTACAGTAGTTTGGGAAATTCTATATGGTGACCCTCAACTTTTTTAAATTCTATTTGGTAGACAATTTTTATCTTTCCTCTATTTGGTAACCCTCTACTCTATTTTTTTTATTTCCTTTAACCTTATTGCATATTAAAATTATTTTTTAATTACAAAACTGATTTTTCAAATACAAAAAGCTGATTTTGAAATTAAATAAAAACCCAAACCCTCCCCCACCATAACCACCCATCCCACCCTCCTTCCCCTTTTCGTTTCGGCCACCCCTCCCCTTCCTCGTTCCGATTTCATCCCCTCCCAATCTCCATTGCCGATTTCGGCCACCGCGACAAGCAACTATAGCACGGCGACGAGAACCACCAACAACGAAGACCGCGACGGAGGAGAGAGAGAGCACACGATAACTACCACCACCGGCGAGAAGAAAGACAGGAGCGGGGGTGGGGGAATTCGGGCAAAGAACACCACACAACTCCAACCACTAACGAGGAGAGAGAGAACATGGAGCTCCCATGAGAGAAAAAGCACGGGGAGGAGAGAGAAAAACGGTAGGGAAGGAGAGGTGGTTTCGGGAGGGGGTTGTTTTCGGTAGGGGAGGAGGTCGGAAATGGAGAAGGAAAGGGGAGGGGGCGCCGAAAATGGGGACGGGATGGGGGCGAGGGTGTGGGGGGGTTTGTCGAAGGGTGTGGGGGGGGTTGCCTCGGTGAGTCGGGGTTAGGCTAGGGGAGGAGAGGGGGTGGTAGGATGGATGGTTATGGTGGGGGGAGGGTTTGAGTTTTTTTTTTTTCATTTTAAAATCAGTTTTTTGTAATTAAGGGCCCGTTCGGTATTACTGTGGTTTTCTGTTTTATGGTTTTTTGATTTTCAAAGTCATATGATATATGTCCTATAATGAATAAAAAATTTATCAAATTTATTGGGAACATGATGATTTTGAAAACTGACAGCTAAAAAGTGAAAACCACTTTTTCTGGTTTGCTGTTTTTGGTTTTTAGTTTTCAAAAAAAGTGAAAACTGAAAACAAAAAACGATAACGAACGGGCCCTAAAAAATCAGTTTTTATTTAAAAAATAGTTTTAAAATGTAATAAGGTCAAAGAAAATACAAAAAATAAAGTAGAGGGTTACCAAATAGAGGAAAGATAAAAGTTGTCTACCAAATAGAATTTAAAAAAGTTGAGGGTCACCATATAGAATTCCCCAAATTCATTTTACATATATAAATTTAGTCACTTTTACTAATCTAATAATATATACACTATGAAACGTCCCTGTTGAGCATGGCATGATGGTCAGATTTCCATATTTGAAGGCCATACTCATAAAACATAACAACTAGTTTAACAATCAAACGGACCCTCAAAACTCTCTGGCAGGGATATGATCTCACGCAATATTAATAAACATGTTACCTGGTCGAATAGACAATAACATTTGGATATCCAGGACCTGTCTTCTTGAACTGGCTGTTTGGAAGATAAACTTCATAAACACGTAAATGGACAACAAAATTTGATTCTTCAGATTTTGTCTTCTTGAACATGTTTGTATGATAACCTTCAGAAAGAGGATATTCTTCATTCAGTCGTAAATCTTTCATTGACTGAGCAAAGGAAGTCCCAACCACTAAAATTTCTGCCGTGTTATCTTTCTCTGAAGCATCCTCAACAAGCATTGTACAACTCCTTATGCTCTTCAGGCTCCAGGCAATGCCAAATCTCCCTACAATGTAGCCAAGAGACTTAAGATGCTGATAAAACCTTGAAACCTTCCCAACTGCAACCACAGTTTTCTTGTGCAACTTTTGGATAGATCTCTCTTAATGGCATTTCCCCTATTTGCACTAAAAACCTATCATATGATGCAATTATCAGACTCAAGCAGGGGAAGAAAAAGGTAAACATCTTCTAACTTTGGAGAGATCCAAACATCTTATTTAACGATAGCATTTCCGAAACAAAAGCTGGACGTGATTTATCAGAACAGTGATTGTTTGCCTTAATAAATAAGGATCATCTGGCTCTCAGACACACAGACTTACTAAATATAAATGAACACGCAAAATAAAGCCTTGTAACTATTAAGTTAATTACCATTACCTCATAAGTGGAACTAGTCAGTAATTATGTAAACAAACTAAGGAATCAAATGACAAGTCCCCAATTTTTGTTTGTTAAAAACACAAAAGGAACTCAAGAATAACAAAAGCAACAACGCTCAAGGAAAGTCTGAAGCTAGCAGAATATACGTGGTACTCTGACCCCAAAAACAACCACCTTATATCATTATAAAACTTCTTCAACAGTCATGGAGGTGGAGATAATTTAACGAAACAATCTCCTTCTAATCAGGTAACAGTTGACAAGATGTGCACCAAAATCCACTTCACAGTAATTGCAATTGAAATGATGAAAGGTGTATATCATCATTGAAGTAAGAGAAATACAAAGATCAAAAGCTCAAGCTAAAAATGGTCACCGGAGTACTTACAGGGTCTCTTCAATTGTGAGATATATCTTGCCATTACGATTAATCCCCATTGATTTCAACAAATTACCCTTGTGATTCACTATCTCAGCCATACCCAAATCATCTTTCCAACAAGCCTTCAAGACGATACTCCTAGAACAGAAAGATAATATGTTGTTTAGTACCAATACCATACTCAACATTTGTTCTTAACAATTACAAATTGGAATACATGACCTCGAATTGCAATTTGATTCCGTAACTTGTTTCACCGCACAATTCTTCATCTGCGGAGTCCTGTGAAGAGAACTCAGAATCACTCAATTCCTCGAAAGGGCTTGATGGCTTTGCGGCCTCCACTATATCATCCATTGATGTGTTATCACCGATGATGCAACAAGTGAGAACCTACTTCATATCATGAAGGTCTTCCAGATCAGATCGTGGAATCATAAAATCCTACAAGATTCGGAGCAAATCAAAAAATCACTTCACTAGCATTAAAAACCTCACTCTTGAGCTGTGGTGAATCGATATACTTTTTTTGGGGGGGTAAATAATGGACACAACTCCAATGAAATAAATTAATCAATAATGAACACCATTTAAATCCAGAAGATAATATAAAAGTCACCATCATTTTTACAAACAAAAAAGACACTAACTAAACAATTAACAATCGTTCATGAGGTCTCATACTTGGGAATGAATTTACTATCATAAAAGTTGACCACATGAGCCACAAAATTAGAATAATAGGTAAAGTTACATTTTATAAATACATAACAACTTCTTATTATCACAATTCACACTTAATCAACCACAATCACTATTAGCAGTTTAGCACAAGAGCACAACAATAATCCAACATATATAATCCAATATCTAAAAAACATAATTCTTTTGCTAATCATGCTCATGCTATTCATTATATAGGAAATATGTTGCGCTGTGACCTCAAAAATAGGTATCATCTATGAAATGTTCCTTTTCCATTCTGATAAGATAAATCCTATACAAGATAACAGCCAATACTATTGGTTGTATGTAAATAGTCCTCCTAACTAAATCTATGTCGGAATCAACCAAGTACCCACAACAAGAATCGAAGAACCCATAAACAAAGCTCTTAATGAAATTGCAAGAAAAAACATAACATTTGTGAGACAAATCTAACCTGGGCGCAACAAAAATCTCAGCGATGCAGCAATAAACGGAGTGGACTGCTTGATTAGTCAAAGCTTTACGAAGAAAATGCAAGAAGCAATGGAGGAAAGAGACACGAGAAAGAGACGCAAAGAAGATAGTGTGGAGAACTAAAGGAGGGTTTAAAGATGAGTTCATGCTATTTTTTCATACAAGTGTTTGTTTTTTAATTGAGGTGTGCTAAATACAACAAAAAAAAAAGGCTAAATACAAGACCTAAATTTTTGTAGAACTTAACCATAGTTAATAAGATTCTATACCCTAAATTGATTTATCCAACAAAACCTCTACGCCTAGATTCATCTCTTTTCTCTCTCAATCTATCTTTTCAAAACCGTGTGTACTTGAGATGTGAAAGGGCGGTCCTTATAGAAAATTCATTTCCTTTATTTCCATCATTCTCGCTAATACCACCTCTTCCTCTAGTGCTTGACATCTAAATCACCATCACAATTATAGTAAAAAAGAAGTATATAAACAAATCTTATACCTATAAACTTCGCTAAAGTGTATCTATTAAATTAGCATACATGTTTAGCTCCCTCACATATAAAGCAAGCAAGAAATAGATAAGTTTAAATTTATACTATTGCAGCATAAGGGCAAGACTAACTCATGTACTATTGAAAGTTGTTTAACGTGCAAAACATTCCACATTAAGTACATAGTACTTATTCTTCCAAGCTCTTAGAGACTTCCAGCTTTTATTTTTACCCAAATCCCAAATCCGATCATCAAATTATTTTTACACATTAAGATTCTTGAACATTAATATGATTAGACTCTTCAGCAGAATAGAAGAATGAATTTAGGGCATAAATATTTTATTATATTTTTTTTTAAAAAAGGAAACTACAAATCAAGCAACATTCATTTTATCATCAAATTATGCACACATAAGGGGAGATGATAACACCAACAGAAAACTTAATTGCAGCAAATGACCACGGTTTCTACTACAATACAGAAGATTTTAAAAGAGATACAAATGGTAAGCATAGTTTACTTGAGCAAACAATAAACTTCAACAAATTCAGACTATTAGCTCAAAATTACTGCTTTATACAGTATATGCTCAAATATTCAAGCTACAGCACACCCAAAATATTATAGTGCAGAATAGCCAAGATGAAACTCTTGAGACATCTTTTGCTTCAACGAAAGCCCATGCAGAAACCATAAAAAATCTATTGGGCCAACCAATCAAAACCTTATCTAGACTCAGGGGCGAAGCTACAGGGGGGCTGGCAGGGGCCCGACCCCTGCAACCCAATTTCGCGGCCCATGTATTTTAAAATTGGCCCCTGCAAGATTTTAAGTTATATGTTATTAGTTTGGGCTTTGTGTCAAATAAATGCTCTTGCTTTAGTGGTAAAGTGGGATAGATGGAAAGGAAGTTTATAATATGAGGTTAGAGGATCAAATCATGGTAAACATTAAATTGGTTTTCTTTCCTTTTTTTACCAAACTTCTAAAGGAAGTTGCACAGTTGTCCCGTACTTGGACTCAACTGACAGCTACTTTACCCACCCTTTCTCATTTTCACTTCTACAATTGTACTTGTACGGTTGTTAAGCTTCCTCATTGTCCATTTCTTTTTTATTTTTTCCCCTTAATTTCTACTACTTCCTTGCCTCCCCAAGATCAAGTATATACAGACCAATTTTTCATCTTCTTTATTTATGATTTTCGCCCCTACTTTCAATCTTTCTACCTCTCAAATTCACTTTTTATTTGTTTTTGTTAAATATATTAGCAATTATTCTATCTAAACACATTTTTTTGTCTTTTGTTAATTGTTTAATTTGTCAATTGCTTTCGTTTTTTTTTTTTTTTTTAATGTTTTTGTTATGTTTGTTTCCTGGTTATATGACCTAGAGATTATCATGAAAAGTGGGAAAATATGGTAGTGCACTTATAATAATACAATGGAAAAATGAGCTTGAATAACTCGCAAGTTGGATCGGCTAATTTGCATCCCCTTTATACCGGTCATTGTTCGATCCCAAGAAAAGAAAAAAAAGGCCATCCGGCCCCCGCAACTAAAAAAATCCTGGCTTCGCCCCTGTCTAGACTATGATAAGAAAAAGATCAAAATAATTTTCAGTCTATCATGAAAGTATGCAAATATACTGGGTAATCATAACAGCAACAGAAAATAGATGCAGCAAATGAGCATGTTTCTACTGCAATACACAAGATTATTAAATAGATACTTTGGCAAGTAGACTTTACCAAGCAACCATTATCTTGAGCTTATCACTCAAAATTACTGCTTTATGGTGCAATATACTCGAAATTTTCGAGCTACATCACCGCAGGCCCATTGTAATATAGTGCAGAATAGCCAAGCTGAAACTCTTGAGACATTTGTTGAGAAATTCCCAAATCCCCTTTTATTATTACCCAAGATGCAAATCCGATCATTAAATTGAGAAGTGGAAAATTCTAGTTCCTAAAAGAGCTTGAGATGAACCAAATCCCTACTCCACACAGTTCTAAAATACATATGAAGCAGTCAATCTCATTCATAGCTTGAGAGCCAAGTCCATTTGAGCAAGACAAAGCTACACAGGGACAAAACAGACCCAAGCAGCTAGCTATTACCAGCCTATGTGCTACCAACAATGTAAGCTCATGAATTTAAAGGTTGATGACCTTGTAGATCCAAATATCCAACCAGTTCGATTATCCCCTTAAATCAGCTAGTAAATATTCATTGCAACATATTCGTACATTCAAATTACATCAAAAAATCAAAATTATTTTTCAATTTAACTTTAAAGGTTCAAGAAACTGACCTGTGTGGTCGTATGATTCCGGCGAGGGGGAGGGAGTCCTCTATGTGGACCGACGGTCGTTAGCGACGTGCAGGGGGGGTCGTTAGTGTTGAGTCGCACGAGGAGGAGTTGGGAATCAAGGCATTGGGACTGCTGCTGTACTGCTGTGGGTAATGGGAATCAAGCTTGTCGTGCAGGCGGGGGTAGTACCGTACTAATATTGTTGTCGGGGTTAGGGAATTAAGGGTGCTGATCGAGCGAATCGATCACGAGCTGAGCGGTTGCTCGACTTGTGCTCGCTAAGTTTCGAGTCGAGTCGATTTGCTCACGAGCAACACGTTTAAAGTTTCGGTTCACCTTAAATTTTAGACATTTGATTATTACATCTTATTTTCTTCACAAATTTCTTCCTTTTATACTAAATCAATATATTTTTATTAAGTGTTAATGTATTTCTTTATTTCAAAGAGAAATTAATTGAGAACAATTGAGTTGCGTGCAAGGTTATCGAGTTTCGAGAGAGCTCGAGCTAACTCGAGTCAAGCTTTGACCGAGTCGTGTTCGAGCTTTGACCGAGTCGTGTTCGAGTTGCTCAACTCGATTAGCACTCCTAGTTGGGGTTAAATTTCAAAATGGGTAGGTTAGTCTTTTACCAACGCCTAGATGGTGCACACACTTGTATGTAGTGCATGTTGCACACACTTGTATTTAGTGCATGCTGCACACATGTATATGTCTAACAAGCCAAATGTACATGGCTTACAAGCCAAATAAACATATGTACATCTCTGTTGAAGCGTTGGTAATGTTCATTGGTATTGGTCTTTGCGTTTATAATCTAGTCTTTCATGTTCATCGTGCGCATGGTTCTCATCCTACGGACATGTGTATGTACTAACTTGGCGTCTTTTACTCTTTTGATATTAGGGTTTGTTCGGCAAAAATTGTTTTTATGATAGATGTTAACGGTAAGAGTAGTTGTCAGTTGTTGTACTAGCTATTAGCTTTTAGATATTAGTTGTTAGAGTTTGACTATGAAAATAGCTTTTATAATAATTAGTGTTCGGTGAAACTAGTTGTTAGTTAAAAAAAAAAAAACTATATTCAATCTGCTAAACTATCCAAAAGCTACCTCTATTCCAAAAGGTAATATTTATAGTTTTTCCAAAACGCTAGTCCAAGCACCAAAAGCTACTTCAAACACTATTTCACCAAACACAACTTTTTACCATTATTAGAATTTTGACTTGATCCAAGCACTAAAAATTACCTAAGCTATTGCCGAACCCGCCTTTAATCCCAACAAACCAGCCCTCATAGTCAATTAGTCATCCTCAAACCAATACCTAACCTTACATTACTCATAGATACGCCACTCTTCCTGCTCGCTCGACACCATGCTCCTCCTCCCGTGACACCGCCGACCAGTCCTCACACACCGCGCAACACCGCCGACATCCCACGTACCAATACCTAGCGTAAGTACTCATAAATTTAATTGAATTGTTCTTGTAATTGAATTTGTAGAAATTAGGGTTCGGTTAATTCGCGGGCTTGCAATTGAATCCTTTACTTTGAGAAATGTGATTAATGTATTATGAGTGTAAAGGTCAAAGTAGCAAATCAAATAGTTGGTAGAAACATAATTAGTAGTTTTCTTGTTTTCCGAATTAACTACTGGTGTTCTGTTTAATACTCCTTGTCCAAATAAAAGCTTATCTCAATGCTTGCAAAATTGAGTTGATTAGTTCCTAAAAAGTTCTGATTTGTGAAATGAGGAGCCAAACTTTATTATCAGCTCAAAATGAGTTGTATACAAACATTAACCACTCACGCATATAGTTGATCACAAGAAGTAGCGGAATCGTATCGAAGGCACCAACAAGTGATCATCCTTTTCCTAATAAAAATCCTAACTACAAGGCTGCCACTTGAGGAGCTAATGCTAATGTTTGATCTCATACCATTAAATATAATCCTGGTGGTTACTTGAACTCACTAAATTTTTAATTTTCGGCTCCATTCGGTTGGATTAAAAGATTTTCAATGGAAGATGATTTTTCTTGAAAAGATATTTTCCAAGGGAAAACAAAATTGTAGCTATTTATGTTGTTTGGTTCCAAGGGAAAAGCTAAGGAGGATGGATGGGAGGAAGGTGTAGAATAGAGAGGAAGATGTGCTTAAGGATTAAGGAAATG
Source organism: Beta lomatogona (assembly GCA_947646795.1). Lineage (NCBI taxonomy): Eukaryota > Viridiplantae > Streptophyta > Magnoliopsida > Caryophyllales > Amaranthaceae > Beta > Beta lomatogona. The sequence continues at coordinate 12,083,967 of CANSNZ010000063.1, read as the reverse complement.
GAAAAACCACTCTTTTACGAAAAGGTTCTATTCTACACCCAACCAAACACACTCTTAGTCTATGATTTGTAAAGGGGAGTACTGCAGTGCCTCTTGGGTTTTACTGTCCGTCCTACTTCTTAAGTCATGACAATGTCAATGAGTCAAATTCGTTATAGAGTAGAGTTGATAAAAGTTTTTGAACCTTTTTAAAAAGTTGATGGTTCACTAAGGACGAGAGATTTTTGTTATGAGAATTATTGTAACCCTATCTTAAGAGTCAATTCTAACACTACATAATGTTAGCTGTTTCATACAAATTTGTTATATTAGTTAGTACCTTTAATGAAACTTGACATAGAAATAATGTCAAACTTTAGGAGACAGTAGGTAGTCTATGCGACTACGACTGTAAATTGACAAGTTTTAGTATTATAGATGCTGCAAACAAGCCACGGCCCTTGTACTAACTATCTACAAAATCATCTTTTGTTTCCCCACCCTTCCCCGCCCTACTTGCCTAAGAATTTGCTCTCTCTCCCTCGAATCACTCTGTATCTTGGTCCCTTCCTTTGTGTTGCACAACCTGCACCATGACTAGCAACCTAGACCAACACCACAATTCTTGAGCTGAGTCCTTTTCAAAAAGTCAAATAAGAGGTAGAGTTGCTGTGAAGCTGTAGGTTTTAGCTATCACCTTATCGGTCTACTCGTTTACATATAAAAATGGAAGTGTGTTCCGACCAAAATGGAGATCATCTCAGAGAGATGATTAGATAAGCAATTACTCCGAAAGTGAATTGCACATATCATCAAGGCATACGTTAGAGCATCGGTTTCATGCTCTTTATAATACTTGAAGAATGGCTTGCCATATATCTTTTCACATGTCTTTTCTATTCGGGGAACTAGATTTATTTTGTTCGTATTCTTGTTTCAGGGGAACTTGCTTACTTAGTATTCGGTCTACTTAATTTGTTAGAAACCCGCAATGTACATCGAGCTTTCTTTGTTTTGGGTTGCGATTACGAGGGGTCAATGTGGTCATTGTACGGCTAAGATGGTGGGCATTCTTGGCGGGTTCTTCCGACTTATTGGCGGGACTTCTTTTTTCATGTTATGCAACATTAATACATAACAGGGCCTAAGGGATGATGGGAGCTTTGCATGGTGTTTGCCTGTTTAGGCAAGGTCCCCCTGGAGATTATGATGGGGTGGATCTGGGGTTTTTAAGTAGGGGGAAGGGGATGGTTTTTGGTGGGTTTTCCGCAGGGGAAGAAGCGTAGGGGATCTTCGGTTGGGGGAAGGTGGTCAAGCAACAGGTTGATGACTTGACGCTTATGGTGCACAAGATAGGGTGGTGGTTTGTGGGAAGCAAGGTGGGTTTGTGTCTGGGTAGTAGGAGGGAGTAGCTGTGGTGCTTGTTTGGTTGGGAGGAGGGATAGTAGAGAGACAAAAAAAATCTGGGCCCAAAACAAAGAAGAATTTTTTTTTGATTTGTGAAGTAGATAATAGGTCACTTAGGACCAATACGGGAAGATGATCCCTAAACTTCGTTCTATCAAAATACGGACCAAATTTATGATGACAATGGGAAGGCGTTGCAAATTTGAGGTTTATGAAATTGATGATTATATTTTATTTTATCTTATATGCTATAAGACCTTCAATTTTATGATTTTATGATTATTAGATTTGCTGTTGTTTGGTGTAAAATTGATGGCTAATAGGGCTGCATTAAGTTATCTGGGATTTAGGCTTATGATTTTTGTTGTTGATGCAGCAAAGCATTTCCCTAAGTTGAAGTTATTTTCCGTAGTGTCCTCTAGATCACAAATAATTAGCTTGGGGGATCTAATTTAGTTTTCTAGTAGGATTTTGTCACAGATTAGTGTTATTTTGCTGTAAGAATCCTTCGAAGCTGCCTGTTTTCTCTGTAAATGACTTTTTCTCTCTCTCTCTCTCTCTCTTGCGTCTAGTTAAAGATGGAAGGATCTGAGCGGGAAGCGATTAGGACTGCATCTCATGAGGTTTCTCATGAAATCAAAACTCTAATAAACCCGGATTCTATTGAATCACTCAAGCAGATGCAACACCTCATATTAGGAAGATTGCAGGACAGCAACGCGGTTCTTTCATATTTCAATGAATACTCAGAGAATTGCTATGCAGATGTCATGGGTGACTTCTCAAAAAACACTCGTCTCTTGAAATCAATGAAAACGGACCTTGACTACATTTTTCTGAAGTTAAGGAGTATGAAGTCAAAGATCTATGCTACTTATCCTGATGCATTTCCAAATGGATCCTTGGAAGTGATTGACACGAGACCAGATCTTGACCCATCAACAACCAACTGTATAATATATTTCTTGAACGTAAGTCGTATATTAAGTTTGTGGTTTAAACCCTGTTTAGTGAGTGTTACTTTGGATCAGTCATACTCCTATATATCTAACCTCCTATAGTCAGCTTCCTTATGTGCGAGAAGTGTCAAACTTAGACTTTGCTCCCTTTTTTTTTCTTTTGGAAGGGGTTGCTCCCTTTTCTAATCTTACCTTGTTTTAGGTTTTATCATAGGAAATATAAAATTAGTGTAGTAATGGAGTCTTAGATTCTAATTATTTCTGGTGATCTAATTTGTTTTCAGTTGTTGGTTTCAACTTTTTTTAAGCGGTTGGCTAGGATTGGGGGTAATGGATTAGGGGAGTAATAAAAGTCAAATCACCTTAATAAAAGGAATATGAGTGTAATTACTTGAAGGGGTTGCAAGGGGAGAGAGATAGTGGTGTTGTGATGAGATGGGAGGAAGGAATGGGCTATTACGCCCTAAATGAGGGTAATAATTACCCTAGGGGGTGGTGGGTAACTATTACCCCCATAATGAAGTAACAATTCCTCCCTTCCTTCCCTTTTTCTTCTTACCAATACTAGTTTATGTTCTTTACCGCCACTTCATCCTCTTTATCATCACCTCTAACCTTCTTAATTTTCCTTAGTTTGACTTTTATTATCCCCTGATACATTACCCTCAACGCAAACATGCCCAAATTTAGTTGTTAGTTCATTTTAGTTATGAAATTTTGTGAATATCTTTTTTTTATAACTTTTTTTAGACTAGATAGGGGAAAAATCAGCCACTTTAGTGTTTAGGTTTTAAATTATTTCAAATAGAACTTTGACAATATTGATTGATTTAGTATAGGAGATAATTAACTGTCATATTATTATTTAGTACCTTAATATCTTATATTTCCTTTTTAATAAAGGATTGTATATAAAAACATATTTCACATACTGAAGTTAAAGTTCCTAAATCATGCATTTTTTCTTTCTAAACAAGTTTTTCATATTTGTCTTTATGCCAAAAGTCATTTAATGTACAATACTTCTATATTACTCTAAATCCTTAATCAATAAACTCATTAAAAATAGGAAAATTTGTCAAAAAAAACCTTTTAAAGGTTCAATTTTGCGAGAAAAAACCTTTTAAAGCATTTTTTGCGAAAAAAAACCATAAACTTATTTTTTCTTGCAAGATGAAACCTATTCCCATTTTCCGGAGTAGTTTTTGGGATGCATAGGGGTGGTGCTGCAGTTAATGAAAATAGAGAATTAAAGAAAGATAGAAGGGTGAGCGTCGGAATTGAGAAAAAACACACCGGAAAATGGGAATAGGTTTCTTGCAAGAAAATTTAAGTTTGTGGTTTCTTTTCGCAAAGAATGCTTTATAATGTTTTTTTTCGCAAAATTGAACCTTTAAAAGGTTTTTTTTTTACAAATTTTCCTATTTTGAATTAACAAGCTAGGAGACAGAGAACGAATGGGCTACTTCAAATATTATTTACAATTACTCATCAACATAAATCCTAGCCTTACAAGAAGTCAGAAACTTAAACATAACATCGAGTTTTTCACGTAATATTCCAATATTAACATGCTTCCCATGGAAAGATTTGCTGCTAATTATCATCCTCAAACTCTTAACCCTTTTCATCAATTTATTGACTTCAAACCACTTCTTCATGATCTTTGTTTCATTAGGGCTCTCCTCTATTGTGAAGGTGTAGCTCCTTAAATACCTTTGCCTTGAAGCAAACCTCAATTTCGACGACGAAAATGATGATGACATTGAACCAAAATTAGAGTATATATTTTCACTCCCATCACCGCCTTTTGTTTCTGTTATCTCCTTCAAGAATTCGGCGTCTGAGTATGGCCATTCAAAGAGCTTCAAGAAGCTTACTTTTAAGGGCGCTTCAATAGTTTCTAAGGAACAATTTTCTACACAATTTGTATACATCACTTTTCTATTGTGTAGATTTCTTTTGCCTTAGTGTAGCCTTTTTTATACAGCTATTACATGTATGCAGATCGTAGCTATGCTATATATATATATATATATATATATATATATATATATATATTTAAGCAACGATAAGTTAGTCCGATTTGTTATATGATTTGATTTTTCCAATTTTGCAGCATACTTCGTTTCCTACTAGGTCTAGGATTTAATATTGTAAGAAAATTAATAGATTTAAAATTCAGTTATAAATTATATATCAAACCTAGCTACTATATACAGCACAATAATATGATCCTTGCAGTCTTGCATGTTGTTTAATTCTGTGTGACTGTGTTGTTTGTAACCTTGTAAGACAATAATGATAAAATCACAAATATCTAGTGGCTGTAATTTCTTTTTTTCTTTGAAAGAACCACGTAATTAGGTGTTTTTAATTTGTCCCATAATATCACAAAAAGCCAATTTAATTTTATTTACAGGAAACTTTTGTTTGTAATAAAATATAACGGGTACTTTTTTTTTGAAGGGAACTCAAGGAAAGGGAATTATATTATATCATCCAAAGCAAGAGAAATAACATCATTCGGGACATCATCCACCCAAATACATTTGCCGATTTCCCATAGTTGGAAATGAGTTAACATTTGGGCAACCTTATTCCCTGAACGTTTAACAAAAGTCCAAATAACAAAATCAAAATAAGAAACTAAAGCTAAAACATCATCTCTACACACCACCCCAACTCCCCTAACAATCCCGCGCCAACATTAATCTTCACGCACTTGGCAGCGGGCTTCGACCACGCCACTGGTTATGTATGACGCAGCAGCAAAAAGATAACGGGTACTTACTAGAGATGGCAATGGGTAGGATCTGGACAGGGTCATCTAGGATCCAGATCCATATCCGTTTTTTAGGCAAGGATCCAGATCCTACCCAGATCCGCTGGGTAATAAAAATGAGGATCCAGATCCAATGGATCCTACGGATCCGGGTCCTAAACGGATCCAAAACGGATCCTAACCTATTTTCTTCAAACGACCCTAATCTTCACAATAATTAGAGATTTTAAAGAACAAAACAACGCCATTTAACATTTTCATTTATCGATGTTGAAGTAAGCAATCATTCAACCTTTATATAACAAATCCGAGCATAAATAACATTAAGAGTTTAACATTAATTTTTACCCTTTTAATTATATATTTTAAAATAACTTTCAAAAACGGGTAATGGATCCGGGTAATAATTTAGGACCCGGTCCAGATCCGTTTTCAGAAACAAGGATCCATATCCTACCCGGATCCGTAGGGTCCAAAATTTGAGGATCCAGATCCGCTAAAAACGGATCTGGATCCATGGATCCGGGTAGGGTCCATTAGTACTTACTCCTACCTTCATCACAAATACAACAAATAACATTATTACCATCTAACAATTTAAGAAGGTCTCTAACATTAGAAAGCTATGTTATTATGAAGTAAGAAATTATAGAGTTGTTTGATTAACATAAACATAGAATGTGACATGTCATTGGAATTTCTATTTCCCAGAAATTAGAGAAATTAAGTTCAATGAAAAACTAGTAAGGTGAACATGACCAAAAAAAAGTACATATTTCATTATATACACAGATGTACCTACAACCAAAGATTTGTATGCTCATTTGTTGAATTGTGAGAACTTCAACTCTAAATGAGTGCATAAATAAGAGTTTATATTATCTTTGATGAAGACATCCACACATATAATGGACATATTGGAGTAAGGATGGATGTAAATAAAATGAAAGAATTGAACTGACCATCAATTGCATGCCTATTAATTGAAATCAGATCACATTGTTTTTGTATGAGTACATATATACATCTCGAATTGTAATAACTCTATTATTGGATCTATTTAAGTGTTTCTATTTTCCCCTTATAAATAGTATATGCTGCTTCCACTATTTTATAAGAGTTGGATTATTCCCTAACACGATCAAAAAAAGGAAATTGAGAACTTTGTATATGTTGTTCATTATTTCTTTTCCATAAAATGTAAGAAATTTCGTTGAAAGTTCAAATGCATAGGTTTGTCAAGGAAAAATTCTCTACTCATGGAAGGGGTGGGCTCATGGACCCTTCAAAAACTAGCCCATAACCGTCCTCCTAGTTAAACCATAAACAAAATCCACTTTCCACCTAAAATCCTATTACAAACCAAACAAACTAGGGATATCATCTCAGGTAACCCTGACATATAGGCCTTTTTCCAATATAACCCCGACTTTGGCAGCCCTGTCTCCTATAACCCTGAACTTGATTTTTGTCATTAAACCTGACGGAATTGTTAACGACGTTAACTATTTTCAAACAAACAAAAACTCATCTCTTTCTCTCTCTTGTTCTTCATATCTTCTCAAGCATTCATCAATGGTTACCATGAAAACTTTGAACAATTGATGGAAGAACTGATCATTTGCGCCTCTTTTCCTCTATAAATTCAATATCTTTGATTTTATAAATTTCCAGGAAAGAAAATTTAAGTGCTTTTTCTGGGGTTTGCTCAAAATGGAATTTGTCTCTTACACATCTCAACCAATTGCTTCATCTTCCTCAATTTTATGTAATTTCGGCAAAAAAATTCGAGCAACACTCAGTTTTTCTTTCTCTACAACTCTTGGCAGTTTATTCTCTGCCTTCTTCACATTTTGTTTTGCTTGAGGTTTGCCCCTTTCTCTCTCTCTTCAAAGTTTATATTTTTACACATTTATATTGTTGAATGGCTCATAATTTAATGTGGGTATTGCATTAATTTGTGTTTTGTTCTTGATTTTATTATGGGTTTCTCTTATTTTTTGACAATTTTAATTAATCTGGATTTTTTTGCCTTGTTGGGTTTTATAGTATAATGGTTGAATCATCAGTTGTTCTTTGGCGATCAGGTGAATCCGGCGCCGGTGAGAGTACAGCGAAGACAGAGAGAGATAGTGCGAGTGCACGGACAGAGAGAGAGTGAAAGTGTTATGAAAAGTGAGTCGACGGTGGGAGTGGCGGTGGTGCGACGCAGAGGAGAGAGAGGGAGTGGCGGTGGTGCTGTTGGTGGCGAGAAGGTTGCTGCTGATGTTTGTCAACGTAAGCAGATGTTGGTTGATGCTGCACTAATTTCTCATCTTTCAACATTTGAAGTAACGTAGTCTTGCCAGCATTATCAAGACCCAAAAACTGGATTTTTGCTTCCTTTTGCCATAAATCCAAACTTGCTAAAACTCCATAAAACCAATTAACTATAAACATCCATCTCTAAAAATTTTCCCCTAAGTTGAATAATTCCCTTTTAATTTGTAGAGCAAGAAAGAATTGGATCGGGAGAGAGAGGGGAGATGAAGACATGATTGATGAAGAACAAACAAAAGAGGATGAAGAACATTAATGTTTTTTTTTAATTCGGTTTTTTTATTATAAATGTCAAAATAGTTAACGACGTTACCTATTTCTTCAAGTTTAATGACAAAATACAAGTTTAGGGTTATCTGGGAAAAAAAAATAGGTCAGGGTTATTTGAGAAAAAGGCCTATATGTCAAGGTTATCTGAGATAATATCTCAACAAACTACGTGCCAAAATAAAAGCATTGTGCAGCATGACCGAAGTAGTAAAACCACTCGATAGGTGCCGTTAAGAAATAGAGTGGCTATATTTAGGCCCTAAACTTTTGGACTTATATTCAGCAAAAATAAGTAAAAATAAGTTAAGTTCAGCAAAAATAAGCAAAAATAAGTTAAGTTCAGCAAAAATAAGCAAAAATAAGTTCAGTTCAGCAAAAATAACATTATAATGTTGTAATAAATAATAATAATAATAATAATAATAATAATAATAATAATAATAATAAATAATAAATAATAAATAATAATTACTAAATAATAAAAAAAATTAAAAAATAAATAAAAATAAATAAATAAATAAATTACAAATTCATCGTTATTATAATTACAATATTAATAATAATAACAAAATTAATAGTAATATTGAAAACAAAAATAATAATTACAACATTAATAATAATACTGAACTTATTTTTGCTGAGCTGAACTTATTTTTGCTGAACTGAACTTATTTTTGTTGAACTGAACTTATATTTACTTATTTTTGCTGAACTGAACTTATATTTACTTATTTTTGCTGAACTGAACTTATTTTTGCTGAACTGAACTTATTTTTACTTATTTTTGCTGAAAATAAGTCCAAAAGAACAGGGCCATAGAGTACAAAATCGATTTATTTCTTTTCGTCTATTGGCTATTAATACAAATAAATTACTATGTTATATATAAAAAATAGATTTTTTTTTCTTTTTAAAAAAGAAAATCGAATTCTAATATATAATAATTCAAAAACAAAATATTAATAGTTAAGTGGTCACCAGTTTGATTTCTATCCGATAAAAAAAAATATTTCTTAAAAGGAATTAATCCTTCCCCTCTCAGTGCAAAATTTGAGAAAAATACACATTCTCGTGATTTGTATCCAAAACTCAATTTCAAGTTTCAAAATTGGATTATGAAATTACAAAACATAAAATTTTGTTGAATTGAATCCAACCAACTAATTCAACATATTTTCCACATTCATAAGGAATCCGTCTATGTTTATACTTTATGAATATGATATTCTATGGGCATATATCAACTGTTATTTCTATTTTAGCATTTCTATATTTTGGAATTTTAGCTTCGATTAGCAAAGGACCCGAGAAACATTTTAGTTATGAATCGGGTATAGAACCTATGCGGGATGCTTGGTTACAATTTCGAATCTATTATTATATGTTTGCTCTAGTTTTTGTTATTTTTGATGTAGAAACAGTTTTTTCTTTATCCATGGGCAATGAGCTAGTTTTGATATAGTGGTGAATATGTATTTATAGAAGCTTTATTTTCGTGCTTATCCTAGTTGTTAGTTTAGTTTATGCCTGTCGAAAAGGAGCATTGGAATGGTCTTAATCTTTGAATATTCCGACTTTGTTGAACTTAACTTATTATTTTTCCTGAACTTAGCATATTTTTGTTGAAATTAATTTAATTTTGCTGAGACTTATTTTATTTAATAAGTTAAGAAGAACAGCCATTATAACTGTATTTCTCTTACGTTATAATTTGAGAAATACTAAATAGCTAATTGTTATATATTTAAATCTGAAATGAGAAAAATCATGAGTTCCCCTCCACTTTATTTATTTTTTATTAAAAGCAGTTCCTCATCCATTTCATTAACAAAAATACTACTTATGTGTCCTTTTAATTTACACAATTTAACTTTCACATTTTCCAATGAGAACTTTGATCATTAAGATGTTTGAGTTGGAATAATTAAAAATTATAAAAAAGTTGATATTTGGAAATAATATATTGAAAAGTATCTAACAAGATCTCGATCATATGACTATGTCTTACCTTGTGTATAATTCACAAGCAATAACCAAACTAAGGCTCTATTCTTTTGGACTGAATTAATGAAAATTCAGTTCAGTTCAGAAAAATCCAGTTCAGTTCAGGAATTTTCAGTTCATTTCAATTAGTTTTCTCTCACAGTTTTAATTCAGTTCAGTTTAGTTAGCTAGTTTTCTCTCACAGTTTTAATTCAGTTCAGTTCAATTCAGTTGAGTTCAGTTTAGACAAATTAAGTTCAGTTCAGTCCAAAAAAACAGAGCCTAAAATATGTGAATAATAACGAAGTGAAAAATGTGTAGTTAAAAAAAATGGAGGGAATACCTCATATGTAGGATTATGACCCTGTCCTTTTCATCTTATTTTTGCTTATCTGAAAGTATCTGGACTTATTTGAATTTATCAAAACTTACTTGAACTAATCCTAGCTTCACATAACTAATCCGAAATTCTCTAAACTAATCTGAACTTACTATACCTTATTAGTCCTTATTTTGTGAGTGTGTCAAGCCTTCTTTTTGCTGAACTGAATTTATTAGACATTATTAGTTCTTATTAGAACGTCTAAAACTTATTTGAACTTTTTTTAAGGGGAAGGTAGATGTACAATTTTTTTTTTGAGGGGAAAAGCCGTCGATCATTACTCCATTGATAAGGTATCCATCAAAACATAAGGAGCCACCTCCAGAGGTGAGTGGTTCTCCCAAATTTGTTCGATCCCAAAAGGGATGAGTTTCGCTAAATTATGAGCTACACAATTACCGTCTCGTTTAACATGAGACCAAACAATGGAGGTAAAATCAACACTAGAAGAAAGAATACTATGGATAACAAGATCAAGATCCGAGAGGAAGATTGCATGTTTAGATAGCTGAGAGATCACCGTTTGACAGTCCGATTCTACAATGATGCTTTGTAACCCAAACCGCTTCCCCAACCGCATAGCCATATCAATAGCCTTTGCCTCCGCCACTTCTACGGACCAATGAGCACGCATTCTTCGAGTCGCAGCAAAGAGAACACGTCCACTAGAGTCACGAGCTACAGTACCAAGGCCTACCCAGCCTTCAACGGCCAAAGAAGCATCGACATTAAGCTTGATCATATCCGTGGGGGGAGCTGCCCAAACACGTGGACTCCTGGTTATAGACGGAGCAGGGGAGTGGTAGATTTTCTGCACATAAGAGTCGTGTTCTTCTACCCAGCGAGCAACCCGAGCAAGTAGCACACTATGGGGAGTCGGTTTGTTGCTGAAAACTAAGGAGTTACGATCTCCCCAGATGCACCAAGCCATGAACGCTCCCTTAATTACTAGCTTACTATCGACTTCACGCCAACGCAGCAAAACATCACACATTGAACCATCCATCGACCGAAGCCGCAGCTCATCACAACCACAATCATTCCATAAATCCAAAAGGCGAGGGCAAGAAAGAATGGCATGTACCTGTGTTTCAGCTTCACGACAACCCCAAGGGCATAGATTATCATCTATCATGTGGCGGTTTTTGAGTAGATCTCGAACTGGAAGGGTGTTGGTGCACATGCGCCACAAGAAATGTCTCACTTTTGGACTCACTTCCATACTCCATAAATCAACCCAGGCTTGATGGAAATTGTCAAGGTTCCCACCTTTGCCTATCATATATGCGGTTTTGACCGAATAACAAGCATCTTTAGTGAAAGCCCAAGTGATTTCATCCTTCACTGTTAGTTGACTTAAGGGGGTACTAAGGATACATTTCACATCTCTTGCATTGAAAGAGGCTTCAATAGTGTCCACCTTCCACTCCTTGCAATCAAAATCAATCAAATCACACACCATATTAACACCCTCAATACGATCACTAGTAAGAAATCTCCCATCTTCATCAACTACCCATGGATCATTCCACAAGTTAATTTGAGTTCCATTACCAACTCTCCAAACAATCCCTTCTTTTAAAAGGGCTTTCGAGCTCCAAATACTACTCCAAGAATAACTACATGAATATCCAAGAGAAGCATCCAAGAAGTCACAGTTTGGATAATATTTTGCTTTCATTACTCTAGCATAAAGAGAGTTGGGAACACGCACTAACCTCCAAGCTTGACGACCCAAAAGAGCATCATTGAAAACTTTAAGATCCTTAAAACCCATACCACCCAAACATTTCAAAGTACACATAGATTCCCAATTTTTCCAGTGTATCTTCCTTTGGGAATCCGAGCTCCCCCACCAAAATCGTGCCATAGTGGAGTGGATTTTTTGGATGATAGACACAGGAAGCTTGTAAACACCCATCAAGTAGGTTGGGATGGCTTGAATCACAGACTTCAACAAAATTTCTTTCCCGGCTCTAGACAGTAATTTCTCCTTCCAACCTTGGAGTTTCTTCCAAATTCTATCTATGAGAGAATCGAATATAAGATTTTTCGATCTCCCTGAAATAGAGGGGATACCAAGATATTTCTCATGCTTTTCCACCTGTCTCATGTTCAGAACATTTGTCAACACTTCTCTTTGCCTGATACGACTCCTCTCGCTAAAAGACACCTCCGATTTTTCATAGTTAATTTTCTCGCCTTGGGATGCTAACTCATAGTTGTTGAGAATATCAACTATAACATTGCATTCCCGAATAGAGGCTCTAGTGAAGAGTAAACCGTCATCTCGCAAAGAAAAGGTGAGAAATCTCTCGGACCACTCCGACCGGCTTTAGCTCCATGAATCTGTCTCTCTCGCACTTTTCTCTGGATCATATTAGAGAAAGCATCAAGCAATCGAATAAAAAGGTAGGGAGACAAAGGGTCCCCTCGGCGGAGACCTCGATCGGAGTAACGGAACCACATACTCCTCCATTAATGATGAAGGAATATGAAACAGATGAAACACGATCCATGATCGGGTTCACCCATCCGCCATCAAAACCCATAGTGAGGAGAAGTTTGCGCAGGAAGCCCCATTCCACTCTGTCGTAGGCCTTGCTCATATCCGGTTTCATGGCTATCACTCCTTTGCGGCTTCGGTTTACGTACTTCATAGAGTGAAAAACTTCCAGGGCAATAAGAGCATTGTCTGTGATAAGACGCCCCGGAACAAATGCACTCTGGTTCTCAGAAACAATGCTAGGAAGGATGTCTTTTAATCTGATTACAATAGCCTTAGACACCAACTTATAGATAACATTACAAAGAGCAATAGGCCTAAATTCAGCAGCTTTTGTTGGAGTTTTGACTTTGGGAATCAAAGCAATATTAGTATTATTTACACAACTAGGGGAGAGGGAGCCATGTAAAATATTACTAACAAATAAAAATACATCATCACCAACTATATGCCAGAAGCGCTGATAGAAAATAGCATGCATACCATCAGGGCCCGGGGCCTTGCAAGGATGCATCTGTTGAAGAGCAGCATAATTTCCTCCTTCGAGTAGGGCTTAGTGAGCAAGGCATTATAGGCTTCAGTAATCACCGGATGAACAAGTTGCAAAACTTCATTTAATTGTGTATCTGAAGGAGCAGAAGAAGTGAAAATCGACGAAAAATAATCAGTGAAGATACCTTCAACCTTTTGGCCGTCTTCAAACCAACGCCCCTGATTGTCAAAAAGGCCCTTTACATAATTTCTCTTCTTTGCGAAGTTTTATGATGAAAATATTTTGTATTTTTGTCACCATCCCGGACCTCTGCAACTCTTGATCTCAAGTACCAATAGGCTTCATGTTTTGCATGGAGATCATCAAGCTTTTTCTCCAGATCCAAGCACTTGTCACAAGAAGCAACCGAAATATCTTGCTGCTGGGCCAAAGACAGTTCCTTTTCGGTCTTTTCAATCTGTTTTGAGAGTTGACCAAATTTCGAACCACTCCATTGGACTAAGCTCTGGGCCACGCCAGCAATGCGACCCATCAGATCATCGCCCACTGAACTGCCCCATGCTGCCTTAACCGTTTCTTCACAGCTTTCATCAAGGAGCCAAGTGGTTTCAAAGTGAAACCTGTGCTTCTTACCACTGGGTCTGTCACGAGCATTAGGTCGAAGAATGATGGCCGAGTGATCCGATTTATATCGGATAGAATTCTCAGCAGTAGCATTAGGGTACAAATTACTCCATGAAGTTGAACTAATGAATCTGTCAAGTCTCTCACGTATACATGTGGAAGGTGAATTCCCTCTTTCCCACGTATGCCAAGGTCCAGCATAACCAAGATCTCTTAGTGATAAATCATCCATCATCTCTCGGAATTTTGTCATCTCCCTTCTTACTCTATTTGCTCCACCCTCCTTTTCTTCATAACTTAATATTTCATTAAAATCGCCCCCAAAAAGGATAGGCAAAGTAGTTTCTTCACACAAATGACGAATGAGAGTCCAAGTGTGATGTTTCTCCTCTTCCTTTGCCCAACCATACACCCCTACAAACCGCCACTTTTTAACACCATCCTCCACATCACCACAAATATGATGTTGTGAAAAAGAGACAAGAGAAAAACTAACTTGCTCTTTCCAGTACAAACACAAACCACCAGCTCTACCTCTACTAGCAACACCAAAAGCATTAGAAAAACCCAAACGATTTTTCACATTTTCAGGTAGATGTACACTTAGTATACATGTACACCACTCTTATTTTGGAAACTCTTGATGCTTTGAATTTGGATTAAAATCACAATTAATTTGCCTCTCAAACTTCCTTCCTAATTCAAAAAAAGTTATCACTAATAAAAGTTGTATATTATATATAGACACGGAGGTCTAAGACGTAAATATATATCTACCACTTCGGCACTTCCCTCCTTTTAATAAGAATTAAAAATAAGTTGAACAAAATATGACCTACATGAATGTAAAAACATTTATGGAAAGAGAGTGATTGCCAGTTCGCCACCAATCCACGTAAAGGATTGGCCATATGCGCATATGGTTTGATTTCAATGGGCAAGTATCTTATATTAGAATCCTTCCACCCCCTTTTACCCAAGTATTCTTTTACAACGATGAGCATATTGTATAATCAATAATGTTATGTTTGAATTATGACATAGAAAAAACATAAAAAAAAGTGAAGTCCTAATTATGCAAAATTTGCGTCGATTTCAAGTGAAGAAGAGCCAAAAAATAGTCTAATTTGCTGGCCCCCTCTGCGCTCACACCCTTCTTTCTGTTCTCTTTCCTCCTCTCAACTGCCTGAATTTTCTTCCTTTTTTTTGTAGACTCTTACCCAACCCCTTTTAATAAAAGAAAAAAACTTTCGTTTATTTGTTGAAACATTTGCTTTATTTTTTGGATTGACATACAACACAAAGAAAGAAGAGAAAATCATAAATTTTGCTTTTCATTTTTCCATTGTGTACTTTTATTTTTTATAATCTGGGTTTGTTCTGCGGAATCTTGATCTATCTTCCATTTTTTGTGGGTGAGTGAATTTCTAACACTTTATGCGATCAAAAGCTCAAAACTTTACTTATCTATTGGTTGATTTATTAGATGCTTTTGCACTTTAAATATGTTCGAGGATAGTTAATTATGCAAAAAGAATCTATTTTTTTGCTCTTTTTACGTCTTTTCACACTCCAATTTAAGTGGGTACTTTTGCAATTTTGGTTTGCCCAAGTTATGTATTGTTTTGTAATCAATTTCGGCAAATTTGGGATTTTACTAGTTAGTTTGTGTCACAATTTGTGGTTTTTTAAGGAATTTTCATAGCATATCGTCTGTTTTGAGTTCAGGTGATTCTTTGTCTTTGGATTATATATATATCTGATTGACTTTCTCGGAAGTTGCATAAACTATGAATTGATTATTCAGTGAAGATCCAATTCTGTGTTTTAGAAAATTGGGTTTTCATTTCTGATTGAATTTTGAAGCATATGTTACCATCTCTAATTGCTCTTTTCTGGGTAACCCTCTTTTTTGGATATAATTCATTTGATGATTGATCAATCTGTATACTATTAGAATTTTTGATATCTTATGGTATAATTTATGTCTTAGTCATTTGTGCTGTTGTTGAGAAATTGTTGGATGCTATCATCTTTTAAATTGATATATTGATAGCTTGACAGTTACATTTGCTGAATAATCTGGGATAATTTTCTTCATTATGTAATTTACAAGGCATATACTGTATGATAATGGACAGGTTGTAAATGACAAGAAGTAGGTAAATCTAGTGCTCAATAATCCCGCCAGCCCATAAGGAGAGAATTTCTATGGGTTGGCTAAGTAAGATTTTTGGAGGTTCCAGCAACAGTCACCGAATCTCAGAAGGGCATAATTATGGACGATATGGAGAGGACTCAAACTGGGACGGTCCCACCACTTCCGGGGTAATTGTTGCAATCTTTGACATTCGCTTGTTTTGCTAGCAAATTTTTCATACATGCTTTATTCCTTAACTTTAGCTCAAATAGGAGGGGGTATTGTAGTATATTTCTGTTTCCATCACGAAGCATCGTGCCTAGTCTTATTCTCTGTGTCCCATTTTAAGTGTACCTTATGTGAGTGTTGATGTTCAAGGTCAGTGTTACCTAATTTCCGACTCAAAATTGGATACTACATTACCACTTACATGTACCCATCTGCCTTCTTCAGTTCGCAAGGGGTTTAGCGAGTTAGGTAATACTGTTGAAGATATAGCCTTGTATGAGCAATTTCATGAGAAATTCACGTATGCGTCATCGTTACTATGACTGGAGGTGGAGAACTAGAGTGAGTTAGAAAAAGTCAGCATCTTTGGTCTCAGGGGTCTTCTATCGAAATAACATTCTCTCTGTGGCATTATATGCAGGGTGCTTGGTCGGATAATGAGAATGAAGATATTGATCGTGCAATTGCACTTTCCCTTGCAGAGGAAGAGGCGAGAAAACAGGAAAAAGATCAGAAAGGGAAACAGGTGATTGGTAAGTTGTATGTTAAACTGCAACCAGTATCTTTCTTCTACAGACACAGCTGCATGTTCGTATCTCAGATTAAATTTTAAAATATTTGAAGCATATGCAAATGTTTGGGTTTTGTCTTCCCCTGTATTATATGGTATAGACTATAAACTATGCATAATTAAGTTGCTTCTGCTTGAAGAATGATTTTGACTGAACTTCAAGTTTTCTAAAACAGATTCTGCAATATTTTCTAATAGTTTGATGCTAAATTTCGTCGTGCGAAGTTATTTGATCTTTTGTGAAATGTCTATCAGATCATGACAGTCAGCTGGAGGAAGATGAACTGCTTGCCAAGGCTCTTCAAGAAAGTTTAAACCTGGAGTCTCCTGCTCAAACTCCACCCCAAACTCCTCCCAGACCGCCACCTCCTCAATATGATCGCGGAAATATGTTGCAGCCATATCCTTTCTTTTCCTATGGATACAGGTCTGATCTTAGAGTTCTAACAGCTTTGTCGGTGTATTTCTCGAAACTTTAATGATTTTATCCTTCCATGAATGCATGGTGTTCATTTTGGTGCATTTTTATTTATTTGAACAGAAGTCACTATAATTTCTTTTATTTGACTTTAGTTCTTAGGTACACGTATACCTAGTGATGTGCATATGAAGCCCTTTCTTGGATTATGCTATGACGGGGACCTTGTATACTGAAGATTAAGTTACTAACTGGTGATTGATGGTTTAGTTGATACTTCAATCGTTGTTTTTGCTGTATATTGGCAATCATACATATTTATGCATGTGAATTTGAGGAAATAGAAGATCCTTGTGCTGCTGCTTGTGTCTAGAAAGAACTAGATATGATTTGCGAAACATGGGGTTCTAAAGAACCTAGTACGGGGTGCATGGAATGAATACTGACCCCTATATTAATACTTTGTTTGTTGGGCTTGTGGCCTTTAAGTTCAGGCTGTATTTAGGATGCTTCTTGACATAGATGTATGTCATTTCAGTGTTGGTTCTCTGTGTTCATTTTTGGGTATATCTGTTCCTTTCACGCCTTTAATGTCCAGTAAGAGAATTTTGGTTGCCGGAAACATTAATCTAGTTAATTATCTGAATTTGCTGTCGTAGGAAGTTTATTTCAAATCTTTTGTGTATCTCGGATTCAAAATACACTTCCAAGAATTTGTTGTTTCTCATCCTCAATGGAGCACATTTTAATGGAATTAGAGTGTGTTCTGAAATTTGAAATGTTTTTGGTATCTTTTTTTTTCCAAGGCATTGTGGACCCGTGGTAAATCTGAAATGGCTGTGGAATTATGTTTTACGGGCAGGACTTGTTCTGGTTGTGGTGCTGAGATTGGTCATGGACGATATCTAAGTTGTATGGGAGGGTTTTGGCACCCAGAATGCTTCCGTTGCCAAGCATGCAATGACCCAATATCTGATTATGAGGTAAGAGTTGCTTTAGCTCACTTTTTTGAAAAGTTGAACACTTCTGTAAGATGGTCATGTGTGTTTTTCTCCCTCTCTCAAGTTATTGAAAATTTCGAAACTTACTTGTGTGTCATGTATGCATCTGTTTTTCCTGCTTCAGTTTTCCATGTCACGAAATCGACCATTTCATAAATCTTGCTACAAGGAGCAGCATCATCCTAGGTGTGACGTCTGCAACAACTTTGTGAGTATCAGTCCCTTTCTGATGTGATTGTATATCTTGCAGACAAGTATTACACAAGTTCACTCCTATATATTGTTGAGCATAGTACAAAAGTAATACATTTCAACTTGTCACATTGGTTTTGTGTTGCCTAGTTGCTTCATCGTGGTGGGAGGATCACTTTTAACTTCAATTGATTTCTGCTTTTGTGTATGGAGTTCATATATGCTTTATGATATTCTCTGTCTTCTTAAATGTCACCCCCATCTCTTTTTTATTACACACTTTTCAAGGTACTTTTCTTTGAAAAGGAAAGGTAAGCACGCATTAGCTCTATAATCCCTAATTTTTTTTAAAAAAACTAAGATAAATTACTATCTTTACAAAAATTAATATCCTAGTGGGTCTGTGTATGATTGCTGAGTGAAGTAATGTAATCAGCAGCTCTATTTGCTTCTAGATAAACGTGAGTTGACTGGATAGAGGAAAACTGACGGGTGGAAAATGAATATCTCCATAAGGAGAGGAATTTATCAAGGACATTGAAATTTACCTTGCAAAATCTTGATAATGATAAGGCTATCTTTGTCAATAAAATCTTTTTGTTTACCTTTACAATAGCAAGAAGGAGGCCATTTGTTCGGTCATTTGCTTCAGCTAAGAGTGAAAAATCTGTATCCCAAGTCATAAGAGTGGGCCCCTATACCGTCACCTTCAGGAGTCCCTAAGAAGAACACAAGCAGTGGCAACAATCAACATGATAGTTAGAAGATCCATTATAATTTAACTTACTAGTTCCTTGGTTCAAAGGGGTCCAAGCCACATCTATTGTATGCTTGGGACTAATATTTTTGGTCAGGCTGGGGTCCAGGAGTCAAGATTAGTTTGGTGAATCCAAAAATTGAAAAGCTCTAATAAAAATCCCTATCAAGTGTAGTGTGAGCGTGTTTGAGAATGGTAGCATTTCAGATTTTTAATTATTCCATCAACAATTTTGGGCACCTTGTAATTATACTCATGATAAATTGAAGTTAACAAAAGAAGGCAGAAGGACACCTGAGAGAGATGCCTAGTTTTTGAGATGTATTTAAGAAAATTTTGTTACTTGTGAGTAACGTGACTTACTTCCTCCGTTTTTTTAGTTGTACCATATCGGCTTTTACACTATTCACATATTTCACTTTGTGCCTCTTCTTTTGTATATATATATAGGCATCCAGGGGTCACGGCCTCACGGGCCGACCATAGAACCCTGTTCAATTCAATAAGTGGAACGCATTAGCTGTCCGCTCCCGGGATGGGCAGTAAGGGTCGGAGAAGGGCAATCACTCATTCTTAAAATCTTAAAACCAGCATTCTTAAGACCAAGGAGTCGGGCGGAAAAGGGGGGAAAGCTCTCTGTTCTTGGTTCACATACACACACACACACACACACACACACACACACACACACACACACACACACACACACACACATATATATATACATACACGTAAGGAAAAACATGGTCATGTGGGATCTTGTTAGATACTTAGTTTCATCTCAATACGTATTTTTAATATAACAACCTTTTTTTTTTATCTACTTATACATAATTGAAGATAATGCTCAAAGCTGTGCATTAGAAAACGTGCGAAGTCTTTTGGTACAGCTATAAGAATCGGTATATATTTCACCTTCCCCTTACAATTCTCATGGAGGGAGCTTTAGAAGCATTGGATAGAGATATAGGACTTCAGGTCTTCAGAATCTTCAGCATAATAAAGTTGGTTAAATTCCACAAAAAAGAATGTGCAATTGCTTTCCTTATTATTTGTTCTATGACTAAAGCCACAAACATGCGTAATATGGCCGTGCCTGCTTGTTTCTCACAATCTCACCATTCTTTTGGATTGTGTTTAATATTGTGAGAGTTGACTATCATGTTACGTTTGAGGGATTTACACGATATGTGAAGGATGTCCAAAAATATATATGTTTCCCACTCTGAATGTCAATTCGAGCAAGTTCGCGTTACATACGTGCTTAATCATATGAGCTCAGTTCATTCTTGTGTCTGTTTGAACAGATTCCAACAAATGCGGCTGGACTCATCGAGTATAGAGCACATCCTTTTTGGATGCAGAAGTATTGCCCTTCTCATGAATATGATAGGACTCCAAGGTGCTGTAGCTGTGAAAGAATGGAGGTAAGTTGAAACAAACCTTTATTCGAACGTTAGCATGTGATGAACTGACATATCAAAAGCAGATTTAAGAGGAGATCAAGAAAGAAAGCTGATGTTTGATTGATAATCTGGAAATTTACAGCAAAATAATGATAGTAACAAGCTTTCGAGAGGCTTGTTTCTCTCCCAAAACAAAACCGCTAAACTCTCCAATATTTTCTTCATACCCCTTCCTATCACTAATCTCTTCTATATATAGAGCTAACTTGCTTGCTTTCTCTCCAAGCTAACCTAATTATATTGTACTCCCATATTACCCCTAAACCCAATGCATAATATAGCGATGATAAATAAAAAGAGTTTTATTCTGGGGTTTTCTTTCTCAGGCTTCCAAAGGAAACAGAACCTTAACGGCCCGTTTGGTTAGTGGTCATAAATAGTGGTAATGGTAATGAAACTTAGTGTAAATTTGTAAAGAGGTTCTCATGTCAATGACCATGGGAATGAAACTTTATCACAAAACATGGTTTCCCTTTATAAATTTCCATTACCACCCAATACCACCTTCCCAAGTGGTAATGGATAGTAATGAGATTTTAGGAAGAAAATTGATATCTTGGGATGAAGTAGCATTACCATAGGTAATGACATTGGATTTCTAGTACAAATTTACACTATAATGCATTACCATTCCCACCATTTATGGCCTCTTACCAAACGGGCCGTAAATATATTTTACATTGGTATGGTTGATAATCTAAACCTTTCAATATTTTTGCAGCCAAGGGACACAAAGTACTTGGTACTCGATGATGGTCGGAAGCTATGTTTAGAGTGCCTTGACTCAGCTATTGTGGATACGAATGAATGCCAACCACTGTATATAGAGATTGGAGAATTTTATGAAGGGTTGAACATGAAAGTGCAGCAACAAGTACCCTTACTCCTTGTGGAGAGGCAAGCTCTTAATGAGGCTATGGAAGGAGAAAAACAAGTAAAGAATCACATTGTTTTTAATGATTCAATGTTGCCTTCATTTTCTAATGATTTTTCTGACTTTTACCTTTGTTGCTGTTAGGGTCATCATCATTTGCCTGAGACAAGAGGACTCTGCCTCTCAGAAGAACAGACTGTGCGCACGGTAAGATACATTTAGATGCATGTTTTACCATGCATGACTGTTATATGAATTTTTGGTCTTTGGAGTATAATCTATGTCAATGGAAAACCAGATTTTGAAGAGGCCAAGGATTGGAGGACACCGGATTATGGACATGATAACTGAGCCATATAGGCTGGTTCGTCGTTGTGAAGTCACAGCTATTCTGATTCTTTACGGCCTTCCCAGGTATTTGATTTTCTATCAGCTAGTTCGTCTAATTTGCCAAGAAAGTAAAATTGCAATATAGGAAAGAACTCCTTGGGAAGTGTGAGATAATGTTTAGTTGATAGCAAAAAGTTCCTTGATATTGTGGGCAGTAGACCTTGGCAACTTCTTGTGCGTCCTATTCTTTTTCTATCTTTAATCGGCCAACATTTTAAAGAAGTGCAACTTGAACAGTCATGTTACTCTCTGGTTGGTTTTAGTACTTAGCCAATGTCAGCATTTCAAATATATTTTATACATCACATAATATCAGGTCGGATGTTAGCGTATTGGATTCGCAGGTTCCACAAACAATTGACATTAGCAAATTCTAAAAGCAAGTATTTGGTATATTAGTAGTTTAATAAGCATATCATCCTTAATTCTATGAACCAGACATTCCAATTGACAACGCTAATGGAAATTCTTTTCCCTTTACTTTTGATCTATGATGCATGGGTACGCCTCCCAGGTTGCGAATCCCGTACCGGGGACGGGGACGTCCTGGGTACGGTACGGATTCGCCTGGGATTCGTACCCAGGACGAATCCAGTTGGTCGGATACGGGGGGTGTTTATGGGGACGGATGGGCCAACTATGGGTACGGGTTGGGTACGTTTTTGAGGGGAAAGGGCCGTACCCAAATGACATTCAAAAGCCCCAAATCAGATTCTAGGGTTTTATCATTTTGTGGTTCGAAATTCTCAAATCTCTCTCATCTCACTGAACTTCGAAAGTGCGAACTTACCTGCACTTCTTCTCGCCGCTTCGCCGGTTACCGGAGGCTTCGTCGGTCGTCGACTCGACTCCTTCGAAGCAAATCTCTCTGAGTTCGAAGCAAGTCTCTAATCAATTTGTCATCTCGTGTCTCGACTTCTCTCGAGTCTGGACTTCTCTAGTTTCTTCTCGCGGTGGCTTCGCCGATCGTCCTCTCACCGGATTCCTTCTCTCACCTGAATGGTGGCCTGAACTAGCCTAGGTGAGTAAGATTTCTTCTAGTAATGGTCGAATTCTAGGGTTTATTTCTGATTTTTTTTTCTTTATTTTCTGTTTTAATTTCTCTCTCCTTCTCTTCACTTCTTTAGTCACGCATGTGTTGAGTTGTTTTCTTTTTTTTTCTGTTTTCTTTGGTTTCTTTATTTAGGGAGTCTATTTTTTCTGTTTTCTTTGGTTTTTTTTTTTTTTTTTTTATTTATGCAGTACTTGAATTGTTGAGTGTTGGTGTTGAATTGTTGAGTGTTGATGTTGACTTGTTGTGTTGAATGTTGAGTGTTGAGTGTTGAATTGTTGAGTAATTAGTCGTGAATGGTTGAATGTGTTTATTTTTCATTTTATTAGAAAATGAGTTGCTCTTTGAAAATTGATGTGTTTTGTCTAACTTTTATCTACTTTGACATTAAATTTAGTTGTTGTTTTATGGTATTTTCAACTTTGAACTATTTATGTATAAATGTTTAATTTACTATAATTTTATGTATGGATGTTTAATTTTTTTTTTTTTTTTTTTTTTTTTTTGCCGAATCCATGCCGTACCCGTTTTTTGCAATTTTGATTTTGCCGTTTTCCGTCCCCGTACTCGTACCCGTATCCGTCCCCGTACCCGTATCGGTGCAACATAGCTTTTGATTGTCCAAGATTCTAGAAACAAGCTCTGAAGTCAAATATGAGCTCTCTAGTGTAGTGGAAGAAGTGAAATGTACTTTCTATGTTTTCATTAATAACAAGAAGGGTGCTTACCAAGCAAAACTTGGTTTAGTGGTTAATGTTTGTATCTCACAAACTCGAGGTTGTGGGATTAACACTAACGGCCCGTTTGGTTAGTGGTCATAAATAGTGGTAATGATAATGAAACTTAGTGTAAATTTGTAAAGAGGTTCTCATGTCAATAACCATGGGGAATGAAACTTTATCACAAAACATGGTTTCCCTTTATAAATTTCCATTACCACCCAATACCACCTTCCCAAGTGGTAATGGATAGTAATGAGATTTTAGGAAGAAAATTTATATCTTGGGATGAAGTACCATTACCATAGGTAATGACATTGGATTTCTAGTACAAATTTACACTATAATGCATTACCATTCCCACCATTTATGGCCTCTTACCAAACGGGCCGTAAGGGCATTTTTGGAGGTGGGATTCTTCTTCCCCCCCAACCCAAAGGGGCCTTGCCTATTAAGCGGGATCGGGCTGATTTGTTAGAGGTTTTGGTCCAGTTTGGCACTTCTCCCTACCCCAAGAAATAAAAGAAATATAAAAAGGGCGTATGTTAGGATCGAAGGGTGTAATTATGTGTTATCCGGGCACTTAAGTTAGTACCAGTTACAATTTATATGCTGCCACTTCCATTATTTTTCTAGTTACTGACTTTTGGTTTCTTGTGTTTCTGTTGAATAAGGCTATTAACAGGGTCAATCCTCGCACATGAAATGATGCATGCATGGTTACGGCTCAGTGGTTACCCCAATTTGAGACCCGAGGTTGAAGAAGGAATATGCCAAGTATTAGCTCATATGTGGTTGGAATCTGAAATCATTGCAGGTTCTAGCAGTAGTAGTGGTCCATCCTCATCTTCCTCGTCAGGCTCATCGGAGCCCGGATCATCTTCTTCTACCAGTAATTCTTCAAAGAAAGGTAAAAGGTCTCAGTTCGAGAGGAAACTTGGTGATTTTTTTAAACACCAAATCGAGTCGGATGCTTCACCTGCCTATGGAGATGGATTCAGAACAGGTAACCAAGCGGTGAGCAAGTATGGACTTAGAAGAACCCTTGACCATATACGATTAACAGGGACATTCCCCTGTTGAGGAAAGACACAAATTTTTTACCAGTGTAATTCTTGCTATACAGATGAATACTGGAAATGCATTAAAGGGTTCACAGATTATAGGAATCAAATGAATATATCTTCTACATTGTTTCTGTGTACCACATATATGTTTCTCTTCTTTTCTTTTTCTTTTGTGATTATTTTGATGTATAAAATTTAAAACCATTAACTCTTCTACTGACGCATGTATTACTTTACTGGAAAAGGCAGAATACCCATATTTGTCTCCATTAGAAAAAAAAAAAGAAGGAATACCTATATTGACATTAAATCAGTTTGGCGCATTTTCAGTTTATTTTCGGTTTTGTTTTTGTGGTTCTTACAAATGGAAAGAGCTATGATAAGTAGATAGGTTTTTGAGCATGTATGTATCTCGATTATTAGTGTCCCCAATGTCCAAAGACTACTCTAGTCTGACCTTACTAGTCTTGATAGTTGCTTGTCTGAATTGATTGGTCCTGAACTTTTTTTGGACTGGACTCGGACTCAAATTTTGGGCAGTTCTTACTTATTATAAACTTATCATTGTTGTAATATATTTGGGCAGTTCTTACTGTTTATGTCGTTACGATACTTATTTTAACTTATTGGCCTTAAGCCTAATTTGTGTTCTCTTCAACTTATAAAATATGTTTCAGGTTCAATAAGTTCAGATCAGGTGTAATCAGGTTTGATTAGGTCTAACACAACACTCAAAATAAGTTCCAATAAGGGTTAATCAGGTCTAATAAGTTCAATTCATGTTTTTTCAGGTGAAGAGAACACACTCTTGATCTGAACTTATTTGAATCTTTAGCTCAAAACACAATTTATATACTAGATAGTATTAGTTTCCCCGAAATTAACAAGTGAAGAGTACATACTTAAAATTTAAATTTATTTGTCTTCTAAGGTTATCTCCAAAGTTTAGCTAGATACTAGGTAGTATTATTGCATCAAAATTTGAGATTGATATATACTAAGGGCTATACTACAATTTTTATCTTGCTCATTTTTAATATAATTTGATTAAAAATAAAGAAATCTAGAGCTTTCCACTTTCCGTTCACTGTTTCACCTGTCACCTTCCTTTCTGTATAATCCAAGACCCTAACTTGTTCCTTCCATTACCTTTACTTCAACCAACAAGGCAACATAATGACATGAAACCAATATAACAAAAACTATCATGAGAACTGATAATTTCACTAATACTGATACAGACTTTTTTTCTAGGGAAATTATTACAGTTCTATGATTTCAAGATCCACAATTACATATGCATACAACCTATTCAAACAAATTTTACATAGATTTTTAACACTGTCAACAATGATAACTCTTTTTGACCCCAACCCCACACCCACCACAAAAAAGTTGGTAACTCTAGCCGCCGTTAGGGGTGTAAGCGGGCTGCGAAAGATCTAGAGTCCAATCCAGTCGAGTCCAAACTTGTCGGACTGGACTGGACTGAATTTTTTTTGGACTGGACTCGGACTCAAATTTTCGAGTCCAATTATTTTCGGACTGGATTTGGACTCACCCCTTTAGAGTCCAATAAGTCCAGTCCAATCCAAAAATATTTTTATATATAATATATATTTGATATTTATATATATAATATAAAAGATGTATATGACTTATTTTATGGAATAGATATAATGAGCTTAATTTTTCAAATTCAATTATGAGGAAACATTGTGAATCATTGAATCTAAATGGGGAAAAAAAATAATATAATAATCGGACTGGACTGGACTGGACTGGATTCGGACTCAAGAAAAAATTATCGGACTGGAACAAACTGGACTCAATAACTATTTGGATCAGATTTGGACTCAATTTCTCGAGTCCAAAAAACTTTGGTCTGGATTTGGATTTGGCAAAGTCCAATCCAGTCCAATCCACTTACATCCCTAGTAGCCGTAAGTGCCTTAACAAACCTTATTTGCATTTTTTATGAATGGAAGTGCTAATTCTTAAATTTCCTAATTAGGTAATCTTCCAAAAAGAAAACTTGGATGGATCGGATTTGCAATAACTTATTGTGCATCAAAAATCATATGATATAGTCAGTTTTAGTTCGATATAATCACCTTTTATATAGTCAGTTTTTGTATGATATAGTTAGTTTTCATATGATATAATCAGGTTCATTTTGTAATATAATCAGTTTGTATGTGAAAAATTCAATCTAGGTGCATAATAAATTATTATGAACCCGATCCACCCTTTTCATCTTGCAAACCCCAAACAAAAATAACAACTATACTTGAAAGTTGTAACTATTTTTCGCGCCACATCTGGGAAAACCGAATGTTCCTTCCTCCCCTTTACTGCGCTTCTAATCTTCTTCTTCTCCTACACCTCCATTTATGCTATCTTACAGTTTTGAGTTTACCCAGAAAAAACTCAATTAGTATGACTAAATACATTTTGTTTTCCTAAAAACCTATGAAATATGTCCCCATTACAACTTCCAAATAATTTAGCATTCTAAACCCTAAATTATCTTAGCTTAATTAGCAGAATCTTCATTTTCATCGTCATCCATGAAGATTAATGTTGATATATTTTTGGTATGATCTCCTTTTGCTTTTTATTTGAGTTCAATATTCATGCACACCAACTGTTCGATATTTGTTCTATGAGAACTCAAAACAGTTACTTCAGAAATATTGTTGAGTTATGTTTAATAAGCAAGATCATCCTATTCTGATCTGGGTTTTTTGTTAGGATTTTATTTATCCAATGTTTATAAGGACCTTATTCAAAGTGCATAATTTATTTTCTAACATAACCTATCAATCCCGTGGCTTTTCTGAGAGAATTGTACCAAATCAAGTCTCTAAGTACTTCTCTCAGGCTAAACTCATAGACTCGATACGTCTAAGTCTTCGGTCTGGATCTCCTGATTTGCTTCTTCCTTTACTAAAGAATCCACATTTGGATTCTTTTGTAGTCGCGAATGCTCTTCGTTCTGCTCCTTCCCCTGAATCTGCTCTGTCCTTAGTTGAAGCCCTCAAAACGGTGCCTAATTTTTCACATACCCAACATACTCTTCATGCAATTGCCAAAATCCTAGCTAGGTCAGGTCGTACTCGTCATCTGGAAAAGCTGGTTGATGCCATCAATAATGGGAAATTTCCAAAGGTGCAACCTGTTAGTTTTGTGGACCAAATGCGGTTGTATGCTACCGCGAGAGATATTGACTTGGTACTTCATGTTTGGGATGAACTTCGTGCCAAAGGTAAACGCCCATGTATTGAATCTTATAACATAGTCATGGGCCTTTATGTAATAATGGGCAAGGACATCGAAGCCATCCAGATATTTCGTCGCATGATGCAAGAAGGGGTGATCCCCAACTCACGGACATATACTATAGTTATTGAGCACCTTGTTAACTCTGGGAAAGTAGACAAGGCAAAAGAGGTTTTTTGTATCTTGCCAAGGATGAGGGTTAAGCGTACTCTAAGGCAATATTCCCTTCTTGTAGAGGCATTCTTGAATATTCAGCAATATGAGGCTGTGAAGACCCTTATTGGAGACATGAAAATGGAAGGGATTCTGCCTCCAAGATCTATGCTATTGTCATTGCACCGTATGACTGACACAGGAGTTTTAGAGGAGAGTGATGATTTTATTAAAGAGATGGTACCAGATAGTAGAATTAAGAACATAGAGTTACGTGCAGATTTCATTGATGATGACAATGAGGATGATGGTGATGATTGCAGCCGAGAAGCTGTTGTTCATAGTGTTCAGTTGAAGCCATGGTTGGACCCAAGTGCTTTGGCAAGTGCATTGCGGCACTGGAGAGATGATGATATATTTGCTTTGGAAGAAGCTAAACTTGTGTGGACTAGCCGCTTGGTTTGCAAGATGGTTAGGCACTTTAAATCATCTCAAACAGCATGGCAATTTTTCTGCTGGGTTGCTAATCAACCTGGTTTTGTGCATGATATTCACACTTATTCAGGCATAATCACAAAAGTAGCGAGCCATGGGAGAGTTGATCTCGTTGATGATATATTGTTCAAACTGAAGAACGAAGGAATTAAATTAGCGAATAGCACAGTAAGACAAATTATTGATTTTTATGGCCTTTCCAAGGAAGGATCTGCTGCTTTAAGAATTTTCCATGATGTTAAAGTGCTATGTGATCACATCTCCAAATTCGATATGGTGCTTTTATATTCCTCTCTGTTACGAACATTGCTCAAGTGCGGATTGGATGGTGATACCATATATACTGTGAATGAGATGTTATCTATGGGAATTCACCCTGATGCTCAGACATTTTCCGGTTTGATGCATCATTTTGCTGTTCGAGGTGATTTCAGAATTGTACAGAAGCTACTCGAAATGGTAAGACAGTGTGGTGTAGAGCCAGATGCTTACATGTATAAGACACTTGTTCGTGCTTACTGTAAGTGTGGAAGGGCTACTCTTGCACTAAGATTATTTGAAGACATGAGGAACTCAGGTTTTGTGCCTGATGTAGAGACAAAGTCATTGCTGGTCAAAGGACTTTGGAAGGAAGGAAGACTAAGAGAAGCTTCCCTTATTGAAGAGACTTGTAAGGAGCGAGAGGACATCCTTCCACTACCTTCTTCTGGTCAGATGTTCAATGTTAGCTCAGCAGATGTTATAAATGTACACAAGCTATATAGTGGGAGTTTCTAAGACTATTGGTTGGTGGTCCTATGCGATACTCATATGTACTTTTTTCAGCTGATTCACATAGTGTTATGCTTTTATGTGCAGCTTCTCCTTGAATTTGCAGGTAATGATATTGTTTCCTCATTCTTTTCTCCTTTTAGTTTGAATCTTATGTCTTG
Source organism: Beta lomatogona (assembly GCA_947646795.1). Lineage (NCBI taxonomy): Eukaryota > Viridiplantae > Streptophyta > Magnoliopsida > Caryophyllales > Amaranthaceae > Beta > Beta lomatogona. The sequence goes on along the minus strand of CANSNZ010000063.1, from coordinate 12,054,524 downwards.
CATGTTGCTTCAGTTTCTGATCTAGGTTTGCCTCCAGCTTGTTTCAGATTTCTCCTTTTTTATGATTCAAGGTGCTTTAGATTTGAGCAACTGATCTTCAACTATATGCTTATGTATATTTGGGAACTTTTTAAATCTTGTACCAAAGAGAGAAATAGAATGTCAGTTTAGTACTTCATTGACAGCTATAATAAACATAATCCTGCTGGTGAAGTATCAGATATGTGAAGCTCAGAAGAAAAAAAGCCTTCTGTATACAGATGGAGCGGACACAATTTATGAGTGTATCAGTTATAAATTACGTATAAGCTACTTTCTAAACTTATTCCTGAAAACTTTCCTGGTCTAGACCCTTTCTTATCATCGTACAGAAAAGTTGGATATAATGTCTGCATAACATCAGTTTTGTGGATTACCACAATAAAATTACCTATTAGCTAGGAGTATAACTGTAAATGTAGGTCAACAAAAAGGCTGATATTACAAATTTAACAAGTAAAAAGATGCCTACTAGCGGAAGGGGGGTGTGATGCAAGTTTCGAGTACCCTTTCTCAGAGAATGGTATCATTCAAGCTTCTCAAAGCTGTCGTGCTTGAATTCACAGCGATGTTTCCCAGGTCATTGACATGTTCAGAACTTTTGATAGAGACCTTACAATTTCCTCCATATCCGGCCTGCTTGATGGATCTCTATTTAGGCAATATTCTATTAGTCTAGCTATGGACATAGCAGATTCAGAAGGATAATTCCCCTTAAGGGAAGGATCCATCAAACTCCTGAGCTGATCCTTTCCCTTCGTTTCATCAAAAACACCCACGAAAACCTCTGATAAATTCCCGTTTAGCCGTTCATATAGATTAGCGATGTTTTTGCCTGTGAGTACCTCTAGCAATAGCATCCCAAAAGCATATACATCTAGTTTTGGCGAGAGCTGACCTTTCTCTCGATACTCTGGTGAAAGGTAGATTTCCTCAGATGTAGTTTGACCTCTTTGCGCTTCTGCAAATCTTGCTGGCCTGAAGTTACTGATCTTTGCTCTGAATTCACTGTCAAGGAGAATACTACTGCTCTTGAGATCCTTGTAGACATAAGGAGGGATATTATAGCTGTGGATGTAATTAAGCCCTCTGGCAACATCTAACACAACTTGCATCCTCTGTGTCCAACTTAAGAATTTCTGATTAGTGTTACTGCTGAAAATCCAATCACTCAGAGGCCCATTTGATGCATACTCGTAGATGAGAAACCAGTGCCCTTCATTAAAGCACACCCCTAAAACACGAATAAGATTGAAATGGTTGATCTTGTCTAGGGAACTTATCTCCTTGGATACATCCCCTTTCATCTTCTTAATGGCGATCAGATCACCATTCATTTTACCCCGGAAAACAGTGCCCTTGACCTGTGAACCAGGGCTGAAGTCATCTGTTGCATACTGCAACTCGAGGAAATTATATACTTTCATAGATTGAGCTATGTTGGCTAAGCTTTCTAGAGACTCGCGGTGTTCAACCTCCGTTTTCTTCCATATAGGATTCTCGTATGCCTCAAATGTCTCGGTGGGTAGAATATCTGCTTGTGCCTTTGTTTGTCGCGAACACATGCAGTAAACTGAAGTTATAATGACCAAGATTATGACTATCCCCGCAACGGCTCCAATGACGGCATAAGCTGACATCTTTTTTGAGGTTAAAATGATAATGGTGGTTGTTTGGCAGGTATATGAACTCTGAATCTGGTGGTGGATTTTCTTCCCCCCTATTTCAATAACTAAAATAAGATGGTGGAATGAAAATTTGATAGAATAGGGCCCTGAATTTTAGAGAATGATCATATATGTTTGTTCAGGTGATGGATCATTTCCAGAAGGCAAAAGAAAGTTAGCATTTGATAGAGTTTTCATTAAGAAGTATTACGTGCAAACTATCTTTGGTTGACCATCTTTTGTGATTTTATTTCAAACGAATCAACGAAATCCAACCTGTAAGAAAGTTGGTCAAGCTTCATGGTGAGCATTAAACATTTCATGTCGTAGTTCATGGACACATTCACTTCATTAAATTGTAATGACAAGCTCTCCACTAACTAAAAACTATGTGAACTAATATTATGATATATTAGGTCAATATCTTGCTAGTCTCCCTTGATCTCGCTTAATAATTCATGAAGCCTTGCACCTTGAGTCCTTGATGCTTTTTCTAGATAAGACTATAATTTTGTTTATTTGCTCGTTTACAGAGTTCCAATTCTATTATATATCCATATAGCTACTTCTTTTGTCTCATAATACATTATCAATTTGCTTTAGGCATAAAGTTTTAGGGTTAATAGATGGGCCTTTTAAAAGATGTCGTGGATTCATTGTGGGAACTGGGAAGAGATAAAAATAATAGATCTAATTGTAGATAATGGGTAATTATTTATTGAATATTTAAAAAGTAAATATGATGCATCTATTAGAGTCTGGATATAGTGAGTAAAGTATTTTGGGTCATCTTATAATGATAAACTTGTGACATTTGACAATTATAATCAAAATCTTAATTATAAAACTTATAATAAACTTATGTTTTTTTGAGATTGTATTTTCAATATCAGACCATATAAAATGCTTCTTACCTATAAAATGCTTCCAATTCATGGTCTCCAGCTTTAACGGGTTGAGCTCCAATAAGCTGTTGGAACTCAAAACACAATTAAATATATTTAATTTAAAAGGATTCCAACATGGGGATGTAGCTCAAATGGTAGAGCGCTCGCTTTGCATGCGAGAGGCACGGGGTTCGATCCCCCGCATCTCCAAATTTTTGCCTAGCAGTATTTCATTCTGCTTTTGCACCCAAAATAAGGTTTTCATTGTCCAACATCTGCATTCTTCTGTGTTTTCTGGCTAGTAAGATAAATACTGAATAAAGATCGTATAATTGCTATGTAGTTTACGTATATAGTAACAAGTATAATAATATATATTTTTGGTTAACTACAACTCTACAAGAAGCTATGCTGGATAATGATGCAAATGCTATCGAATATCAAATTTATACGACATCTATGTATAAGATATAACACATGTTTGAACGCATGAAACAACCTATTCCCTCCGTTTCATTTTAATCTACACACTTTCCTTTTTAGTCCGTTTCTTTTTAATCTACACACTATTGCTTTTTCTATTTTTGGTAATATGTCACATCTACTTTCTCCTCTTTTTCCACCCATGTCATCCACTTTTTAATATTTCAACCCACTCTTTAGTTTCTCTCTCTCACTTTTCATTTTCTCTCTCATAATTTTGCACTTTCTCCGTAGTTCTTCCCCAAAGTGAATTGAGTAAATTAAAAAGAAACGGAGGGAGTATTTGAATGAAAAAGCAACTTAAAATAGAAACTAAATAATGAAGCTTTTGGTTGAACAGAAACAATTATCATATCCAAGCTAGATATTTCCACGCAAAGAAGCAATTACAAATTTACAACACAAATCTTGTATTTCAAATATCATAATAAACTTGAAACAATAGCAGCAGTACTCGCTCCCCAGATAAGCATCCGAGCTAGATATTCTGCACACAAAGAAGCAACTGCAAAATCTTGTATTTCAAAGATTATAAACTTGAAACACTAGCAGTACTCGATCCCCATATAAGCGAGGTTGTCAAAGTTCTAGACAGAATTTGCACAATTTCATCCATGACTGGACGACTTCCTGGATCTTTACTCAAGCAACGATCAACTAGCACGAGTATAATATACGCAATATCAGCAGGATAATCCTCCCCAAGTGAAGGATCAATCAATTCTTTCAAGCTTGAAAATCCATCTTTCTCACTCAGCACAGGGCCTAAGACCTCTGATAAGTGAACCTTTACTCCTTCATAAAGGTAAGCAACATCTTTCCCAGTCAACATCTCTAGCAGCAGAACACCAAATGCATAAACATCAAGCATAGGAGACACTACTCCGTTCTCTAAATACTCGGGAGCCAAATAACCCTTTGTTCCCACAATATGAGTTGTTAGAGTGAATTGACCATCATTCCCTTTAACTGGTCTTGAAAGCCCAAATTTCGCAATTTTTGCTCTGAACTCGGTATCAACAAGTACATTACTACTCCTTATATCCTTGTGAACATGTGGTGGACTTGTATATGTATGAAGATAGTTCAGCCCTGTGGCAACATCACAAGCCACCTGCATTCTCTTTCCCCAACTCAAGGCTTTCCAATCTGAGTTATTGTTTTGGTAGATCCAATCACTTAAAGCTCCATTACTTGCATATTCATAAACAAAGTACCAAACACCATTTTCGAAACAAACTCCCAATAATCGGATGAGATTTAAATGGTTAATCTTGTTTAGTACACTAATCTCTTTACTGACATCTCCATCCATCTTCTTGATTGCCACTTCATCACCCTTAACATTTCCTTTATATACGGATCCGTTAATCCAATGATCAGAGCTGAAATTTACTGTCGCTGCTTGCAAGTCCTTGAAACTGTATACTTTTAGGGAAGCTATTTTTGATATGCTCTCAAGAAACTCTAAGGATTCAGTGTCTGTCATTGGTTCCTTCTGCAGAAGGGTCTCTTCTTGTGCTTCAGATGACACGATTGGATCACTTTTCTTCTTCATACTTATCTTCATAAACATAAAGAAAAATAGGATCCCTGCAACAGCAACAAATGCACCACCTGTAACTACACCTACCGCGAAAAATACCCATTTCTTACTCGAACTCCCACTAGATGACCGTGGTGTGGCTGTAGGAGGAAGAGATGGTGGAGAGGATGATGGGGGTGGTACAGAAGGAAGATAGTCCATTACAGAACCATTTGGTGGGTTATGCAACGGAACAAGAAGGGTTGTAAAAGGTTCGATATCAGAATTTTGCTCGGATTTTTCATTGGCTTCGAGTGTTTGCCCAACATCAGCTCCAAATTTTATAGCTATATCAGCAACTTCATTCCCTTCTTGAACCACAAAGCTCATGAGGTACCTAATCCCTACATTAAGTTGCCTACTTGTAGGACAAGCACACCTTAGAGGTATAGTAAGTCTTTCATTAGGAAATATATCTACTACATTTGGACTGATTTTCTGAGTTCGAATAGCATTACAAGTTGTCAAACCTTCAAAGGTCCTGTTAGCTATCACATAGTAATTTTCACCAGTTTGAACAACATGAGTGGTGTTGGTTTGGTAAAATCTACCTGAACACAAGCATGTCACAGGGACGATCACCTCTGTGTTTGTGGCCAAGGTCATGTTATCCGAGATGTTGCTGTTGATGACGGACATCTGAGACGCATTGGCAGATAGAAGGGAAGCAATGGAAGATAGGGTATTGTAGGGAGGCTGAGCCCTATAAATGAGGAAAGACTGGCAAGTTCTGTTCACACCATTGCAGGTGTACCCAAGAACAGAAGTCACGTTGTTATTTGCAGGGCAAATATTTGAAGCATAAGGTTGCTGGGATGTAATCAAGTAAGGGAAGAAAATCAAGAAGAGAAGAATGGTGTAAGCTAATGAAAGAGAAGCCATTTAATTTGGATTGGACTTTTGGCTTAAGGTGAGAAACATGGTATGATTTATATAGCAAGGTTTCTGAAATGATGCATTCTACTCATTAATAACAGTATTAATAATTGTTCTTGAAAGGCATTTTAGGAGGTGATTTAAGTTGGACAGCTACAGGAAGTTAAGTTGACCATCTATATGATTGCTTTTATGGAAAAAAATAATGGAAGAAAGAATGTGGGAACTGGGAAGTTCATTTTTATTTTTTTTTGGTGCGAATGAGCCACAAGGGCGGGGATGAGAATCGATCCCAGGATCACCTAAAACCGGGAGGGAAGCTCTAACCAATTGAGCTATCCCTCACTCTCACTGGGAAGTTCATAGATGGGTGATAAAAGTTCATATGTGGTCCATGAGAATAAGTAGTATTTAAGACAATATTTAAGCACATAAGAGGGATTTGCAAAGATGCTACTATGGACTATGATATATACAAGGTTTTAACATTACAGAGTGACAAGTGTTATTTACCCTTTTCAAGTGATACAAAAAGATAAGTTTAACAAATATAAGAAAATATGTTATGAGCTGGTAGATGGATACCGCAAGAAAAAAAAAATGGGGGGAAGGAAGAAAGACAAAAAGAAAAATAATATAAAAATACTATATTATTGTACCTTTGAAAATGCCATTTCTTAATTATAGGGATTAGAACAACAAAATGTCTATTATATACTCAAGTACACTAAGGAATACATAAACTTAACATTGATGATGTTGTATACACACAACTTAAGTATGACAGTTCCTCTCTTACTTAACATTGATGATGTATACACACAACTTATGAGAGTTCCTCTCTCACTTAACATTGATGATGTTGTATACACACAACTTATGACAGTTCCTCTCTTACTTAACATTGATGATGTTGTAATCTAATTCCCAGTTACAGTTTGTAAAAGAAAGGGTGAAGTCCTATAATATCTGAGCCCACCCTATTGCCCCATTGGGCGAACTGTCTATTATCTCCTTTATTATCACCAATGAAAGAGTAGGTCATTTTATGAATTAATGGGGTCATTTTTAAATAATGGGTCACCCGTGCCTTAAAGGGGTCACTTGTACCATAAGTGACTCATTTAGGATAGCAAATTACCCATGACTTACTATAAATCATGGTAAGACGGTCTTATATGAGACATAGGGATGAAAGAGAAACTAAATTACTAAACATAAAGTTTTATTGGTTGAACAAAAGCAAGTTTCATGTTCACGTTAGATTTTTGTACACAAGTTTCTTCACTCATATGTAAAAACAAGTCACAGTATTGCAAGACAATAAAGAGACAACATACATATGATAACTGCCACATAAAACTACTTATGACATGATCATGAACTTGAAGTACTAGCAGAAGTACTAGATCCCCAGATAAGTGAGGTCGTCAAAGTTTTCGACACAATCTGCACGACTTCATCCATAGTAGGGCGACTTCCTGGGTCTTTTCTCAAACAACGATCAACTAATACGAGCATAGAATACGCTATATCAGCAGGATAATCATCCCCAAGGGAAGTATCTACAAATTTCTTCATGTTCAATCTTGGGCCTAAAATCTCTGATAAGTTAACATTAACCCCTTCATAAAGATAAGCAACATCTTTACCAGTTAACATCTCTAGCAACAGAACACCAAATGCATAAACATCAAGCATGGGAGAGACTATTCCGTTCTCCAAATACTCAGGAGCCAAATAACCCTTTGTCCCCACTATATGCTTTGTTAATGTAAATTGGCCATCATTCCCTCTGACTGGCCTTGAGAGCCCAAATTTGGCAATTTTTGCCCTGAACTCTTTATCTAAAAAAACATTGCTGCTCTTTATGTCCTTATGAACATGTGGTGGGTTTGTATAGCTATGAAGATAGTTCAGCCCGGTAGCAACATCACAAGCTATTTGCATTCTCTTTCCCCAACTCAAGGTTTTTCCATCGACTTTGTCTTCGTTGATCCACTCGCTCAAAGCTCCATTACCTGCATATTCATAAACAAAGTACCAAACCCCATCCTGAAAGCAAACTCCCAATAACCTGATGAGGTTAAAATGGTTGATCTTGTTTAGTACATTGATCTCTTTGCTGACATCTCCATCCATCTTCTTGATTGCCACCTCATCACCATTAACATTTCCCTTGTATACCGATCCTTTAATCCAATGATCGGAGCTGAAATCCTCTGTCGCAGCCTGCAAGTCCTTGAAACTATATACTTTAAGTGAAGCTATTTTAGATATGCTTTCAAGAAACTCTAGAGATTCAGTCTCAGTCTCTTGCTTTGCAATTGCAAGAGCCTTTTCTTGTGCTTCAATGTTATGGGATGACACAATTGGATCGCTTTTCTGTTTCACACTCGCCCTTAGAAACACAAAGAAGAGAATGATTCCTGCAACTGCAACAAATGCACCGCCTGCAACCACCCCTACCCCGAAATAAGCCCATCTCCTACTCGAACTGACATTAGATGACGGCGTTGATGGTGTGGTTGTAGGAGGCAGGGACGGTGGAGATGATAGCGGGGGTGGTACATAAGGAGGATACTCCATTCGAGAGCCATTTGGTGGGTTCTGTAGTGGAACAAGAAGGGTTGTGAAAGGTTGAATAACAGAGTCATCCTCAGATTTTTCATTAGCCTCAAATGTTTGCCCCAAATCAGCTCCAAAATCATTAGCAATACCCCCAATACTATGGCCTGGTAGGATCACAAAGGTCAAAAGATACCTGATCCCCATGCTAAGTTGCGTCTCTGTAGGACAAGCACACCTTAGAGGTATAGTAAGCCTCTCATCAGGGTATACATTTACTATATTTGGACTGGTTTTTTGAGTCCGGATAGCATTGCAAGTAGTCAAACTCCCAAAGATATCGTTGTTTATCAGGTAGTAATTTTCACCAGCTTGAACAACATGAGTAGCATTGGCTTGGTAGAAACTACCTGAACACGAGCACGTAACAGGAACGAAAACCCGCGTGTTTGTTGCCAAGGCCATGCTTTCAGAGATGTTGTTGTTGATTGCTGACACCTCAGATGCGTTGGCGGATAAAAGGGAAGCAATGGAAGAGATGGTATTGTAAGGAGGCCGGGTTCTGTAAAGGAGAAAAGACTGGCAAGTTCTGTTTACTCCATTACAGTCATACCCAAGAACAGAAGTGGCATTATTAGATGCAGGGCAATTTTCATCACCGTAAGGCTGTTGAGCTGTGATCAAGCTAGGGAAGTAAATTAAGGAGAGAACAAAGTTGGCGTAAGTCAATGACTGAAACGCCATTTAGAATGGAATTGGCTTTTTAAAGGAGATAATATAAGAGGGAAACATGGTAAGATTATATAGTAAAATTTTATGAAATAATGTATTGTGATTGATAACAACTTCAATCATTAAAAAAAGTTGTCTTCTTCAAAGGCAGTCTAGGAGGGGATATTTGTCTAGGAAAGCTACAAGTTTGCTAGCTTGACCATCATCATCCAATTAAAAGAAACAAGGAAAAAGAATGATAGGAGAATTGAAATGTTGAAAGATGGTTGATAAAAACTCAAATAGTTACAAACTCACATATAACAGAATGAGAGATCAAAATGTTTACACACACAAAGAAAGTAGCATAAAATGAATGAGAAAAAATTATTATGAAAGGTGATATAAAAAAAAGGAAATTGGAGAAGACAGAGAGATTTATGGGAGAGAATTCATGTATCTAAACAAAATTATTGTTTGGGTTTTGTAATTAATGCCTAATAGAGAGTAGTGCCATAGGACTTACATATTTGTTGATCACGTCTTTAATATATTAGTATAGATAATGGGGAAATCGGGTGATGGGGGGTTCTGTGTAAGTCAACGTTCAACTACATAAGGGAGATTTGTAATGATATTCTTATGATGCAAGGTAATGGGTGACATGTTTGATAAGTTAAACAATTTAAGAAATATGCTACAAAGTTTGAACTAGTAGATGAGCCCCGGTCCACCCTCTCACACAACTTTTTAAAGAAAAAGAGCTAGTTGATGCATTTCATTCATGGTGTTGGAAAGTTGAAAACAAAATGTCATTTTCTAAAATAGTTGTACTTCTAACAAATATGTTGTGAATTTTGGAGTTAGATCAATGTAACAACTATTCTAGCGCCATATTTCTTCTCGAGGCTAAGGGTAAGGGATAAAAGCATAAGATTGTAAACAAGTTCTAAACTTTGGTGTAAGATGGAGGTATATGATTGTACAGGAGTTTTACAGGGGATTCGTGAGGGTCTATTACTCGCCCTCCAGTATGGCTTTAAATTGGTGCTCTTTTCTGACTGTAAACAGGCCACGCAACTCCTTGACCAAGAAGTAACCCAAACTAACATTTATACTAATGTTCTATGTAAATGCAGGGAGTTAGGCAGGACATTTGAAAAGTTCAAGATTCGGCACTGCAGGAGGCAAGACAACAAACTTGCAGACAAGATGGCGAAGTACTGTATGGCACACGAGGATCCACAAATATGTAATAGCGTAGCTAGTATTTTCACCCAGGTTCCGAGCTATTGCGTAGAAACTTACCTAGAAGAATGTATTAGTAATGATACTATGGTTTACTCTAGGGAGTTGTCTGGCACAATGTTCTAATTTAATGCATCCCTTATTTCACCAAAAAAAATCATCACCAAAATATTCTCATCCCAAATTATCGAACACTTGTGTACAAATAAAAAGGAGATAATACTTTTTTTTTGAAAGACAAAAAAGAACATTTTTTTTTTATAATTAACAAAAAAGAACATACACAAAGAAACTCCAAATGAATACTAGAACTTCTAGATAACTACTTAATTCATGTAGAAGTATATAATACCCTTAAGGAATCCAATGAAGTTAACGAGTAAAAGTAAAAAATAAATGAGGAAAAAAACTTCTAATTCTCTGTCACAAGTTAATTATCATGTTGATCGAGTAATTTGAGATGTGATACGTTAATCAAACCTGAGAAGGTATAAGAATCAATTAATTAATGCCAAAATTAATGAGATTGGGGTGGTGTAATTAGGGCATGTTCTCCCCAGCTTATTTTCAGTTCATTTCGGTTTAGTTCAATTCAGTTCAGTTGCAATCAATTCAGTTCAGTTTAGAATCAATTAATTAATGGCAAAATTAATGAGATTGGGGTGGTATAATTAGGGCACGTTCTCCCCAACTTATTTTCAGTTCAGTTCAGTTGCAATAAATTCAGTTCAGTTCAGTTCAGTTCCAATCAGTTCAGTTCAGTTTAGTTTAGTTCAGTTCCTAAATTATTATCATTACTATTAGTTATAATTTAGTTCAATTCAGTTCAGTTCATTTCAGTCTAATTCAGTTCATTTTACTTTAATTCAGTTCAGTTGCAATCAGTTCAGTTCAGTTCAATTCAGTTGTTTTATGCCGAAAAGAACAGGCCTTAGAGCCAGTTAAGCAAGGGCTTGCTATTAGGTGACTCCATCACTCCATGGAGTATGTAATAGAAGTATCAAGTTTCCTGAGTCATAAAAAATAAAAACAAGGTTTTTAAACTTGCTCTACCTAACTCATTTTAAATAAGGTTTAACAACCCTGATGTTGATCCAGAAACTTTGTACAAGCTAACAGTCAAACCTTTGACATCTCACATCTAGATGCTTCTAAGCTTATCCAAGTACACAAACAAAAACATGATACAATACTATGTCACATTACTTATGGTATTCGGAATTCAGATAGCTTGTTAAAGTATATATAATTATAATAATAAGATAAACATACATAAAAAAGGACATGTTTATTCTTATATTATCTGATTTCAAGAATTCAGAAACTTACGTGAAATATAACAACAATCCTAAATAAAATTGAAGAACAAGGCAGCCAAGTCAATCCTCCCACTTTTATCAGAAATTCCCTGCTAAGTTCCCACGATCTACATATATCAGTCATTTGAATCAAGATTAATAAGTGTATCTATCTATATATACGAAGTGTGTAGTAAGACTAGTAACTAGACGTTGTCTATGTTATGATTACACGGCTCATTTAAGACTTAGAATCCTCAAATTCTAACACAAATATGTTCAAATAGGAACCCGAGTACACACAACATTTTTTATTATATTGTATACATGTTCAAATAGGAAGTGATTTTGAACATAAAACTTTAAGAAGTAAGAACTCACAAGGAAAACTTGTGTTATGTAGTACATAAAAGTCCATAAATAAAAGATCCATGCATCACGCCGGATCACCAACTATTACATTTTGGTAGCAAAAGTTTCAGAAAACAATTAATACAACTTTGCCAACTTCCTTCTAACAAATACTTCAGAATTTCATGGAAATTCTCGTCAGATATGTTCACAAGTCCTTCCTATTAAAAAAAAAATGTCACATATGACATACTCACCACGTTTAAGAAAAGGAAAAAAAAAAAAATAGGGGCATCACAGTGGTCAGTGGATAGCTTCAAACAGGTGAAGAAGAGAATTAGGCAAAAACTTAAAACTAAGTGCTATATATAACTAGTCTCAAGATTATGCTGAACTTGAGATAGTACTAGCAGAAGTACTAGATCCCCAGATAAGTGAGGTCGTCAAAGTTTTCGACACAATCTGCACGACTTCATCCATAGTAGGGCGACTTCCTGGGTCTCTTCTCAAACAACGATCAACTAATACGAACATAGAATACGCTATATCAGCAGGATAATCATCCCCAAGTGAAGTATCTATAAATTCCTTCATGTTCGAAATCCCATCTTCATCAGTCAACACTGGGCCTAAAATCTCTGATAAGCTTACATTAACCCCTTCATAAAGATAAGCAACATCTTTACCAGTTAACATCTCTAGCAACAGAACACCAAATGCATAAACATCAAGCATGGGGGAAACTATTCCGTTCTCCAAATACTCAGGAGCCAAATAACCCTTTGTTCCCACTATATGCTTTGTTATTGTAAATTGGCCATCATTCCCTCTAACTGGCCTTGAGAGCCCAAACTTGGCAATTTTTGCCCTGAAATCCTGATCTAGAAAAACATTGCTGCTCTTTATGTCCTTATGAACATGTGGTGGGTTTGTATAGCTATGAAGATAGTTCAGCCCGGTAGCAACATCACAAGCTATTTGCATTCTCTTTCCCCAACTCAAGGTTTTTCCATCGACTTTGCCTTCGTTGATCCACTCGCTCAAAGCTCCATTACCTGCATATTCATAAACAAAGTACCAAACCCCATCCTGAAAGCAAACTCCCAACAACCTGATGAGGTTAAAATGGTTGATCTTGTTTAGTACATTGATCTCTTTGCTGACATCTCCATCCATCTTCTTGATTGCCACCTCATCACCATTAACATTTCCCTTGTATACCGATCCTTTAATCCAATGATCGGAGCTGAAATCCTTTGTCGCAGCCTGCAAGTCCTTGAAACTATATACTTTAAGGGAAGCTATTTTAGATATGCTCTCAAGAAACTCCAGAGATTCAGTCTCAGTCTCTTGCTTTGCAATTGCAAGAGCTTTTTCTTGTGCTTCAAAGTTTTGAGATGACACAATTGGATCGCTTTTCTGCCTCATACTCTCCCTTAGAAACACAAAAAAGAGAGTGATTCCTACAGCTGCAACAAACGCACCGCCTGCAACCACCCCTACCCCGAAATAAGCCCATCTCCTACTCAAACTCACATTAGATGATGGTGGTGATGGTGTAGTGGTAGGAGGGAGGGACGGTGGAGATGATGGTGGGAGCGGTACATAAGGAGGATACTCCATTCGAGAGCCATTTGGTGGGTTCTGTAGTGGAACAAGAAGGGTTGTGGAAGGTTGAATAACAGAATCGTCCTCAGATTTTTCATTGGCCTCGAGCGTTTGCCCAACATCAGCTCCAAACTTGTCAGCAATAGGCCAAAAAGCATCCCCTGATTGGATCACATAGGTCATAAGGTACCTAATCTCTTCGTTGAGTTGCCTCGTCGTAGGACAGGCACACCTTAGAGGTATAGTAAGCCTTTCATTAGGAAATACATTTATTATGTTTGGACTGGTTTTTTGAATTTGAATAGCATTGCAAGTTGTCAAACTTCCAAAGATATCATTAGTTATCACGTAGTAATTTTCATTGGCTCGAACAACATGAGTGGCATTAGCTTGGTAGAATCTACCTGAACAAGAGCACGTCATAGGGACAATCACCTCCGTGTTCGTTGCTAAGGCCATATTTTCTGAGATGTTGTGATTGATCGCTGAAATCTGAGACGCATTAGCGGATAAAAGAGAGGCAATGGAGGAGACAGTGTTGTAAGGAGGCCGTGTTCTATAAATGAGAAAAGATTGGCAAGTAGTGTTTACACCATTACAATTGTACCCTAAAGCAGTAGAGGCGTTGTTATATACAGGGCAATTACTATCACCATAAGGCTGCTGAGATATGATCAAGTAAGGGAAGTAAATGAAGGAGAGAACAAAAGTGGCGTAACTCCATGAATGAGACGCCATTCGAAATGGAGGATTTGGCTTGGCAGAGGGGTGGTGGGATGGTGAAGGTGATCCATGGGAAAACTGGTATGATTATATAGTAAACTTTCTGAAAATAATGTATTATGATTGATAGCAACTTCAATCATTTTAAAATGTTATTGAAAGCCATTCTAGGAGAGGTTTCATGTAGGAAAGCTATGAGTAATTGCTAGGTTGACCATTAATTTTCATCCCAAACTCTTTAAAAAATGATATGGGTATAGGGAGTTGATTTGAAGTCAATGTTCAACTACATAAATGGGATTTGTAAAGATATTCTTGTGATGCAAGATAATAGGATGATATAGTGATAAGATTAATAAATATTAGAGAATTGTTATGGAGTATGAACTAGTAGATGCCCCTCTACCCCAAATAAATAAATATAAGGAAAAGAGAAACCTAGTAGATCCTTATTATTTATGCTGTTGGAATGTTCAAAGTTCAAACCATATTGTCATTTAGAGTTGTATTTCTAAAAAAATGCTATTCAAAGTTTAGATCAATACTGCCATGTTGATCGATTATATTTAATTAGTTATGTCATATTGATCGATTAAGTTTAATTAGTTATGTCATGTTGATCGACTAAATCTAGACGGAGGTAGCATAAAAATTTGATACAGATCGATACTTTTACAGATCGATACTTTTATTCGAAAAGATCACAAATTTGCCAAAAGATGTTTAGAACCATCCTGGAAAAACTGCAGGAACATTTTTCACTAGCAATAGAAAGAAAACTGTAGCTTATAGATTAAGGAGGAGGAAGAAATCAAGGGAGTCGATTGGTTGATCTGTGAAAATGTCAGATTGATTAGATTAGAAATCAACATGTTTAAATCATATATAATCAATTAGTGCAACCTGATAAACTACAATTTAATTTTTTTTTTTTTAAAAAAGTAAACACTTCAGAGAACTAAGACTAAGACATCAGCAAATTTGTCTTTGTTTTCCATCAGTAAAACCATAAAAATCCTAAATTATTTCTTCATCCGTTTACTTGCTCAAAACTCATAAGCGCGTTTCATTTAATAGGATATGATGTAATGAATACATTGTACCAAACAATTTTTGAACGTCATAATTAATGAGGCTCAGATAGAGCAAATCAGGCTAGTCAAAGCACGGCTTTCCATCAGCGACTCCAAGTCCATCATTACATTATACTCCCTCCGTCCTAAAATACAGTTTCCATTTTCATTTCGGATATCCCAAAATATAGTTCCCATTTTCATATTTAGTTCCACATTTTTCCGTAATTTGTCTAGAAAAACCGTGTCCCATCATTTATTTGCTTCTTGAATTTTGTTTTTTTGCTTTGTTTATTCAACCCAAGTGTTACAATTAATGCTTTTAACCAATTATTCTTCATTCTCTCTCCTAAAATCATCTTTCCCCATAGAACATTTATTTAAATAAACAAAAAATCTTTACTATCCCACTTAAATTCTACTTGCATAAATTACCGTGAAAAAAGGGAAATGTGAATTATATTTTGGGACGGAGGGAGTACAACACTTTGACTTTTGTATCATCCGTTTAAAACTTTGGCTACATTTTTGTTACTGATATAGTAGTATAACAAACAAGACATATAATCATATATTGTCGAATTAGTCTAATATATATATAAAGCTATTAGAATTTAATTAAAGCTATTATTGAATAAAGCTATGCTTTGACAAGCGTAAAAGATATATTAGAGTAACACCAAGTTTCCTATGTTGTAGAGGTAAGCTTTTCAAACTAGTTCTACCTAACTCATAATCAGTGAGATTTAAGGTTTAAAAACCCTCAAATTGATTCAGAAACTTTGTTCAAGCAAGCTAATAGTCAAACGTTTGACAGACCTAGATGCTATCTAATTTAAATAGAGTTAAACTTATCCAAATGCACAAACAAAAGAATAATATGTCACAAAACAAAGGATATTTTGAACAGAGTTAGCTTGTCCAAGTAGACATAAATATTGTAATATGATTAACATACATTAGGGATGACATTCTTTCATATTCTATATGATTTCAAGAATTGGGAAGCTTAACTTAAACAACAAGGGCAGTCAATTCAATTCTCTGATGAACTTTAATCAGAAACTCCCTAATGTACATATATCAATATTTTAGCCAAAGATAATAAATTGGGTTTTTCTACGTTATACCCTTGTGCTTTTTTGATTTCTACATTGTACCCCAACATTTTTGAAATTCCACATGATACTCCTAAACTTGCCAGATTTTATGCACTTTGTCCTTACTATTAACTCGAAGGCAAATATTTTGTCTATAATTTGTAATCTAACGAAGTAATCTTGCTTATAAGATGTGTCCTTTAATAGTAAAACTATGAACAAGTTAACATAGCTCCTAAAGATCACAAAAAAGGTAACAAAATTTATGACACCTAGTCGGCAATCGGGCACTATACATTAAAAAAGCCAAGTTTAAGGGTACAATGTAGAACTTTTATACGATTGGGGTACAACATAGAAAACGAAGAAACACAGGGGTATAATATAGAAAATCCCTAATAAATTATGCTACCAGTCACGGATTATTATGAACTTGAGACATAAATATGTCACAAATTCACAAAGGCAAAGAAAAACTGGCATTGTGTGGATAGCTTAAAGCAGGTGAAGAAAATTAGCAACACGAAACAACTGCTAAATAAAACTAGTCCTAAGATTATTCTGAACTTGAGATACTAACACAAGTGCTGGATTTCCAGATAAGTGAGGTGGTCAAGGATCTTGACAGAATTTGAACGATTTCATCCATAAAAGGACGACTTCCTGGATCTTTTCTCAAGCAATGATCAACTAGCACGAGCATAGTGTACGCAATATCAGCAGGATAATCATCCCCCAGTGAAGAATCGATAAATTCTTTCAAGCTCGAAAACCCATCTTTCTCACTCAGCACAGGGCCTAAGATCTCCGATAAGTGAACCTTAACCCCTTCATAGAGGCAAGCAACATCTTTCCCTGTTAGCATCTCTAACAGCAGAACACCAAAAGCATAAACATCAAGCATTGGGGAGACTACTCCATTCTCCAAATACTCGGGAGCTAAATAACCCTTAGTCCCCACAATATGCTTTGTTAATGTAAATTGACCATCATTCCCTCTAACTGGTCTTGAGAGCCCAAATTTGGCAATTTTTGCCCTGAACTCAGTATTGAGAAGAACATTGCTTCCCCTTATATCCTTGTGCACGTGAGGCGGGCTTGTATAGCTATGCAGATAGTTCAACCCAGTAGCGACATCGCAAGCCACCTGCATTCTCTTCCCCCAACTCAAGGTTTTGCCATCAGGATTGTCTTGGTAGATCCAATCGCTCAATGGTCCATTTTCTGCATATTCATAAACGAAGTACCAAACCCCGTCATCAAAGCATACCCCCAGAAATTTGATGAGGTTAAAATGGTTAACCTTGTTTAGTAGACTAATCTCTTTGCTAACATCTCGGTCCATCTTCTTGATAACGACCTGATCACCATTAATACTTCCCTTGTACATTGACCCTTTAATCCAGTGATCAGAGCTGAAATTCTCTGTTGCTGCCTGCAAGTCCTCGAAACTGTATACTTTCAGGGAAGCTATTCTAGATATACTCTCGAGAAACTCCAAATATTCTTTCTCTGGTGGCTGCTTCACAACAGCCTTTTCTTGTGCTTTGGAGCTTTGGGATGACACTATTAAATCAGTTTTCTTCCTCATACCTGTCCTTAAAAACATGAAAAATATGATCCCTAACACAGCAACAAATGCACTCCCTACAACCACCCCTACCCCGAAATAACCCCATTTCTTTCTCGAACTCCCACTAGACAACAATGGTGATGTTGCTTCTGTTGGAGGCAAAGATGGTGGAGGCGATGGTGGAGGTTGTACGTAAGGAGGATACGACAAACGAGAAAAATTTGGTGGGTGCTGTAGTGGAATGAGAAGGGTTGTAAAAGGTTGGATAACAGAGTCCTGCTCAGATTTTTCATTCGCGTCAAGAGTTTGTCCAACATCAGCTCCAAAATACGTAGCAACAGTCCCAATATTATTGCCTGGTTGGATGACAAAGCTCATAAGATACCTAATCCCCTGGTTGACTTGCTTCTTTGTAGGGCAGGCACACCTTAGAGGTATAGTGAGCTGTTCCATAGCGAATATGTTTACGATATTTGGACTGAGTTTCTGAGTTCGAATGGCGTAGCAAGTAGTTAAACCTTCAAAGGTATTGTTAGCTATCATGTAGTAATTTTCGTGAGGTTTAACAACATAAGTGGTGTTAGTTTGGTAGAATCTACCAGCACAGGAACATGTCACAGGGATTATAACCTTGGTGTTTGTTGCCAAGGCCATGTTTTCCGTAATGTTGTTGTTGATTGCAGAAATGTGAGATGCATTGGCAGAAAAAAGAGAGGCAATGGAGGAGACAGTGTTATAGGGAGGCTGAGCCCGGTAAATGAGAAACGATTCACAAGACCGGTTCAGACCATTGCAGTTGTACCCAAGAACAGCAGAGATGTTGCCAGATCGACGACAATTGTTTTGAGTATAAGGTTGCTGGGATGTGATCAAACAGGGGAAGTAGAACAGAGAGAAACACAGGGCATAAATGAATGAATGAGAAGCCATTATGATTTTTGATTAGATAGGGCTGAGATGTTAAGATAGGAAAGAGAGGGCTAAACTATGGTATGGTAATATAGTTGATTCTTGTGTGAAAGTGGTAGTGATTGATGGCAACTTTACTCATTAAGGAGATTTTCCATGAAAAGCATACTAGGAAAGCGAGGGGAAGTTTCAAGTTGAAACAAAATACTCACTTGTCGGCCATAGGTAGTGGTATTGAAGTCAATAGTCAATTACAAGAAGACGGATTTGGAAACATATTTCTTTCATACAAGTACCGAACAGTACAAATAAGTCGATACAAAACAATTTTCAATAATGTTACGAGCTAGTAGTAGCAATCTTTTAGCTCAGCTGATTAGAAGGGGTTACAACTTACAAGCGATATATGGAAAACGGAGATTATTGTTAAAAGAAGGTTTTGGTTACACTACATTAAATTTATAATGGCTGTAGGAAATATTTTGTGGAAAAATACCAACCCTCCAAAAAATCCATGAAATACCCAATGGTATTTTAGGCTTTTAGCTCTTAAGAAAAGCAAAAAATTACTTTTGACTATACCATGCTCGTAATAAATACGGGTGTACCTTAGAAGTTGCCCAACCCCCTTCATATACTAGTGCGTTGGAATTTGCCTAATCTGATAGAAACTTTAACATAGTCATATTAGTCAACTATCACTTTGTCTACAGCTAAAGAGTGCACATTGAATTTGCCTCACTAGTCATCGGGTTCACACTTTACCAATTATCAGTCGGCCGTTTGGTTGGGTGTAAAAAACATTTTCAATGTAAAATGATTTTCATGGAAAACAATTTACAATGGAAAATACAATTCCAAGATTTGTTTTCCGTTGTTTGGTTCCATGTAATAAAAATGATAAAATGAGAGGAAAATGAAAGGGAAAGTAAGGAGATAGTGAGAAGAGTGTACAAGAGAAAGAAGGAAAACAGTTTTCCCTTCATTTTGAAAGGAAAATGGTTTTCCATCATTGAGAGAGCAATTTTACTCCAAGGAAAAATGGTTTTACACTCCTTTGCAAACCAAACAATGTAAAATTGAAAATAGAGGAAAACAGTTTTCCGGAAAATGTTTTACGCCCTACCATACCTGAACTCAATGAGTCAACTATCAAAAATTTTTTTGAAGGGAGTCAACTATCACTTTGTCCATAGCTAAAGAGTGCATATGGAATTTGAACACTCACTCACGTTTACGTCCCCCCATACTTGTCCCATATGAATCAAAAAGTTCTGCTCAAATTCGAAGATTCCCAATTATAACGTACAGTTATATGAGGAATGATAAATCTATAACGGGAATTACGCATATTGACCCATAACATATAGGTACATAGTGTTAGTATTGGCACCACATAGTGTATGTGGAGGTAAATGTAAAATAAGAGAAAACCACAAATATTATATGGTGCTAGCACAAACATTATATGCCTATATGTTCTGGGCCAAAATGCTTATCATTATACTCCTTCCATCTCACTAAGTTTTACCAACTTTTTTTAGATTGTTAATAAATATGTTACACTTCATTTAACCAACTTGGGCAATCAAATCCACCACTTATTCTCACATGACCCATCTACTCTCAGACCTTCCCTCTCTCCTTATCTACTTTTCTATCTTCTTCCAAGTACCAACATCTTCACGATGGCATCCTAATTTTATTGAAATAAAAAGCATGTAAATTTTTTGGAAACAGGGTAGTAGCTCACAAGGGAGGATAAGGAAACTACTAGCATTTAACAGTTTATTCTGTGAAGACCACAAATTTGCCAAGAAATAATGGAAACCATCAAGGAAAAGCACTCCTGGCCACTTCAACTGAAGCTTGCAAACTAACCTCGCCACGTACATATCTACGACAAGAAAGGGGAAACAAGAACGATAAAGGAAGAACGCCAGAAAGTCGAATCAGTTTAATGTATGAAATGCCAAAGAACAATCAAGAAATCAGAACTTGAACCATATAATCAACCAATGTTAACTGATTGTAATCCGTAAACCTCTAAACCATAGTTTTGCAATATGTTATGATACCCCATAGCATTCCCAAATCTTTCCTCATTCTGTATCCTACTTCAAAGCATAGTTTATTTAATCTAAAGAGTGATCATAGCAAATCATGCAAAATATTACAAATCTACAAATGCAAATCACTGAATCAGGCAAATCACTGAATCAGGCCAGTCATACTGAGCTTTCCATTAGACATTATACTTTCTGAAGTTCTGCAAAATCGTCCTAGGTCAATGTTCCTCGTACACAGGTCGTGGCAGACATGGATACATCTCCCATAACACATTTTTTTTCAGCCTTAAATCTGATTTTTTCGGGGAAAATACCAATCAGTCAATGTATAGACTAGATTATGCTATGAATTATGTCTTTGGGACCCAGCTAAATGTTTCTGTTCGTTCAGAAAATTATGTAGTCACAAGTGAACAGCTTATATAAAGCTACTTGTCTTCCAAGTTCTATGACCAGTGAGTGATTTACTAGAAACAAAATTGACATTTCACAAGATTAAGACTACTTGAACAAGGATGTACAAAGCCACATGCTTTTTGAACTTGACTCAGTCCAAATTCTTATGAGTAATTTACCAAAGTGACTCTAAGCTGAACCAAACTAAGCCATAAAGCTTGCCAAAATTACTTGGTCCTTCTTCTCCTATTTGTCCCCTTTAAAAAAAATCTTGGATTTATCCCATGCTCTGTTCCCGGTCTAGGGGAGGAATCAAGGGATGGATGGATGAATGAATCTTGCAGAACTGAAACATGTCTATTTTCTCTTCATCCGAAAACTCTTAGAATTCATCTGAACTGAACTTATTGGCGCTTACATGAAATGTTTGAGCTTATTGACCCTAATCCGAACATATTTTAGATGTGAATTGAATTTACTAGCCCAATTTGAGCCTATTAGCCCTTATCTAAACCACGATGATTATAAAACCTAAAACTTTCTTATTCAAAGCGAAATTAAAGCGCCTAAGTTCAGCAGGCAACCACGTGTTGTTTAAATGTATAATTATGAATTTCACAAGTTCAGAACTTGTCAAATTGTAATCAGACGAGCACAGTGGGAAAAGAAAATGACCACAAAGACAAAAGAGTGATCTCTCACTAAGGCTTTGTTTGGTCCGACGCTAAACATTTTCAATAGAGATTGATTTTCCATACATTTTTCAAGGGAAAACACAATTGTAGATTAGATCATATTTGTTTGGTTCATTGAATGAAAAGTTGGAGAAAAAAGAAAGAATGTAAATGAAAGGGGGATAATGGATAGGAGGAAGGAAAAGGAAGGTGAAGAATAGGAAGAAAGATGTGGCATCCATTCCTTTAAAAGGAAAATGTTTCCACTGTTGGGAGAATATTTTATAACAATTTGATAAAACTATTTAGAAACCATCAAAGGAAAATGGACAAAATCAGTTCTCCGATAAACTGTTTTCCGCCCAACCACTCTCTAAGATTCAGTGTTCAAGTGAGTCCTAACCCTTCATATGAAGCTCACTCCATAGCTCTATCAACCATGCTAACTCGTTCATCAGCTTAAACTAAGATCTAACAGCAATATCAGGCGCTTCCACTTTTCTTCCATTCTCCAACCACTAGAAAGTGAATCCAATTTCTACACAATGGACGCACTAAATCCCGTCTTCATTGTTGTCCCACAGGATCTCAAAACATCACTGTTAATCAATCAGCCATTCAAAGATAATGTGTGATCCCAGCATTAAATTGTCAAATCAAAAACTCTAGGAACCAACAAAATTTTCTTTCTTTTTTTTCTTTTGGGATGGGGGGTAATCAGCCCAAAGGAGCACATTTCAGGAACAAATGCAAGCATAAGCCTGCAACCTGCATAGAGAACCTCCATTTTTTAAAAAAAATTCTACTTTGTTTAAGTGATCTATACATTGATTCTTGTGTATATACAAAGATTTTACAGATCTATAATCCATGAGAATTTGAATCTCAATCAGCACATAGCATGATTGCAACAGGATCTTCATCCTGCTGAGATTCTAGTTACTTACCAAGATCCTAAACATAGATAAAGTATTGTAAAGAAGAAGAGAAGAGCCATACTTAACCAAAATGCACAGCAGTGCACAGTACATAAACGGCTGTTGCATCCTCCATTTGCATGTATCTCCATTATAAAAAGCGACATGCAAATTAGCAGACAGAAGACACCACCTGCAAGGCTCTCGCGTAGTTCATTGGCCAGCCAGTTTGGCATAACAACAAAGAGGAGAAAGCGAGAGACAGAAGCTGCAAGCAAGAATATTGCATTATGATGATTGATTAGCTGGCTTACATTTGATACAGGTGTTCATTTTTTTTTCTTACCTGGGAAGATACTTGGAAAGCAGTAATTTGCAGCAATACCAAGAATAGCAACCCAACGTCCAAACTGTCCTCTGCAACATAGGGGAGATGTTCTTCAGTAAGTTTCTTACACACAATGAGTTCTAATCTGGGAAGGCCAGAGATTTGCCAAGAATCTTTAGAAGCACCGTAATATCTGGAAAATAACTGCTGGGAGACTAGCTGTAAGAAATAGGGCCAGAAGAGAAGCTTGCAGCCTGGATCTTCTCCCTAATAGGTTCAGTACTAACAGAAACCTACAGCAATGGTAAAAAAAAGAAATAAATACAGGTACTTAGACCAATAGAAGTATAATGATATCAGTTAATTACAATTAAAGCAAAAAGAAAAATGAATGTTAAAGGAAGTAAACAGAACAGAACAGAACAGAACAGAACAGGCAGGATCAAAAGAAAATTATACAAGGACTACTATGAAGACAGAACATTATCATTGATTATTAACTTACTTATTTTAGTTATCCCAATGAGACATCCTGCTATAAGAGTGTAAGAACTAAGACGTTATAATGTCCATATCCAAACTTAATCCTTCCCAGTCCAGCCTCTAACTTGTAAGTCATGACAGCTGTCCATTCAGTATCGAGACTCATGGTCATAGAAACAGCATGATCAAGTCATATCATGTATAGCTTGTGTATCTATGCCGAAATGACAGAAACTCAAACGGTACGCCTAGCCTTACTGTGTTTGCAAATGGACCTTATGTCCCTCTTTTTCTGCAATATGTGCAAGAGTAATATTGAACTTAATATCTGAATTTCAGAAGTTCCACCCCACACACTCTGAAATCTGAATGCAACGAAGACGTACAACGAGGCAGGGAGTGAATTACTTTTCAAAAAATTTGACTTTCTAAATTTTCATATGCTTCAATTTTGGTTTTCGCGAAAATGCTCTCAAATTGTCCTAATGAATCTCCTTCAAGGAGCACTATACTTAATGTGTTCATCGTGTGTGCCTCGCACTCTTCAGGTGCGCCTAGTGCTTCATTGTCCGTGCTATCCCCAGGTTGCTTGAAGCAATGAGGCTCGTGACTCAATGTCTCAATAAACCTTTGCCTCGGCACCTGGTGCACTTTCATAAAGCAGGTCTGATATTTACTCTATAGAGGAGGGAAACCGAAATCTCTTGATTCATCCACATAACTACACAGTATATTTGTATAAACCGAAGCTGATGGAGGGTGCAGGTTTTCAATCTGTAAGTTTGGATTTTGAGGTCCCATGAAACTAACAGTTAGCTCTCATTTATTTGACTTTTAGTGGTCATCAAAAGACAACAATTTCTATGTTCTCTAATTAAAGAAAAACTCTACCTTAGCAAACTAGTGTAATCAAGAGATCATAACTGGAAACAATTAACCAACACATACTATCTTTAGATTTTAATTGCGTCCAAGCTCAATAACAGCACAGTAATTCAGGACAACTAAAAGGGTTCTCATGTAATACCACAAAATAGAAATTAAAAACTTTCACCCAATAAAACTACATCAAATTTGAACACTTCTCCATAAAATACATGAAGCTCATAATTATGACGTAGAACAAGAGTGCAACTTTAAAAAGGTTTCAAAAGATCAAGAGAAAAGGACTAGTATTGCACTAAAAACACAGTGAAAGATATGGATTAATAAGAAATGGGCATGATAAAAATATATTCATATTTTCTTTTCTTTTTTTTTGGTGTGGAGATAGCCGTAAGAGTAAATGATGTAGACGGAATTTGATCTGGGCACCCGACTTTAACAAACTAAGCTAGCTATCCACAAGTGATTCAAATTAGACACGAGAAATTCCTAATTCCCAAACCTCCTTAATGAAATTTAGTTCAGAACAATTAGTTCCGAAACCAAGTATTGCACAACCCAATTGTATTCCAACTTGATAATTACCAACCTGAATTTGACCCGAACCTGACAATGACCCAAACCATTGTTGCCCAGACCTGTTAACTAGCCGACCCGCATATGACCTGAACCTGAAATGACTTGCTACAAACCTGCCATAAACCCGATCCGACACCACATGGCCGCAAAACATTACCTGTCCCGAAATTGACCGTGGCGAACCCGACCGAACCTGCAAGAACAAATAAACCGAGACAGACTTGACCGAAGTACGACCGTTCTCGACCTGCACCCGACATGCTGGATCTGATGACCTGATACGACCTAACCGAATATGACCTGAAACCTGAGATGACCCAACCCGAACCCGACTCGAGTAACTGAATTGACAGCTCTTTGTATATCTTGAGTAAAAATGTTATATATTGAACCATAAATATGTACATAAGATTAGACATAGTAAAAATTCAAATAAGAGGAGAGAGAGAAAGAAAAAGAACTAACAGGACGGAAAAGGAAGCACCCCAGCGAAAGGCAGTAGAAGCATTCCCATTTTCCGAAGCAATTGCAGCTGACACAATCTGCGCCACTTCCATCTTCATATTATTATCTGTTTTGCGACGCAAACTCGAAAGGAATTATGAATTATGAGATGAAGGATGGTGATTGCCTGATTTGGTGATGTTGTCAGATAACTTGTTTACCAAACTGGGTCCCATCCCAATTCCCATCTAGATCAAATCTGGACCCTACGATTGCTATGGTTTCTCTGATGATCTTCCCTCACCTTCGTAACAATGGTGGTCCTCATCGTACCCAATCAAGTCAACACCAGTGGGCAGTTGCTCTATCGTTGTGCCAAAGAATACACTTTCGCCCTTTTCTTGTTGTCTCTATGTTTTTTATTTTTATTTAGTGGACGATTAGGCGATTAGCAAAAGAGCCTAAATTAGGTCATGTGTAACGGGGACCCATGCCCTACTTTTTTTAAGGTCTGACTCATACGTACCTAGACCTATTAATCTGGGGTGGGGTTCGGATTGTGACGTTAAATCAAGGGTTATTTTAGGTCGAGTTATTTTGAGTTACGTCTCGAAAAGCGCTCAGTCTAAACTAGAATTTTGGATTTGGGTCAATGTAGTGGATTTGAGAGCATTTCTTTCTATATTTTCTTTTCTAAAATGTATACAATTGAGTTTACAAGTTGTTATAGGCTCCTTCTTCAATTTTTTGTTTGGTAATTGGTTGTTAGTTGTTAGTTGTTGGTTGTTTTACTTGACTGTTTTAACCAACTTTTGTATTGGATATTTATGTTGGTTGTGTTGGCTATTAGCTGGTTATAAGGCGGACAAGAGGTAAGGGCATGTACTTGTACGTAGGGCTGTGCAAAGACCAGGGTCAGATCGGACCGGTCCGAAGATTCTGGTCCGGTCCTCGGTCCACAGAAAATCCCGATTTCGGGTTTCCGGTCCGGGCCAGTGGACCGGAATTCCTGATCTTTTAGTAAAAAAAATTTATATGTTAAAAAAGTTTAAAAGGTACTCTCTCCGTCCCAAAAATATAGTTCCCATTTTCATTTTGAGTGTCCCAAAATATAGTTCCCATTTTCATATTTAGTTCCACATTTTTCCGTAATTTGTCGTGTCCCATCATTTATTTGCTTCTTGAATTTTGTTGTTTGCTTTGTTTATTCAACCCAAGTGTTACAATTAATGCTCTTTCACCAATTATTCTCCATGCTCTCTCCTAAAATCATCATTTCCCATACAACATTTATTTAAATAAACAAAAAAATCTATATTACCCCTCTTAGATTCTACTTGCATAGATTCTACTAATTGTCTCAAAGTTGGAGTCGAATGTCAGAGTCGGAGTCGGACATCCGTCGGAGTCGGACATCCGTCGGATGAATCGAATTTTTTATGAGATCCGACTCCAACACTACTCCGGCTCGGAGTCGGACTTTTTAAACGGAGTCGGATGCGGATTTTTGTTTTCTCATAGTCGGCTTGGATTTTTTGCCTCGGAGCGGATCAGACTAGGTCGGATCCGGACTGGATTGCCATCCCTAACAGGGAGCCGCACTACACTTCCCTCAAATACATTATTCGTTAGGTCAAACAATTACGGGTGACTGTG
The DNA here is from genome assembly GCA_947646795.1 of Beta lomatogona. NCBI lineage: Eukaryota > Viridiplantae > Streptophyta > Magnoliopsida > Caryophyllales > Amaranthaceae > Beta > Beta lomatogona. Next base: position 12,027,394 of record CANSNZ010000063.1, on the reverse strand, counting down.
GAATATGAATCACATCTTTATCCATCTACATCAACGCGATTAATCACCTATATGAACATCGATTGAGGCGGATAACTTGACACACATTGTAAGGCTACAATCTCCAATCATCCCATAATGGCAAGCTACACTCTCCAATGTTGTTCTAATGCAGAGGTATAATATAGAGGATCGAATCGCCAATGTATAGTTGATGACGTACATGTTGGCTCCACAATCATCCCATGGAGCTCCATTTCCTCTTTCTAACTTGTAAGACCACTCTTGGTTATCGTGATAACATTTATGCGGTATATATGTCACAGTACTATAGCAATCACGTTCAGCATCAACAAACCAAACACGTGGAGTTACATATCCACTTTGTACATAAAAAGGTTGCAATAGGCCATACATGTAGGTGAGTTATATTTCCCTTCAACATTTCGGTATACAGAAATTTTCGCAAAAGGTGCTTTGTCTCTTCTTAGGTTTCAGATTTAGTCTAAGCGTACATCCCCTCCAACTCTGATTGCGGGGGTCTGATAAAAAATATGAAAAAAAAAATTTGTATACTTTGTAAAGGTATATCTTTAATTTGTGTGATTGTATTTATTTAGAATTTCAATACCATTTGTAAATATACCTAGAAATATTGATTATCCTGAGCAAGAGAATTACACAATTCTACAGCTTCAACACGTGAAAAGGCCAAGATCGTCGATGAACAAGCTAAGCTACCCTAAAGTCATTTATCAAACACCCCTTAAGTGATCATAAAATTCTGTGACTATGCCCACTTGAAGTAATCTCTAAAAGATCAAATCCTTTCCTTGGCAACAATAATCATTTCGATTATGACATTGGACTAATTAAAGTAGCCTCACATTGCTTCAAGCTACAAATGTTATTGCCAGTATTTGCTTGCCAAATCATTTCAAGTATTTTTTTTCTCCGGTTCGTTCTAGGAAATCTCATAAACATGACTTCTTGCAAAAGCAAAGCTCCCAGTCTTACTTGTCAGAAGTTGCATTTATCATTTCATCATCCTCCCGCTAACACAACCCCCCACCCTCCGTAACCTATTTGACAACACATATTATTGGGTGTAACAACCCACAAACTAACGATTCTTTTTTCTTTTGTAAAAAGAACTCAAATGACATGAAATAAATGACATGTTATTCACGTCATTATTTGTATAGTCCATGTCATTCTTGTTGGAGTCTATGTCATTATGCATGTTACACAATAAGTTATGGTGTAACATGTTACACCCAAGGCGCACTCATTTCACAGCTGTTTACATACACAAGTCTTCCTTGTCTCCAAACATGCAATGTTATCACTCTAATAGTGTACTTAAACTAGTAATATAACCACGTCAAAAAAAAAAAAAACAGTAGTAATATAACAACCGATTTGGAAAAGAAATAGTCATACATTTAAGGTAGTACAAGTTTCTCAAACAGCCATCATTTGATGAAATTCATTAAAATCAAGCTCTCCATCACCATCCGCATCATAAACTTGAATCATGGCCTTACACTCCTTAAAAGACTTGGAATCTCCAAGACGAGTCAAAGCCCTTTGAAGTCCCTTAGGAGTAATCCTACCAGACCCTTTCTCATGCTCAAACATCTCAAAAACCTTCTTTAAATCTTCATCCGCACCATCTTTACTTTCCATAAGCTTAACAAAATCCTCAAACACTAGCATTCCATCATTGTCCGAGTCAAGCTCATCAATCACCTCTTGCGCCTCCTCCTGGGAAAGGATTTCCCCTATGGAGTTAAAATACCTCCGCAACTCGAAAGCCGAGATCTTCCCATCATTGTCCATGTCAAAGTAACGGAACACATCCTTAAGCTCATCTTCCCTAGTCCGCATAGAAACGGACCCGGGTGTGAACGAGGAGCGAGGCGAACCCGAGGAGCTCGACGAGGGTGATCCACTAGCTGTGGCTTTCTTGGACTTCTTTTTGTGGAGGGTTATACGTAGTCCTACATTTGGGAAGCACCTAGTTTTGGAGATACAATCGGACGCCATTTTTGTAGGAAAAATTTTAGGTTGTTTTTAACTAGATACTACGAGTTATATGGTTTTTTGTTGATGATATATATATAGATGTAGGAAAGTGGAAGAGTTGCTCAAAAAAAAAAACTGAGGATAGGAATAAATTAAGTACAAGTAAATTGTACGCAGTGGAGAATTTGAGATGGAAATTGCTAACGAAGGATCAAAGTTGGAGACATTTACGTAGGATTTGCTTTAAGGAAATTGCATGGCAGTTTCGTTTGGGTCCAGCCCTCACGTAACGAAGCTGAGGTGACGCATCTAAGTCCACTTGTTTTAATCAAGTATATGCCGACTTTCATTTTCCAAAATGAAAAGTATGAGGAAATTTGAGTAAGAGATAGTAAATTGTACTTTAACACCATATATTTTACTAAGTTATGTTGGCTATATGAGCTGAATTTGCTGATGGATAATCAACTTGGATCTACTACTACACTTTGTAGTTCAACTTTTGTTGGCGGTGTTTAGCGGGATGGTTTTCAATCCAATTAATAAGATATAGTAATACGGTGTTTTCTCCCTACTTCAAATTTTATGGTCAAATTTTAAAAGTTTGCCTATTAATAAATGTATGAAAGATAAAAGGCAAAAGCAAAAGACAAAAGATATATAAGCCAAAGGAACATATGAGAGCGACGTACGAATTTATAAGCCTAAACTTATTTCCAACTCCATCACTACGTACAGCTTTTGTTTGATATGGCTATACTAACATGGTTGGAGTTTGCCCCCGTTCTTTTTAGAGATTGTCAACACCACTCATCGTAAGGGCATGTTTGACATTTCACGCAAAAAGATTAAAAATAAACTCTGAACTTTGGTACCCAAAGTTCAGTAAATTGGTACCAATACCAAAGTAACTTTTATTTTGGTACCTAGTGTAAGTGAACTTTTGTATCAACTTTGAGCTTTGGTACCAATTATACTTACTTTTGCACCAATTACACTTAGTTTGGTATCAACTTTGAACTTTGGTATCACTAATCCCTTCTTTAGTATCAACTTTGAACTTTGGTATCACTAATACCTCCTTTGGTACGGTTAATTTGTATAAACTTTAACTTTTGGTATTTGTATTGGTAATTTGGTATCAACGTTAAATTTTGGTATCTGTATTTGGTGCCAACTTACTAAACTTTGGGTACCAACGTTCAACGTTTGTTTTTTGTCTTTTTGTGTGAGTGGTCATATAGTGGCATGTAATTCAATTAAGTTCATTAAAAAATAAAAAATGAATTATATGCAATTACCCGGGGCATCACCCGAGCCAATAACTATTAAGGAAAGATTGTATATAGTTTCCTAATGCTTGTATATCTCCTTTCTCCATTAGGTTTCCTTAATATACCTGTAATATATATAGTGTGATCACATGAATGAGAAGGCAAGGTTTTAAACCCTAATTATATTTTTCATGGTATCGGCGACGCTCCCGGCAAACAGACACCACCTCCCTTGACGACTCCTCCTCTCAACATTAATTCTCCATTCTATCTTGGCACGGGGGATCGTCCGGGTGATTTTATCACTCCAACTCGCCTTCGGTTGGATAATTACGATGATTGGGCCGCTGACATTCAAATGGCTCTCGAAGCTCGCCGTAAGTTCGCGTTTGTTGATCGTACGCTCACCGAAGTCGTGCCGCCCTACACCGAATCCGACTGGGTTACGGTGAATGCTATGATTCTCTCGTGGATCACCAACACCATTTATCATGAGGTACGGTCCACTCTTTCTAAGTTTCGCGAGGCTCATCGCCTTTGGGCGCATCTACGCACTCGATTCTCTATGACTAATGCCCCGAAAATTCATCACATAAAATCTTCTATCTCTAAGTGTGAACAAACCTCCTCCATGCCTGTTGCTACCTATTATGGTAAATTAAATAGTTTGTGGGAAGAGTTGAATAAATATGAGTCTTTAATTTCATGTTCATGTTGTTCATCATGTGATGCGGGTGCACGCCATGAATCTCGGCGCGACGCTCAGCGTCTTCATGAATTTTTGATGGGGCTACATTTGAGTTTTGCCCCTCTCCGATCTAATATACTGTCTTCGGATCCTCTTCCCTCACTTGACCGCGCCTATCAATTGGCGGTTCAAGATGAGCGTGTTCGAGCCTCCGCATTGTCTTCTCCTAATCCACCCGACGTACTTGGGTTTGCTGTGCACGCATCACCAGGTCGTGGTCGTGGCCAGCCTTCTCGGCCTACGACTGATCGGCCTCTCTGTTCTCACTGCAACAAACTTGGACATGATGTCTCTAAGTGTTGGTCTCTTCATGAGTGCAAACACTGTAAAAAATTTGGCCATGAAGCCAGCAGATGTTATGAGCTTATTGGTTATCCTAAGGGTATGCAACCCACCAAGGACTCTCGTGGGTCCAAAGCTGCCAGTTCTGGCCGTGGTCGTGGCACCATCAAGGCTCACGCCACTCACGCAGCTCCTTCGACTACTGCCGCTGCTTCGTCTACCGTGGTCGAGACTTCTTCGGCCTCTCTTTTCTCACCCGATCAATGGAAAGCATTGGTTGGGTTGCTGGGTAACGCTCCTCTCCCTGATGATCGTTTAAATGGTATGTTTTCTTCATCCTCTTGGATTATTGATACTGGCGCCACTCATCATGTCACCGGGTCGAAGCATTGGTTGTTTGATGTAGTTGATGTTTTAAATTGTCTTGTTGGCTTACCTAATGGTGCTTCTGTTGTGGCTACTCACAAGGGTTCGGTTCGGTTGTCGGACTCCATTACTCTCATTGATGTTCTCTTTGTACCTCAATTTAGTTGCAATTTAATTTCGGTTTCACAACTTTCATCTGCTCTATCATGTGTTGTACAATTTAACTCTTCTATGTGTGCTATACAGGACCGCATGAGGGAGCAGATTGGAACGGGGCTTAAAAGAGATGGACTCTACTACTTTTGCGGAGGCAATCCGGTGCAACATGTTTTTGTGCATCAAGCTTCTTCGGATTTTGAGTTGTGGCATCGGCGAATGGGGCATCCCTCTGAATCTGTAGTAAAGTTTCTTCCTCCCCTCTGTGGTCATAAGGGTTGTATCAATAAGGCATGTGAAATTTGTTTTCGTGCCAAACATACTAGAGACAAATTTCCTACTAGTGATAGTCGCGCTAGTCGCATTTTTGAGAAAATACATTGTGATTTGTGGGGTTCTTATAGACACACTTCCTCTTGTGGTGCACGTTATTTCCTTACTATTGTTGATGATTATTCCCGTGTTGTTTGGGTCTATTTGATGGTGGATAAATTGGAGATTTTTCGTATGTTTATGTCCTTTGTTGCCATGGTTGATCGTCAATTTTCTCAAACTATTAAAGTGGTTCAAAGTGATAACGGCACTGAATTCAATTGCTTACTTGATTATTTCTCTACTACTGGCATTCTTTTTCAAACCTCGTGTGTTGCCACCCCACAACAAAATGGGAGGGTTGAGCGAAAACACCGACACATTCTCAATGTTGGGAGGGCGTTACGTTTTCAAGCTAATTTGCCCATTTATATTTGGGGGGAGAGTGTCCTTGTTGCTGCCAATCTTATCAATCGTACTCCTTCTGCCCTTCTCAATAATAAATCTCCTTTTGAAGTTCTCTATGGTCACTCTCCTGCTTATGAGGCTATTCGTACTTTCGGTTGCCTATGCTTTGCTCATAATCACAAAACTAAGGGGGATAAATTCGCTAGTCGGAGTCGCAAGTGCGTCTTCGTGGGTTATCCTTTTGGGAAAAAGGGGTGGAGATTGTTTGATTTGGATACTAAGGAATTTTTTATTTCACGGGATGTGAAATTTTTTGAACAAGTCTTTCCGTTTACATCTCCTGAAGATACAAACATTTCTCCCTCCTCTCTCTTTCCCTTAGACACTCATCCTATTCATCCTGACTTAGCCGATTTTTTGTCTTCTTCTCCACCACAAAATATACCTCTTCCTCCTCCTAATTTGCCACAACACACCTCTCCACCTGCTGGTAGCCCATCGCCCAATGGGTCCAGTTCTCCTCCCTCATCTCTTTCTGATTCTCCCGCTGGCAATTCATCGCCAGATGGCCCAACCTCCATTTCGTCTCCCCTTCCTGCTTCTCTCGCTGATGGGCCAGCGCCAATGGCCCAGTTCTCCTCCATTCTCCCCTTTCTCCCTCTACCGCTGGCACTGGCCCAGTTCTCCCAGCCCATTTGTCTTCACTATCTTCCTCTATTTCTCCTAGCCCACACCCGGTATCTCCCGCCTCTCCTACTGACTCCTTGGGCCAGCCCACTACTACCCAACACCCGCCCCTTTCCATTTCCTCTCCTTCTCCTGTGGGCTCTCCTCCTCCGTCCAATTATACCCCCTACTCCCTCCTCTTTGGTCTCTCATGATGATTTGAGCCGTGGCAAAAGGACTAAAATTCCTTCGGTTTTGCTCAAGGATTTTGTTACTCATGCTGTTGCACCTCCAAGTCCATCTCTCATCGCCTCGTCTCCTCCTGCTTCCTCAGGTACTCCGTTTCCCATAGCTCACTATATAAATTGTACAAATTTTTCTGTGAAATACCGAAATTTTCTTGCTGCTATTGTTGCTTCAACTGACCCTCGCTCTTTTAAGGAAGCTATGCAAGATGCTGCTTGGCAGGCCTCTATGCAGGATGAGATTCGTGCTTTAGAGGCAAATGGTACTTGGACTTTGGAGGAGTTGCCTCCCGGGAAACGTGCCTTGGGTGCTCAATGGGTTTATCGCACCAAATATTTATCTGATGGTTCTGTTGAGCGACTTAAATCTCGCCTGGTTGTTTTGGGAAATCATCAAGAGGCTGGGGTTGACTATACTGAGACTTTTGCTCCTGTTGCCAAAATGACTAATGTCCGTACTTTCCTTGCTATTGCTGCTTCCAAACATTGGGAACTTCATCAGATGGACGTTCACAATGCCTTTATTCATGGTAATCTAGATGAAGAAGTCTATATGAAACTTCCACCTGGTTTTCAGTGTTCTAATCCTAAATTGGTGTGTCGTCTTCGTAAGTCCTTATATGGTTTGAAACAAGCTCCTCGGTGCTGGTTTGCTAAGCTTGTTTCTGCATTGAAGGGGTATAGTTTTCTACAGTCTTATTCCGACTATTCTCTCTTTACTTTCACTCAAGGTTCTGTGCAGATTAATGTTCTGGTGTATGTTGATGATCTTATCATTTCTGGTAATGATTCCGCTGCGTTGACTGTTTTCAAATCCTATTTGAGTGATTGCTTCAAAATGAAGGATCTTGGCCCTCTTAAGTATTTTCTTGGCATTGAAGTTGCTCGAAGTGCTGCAGGTCTCTTTTTGTGTCAACGGAAATATACTTTGGATATTCTCTCTGAAGTTGGGTTATTAGGCGCCAAGCCTTGTGCCTTTCCTATTGAGCAGAATCATCGTTAGCCCACGATGACAGCCCTCCACTTGTTGATCCTGCCGCCTCGTTGGCCGCCTTATATACTTGGCTGTTACTCGGCCTGATCTTTCCTATGCGGTTCATATTCTGTCTCAGTTCATGCAGGCTCCTCGGCAGGCTCATTGGGATGCAGCTTTACGCGTTGTGCGCTATCTTAAAAGCACTCCTGGCCAAGGTATTCTCTTACAGGCTGACAGTGATTTATCTCTTCAGGGTTGGTGTGACTCTGACTGGGCTGCTTGTCCCATTACTCGATGTTCTTTGTATGGTTGGCTAGTTTTCTTAGGTCCCTCTCCTATCTCTTGGAAGACTAAGAAACAGCATACAATATCTCGCTCTTCTGCCGAGACTGAGTATCGTTCCATGGCTTCTATTACGTGTGAGGTCAAGTGGTTGAAAGGTCTTCTTTTAAGTTTGGGGGTTCAGCATCCCAAATCCATCCCTTTGTTCTGTGATAGTCAGTCTGCTCTTCATCTTGCCAAGAACCCGGTTTTCCATGAACGCACAAAGCATATTGAGGTTGATTGTCACTTTGTGCGGGATGCTATTACTGAGGGTTTGCTATCCCCTTCCTATGTTTCCACTTCTGTTCAGTTAGCAGACATTTCACCAAAGCTCTCATAAAATCACAGTTTCAGTTCTTATTGTCCAAGTTGGGCATTCTTGATCCTTCCCATGCTCCAACTTGAGGGGGGGTGTTAAGGAAAGATTGTATATAGTTTCCTAATTCTTGTATATCTCCTTTCTCCATTGGGTTTCCTTAATATACTTGTAATATATATAGTGTGATCACATGAATGAGAAGGCAAGGTTTTAAACCCTAATTATATTTTTCAATAACTAATTATTAAAACAAAACAAAAATCTCGAGATTTATCTTCAATAGTAATAAAGTAATATCAATTATAGATTGGATAGAGCATATGATCAATAAAAATAGCATTAAATAAAAGTGATAAAATAATTGTAGCAATAAGAGGATGGATATTATATCATTTACGTATAAAAAAAGATGCAGATGTAGCAATTATATAACATATAGAATCACATTTGCCAGTGCAACAAATTGCAAGAAAAATAATAACTATGAGTTTTTAAGATGAAGTTTAATAATATATAAAAAAAACAGAGGGAGTAAGTATTTAAGATTAGCTTCATGAAATTTAAGAAAAAACATAAGATACTGTGCATTGCACGGAGGTTTTATATCTAGAACAAAAATATATTAACATAACATTTGTTTCATACTTCATTAGTATTTAAAAAAAATGTGCGAATAGTTTTTAAAGTCAAGTAGAATAAGTAGAGGTGGCAAACGGGTCAAACGGGTCGGGTACGGGTCATGTCATTACGGGTCGGGTCATAATCGAGTCAACTTTGTGTTCGGTTTACGTTCGGGTCGGGTCCGTTCGGTGCGAGTTAATTTCAGGTCCATTAGATTTCGGGTTAGGTCAAGTCGGGTTTTTATTCTACTAAAAAAAATAAAGCACATATAATACTAATAAAACTAAGTTAAATAGTTAATGGGAAGTGGTTAAGTCATATATAGTATCTCACGATAATTTTTTTTACTTAAATTTGTTTAAAAGATAACTAATATGACAACTTTTCGGATCGGATCGGGTTCGGGTCATCTTTATCGGGTCGGGTCACTTTCGGGTTTAATTCGGGGCTATTGCTTTCGGGTTGGGTTTGGGTCGGGTCAGGTTATTTCGGGTTTTGGTTCCATTTCGGGTCATTCTTTTCAGATGGGTCGGGTATTTCGGGTCGGGTCAACGGGTACGGGTTTGTTTTGCCGGCTATAAGAATAAGTAATAATACTCTCAGAGTCTCGTCTCTCCCCATCCCTTAATGTATACCCCAATATGTAGGAATAAAGACCGGTAATTAAGTTGGAACGTTGACAATTCGTGTTTTATATGCCATTTATTTTATGAAGAGAAGAAAGGGAGTTTATCAAGCCAAGCATATTAGCCAAAAATGGGAAAACATCAATAACAAGCTAAGCTGACATATATAGCATGTTAACCTCTTCTGGACTGGGTATTCCAGTAACCAAATCTATATTCTGATATAGTAATATGATTACTATACTAAGGACATGGAAATTTTTGAAAACACATACGATCAGACAGCTAAAATCAAGATATATTACCATGTTGCAAACAGCAAAAATGAAAATTACTGGTCTATTCACATAGATTTGTAATAAGCAAGATAAAGTAAGATCATATAGTATAAGAAAGGGCTAATATACTTATTTCTGCCTAGGAGAAAGATGAACATTAAGTGGATACTTCATCACAGTAGTGAATTCCTGCTTCTCAGATAAATCCACTTCATATCCATCCACAGCTTTCCATTCAAAACTCCAAACTAGATTAGCCACATAATACTCTAGATGAAGCATGGCCAAGCCGAGTCCTGGACAAATCCGCCTACCTGCACCAAAAGGCATCATCTTAATTTCCCGGCTTCCTGTGATATCAAATTCTTCGTAGCTCCCCTCTGTTGTTAAGAATCTTTCAGGCTTGAATTGCATCGGATCCTCCCATACCTCAGGATTCAAATTTATATCAGCAACCATGAAATTTATGACTGCGTTTTTGGGAATCGTATACCCGCCCAACTCTGTCTCATGGGTAACAGTATGTGGTAGAACAAAATGACCAGGGGGGTGTCGTCTCAGTCCCTCTAATATTAGAGCCTTAAGATAAGGCATCTTTGACAGTTCATCTTCTGCAACTTCTGCAGCTTGTTGTCCAACAACTTCTTTGATTTCGCCATACAGCTTAGCCTGAATTTCCGGGTACTTGACAAGATTGGCCATGATCCATTGCAAGGCTGTTGAGGTCGTATCAGTACCAGCATTAAGAAACTCAGAGCAAAAACTCACCAGTTGCTCCTCAGTTAGCTTTCTCTTGCTATCCATTTCTGGGATTTCCAGTTTCAGCAAGCTATCCACATAGCAAGTAACTAACCTGCTGCTGTTGTGAATCTGATCATCAGGAATTCTATTATTCTCTTCCTGTAGGTGCTTCCTTGCTCTAATCTTCGGAATTAACAGATCTTCCTGTTTCTTCCTCAATTCGAACAATTCATTCCACCGACTGCGGAGCAGAATGCGAGTCAACCAAGGCCACACGTTGAGTATTGAAAAGTGTTTAATAGATGTCAGTGATCGGTGTTGAATTGCTTCAATCTCTTTGATCTGAAATTCATCTAGCTTATCTCCGAAACACATAAAAACGAGCAAGCAGAACATGGCAAACCGAAAGTGATCCATCACCTTGATAGCGTTACCATGATCAACAGTCAGACGGTTGATGAGGATTTCGAGAACCCAATTCCGGGCATGGAAGAAATACTTAGCCTTGGAAGGGTGGAGAATCTGAGCAGTCAGATTGCGTCTAAAGAGTCGCCAATTAGGCCCATAACTTGCTGAATTTATAGTGTGCTGATTACTGGTCATAAACTTAGATGTAGGGAGTGGCTTAGGGCGGTCAGCAAATACAGCACCGTTATGGACCAAGGCTTGGTAAGCCAAGGAACGGCTGGAAACAAAGATGGCAGGGAATCGGCCAGTAGGTAAGGTGACAATAGGGCCAAACTTGGAGCAAAGTCTTCTGAGGGTTGCTTCTATTTCTGTGGACGGTTTTCTAAGCCATTGGATGCGACTGATGATGGGAAAACCGCGAGGTCCTGGAGGAATACTTGACTTGGATTTTGAAAGTATCAAAGCCTTCAGCACAGCAGCAATGAATGTTGTTACAATGATCACAAACCATGCCTCCATGTTTTGTATAGTGTAAGTTCTTTTCTTCTGTTATCTGTTAGAAAAGGAACATATTACATCATGCATACTACATACTACTTTGAGTATGAAAACTAAATACTACTATGTTTGGAAATGTAAAAGGTAGTTCTAACGATCTCACATGATAAAATCTTATTACCAAATAACGGAGTATATATTAGTTATGACAAAAACTCCAATAAGAATGATATGGACTATACAGATAATGACTTGAATCTCATATCATTTTGTCATTTGAGTTCATTTTACAAAAGAACTAGCAGTTTGTAGGTTGTTACACCATAATTTTGTTACACCATAATTTTGTTACACCATAAATTATGGTGTAACGGTTATACCCAAGAATTTGTGTTAGTGTATTAACTAAATTAGTAGTATTGATTAAAATATATATGTCTAACATTTAAGTTTTTGTATCTATTTCTCTATTTTATGATTTTAATTATTAGGAAAATTTGTTAGAGACTACCTTATACAAACATTTTTTTTGTGAAAAAATATCTTATGTCAAATATGTTGTAGGATTTTACATGTTAAAGCAACCATGTTGTAAGGAGCTACTATTACGCCAGATTCCGACCATTGACAAATTATTCCGACGTTGACCTTTTTAGTTTTTGGTTTTTATTTGTTACTTTTGGTTTCACCAAAATTTCCAAACATTCACATTTAAATACCAATTTCAAAGGAGAACAAAATTTTTGGGTGAAAATGCTAAAAGAGATACGGTCAACGCCGGAAAACAAGGTCAATTGTCGGAACCCGGCCAAAAATAGCTTCTTACAATATTTTTGTTTTGTACTTCCTTCGTCCTATAATATAGTGCCTGAATAATTTTTAGTGGGTCAAACTTTAAAATCTTTGACCAAATATTCTCATTAATGTATACAAAAAAATATACTCAGATGAGATCTTGTTTGATTCGCGACAATGTGTAGTTTCATAATATCAATTTTTTATACTTTTTATTAATAAGGAATTGAAGATATCGAAAGTCAACTTCCTCTTGGAGACAGTGTAGAAAAGAAATCTCTATTATATAAGGGAAGCGGGGAGGAAGATGGTGTCTCCATCTAAAAATACTAAATTACCCTTAATGATCTAATCAATGGAATGAAAAAAATTACAAAAAAAAACAATTTAAGAACCATTTCTCATTTCAACTTGTCATTCTAAAACAAGTTAAAAATGGTATTGCATCAAATACTTCAATCAAAAAATTAAATGGACAAAATATCTTAACCTTTTTTTTAAGATAAGATGGTATATATGACGTCCACCTGAAAAGTCCAAAACACTCACTACCTTTGATACTCTTTAATTCAGTCAAACCAACTCATTATTTATGTTCTGCTCAAAATTCATTCACAAAAGATTAATATTAAAAATAACTCACAACCTTTGTTAGTTTTCTGCATTAGCGGATTAATATATTTAAATTCATCTATTTATTAATCTTTCACATTTTAAGTTTAATCATAAATATAGTACGTATGTATATAATAGAATTGAATAACAAGTTTTAAAATTAATGCACGCATCGCGTGCATATGAGGCTAGTAAACACTATATTATGGGACAGAGGGAATACGTAGTTTCTTACAAAATTCATTAGTAATCATTTTCATTTTATTTTAAAAAATAACTTGTAAGAAATTAACCGCAAATAGAAAGTTAAGTTTCACATCTAGACATGGATTTCCCTTCTAAACATCATGTTCATCCCTCAGTGTCTCAGTCAAATGCTAGAAGTTGTTAGAAAACTAGAGTATAATGCAACACTATCCATCAAGTAACACATATTAATATACTATACAGCTTCGATTAAGCATATAACCATGGCACCCCAAAAAAAAGTCACAGTAGATCAAAAATCGTTGTATCATGAATAAGATCAGTTTTAAGCTGTCATCACCTCACACATTCATCTCTAAGACTCTAACATAAAATCGATCATAAAACATATACATTTAGATAAGATTTAAGAATAACTCTACTGATGATTTCAGTGAAATGATAACAAGTCATATACAATCCAAAATCAATAAATATTCTTCTTCCGTTTCTTTTTAAATGCAATAAAGGGGTATTTTTTGTGAGATATAAAATATTCATTTGTTGCATTTAAAAAGAAACAGAGGAAGTATATAACATAAAAATTGGAATACGAGATAATTGACAAAGAGCCAAATAAACTTAGATTTGTTACCTAAAAGTGTGGAGAAATGGACAGCAGAAGAGTGTGGTAATCCTGGCCTTCACATAAGAAGTAAAAGATTAGAGATAAGAAGATGAAGAAGAAGACATTTGATTCTATTTTATTAAGAAGGAAGAACAAAATAATATAAAGTGATATCAGATATTGTCAGGACCCAGGAGTTGCACCTTGCACCCACGTTCAAAAATGAATTAAATAAAATAAAACAAGATTTTTTTTTTCACGCAGAAAATAAGATTAGCTTGATGAAAATGAAAAGGAGAGGACTAGAGGAGACAAAATGATGGACTGTGAGCTGTGTTTCATACTGTTTTATATTTATAATTTTGAAATAAAATAAAAAAATCATTGATTCACGCAGAAATTAGAATAAGCTTTTAATTATTTGGTTGCGAATCGCGATGAATGAGCGAGTAGTAAAGGCCAAACTCTAAAGGGGATGAATGAGATGTGCTCTTTTAGTCTTATTTTCAGTTTAGTTCAGCTTAATATTTTAATTATTATTTTTGTTTTTAATATTACTATTATAATTGTTTTTGATTGAGATGTGTTCTTTTAGACTTATTTTTTCGCCCCGGTTAGAACTTAATGTTTTAATTATTATTTTTGTTTTTAATATTACTATTATAATTATTTTTGATTGAGATGTGTTCTTTTAGACATATTTTCAGTTCAGTTCAATTCAGCTTAATGTTTTAATTATTATTTTTGTTTTTAATATTACTATTATAATTATTTTTGAATGAGATGTGTTCTTTTAGACATATTTTCAGTTCAGATCAATTCAGCTTAATGTTTTAATTATTATTTTTATTTTTAATATTACTATTATAATTATTTTTGAATGAGATGTGTTCTTTTAGACTTATCTTCAGTTCAGTTCAGCTTAATGTTTTAATTATTATTTTTGTTTTTTATATTACTATTATAATTATTATTATAATTTTTATTTTTATTTTTTTATTATTATTTTTTTATTATTTTTTTCCTTCTTATTTTTATTATTATTATTATCATCATTTTTTTATTATCATTATTTTTATTTTTTTATTTATTATTATTATTATTTATTGTTATTTTTTTTTAATTAGTATTTTCATATTTTTATTATTATTAGTATTGTTATTATTATTATTTTATTATTTTTTTGTATATTATCACTCCCTTCGTTTTTAATGGATGTAACATTTGACTTTTCACACTTGTCGAGAAACAACTTTGACCCACAATATCTCTAATTTTATAAATGTAAAAATTATAACAAATACAAATTTGGAAAAAATATATCAAGATGAATTTAACAAGATCTCAGACGACTATATTTTTCCTTATATATAAATAACAATTGATGGTCAAAGGGAGATGAATGAATAGTGCCCAAAGTCAATATGTTACATCTAAAATAACGGAGGGGGTATTATTTTTAACTATATTATTTATTATTATTATTATTTTTATTATTATTATTATTATTATTATTATTATTATTATTATTAGTTTATTATTATTATTAATATTATTATTATTATTATTATTGTTATTGTTATTGTTATTGTTATTGTTATTGTTATTGTTATTGTTATTGTTATTGTTATTGTTATTATTATTATATTATTATTATTATTATTATTATTATTATTATTATTATCATCATCGTCATTTCAGTTCAGTTTAATATGTTTCTCCCATTCCAAAAGGATGGGGACTATATTGCTTGTGACGCTGATTTATAATTAACTTTTGGCTAAGAAAAATTAAATTGGAAATGTGAAAGTTTTGCTCCTAAAAGAGTTTCAAAATAGGTATTGTACTCCCTCGTCCCTCCTATTTCTTTTGTTATTCTGGTATGAAATATGGAAAAAACTAAGAACTAAGAAGAATACTAAGAGAAGTCTAATACTTCGAATAAAGCAATCTCTAATGCAAGTAGAGAAGAATTCCATATGGTGCCCACTAAAACCCTATTCTCTTGGGCACGATTTTAAATCAGTTCATTTTTTTACCTAGTTTCCACTTATATTTTCAATTTAATTCAACCCAAAAGATCAGACTCTAAGTCTCCATAGTACTTCATCTAACAAGTCGTGTCATATGTTGGCCTTTGAGGAGAAGCCTTTGCAACTCAAGTGAGCCAAGGAGCCGTTGGAGTTGGTACAGTGGTTGAAAGTGGTTGTTGTTTCTGTCATCCTTGATTATTGAGATGCATTTAATAAGATTCACATCATTATATTTTTAGTATTATATATTGCTTAAAATTTATGATCAAAGTTTACAAGGTTTCACTTTGGAAAAAAGCACGTTATTAGAAAGTCTACCTAATTAGGAATGGATAGAGTGACTGATTAATAATCTATTCTTTCCACATTACCCTTAAGAACTAAAGTTGCACAAAAAAACAATAAAAATTAAAGAGTTAGTTTTTTTAAAAGAGAAATTTCATTAATTGAAGGTCAAACGCCATCTACAATAGGTATTAAAGAAAAAACACAAGATCCAGCCAAACAATATATAACAAATTAACTTCGTCTTCGATGAAACTACAATGAACCAAATCGAATATTGTGGCGCAAGTCCCTTGTATTTGCTGTCACAAGCAACTATTAATGGAACCGTCTATCCATTTGACATAGTTTGGATAAGAACATTCTTGATCTATCCATGTTGACTGCATCCGAGCTTCCAGTACTTTCTTGTTGATAGTTTTGAACTTCAACCAATGAGAATAATTTCTCATACCTACAAATAAACAAACTAGACTCACAACTCCCATAGGGGAAAATGTGACATCCACAACATAGAAGACTAGAATTCACATAGCAGGGCACAAGATACTCTCATAAAGAGAGACTAACTTATTCATCAACAAAACAAAAGGACAAACTAGAAAGTGAAAACAAGAGAGGAAAAGGGGCTTACCATGAGATCATCCATGGCAGCTTCTAATTGATGAAGGAAAAAAAGTTAAAGAGTTAGTTAGAAAGCATGTCACATATGATAAGAGAAAGATAGATAGAAAGAAAGACAAACATACATGAAATATGCAAAATAATAATATATTTAGGCAGCATGTACGCAAATGTTAAGATTATAGTGGAACATTCATTTTTAGTAAGTCTTGATCTTATTGCAAAACAAATTTAATAAATATGTCTTAATCGGTAATACTCCTTCCGCTACTTTTTACTTTTACGAATTTCACCATTAATATATCTAATAATCGACTGGTGAAAAGTACTAAAAGAAGTTGTTACTTAGATTATATACGTCGAGCTAGACAAATTTATAACAGTTTACCATACAAAATTTGTTTTGCTATATTAGTAAAAGAAATTATGTCAAAGTTCCCTAAAAAAATGTCAAAAGTGAGGTATGTCAGCAAAATGGTAAAAGTAAATATAAAAATTTTATGAGGTAACATTGTATTTTAGGTTTTTTTTTTAGGAATGATACATGTTTCTACGCCTGTCTCTAGGGATGCAAGTGGGGCGGGTCAAGTAGGAGACCCGCCCCATCCCCGCCCCAATGGATCCTAGTTTGGTGGGTAGTGGGGCGGGGATGGGGATGAAAGTTATACCCGTCATGGGTGATGGGGCGGGGTGGATTTTAAGTTGTACCCGCCCCATCACCGCCCACTCCGCCCCATCCCCGTCCCGCTCCACTCCATCCCCACTCACCCTACATCTTACCCACTTAAAATAGTAAATTTTCAACAAATTACAAGTCTATAACACTCTTTAATAGTTTTTCTAGCTGTATATATTTTTTGTTATTAGTATTTGAAATTATATATGGTATATGAGTATTATTTAGTGAGTTTCAAATAAGAATTAAGTGGATGGTGGGGCGGGGAAGGTGGGGATTTGGTGGGGATGGATACCCAAGTGGGTAATGGGGCGGGGATGGTTTTAATTGTGTACATGGCGGGGCGGGGATGGGGATGAGTTTCGGACCCACCGCGGGGATGGGGATGGGGATGGGGATGGGGATGGAAAAGTGAGGTGGGGATGGGAATAAGAATGACAAAATCCGCCCCGCCCCGCCCCGCCCCGCCCCGCCCTAGTTGCATCCCTACCTGTCTCAAGTATTTCCTAATTTGTAAAACGTAAATAAACTTAATAAAGATAGCATTATAGAGGTAAATAGTCCTATATAACTATCCTCTACAATCCACGATTTGTTTTACTTTTTTTTAAAAGTCCATTTACATATCTGAGGTTTTTTCTCTTTATTTTTTTTTTCTGGAAATTTTGTATCTCTAATACAAGCTTATGCAAATGAAAATTTTGAAAAGATATGTAGGGTGCGATGGGGAGTTATATAGGACTATTTGCCTCTATAATATCGTCTCCAAAATTGTGAAATTCAATTACATTTTACATATTGTCATTTACCTGAGATAAAAGTGAAAACATGAAGATCAATTTTTTTCTTTTTGACATCTTAAAATGGCATAAAACACATATAATTTCCAAATGGGGGAGTAGTAACTAAATTAATATTAGTTCGGGGAAAAAAAAGGAAGATTCAAATGTCCAGATATTATCTTAGCCCCTTGGGCATCCACCGATCCACGAACCATTTGCTGGGCCAAGGCCCACAATCAAAGTGGATGTTATTTGCCGATCTTAATTTGGATCAAAGAGAAGTTTAGAAACTAGGTGTGGGTTACAAACTCACATGATCTCAGCTTGTATGATTAGAGCATGTGCAATGTACCGCGACCGCAATTGAAAACACATTTTGAAACTGTGTTGGTGACCTACCATCAGTAAAATCCTGCATCCGCCACTGGCAATGGTATGGTTTTAGTTGGTGTTAGAATAGCAACACCTAGCTTTAAATGGTTTTACCATTGTGAAAACATGGTCTAGCTTTGGGGTGGTCTGGACTCTGGACTCTGGACTACAAGACCAACGACGCCTCGGATGGCGTGTTGTTCACAAATTGCCTTTGACCACGTGTCATGAAGCTGGGTCACTTTTCCTTTATTTTATTTTATTTTATTTTAAGTGCCAAACGACACAGTTGAGCCCAAAACGGAGCTTCAATATGCTAATGTCGTGCGTTTCAATGACATGTTGTCAGTGCTTCACTCATGGGCCAACTGAAAAGGGCCGTGTGGCTCCCCAAAGTATGCTGGAGTTTGCTTTCATTTTTCCCATTCAATGCAATGTAATATTTTAGCTCTTAAAATTTGTAACGTTAATATAAAAAAAATCAGTTTCTAACTATAAAAAAAACAATTACACCAACTATTATAAAATATTTTTATCTATAAATTGAGCTCAAATTTGATATATTTTTACCATACTTCTTCCCAACTATTTTTTTATCTAATCAATTTTCCTACCCAAATATATTTATATTCTTCTAATTAAGCCAATATTATTGAACGTAATTTAATTAGCACAACTTATTTAATGTAACTTAAGTTAACTAATTAAATAATGAATTATCAAAATGCATAAAGTATGATTAATATCTCACTAATTAAAAATATGGATTCAACTTATCTATTTCATATAAAATAAAAAGAATTTGGGTAGGAGAGTGAAATAAAAAAAAAACTAATTAAGACTAGCCACTCATTGTGAAAAAAAAAAAGAAAGATGAGTTGGTGGAGAGCTAGTGGGATGTGAGGAGTAGAGGTGTCAATTCAGTTAAACGGTTCAGTTCTGGTTAAAACCAAAACAGTTTGGTTGAATTCAGTTCAGTTTATTTCAGTTCTTTTTTCCCAAATAATTGATTCAGTTTAATTTTTTTCGGTTTCAGTTTCAATCCGATGCAGTTAATTCATTTTTCAGTTCAGTTCAGTTCAGTTACAGTTGTCTTTTGGTTTGACCCATACAGTTTCAGTTTGAAACAATTGACTTTTACCTATTACTATCAGTTCAACAATTACTTTCAGTTTGGTTTTGGTTAATTTCGATTTCGTATTGAAAACCACACCAGTTTGGGTGAAAATCGATATCGGTTATGGCATATGCATCCTTTTTTGACTTATTGTCATGTTTCGAGTCAAGTATTTAGCCATCCCAGTTAATTTGGAATTGGATGGACTTGTTATCGTTTCGGTTAATTTTGTCGGAACCAACAATATCATCAAGAGATGTGTCTATATTTGTTTACAAAAGCACAGTTGAAATTACAGTTGCCTTTATTAACAATAATATTATTATATTAAAAGTCTAACATTTTGGTTGATATTCAAATTTTCAATTTAACCCTGTATATTTCTTTGTATGTTGATCATAATTACGTTAGTGATACTGAAATCCACATTGATATGTATGATAACATCATAACACGTAATGTTACTATGGAGTATAGTTATTCTTTAGTTTCCAGTGTGTATATTGACTTGTTATTGTTAATGAAAAATTTATGATTGACAGTCATCAAGGTGATTAAGATTGATAATGATGAATGATCATAATCGGTGATGATGATGATTAAAGTTGATAAACACAAACTAATACGAGTATAACATGACCAAAGTCAGTTTAAGGCGGGTAATCATTAGACAAACTATATTATCATATAGATCAATATATTGGATTTGGAGTACATGTTAATGTATACTTCCTCCGTTCCAAAATAAGTGAAACACTTGTCTCAAAAAGCTCTCACATAAATGAGAGAAGTGTTTCACTTATTTTGAAACGGAGGAAGTATATCAATGTATTAATTGCATTTCAAGTATAGATTAGTATAAACACAAGCTAATATGAATTATTAGAGTATAGAATAGTCAATATAAGTAGGTAATCATTATCCTAATCGTCCTTGAGTGTAATGCATTTCAAAACTAAAACACCTATTTAAATGATTCAAAGTACTTATTGGACTAAATGAATGTTAAAATTTGTAACGTTAATATAAAAAAATCAGTTTCTAACTATAAAAAAAAACAATTACACCAACTATTATAAGATATATTTATCTATAAATTGAGCTCAAATTTGATATGTTTTTACCATACTTCTTCCCAACTATTTTTTTATCTAATCAATTTTCCTACCCAAATATATTTATATTCTTCTAATTAAGCCAATATTATTCAACGTAATTTAATTAACACAACTTATTTAATGTAACTTGAGCTAACTAATTAAATAATGAATTATCAAAATGCACGTCCTTACTGATCCTCAAAATTAAGTATCGGTCAATTTCGTGTCAGAGAGTCTCAATTAAATTCTACTAATCAAACCACCTAAATTTCTAACCTACCATACCTTAAACTTTTAATTATACTTTAGCCTTATAAATTATATATATAATCAGGACTTTGTAATTTCACTATATATATATATATATAATATATATGATTAATCGCATCACACTCCTATAATTAGGAGACCTAATGCGATAAAAACACTATATTTACGAAATATATCCTGAAGAGAATTTCTCTTCATTCAGAATTCTTATCATTGTAAAAAGAAAAGTGAGTAAATTTTTTAAATTAAGAATAAAAGATGAATCCTAAACCAATCAATGAAAATTTAAGTGGTGTATTTCGTTTGGCTTATTTCATCCTATATTTGTCATATTAAGAATAAAAGATGAATCCTAAGCCAATCAATGAAAAATTCAAGGGGTGTATTGTTGTCAAGGATAATGAGTAGAGTATGTTTGGTAGTGGTGAGTGAGTGGTAACAATTGACAAGTAGCAGCATGGTTGTTAAGAATGCTTTAAATGTAAAAGAAAAAAAAGGCGTTTGAAACACGAACACATGAAAGAGGAGAGAGAAAACAGAAAGAGGAGACAGGTTGATTGCTAAAGTACAGATTGCAGCGAACCGAGGCCGCTTATGCCACGCGTCGTCTTCAATAGCAACTCAGCTTTTGGCTTTTTCTTAATTCTACCGTTTCACTCATTCCATCAGTTATCCTCCATCCTTCTAGAGTTGTTCTGTCATACCATGTCACGGTTCTCATCCAATAAACTAGCTTCGGATGTGTAAAATCCGTGCTTCAAATGAACTACTTCCCGTACTAAAATAAATTAAACATTTACTATTTTTATCGTTTTTAAAATAAATAAAACGTTATTTTATTTGGTATTTACTTCTCTTTATCTCTCATTATCACGTGGGTTTTTTTTTTTCTTTCTCTTTATCTATCTCCTCTTATAAATTCTCGTGTTAAGACCCTACGTTTTATTTAATATTGAACGGAGGAAGTATATAAAAGTATGTATAATAATCGTAGTATATAAATATTAAATTTTACAAAAAAAAGATACTTCCTCCGTTTCTTTTTAAATGTAACAATTGGACTTTTACGCGCAACGAGACATTACTTTGACAATAGATATTTATAATTACATATAGGTAAAAATTATAAAAATTACATATTATGAAAGTAGGTCACGAGACAAATCTTACAAGATCTCACGTGACTATATTGTTTATTATAGTGAAAAGGTCAAAGTGATAGGTGTGAATAGTGAAAAGGTCAAATTGTTGCATTTAAAAAGAAACGGAGGAAGTATTAAATTTTACAAGATTAAAAACGGAATATTCTAGGCAAATACGAAAATATTAAAGAGTTAGCTTATATAATAGAGATATGAAAAAAGGCAAAACCAAACTATCCAGTGTTGAACAAATTGGTTTTTACCTTTTTGTCTATTTTTTAACTATTGAAGTTTTGTTTTATTATCGAGGTACAAACATACTTCCTCCGTTCTTTTTCTATTGCAATAATTGAGTTTTCACGTTTGACATTGCACAACTTTAAATCTTAATATCTTTAATTACATTGTGGTAAAAATTATAAAAAAGTTGACATTTTGAAAGTATATATATTGAGACGAATCTAACAACACCCCACATGACTATATTTTTTCTTAAGTAAAAATCACAATAGATAGTGAAAGGGTGGTGATGAATAGTGTAAAAACCCAATTGTTGCAATATAAATAAGAATGGAGGAAGTATTGTTTTGATTCAATAATAAACTTATAGATGTGCAAACATATTTCTTGGTTGTAAGAAAAATTATGAAGATGAAAGATACAAATAGATTAGGGATATATGTACAAACATAGTTATTGGATGTGCAAAAATATTTTTTTTTGATGTACAAAGAGATTATGGATGTGCAAAACACAAAATAGATATTGGATGCACAAACATAAATTAGAATATAGATGTACAAAATAGTTTTTAGATATACAAATGAAATTATGGATGTACTATATTTGGTTGCGCAAAATATAATGTACACAATAATATATTACCTCCATTTTCTTTTAATTGTAACACTTTGACATTTTACACTATTTACAATTTCACTTTGACTATCTTTTGTGATTTATACGTGAATAAGAATATAGTCTTATGGGATCCTGTTATATTCATCTTAATATGTATTTTATTTAATATGTAGTTTTTATAATTTTTACAAATACAAAACTAGAGATATTACTCCTCAAAATTTTGCATTGACATGCATGAAAAGTGTAAGTGTAACAACTAAAAAACGGGGGGAGTAGATCATTATGGATGTGCAAGCATATTTTATGGATGTGCAAATATATATTTTTTAGATGTGTATGCATAAATTTTTGATGTACAAATATATTGTATAGATAATCTATACATTGTTAAACAACAGCTAGATAAAAATTTTAAAAAAAATTGAGAAGTTTTTCGCCATCGAATCATTCAATATCTAGCCGAATTCAATAATTATGTCCAAATTCATTATTACTAATATTGTAAGGCTAAATGGGTAAATAACATAAACAATATGGAGTGTTTCCCAATTAACTGGAATGCTAAACATCGCCCCAAAACTTCTTAAAATCGCCCCGGTCCCACCCAACATTTCCATCTTTACTCTTCCCTTTTTTTCTTTTCTTTTCCCAAACCACGCCACCTCCATCCCCACAGCCACCCCATCCACCACCCACCATCGAGCCCCCACCCCACCCTCCCTCCACCCCCACCAAGATCCCCCCCACCCCATCCTCGCAACCCCCACGAACAAGCCACTGAAAACCAAAAAAAATTGGGCTCCTCCACCACCGAAACGTCCGGGCCAGACGTTCCCGCCATCTTGGTCGGACGTTCCGGTGGTGGAGGAGCACAATTTTTTTTGGATTCGTTGGTGGTTGTGCGTGGTTTAGTTGGTGGTGTGCGTGGTTTCGGCGGTGGCTTGCGTGGTATCCGTGGTTGTTGTGTTTGTGGTGGTGGTTGTTGGGTAGTGAGGGGGTTTAGTGATGATGAGGATGAAAGAGAAAGTTAAGTGTAAAATTGTATTTTCGAGTGTGTTTTGGGGCGAAATTTTGGGGCGGTGTTTAACAAAATCCCCAATTTACGTTAGTAAAGTGAGAAATTAGAGAAATAACGGCTTACCAAATACTTTATTTATTTATTTATTTATTTTAATAGATTTTTTTTTGTTATTGCTTTGTATATATTTCTAAGTGGGCTAATGTATACAATTTTGACCATTAACATCTCTAATAATGTATTATCAAAAAAAAATATAAAGGTTGCTTTATTAATTATATACATTAAGGTGGTTCCAACAATATCGTAATAATTGATACCAACTCTTCATTTATTATGCTTGCTTTTTTGTGTGCGTTTGTCAATGCACTTATTTGACCTTAAATATCTTCACTACATATTAGTAAAAATTACAACAATTGAATATCAATAAAGTACTCATTTAGATGAATCAAACAATAGCCCACATCACTATATTTTTTCTTATATATCGAGAAGAAGTTAGAAGATTTTCTCTGATTGTAAATAGTGTCAAGATTCTAAGTAGGCATAATAAAAGAATTCACAAGGAGTATTAGTTTTTATATGATAGTAAAAAAATATCAAATAAAGATGGTCATAGAAAAAGAAAACAAAGAAGTGTTTTGTCAATATATGTTAGGACATTTCAAAAAGAAAATGTAGCATTTAATTTGAAAAAGATAGCTCTTATATAGTTTAGTAAAATGTCTCTTGTTAATACATAATTCTTATTCAACGGCGAATCCAGGTTTATGAATATGGGGACACATACGTACAACAAACACAAAAGTAGTGGAAAGATTGTTAAATACATAAGTATTACAACCAAAATATGCATTGAACAATTTATCATTTCCTAATTGAATTGATAAAAAT
Organism: Beta lomatogona; assembly: GCA_947646795.1. Lineage (NCBI taxonomy): Eukaryota > Viridiplantae > Streptophyta > Magnoliopsida > Caryophyllales > Amaranthaceae > Beta > Beta lomatogona. The sequence goes on along the minus strand of CANSNZ010000063.1, from coordinate 12,002,735 downwards.
TACAATTGTATCCTATGAGCCTTCATATTTGAAATCAGTCAATGATATCTTCATCGGAAACTTGTAGGAATACATCCTTTTCAGTGAAAGTAACCAAACAATCATTCTGAGTTGACTTGGGTGTATCATTTGTCATTTCCTAATTGAATTGATAAAAATTAATCAACTGTTATACTTGTTTTCAATTTCAATAATCTCCTAATTAATGAATAATGTCAACATTCAACAATTTTCATCTAAATATAATCTAAGAACCTAAAATAATGAAAGTATGAAAATTGAAAACAAAAATAAAAACCTAAAATAAAACTTATTGTCTACAGTCGACTGAATTGGGCGGCATCGAAGGATAATGTAGCCAAGTGAAGGATGAAGTTGTGTGAGTGGTGACGTATCCGACGACAACTAGTGGTCGACGCCCGACAATTTGCGGCTCAGCGCCTCTGCGGTTGGCAACGACTGTGTGGGTAGTGTTTCACAAATTGACAGTTTGAGAAGAGAGAGAGATAAAGAGGAGCATGAGAGAGCCAAAAAGGGGCTTGAGAGAGGAGAGTTAGAGAGAGTCGGAGAGAGGAGCGTGAAGTGAATTCACATGACTTTTTGCTCTGTTTCCCCCATGTGACCTTTTCCCTTTTTTTAAAAAAGTTGATTTATTTTTTTAATATGGGGGTAGAGTTGTACCCCCATGTACCAGTCTATGCCCGCCACTGTTCTTATTAAATAAAAATTTCATTTCGATTATATACGGCCATTACTTTCCATTGGCTCCAAAGAACAAAAAATATATTGGGAGGTTGGTTTGATTACAACTTTTCAAAATGAAGTAGTGAGTGTCTCGGGCGATACCTCAGGTTGTTGCTTTTCATAATTTTTTGTCTGGTGAGGAAAAATTAATGTCATGACTTATTAAGTAATTGCATGATATTGTAAAATAAACCCTAAAAAGTTTGGGGATGAAAGCAATATTTTAACTTTCTACAAGGAATTAGGGTAAAAAATATATTTATACATTAGTATCTTGTTATTACCATAAAAATGTCAGTGATCTAACAACTTGTGTAAGTCTTTTAGTTAGATTTAATTATAAGATCTTTTATGTTTTATTTTGAAATATTAAACAATGAGGTTATTATTATTTTTTTTTTTAATAAGGTAAGGAGAAACCTTGACAAGTTGGGGAGAACAAAGGGGGTCCCAACTTGCCAAGGGTGAGAAGCGATCCCAGGACCTCCTGGAACCGGGAGGAAAGTTCTAACCACTAGGCTATTGACTTATGGTTAAGTTCTCATTTTTCTTTTCAAAGGTCACATGCTCAATACTTTGGAAAGTGTCATGTGGTACATAGACTTTCTTAGTAATGCTCTTTAATATATAACTAATTTAGTATAGATATATTAAAGCATAAGCTGTTGACAATTGGCAGCGAATTAGTAGTTAAATATTAATAATTTTGCCAAAGGAAGTACGGAAATTTACCATGTAGTTTTAATCTTTTTTTTTTTTTTTGAAAGAGAAATTTCATTAATTGAAAGCCAAACGGCATCTACAATAAGTAATAAAGAAAAAAGGATATAATCAAACAAGATCAGATCAACTTCGTCTTCGATGAAACTACAATGAACCAGATCGAATATTGTGGCGCAAGTCCCTTGTATTTGCTGTCCCAAGCAACTATTAATGGAACCGTCTATCATTTTGACATAGTTTGGAGAAGAACCTTCTTGATCTATCCATATTGACCGCATCCGAGCTTCCAATACCTTCATGTTGATAGTTTTGGACTTCAACCAATGAGAACAATTTTCCATACCTACAAATAAAAAAACTAGACTCACAACTCCCATAAGGGAGAAGGAGACCTCCACAATTGAGAAGACTAGTCTTCCCATATTAGGGCACAAGAAACTCTCATAAAGAGAGACTAACTTATTCAACAAAACAAAAGGACAAACTAGAAAGTGAAAACAAGAGAGGAAAATGGGCTTACCATGGATGAGATCATCCATGGCAGCCCCTTACTGATGAAGGGAAAAGGGGAAAAAGGGAGGCGGCTAGAGAGAAAAACTAGGTTTAGGATTTCCTTCCGAAACTAGTCTACTAGCAAATACAATGTAGTTTTAATCTTCATACACGACAAATAGTCGTTGGTTTATTAATTATGTACTTTTTCTATAATAATTTCCTGTTTTCAAGGTGATATATTGGTAATAGATGAAGTCCTATTTAAACTTTCTACTTATCGAATGTTAAGAGGTGAAATCGTCTCATAGTGATATTATGAATTTATGATTCAAACACGTCCATGCACGAGGCAGTACATCAGATCTCATGTAAGTGGTCACTTTTAGTAGCTTGGAACTTTGTCATGAATTGTGGTCATATTCATGCTCATATCCAAAGGGAGGGCCCGAGTGTTGCAGACTAGCAGAGTAGTGATACATTAGTTTCATATATATGCGAAAACATATTCGCATATGAAATGAGATCAATTGATCAATTTCGTTTTAAACAGTCATATGAACAATTTTTCCGATTTCGCGCAAGGTGGTATGCTGCAACTCTCATTAGAATAAAATTGACCATCAACACATCTTATTTCATAGTCGATCATCCACATTGTCATTCACCAACCACCGCGACTTCATCTTGAATCATGATCAAATTAATTGAAATTATATATAAACTAGTTTTAAGGCCCACACTTCCGAGTTATACCCCAGGTTATTATATTTGCATTTAATAATAATTTGGTTTAAAATAATAACACCAATTATCACTTAGTTTAGTGGTTAAGAATTTAGTAAATATAGAAGTTTGACGTCACGGGAACAAATCTTATACCATACACTTTCTAACTTTTTTATTATATTGTATGTGGATTACATGGAGTAAAAAACCCTAAAAGGCGCCATTTGAAAGTAGGAGTGTTCATTTCTGATAATCCAATCAAAAAAAATTGTACCGGGGAAAGTGTGGTCTGAATTGGATATCCGATAACAAAAAAGTTGAATTTTTCAAGGAAAAGTCTAAAAAATAAGTTTCTGATCGGAACATATCATCATATATTTTCGGATAACTGGTCATGGAACCGGATATTTTCGGATATTCAGTCTTGAAAACTGAAATTGTCGGATATTTTAGATCAAATATCCGCAAAAAAAGAAAAATCCCCGTATTTCGGATATTCGAAGTTGAAAATTTTCGATCCGTACCCTATCTGAAAATTTCAAAATGTCCGATCTGAAATATTCAAAAACTGAAAAATCAGATCGAATATCCGATATACCACATTGGAACGACCAGATCACGGAACAGATCAATCAAATTGGATATTTATGCACACTTCTAAGTGAAAGTTCGATCCGGATAATACAACCATTACCTGAATTTATACATATACTTAACAATCCAAGATTACAAGTATACTCAACCTTGACATTTATATGATCCTGATGTGGTTCAATCTTAGATTGTCTTGATGATATGAATAAAATCTGGATCTAATCGTGAAGACCTATATTGAACTTAATTGAAAATGACAACGGCTCGATTCACACTTAACCTAAATCCAAGAATGACAATTTTGAAACTTGACCTTAACCTGAAATAATTAATCGCAAACTATTTAGATATAAGCCAGATTAACTTAAATCCCATATACTGTCCCAAATAGACCAAGATCAAATGGAAACTTACGATATCTAATCAACATGACCTAATCACTATACGACTCCAACCAAATTGAAATCAACTATAAACAAATCTTGCACGACCTTAGTTCAACACGATCAACCTTAGATGCCGTGACTTGAAAGCACCCGAGTACTCCCTATTTCCTATATCAATTGTTACACTTTGACCCGCATATAATTATGGAGTTTTTATTTATTAACTTCTTATTTTATTGCTTGTAGTTAACAAGTTTTTTTTGTCTATTACAATTAGTAAATTATGGAATCTAATTTTTTAAAGGATGAGTATGAAATGTATTTAATTTCTTTATTAATAGTAGTAGAGAACTACTTAGGGCATTTACAAATAGAGATATATAATATAAAATTAGTTGGACCTTACCATATTATTAGAAATTACATCAATTACTATGGACAAATAAAATAATGAATATAAGTCAAACATATACTTCTTCTGTTTCGTTTTAAGCGCAACACTTTTGATTTTTACGCAATTCACACACCTGTATTTTTTTTACTAATATATAAAAACAAAAATGATCATATAAAATGTTATTAGATTTATTTCAATTGATGTTTTCATAATATCAATTTGTTATAAACAAATGTAAAAATTAAACTATTACACTTACTTAGAAATGAAGATTAGTACTCCCTCCGTCCCAAAATATAGTTCATATTTCCCTTTTTTCACTGTAATTTATGCAAGTAGAATCTAAGAGGGATATTAAAGATTTATTTAAATAAATGTTGTATGGAAAAAGATGATTTTAGGAGAGAGAATGGAGAATAATTGGTGAAAGAGCATTAATACACTTGGGTTGAATAAACAAAGCAAAAAACAAAATTCAAGAAGCAAATAAATGATGGGACACGGTTTTTCTAGACAAATTACGGAAAAATGTAGGACTAAATATGGAAATGGGAACTATATTTTGGGACACCCAAAATGAAAATGAAAACTATATTTTGCAACACCCAAAATGAAAATGAGAACTATATTTTGGGACGGATGGAGTATATAAAAAAAATGTATAAATTAATATGAGACAGAAAAAACACCCAAATTGACAGTTTTATCCTTGACTCCAAAATACTCCATATAAAAATGTCCTACTAGTTTATAAGTTACTATAAAATTGCACCCACATAGTTTAATTTGTAGCTTAGCAAATTAGCATAGACGTACTAGGTAAAGAGAGAGAAACAAGAGAAGAGGAGAGAGAGAGAGAGAGATATGAAGGAGAAGTTGTATATGCAGCAGATGATGGTATTCCAAAATAAAGTGTCGTACTGCTGGAGAGAGGATAAACCTTGTGCGTGGTGGGCTGAGAAGTATTTTAAGGATTGTCTTTGCAATTTGAGAGATGATTTTTCTTTCGCTTTTGGTATTGTTAGCTTATTATCTTGGGGTGTTGCTGAGGTCCCTCAAATAATCACCAATTTTCGCACTAAGTCTAGCCATGGCGTTTCTCTCCTCTTCCTCCTTGGTTGGTTTTTTGGGTAAGTAAATTCATCTATTTTATTATATTCTCTCCCACTCTTTTTTAACTACTAATCCTACTTAAACTTGGTATTTTAGGTAAATTATATACGTATATAACTTGATAAGGTAGAGTTTGAGTAATATCAACCATTGAATAAAAAATCAATGGCTCGTATGTTATCTTTTCAAAATCCTTTCTATTTTTTCTCGTCAAAATCCACTCCCTAATTTTCCCCTCTGACTAATATAAGCCCTTGATTTTAAAATGTATGGTTTAGATACAACTCTATCTTTGTAGAGTTTTATTAAAACTCTAACATTTATATAGGTGAATCTAACAAATTCTTTGATTTTTTTTTCAGTGATATTTTTAATCTTGTGGGTTGCCTTCTGGAGCCTGCTACGGTGAGTAACGTCCATGATAAATGAGTTGTGCTATTCGACGTCTTAGAATTTCTTACTAAAACGCTCTAAATATTCCTTTTGAACCGTGAGCTTCACTTTCAATGTTTTTCTTTTCTCGCTAGTGATTATTTTATTTTTTATTGAAAGGTTTCTCTCTAGTGATGTTTAGGTGCACCGTACACTAGAAAGATTGCTTCATAGTTCATACTACTACTTCATAGTGTCGTCATACATAAAGGGTTAAATTTTTTTATCTTTAAAAAAATTTGAATTAGAAAAGCCTGAGACTCATATAAAAATTACAAACATGGGTCATTAGACTTACATACATCTCGTGGTGAAGGACATGTTTGATGTTACAAAATTATCCGGATTGGACAATCCAAGTGGTGCACATCTGTAGCGAACACAATCGTGCGACGGATTGGCTTGCTAATCAAGACGTAGCTCACAAATCTCGACTTCATACTTTCACTTATGTTATTTTATATTTATATATAATCTTGGACGAGGACTCTACGGATGTGTCTATACCACGCTTAGTGCTCGTTTGGTATACATGAAAATTTAATTCATGTAGGAAGTTTATTTCTTTGGAAATTACTTCCCTTATATAATTGTTAGAAAATGGCCTAAATTTGTTTGGTTAATATCAAGGAATTTGCAATCCCCATGAAATCTGATTGACCAAGGGGGGTGGATAATTAAATTCCCACATTTTGTGGGAATTTCAATTTTCCAATAAATTTCCATTGCACCCATTTTCTCAACTTCCTGTCAACCAAATAACTTCCTAAATGAGAAAATCATGGGAATTTTCATTGTCTACATAAATTCCTGTCAACCAAACGAGCACCTAGTTCATAATTCGTTTTGTGTTTTAGTTTTCTTTTGTTCATTTCCTTTTGTTTGGATGTTTTCTTCTGAATAAAAAAAACTAAATTGTCGTTTTACATATGTAGAGTTATCTAGAAATGTAGGGCATATAGGTGTTTTTGCTTGTGTGGGCCTCATCTCAAGATTATTCTAAAGTTTTTTTACATAAACAGTTGTAAATTTAGATCAATTATTTTATCACTTTAATGACAAATGGTAAAGTGGACAGTTAAATATCAATTCGAATAGTATTTGTCTAGCAAGTTGAGATAATTTAGAGAGAATGCAACAGATTAGAGAAAAAAAGCAGTTTTTTGGGGAAAAAATCCAAACATATTTTTTTATTTTATTTTAGATTAACAAAAAAAAAAAAAAAAGCCAAACATGGTGAAGTGAGAAGTGGTCATTTATCTCAATTCTCATGCATTTATTGTTAGCAACACAGGCATGACAGTTGCACCTAAACAAAAACCATCCACCATTTTTGGCATGTTTATTTCTCATTGGACCACCCTCTGCTTCTTCCCGTTATTTTCTCCTTCCTCAAAAATAATCATTAATTTTGTTAAGTAGTAATATTGTTTGATTTCTTAATTCATGGAAAACAGCACCATGTTTGGCTTTACGCCTTATTATGGCTAAATAATTGGCTGCTTTTGTTTTAGTTAGGATATTCAAAATAATTAACTTCTTTTTTGGATTTTTTTGTTTTGTTTGTATGTGATATTACAGCTGCCAACCCAGTTCTACACAGCTTTTGTAAGTATCTTAACTTTACTTGTTCCTCCGTATTTAATACTCCTCTTAAGTACTACAAGAAAAACCATGAATTGTTTAGGTAGGGGTGTGTATTATGCTGAGTTGAACTTGAGTTTGGCGTAGCTCAACTCGATTCGACTCACGAGTATCTTGAGTCGAGCTTTGTTTTGATCAAGTCAATCTCGAGTATCTTGCAAATTATCTCATTTCATTAGCACCGACGAATCGATTGTTGAATTTAGGCATATTGTTTTTTTATTGAACCTGATAATTGTGTTTTCAAGTTTTTCTCGAGATTTCTTTTATACCCTTATATTTAGGAAGAAGGTCGTCTAAATATGTAACTTTTATATTGCTAAAATTTCGTCAAGTTGTTCAACTTGTCTAAAGAGCATGATGTTTAATTCGCTCTCGTATTACTATAAATTAAAAAACACTCTGATGGTAAGAATTTAACTCTTAAAGCTACTACCAAGATCTTCTAATATCTCCATTAAAGAGACAGGTTGTGAATTTTGGAATATGTTATTCATTCTAATCTGGATTCATGATTGCTTAGTTGAAGTATAGGAAGAAGGTCGTCTATATATGTAACTTTTATATTGCTAAAAGTTCGTTAAGGTGTTCAACTTGTCTAAAGAGCATGATGTTTAATTCGTCCTCGTATTACTATAAATTAAAAAACACTCTGATGATAAGAATTTAACTCTTAAAGCTACTACCAAGATCTTCTAACATCTCCATTAAAGAGACAGATTGTGAATTTTGGAATATGTTATTCATTCTAATCCGGATTCATGATTGCTTAGTAGAGATGGCCACTGGTGCGGGCTGGTCTGCGGGCCCTAGTGGGCCGGGCTGAGATTTTACGGCCCAGGACCGGACCGTGAAATTCACGGTTTGGGCAGGCTGGTCCACGGGCTGAAAAATCTTGGCCCACACCGGTCTGTTACCGGTTTTCACGGTTCGAACAACGGTTTTGGCGGTTTGTGGGCCTACCGGGCTAGTGGGCCGGCAAGAGAATTTTTTTTTCCAGAATTATTTAATCATTAGAATCATTTATTATTGTTACATAAAACCTTTAAAATTAATTAAAATATATACGATTATTAATATTAATGAATAATTTCATTATTTTTGAATTTGATTGAATTATAATATATGAAATTTGATTAAAATATATACAATTTGATTAAAATATACACAATTTGGTTGAATAATTACTTGGGCTGGGCTGGTCCGGTTCATGGGTCGGGCTGGACCGATTTCGTGGACCGGGCTGGGCGGAGGATTTAGTAGCGGGCTTTCGTGGGTTGGGCTCAAAAAATCTGGCCCACGGCCCACCCACCAATTTCACGGTTTGAGCTGGGCTGGACCGGGCTTTTCGTGGGCTCAGCCCACACGGCCCAAGAGGCGGGCTGGGCTGGATTGGCCCGCACTATTTGCCATCTCTATTGCTTAGTTGAAGTATAAGAATCATCTCCCTCAAAGTGAAGTCCAAGTATGAGAATATTCCCTACAGGATTGTTTTACACTCATTGACTGTGCTTGAAAAATCCCATAGGACTTTAAGAATATTCCTTTAATGGAGTATCATTTTATGTGCCAAGTTCTCATTCCAGCCACATATTCTCTTTTCTAAGAAAATAAGAGAACATAGATAGCTTTTTCACAGTTAAATCAAATTGCGGAAATTATCTGGTTAACTTCTAGCTTAATTGATATATTCTTCTTAAATTACGGGTGTCGGCTAATGTAGTTGATAAAGTCTTTCGAAAGGCAAAGCTTATACACTGCTAGAAACTCCTACCTCTAACACTTGAAGTCCATTTTGGACTCTAACATGCGTTACAAAATGTAAATCTTCTCGTCAAGAAAGAAAGTTCAATATAAATCTTGGATTGGTAGAGGGATGTGTTAGTTGGTACTAGAAAATTGTTTATTAGTACTAGGAAGTTTATAAATATATCTCGCGTAGTACTAAAAGTTGTATTAACACTAGGGAGTGTTGATTGGTACTCCCTCTATTTTTTTTTATCATTCTCGCTTTCTTGTGCGTGTCTCCTCAATGCACATCTTTGAACTTAAATATCTTTCATTATATATTAGTAAAACTATAACGATTGAATATTAATTAAGTACTAATTAAGACGAATCAAACAAGTCCCTACTACATGACTATAATTTCTCTTATAAATTGAGAATAATTGAGAAGATTCTCAATAAGTATAAATAATATCAAGGTTCCAAGTGAGAAAGATAAAAAACAGAGGGCATACTATGAATTGTTGTTTTGGTATTAGAAAGCGCACTAGTAATATCTTTGATAGTACCGACAAATGTTTGAATAGTACCAATTTCTTACTTCAAAATATATGTTCTTGCGAAAAAGACAAAAAATTTGCTCCTGATAAAGTCCATAATTGTTCCAAGTAAGACTATGTTCTGTTGAGCTTACTTCCTCATGATGCATCAAATTATCATTATTGTTGAAACACACTAGATGTTGCATTTAATTAATAAGGAAATTCTAATACTTATAATGGTGATCATATATTATATTTTTTGCAGCTTTACACAACGAGCACAATAGTGCTAGTGTTGCAGAGTGTGTACTATGACTACTTCTATCAGTGGTTAAAATGTCGTCATAATGGAGTCCATGAAGAGGTAACTAATATATGTACTACTTTCCAGTCGTGCAATAAATATTCCTTTTTTTTTCAATTGGTTCTCAACCCCAAATACAAAAGTTTTGTTAATATATTACTTGTGATAATCCTATAGGTTGAGGAAGAGAAGAAACCGCTGAATCCAAAGCCACCAGATCAGGCAGGTATCCCCATTCCAAGTGCCCCAGTAAGAGCACCAATACGAAGATATTACACGTAAGTACTAGATAATCCTGGGAAAAAAACAGCTAGCATCCAATTCCGAATGTATTGAACAAGAAGATAAGCTGACTAGATAGTTTTGTTTGTTATCATTGAAACTAAAAATGTAGGTCAGCAAGGTCTTTAGCTGGGAGTGGCACACCCCCATTCCGATCTTATCTGACGACGGGCCCTAGGAGTGGTCCCTCAGCGTTGGTGCATGGTTACCACTCGTCTTCCGACGATGAAGAGACTAATCCCATTGCTATGCCTGCCAAGAGAGGTACCACTAGCCTACCCAGACAGATTCCACGCCCTGTAAGTTATCACTTTTTTCAGAATTTGTGAGATTTGATCATTTACCAGTTGTGAATATTTTCTTGTGCACATTTTTAACTAGTTTGTACTAGTTTAGGGGTAAAAACAAGTCATTTCAGTATCTTGATCACTTTGTAATTTGCATCTAGAATACTAAATGCATAGTTGGTAACAATGGTATATGCATGTATATCAACTAATTTTAAATCAGGGGTACCTAAGATGAATGACCTAGTTGGACCTAATCCTGCACGAGTCCCTCAGTCTATTATGAGTGGCCCACACACCTTGAGGGGGGCGGAGGGTAAGGGAATCCCTTACTGGATTACCACTAAAGTGCCTCTAGTTTAAGTCATTGTATATTTGTACGTATTTAAGCATAAGAGGTCAAGATAGCGTAGTGATCTATTTTCCATGTCAAATTATATACTTCCTCCGTTCTGTTTTAAATGAAACATTTGCTTTTTCACGCAACCTAACGCGCTTCTGTAATAATTAATATCTTTAGTTGTGCACACGTAAAAAATATAAAAACGTTATAATTTGATAGTATACATCGAGACGAATCTAACAAGATCCCATTTGACTATGTTTTTCTTTATATAATGGCGATAAATTGGAGTCAAATTTGATCAATGAATAGTGTCATTTCACCTAATGTTTCATTTAAAACAGAACGGATGAAGTATATAAAAGGGATTGTGTTGATTATGTCATATGTAGTTCAAGGTTTATCAGGATAATCTTGTCAGTTAATTCTACTGGTCCCCATAACATTCTAACACACTGGTCGTATGTATGGGAGGTTGTCTTAGTTCACTTTTAACGGTCCCCACAATGTCTTCAAAAGGTTCTAAAGAACTTCATTTGTCTAGATTTGCTGAGATATTTATTACCTGCAAGTCTCTTTTGCACTCAGGATTAGCTATATTACACTGATTTGAATGTTATTGACTTAAATGGGTTGAGGCTTCCTATCATTAAAGCACATATTATTCGAGTTTATGAGGCAACTCAATGTTAAAGATAGTCACTAACAAAAGAATAATAAAACAAGTCATGGACCTTAATTGACAAAATGAGAAATTTAAAGATAATACTACCTGGAAATAATGAGGCATTGCAAAAAAAAAAAAAGACCTCAGCCATGTATTGCACAAGTAAGCCCACAATGTCTAATTCATACAGTACTAAATTCATCCACTCTCTTTTGGTCAGGCTGCTCGAGGAGCAATGGTGGCTGCTGTATCTGTCAACTTACCAATCGGAGGCAATGCATTATTAGAAGCTTATAAGGGATTTACTGGAAGGAGGATGTTAAGTGTATGCTTTTGCATCTCCAGCAATTTTTGATGCGATTCTAACAATTGTAACCATATATTTTATGGTACTAAATGAGAATATAGGGGCTTATTGAGACTGATTTTTATATGTGCAGGAACATGGCTCTGAGCACAGTGCTGTTGGTCAGTGGTTGGGATGGTTGATGGCTGCGATTTACATGGGCGGACGAATTCCGCAGATCGTGTGGAATGTGAGTCCTCGATTTGTTTCTAAAATAAGATCAGTCTTTTGAGTTGATATCTGATTTCGCTTAATCTCTTTTTCTTCCTGTAATCTCTGATACTAACAAGAGTTGCTGTGTTTTATTGACCAGATTAAAAGAGGAAGTGTGGAGGTAATAATATATATTTTTCATGGGACCTTATTAACACTATTTCACATGAGTGTCCTATCTTGTTTGTATAATGGAAAACTTTGCTATCATTTTATTTTGTAGGGCCTGAATCCACTTATGTTTATATTTGCACTTATCGCTAATGTCGCCTATGTTGGAAGGTACTCTCTCTCATTTTTGGCTTGTTACAAGAGGTGATAATCTGTAGATACAGCTACTTGAACATTGACTGTTCCATTGCTCAGCTCAAGTGAGTTTGAGCTCAGTTCAAGAGTTAAACGAGCTAAGCCTGGCAAAGCTCAATTCAATTTGGTCATAGTGATATTTGGTACTTAGTCAAACCAGTCTATGCAGTGCCCATCAATGGAGAATAGCTTTGACTATCTACAACCTAAATGAGGCTCTTTCCTGAAACCAATCATCGTTGGTTATAGGAGTAACCCTTTGAGCTTTATAAAGTGTTATTTATTTTCCTTCACTTTTCGATATGGGACAACTCACATGGTATCTACGTGAGATCTTAACAGAGTAGGCTCAATTATGTAAATAGAATAAGATATACATATATATATAGGTTGTGGTTTATGAGTAACAATATTAATTACTCCCTCCGTCCCAGAAAGATCTGAACACTTGTTGGGACACGTAGTTTAAGATGATAAGTTATAGTGTGGTTATCAAATGTTATTTTATTTAAAAAGTAGATGTGATAGGAGTTGGTGGGGTATTTTTTATTAGAGGCGAGAGAAAGTTAAGTAACTTTTTATTGATAAAAGGTAGAGTGTGTGCCAAAAATGGGTAAAAGAAATAATATATTAATAGTGAGACCATACCATAAATAGAAGTGTTCAAACTAATTTGGGACAAACATAAAAGGAAAGTGTTCAAACTATTCTGGAACGGAGGGAGTAGTAAAGTACATATTATTAGCAAATAGTCGGAGATTTGAATATTGTAGCTTGAAATGTTTTATTAGCTGGAGCCTGCGACTCAGATTTGAGTTACTTGAGCTCGTGTCGAGCTAAAGCCAAGCCAAGCCAAGCCAAGCCTGAAAAGTGTGGGCGATATGAGCTTGAGCTCAAGTTTGAGTTAGCACTTAGCACGAGTCTAGTCAAGCTACCCCAAGCTCGAGCTTAGCTCAACTTGTCTTTTTATATCTCCTACGTGATTACTTCTATTACTTTTTCTCTCTCATTTATGATTAATCATTCTTAACCTTGAACTCCTTTATACAAATGCAGCATAGTGGTGAGGCGAACAGAATTGACAGAAATCAAAGCTAACATGCCTTGGTTGCTGGATGCTGTAGTTTGCGTCGTGCTCGACTTATTTGTATCCTTTTCTTCCCTTGATTTTGATCTTTAGCCTCTGTTTTCGCTACTGACATATCAATTAAAGGTCTAGATCTATGGACGCATTCGAGTAAGTTTTTGGAAATCGGTTTGTTATACCTTGACAGAGCCTCCTTTCCAGATAATCATGCAGTATGTATACTACCAACACATGCGAAAGAGGAATACAAGAGAAGAACATGAATACAACTATGAAGAAGCCCAAAAATCTGTTGTTTACTGAGTACTATTTGTAGGCACTAGTACATCAAAATGTCAGATTCGAGAAAATTATAGGATCTTGAGCAACTATGATATATTCATGCTTCTTGTAATGTTAATCTAATGACATTATGCTGACCAACTGAGATAAATAACCTGGTTATAGTTTTTCCAGTGCTCGTCTAATCGTCTATATTACATTCACAATCTAGACAAAAGTTATATAGATGTCAACTAGTTAAATTGGTAAAATCTTTCAAAATTGGAATCTGGACCGACCTTTTCTGTTATGTCATCATATTCTTTCCTTTATAATCTTTATTATATAAGTCAAGAGGGAGCTATGGTGTCCCTTTCTGAAAATACTTATATACCCTTAATCTCACAAAAAATAATAATAAAAAAAATTTTCTTAATTCTTTCCTCATTTACAAATCTCTATTATATAAGCCAAATGGGAGGTGTAGTGTACTGGTGTCCACATAAAAATAGCATATATACTATCCTTCATGAATCAATATTAAATTTGACATAATTGATCTCTTATAATCAATGATAATTATAATTGGTATATATGGCAGTTCATTCAACTACTTATGATTTACATTCGTTAAATCAATCATCGTTCTATTTATTTATTTCATTAGGTAATTATCCATATCAAACAAGTAAAGCTCATAACTTATGCTTAATGGATCACCTCCATTAACCTATCTAAATCACCTCTACGATTGTTTCAATTATTCTTCATCAATATATAAGTAAGTTAAAATTTGAAAATAATTAGTAAACCAGTGATTTACAACAATATTTTTGTAACTTAATAAATTTTTTTGATCATCGTGAATTTGTGATGTTATTATTGTAATTATTTTTATTCACAATAATACTTTTTTTTTTACTACAGAAATTGATTATAACCTATGACTTAGTCTTACAACAAATATCAATTTCGTTTAGAAAATCATCAACCACCTCGCATTGACAATAGAAATATTGTTCAAGAGGAGTAGATAGTTAATACGTAATTTTAGAAATCATTTAAGTTCTACATTTTTAATTTTGAGTTTATTAATTCCACCCCTAATCACGATAAGTAGATGGTTAATCGTTTGATATCTGAAGCACGCATCGCGTGCACATAGAGGCTAGTAAAAGTTAAATGGAGCTACTAGATGAATAATATGGGGTTTGTGTCAGAAAGCACTTAATAATTTCAATTTATTTATTTTAAATGGCCTTCCCCAAACATATTCAATTCTCACAGAACTTTCCACCCAAACATCAAACACCGGAATTTGGTGTTTTGGCTTGAAATTCATAAAATGGTTGTTAACAACCGGAAGTATTTTAATAGGTCTTTTTAGACAAAAAAAATTATTAGGTCCTTCCATACAAAACCTGTGTTTTATAAGGTACTCTCTGACAAAAAAAACCCTAATATTTTCCAAGTATGCTTGAATATCACCACATAACCATGCACTTAGAACCTTTAGTTCTAATAGGATTTATTTTCGCAGTTTATTTCTTGTTATCAAGAAGTAGAAGATGACAACTAAGCTCAATTGCATGCTTATAAATCTTGCGATTGCATGGTAATACATTTGTAAAAATATATCTATATATCAAACGAACACATAGAAGTAAGCTTATTTTTTTTTTTCGAAGGAGAAATAACCTATTGGATTGGCACCTCATGCGGGTCAACGTATCCAGTTTAGCAGGTTAGATTCTTTAAGAGTAGGTGGGAAATGATAGGGAAAACCCACCCCTAAAAAGCTCTTACTGGAGTTTGATTTTGTGACCTCGAAATCATGAGAAGCATCTATCATCACTAGTCCAAACATTGCTTGGTAGTAACTTTTAAAGATACGTATATCAAAATTTAGGTACATATGTCATATATGCATCCTAACATCCTACCTATAGATGATAGAATGTACAAAAGGGTGAAATCTTCAGGGGTCAAGTGAAAAAGGTGTCTGCAACAAGTCATAAGGAGCCCAAAGTGAGTCCAATGGGCAGGGTCGTCCAGCATCAAGGCGAGCCCAAGGCTTACCTTTGCCACTCCAATGTAAAAGACTAACTGGGCCAGGATGTAGATCTCTACACAGCCCATGAAAGTTATCCCCACCAAGCCCATGCTGGTTCCATCGATGATCAACTGGGGCTATATGGCCTGCAAAAACCAACAGAAAAGGTGGCAAAGAGCCCAATTCATAGATCCTCATCCTTTTCTGCAATTCCATCCATTCTGTAATCTTTGTTGTGAAGTCTCCGTCTCTCCACCTCTCCAGATCTATCACCATCACACCTATATGTAATTTTGTGATATCATTAGTTGAAAATCAACAATGACATTTGTTTAATGATTTCAAGGACAATTTGACAAGAAGAATCCCAAGTTTGGGTTATAAAACAATAATCTCAAGTCTAATAAAAAAGTCTCAAAATAATTCCAAGTTTGATATAGTGTGACATATATCGATTTTACAACTTTTATAATACACTTGAGTGTATCGTGACCATGGTAATCCTAGACTATTTTTTTGTTCATTGCTCATTTGACACCTCTACATGTGCACACAGTTTGCACAATAGACAGAGCACCAAATGAACAAATGAGCAAAAAATAATCTTGAGTGTATGGTACACCCGTGTGTACAATAAATATGATTTTATATCCTAAAAGTCTTTATTTTCTACCTTCTCGCTCCCATCCCCTCCCCCATAAAACCTATCACATGAGAAGAAAAGGGTTTTCTACAGGATTATTTGTGATAAAATTAATGAACACTCCGCTAAATCATTAGTTCACACATATGACAACATAACAAACTTGAGATTATTATGAGGGTTTTATCAGACTTTAGATTATTTTTGTTTGATGGCCCAAGCTTTGTGATTATTTTTTTTTTAGCACAAATTTGGGATTAATTTTGTCAAAATTTTCTAATCTTAGTACTACCCTTTATTAACCTTATAGATATCGATTAATAATATTTTGCTTCAAACCAAGTATATATGTGAGTTTCTAAGTAACAAATGTATTGTAAGACAAAAGTGACTTTCTACCCGAGATAGGATTGACTTTTGTAGCATATTGAAAACTTTTGAGGAAATATGAGGTGACATTGTTTGCTCTATGATGATGTAAAATAAATAATTGGACTTTTTGGAGCTTATCCTAATGTCCTTTAAAGAACCATTTACCCCTTAATAGAGTATGCGTCTTTTATTACATTAGGTTTTCAACCGTCATCAAATACTTTTTTTGAAATAAGAGTGAATATTAGAATATCATCTATCCCTTACTTCGTGTGGGAAAAACTTTATCTTTCACTTATCAACTCTCTCTCTTATATAAAATAATGAATATAAAATTATTTATATATTTATCAACTCGTATTATGTACTTCATTTATTTGTTTTTTTAACTCCATGTCGAATATAATAAAACACTAAGTATTACTTAGTTTTCTTTACGAATTTTATCTTAAATTTTAACGATCTTGAGTTCGAAATTTCAAATCATGCCAAATGTAAAGTTTTAGAGCGGGGATTCCTTTATCTTTGCCCGTACTTTCAAACACAGGACTCCACTCATATAACAGTTTGATAGAGGACTTTAAGTTATGCTCCAAAAGAAGTTGGAAAAATGACCTAAGACCACTTCCACATATCATGTGAAAGGTCAACATACTAGGCCCAATGAAAGTAAGTAATGCAATTGGAATTTAGTAACATTCCGTCTGAAATAAACCACTTTGCAAGAGACATCATCACATGTTTAAACTCATATGTTCTCCAATTGTAGACACTTTCCATCATACTTCAATACTATTAGGTTGTTTTTCTTCCGGCACAATACTATTAGATTATGATTTATTTTTTTTTCGTTAATGAGGGGAAATGTCCTATCGAATTATATTCTATATAGGTTGACTCATACCAAAATAACTAGCAAGATTTCTTGGATCGGGGAAATGAAAGGTGAGGGAAATTTTCATCCTCAGAATATTCTATAGGTTTTGATCTCACAATCTTAAGATTATGAGATGCAAACTTTACAACTCAACCAAGCTTTTCTTGGTTATAGTGGATTTTGAATTAAATCTAAATCTATATATTCGATTGTTAAGAGGTAAGAATGTAAATTGTAATCCTACGAGGCTCCGACCCTACATTAATGGTCCAAATCAACCTTTTCCGGATTATCCTCAAAATATTAACTAGGGTAATTTAATTTACTCTGTTTTATCTTTTATAAAAAAAGTTTACTCTATTTCAAAGGAAGAAGTAAACCGAACGTAGATATGCTTTTTCTTAAGACTAACATCTATTGTATGGAGGAAATTAAGACGATTTGCCATCTGTTAATATATAACTTATGGGTTGGAGTGTTGTGACAAAGATAAGTAATGTAATCTAGTAATTTTTTGTGATTTTATATATACTAAAGATGACAGAAAAAAGTCTTTTAAACTTCGAAAATAGGGCAAAATACCATATGATGTGGGAAGAAAACTGCAAAATTTACACCCTCGTGCAAGCTCCAACAGCCCAACAGGCAACAACCCAACAGTGGTGGTATGCAGCTCTTATTGCATCCGGTTTTTTGTGAAATAGAATTTTTCGAATTTCAACTAACTAATACAATGATATGACCAAATGCTAGAAGTTTATCGAACAAACAGGTTGAAGATCTGTAACTCTGTAAGTTAGATCCTATACATGGTAGTAGGATGAGCATGAAGCGCACAAACAGAAACACGTGTAGATTATCATAAAATGCATGCATCATTAAAGAAAGGGAAAATTATAGGACAATAAGTTCATTCAAAAGAACATGGTATTATAATGAACATACAATGTTGTTGATTGAATATTTACTAGTTATGAATTAAAATTCAAAATTTAAGATTCAAAATTTGCAAGTTATTACTTGAACATTTGCAATGTTGTTGATTGAACATCTACTGATTCTTGGATTAACATGCAATGTTATTAATTGAACATTTGCAAGTTATTAATGAACAATATCTAAGATGTTTATTTCTTAAATTCAAACATTAATACACATTTACTTATTAATGGTTAGATATCCGCAATTATTTGCTCAACATTTGCGAGCTATCGGGTGAACGTTTACAAGTTCTTCAAAATTCAAAATGTGTATTTCTTAAATTCAAAATGTTTATTGATTGACCATACCTTTGTTTTAGGATGGAATTTTTGAAGAACCTAAAAGAATATTATAATTGGGTTAATTTTTAAAAATTAAAGATTCTCTTTTATTTGACTTAATATTCATTTTATTATACTTAATGTTCATTCGCATGCCATTTTTGACATGTGCGCACAATGCTCATCCTACATTCGTGTGAACTATCTACCATTAGGTGGATCACCATGCTCATACGACACAACAAGTTGGGTTATGTGAGTTACGAGTCCTTGATCTATAACGACAAGCCAATTGAGTAAGGAGATAAGACAGAGAGAAAAGAGCGCACATAAAATTCAAATTTAACCATGTGTAATTTTTTTTTAAATATCATTATTCTTTTACAAAATTATTGGTTTATAAATTGAGCTCCAAACAAAATTCCTGACGGTTAAAGGCCATGTTTATTACATCTTGATCCAATCTTTACACCCATTAGGCTACCTAATAATTAGGTCTACTTGGAGTAATATCAAAGCTCTAATTCTCATTTCGTTTGAGGTTCTATTAGTTACCAAGTTCTCTGATCTAATATAGATTGCAATGTAACTAGGACTTTTCGCTCTCTCCTAGTTATTGTATGAACCTTTTTATTTCGGTTTGTAACCAACATTAATTTATCTACGTTAATTTCTCTGTTTTTAGAAGAAAAAAAAGAGTACTTCTAATGGGTTCAGAGGTTCAGTCTCCACTAGCATTTGCTATGACATATCGAAGGATCAAATTTCTTAATAACTTGAACCAATAATCTTACAGTATCTTATTTTAACCATAAAAAAAAAATGGCTCCGCAATTTCGCGCCCAATAATGAACACTCTGTGTTGCCTTAATATGTACGAAAAGTTAAATTAGAGAGTGTATAGTCAACTTGATCAGTTTTCAATCTTAAAAAAAACCAACTAAAAAACCATAAAATGAGTCTTGAAATAAAGAAAAACTAGTCAAAAAGTGATAGAAAGAGTAAATTACATACCTGTATTAAAGTAGCAAGCTTTTCTGCCCTCAAAAGTCATAGACAAAGCAGGATTAGCCCAAAAAGAAGGCGTGAAATACAATCTGAAATTAGCGTTACAATATTCTGGAGCAGCTAACACAGCAAAATCTCCAAGCGAAGTAGCACCAAGTTTTCCAATATCATCCACCAATACCACATCATTATCAAGGTACACTACCCGTTTAACACTCTTCGGCAAAAGGGCAGCTAAGTAATTTCGCGCATAATTAAGTGGACAATCAAGAGAAGAACGTATAGACGTAGAAATAAGACCTGCGACACTAGAATCATTTAATGAGTACATATGGTACGTAAGGTACGGGAACGAGCTAGCCATAGTGTGGTTAAGATTGCGG
Organism: Beta lomatogona; assembly: GCA_947646795.1. Lineage (NCBI taxonomy): Eukaryota > Viridiplantae > Streptophyta > Magnoliopsida > Caryophyllales > Amaranthaceae > Beta > Beta lomatogona. The sequence continues at coordinate 11,982,517 of CANSNZ010000063.1, read as the reverse complement.
TTAGTGGTGGTTGAAGCCGCGGTAATAAAATGGAATTGAAGGTGACTCGGGCACGAGGAGTGGTGGAGAATGGATAAAATTGCGGCCATCGATCCTCGAAGGTACGCGGCGTCTAGGGTCATGGCAATGTGGACCGATTGAGGTTGATCATATTGATCATGGGTTAAGCAATTTGGTGAGTTGTAAAAAAAGGGAGCTTCTTTGAATTTGAAAGCGGAATTAGGAGAAATATTGGAAGAAAATGATAGTAGGAGAGTGAGGAGAAATAGTAGAAAACAAGCCATCTAATTTACATAACTTGGTTATCAAGTGAAGGTGTTATATTTTTTATGGCTTGAATTTGTGTATACTAGCTACTACAACTAGCTATATGAGAGAGTGGGGAAAAGTGAAAGAGAGATTTCATATTTGGCGTTGAGCTAGTGGTGTCACTTGCTAACTTTAGCTTTAAATGCGCGTAGAGGAATAGGGATGTCGTTTGGTAGAGAGTGTAACAACTAATAACATTACAGATTTAGGCTTAAGTGGAGTTGTGGTCTTGTGGACCAATGATAGCTTAGTAGTCAAAGTTTTTCATCATAGGTTCATTCTTTTCTCTTTCTTTACTTTAAATAGTTATCAAACAAAATTTACCCCCAAAAAATTTTTGTACGGGTAATTGAGGTCCATCACATTCGTAAATGTTAATTAGGAATAAATTATGTTCATAACATATTTACTTTTTGATATCAAAGGGGGAGATTGGGGGATTTTGATGAAATTGTAAAGAATACGAGTATTTGAGGTAGTTTGATTAAGAAGGTTTTGTTTCTAATGATTTATAACAATTACTTGTAGAAACTTACGGCCCGTTTGGTAGTTGGTTATAAATGGTGGTAATGGGAATGAATTTGTGTGTAAAATTGTGAAGAATATCATTGTCCATTCCCATGGTAATGCTAATTTATCCTAAAGTGTTTACTTTTCTTCTAGAATTTTCATTCCCATCCAATACCATCTTGTAGGTGGTAATGAGTGGTAATAAAAATTGCTTCCCATTGGAGACAAAAACACAAGTTTAGGGGTGAGACTGCTTGCCCATAGACAAAAAATGCATCCCCATGGAGATTTTAAGGGTGCTTCCCTAATAACATTACACTTAAATTTCATTCTCATTACCGTAATTTATTGACGACTACCAAACGGGCCGTTAGAGTTTCTTGTGAGTAATCTACCCATTGCAGTTCGATATTGTATTATGTTGTCATATATACTTATAATGATGCATTATTTTATTTTTTCAATAAAAGTAAGAAGAAAGAAGATTAGAAGACCCTCTCATACGAGGAGAACTCCTAACACATCTTTTACAATGATAGTGTGTAAGGTAGAATTACTACAAGCTTTATGAAAACGAGAATCAACTAAGTAACCTACATAATGGTTGAAAGTTGTATTTGGTGAAGTAGTATTTAGAGTAGTTTTTGGTGTTTGAACTAGTGTTCTGAAAAAGCTATAAATATTAGTTTTTGGGGTAAAGGTAGCTTTTGGAGTAGCATTTGAAGAGTGAATATAGTTTACTTTTGTTATTTATTTAAACTAACAACTAATCTTATCAAACACTAATTATCATAAAAGCTATATTTACAATCAAATTCTAACATTTGACAACTGACCGCTAACAGTTACTTCTACAGGCTACAGCTAACAGCTAAAGCAATAACTACTTTTGCGGAACAGACCCTTAATCACTATCAAACCTAACATGACTAGCTAAGAGTTTAAAAATGAAACCATCCCCAAAAAAATACAATCCGATTACCAAAACATACATCGAGGACACTTTATAATTACCAATATTTTCTTATAAATACTAGTTATTTGCCAACATTCTAATTCTAAGTCGGCTGATGGTGAAGCCCTTTTTAGTTTCCATAAATGGACAAGGGGATGGATGGTGAAACCCTTTTCATAGTGGTACGTAGTGGAGAGGTTGAAGATGATAATCAATGACATAGACAAAAAGATGGTGGAATTGTGCAAGCACGTAATGGAGTACATCCTTTATTAATCATCTTAAGGACTTCATTCATGTGTGAGGACTTGATAAGTAAAAGTTTAATAATTCGAAATTAAATGGCACAACATAAATATCTTTTGATGCACATAAAGTATAAAAAGACCTTCAATTTGAACATTTATGATGACCACATTTATTTCCAACTCCCCGATGATTTCTCAGACCTTTTACTTACCAAATATCTCAACCATTTGAAAAAGCGCATTCAATACAATACTTATATTACATGCGGTGACACCTAAAATACATCACAAAATCACATCCATGATTTCCGAAAATGTATGGCTTAAATGGGGACATCACACTTTCTAAAGAATCACAATGATCTTTACATATCACCGCAATTAAAGCAACAAGGAGGATCTAATTTGCTTAGGAAAAGTTCTCGTAAGCATTCAAGATTTAACCATCTTAACATTGTCTAGTCAATTTTTTCACCCATGTGTAGTTGAATTGATTTATGCACCTTGACGTCCCAACACGTGTAACCATTACCATACCCAAATTTCTCTGACAACAAATATCTAAAGTTTGAACAGGACCTACTTAATTACTTGTGCCGACTTCCCCCTTTCCGAGGGAAACATTCTAAATAGCTCAACAAACATATCATATGCATGGGAGAGGTGTGAAGTACCACCCCGAATTCCATAATTCGAATCCTCGTCTCAATAATATATTAGGGTATTTACCTCTAGACTGTTTAGCCTTGTCCAGCCTCTGAGTTGGTGTGTCCTGCAGGCTAATAGCCTAGTATGGGTCAATTTTTAGACCACTTATCTTTCTAATAAAAAAAATATCATATACATCATTTATTAGTTGCAATGTGCAATTAATAAAGCTTGATCAATTTTTTTGAAGTATAAAACAACGTCCAATATTTTAATGTTATTTGATCTTAATGTATATTGATTTAATATCAACTTTTAGAAGTATTGGTGTGATGAGATTTAGTTCTTCAAGTTGAATGTTGCTCTACATCATTATAATCACATAATGATATACTCATTTGCTAAATGACGCCCTATAACTTCCTAGTAACGCCCTAAATACGTATAAAATACGGTATTGTGTATTTTTTTGGTCCACTTTCTCCCCTTCCCTCACTTCCTCTTCACCTCCTTCCACACCACCATCACCACCACCGCCACCACACGACCTACACCACCAGAACCGCCACACGATCCACACCACCAGAACCGCCACACGCCCACACCACCAGCGCCGTCACACGGCCCAATACCGATTGATTTCAAAATTAACCCAACGAAATTCAGTAAAAAAAAAAAAAGGAAGGCGTCTGCCAACACTAGTACAAAATTGTCAATTTGCGTCGGACCTGGGACCCCCATTTGCGTCGGACATTGGTCCGACGGCACAGGTCTCGTCGCAGATGAAGGATACAGGATCTGCGTCGGATAAGACACGACGCAGTTGATTGACTATTTGCGTCGGACCCTGCCCAACGTCCGACGCACATGATACCATACAACAGTACATGCGTTGTCATTTGCGTCGCACTCGCGCTATGTGCGACGCAGATGAGATGTCATCTGCATCGCACATAGCTCAGAGTGCGACGCAAATGACTCAAATAGTACATTACTCAGCTTCATCCTTCGAAGATTTACCAACCACGTAATACTGCTAATAAGCTAGAAATTTAGAAATCAGAGGCAACATAAACAACATCCATTTTTGTGCTGATGAAGTCAAAATTGTATTACAAACTATGGAAATTAAACAAATTTATATTGATAATAGATCCAAACCACTAATTACAAAGAAAAATAGGAAGTGCTGTTTTTATAACTTTAATTACAAAAAAATACAAACTACAGAAAATAAAACAGAGAAAATTACGTAAAATAAAACAAAGAAATTACAAAAATAAAAACAGAAAAAAATACGGAATTTTCATACCGAATTTTCACATCTTACGCTTCAATCCTTTCGCTGCTTCAACCAGTTGCACTCGCCGGCGAGATCCTCAATTTCGTTGCACTCATGTCTCACCGGAAACTTGCTGAATTTTTGCTACCATGGCTAACTGAGAGAGACCTAAATTAAGAGAGAGAGAGAGAGAGAAAAAACAACAAAAATACGAGATCAAATCTCTCTCTTCCGCCATTAAACCATCAAATTCTCTCTCCTCGCCATTTTATCTTCTCCATTTTCATCTCTTTTTTGCTGCAACTCTTCGTCGAATTGACTCGCTCGATTCTTACGATTTTTTGTTTGATGAATTTAAGCAGCGAAGAAGAACGGAATGCAAGTTTCGGAGCCAATTGATGCGTGCTTTGCCGATTTGGCGTTTAAGTATGCCGGTAATTTCTCTTCGATTTTTTGGGTTTAAGTATGAACGGATTAGAACTGTGGAGTTGTGGACCGAATGGAGAAAGGAGAAGAAGGGGGAGGGAGAGAGGTTTAGGAGAGAGAGGGTGTGACTGCTGTAGTTTAGGTTTGAGAGAGTCCAATATAAAAAAAGGGGTAAGAAGCCCGGTTGCGTCGGATGGGCCTACAAGGTCCGACGCAGATTGTTCACCAAAATCCCAAAATAAAAAAGGGAAGAAACCTATTTGGAATTTCACGATAACTATTTGCGTCGGACGGGCTTAAAGATCCGACGCAAATCATGGGATCCAGCCATGTGCGTCGCACTATAGCTGTGTTCGACGCAAATCATGTTCATCATATGCGTCGCGTTCTCAACCCTGTTCGACGCAAATGACCCTACCACCCATATGTTGTCATCTTGTGCGTCGCACGTTCCCTAATGTGCAACGCAAATAGGTTATTTGCGTCAGTGCTTCTAGCGTGCGACGCACATAGACTGACGCAAATTTGCATTTTTCTAGTAGTGCAAGGACGCCCCACCTCCGGTGGAGGCGTCCATGGAAGGCGCTCCACCACAGGAAGAGGCGCCTTCCATGGACGCCTCCACCGGTGGTGGGCCGTCCTTGGCAGACGCCTCCTTTTAAAAAAAAATTCGAAACTTCAAGGTCTATTTCTTGCATATTGCTGTTGTAGGCGGTGGCACCGGAGGTGTTGTGGCGGCGACGCCGGAGGTGGTGTGGTGGTGGCGCCGGAGGTGTTGTGGTGGCTCCTGTAATGAAGTTGAGGTGGGAGGAATGAAGTAAAGAAAGGGGAAGCAAAGGAGGGAGGGAGGAAAGAAATGGTGTATAAATGTACAAACTACAGGGCGTTACTAAGAAAAAATAGGACGTTATTTAGCAAAACCCACGATATATGGAGAAGAAGTTACAATAATATATTGTAATAACAGGAAAATGTTTTATTTTAAGCCAACCATTTGTTCTGATAAATTCTAATCTCTTACGTTAAGTTTCATAATTCCACCTGACCTAAGACTTGTAACTTAATACATCAATGGATAAAACCTTTTACTATTCAAGATGGATATACATTACAATATGACTCCAACCTGAAAACCCAAACCTGCCAAACTTGATCCATCTGTAAGCTACAAAAATCTAATATAACCGATTTTTCAGAATTTATTGTAAGACGATGGTAATAAATTAATAATATGTCTTAATGGGATGATATATATATTAGAAATGACCCGTTTAACGTAGTAGGTAGATCCATGTCCACGACATCTATACAAATATATTAAAAGGCGTGCTAAAGAAAGCCTATGTGCCACGTGGCACTCTCCTCAACTTTCTAATGCAAATGCTTTATGTCTATGTGTACCCCTCACTCTAAAAAAAGAAATGTGTAAGTGCAAGGTATCGAACACGTGACCTTTGAAATGAAAAGTTAGAGCCTAAACCATCAATACACTATGAATTTGTTGTCTAATGTTTCAAATAAAATATGATAAAGTCTTGCAATAAGTATACTTAAATAAAAAGACTTAACAAGTATATACATCCCTAACACTCTTATTACGTAACTTACAAGAGAATATTGATGTCATATTCTCTTACCACAATTCCTTTTAAGGTATTGTTTTCAAACTCAAACCTTTCAATTTTTCTTTACTTATCACGTTGTGACGTGAATTTTTCAATTTCTTAATGGACAAAAAATACGAAAAGTAGCAAAATAAATTATAAAATTTAAAAATGATAACAAATTAGTTTATTGTAACTGACCCGAGGCATCGCCCGGGCAAAAAAAACTAGTTTAACTTATAAACTAACCCGTTTAATTTTAAAAGCAATCAACTTAGGGCAAAAAGTAAAATTTTTGTAAGACAGTGTTAGACAACAAGACTAATTACACTTCACCATACTACAATATGATAGGCTCCCTTATTTCCAATTGGCATTCCTTTTCCTTTTAAAATGCTGTCAATTATACTATTACTTCTATCTCACTATCTCATTTCACATTTAATTAACTCTTGAAATAATAATACTAATTTCCCGCTAGACTATTTTCATCAGAATAATAGAACAATAACAAAGTCTTAAACCCAACATAATTTACGATTGCCTCAAATAAATCGTCTTGGTTACAGATAAAACAAGAAAACTAACGAAATAAATTCGAGAGAATAAACATGAAAGATCAAAAGAAAGTAAAAGTGAGAAAAGTAAGACGAGAAAAAACACAAGAAAACAAGAAAACAAATTTCTTGTACTCCATCCGTCCCATAATATAAGTCATGATTTTGTTTTTACACGAGAATTAAGGTAAAGTGGAATCATGTTTTATTTGAGTAAAAAAAATTCATTTTTATTGGAAAACACCTACATTGTTTTGTCGGTTTTTTCACCAAATGCCCCCGAGTTTTCACGAAATTCACCGGGTACCCTGGCACTTTTGAAAATACACCTGATACCCCTCAGTTTCAACATAATACAGCCAAATGCCCATAGTGACTAACGGCGTTAACCGCCGTTAGTCTTAACTCTAATTAAATCCTAATTAGCCTTAATTAACCTAATTAAACCCTAATTTGTAACCCTAAACCCTAACCCTAACCCCAACCCTAACCTAACCCTTCCCCCACCCTCCCACCACCCCTTCCCCCACCCTTCCAGCTACTCCCCCTCCCACCACCCCTTCCCCACCGTCCCAACACCCCCACCCTCCCGCAGCTTCCCCACCGCCGTTCGACCCCCGCCGCCTCCCCACCGCCAGTCGACCCCCCTCGGCTCCCCACCCTGTCGAATCCCCCCTCCCCACCCTTGTCAAATCCCCCTCCCCCATCCCCGTCAAACTCGAATGTACTGGTTGCGGTCGACGAGTGAGAATGTAGGTTCGAATTCCGCAAATTGGTTGCGATTTACGAGCGAGAGGGTGGGGAAGATGTACTGGTTGCGATCGACGAGTGAGAGGGTGGGTTCGACCTCGCGAATTGGTTGCGGGACGACGAGCGAGAGGGTGGGGAAGGGAGAGTTGCGACGGCGACGAGCCGGGCCGGGAATTGGAGGCGGATTCGACAAGGGTGGGGGGAGGGATTCGACAAGGGGGGGGGAGGGGGGGATTCGACGGTGGTGGGGAAAGTCGACGGGGTGGGGAGCCGTGGGAGGGTCGACGGGGTGAAGGGGGTCAGGAGGGTAGGGGAGGCTGCTGGGGAGAGGGTGGTGGGATGGTGGGTGAGGGTTGGGGTTAGGGTTAGGGTTTAGGTTTAGGGGTTAGGGTTAGGGTTGGGGTTAGGGTTAGGGTTTAGGTTTAGGGGTTAGGGTTAATGTTTAGGGTTAAGGTTAATTAGGGTTTAAAACAGAAAATTAAGGTTAATGACTAACGGCTTTAACAGCCGTTAGTCACTAGGGGCATTTGGGTGTATTATGTTGAAACTGAGGGGTATCAGGTGTATTTTCAAAAGTGCGAGGGTACCCGGTGAATTTCGTGAAAACTCGGGGGCATTTGGTGAAAAAACCGTTGTATTTTTTTCATTCTAACAAAAAATAAAAACTGAACATTAATGTTACATGGTTTAATGTGTAGAAGAGTACAATGAGGTATAAGATTTCATTTTATCATTAATAATAGTGCATTGGAAGCTGATATTATAAGGACTTTTTGGGAATTAAATTATTTTCATGAGGCATTTTGGGCATAATTATTAATTGAAAATAGAAACAGGACTTATATTTTGGAACACTTTAAAAGGAAAAGGGACTTATATTATGGGACGGAAGGAGTATAATAAACAATAAGTTGCCCAACGACAACATATAGCTCAATGCCCTAATCCTACGACGTAGGGCGTGTTCTCCCCAGCTTATTTTCAGTTCAGTTCAGTTCAGTTCAATTCCTATATGATAATCATTACTATTAATTAGTTTTAATTTAATTCAGTTCAGTAGTTTTATGCCGAAGAAAATGCAACCGTAGAAGCCCCGATATCAGCATTGGAACAAAGACTTAAACTATTTACCCCAATTGCTCTCGAGTCTTGATGCACACCAAGGATTGGTAATTCAATTAGAGCCCTAAATTTAAGCTTTGGCAGATCCAACAAAAGAGCGAGCTTACAATCTACATCCACTACCACAGCAAAAGTTTGTCCATTAATCTAAAAAAATAAGCTGGTAATTCCACTAATTGAGAGAAAAAACAAAAAAAATGCAGCAAAGCAAAGCACTCAGCAAATTGACATATGCTTGCCGACACTTGAGAAGATACGTCATATAATGGTGGGTCACGCCATGCAGCGTAAGTCAGCCAAGCTGTAGAAAACCTAGTGAATGACATTGTATAAATCATTATTATTCTAAACTACTCAGTTTACAAAGCATTTATAAACCCAGCTCTTTTCAATGGACTTCAGTAGCAAAAGGACAAGCTTGTCTGAACAACCTGCAACCTCTTTAAACTCTCTACTACATTATTCATTTCATTATATTGGATTTGTATCAATTGAAAGCTTCCAATTAAAGTTTATTCTGATGAGAATGAATAGAGTTCACATAGTTGCTGCATATATACTGATGCAATATTCTCCTGTAGAACTCCTACAAACTGATATAGTAATCTCTCTTTCTTTGAGACAAATTTGAACATTATGTCCCCAAACTCTATTGTAAATGCAGTCTTAATCTCTTGTTTTGGTATCCATTTAATGCAGACAACCTCAAAACTCTTAAGGAAGATTCCATGCTATAACCCTTCAGCAATCCCAGAACATGAATTCAAGATTGTTGTCCTATGAAGCTTTCATGACTTGTTTGATAGATAATAATATATGTAGCAAGTGAACAATGAATTTACAGGTACTTGTGTCAAAAAGGTACCAAGCCAATCAAAATCCGCGTTTTTCTTCACTATTTTCTTTTATTATTTTTGAGGAGTTATCAAATGACAATGAAGCACAGAAACCTATAGAACATGAGATTTTTTTATTCTCAAAAGGATTCTATTTCCAAAACCCCAACTATTCATGCTAATGAAACCTAGAGATTTTTTTAATTTTTCAAAAGGATTCTATCCCCCACCCTCCAAATGCCAAAACATATTCATTTCCGCTATCCCAACCATTTCCGTGCTACGTATACATAAATCTATCAAATACTATCGGCATTGACATGTTTCCAGATGTTTCACTACCATATATTACTAGCTAAGCAGCGTTGTAACAGATTGTCAGTACTCAGTATGCTTCCAGGTGGGTGGTGGGTGGCTGTGGCGATGGGGTGGTGGTGGCAGGAGGTGGATGGTGGTGGAGTGAGGTGGTAGTGGGGGTGGTTTAGGGAAAAAGAAGGAAAAGGTTAGAGATGTAATTTCAACTTTTTTTGGAAGATTTTAAGATTTTAAGGCGATGGATAGAAGTTCACCTTTACTGCTTTGGAAATTTCAATCACTCATCTAAGATCTAACATTGACTTGTTGTGAGGACACAATCTTCACTAAAAGATTGACACGTCAAACAACACAGACAGCGCAACCAACTAGCACTAGCAATAACCAATCTCTACAATCAAAAAAAAAAAAAAAAACACGCAAGTATGCAATCCAGCTTCTGTCTCTCTGTGTTTCCACTTCTCTCTATCCATTCCATCTTTAGTTGGTAGAATTATGGAAAAACCAAGCAGCACATAAAACGGAAAAGGCACAATAACAAGCTCGGATGAAGAATGTCTCAGCTTATACACTAGATTCAATGCATCAATTGATAGTGATACTCCATAATCCCAATTACTCCAAGCTGTATATTAAGGGGGAAAAGGCACAATAACAACCTGATTACTCAACTTATACACAAGATTGAATGAGCTAATTGATACTCAATATCCCAATTACTCCAAGGTCCAAGCTTTAGAAACACTATCACCTACATTCCACATCTGAAGTGCTACATCTAGTGAAATTAGGCAACCAACAAGACAACATATCACGACATTTATGCGCACAAAATGCAATATGATTTAAATAAAAAAATATGAACCAAGAACAACAAAGATGGATAAATGAGGAATTCACGGTACAGATCTTCACTTCATCAAAATTTGTTTGGTTGCATGGACGAAGGTCTTAAGGTTTCTGCATTTAGTTAGATGTTTCATCGAGAAAACTGGTGTAATGAAGTAACTCCAAGAGAGATACTAAGATGGCTCCAGCATACCAGAGATACAGATGTACCACATCCTATAGACACATAGGACTCCCTTCCTTATCACCAGATGATTGTACATTGTGCTAAAAAGAAGACGAACAAACCCTCGGCAAAAATACCATAACAACAACATAATGATGTACAGTCTCATGTTCTTCTCATCAACACAAGATTTTTTCGCAAGATTAGATTTGGTGTTGCTATCTCAATTAACATTAACAAAAGTTTGGTGTCAAGTATTTTTGCAAGAAAAGCCAGATGCTCAACCTGCAGGACTTGGTGGGGACTAAAGTGGAAAAGCTCACATTTATGGTTGACATTCTATGAATCCAAATAGAAATGGTTCAAAGTTAGCTCTCTAGCCAAAATCCAAATGCCATAAAAATATGCAACGGATTCACAGAAATATGGTGTTCAAAATACCCCACCAGATCATGAATGTATTTCAAATGTTCCGACTTTGACCTTTTTATGTAAATGACGAGGAGGAAGAGCAGACATCCATTTCAATAAAAAGGCCCAAGAGAACTAATTCCAACATAGAAACTAGAGATCACTTGCCCACACCAATGGGTAAAGAATGGCAGACTAATAATCATATCCCTAACTCCCACGCCTAAGCTAAAATACTGTTTGCAAAGTTAATAGTGTGCTACTGATACAATCTAGTATCTACTATTCTCTGGAAAAGCGATTCAAGAACAACCATCCCCCAGCTCCATCAGCCACATTTCAGTCAAGTACTCAGGTCAGCAAGACAAGCTAAGAACAGAAACTTGCACTGATTAAAGACATCATCAAGGTTGTAGCATCCAAATCATCAACCAAAAACACAGACCCAACTACTGCCAAGTCTAAAGTTACATGATGAACAAACTTCCTGGAAATTAAAAACAAGCTCTTTCCAACAACAGATGCAACCAATTAAATTGGTCATTCCACTTCATCTATTACACCTTACAAGAGACTCTCAAGTCTCAACTTCTACACTCATGATCGCAAAATGCTTAACATGGCCAAAAATCCGCCAGAAAATTGAGGGTAATGAAAAAGAGTTTCAACCTAGAAACTGAAAAAACAACGGAATGGACTTGACCTAGAAGTTCACCTAGACACAAACAACATGATAACATAAACCCAGTAACTGAAAATTACCGACCCATCTCACCAGGAAAGTCATCAAAATGAATTATGATAAATTCAACGCATCAACCAGACAACCATAAATGATAAATCCCATTTACTCCAGCTCAAAAAGCACTAAAGCTTATCTTGCACATATAAAGTCCCTAAGTCCATGACTTCAGGCAACCAAAAAGAGCATATATCACTAAACTTTGCTGCAAGAGATGAAGCAAAACATATCGACATCCAGAATGGTCACTTGTTGGTGGCATTTGTTTAGTTGAATACAAAAGGTAAGGAGTGAATCCAGAGCATAACGGGTGTCTCATCATAAAAGGGATCATGCTACCTTCCTTGATTGCAAAGCACCCATTGATTGTATATTGTGCAGAGAAGAAAATGAAAGGCTCTCAATAATAATACCTTGAAGAAGTCATCCGTCAACAAAAATGAACTAATGTCATTCACAGTCTAATGTTATTCTCACCAAAAAAAATATTGATATTCTCGACTCAAAATATTTGCGCAACATTATCTTGATCTTGCAATCGCAATGTTCGCAAAAGGTCAGTATCAAGAAAAACCACTTTGCAAAACTTACATGGCATGAACACTAAGAGCATGCTTGGTTGGGAGTAATGAATTAGGGGTAATAGATATAAAGTGAAAATAAATTTAGGTGGTTATAGAAGATGTAGATAATGCAAGGAGGGGGGATGGAAGAGGGAACTATTACCTGAAATGAGGCTAATACACTAGGGGATGGTGGATGACTATTACCCCCCAAAGTGAGTGTAATAATCCCCCCCCCAAAAAGCCCCCCCTCCTTATACAATCAATCCATATTTTATCTACCACCACCTCCATTCCCCTTGATCTTGTAATTTATTTTTTCTAACACCCCATTAGTACTAACCACATTCCAAGGATGCCCATAAGGAGGAAAAAACAAAACATATATGATTGACATTGTTTTAGTTCAATGCGACTAATGAAAAGCCTTATCCACTATCATGCATTCAAGACCCCCCCAAAAAGCACATAGGAAAATGATATTCTATGATAACCTAGATTACAAGGGGTTTTAAGTTCAACTGATCCGACTTGAAATTTCCATTGAAGACAAGCAATAAAAAGATATGTACAAAAAAGATGTTGTAAGATATCAATCCCCAAGGGGAGCTTAGATCACTAGCGATACAGCCAAAGTAAAAGAATAGGTAAGTAAGGCCAAACTAAACTAAACTCCCTGTCTAGACTTCGGAAATTTTTTTAACCTCACTGTTGATTAATCGTCTACTCTAGCTCCCATCATTGACCAATTTCTGACGAAGTATATTAAGCACTCCATGCTCCAGCACCAGCAACCATATTATCAGACTTGTCAACAAAGTAAACTACGAAAAAAAAAACCAGTACTAAGACAAAATAATAAACAGGTCTTGGCTTCCAATCATCAAATAATAAAGTTCCCAAGTCCAAAAATTATTGTAGAAATTTCATATCATAAAGAATTAAACAAGAGGATCACATCTAAACTACATTAAAGGAAAAAATGCATGCCTGATTAATAGCAATGAACTTAAGGACAAAAGGAACGAGACAGCAGTCATAATATTGCACAAGAAACAGGAGTTTAGGGAATTAGAGATAACAAAAGCTATTTCAACATTAAGTAAAGAGAACACCACCATGTACGGGAAAAAATTTGCAGGAGGACATGACACATAGAAATATCATAGCAAACAATTACAGAGTAGTTCCTACAATGAGTCTGACACACAATACAAAAGTCTATCCTTAGTTATACATTCAAAACAATGAAATCCACAGGAAGTGATCATTGGCATCTTATTATATGGACAACTTCCTCGGCCAACATACAGAAAGGGCATAAAATTGTACAAGATCAAAAAAGTATTAGAAGCTAGAAATATTACCAGCACAAGAGAGTCACCAGCACAAAAAAGCCAATAAACAAAAACAATTTCTTCAACAAAGAATCTTGTCCTTGACTTGCAGAATGGTGATGATGCTGGTACCCATGACCATGGCTCATCCCATTACCATGAACTGTATGTGGATAATCATAAGGAAAACCGTGGGCGGCTCCATACATTGTGTTATGTGGGAACCCATTAAACTGAAAACTCAACAATGAAGGGAAAAACCCACCAAAACCAGCAGACATAGTCATGTTACCAAACCTAGCAGTTGCCATTGGCATAAACCCTCCCAAAAATCCAAACCCGAGATTCGAGAAATAGTTATGATCAGGCCCCGGAGGGGGCGGGGGCGGTTTCAGGGCGCTGTCCGGAAGGACGATTCGGAATATCAAGACCCGGAACAGGCCTTGATCTAGGGTCAGTGTTGGATTTTCCTCTTCCATAAAGAGGTACAAGTTTGTCTTCCTGAACAAGGGCTTTACAAACTGGGCATTCTTGGGATTGAGAGTGATATCGTAGCCATCTATATAAACAAGGCCAACAATATAGATGTCCACATAATGTTACAATTGGATCTTGTGCTAATTCAAAACAAATATTGCACTCAAAATCACCTGCATCATTATTATTACTATTATTACTGTTTTCTCCATTACTCGAACTTGGTTCAGCCTTCATTGATTCTTCAAACCCACTCCCCATTTTTTCTAAACCCTAATTCCTTCAAATCAAATACTAATTCCCAATATTTCTCCGCCTGCAAATCGTGGGATCCAAAAATTAAATGCAGTTGAAACGCTCAAAGTACAAATTGATCAAGCAAATCAAAATATAGCATAACCAGTAAAATTAAAATTAAATTCAAAATACAAAATTGAAAATTGAAAAGAGCAAGATCAAGGATAAAACTCACCAATAATTCAGGGGTTTGTGTTTTGGGTTGCTGAATAATGAATATACATCGTACAAATTAAGATATGAAGATTGAATAAATTGAATCGAAGCAAAATAGTAGGAGTAGTATTATAGTGGGTAAGCAAGAACACACGGGTCAAATAGAGATGAGGAAGTTTCTAGGATGTCATCTTCATCTATCGTCTATACCAGAAGATTTTTCTAGTGGGCTTTCTTCTTTGAAGGACCCTAATTGGCCCAAGATTATACTACTATCGTTATCGTTTTCGTTTTAAAAGCTTTTTAACTTTTTATTATTTCATATCAGTCTTAGGCTCTGTTATTTTGAACTGAATTGAACTGAACTTAATTTGTCTGAACTGAAGTGAATGAAAACTTTGAGAGGAAACTAACTGAACTAAACTGAATTTTCATTAATTTAGTCCAAAAGAACAGAGCCTTAATATTGGGGATCTTGTTTCAGAATGGTTCTTTAACTTAATTATTAAATAAATCAGTTAATTAAAAGATATGAAACTCACACAATAACTTCTTTTTTTAAATTATCTAACGCCAATAAAATAGGTAATGCGTCATGATTAACAGATTCAAGTTAAATTAGCTGGCAGACCGTTCAATAAAGAGAACCACCAAAGTTCTGACGGTTGTGAGATGATCAAAAGTTGAGACTTTATAAAGTAAAGTGACCAGTAAGGTAAGACGGTTATTTTATACAACACGAAAATATTATATAAATAATAATTGAAGTAGATTTATCACATTATTTTTTCAGTTTACCAACTAATTTTCTTCCTGAATCAGCAAATATATCAACTTCTTATTCCATGTACAATTTATTGTTTAAATTATTCTGTTAAGTTGAAGAATAAAACCTTTTGATTTAGACTAATCAATTAAGTTACTATAATCCTTCCACAAAAGCAGGTTAGAATAAAAAAAATGATGATCGGATAACCAATATATGTGCTAAATTTTGGTTTTAAATTACAAGCTTTTCAACAATACTTACAATAAGATGGTATTAATTTTCAGCTATAAGCAACTAAATGTAACCTTAAACTTTAGTTCCTCCATTTTACATGAGTTGCAATATTTCTTTTTATAGGAAGTTTCATATAAGTTGTAACATTACTTTATCTAGTAATAAGTTTCTTTATCTCTCTCATTATCGATTGGGTTCCACTTTTTACTTCTCTTTATATCTCTTCATGCTTTAAAACTTTTCTCTCTCCCTAATGTTATACTCCCTCCGTCCCATAATATAGTGATTGTTTCTGTCTTTGGAGGTCAAACTTTAAAATCTTTGACCAAATATTCTCGCTAATGACTTGGAACATGGCCAAAACCAAGTAGCCAACAACTACAACTACTAATAAGGACTAAGGACTAAGGATCATAATAAGCCGCAATAATACGACCTCTTGGGGGTGTCAGAAACAGACCTGACCGCTGGATCAACCTGATACTGACCTGACTTAAACCTGGTTCGACCTGTGAGGGTTAGTCCCCAGACCTGACCGAAACCTGACCTGGGATTACCCAGACCTGACCGGCACCCGGCTAAATTATATTCTGACCTGACCACACAGGCCTGCATTCAAACCCGAACCTGACCGAACTAAACCAGATATTAACCCAAAACTCAATTAGGCCTAGTAAATACCTGGTTCAACTCGAATTCTAATTGATCTGAAAATAAAATCTACCTAATTTTACGCAATTTTTCAATCCAACTTATTTTGACGACTAAACTCAACAAAATTACTAAAATTCAATTATTTTTCTATATCTACAAAATCATTTCAATATGGCAATTTATAAAATTACTTACTTTTAATAATAATTTAATAAAAAAATAAATTACATTCTCAATTAAATTATTTTTGATGTAATTTTGGTTCATGTCATAGTGTTTTAACTATTGATGAGATTATAATAGTCACTTTTTAACTGCTAGTTTCTTAGTGCATATTATAGAATGTCTTCTTATTAATTTTTCAGTTCCTTTGTATAATACAAATGCTTCCATAAAATACTATACTTTAATTTTTCCACAACATATAATTAAGATCGTAACTTGTTTGAGTGAAGAACAAAGTTTGGTAATTGGGTCGAGTTAATATAATATCATAAATTCATTCAAAATACATGTGTCAATGTCAAACGAAATTACAAAAATCAAATTGCTGAACTTATTATATGTAGGAAGCCAGCAACGGCAACAACCACCATCTAGAATTTCAAGCACAAACCAGCAGCAAACCACAAAAAAAAAAAATTCAACATACGGGTACCAAAATTCAAAAACCACAAGCAGCAGCAACAATAGGCCACAAGCGGCGGCGAGAGTAGGCCACAAGCGGCGGCGAAGAAAAGCCTCAAGCGGCGAAGCGGGCCACAAGGCGGCAGCAGCAGGAGCGAGCCTCAGCGGCGGCGAAGCGGCAAAGCCTCAGCGAGCAGCATCCAACAAGCAACAGCAGCAAGCCTCAAGTAGCAGCATCCAACAATCAACAACAGCAAGCCTCAAGCAGCAGCATCCAACAAGCAACAGCAGCACAGGACCACGACAACCACAACAACAAAGTACAAAAATAATTTTTTATATTTTTTGGGCTCTAAGATCTTATAACAAAGTTTTAAGAAACTGTTACCAGAAGAATCATCATCGAGCACTTAGACTCCATCAACGTCATAAAATGTAAAAATGTAAACGAGCCACAAAGCAATTGTGGGCAGGCGGCAATTCTAAGGCACTTATAAAAAAAATTGGCTCTCAAGTGCGTATCATATTCTTAAATACATGCCTAGAAAAAGCGCCGCCTCACAAAGCGGAGGGCAACAAGTTACACAAACTCTTTTTCATGGTCTCAAACTCATTAACACAAATCTTAAGCATCGTATTCCGAGTTATGTGTTTCACTCTAGGTTCCAAATAAGACAACAAAGTCCTAGTTCTAACATGTTCAACAATAAGTAAAGGATAAGCATGGACCATCATGGCTTCGGCAAACATACGACAAAAGGTTTTTTGACTAAAATTATTTCCCGCATCATTACCTTTAACACTTAATAAATAAGGATCACATTTAAGTAAATGCCTATTTTGATTAGTGGTACCTCTAGCACTTTTAGCACGCAAATGACAGTTTCTACAGTGAATGCAAGTAGAAAATATCTTACCCTCCGATTTGTATAAAACGAAATGCTTCCAAACAGTGGAAGTGCGTTTACCAAAGAGTGAAAGATCAGGCAAAGGAGCAGAAACAACATCATCACCAGTAGTAGCAGCAGCAGAATTTGATTGAACAATTGAAGCATAGTCAGAAACAACATTATCAATGTCCTCCATTTATAACTGAACTTTAAAGTTTAAGTGTTAGGTTTCTAGTTAGGGTTTCTGGTTAGGGTTAGGGTTTCTAGTTAGGGTTTTTAGTTAGGGTTAGGGTTAGGGTTTCTGGTTAGGGTTTCTAGTTAGGATTAGGTTTTCAAGTTAGGGTTAGGGTTGAAACCCTAACACTAACCCTAACACTAACCCTAGTTAAAACCCTAACCCTAAACCTTAACCTTAACTCTAACCCTAAACCCTAATCAAAATCCAACCCTAACCAGAAACCCTAAAACCTAACCCTAAAACATATTAAAATAATCAAACAACTCGCATGAATGATGAATCAGATTCGAAGCATATGAAACATATTAAAAAAATCAGACCAAAGTTCATCATGAATCGAAACTATTAAACAAAAAAACAACTATTAAACAACTTCACAAAGAAAATCATAAATCTTACATAAAACAAAAAAACAACTATTAAACAACTTCACATGAATCGAAACTCGAAATTTAAAAAAACAACCAAAGTTCATCATCACATTCGAAACTCAAACAAAGAAAATCAGGCATCTTACATAAAATAAAAAAGATAAAAAAAAAGGAAATTAAACAAACCTCAGAAAAACAGTCGATCGAGGAGAGATTTTGTGTTTTCCAGCAAGGTTTCATGTTTTCTTGTCATATTTTTACGCTTTTCGGTGAGATCTTTACGTTTTCCGGCGAGATCTTTACATTTGCCGCGAGATCTTTACGTTTTTCGCCGAGATATAGACGGAACCGGTGAGAACTCAAGAAAAGAAAATGCTTTCCGGCAAGATCTATGTGAATTCCGGCGAGATAGTGAAGGGATGTGTGAGGAGTGAAGATTCAAAGGGGCCGTTGAATATGATAACCGAATGAGAGAAATGAGAGAGAGAAATGAGGAGGCTGAGAAGTGAGAATCAAAAATTTTAGGGTTAGAGATCGAAAATGACAAAGTGAGAGGGGGTCAGAAAAAGGGAGTTTTTATACCATGTAGAACTTTAGGGTTTTTTTATCTGTTTGACTGTTTTCATCCGTTGGATTGAAACATCCAAGGGCTGAGATTGTCTTTTTTATTTTTCCTATCAACTAGAGAGAAGAGAGTTAGAGACTAGTGTAATGAAGGGTTGGATTTTGTTCGTTCTCTAATCAATGGTCTAAAGTCATGATCCATGACATTCTTTTTTGACCAATGTGCATTGAGAGTGACCAAGCACATGGATTGCTAAGTTAATGTCTTAATCAGTGGTTGGATTTTGATCTTTCTCAAATCAATAGCACTAATTTTGATACTATTTTGATTTGAGTATTCAAAACTTGTAATTCTAGTATTGATTAGTTTAATAATTTAGTTAAGTTTAGAAATTTAGTTAAGTATTGATACTATTTTGACTTGAGTCTGAGCGTAACATGATAAGACTAACTAACAGAATGACTGACAGTTAGCTGATTACGACTGATGGCTCGATATTGGAATTCAGTCATTCGGGGCTTAGTATCTTATAATTACATTTACAACTTGTAATATGTCTTAATTTACTGAGTTATTGTTGGTTTGGCTTTACAAATTCACTTAACGTCTTAATCATTTGATGACCGATGATTATTCATTAATGATTAATCACTTTACATCTTTAATGTATATGTATTGATGCAAATATGCAATAAACAAGATTAGTCAATAATCTAAGTCTTAGTTTAGTAATTTTACTCATTTATATAAACTGTTGTTATGTTTAGTATTATTGTACAACATACATATGAACCATTGTTATAATCACTTAGGCCTCGTACGAATCGTAGTTATAAACATATGATTGTCATTTGTTATAGTATTATAACATACCAATAGTCGTTATACTAATTTATAATCAATAGAGTGTACTCGTAGTTAATATATAATACTCATTATTATTATCGTGAGTTATACTATTAGAGCATATTAAGAGTCGATGCTCATTAATAATCATTCACGTTATCATGTTATTTTATTATTATTATTTCGAATCATAATGCTTACCATAATCGAGTCACTTAAATTTTATATAAATCCAGTAATTGATCGTATACTCGTAGTTAATATATAATACTCATTATTATTATCGTTAGTTAGAATGGTTCCAATATTATTATATCGTACTAACATATATAGTCACATATACATACAAAGTTAAGGGAAGACTATAAATACTATACTAGTATTAAACTATTGTATAACAAAAAAAAAAAATTAACTTAAATAATCTTATAACTTATAAAGATAAGGGAGTGTTATGGTTGTTAATCTAATAATCTTATACTAGTATTATACTATATGGTTGTTAACAAGTTACTATTTAGTAACTAGTAAGTACTTGTTAACTATTTTACTTAACTTATGGTTGTTACTTGGTAACAGTAAACTTATTTTAATAAGTTATGGTTAGCTTTTGTAGGGGATAATGATTTGGGGGTATAATTTATCATTATTATTATTGTGCAACATATGAACCCTCGTTATAATCACTTAGGCCTCATATGAACCGTCGTTGTAAACATATGAATGTATAATGGTCATTTGTTATAATATTATAACATATGAAGAGTCGTTCTACTCCTTTACTCATTAGAGTAGTTTTACGCAATTGATTATTCGAAATAAGAGTTGAGTAAGAGAATACACTAAACATCACGGTAATCAATATAGTGTTTTTATTGGTTTTTCGTTGTCATCCATATATTTATCGCACACACACATATGTATATATATGTCGATCTTAATACTTTTATTAATATGATTCGTTTACAAAATCCATAACAAAATAAAGATGGCCCGATCAGGAGTTACCCGAAGTTGAGTTGACGTTCAATAGCGAATGGACTCGATGTTTCACAATGATCGAACTAAGGTCATTACTAATTCAACCCGAGTACATTTGACTTAACTCAACCGTACATGAAACCTAAATACGACCTGCGCAAATCCGGCAAAAAAAAATGTCAACGGGCGATCATATCCGGGAATGGATCGACTTGTAAATGGAACGCTCAGACTTGTCCGGCACCCGGGAATCCAATGATTCAAATGTGTTCGACCCAGTTGAACAAAACCTGGCCAATCATGATTTGGGGCACTGACAATCAGAATCCTGACATGTCCGTTCTGACCTGGTTCACCGTGGGTATACCCAGAACCTGTTTGAGAACCTGTTTTGACACCACTCACCGTTAGCTGAGGAAGTCGCTAGCAGCCTGCTGCGCTTAGTTCTTAATCTCCTATAAGCTGGGACACGTTGGAAAATAGACGTCGCAACGCCATACAACACATGCATCTCGTGGTCGTGGAAGATATTTTTTCCTTTTTTTTGTGACGGTGGATAGTTTGACACAAAGGAGAACAGTGACATAATTGAGGGTCCAGATAGAAAATAACAATAATATCAACTTCTCAAGGTTCTCTTTTGTTTCATTCTTTTTTAAGCTATGATATCAAACTTCTTTTAAGCTAAAAAGATAAATTTCAAGTCCGTGCTATGTGTTAGAAGCGTTGCTCCTTGTGCTAGCAGACTAGCAGTAAGTCAGAAGTTAGTAGTGTCTCAAGTCCGTGTATGAGATCAGTTAGTAGTAATGGTCTTGTGAATCTATGTATTAGGCGTCCTCAAATAAACGAAACCCGAAACCTAGCTATAGAAGCTAGGGGAATGGGCTTACTTGTACTTTAATGCTTTTATATTATTGCACGTCCTTGTTGCCAAAAAAGAAGAAGATAAATTTCATTAATTGATAATCATCTGACATTTATAATAGATATTGAAGAGAAAAGAAAACATATCTAACAAACTGAAAATATTATAAAGATACAAGTCAAATAGAGTATTAATGTCAACTAGTTTTTTTATTATCCCGTATAAAATTAGACTTGAGAAAACCGACCTTACTCGAAATAACCTGACCCTAATAACCCGTTCCGAGTTCTGAACCAAACTCGAAAATGGCTCCCCGAAATGACCCAACCCGACCCAAACCAGACAGATCCGAAACTATCCCGACACGCATGAATCTAAACTATATCGTCAACTATATATGACTATTCACTACAATATGGTCCAAATTTTTAGTTTTTTTTTAATTATCTATTGATTATTATCTCATATCTATTAATAAGTGACTTTAAATATTTAATTTGAGTTATCACATATTATCAAATTATATATCTAATTCAAAATTTGACTCGTCCGAAAACATACCGACCCGAATTCGATTCGTTCCAACACGAATCCAACCAAAAAATAAGCAAATCTAAAAAAAAAAACTTGACCGAAAGTGACCCAACTCGGATAACCCGTTTCCCACCTCTATGCAAAGTAAAGCAACGCATTTTCGTGTGGCCGCGCGCGCGTCAGCTCTATTTGGTCATAATCAAAAGATTATATCTCACTCATTTTTATTGGAATTGAGTTTTTGCCCACGTGTTGAAAAGCCATCGAGCCAAATTTTCATCTCCAACTTATATCCTACAAAAATGTTGAGCGTGTTGTGAGAATCCATTTGAAGTTGAATGTGTAGGCGAATGTACTTTCTAATTACTACCCAAGCCATTCCTAATGTATTTCTGCCAGAAGAATGTGTAGTACTACAAAAAAAAAAAAAAAAAAAGTCCTAATTTCTTTAATCTCAAAAATTGTTTTTCAACGGGTGTGTGAACTGTGGCCAATCACGGCTATAGACCAATACCTTCTTCTAGTGGCATGTGGTAAGACTGGTAACCGACCTTGAAGTTTAAGCGTCCGCAACAACACACTAGTCTACATATATCTGCGCCTCTACAATTAATCACATTCACTTCCTCTGCGTGTTTTTCTACGAGTTTGAGCCCTTTAGACACCCTGTCTCTTTGACCCAACCCTTAAACTGTTCTTCCGCCCACATTCCTCCATAACTCTCCGTCTCTCTGCTGCTCTTCAACGTATAAACTATTATAAACTATAAACCCCCTTCGCTTTCCCATTTACTTTCTTTTTCAACTATTCAACCGCAAACTAGTTTTTAGACCCAGGCTATGCCCCGTGTACTTATATATTTAATTTATTAATATTTTACATTGAAATTATAACACCAAATATTACATAATTTAGTGGTTAAGACATTAGTACACAATTTTATTGTACATGGAGTACATGAAGTCAAAACTCTAAGGGATAGCGCTACGTGACACAGTTTCTTGTTGAGGAATGCCTTTTAATATATTAGTACTAGCAAATTATGCACGTGATGCGTGTTTGATTTTTTTTTAAAAAAATTCAAACATAAATTCTAGTCTTTTTAGGCATAAATAGAGGTAAAAATTTGAACATTAGATATTCTTTTGGCTAAATTTCGTAAGTTAAGTTTCTATCACTTAACCGTTCTTCTATTATTATTTTTTTTACTTATTCTTTCTTTTAGGTTTTCAAAATTAAACTTGATGAACGATAAAAGAATGTTTAGTGAATTTATTTAGGATTTCTTATGTTGTATTAACATAGTCTTTTGTGTTAAATAAATCATTTCACTTTGTTAATTGATTGGATTTTCTATTTTGATGTAATAATTATTGTGTTTGTGAACTGATGGATAAGATATTTGATTGATTTAATATTCATTTTTACTTTTTTAGCATAAATGTACTAAATCTTATAGCTCCCCCTTTGATCCATATGAGCCACGAAAGCAGTACAAAGAAGGGGAAGGGGGAATTCGAACCTGTAACCTATTATTCACAGCACCTTAATCTTAACCACTAGGCCAATACATCGTTATATAATAGAGATAGATTAACATATCCTTCCACTCACATCTTCCCACGTGTATACCTTTTGGCTCTTATATTATCATAACCTTAAGATTAGCTTCCTCCGCTCGTCACCCACCATTACTTTTCCACACACACCCTATTTCCTCGTTCCACTTCTCTCTCCTCCTCCTCCAAACTGATTCATTCATTCATGTACTGGTGGTGGTGATTAGATGTAAATTCAGGTTTGTTGTTGATAAATATATATATTCATCTATTCGATGTCAACGACGACGACGATCGGAAAATACATAGAAAACATAACATATTACTTATCACAACACCCATCAATCATAAACTTCCGATGGAGCTCATCTCAATCATGGGGTTCAACATGGTCATTCTTATTCACATCAATCTCTCTCTACCTTATCTTATCTCTTTTCCTCCACCTCCTTCTCTCTCTCCTCCTCCCACGTCGTCGGCCCATCCCACTAGGCCCAATCCCAGCCCTCCACTCTCTCTCCATGGCTTTAATCTCCTTCACCATATTCTCCGGCATACTTCTCTCCGCCACCGCTGAGATCCGTGACACACGGTGGTTATGGCGGCGGTCTAAAACCCCATTTCAATGGCTCCTTTGTTTCCCACTTGGTACACGTCCATCTGGTCGTGTATTCTTTTGGTCTTACGTTTTTTACCTCTCTAGATTTCTTCACCTTTTCCGTACCTTTTTTTACCTCCTACGACGCCGTAAATTACCCGCGCACCATCTATTGAACCACTCGATTCTTATCTTTTCGTCGTTTTTATGGCTTGAATTTTCACAGTCTTTTCAGGTTCTCGCCATTGTTTTCACAACTCTTGTTTCTTCTCTTGTTTATGGGTATCGGTTTTGGACTGCTATTGGATTGCCTAGTGCGTGTTTTCCTTTTGTGTTGAATTGTCAGATTGTTCTTCTTGGGTGTAATTTGATCTGTCATGTTGGTGTTCTTCTTATGCATTTTCTTAAAGGTGGATGTAATGGTATTGGTGCTTGGGGATTTAATTCGGTTTTGAATACAGCTATTTTATCCCTTTTTTTGAATTTCTATGTCAAGAGGTACCTCAGGAAAAGCAAGGTTAGTTCCAATAATTGTAATAATGGTGGCAATGGCGGCGGCCGCGGCAATGGCAATGGCGATAGCTCTGAGCTAGAAAAGGTTAAGGATCTTTGATAATGATGATGCTGTAATAGATTATTTTGTGTGGGTTTTTGTTTGTATATAAGGCATTTAGTATCATGATTGAGGTAGATACTAGATATCAGATATGTATGTTATATATGGTAGATGAAACTGTGAGGTGTGAATCAATTGTTGCAACAGGTTTTCATTGTCACTTGACTTTGTTGCTTCAATTTGTTACCACTATCAGTTTTTTTTTTTTCCATTCTCGTGTACATTGTAGTGGAGAGGAAGAAGAATAGAGAGAATGAATCTAAATAATGAATTTCCTCTTTTCTTCATTTTTGGCTTCAAATTTGTTGGAATTTGATCATAGTAGGCTCTTTTTTTTTTTTTTTTTTTTGGTTCTGTGCAGGAAAGATAATTGGTCCGAAGACCAACCCCTACTAGGCTACTAGCCTGCAGGGCACACCAGCTCATTGGTTGGGTAGAGGAGATTTATACCCACAACATTTTTATACAAACTCCCCAAATTGGGGAGTGATGAGAGTTGAACACCGACCTTGTGGTTGGGAGGTGGGAGCACCAACCATTGGGCTCCCACGAGGACCTCTATCATAGTAGGCTCATGCTTGTTGCTATGGTTTTATTTGCTTGAGATCAATTATTGATGCAATTTTAATGTCATTCATATATCATTAAGAAAGCAAAATCTTATCATTGGAAACTTGGAAAACTATTTTCGTAGGTAAATTTAAATACCCCCTTGTTTTATTATGCAAACATTGAAATACTATTCATTAATCAACTTTGACTATATTTTCTCACCATTATGTAAGCAAAATAAAGTGAAATGGAATTCTGTTAGATTTCTTTGTCAATGCAATGATTCAAAAAAATATCAACTTTATATAATTTTCCCTTATGTATAATTAAAGTATATCGAAAAAGGAAATGATACATCTGGAAAAACAAAAATTGGCATTATCCTTATTCCTTCCAACCAAACCCTCTCTAAAATATCTTGTGAATTTGGTAAGAAAATTGATGTACTCCAAACTCCAAAGTAGAAGATTGCATTAATGATTTTCTTTTAAAAAGGAAAAGAAAAAACAACTATTAAATAGTTTCGTCTTCCAAAGTAGAAGATTCCATCAAGTTTCAGATGATGGTGTTTACTGTTTACTAGTATTACTTTTACGTTTTAAATGGGTGTTAAAACGTTAGTGATAACAACAGCGATGGTTGGATATTCTTAAATATTCGTTCCCTTCATGTTAATAAACCATGAAACATATAGTGACTTTTGTTAGGACTTGTTCTTTTCGAGATAAAATAATTGAAATGAATTAAATTATAACTCATTAATAGTAATAATAATAATTTAGGAACGGAACTGAACTGAATTGAACTGAAAATAAGTTGGATAAAACTATATAGAATTAAAATAATAGTAAGAATATTACTCTCTCCGTCTCCGTCTTCTTTTGTTGTTCCTATTTAAAATCTTTTTGTAAGAGGAAATTAGTCAAAGTAAGAAGAACCTTCATAAACGGACAAAGTATACCAATGGAATCGTCATCAGGGGCGGATCCAGGATTCCGAGTCAGGGGTAGCGTAATATTGCAATAATATCGCATACCAAAAATAGCCAAAATAACTAAATACAAAATGTTACATAGTTCACATACAACCTCAAAGTACTTAGATAAATACAAGAAAAACAAAAAGGGTTCACGACGAGTTCTCAAAATTTGGAATTGATTTGGAACCAATTTACAATCGCATCAAGTTTTACATCAGAAAGAGCAAATTCTTGTTTTCTTGGTTTTTTGTAGGAGGACGATTGGATTAGAAATAACTCAATTTTTGTTAGGTATCCCTTTGGGAAAAAAAAAAGTTTCGCATATCCTTCTCTTGTTTACTTTTCGTGATTTTACATACATTCAAATACAAAATTCACTAATCAACTCAACTAGTATTTTATTACTCCCATTGTATTTCAACAATAGAACAATAAAAAACAATCTCACAACACATCACAAACCCACAACACTATCATTTTTAGGTAAAAGAACAATTTTTAGGTATTTAACTAAAACAGTAAAAGAACAAGCAAAATTGAATTACAATCAACAACAATTATATATTAATCAAAAATCGAAAAAAAACACCAAAAACCCACCTCAAAAATCATAAGATCTAAAGGCATTTAACTTTTAAACTAGAGATAAATTTAGCACCAACTTACTACTTACACTAAAACATGAGAAAATTAACAACAAATAAGAACAAGAAGATAGGGAAGGAGAGAGATGATACACGAAGATGGCGAAGAGGCTAGAAGGGCGAAGAACAGCGAAGAACGGAAGAACAATTAATCAGTCCTTCGCCGAGTATTTGAAGTCGAAGATGGCAAGAGGCCTCGCCGAGTCGCCGGTAAGTGAACTCGCCGAGTAATTTTGCTCAGAAACTGAGAAAGGAGGCGACGACCGACCGCACCGACGACCACTACTTGAACGGACCGACGACCAACAAGCCGAGAGAGAGGAGGTGACGACCGATCTCCGAGAGAGTGACTGAGTTTGAGAGAGTGAAGATGTGAAATGAAACGGCCCAGAGGAAAGTTTAGGTTTTTCCTGGTTTTTTGGATTTTTTCCGATTTTTTTTTGTTTTTTTGAAAAAACGTGCTACCCCTTGTTACAGAGTGGCGGAGATTTTTTGAATATTGAGGAATTGGACTTGGCATTCTTGGTATAAAATGACTAAGACGACAAACCCGGAACTCAGGAGAGCTTTCCTTCGAGGGAGTTAGTCCTTGGTTGGACTAATTCCCGTAATCTGTTTGTTGCTTTGCTCGACCCCTCCCGATCTCTAACGGAGAAGGTGACTTCTCATTTTCGTGCCAACAGTCTTTCTTCGGAATTTGACTGAACGGGTCGATCCTCTCCTCCCATTTGTTCGCCCTAATTCAATTTCCGGAAGGAAATTGAACGGGCGTCTGGAAACTCGGGAGCTGACCCCGGCCGGGGCTGGCTTTTTGGGAAGCCAGTTCCCACCGCGCTCACGGCCCGGCTGGCCTGCCAGCGAAAATTAAATTTCGCCGATTAACGGGAAGGGATTTCGCTAAATTTTTAGGCGCGCCCTAATTCAATTTCCGCCCGGAAATTATCGTCATCATGATAAACTAGAAAAACACAATAAGTCAATAAGCAACATGAATAACAGGTTAAAATTTTGGGAACTTGCAACCAAAAGTAAGTTGAATTTGAAACAGATAGGTTATATTCTAAGACAAAAGTTGTAATATTCATTAAAAATAGTCACAACTCACAACGAGCATCTAGAAGACTAGAAAGGGAATTGCGACAAAAGATTATTCCAGAAATATTTTAAGTGTTTACGGGCATTAAAATAGTCATGAGCAGCTTCTTTTCATATTTATGTGTTAGACTGGTAGTTGTGGAATTTTCTTTGCTGCATAGCACACATAGGCTTTGGCATTATCCGGTGGAGAAAGTGATACATAGGCCAAAGGATTTGGAGTAACAACTACCAAGTACTAAAACAATTACTCCCTCCATCCCATAATACATAATATAGTGCTTGTATTTCTTTTGAAGTGTTCCAAAATATTGTGCCTATTTTCTTTTCTTTCAATTTATCTGGACTAAATTATCCTTCATTTCTACATAAATTTTCCAAAATATCCCTATTTTTGTTTCAAATTATGTTCCCATATTTATAATTTTACACCATTTCAAGGAACATTTATTGTCTTTTTATTTTATTTTAAAGGAAAAAGAAAATAAAGAACTAGTTCCAAGACAAAAGTGCCAAAAATACTTCTTTAAATATATTTTTTTGGAAATCCTTCTACTTCTTAATTTTTCTTAATTCCTGTGAAAAAATGAGAAATGAGCACTATATTATGGGACGGAGGATGTATTAAACATTATGAATTGTTTGGTAATTGAGAGTTGACGAGTCGTTGCTGGTTTTTCACTTGTTTTATTTGATTAGCTACTTGTATTGGTTGTTTGACTATTGACTATCCATGTTAGACGTGGAAGAAATAAAGTAGCTCATAGCTAAGCAAAACTTCAATCTTTTAAAGTTGGAGTTAGAGTTTGGGTTGACAATGGCGCCGAAGGAGATCATGTACATAATTGATGAAGACATATGTGAGTTCTGTAGGCTAATGAATAGTTCCACTTTGGGGTTTAAACAAAATCTGTTTATAAATGTGGTTGGTAAAATTAATGGTTATTTTTGAATGGTTGATGCAAAATAAAAGTAAATGCCAATATGAAGAAACTGTAAAATTAATGGTGAGACGGATAAATCCGTCTAACCCATGCCTCATCTCCGGGAGTTTAATCTATTCAAGCCAAAAAATAATTCTAAGAGAACCACCTGATAGTTTCCATTTCTTTGGCGAAACTTGGATTTAGCTTCTTAAACATTCTTCATATAAAAAGAAGTTTGTCATACAATCAATTGACCGCCTCAAGACCATAAGCCAAAAAAAAAACCGTAGCAACTAAATTGAAACATCTATTTAAGGTATCTGTAATAAGTCGTTTGACCGCCTCAAGACCATAAGCCAAAAAGAAAAACGTAGCAACTAAATTGAAACATCTATTTAAAGTATAATAAGTAAAAAGATATAGAGGAATATTATATTATAGTCAAAATTGTGTATTAGCTGAAATCATGGAAGCATTTACAAAAGTTGTTTAGTCTATATTATATACTAGAGAAAGTTGTTAGGGAGTTGTAGCATTTTTAGGGAACTAGAATATGTAAAAGAAAAAAGAAGAACTAGTAACAACTAGAAGCATATTCTTGAACCAATATGATAATCCTAGTCAAAATCCATGAATCGAATTCCATTCAGCTGATGAAGCACAAGTTGACTAAGTTGAAGAGTAAAGGTTTAATCACCAAGAAAAGAATCCGTAAA
Organism: Beta lomatogona; assembly: GCA_947646795.1. NCBI lineage: Eukaryota > Viridiplantae > Streptophyta > Magnoliopsida > Caryophyllales > Amaranthaceae > Beta > Beta lomatogona. Next base: position 11,952,698 of record CANSNZ010000063.1, on the reverse strand, counting down.
AGTAGAAAACTGTGCTTCAGATGGAATTCTACCAGAAAAATTATTATAGGAAAGGTCAAGTGTCACTAAGCAAGTCATATCTTGCATCTCAGTAGGAATCTCACCAAATAGATGGTTTCTTGACAGGTTCAGACTGCTCAAAATCTTCAACTTAGAAATTTCATGTGGGATTTTTCCACCCAGGTTATTCCTGCTGCAATCTAGGGAGATCAGAGATGTGCAGTTTCCTATTGATTTCGGTATCTCCCCGTTCATGCAATTACCTTTTACATCGATGATCGATATGTTATTCAGACAGAACACTCCTGCAAGTTTCATTACTTCCTAGAAGAAGTTTCTGTAATTCAACCAGGTTCTGGGTAGATGGAGTTGTTCAATAGGTCTAGACTGTAGAGTTTCAACAGAAGTTTACCAACCAAGTTGTTGTGATTAAGCTCATAATATAGACATTTGGTAAGTTGAATACTCCAGATGGGTTCAATCGATTCAACGAGTTTGATGCTAATCTAACCCGAACCAAGCTCTTGCAGGTACCTACTCTTGAGGAATAGAACCCAAAAAGAATTACCATACAGTATTGATCCTTGTAGTTGCCCTCCTTTAGATAGCTGTTCTGGAATCCGACATCTAACGTGATTTATGGAAGTTAAGAGTTAAAGTTGTTTCCCCATAGCTGTAATTTTTTCTAAGATTAGGGAGCTCAGAGATGGAGTCAGGAATTTTACCTTCATATAGGTTGACAAAATCAAGTTTGTTTAACTGGGAGAAACTTTCAGGTATTATACTAGCTTGGTATATGACCTGTGGTGCTGTCATCGTGCAGATAAAGAACCTCTAGTTCACTCGGATACCTTAAATTTAAGGGATTGTGCCTGAAAGGCCACAAGAAGCGGCATCAAGAACTCGAAGTGACTTTAAAAAGCCCCATTCGTAAGGGATACCTCCCTCAGAAAGTGTTGTAGCAACCCACATACCCGAAGATTCAACAGATGACGCAAACCCGAAGGAAGCTTATCAGTAAGTGCATTAGCATTTAGACCTAAGTACTCTTTAAGTTAACAAGCTCAGAGTATGTAAATGGAATCTCACCTGATAAGAAGTTCCCTCCAAAGTGCAGATGCTTTAAGTTTTTGCAACCTCTTTAGGCAGCAGGCAAGCGAAGTTGTCATATGCATCCAAAACTCGCAGTTGAGTCATTTTGTTCGTTAAAGTTCAAGGGAAATGGCCACTTATGTTGCCTGAAATGTTGAGGAAAAAAAAAAGGACGTTAAGTTTGTCCTTTGATGCGGGAGAGTGCCTGTCAGATTGGTTAAAGCTAACACCAGAGTCTGAAGCTGGCTGAACTGTCCTTTTTCGGGTGGGATTATTCCAAAGTTTGAGTAATATTTAAAGAGATTACTCGAGAGCTCTTGTGACATGATACTACAAGCAACGCGATGTTGGAGATGAATATTGTTTCCAATCTTAAGGCATGAGCCCTGAAATTCTACAAAAGATGCCTTTAGTTTTAGTAGGGAATCGAGTTCAGAGTAACCATAACAAGTGTAAGAAAAGAGCAAGGCCCCGTTCTTTTGGACTGGGAGAAATTGAACTGAACTACGAGAAACCAAACTGAACTGAAAAAATAAGTTCAAAAGAACGGGGCCTAAAAGGCTAAATTATCAGTAAATTTTGCAGCAAGAAACTATATTGAACAATCAAGTTTATATAATATCGCCTACTAGTTCCAAAAGCATATGCCGCTTACAAAAATGGGGGATCAACAACTCTAAGACCGATAGTGTATCCTTAGACATTGCGCCCAAACTATAAGGTAGCAAGTTCAATCCACAAAAACTTACGACCACAACACGAGGTAAAGGGCATCAAAGAACACTCTCCTACCGCCTACGTGACAACAGCTTTTTTTCACGCTCACTTAAGGCGGTTAAACCACAAACAATCATCCCAGCAGTTCCGGACAAGTGTTCTTTTGCCGTCACTGGTTCTGTATTTCGTTGTTCTGAAGAAGCAGCGAGAGACCTGCAAGTCAAACAAGCACATGTTCATGACAAAAGAACACAACCATCCCAACCAAAATGCTTTCAAATTGCTCAAGCAATATATATGTAGCTACTTACTTGACTCCCTCATCTTTAACAACCTTCTCGCTGTGTTTCTTTGCCTTTTTAGCTTGTCTAGTAGTATAAATTCCAGGTTCTTCTGAGCGACCATGCCGTGTAGATCTTATCAACAAAAATGCAGAAGGAAAAAGCACAACTTCAGCGAAGATGATTGTTACAAGAGGAAGAATAAGATAAGAGATACCCAATACACCCATAAGCTACAGAATGAAGGATAGAATTAGTTATTGCACTATCACTGATAATAGAATTCATTAAAATTAGCCACCTGATACTACCATCTTCAGCAATTTGTTCCGTTGGATTCACAACTTCCCTGGTTTCCGTTGCAGGAATTTGTGAAGGGTCATTTGCAGCTCTTATCAACATAAAAATCGCATGAGAAAACACCACAAGATACAATATTAATTAATGCTTATCGTCATAATGAAAGAGGATTATAGATGTAATAACACCAGACGAGGTGTATCAACTATAAACATATATATTACTACTAGATGTAGAATGTTCTAATGCGAATGATATTGCTAGAGATGATTCATATGGTTACCAAACCAAACACATTCAAAAGAACCATATAGTAAAAATAAATGCATATTTAATTCAAGGATCTAACTGAATTCTAATGATTCCCAGAAGGATTGACAATTATAGTTGTCCTAGCTTGAACAAAACCAGGACAAGAAAATGCTCAAGATCTAGTTGCTTGATGCATTGGTATTGGTTTAAGCAAACTAGTATCAATAATAGAACTACTTTATCAGATTTTTGACCAAGTTTTAAGTTGGCAATTATCTAACATATAACCGGAAATAAAAACTGAACCTTCTACCCTACATCATTGCCGATCTTTTTTATCATTTAATAATCAAAGGTTTATTTTATTCATATTGAGATGCAGAACTAATGCTCGATAGTCGATACAACTGGGGAGCATATAACTCCATATACATGGAAGTCAAATCATAGAAACCGTTACATAAACAACCATGATTTCAAATGTACAAAGCAATAATCACTACACCCATAAAGGAGACAAGGGAGAGGACAGTAGAAAGCAAATGGAACCAAATTATAATATAGAGGGTAGTAGTGTGGACTCATCCAACACTTTGGGCAGCCAAAAAGACAAATAGAATCAGCTCATAAGAGCTACTATGGTCTGAATAAAATCTGTAAATCGCAACTGGTTCAAATATTGACCCAGCCAATGACTAAAAACGAAAATTGAAGAACAAAATAAGGTAGAACTAAATGAAGGTGCTATCCAGCAAATAATATGATACAATAGGGAAAAAAGCACAAGGGCAACACACCTGTTAGGATCACATTCAACAATTTTTGTCTTCGGTTTTCCAAGTTTCCTGACATCAAAAACAACACATAGATGTTCGAGGAGAGTTATGCCTTGGAAATTTAATAAAGAAGCACGAGGAATTACCAAAATATTAATCCAAATTGTAAAGACGGGAGGGGGAAGAGAATTAGTAATAAGATGTCAACAGATGGGAAAAAGCTATGTGATGTTACATCCCTACAGAAGGATTTAAGATAAACTGACATAGAGGAAATCATATACTTAACAAGTTTATCATTAGTTAATACTATCCGTATAAAAGCACCTGATAACATAATCATCTTCAGAAATATGCTGCTTCTTCTTTTTCTTCTTCTTTTTCAGCTTTTCAACTTCTCCAGAATCAAGCAAAGGAGGAGGGCTAAGAGAGCGACACAATGTTGACCTTGTCAATAATAGGCACAACGACACGATATAAAAATTTAAACATTAGACCGTAAAGGTGATCCCGCATTTGATATTCCATCACCCTGAAATCACTTGGAAGAATATCATAGTAGATGAAATGCCAAAAGGAAATAAACAAACATCACTTAGAAAAGCTTTTTGGAGAGTAATATCTTTAGAGCTTCAACCTTAAAGAGCCTTGTTGCCTCATCAAGAGTTAAAAATAAAATAAAATAAAAACAATTTGACGTGAAATGTATTCATTCTATATGCGCTATTCATGTCCGTAAATTCAAAATTGTACTTACGAGTTAAGACAGCTATACAGATCATGCAAGCAAACTCCAAAAACAAATCGGGTGTTGGAGTTGAAAAGGTGTTGTCATTTATAGTTAAGAAATGTGAGGTGGTAGAGAAACATGTTTATGAACCCTCACCCTTCATCATTATCTCCATCCATTTGCTCGTCACTTGGTGGAGCGTGCCCTTTCTTTCTTTTCCAACCATTTCCCTTGTCGCTATAAACACAAAGTAGAGGTAAAGGAAGAAAATAAATCAAGTACACCATCATAACTCATAAACAACACTAACTATCAAGTATAAAAAATCCAGTATTATTAAAGTCCAGTTAGCATATCACGCAAAAGATAAAGCAAACAATGCTCGAGCTTTGCAGATATATTGATTATACAGCAGATATATTGATTATACAAAAGATGTTTTCCAAAATACTTTGGCAAGATGTTCGAGGAGAGTTATGCTTTGTAGATTCAATAAACAAGTATGAGGAAGTACCAAAATATCACATCCCTACAGAAGGATTTAAGATAAACTGACACAAAGGAAATCATATAATTAAAAGCTTATTATCAGTTAAACTATCCCTATAAAAGCACCTGATATCATCATCATCTTCAGCAATATACTTCGTCTTCTTTTTCTTCTTTTTGAGCTTTTCAACTTCTCCAGAATCAAGCGGAGGAAGAGGGCTAAGAGAGCTACACAATGTTGACCTTGTCAATAAGGGGCATGAAGAGACCATATAAAAAATTTAAACATTAGACTGTACAAATGAACCCGCATTTGATGTTCCATCACCCTGGATCCACTTGGAAGAATATCATAGAAAATCAAATGTTTATGAGCCCTCACCCTTCACCATTATCTCCATCCATTTGCTCGTCACTTGGTGGAGAGTGCCTTTTCTTTCTTTTCCACCTTTTTTCCTTGTCGCTATAAACACAAATTAGAGGTAAAGGAAGAAACTAAATCAAGTGCACCATCATAAGCAACACTAACTATCAACTACAGAAAATCCCATATTATTAAAGTCAAGTTAGCAAACCACACAAAAGATAAACAAACAAGCTTGAGCCACAAGACAAAATGCTTGAGCTTAGCAGATATATTATACATAAGATGTTTTCCAAGATACTTCAACCACCTTTCTATAGTTAAAGCTTATTATCAGATAAAGCTCACTTCTATTTATCATAAAGGTGGATCTTAATGACAGTGCCAAAGGGCTACAAATTAATAAGCCATTGTTGCAAGTATAGTTTGTCTAGCTACATAACTTTAAAAAGTCGTACACTATTCAAAAAAATATTTATATATAAAGGCACCTCAAGAAAATCAATATCAAAATTACAAGCACAAACAGTCAATTATCATGCAAAAGCAGACTTTCAACATTTAATCCTTCCTACATACTTGCATTGACTAGTTTTAAGGACAAATGTGCTGGTTAGTTGGGGACTTAGTACTGATACACCTTGCAGCTTTTTGCATACTTCCTCCGTTTCAAATTACTCGCTACACTTTCCATATAGGGAAGTTTCATATTACTTGCTACACTTCCTTTTTGGGCAATAAACTCTCTCTATCTCTCTCCTCTCACATGGGTCTCTTTTCTTTTTACTCTCTACCTCTCTCTTCTTCAAAAATTGCCTAGGAGTCCGTGAATTGAGAAGTGTAGCGAGTAATTTGAAACGGAGGAAGTAAAATATATAATTAGAATCAAAGTTGCTTTATAATCTAATGTACATGCAAATTAGAGACGCAGAATCAATACTACCAATTTAGATTCATCAACCATACACCTGAACATTCAATGTGAAAAATAAAATTATGTTACTAAAAAAGATCTTTGGATAAGGTCAGTGATAAAGTTTGTTATCCAAACTTCTTATAATTCAATTAGATCTCTAATTTAGAAGTTGATCACCGCTACTATAACTGTATTGCCATTTGAAATTGGAATAGATAACATTAGGCAAGCAAGAAAGACAGTACCTCATTGTTCCACTTTTGTCTTGTTTGCTGCAAGTCACTTGAGTAGCGTCCTGCTCCACTCTCTCTTCTATTGGCTCGTGTTCACTGCTAGTCACTTGAATGGTGTCCTGCTCCACTCTCTCTTCTACTGTCTCTTCCACCTGAATATCTATTTTTTCCACAACAGGATCAATAGGTGTCACCTCCTCCAGTGTTACTGTTTTCTGACATGGATCCCGCATATGTAGGACATCATAATCAAGCTTTCTCTTGACCCAGATTGTGCTGAAAAGAAAGGTGAAAGAAGAAAGAAGAAGTGAACAAACCCAACAACTAGAAAAAGAGAAATCAGTTCCATAAAAAAAAGGAAAAACAGAAATAAGAACAACTTGAAATCAACTAAGATAATGACTTAAGTTGCTGATGGGGCTACATTAAAACTACGGAACAATTGACAACATATGCTGATGAAGATAACTAAGCATAAGAAAGGAAAGTTCCAAGTCTCGAAGCAGTTCTTCACACGAACAAAGGTTAATCAAGTTTATTATTCAATCTGTTACTTATTGCCAACTTTTTATTTGAATAGATTTTATACAAGTGTTATTGATGTTGATATGTTATAGACATTGTAGGTAGGTCCAGAACTTCTTTTCTAAATATAGGCTAACTAAACTAAGGACGGGATAACACAAAATTAGACCTAGCCTCCCCCCTCTCTCTTTCTCTCTCAAACCCTAGCCTCCCTTACCCCTTCTTCATCAGTTTGGGGCTGCCATGGATGATTTCATCCATGGTAAGCCCCTTTTCCCCTTTTATTTTCAATTTTTAATTCATTTTCTTGTTTTGTTTAATAAATTAGTCTCTCTTTATGAGATCTTGTCAAACCCTGTTATGGGGTTTTTAGTTTCTGTTTTGGAAATCTCCTTCTCCCCTATGGGAGTTGTGAGTATGGTTTTTTTTGTTTTTAGGTATGAGAAATTGTTCTCATTGGTTGAAGTTTGAGACTCAACATGAAGGTATTAGAATCTCGAATGCGTTCAACATGACTCGGTCAAAAATGTTTTTCCCAAACTACATCAGAATGATAGACTTCCTCATCAATAGCTGCTTGATTCAGCAAATACAAGGGGGTTGTGCTGTATTGCTCGATCTGGTTCATTGTAGTTCATTCGAAGACGAATTTGATTTAGCCTTGTTTAATTGTATCTTGTTTTTATTTAATACCTATTGTAGATGCCGTTTGGCCTTCAATTAATGAATTTTCTCTTTCAAAAAAAAAAAAAAAACTAAACTAAGGACGGGAGTTTCCAATTCTTAAGAGTTAAAATTGCTATGAATTCCAAAATCTCCTCTACCTTTGAATACATTCATAGAAAATCAGCTAATTGAATTTAATCTTCAAGCAATATCAGAAGAAAAAAAGAAGCACGCTCTCATTTTAATTAATCCCCTTTCTCTACTACATTTTCGTATAATTGTGGTTGCATTCAGTTTTAACTTTTAACTGAAAACATGTATGCCTCAGTCCAATGGATAAATTTCATCCAAATTTCAAGAAGCCAAAGGTTGGTTATCCCTTAAAGTTTGCCCTACTAATTTTATTTCTACACATCAGTAATACATTACAAGTTTGTAATAACATTAATACCTTCCACAACTATCCTCATATATTCTATCTAGATGCTTAGCATGGCAGAGGTGTTGACATGAACAATTTTGACAGGTCAGCAAATACAGTTCAAAGACTCCCAAAGGGCAAGAGTTATTGGAATACAAAAACTGAAAGGAAACAAAAAAGAAGAGGGAAAATTTGTTAGAAAACTCAAGATTTCTATTAGACGCAACTAAAAAGTAAAAACTACAGGTCTTGGACTTTACTTGACCTAAACATATGAACATGTAGATACTCACCCTTGTTCGCTTTCATGCTGAGCACCTTCCATCATTTGAGGATCATTACATCGAGAAGCTTGTTCTCCTCTGTTTATCTCAGCCACCCATTTTCCGACCTTGCTCAATGTACCTTCAACATCAAGATTTTCATCCTCATCTGAAGATGATCGTGTTAGTAGATATATAACAAAATGGAAATTATGTTAGTAATAACATGAAATATTGACTACGATATCAAGTTTGTATGGTTGACTTTCTGTGTAATATTGAGTCCATAAGTAAGGAACGAAGCTGCATATCTTTTTTTGACGTTTTATGGTTATTATCTAACAGCCAACAAGACCTTTCCCCTTAAGCTCATATTAACTATACATATCAATCTCTCATTTGTACATATCCATTCTTATTATATTACTTTATTTGCTAATATAGTACATCACAATGATTTCTTTTGACGAGGAATACTATTATCGACTTTAAAACACATTTTTTAACTACTTTTACACCAAAGCAATAACTTATCCCAAAAGTCACAAAAGTAAGTCGAGCAGGTGGTATTCTACCATGCAGATTACTCAAACTCAGTATGTTGTAGGTGAGGGGAGGACAGCTGTGGAACAAGGGCACTTCATTTGCACACACTTTACATGACCGACCTTTTTTCTTATGATCATTTTCAGGAAAGATTTTGGATGATGACTCCTGTCTTTTCTTAGCAATTCCTCCTCTATTGGAAATGCTGCAACATCAACATTAAGAGTAAAAGATTTGATCTTATTGTTTCACATTAATGAGAAAACTACAAAACCGCAAAGAAGGCAAATGGAACTACTAACGATGATAAAAGGCTAATTAGATATAAACTAAAATAATGGAGGAGAAATAAGCATACGTCTCTAAAGTAACGGAAGGATCATCATAGAGATAACCAACTATATGGAGTTCTCTAGGGCCATCAGCCGCAAAGACGATGTCCCCTGGTCCTCCAAGTTTGACATCTAGACTAGTCATCTCCTTTGAATTAAGCCGAAGACAACATAGAAAAACTTCAGGACTGTCACCAATTTTACAAGACAAGAAAGTTCTGTCTTCTTTCACGTTATCAACACATAAGTGCCCTAGAGTGACCTGCAAGAATCCAAACATTCTTTCCATAAGAGAACAATTTGTCTTACATAAATGTGGCGAAAGAAAGGATAAAAGTGAGCAGAGGAAAGTTAAATCCACCAATTCCTAACTTCTAATCATATGAAGTATTGAAATCCACATTATTTATAGTTCATACATATACATTTCAGAAAGTGATAATATGTGCAACCCAAAAAGAGACTATAGATCCCGTTTGGTTCACTATTTTTAGGGTCCAAGAAACGAAATCAATTACCGATTCCCTTTTTTCATGTTTGGTTCAACTCCTCACCAATCCATTACCATTACTCGGTGGTAATGGACTCCCCCTATTTGTTACCTCCCTCCCCCTCAAGTAACAAAATCCATTAGTTGGTGGTAATAGTTACCATTTCATTTCTATTCCATGGCTTGAACCAAACACCCAATAAATGTAACCATTTTTATTATTTCCCTCTATTTGTTTCCATTCCCTTTCCATTTCATATCTTAAACCAAACAACCCCTATATGTATACTTCATATAATTGGTAAATTATTGCTAAAAAAAACTACGACACATTATTGAATAAATTATCTAAAGCAAAAGTAAAAGGTAGACCTGAGAAATGTGAAGGCGTTTGCTGGGATCATTGTGAAAATTGACAGTAACTGGCTGTTGGTGCGACACTTTCACCCCTTCATCAAATTACACCCCAAAAATTACAATTAATGAGTAATTTTTTGATTTTGGAAGTAAAGAGGAAAGTTAAAGCATGCAATGTAGAAGTAGTAATATAACTAAAGCATTCTATATAATCACAAAACAACTACAACAATAGAGTAGAAACTTAATTAAACACATGCAATAGGCAAAATGAAGCTATTAGGTCGTGGGAAATGATGTAAAGGCAGAAACTTGATACAAAAATAATAATGAAAATTAACAATCTTTCCAAACAAGAAAAAACAAATTACCCCAGAAAGTGGTAGATGAAGATATTGTAGAGTTGAATCCTCTAGGGTTCATATTAATATTCTCATCTTCAAGTATTTCTGAAATTAACATTGCTGTGAGAACACAAGATGACAGAACAAAATGGTGGAACTTTTTAAAAACTTTTGGTTGCCCTTAATTACAGAAAACTTGGTTTATACAAAAGCAGAGAGAGAGAGATGAAATTGCGCTCGATTTCCAAAGCACCGGAGTGCCAATAAAGTTCCTACTGCCTCATGACTTGCGCAAATTAGATCCTGGAATGGGGAGTAGGATGAGCATCCTACACCTTCCCCTAAGTGACGTCGTTTTATTAGTTTTAGGAGAGAAAGAAAAATTTGGTGACTTTTGGCAAGATTTTGAAAGTGGCAAATTCTCCCATTTTTGAAAGTGGGCCAGCAATATTTTTGATGTACAAATGCATATGGTTTGTTGTACAATAATATACGAGTGTACATTTTGTATTTTTTCAGTGATCAAAGTAATTTTGGCAGTATTTTGAAAGTGGGCCAGCTCTCCCATTTTTGAAAGTGGGCCAGCAATATTTTTGATGTACAAATGCATATGGTTTGTTGTACAATAATATACGAGTGTACATTTTGTATTTTTTCAGTGATCAAAGTAATGACCATCAATGTACATTGTGATTTATCCTTATTGCGTTGGTTGTTGTACCTTTTTTTGATTACTAGCTCTACCTATAGTTGCATTCCATATTGAATTGTACATATTGAATTTCATCAGTGAACAAACATCAACACACCAGTGTACAAAGAAATAAAGATTGCAAATTACTCACTTGACATCAGTTTCAGGAATTGGGTTACTTTCTGTCATTGTACATTTTGATTTTGTTAATGAACAACCACGAAGCCAAGAATGTACAAAGAAACATAATAGAATAAAAGTATTCATTTGGCATCCTAGTTACAACAATGTAAATAACAAGAATGTACAAACAAACATCCCAGTAATGTACAATCAATTTCACTTAATGTACAACAATGTAAATAATAAAAAGTCATCAAATCAGTTATTAAATGGTGAAACAGTAACTGTCAAATCAGTTACTTTTTGAATTTTCGACATGTACACTGGAAGTAAGGGAATGTACATTGGCTGTCAAATCAATTACTTTTTGCATGTTCATTGGTGCGTTTTATTCTTCTTGCCTTGCGTTTTGGAGCTGGTGTAGGATGCTCATCCTACACCTCATACCAACATCTACGGATTGCATGACTTGAGTTAACGAGTCTCTCTCTTAATTTTGGGAGTAGTAGTGTCAGTGTGAGACTGATTTAAGCGCGGGATAGAACCTAGAAAGGCAAGAGTATCAATATGAGAAAAATGAATTTAGGGGTGTTCATTTCATATAATTCGGTCCGAGTCGATTTGAAATTTAAGATATTTGAAAATTTCGGATCGAAAAAATACGATCCAAATTTGATCTGAAAAATTCGGATACCCAATTCCAAATTTCAGATCTAATTGGATATCCAAAATTAAAGAAATACATTTTTCAAATGAAAAGTACATAAAATAAGTTTCAGATATCCTGTCATGGGAACGAATATTTTTGGATATATATTCGAAAAAAATCCCCATGTTCCGAATATTTTCGGATACTCGAAATTGAAAATTTCCCGATTCGTGTCCAATCCAAAAACTATTGGACCGGATATCTAAATTTTCGGAACGGTTCGGCCGAATCACATATCAGATATTTATGCACACCTATGTAAATGATAAATATCTATATCAAAGATAATTAATTGTATCTAGCAGGGTAAGGCTGACAATAATATATATAGGAGAATAAAAGTAAAGTTGTTATTCTAACAAAAAGTTGACATTGAAAAACTGGATGCTAACAAATAGTGCTCATGCAATTACAAATAGTGTTCATGTAACTAATGACTTTAAATAGTGTTAATGCAACTAACAAATAATATTGTTCATGAAATCCCTTTAAGCCCTGTTCGTTTGGACACAATTTCAGTTCAATTCAGCTAGTTTCTTCTCACATGCATTTCTAATTCAATTTAGTTTAGATCATCTAATTTCTTCTCACATCTTGAGTTCAATTCATTTCAGTATAATTGATCAGTATGCAAGAGCCATATACACTAAAAATAAAGGCATGAGTTTAATACAATAAAATGAGGATATGGTTGAGATCACGACAATTGGATTGTATTTGGCAATTAGCATGTCGCGTAAAGAAATCACTAAGTTAAATTTGTGTTCATCAAGGAAAAAAGTCAAACCCCCCTCAAAAATACCTTTTAATAGGAGAATCCCCAAAAGCATACAAAATTCTCCTGTGATATACTACTATTTTAAATCATAGTAATAATTTAGCTAGCACAAACGTGTTGGTTGGATGAAATTTGACTTGTGTTGGTGAAAAAGCTAAGGTTCGAAAAAGTGTCTCTTTATCTTTTGATGGCATCTTATAACTTAATTATATATTGTGTAAAGTAGGTCAGGAATACCTCGACTTATTTACGACTAAAAATTTCCTCATTGAGAAATGAGTGTATCTTTGTTGAATTTTTTATCTTAAGGTATTATGACTTTGCCAACACTTGATAAAGTTTATTAATAATAATCTCCAACCTCCATCCCTCCCTATTCTATCTTATAAAAGGATAAAATTGAAGTAATTTATACCTAACTACGTATTATTATGTCATTCATTTGTTGGAGACATAACACGACAATGTTAGATTTGCCTTACCCTATCTTGTATTAATTTTACTTCATGTTTTCAAGTATTTACACCAAGTTTCTAGCAGTTTTATATAGTTTTTTTATTTCATTATTATATTGTTGCAACTCCAATGTTCACAATCAATCATTTCTTTTAAGGGCAAAAGATGGGACAATTATTATAAATTCACATAGTTTTAAAGATACACTTGATGATCGTCGATCAATATGAAACCGATGAAGTGAACAACCAAATACTTTTTTTGGTGCAAAAGAAGGGACAAGCCAACAATGACTAAGTATTACAACAATTATTTTTAAAAAATACAATGTGTTAGGCAATTGGTTATCGTCCTTGTCGATAGACGGTTAATTTTGGTGGCTATTTCATTTAGGACATAATCAACCGTCTAAAAATACGTCGAGATTAATATGTGTCAACAAGATGACATAATTACAAATACTCCCTCGATCACATATTATAGTCTTCTTTCCTTTTAGAGATGTCCCAAAAATATATATTCTTGTTTCTATTTTGATTCCACACTTTTCCATGATTTTCCTAGAAAAATTGTGCCACCCTTATTTATTTGATTCTTGGAAATAGTTTTTTGCTTTGTTTATTCAACCCAAGGGTTGAATTAGTCATGTATTTAATGTTCTTTCACAACTTATTGTCATTCTCTCTCCTAAAATCAGCTTTTTTCCCATACCTTTTTTTGGTAATACACAAACACTCTCTACATTCCTCTTAGATTCTATTTACCTTAATACCCGTGAAAAAATAGAATCATACACCATAATATGGGACGGATGGAGTATTATTTTAATAGTAAGTAAATGGTAATTGATATTTGATATATACTCTGATTTCTTAGATATTGTAGTACCATTTACCACATGTAATCGTTATCCTATCAACGGACATCATCAACCGTCTAAGAATATCCGAGGAACACACGTTAGAACACCATTTATGTGAATTGTATCATGAAATAGTTCTAGTAGCTGAATAATAATAATAATAATAATAATAATAATAATAATAATAATAATAATAATAATAATAATAATAATAATTCACGAAATCAACCGCCTTGATCTAATGGGCCAACACCCAAAAGTTATGGACTTGAAGCCTTTACACGACAAGTGAGTCAAGTCCAAACACTACTACACAACACACATGGCGAATGTTAAATTACTATAGTATATTTTTTGATGATTTTTGCGTTGTTTTTAGTAGATATAAATAAATTAGTATAGATATGAATAAACTCAAGATGAAAAATGCATGGAAAAATTGACAAGAATAATCCAAACTATCATCGTTAAAACTCAAAATAATCCCTAATGGGTTATTCTAGAATAATCCAAACTATTGGGAGTACTTTCTCAAAATAATCCAAACTTTTAATTATCTTATATATAATAGACCCAAAAGGGATCGTTGAAAGCAAGAAAAATAAAAGTTTGGATATTTTGGGAAGGTACCCCAAATAGTTCGGATTATTCCAGAATAACCCAAAGTTGGGATTATTTTGAGCGGACCGGTCATAGTTGGGATTATTTCTGTCAATTTTTCCAAAATGCATTACAGAAGGTGTGAAACAAATGATGTCGCAAATGTACTAGCAAAATAAGGATTGACAAGGTGTGTAGATTTTATAGCATTAATTAACATAGAGAGTTTTTATATATGTTGTAAGGAGTTGTGTATTTTTACGTTATATTATGGGAGTTTTGTGGTATGAGCTGATGTATTTATATTTAATTTTCCTAAGCATATGTTTGTGTGAATTCTCCGAAGACTTTTCTAAGGGCTGATATAAGAAGCTAAAAATAAAAAAAAAATACATTAATTGATCATTTATTGCATCGCTTGATGCATAATTTTTCCATAAATTCACATGTTATTTCCATTTTAGGTAGTGTAGCACAATCCATTACTTAAATAAGTAAGATGAAGATCCCTGGCAAGGAGGGGTATATAGGGATCTCACTTTACAAGCGGCAAGAATCGAGCTCTTATCACAAGAGTTGAAGTAAGGAGGGTCTCTAACCAATTAGGTCAACCTTGATTCTTCTTTAATGCTATAATATGGAAAATTTTATGGACTCTTTAAGAGTATTTGTTATATGACATTAAATCATCAAAAATAAAGAAAAGATATGAATGAATTAGTGTATGAGTGTAAGAATTTTTTTTATCAATTTATCTCTAGGTAGGAGCATATTGTCTTTTCATGTGTGTGAATATCAAGAGAAGTGGAACAAGTAAAAAAAAGGGGTAATATTGAAATTGTCACCTCCTCTCCTCTCCCCACCTCCAACTTTCTTTCTAGGGTTTTTAATTTTCTTGGCCTTCTAGGTCGGAAATAGTCTAATTTCCAAATGGAAATTAGATTAGCTATTTCCAACCTCTTTTCATGTTTTTTAGGGTTATTATCTTCTTTACTTGCATTCTTTTGTTTTGTTCTCTCCACCTGTGAGAGTTTTTCTTCCCCTGCTTGGTGGGTTGCTTCTCATCTTTGTATGAGTTTTCTTGTTTTCATGGTGTTAATAATTGGGAACATGATCTGGATCCCTGAGGGTTTAGGTTTTTTCAGCAATTTGTCATTGGGAACAATTATATCACAAAATCAAATTGTGAAGGTCTCTACTTGGAAAGATTCAAAGACATCGAAATACACCGCTCGCGTCAAGCTCAAAGCAGTGGAGTTGGAGTTGTGTTCGAGTATGCTTAAAATTAATTGGTTCCATTGTAAAAATTATTGTGATTTGCTAAATCTATATTTTTTCAGATCTTAATTATCATTGTATGTGCCGTATGACATATTAAAAACAACTGAAAACTTCAAATTCTGATAATACAGATCATCTTTTGCAAGAACTTGTTTAACAGAAGTGCAATGCATCATCTTTCTCAACATAATCCTTCGCTAACACGAATGCGACACTGCATGGGTTAAAATCTCGCACCAATCTTTGATCATCCAGGCTTCTAAAAACCAAATGAAGATTAGAAACTCCATTTGGAATTGAAACCAAGCAACACCCAATTCCAAAACATGCTCTAGTATCAACATCTTCGGCCGCAGCACAAACTATCGTGCACCCGCAACAGATTACTCTTTCGTTCTTCATCGTACCATTTAACGTCACAAATGTATCACACCCAATGGCACCAATAATGTTTCGAGTTGTCGAGAGAGGAAACCGCTTCGTACGAATCTAAGCTTTGTATTTAGATGAAGGACTAGTACTATTAGAGTGATCATCATAGCAACGATATGAAATAGGGTACTTTACCAAGAGTTCACCCTCCAAAGTAATATTTAGTAACTGTACTTTATTCCCTAAAGCTAAGGTTAGAGGAGTTGTAGAATGATTACAGCTGAGGTTGAAGTATCTACCGTTGTCGTCGCGTTTGCCGTAATGACATTCATCTCCTATACCGAACGGGTACGGGACGGTAACGTCGCCACATTTTTCTGGGCAATTTGGCAGGGCTGTATGTGATAGTGAGACTACCTAATACTGATGATGATCCTTAAATAATTTGGAGGCATAATAAAACTAATATTGCCCACTCCCTTCCTTTTATGATTGCCATAAAAGGTACTGATATACGACGAGAGTTGGTATAAGATTTTGGATGTCGTACCATCTCTGCAATACTTTACCAACTAAGCGACGTGACATCATCTGCTTTCAACATTGTTGTTTTGTGCGATTTTGAGGTTTATGTTGAATGATAAGTGAGGATTGCCTTAGTTTGATTGAGGAAAGGAAACAATATGTTCACGTCATTATATGGAGGAAAGTAGATCAAGTTCAATGTCGACAGCTATAAGAATAAAGGAAAACACGTTGTGTCATCAGTGTCAATGTCTTGTTCTTTCATAGTTTCATCCACCCAACTACCGAGATATATTATTTAATATTCCCTCCTCTTAAAATATAAGTTTTCTTTTCTTTTGGACAGTCTCCAAGACACATCTTTGTCCTTCTATATCTTCAATTTTCGTATTAGTAAAAATTATAAAAAGTTGATATTATGAAAGTATATATTAAGACGAATCTAACAAGATCTCACACATACTTTTTTATTTATTAATATGAATATTTGGTCAAAAATTTTAAAGTTTGACCCCGAAAAGAAAAGGGGACTTATGGGCCGGAGGGAGTATAATATATCAATGGTATGTTGACTATTATTTCGTTTTGTACAACTTTTTGGTGTAAATTTTGATTATGAAGGTTTTTCAATTGAGTAATTTAAATAAGTAATATTGGATAATTGTGAATTTATGATACACCGGAGTGTAAGATAAAGGTTGTAACTCAAATAAGCCCCGAAGAGTAAAGCATGGGCATCCCATAATGTAATAATTTTGTTGTCGTAGTATCTCTAGTCTTACTACGTACTTTCTTTGTATTGTTTGACTACTTATTCTTTCTTTGCTTAGCATTTGATACATTATACCAATAGATTATTAGATTATACTCCACCCTCTTTATGCTGCACATGGTTCTCATAAAAGGATTACCTGAAAATATATTTTTACTGTAGTTGTAAATCTTACACCCTCTTTATTTATTTTGTCTGTCTAATTCAAAACAATTTTAGTCAAAGTTAAAAATCTTTGAACATGTTAGTAATTAATACTCCCTCCGTTTCATTTTAATCTACACACTTACACTTTTCACGCATGCCAATGCAAAACTTTGAGGACATATATCTTTAGTTTTGTGTTTGTAAAAATTATAAAAAGTACATATTAATAAAATACATGTTATGATGAATCTAACAAGATCCCACATGACTATATTTTCATCCGCGTATAAATCACAAATGATGGTCAAAGTAAAATTTGTGAATAGTGTAAAATATCAAACTGTAACAATTAAAATGAAACGGAGGGAGTATGAAGTATGAAAGATATAAGGGGCGTTTGATAAGTAATATTAAGGTGATTTTTTTTTTGCTTTTAACTTTTTCATTTGGTTAAACAGTAAAAAATGTGTTTGTATAAGAGACATATGGAGTAGTTGAAAAAACAGTTTTAAGCCAAATGTTGCCAAATTGATCCAACTAAATATTAAAACAACCAAAAGCAAATGGGGTAAACATATAAGTATACAGGGAGTATAGAGGTGGCAAATGTATTGTATAAATCAAATTGGATTTGAGTTAATTCGATGTTGGGTGATGTGTTATCAATTTCTAATTGGTTTTTGTTCTCAGCGAAATTCAACGTGAAAATGCTACATATTGTTGTAGCTTGTACATCGTTCGCACGTATCAAAACGACATCTTAAAAGAACAAAACTTGTGTGCATCATCTATATGCAATTAGAATGCAAATAAACATTCAGTTAAATCAAAAGAGTATTTGTAATTTTAAAAACCCGCGGATTACTCTAACCTATATAGTTTGTAATTTTTGAAAACAGCCAATTTCACATTCACTTTC
Source organism: Beta lomatogona (assembly GCA_947646795.1). Taxonomy (NCBI): domain Eukaryota; kingdom Viridiplantae; phylum Streptophyta; class Magnoliopsida; order Caryophyllales; family Amaranthaceae; genus Beta; species Beta lomatogona. The sequence goes on along the minus strand of CANSNZ010000063.1, from coordinate 11,934,366 downwards.
TCCTACAATTTCTCTCTATCAAATTTAATTTATTGGGAAAACATTCAAATCTTTCACAATCTTCAACAATTTTTTCATCAAACGTCAAATAACAATTAGGTTTGCGAAGGTATTTCCCATCCGCTCACTAGCATACACTCTGGCATATGATGAAATTGGGGGGGGGAGGGAGTCGAAACAAACAATCAAAGTTATTACCTTGGCAGCCATAGGAAATGTATGGACTACCATAGTAGCCTTTGTCACATAAACAAATGAAACCTTCTTGCATCTTTGCAGTATAATTATAATTTTGACAGTGCCTCTTGTCTTCATCGGACGAGGCATAGTTATACCAGTAGAATTCGCAACCATCCAGCCTACAACTGTGGCGCTTGCTGAGAACCGGCTCAAATTACTTGAATCAACATGGAACTTGCTCATGTAACTTTCACTAACCAACATGGTGCTTGTGCAATTGTTGGACCCTGTAGGAAAGTTGAAAACATTTAAGCTGTACTGATCAAGACAGTCACTTTCACCTAGACTAATTTGACAACACCCAATACCAACGCAAGAAGTGACAACCTTATTATCTACATGATGCTGATCATCACAAAGCGAGCTGCACCCACTTATTATCTACATGATGCTGATCATCACAAAGCGAGCTGCACCCACCCAGGATCTGATCGCTTCTGTTCATCAACAGCACGCTGCTTCCACAGCCCTCGACTATCAAAGCATTCTCAGTAACTGGGAACCAATAAGGATTTTCACCAAAGTTGATGCTGCTTATGTTTGTATTTTGGATACCACAGGTCCTGTCTGCTGGAGTCTTCACTGTGATCCTTTGGAATTCGTTATCCAAGAAGCTTTTTAGCGTTATCTCTTCAACTTCAAAGTTGAATAATCTCAGATAAGGTTTCCAGGGTTGCAAAGATTAATTATAGATAATCTCATACACGAGATCAAGGTAGCACCCCCTTCCGATTCCATATGGGTAAGGAATGCTCACATTTTCGCAGTTCTCTGGACAACCAGGCTTTGTTATAGCCAGGTCAGCTGCGATGGATAACACTGGCATCCATCCTAGTATTGCTACAATCAGCACAACTCATAATGTTGGCTGGCTACTCGTTGTTTTAAGTAATTCTATAAGGCTTTCCCTTTTTGGAGGTGTGCCTTGTGATTTGCCAGGACTACTCTACTTTCACAACGTTAGTTACTGTACATCATTGGGGTAAATTTGCTGAACTGGTCCAATTTTCATTACCTAATACTTTTATAGAGACATTACTTTGATCACTAATATCATTTATTACAGGGAAATTCTACATGGTGGCTCCAAGTTTCAATTTTTTTATATGGTGACAAAGCAAAAAAAATATTATACAAAGTGACTCTTAACTTTGAGAATATCTACCTAGTGATCTTATTTCATTAATTGATAACCATCCACGACCAAGTGCTACCCTCCTCCACCTCCTCTCCAACGATTGCGTCAGCTTCGGTGGGAGTCCAACCACCAAAACACCCACAAACCACCCCCTCTAAGATTGAATATATATATATTGAAACAAGTATAAGAATCTCATATGGACTATATTTTTCAAAACATATAAATCCCCAAAGATGGTCAAAGTGAATATCGTGAGTACTGAATAGTATAAAAGCCAAACTACTGCAACTAAAAACATATTGGAGGTCAAACATACTATTCAAACCAAGTAGTATTTGGTGTATTTTGTAAGGGTTCAATCCTTATGAGCAGAGTTTCAAAATTTCCCTTATCCTTTCTCCCTACTCCTAAGGGTTTGTCTGCGGAAGATTCTAGTCTCTTACTATGTCATCCGTGTATATAACGAAATACATACTATTCTAAGTCTCTTTGCCTCTTGCACTCATCACTCAACAGTCGTAATTATTTAATAATAGCATTTGGAACGAAAAATGCCTTCTATTCAGCAAATCAAACGTCATGTATCTGTATTCTTTAAACAAATGCCATTCTTTCCACTGAACATACGCAACTGCAGCATATGTAAATCTTTAAAATGCTTCAAAACATAAACTTTTTGGGGTTCTTGGTGCCCAGTAACACCAATTCTCACTTAGCGTCTACGACCACATAAAGCAATATATATAATACTTCAGATTCAAGTTTTCGTCGGTCCAAGAGTCAGCGGTGAGAAAAGTCAGACTACACCCTTTTCATTAGAGGTCAATAGATGAGATTAAAATTTAGGAAAAATTGATGAGAATAATCCCACCTTTGAGCGGTCTTCTTAAAACAGTCCCAACTTTGGATTAACTCAATAAAATCCCACCTTTTACCTTACCTTCTTATTTTGGACCTTCACCTATTGGTAACCTGCAATTGCAAGTTAATGAGTGATTTGGCAATGACCGTTACCCACGTGTTTTATTTACCCATATTATATTCCAATGCAATCCCCCATTTTTCCACAACCCCTTTCTTCTCCATCTTCTCTCTTTCACTTCTTGTTATGGCTGGGGATTTTCACGAAAGTAATTTAGGCTCATCTTCAAACACCATTCCAATTCTTTTGAGTTGTCAATTGTTCCTTTAAAGATTTTCAGTTTAATTACCCCAAATTGGTTGAGAATCATAGAAACACAAAAAAAAAAAAAAAAAACCAGTCTTCTCATTCTTGCATCCTCTCTCTTTCTCAAAACTTCTCCCTCCTCGGATAATTTGTTTGGATGATGGGTCTTGCTGCCATTTTTGCCAGTAGTGCTCCTGCCGGCATTCCGCCGTCTGTCCTGTGTCGGGGCGCGCTGTCGTTGCTCGTCCATTTTCTTTTCTCTCTCCCCTACTTCCGTTTTCTGGTTGCTCAATTATCGCCAGCATGCAGGCCTGTTTTGCTCCTGAATGCTTCGTGAAGCTGTAGATTTCAAAAAGTAAATCAATTTAAGCACAAAAATCACCTGAATCAGAGACCGGAGCAAGGAGTTATGCCTTATGTGAGTTTACAAGTGTTGCTGCCTTTATTTTGCCGCAGCGAGTTGGTGGTGTTGATATTGCAGCCTTCACTCTTTCATAGCTTAATTTATATTTGCAAAGTATTCAAGCAAAAATCAAGTAAGGGTCATTGAAGATGAGATCTAGCCAATGAAATTAGTTTTACAAACTGGAACTTGTATGGAGCTTTAGCTTTTTTTTGTTTAGTTTTCATTCCTATCTTGTTTGGAAAATTAATTCAGGTTTTGGGATAATTGCTTTTACCCATCTTTCTCATGTATAATAGGGAATTCAGTTGGTTCACAAAATGTTGAAAAATGGAGATAGATAGGTTTATCAAATTGGATATTTTCACCCAAAAAAAAAAAATTGGATATATGTTATAAGTTGTGCAGCTGATGATAAGACTATAATTGCATTCGAGATGAATAATGGGGATTTAAGTTCTTGTTGGTGAAGGTTGTCGAGAATCATGGGTTAGCTTCATGGGAAATTTTAAAAACCATAAGCACGCAAGATTTGGAACTCATTCGACCCACAAAACAAATTTGGGTGAAGATTTTTTTAAAAAAAATTTAGAAGTGATGTGAAACAAAAAGGAAGAAACGCACTTGCTTATCACTTCCACAATTTCTGCAAAGCTTCAAAATTCTGGATTCCCAACTTCAGCTTCAACAGAGAGAGAAGAAGGTAAAAAGGTAGAAGAGGAAGTTAATTTGACGGGCCCACGTTTTTTTAATTAACCGTAATTAATGAGAGTTAGAGAGATTTTAATAGCTGGGACAAGATTTTACAGGTTACCAACAAGTCACTGGTAAACGTAGCCCAAAATAAGAAGATAAGGTAAAAGGTGGGATTTTATTGAGTTAATCCAAAGTTGGGACTGTTTTAAGAAGACCGCTCAAAGGTGGGATTATTCTCATCAATTTTCCCTAAAATTTAACTCTCAAGTACATGTAATGCATATGGTCACTGAAGATGCATTCACATTTTCCAAGCAAACAAGAGAACAATCAAGAAACAAAGTGATAAAAACGGAAAGATGATCACTAACGGCATGATATTCCACTATGTATTATCAACTTATGACTGGGTTTAGAGAAGTAAAGAAACAGAAACTCTGACTTGCAAGCACTGGCAATAGCATCAATCGCCTCTATTGTCTCGGGGACGGGATGAACAAGGATATTGACTTCCCCTTGCCGTCTTCCCCTACCTTTTTGGAGTCAGGGGAAGCGGCAGGGGCAGAAATAAAGCCATTTCGATTTTCCTTCGCTCTCTAATTTGCTATCAGGTTCAAACAAAGGGAAATGGAGATTAAACCTGATTTCGCAATACTTTCTATTGATAGTATAATTCAAAACACAGCCGTAGGCTTGAGAGGAAGTTCCCTTCACAAAACTCAGTTGTCATGAGAAATTAAAGTCTCCTTTTCTGCTCTCTCTAGTGACCATAGTTAGCGCCTTGTAAGAGAACTACTGCTAGCATAAATATGAATCATAACAATGAGAATGACGCAGATAGAACGCATCAGAAAGGCACCATAGTCTATACCGAAGTTTGGCACATCTTACTTTAAAGGAGTATACTACAACTGTATGCAGATGAAGTGGTGAATGCCACATGCCACATGAGCACTAGATTTTTTTTTTTTCTTGTAAACAACCCCTACTTAAACAGATTAATTTAAATGATACATGATGTATGAATGGGAAACTAGTTAGTTTGACAGATAATGCATTGAACTGATTGCATAGACTAATATCAACGTTACTCGAGTCTGGTACTTGTCTCAGGCATGGGTATATATCGGGAATTGATTTATCCAAAGGAAAAATTAATTCATCCAAGGAAATCAAGAATAGTGGACATACATTTTCAGTCAAATTCGAGAGTATGCATTATACACCCCGGTATACCATGAGCAGTTCTATTTGAGCAAAAAAAATACCCAGGTGTATAATAAAAATTGTTGTCAAATTCCTTGGAAGAATCCTTTTCTTTCCTTGGATTAATCAATTCTCGTATGTATCACATTTGACTATTTTATGAAAAAATTCCATGATTTTGGCATAAAATTACGGGTCCAAGTGTCATACCCATGTCGGATGTCGAAGATACACCCTGAAAATGGAACATATGTTTATGAGAAAGAATTCAGAGTATAACTCCAAGATCATGAATGCTTAATTCATGGACCCAAGTGAAAAGTTTCAATACTCTGATTTCAACTGCCATGATGAAGATAATTTACTAATTTCTGATGAATTATTGAAGAATTAAGATCGAAAACAATTGAAAAATATGTTAATAGGTTAATTATTGTATTAAAAATTGAAAAAGTTATTTTCAAAAATAAAATATGCTAAATAGAAAGAAAACCCGAAAACAAAAAAGGTGTGAAGACTGAAGAGAATGGATGAAGCATGTATTTTGGAATCAAGGTAATGCGTTTTGATTGTAATACTATAGTCAGAATACGACCCTTTCCTCTTCCCCTCATTTTTACTCAACTTAAATTAGTTTTACTAATTGAACTAATTATCATTGATTGATCTGATTTTTACTAATGCATACTAATTGTGGCTTATCAAAACTAATTTTCATCGATTAATACTGATATTTTACCAATAAAAAACTAATAAAACAGAATTTGAAGATTCTCTCTTATGCAAAATTTTTACTTATTGAAATGTATGTTTACTGAATACTACTACTATGTCTTTTAACTTAATGACAACAAGGCCTCAATGTCGTGAATCTAATCATAATTTATTGGTCAACTTGATGATCCAGAAGAAAATAAACACATAGAAAACTACTACTACAGTCTAATATGTCTGCTCTCTGATTTACTGGCAGTGAAAGGGAATAGTTATGTACATCCTCTGGGACCAGAAACAAAACAACACCATACATATATTGAGGCAGCATACAATATAAGTATTTTCAGTTTCAAGTTAATGAACTAGAGTGATGGAGATTAGATATGAAAAAAGAAGGAAAAAAAAAAGAATTTCACCCTATGAACATACTGTACCTATTAAGCCAGGCATTAGCACTTCAATAATTTCCTCTACCAGTTATGGAACATCCATCTCTTCCTCTTCTTCACCGTTCATGATGTCAGATGATATCATATCGGCACCTTGACAACGATGTCTGTTCTTTCGGTGCGACTCTACCCAGCCCCGTTTCTGAGATTTTGGAGGCCCAAGGGCGAACCTACATATTAGAGCCCTAATTAGGCCAAGTTTTTTGTATGTTTGATTTTTCGGTCCAGACCAAAAAAATAAACAGTTGTTTGGTCCGAATTTTTTGAAGCTTTGATTTTCGGTCCGGACAGGGAATAATTTTCTTTGTTGGCTTTTACATAACTTCTATAGAAAATTTGATTTGACAATATTTTTATGTACTTTTTATGGATATCACATCAAAAATTTAATTGCAGTATTGCAGAGAAAAGAGAGAAATTACCCATAAATTTTGAGCGTTTGGCATTGAATTGGAAAACATGGGAGAATTGAATAAGAAACTGAATTTGATGGAAGGAGTTATAGGTTGAAGAGTAAGCGTAATTCTCAGCTGCATTTGCAGTATTGCGGTGATCTTTTCTTTTCCTTTTCTTTTTTCTACTTTTCCTTTTATTCTCTATTTGCCTTTACTTATTTGGGCTATGTGTTTTGGGGCCCTAGGCACCTGCCCCTCTCGCCCAGGCCCAAATACGGCCCTGACTCTGTAATCCCCCATACTTTTAAGATATTTAATTAAATAGTTTTAATCATTTTTGGATTATTAAAGCTATTTAGTTTCAGTATTTCAGAGCAAAAGGGTATTTTGGTCATTTTTACCAAAAGAGTATCTGAGTATTCTCACAGAGAAGTATTTTAGTCTTTTCAAGAAAGTGTTTTAGTTATATTAGTAGGAAGATTATTTTGGCAAATTCGTTATCAAATGTATTTCGGTAATTTGATTAGTAAGGGCATTTTAGTCTTTTACCCACAAAGACTACCTCAACATAAAAAAAAAAAAAAGAACCCTAACTTTGCCATCCTTCTTCACCAGCCTTTTTCTTCACCAAAGGAGTAAGTACTCCTTCTCCTTCCTCTCTCAACTTTAGTTCTTCTTCCTCTCTTAACTCTAGTACTTCCTCAACTTTTCTTCAAGTTCTTCAAGTCATTTTTCTTCAAATCTTCAAGCTTTAATCTAGTTTTATTTTGAAAATAGTAGGAAGATCTTGCAAATAATCAAAGGGAAGCAAGAAGGTAGATAGTTTTTCTGAATTTTGGGGGGTTTCTTCCTTATTTTCTCTCTCCCCTGCGTTTTTTTTTTTTACGGCCACCACGTGGTGGTGCCGGCGGGTGGTCTGCGTGGGCTTGGCGGCGCCGGGCCACGCCGGGCAGAACTGGGCCACCGCCGTCTTGGCAGGTGGTGGCAGGCGCCGGCGCTTCTTGGCCGGCCGGCGGTGGTCTTGGCCGGTGGTGTTTGCCGGTTTGTTGTTTTTCTCGATTTTTTTGTGGTTTTTCGAACCACATGAAAAAAAAAAAAAAAAAAAAAAATTCTGTAATTATTTATTTATTAATTTACAGCAGTAATTATGTAACAAATTATTGATTTTTATGAAGTTTAAGTATTAGTTTATAGTGGGTTTTGCCTACTAGTAAAGGTTTTCAAGTTATAGTTCAAAAATAGTTTTTAAAGCATTTTTAAAGGAAAATCAGCTTTATTATTAATTTTAAAATGCTGATTTTTATTATTAGTAGCCTTGAATTATTGTTGGTAAGTACTAATTGATAGTACTTTGTTCTTGGTAGGTTTCAAGAATAGTAGAAGCAAGTGAAGCTTTTAATTGTTGATTTTTGTGTGTTATTAAGGTACATACACTTGACCTTTGACTTTAGTGTTTAAAGGTTATTTATTGAGCATGAGGAGTAAGGAGAGGCTTATGCCTTATAATTGTTTGAGTACATGTTGAGAACTTAGAAAGGAGATTAGGAATGGAACTTTTGAGTTATTCCTATATTTGAAAAGCATGTGATTGATGATTATTGCTTTTGAGCATGATTAAAGTTATTCAATGTTATTCTTGAAGCTAGGGCTTGCATGAGAATATTTTATTGAGCAAAGTCTCATCGAAGTTATATGTTTTATTGAGCAAGGTCTCATCGAAGTTATATGTTTTATTGAAGCAAGGTCTCATTAGAAGTTATATGTTTTATTGAGCAAGGTCTCATTAGAAGTTATATGTTTTATTGAGCAAGGTCTCATTAGCGTTATATGTTTTATTGAGCAAGGTCTCATTAACGGTTATATGTTTTATTGAGCAAGGTCTCACTAGCGGTTATATGTTTTATTGAGCAAGGTCTCAATAGAAGTTATATATATTGTTGAGCTAGGTCTCACAGGTTTTAAAGTTATTGAGCAAGGTCTCACGAGTATTTGAATCATTGAGCAAGGACTCAATTGATTGGATCATGGATCCTTAAGAAAGTAAGAAAGGACTCATGGAGTCATTAAAGTGATAAGATGAGCAAGGTCTCAAAGAATTTAGAATCGAGTTATTTATGGTATTTGTTGCATTCACCTGTTAAAGAAAGATAAGAAATTAATTTATTTGCTAGATGTATTATGATTGTGATTGTGTCTCACATAATGGAATTTGGCAATAAAACTCTTGGGATGGATCCCCCATGAGTATTGAACATAAGGGGGGAGTTAGTGTGTAACTACACTCCTGCATAAGGCTTAGCATGACGATGCTAATGCTTTTATTTTATCAAGCAAGATTATGGAATTCCAATTATCAAGATCTTTGAGTGGACTAGGCGTCACTCATATTCAGTATCTCTGAGATGTTGAGTCTAGAGGCTCACTCTCACCCTCTTTCATTACTAACAAGCTTAATTTCTCGAGTCAAGTTATTTAAAGTTCATGGAACTTTAGTAAGAGGTGTGGGATCTCTTACACAAGAAATAGGAGCCCGTATGATTCCAAGAGGATGACGGTGCCCGTTCATTGCCAAATAATAATAAAAGAAAGTATTTAGTAAGTTCAGTCATGTGCTTGTCGCATATAGTGTCACAAGAAGAGCAAGCCGAAGTTGTTTGAGGATTGCATGCATCATTATTTGCATTAGTTTAGTAGTGTTATGTACTCAGCGTTGCTGATGTATGTGTTTCTTTGTCTTCTTTTGGTTGTTGTTTTTCCTCAACGACCCTGTGATGACCCATTTGGCGAGCAGAGCTTAGAGGAGAAGTTTCAGGTACAAGTTCTTGATGTGCATGGAAATCATAATCATCCGGATGGGAATTATAGTACACGATTACTTTCCTATATATTTGAGTTATTTTGAATTGTATGTTTGATTTTACTTGACCATTGGGGTCAAGGTTTGACTTGTTTTGAAAACGGGACTATTATGGAATAGTTTCCGAGTTTGTAACTCATTTACATACTTTCTTATTTCAGTTGTATTAAAGTATTTCCAGGTTATTTTAAAAGACTTCCGCTGTATTCTCTGATTAGCCTTACGTATTATCATGCGTGGCGTAACAACTCCCATAATTTCTCCTAGTATATATAAGGAGGGGTCGTGGGGGTGTTATAAAGTGGTACCAGAGCTCCAAAGGTTATATTACCTTTATTTTACAAAAGTTTTCAAACTTAAAAGTATTTCAAAGTGGAATTGCAAAAGGGAAGGGAATTGCATATGCATATGCACACTGGATCGCATTAGTCACTAAGTGTTTTGATTAGTAAGTGTTCTAAGGTCTAGTAACATTTGTGATGTGTTTTATGTGACTAAGTGTTTGATTGCAACGTGATTGGCATTTTCTACTTGCATAGATTCCAGTTTTGACTAAAAGGTGTAGTATGACTACAAATTAGTGCTAGATTTGTTTTGAGCTACTACTCTAATAAGAGAGTTAGTATAAAGCCCCTTAGAGAGGAAATTGAGAATTCAATGTCAGAATGGCATTTGCTTAGTAGTTTTGACCTATATTGGGGTTCAATAAGTGATTTTTAAGTCAATTTTTTTTTTGGGGCAGATCAATGGCCGATCGAAACGCTAGAGTTGATGCTCGGTCGAGGAATTTGGTCCGAGTGACTACGAATTTAGCTAGGAGAGTCCCTTCGAAAAGAAGTCTCGTTGATTGGTTTAAGAGGGTTAGTGATAGTAAAACCGCCTTCTTATGATGGGAAAGGGGATCCCGACAAGCTTGAGAACTGGTTTAGGGACTTTGAGAAGTTATTCGATGCTATCCAATGTCCTGATAATAGGAAGGTAGCTATAGCTGCGTACTACCTCAAGGAGGAAGCCGATTTTTGGTGGTCGCAACATAAGGAGACGTTAATGGCAAGGCCTGACTTTGATTGGAAGGCTTTTAGAGGAGCTTTGAAAGAGAAATTTTATCCCAATTTCTTGAGGAGGCAAAAGGCCGTGAATTTGATGAGTTGAAGCAAGGTGACATGACCGTGTGGAGCAAGACTACGAGAAGTTTGTAGGATTGATGAAGTTTGCTCCAGAGTTAGTACCTACTGAGGAGAGAAAGGCTATTAGGTTTGAGACTGGACTTAATCTTGAGGTAAAGCTTGGGCTAGGAGGGTCAACTTTCAGGACCTTAGAGGAAGTGTATGATAGAGCTGCTCATTTGGGTTCCTATTTGAAACAAGCTGGAATTGAGAGCTCCAACAATAAGAGAAAGGAGAATCCGACTCAGAATTTCCAGAGGAACGACAAGAAATTCAAGCCTCAACATAACTTTCACCAAGGAGGACAATTTAATGGTCAAAGGAATGGGGGCCAATATCAACAACAGAAGGGTGGAAATGGTCCTAATAAGGGAAGGAAAGGAGATGAACGCGTGTATTTCTGCAAGAAGTGCCCCTACAATCATCCTGGAAAGGATTGTGAAGGAAAGCTAGTGGAGTGTAACTACTGCCACAAATTGGGTCACCGAGAGTATGAGTGCTTTTCCAAGAACCCCGAGTTGAAGACCGACAAGGGGTAAGAGCGGGAACCGGTTTGGTCGTGGAAATCGAAACCGTTCGGGAGGTAACAACTATCAAGGTGGGAACAAGCAAAATGGGAGCAATAAGACCTTTCCGAGTGGAGCTGGCCCTAGTGTGCTGCGGTGGCAAGATTGAATGTCATAAGTGCTACAGAAGCTGAGACGTCTAAGGACGTAGTTACGGGTAATGTTTCTATAAATTCCACTTATGCTAAAGCTTTATTTGATTCAGGAGCCGAGCGTTCATTTGTTTCAAAGTTAGTTGTTTCAAAATATGGCTTAGAAAACCCTAGGGATGTTGAAATTCCTATTATGTTACCATCCCGGGGAAGTAGTAACTTGCTCAAGAATATATGAGGATGTCCTTGTGAGAATTGCAGATGTAGACTTTGAAACCAACCTCATAGAGTTTCCATTGGAAGATTTGGAGATCATTTTAGGAATGGATTGGCTTAAGGAGTATAAAGCTGAGATTCTGTGTGGAGAACAAAAAGTGAAATTGAGGAATAAGGACGGGAAAAAGGTGACTTTCAAGACTAAACCACAAGAAGGTAGAATTAAGATCATTTCATCCTTAAGTTTGGTAAAGCAAGTGAGTAAGGGAGCTTCGTTATTCTTGTGTAGTGTGCGAGAGGTTGGAAGAAGAGAAGCTTAAGGTAGAACATGTGAAGGTGGTGAATGAGTTTCCGCACGTATTTCCGAAGATATACCAGGAATGCCACCTCAAAGGGAGTTAGAATTCACCATAGACTTAGTTCCTGGAACTGCCCCTATATCAAAAGCACCCTATAGAATGGCTCCAGCAGAGATGAAGGAGCTCAATAAGCAACTAAAGGAATTACTCGAGAAAGGGTACATTAGACCTAGTTATTCCCCATGGGGAGCGCCTGTTTTGTTTGTACATAAGAAGGATGGGAGCTTGAGGCTATGTATAGATTATAGAGATCTTAACAAGGTGACTATTAAGAATAAGTACCCGTTGCCAAGGATTGATGACCTATTCGATCAATTAAGAGGAGCTGAAATATTTTCGAAGATAGACTTGAGGTCGGGGTATCACCAGCTGCGAATCGGGGAGAAAGATATACCAAAGACGCCTTTAGGACGAGGTATGGTCACTATGAGTTCACCGTGATGCCATTTGGTTTAACCAATGCACCAGCGATGTTTATGGACCTCATGAATAGAGTGTTTCGAGAGTATTTGGACAAATTTGTAGTCGTATTCATCGATGATATCCTTATTTACTCGAAGAACAAGGAGGAGCATGAAAAGCACTTGAGATTGGTATTATCTACACTTAGGGAGCATCAGCTTTACGCAAAGTTCTCGAAGTGTGAATTTTGGATGGAAGAAGTGGCGTTTCTTGGCCACATTGTGTCAAAAAGGGAATTTCCGTAGATCCGTCAAAGATAGCCGCAAAGGGAGCGAATGGCCTACACCTAGGAATATTACTGATATAAGGAGTTTCTTGGGTCTAGCTGGCTACTATAGACGTTTTGTGAAGGATTTTTCGAGGGTAGCTAAACCAATGACTAGTCTTATGAAGAAGGATACAAAGTTCATATGGACCGAGGAGTGTGAGAAAGCCTTTAAGAAGCTTAAGGAGTTATTGACTACAGCTCCGATCTTGACATTGCCGAGGAGAATGCCGAGTTGGAGGTATATAGTGACGCTTCGAAAAATGGTTTAGGGTGTGTGTTGATGCAAAACCGAAAGGTTATAGCCTACGCTTCTAGGCAATTGAAACCGTACGAAGTGAATTACCCAACCCATGATCTAGAGTTAGCCGCAATAGTGTTTGCTTTGAAGATTTGGCGACACTACTTGTATGGAGTAAAGGTGAAGTTGTACACGGATCACAAGAGTCCCAAGTATTTGTATACTCAAAAGATTTGAATATGAGGCGAGAAGATGGTTGGAGTTGGTTAATGACTACGATATTGAGATCTTATACCATGAAGGAAAGGCAAACGTCGTTGCCGATGCGTTAAGTCGCAAGTCTAGCCATAGTTTAAGTACTTTGGTACTTCCAGATAAGTTGTGTGATGAGTTTAGGAAGCTCAACATTGAAGTTGTTGGGAGTGGTGGAGTGGAAGCGTGCTTGAATGCCATTTCAATCCAGTCAACATTGAATGAAGACATTTTAAAGGCTCAAGAAGGGAATGAGGAAATAGAGAAGATAAAGAAGCTGATTGAGGAAAAGAAGACAAAGGAGTTTAACATCCATGACGATGGAAGTGTCCGATTCAATGGCAGGTGGTGTATACCGTCGAGTTGCACCGAGTTGAAGGATAAAGTGATGAAAGAAGGACACAACACGACTTATTCTATCCACCCTGGAGGGGATAAATTGTATAAGGACTTGAAGTTGATGTTCTGGTGGAACAATATGAAGAGAGAAGTAGCTGAATTTGTGGCTAGGTGTTTGACTTGCCAGAAGGTGAAGAGTGAACACAAGAGACCTCAAGGAACGATTCAACCATTACCAGTGCCTGAGTGGAAGTGGGATGACATAGCAATGGACTTCGTTGTAGGTCTTCCCAAGACAGCGAAAGGATTCACCAAAGTGTGGGTGATTGTAGATAGACTAACTAAAGTAGCAAAATTTGTTCCGATGAAGGACAATTGGTCGATGGAACAGTGTGGTAAAGTATATGTAGACCAAGTGGTGAGGCATCATGGAATTCCTTCCACTATTGTATCTGATAGGGATTCAAGATTCTTATCTCATTTTTGGGAAGCATTACAGAAAGCTTTTGGGACCGATGTGCTTAAGAGTACAGCTTTTCATCCAGCAACTGATGGTCAATCAGAGAGAACAATTCAGACTCTCGAGGACATGTTGAGGGCGTGTGCCTTAGATTACCCTAAGACTTGGGATGAGATGTTGGCTTTAATAGAATTCTCATACAATAATAGTTACCATTCTAGCATTAAGATGGCTCCTTTCGAAGCTCTATATGGTCGGAAATGTCGCGATCCATTGTCTTTGGAATGATATTAGCGAGACGGTTACCTTGGGTCCGCAAATGATTGAGGATACCGTGAATCAAGTGAGATATATCCGTGAAAAGATGAGGGTGGCCCAGGATCGTCAAAAGGCTTATGCAGATCAGAATAGAAGAGATAGTGAGTATCAACTAGGCGAGAAAGTCTTATTGAAGGTGTCACCTATGAAAGGGGTGATGCGTTTTGGGCAAAAAGGAAAGCTTAGCCCGAAGTTTATAGGTCCCTATGACATTATTGAAAGAATTGGAAGATTAGCTTATCGTTTGGATTTGCCGAATAACTTGGGAAAGGTGCATAATGTGTTCCATGTATCCCAACTAAAGAGGTATGTACCTGATAAGTCTCATGTGTTAGATCCCGAGATTATAGAAGTGGATGAGACGCTTTCTTTTGAAGAGAGACCAGTGAAGATTTTGGACTCTAAGGTGAGGAGTACAAGAAATAAAGATATAAAGATACTCAAGGTTTTGTGGTCTAACCAGCGTACCGAAGAGGCTACCTGGGAGGCTGAAGATGAGATGAGAAAGAAGTATCCTGAGCTCTTCGACTAGGTGAGTTGAGTTCCGGGACGTAACTCCTTTAAGGGGGGTAGAGTGCGTGCGCGCACTTTGCTTGAAATTTGCGCATGTTGCTAGAAATTTGCGCACATTGCTAGAAATCTGCGCATTTTGCTAGAAATTAGTAAGAATTTGTTGCATTTGTGCACGATTTTTCAAGGAAAACTTTTTCAAGCAAAGTAAGCATTTCATAGTTTAAACATTCAAGGCAAAAGTTTTATTCAGTAGCGTATTATTTGGCTACTTGTTTTACTTAGTAGCGTATTTTTTGGCTACTTCTTAAGAAAGAACTATATTAGGGCGTAAAGCTAATAAGTTTTTCGAGCTGAAAGCTTGGAGAAGAGAGGAGGTTTTGTTTAAGTTTCGGGACGAAACTTCTTTTAAGGGGGGTAGACTGTAATCCCCCATACTTTTAAGATATTTAATTAAATAGTTTTAATCATTTTTGGATTATTAAAGCTATTTAGTTTCAGTATTTCAGAGCAAAAGGGTATTTTGGTCATTTTTACCAAAAGAGTATCTGAGTATTCTCACAGAGAAGTATTTTAGTCTTTTCAAGAAAGTGTTTTAGTTATATTAGTAGGAAGATTATTTTGGCAAATTCGTTATCAAATGTATTTCGGTAATTTGATTAGTAAGGGCATTTTAGTCTTTTACCCACAAAGACTACCTCAACATAAAAAAAAAAAAAGAACCCTAACTTTGCCATCCTTCTTCACCAGCCTTTTTCTTCACCAAAGGAGTAAGTACTCCTTCTCCTTCCTCTCTCAACTTTAGTTCTTCTTCCTCTCTTAACTCTAGTACTTCCTCAACTTTTCTTCAAGTTCTTCAAGTCATTTTTCTTCAAATCTTCAAGCTTTAATCTAGTTTTATTTTGAAAATAGTAGGAAGATCTTGCAAATAATCAAAGGGAAGCAAGAAGGTAGATAGTTTTTCTGAATTTTGGGGGGTTTCTTCCTTATTTTCTCTCTCCCCTGCGTTTTTTTTTCCCGCCACCACGTGGTGGTGCCGGGCGGGTGGCTGCGTGGGCTTGGCAGCGGGCCGGGCCACGCCGGGCAGCAGCTGGCCACCGCCGTGCTGGCAGTGGTGGCAGCGCCGGCGAGCTTCTTGGCCGGCGGTGGTGCCGGGCCGGTGGTGCTTTGCCGGTTTGTTGTTTTTCTGATTTTTTTTGTGGTTTTTCGAACCACATGAAAAAAAAAAAAAAAAAAAAAAAATTCGTAATTATTTATTTATTAATTTACAGCAGTAATTATGTAACAAATTATTGATTTTTATGAAGTTTAAGTATTAGTTTATAGTGGGTTTTGCCTACTAGTAAAGGTTTTCAAGTTATAGTTCAAAAATAGTTTTTAAAGCATTTTTAAAGGAAAATCAGCTTTATTATTAATTTTAAAATGCTGATTTTTATTATTAGTAGCCTTGAATTATTGTTGGTAAGTACTAATTGATAGTACTTTGTTCTTGGTAGGTTTCAAGAATAGTAGAAGCAAGTGAAGCTTTTAATTGTTGATTTTTGTGTGTTATTAAGGTACATACACTTGACCTTTGACTTTAGTGTTTAAAGGTTATTTATTGAGCATGAGGAGTAAGGAGAGGCTTATGCCTTATAATTGTTTGAGTACATGTTGAGAACTTAGAAAGGAGATTAGGAATGGAACTTTTGAGTTATTCCTATATTTGAAAAGCATGTGATTGATGATTATTGCTTTTGAGCATGATTAAAGTTATTCAATGTTATTCTTGAAGCTAGGGCTTGCATGAGAATATTTTATTGAGCAAAGTCTCATCAGAAGTTATATGTTTTATTGAGCAAGGTCTCATCAGAAGTTATATGTTTTATTGAGCAAGGTCTCATTAGAAGTTATATGTTTTATTGAGCAAGGTCTCATTAGAAGTTATATGTTTTATTGAGCAAGGTCTCATTAGCGCTATATGTTTTATTGAGCAAGGTCTCATTAACGGTTATATGTTTTATTGAGCAAGGTCTCACTAGCGCTTATATGTTTTATTGAGCAAGGTCTCAATAGAAGTTATATATATTGTTGAGCTAGGTCTCACGGGTTTTAAAGTTATTGAGCAAGGTCTCACGAGTATTTGAATCATTGAGCAATGACTCAATTGATTGGATCATGGATCCTTAAGAAAGTAAGAAAGGACTCATGGAGTCATTAAAGTGATAAGATGAGCAAGGTCTCAAAGAATTTAGAATCGAGTTATTTATGGTATTTGTTGCATTCACTCGTTAAAGAAAGATAAGAAATTAATTTATTTGCTAGATGTATTATGATTGTGATTGTGTCTCACATAATGGAATTTGGCAATAAAACTCTTGGGATGGATCCCCCATGAGTATTGAACATAAGGGGGGAGTTAGTGTGTAACTACACTCCTGCATAAGGCTTAGCATGACGATGCTAATGCTTTTATTTTATCAAGCAAGATTATGGAATTCCAATTATCAAGATCTTTGAGTGGACTAGGCGTCACTCATATTCAGTATCTACCGAGATGTTGAGTCTAGAGGCTCACTCTCACCCTCTTTCATTACTAACAAGCTTAATTTCTCGAGTCAAGTTATTTAAAGTTCATGGAACTTTAGTAAGAGGTGTGGGATCTCTTACACAAGAAATAGGAGCCCGTATGATTCCAAGAGGATGACGGTGCCCGTTCATTGCCAAATAATAATAAAAGAAAGTATTTAGTAAGTTCAGTCATGTGCTTGTCGCATATAGTGTCACAAGAAGAGCAAGCCGAAGTTGTTTGAGGATTGCATGCATCATTATTTGCATTAGTTTAGTAGTGTTATGTACTCAGCGTTGCTGATGTATGTGTTTCTTTGTCTTCTTTTGGTTGTTGTTTTTCCTCAACGACCCCGTGATGACCCATTTGGCGAGCGAGCTTAGAGGAGAAGTTTCAGTACAAGTTCTTGATGTGCATGGAAATCATAATCATCCGGATGGGAATTATAGTACACGATTACTTTCCTATATATTTGAGTTATTTTGAATTGTATGTTTGATTTTACTTGACCATTGGGGTCAAGGTTTGACTTGTTTTGAAAACGGGACTATTATGGAATAGTTTCCGAGTTTGTAACTCATTTACATACTTTCTTATTTCAGTTGTATTAAAGTATTTCCAGGTTATTTTAAAAGACTTCCGCTGTATTCTCTGATTAGCCTTACGTATTATCATGCGTGGCGTAACAACTCCCATAATTTCTCCTAGTATATATAAGGAGGGGTCGTGGGGGTGTTATAGACTCTACCCTGCAGAGAAGAAAACAATGTGGACAGTCATGAAAAAGTAAGCATAGATGGTAGAACACTTTGAAGCAAGCAGAAATGTAGTTCTATGTAACTGATTACCCCAAAACCCAAAAGGTCAAGACCCTTAGCCTTAATAATACTCTATCACGTATTCCTAATGGGATAGAATAAGAGCAAAATTATCGCTTCTTTGAAGTTAGTAAGATCAGAAAAGTAACCAATAGCAAGTTAGACACGATTTAGCATATTAGACATGATTTAGCAAGTTAGGAGCCAAATAGCACATTGACCAAGTTAATATCCTGATCTAGGTGTTTGGTATAGAGCATATTCAATTGGCATATTTGCCCTGACAGAGGCAAGAACACATAATATAACAAAAATTCAGGTTGGAAGCCACTTTGACAAATGAAAAACATCAATGATCAATAAAAATAATTTTATAATTAACACAAATTATCACATACCCATTAAGACAGCCAGCTTGCGGGGCAAATAGTCGGTAAAAAGATATGCACGGCCAAGCCTATCAAGAACTTCGATATCAGCTTTCCAACCTTTCGCAAGTAGAAACTCCAATGAAGTCTTCACCAACTCTTCATGATCCACCCAAGGCTCTGCTAGAAGACTTGAGGCAGTTCCATTGTCGACATGAGTCATCTTGGCAAGGTCTGTTTCACTGATCCCACATTCAGTGATGTCGGTATTCGATAAACCCAAGTATTGTATCCTAAGGACAGTCAAATGGTAGCTCATATGAGCCAAGGAGTAACTACCATATTTGAGTGTTCGGTAGATTTGATAACCCCATGGGTTGAAGTCAACCAAAGTGATGATGGCTAAGTCGGGGAACGTATCTGACAATTTCTTCACAAACACAAGGGTATCTAAGTCGGGTTGACCAGAACCCGTGACAATGATCGTAGTATGAGTAACTGGAAAATCTTTCATCATTAGTGTTTGGGCGACGGTATATTTCTCTACATAGAGGATGAATGTCGGATCCATAAGAGCCGAAGCTCTAATGTGGGTTATGTTTGTGGTTGAAATGGCCGTCAAAGTTCGAAGACCTCCTAAGTCATAGTCACACCCACCCGGAACTAACGCATTTGTTAATCCACAACCGATACACCCACCAAAAAAACCCTTGGACCGACTAGGAACTACTCCTAAGGATATCCGGGAGCACCCTAAATGACAGCACAAGTCATCCACGAAATCACGGATACATCTCACGTCACAGGTAGCACGGAGATCGGTAGATAAATTGTCAGAAACTGTATAATACATCCCTCGCAAATCTTTCGGTATTCCCTCAACCAAACCCTTTCGAATTACCTCAATAATTGCTAAATAAATCAATTTGAGATTGGTTGATCTAACCTTACGAAATTTATCACGATTATGAGCAAACCTCAGACGATCAAAAATAACTCCCGAAGAAACCCTATCCGGTAACTTCAGATGTAGAACAAATTGCGTCTTGAATTCATCGAGTAGAGGCAGCATCACGTCAGCAGTAATATCTCTCACCCGTTCCATCCTAATACAAATACAAGTGAGTGAGTGATGAAGGGAGGCCGAAACCAGGGAAGGAGAAGACAGCCCCGGCCCGGAGGATATGGGGGCCCTGTGCTGATATAAAAACAAGGCCCCTATGTATCTCATTTTCTTTTTACGTTTTTCATGCCCGGAATCATATTTTCTAAATCGAGAAGGCATAATTAAAATAACTAAACAATCTTTCGACTCCAAACTAACCCTAATCCACATTCTTAACATAAAAATATTCAAAAAAAATAAACTAAATCCAACACGACATGAAATTAGAAATAATAGTATGACAATAAAATTCACTCATCAAAATACATGAAAATAAACAAATTGAAATGAGCATTTGAAATGGGAAAAAAAGAGGAGAGAGAAAATTGGCGTACTCTGTTCTGGTCAAGAACATCGACGATAACGACGAGGCGGTCGTATACTTTGCCAATTTTCACAATGATCTAAAGAAACGAAAATAAAATGAAATTTCGTAAAGAATTAAAGTGAAAAAAAATTCAAAAACAGAGGTGAAAGTGAGAATCACAAATTCACAATCAACAAGCGTCTGATTGTAGCGCAAAGAATACCTGAAGAAATGTAGCTTCAATAGTACTTTGTCAATGGTAGAATCAACATGATAGTAAGAACAGAGTGCCGTTAACAAGAGCATGAAAAACCAAAGAAAATGAATGGCATAACAATGAAGGTTAAGGTTTTGATTTTGAGTTTTAGTTCTTGATTAGAGAGGAAAGAAGAGAGAGAAAGTTGGGGGTGTGGTGCTACTGTGTTAGTATGAGACGGAATGAAGTTTGAAATGGGAAAAAAAGAGGAGAGAGAAAAAGTATAGTGGTTGAGACTTGAGATAGTCTTTAAGAGAGTCAGAGAAAAAGTCCAGCTGTAGAGGAGAAAAGTAAGGAGAGAGAGAAATTTGGGCTGATCAGTTTAAAGATTATTTTTATAAAAAAAAAATTTGAGGCCCCTCTAATTGTGAGGCCCTGTGCTGAGGCCCAATTTGGACAGGCACGGGGCCGGGTCTGGGAGAAGAGTAAGAGAAGTGAGGCAGTGGAGATCAGGAAAACGAATTAGAAGAAAATCAAGACTTTGCCAAATTACATGTATTTGGAGAAGGCAAAATTACATGTATTTGGAGAAGGCAAAATTACACGTATATTTGGAGAAGGAAAAAAACATCCTCATGGTCCATCGCCTCAATGTAAAAAGTAAAAACATACCATTTGTTTAGTAGGAGTAGTACTTAACTGGGATTTGCTTCGATGGTTGAAGATGAGAAATTGAGGAAATGGGATATTAATGGGGAGACTTTGGAGGAAACGGGAAATGCCTAGTTATATCTTATAGATGTGAACAATAATATACTACCTCCGTTTTCTATTATTTGCAACGATTAGACATTTTCCCTCTCTACTTTATGTCAAATCGTTGCACATAATAAAAAACGGAGGTAGTAGTATATTTTCTACAATAATATACTACGTTTTCTAATAAGTGTTATTAAATTCTTAAATAAACTACTTTATTCATAAATTATACTACCTTAAGCTCTACATAAATATACTACATTATTTATAAAGTATACTACTTAAATCTATAAATATACTACTTTTCTATAATCCACAAGTTTTTTTTTTAATGAATTTGATATATGCCCAACCCCTATCTATCAGATAGGAACTAGGCAGCCCTCTGGAGGAAATTGGACATCTAATGTTTGTAAGGACGACTTTAGAGGAAACTAGTTATTCTCGTGGATTTCCTACGAAATGCATTCATATGGTTAATATGAGGAAATCACAAGCTTCTGACTGTTCAGCTACGGAACCATCAGATAGTTCAACTAGAATCTTGTGTTCTAAGATTTGAACTTTGTCTTCAAGAGTCGAGGCAATGATCCCACAAATTGTCCCGTAAATCCACGAAACTAGGAAACTTATAGCAATGTCTTCGCTCATTCCAGTTGGAGGGACCTTGTACGCCATTTTGGCCATTCCCATCTCTTGCAAGGTATTTAGGATTTCATATTCAAATTTGCCATCTATGTTCCACTCATAGATTGCTTGACCACTATAGCTAGTGGAGCGAAATTTAGATCGCTCTTCATACTGAATATCAGGAGGTGAAGGTTTTGGGTAATAATTCTTTGAAGAGGTTGCGAATTTTCTTTGAGCTCTGTGATGAATTTTATTAATGTCGGAAGGAAAAGACTCATTAAAATTTTGCTCTAAGGCAGCAATATTTTTTGAAGTCTTTATAGCATCCGATTCATCAGAACTCGATTCTGAATTTGATTCATGAGGACAATTTCTATCTAGACAGGTTATTCCTTTTGAACTTGATGGTAAATTCTCAAGGCTTTGAGAAATCTTTTGAAGAAGAGTTCCTGAAGGTAAAGACATATTAGCTTCCATTTCTCTAGGAAGACTTCTAGGTTTGAAATGTGGAGTTGAAATGTCTTGAGGAAAACGAGGACTAGATTTTGGCATGGAATCAATTTTTGTGGAGATAGAGTCGATTTGAGTGGCTATTGTATGAAGGAGTTGATTAGAGTAGTTATTTTGATGATATATCTTTCGAATATCATCAATATTAACTGATTCTACTCCTTTAGAAGAATCTGTTGTTTCTCTACCTTTCTTAAAGGGAGATGATGTGATCATTTCTCCTTCTGAAGTAGAGATCTTGATTGAAGACAATGGAGGATGGACTGATGTTATAGTAGTATTATCTACTAATGTCCATTTTTTGTAAAGGCTGGTTTGAACATTAATCTGTGATAATGAGAAAGGATTTTCAATTCCACATTTTGAAGTATAAGTGAGAAGCCAAATAAAGAATGGAATATTAACTGACAACTTCATCATGTCATTATGCCATTCCTTTTTAAGCTTGTCTTGAACTGATTGGTCAAAAGCTAAAAACCGATCTCTTTTCTCTCTATTCTCTATAGAATTAATGTCTTGGTTGAGGTAATTATAATCAGCCTCAAAACTCAATTTTGTAATCACATCAATTTCTCGCTTTCATCCGAGAAGCGTAGGGAGACATAGATGGAGAATACTCTTGAACGGGTTCAGGAATAGGAGTTTTGAAATTTACTTTGAATGAAGGATATGTGAAAGAAGCCCTTGAACAAGAACAACCGGAAAAAGATTTTCTAAAATTGCTTTGAACATTGATAGAAGGGGTAGAAGGGTCTCTAAATGAATTAAATCGTAGAAGGACAGTTCCATCGGGTTCTTCTACAATTTGTGAAATTTCCCTTCTTGATATGCTATGAGCTGGGCCGAGGTTCCGCTAACCGAAGCTCGGTTGGGATAGTTATCTCATCCCATTTCAATCTCTTGGGAACGAAAATCGATGAATTTTACGCTTCAACTTGCGGAAAAACAATCTCATCTTTTGAAGTAGGAGTAAGATTGAATCTTGGATTTAATTGAGAAGATAGCGATGCAAATATATTCTATACATTACTGCAATATTTTTGCATATATGATGAAATTCGTCTCCTTGAAGATGAACATCTAAGATAAGTGAATCAATAACCAATGGATCTGTTAAGTCAATTGAAAAATCTGGAGCACAGTTGAAATAAATAGGTCCATTTCAAATATTAGTTTGAATCATAGCTAGAAGAGAGGTTTTATAACGTTTCAAACGCTTATCTCTTAAAGCTAAATAAATAGGAGCATCAACACCTTGATGGACTAATGGTTTTACAGCCACTTGAATCATACCGAAATGGATATATCTGTATCCCTTTTCGATATATTTTTGAATAGAAATTTTTGATAAAAGAGGAATATTTTGAACCTGTTCATGAATACTAACAGCTTTCTTCATGAACTTTTACCGAAAAAGCGCTTTGAAATCTAAAGAACCAATTTGATAAATAGTTTCAATATCTTGTTCGGAATTGTCCAGTTTGAAAAAGGCATATGCACTTCATGACTTTGAACTATGCTAGACTTCTTAGTACGAGAGTTTTGCATTAACCACTTTCTAAACTTAGGAGCCATTAAGAAATGAACATCTAATTGTTATATATAAATCGATTATTTATTATTATTATCATTATTATTATTTATTATTTATTATTTATTATTATATATTATATATTATTTATTAATGCATATAATTAGCATTTATCATAATTAATTATCGCATTAATGAAGCATTCATATATATATGTTTATGTATATATATATATATATATATATATGTATATATATATGTATATATATGTATATATATATGTATATATTATGTATATAATAATATATTATGTATATAATATATAATAATAAATAATAATAATAAATAATAATATTATTATATACATATATACATATATATACATATATACATATATATATATATATACATATATATATATATATATATATATATATATATATATATATATATATATATATATACATATATATATATCAAGAGTAGTTACAATTTTTAATTTTCTACGTTAATTAATTTTTTAGTTAATCATAGTTCGAACAACATCATATTATTGGAGTTGCATTAAAATATTATTATTTGTATATTGGAAGAAAAAAGTTTATATTAAAGTTTCAAATTGTCTTTTGGCAAAAGTAAATTTTGTTATTAATGTTGTATGACTACCTTATGATTTTTTTTTTATTTCCAGAAAAAGTAATTTTCTTTTATAGAATTACTTGCAATGAAGTTTTCTCAAAAGCTTTGATTTGCTTGTGGGGCTGTTGTAGCTTCTCCTATCCTCACGCGATGTCGAAGATATTCATCTCGACAGAACAAACATAAAACGTGCAGCAAATTAGCGAGGGAAGGAGAAACAACATCCCAAAATTTTGGACAAAAGACGTGCCACGTTCTAGGTGTTGGATGTGAATATCAGAATATGGACCAAGCAAAACAAAGTGGGACTTCCTCGATGATCATCTATAGTACGATCAATTAAGCAAATTGGCGTGAGGTTAGCTTGTATAATCAATATTGCAAATGCGTATCACCTAAATCTACCAATCAAATGCTACATACAGATCTTCGCCTTCCTCAGAATAAGCCTTCCCTTGGGATTACGTAATCAACAGCTATGTTGAGTACTCAATTGTTAGTGTTCCAATAATTAGGAAAGAAAATTAAAACAAAATAACATATATGGCCCTATTTGTAAATAAAGTTTAGAGTTTTATCTTTTTGTTTAACAGATTTGACTAACTGTTCACATAAATATGTTTGGTAAAACTTAGTTGATTGCTAAAGTTGATTACCTTTTGTTTGTATAAAACGAAATTTATGGACATATTAATTTAATTGATATGTTAGTATTATAATTTTCGGCAAAAAAGTCATTCACACATTCTCTCACCTAATCCTCTGAAGAAAAAGCTCCAAAGATGAGTTTTTTTCATTTTGAATTTTTGAGGGTTTTCACCCCAAAATTTTCTCTTGAAACTCTATTTACCAAACACCCCCATAGAGTTTTTGACTAGTCAAAAACTCTAAAAGTGATTCAAAACTCTCTTTTTATCCAAAATCTAATTGCCAAACACCCAAACTTTTGAGTACTCAATTGTTAGTGTCCCAATACTACCTCCATTTTTTTAAATTGTTACGTTTTAATATTTTTCACTATTTATAAATTTTTCACTTTGACCATCGTTTGTGATTTGTACATGAGGAAAAATACAGTCATGTAAGATCTTGTTATATTTGTCTTTAAAAGGAATGGACAAGCATAGTAGGATTAATAGTGAACACAGACCTCCCTTCGTTTAGACATAAGATCAATGACTTAAAATAAAAAAAAAATAAAAGAAAGATGTCGAGAGAAATATATGTATTTTATAAAATTCTAATTCTTATAATTTTTACAAATACAAAAGTGAATATATTAGTGCTTAAAGTTTTGCATTGACATGTGTGAAAAGTAAAAGTGTAACAATCTTTTAAATACAAATAGTATATATATGGAATTAACATCCAAGATAGAGGAATGTGTATGGAATGCAATCATATATACTTGAACAATTGGAATTACACAAGTACACAACCATTTCAATTCTAAATGTTCACATCATCCACTTTTTAATTTGATTTTGATACTTCTAAAAGGCCCAGACAAAGGAAAAAAGTGACGAATATTTGAAAACTTATTCATGCATGCATGTCTAGATAAGCATTTTGTGCAGATCAAGTTTTGAACATGAAACTAGCTTTTGTTTAATGCATAAAAAGTAAATTTGGATGTTAATTCATATATGTCATTCAAAAGGAAAAAAAAAAACCATCGAAAAGATCTTATTTGTTTCGATTTTTGTGAAAAAACACCTTATGTAACTTTTTTAGCGTGAAAAACCCCATAGACATTTTATCAAACTACACACTTTTTTGTCGAATTTTTGCCAAAACGTCAATTCATTGACTCTCCCTTTTTTCTTCCCTCTTTATGCGTGAAATTCCAGCAAAAGTATTAGGTACATCAGTACATGTGCGTGGGGTTCTAGTAAAAGAAGTAAATAACATCATATTTCATTTTTATTTTTCTCTCTAATTCTTTTTATTAGGAATTAATTTTATAGTTTCGACACGAGAGGTACGAATAACATGACGTTCATACCATGACATTTTTGTAGATCATCACAATAACTTTTTTTAATAAGAATATTATTATTAATTTTCAAAAAAACTTAACGTTGTTTAGTGAAATAGTTTTGTGGTACAATAAATGATTAATGATGTGTATGAAATTAATAAGGTTATATAAAAATGATAAATGTTGCATAAAAACGGCTAATATCATTTTAAAAAAGTGACTGAATTTCATAAACAAGTTTTGCTCCGAGGCAAAGCTCGGGATCAAAAAAAGGAAAGCTACTACTAGAATTAGGAGTGTGCACCGGTCCAGGACCGGACCGGAATATGCCTTTTTCTTGGACCGGGACTGGACCGGAAAAACTCCGGTCCAGTCTTGGACCGGTTGGACGGAAATCTATATTTTTAAAAAAAAATTATTTAAATATATTTATAAATTAGATATATTAAAAATTAATATTTTTAATAACAATTTTTTTTTTGAGGGGATATTTTTAATAACAATAATCCTTAAGTAATAAATAGTAGGTTTTAAAATTTCTAACTTTCTACCTTTTTAAACTTTTTATAACATAGAGATTTTTTTTTACTAAAATAATAGAAATTCCGGTCCAAACGCTCCGGACCGGAATTGTCCGTGTTTGGACCGGATCGGAAACCCGGAATAGGGAATTTTTGTGGACCGAGGATCGGACCGGATCCGGTCCGGTCCAAATTCCGGTCCGGACCGGTTTTTGCACACAGAGTCTTTCCTAAAACAAATAGTTTACGAAAATTCATTTTTCATTAAAATTATTTCTTACCAACGAAACCAAACCTTATTACTTCCTGCCTTTGTGCACAGGAGTTCATTAACAACAGACATTTGGTAAGATTTTGGAGTTTTGCTTGGGTATCACAAGGCAATACTAGAATTTGGTATGAATCAGACTTCAACAAAGATGCAGGATTTTGAATTCCCAATGCATGAGAATGAGATTGGTATGAATCAGACTAGAGGAAGCAGTAATGATTTCACCTCCCCTGGTTCCTCCCAAAATCTCATTTATACAAATTTGGAAGATATCCTACAGCTCCATTGACATATGCAGTATGTTGAGTGACACTTGACTCTCATGAGGTTAACATAAAAATCAATCTGGCATACCATCGTCAAGACAACCAAATAGGTGATCTTTCTCCTCAAAAATAAAAAAAAAAGGGTTATCTATGACTTATGATATATGGTTCAACCTCCATTAATACTCATATATGCCATCAAACATTGCCCCCACCATTACAGTTCCCATTTAGCGGCAAGTACTGCAATTCACCATTTCCCATTTTGTTGATCCTCCCAGTTTTCAGCGGCCAATTAAGATTTGTCACATTTACGTATCGGCTGCTGCTTACTCAGTCACTTACCATCTTCTGTTCTGTTGTGTCACATTTGCCTAGAGTCCTAAAAATTCTTTAGGAATCGAAATTTCCGATACTCAATACAACGGTTAGATTTGCATGAAAGGAAATAATACGGATGATTTTAGAGAGGCAAAATTAGCCTCAACACCATAAACTATGGCGCGGGTGCACCTAGCGCCACCAACTTTGACTTGTAGCCAAAACACCACAAACTATTGGCCTGGGTGCAGTGAGTGTCATAAATGATGTCGAAGCTAACTTTTATCGATACATGTTCATGTGACTTGGCTTCTAATCAATGAAAAATTGGATAAATGAAACAAAAAGGGGAATATGGGAAAAAAATTAACACAAATTCACCGTAGTCGACAAGAAAAGTTAACTCTGGCGTCATTTATGACACTCACTGCACCCAGGCCAATAGTTTGGGATGTTTTAGCTACTAGTCAAAGTTGGTGGGTGCTAGCTGCACCCGTGCCATAGTTTGTGGCATTGAGGCCAATTTTACCTTTTAGAAATTATATTATTCTATTAAGGTGTTCTAATTTGAAGATAGAAACTAGAAAGTGGGGAGAATCTTATTCCTCAAACATCAAATTTCGTCACAAAATGGTTAAATAATACCATTACCATATGTAGTAGTAGTGTAGACTGTAGTATATACAAACAAGCAGGATTCTTTCAGGTTATTGGACCATCTAATTACAATTACAAAAGCGCTCCCAAATTCCTTGTCAATACGTCCATCTTGAAACCGGACAGGATCTCAATCCATATACAAATCCCAGAACAAACAACTAACTCCGTCCCAAATTAATTGCCAAACATACAACTTTTATATTTCTCGATGTTTCAATTTATATATCACGCGTCCTTTTCAACAATTTTTTTCTCTCTACTTTTTTGTTCTATTACAATATGGATTGTGGCAATTAATCTGAGACGAACATAGTTACAATTACCACCTGCAAGTCAGAGTTCATAGTTCCTACCAGGCTACCATACTCCATACAAGAAGACAACAGGAACATCCCCTGTGACATGGTTTCATATCAGGCTCTTACTATTAACAGTAATAACAGGCAGAAGAACAGAGCGAGCGCGAAGTTAGCACTGTAAATGATTTATCTCTTTTCCTATCATAAATAGTGATCTCAAATTGGAGTACATTGGCTACAATGCGAAGAGGAGGCTCAAAAAAAGGGGGGTGAAACAAAAAAATGAGTTCCTCTTCATTACTTTACACACAGCCGCAGCTGACTATAGCCAACATTTTCATCATTATAGAATTACAATTCTTGGATAAGGGGCCAAAAAGGAGTACAGAAACGGCTTATCCGCTGATTAGAAAAATCAAACACTGTAAAAGTTAAAATAAAAAAGTATCAATAATCCCTGTTTTCTTCAATTAGGTTTATGGTGATCAAGCTTAAACATCTTACTATGATCCAAGGAGGATGATAGATAATGGGGGTCAAAAGCTTTCCTGAGCTCATTATACCTCTCGAGATCGAAATTATGGCTCTTCATAAGGCGCTTTTGCTTAGCACTAAAGCGGCTATGGAAGAACCCTTCGAAAGAAGGTTCTTTAGATGTTCTAAGGAAGAATGCATAGCCAAGCATAAAGTAGGCAGAAGTAACATAGAAGCAAATGGGCTCCATTACATCCCAAGAAAGTTCCCAGAATGTGAGCCTCATGAAGGCCGCGGTTTGGACCACCATGTAGCCCAACCCAGCCCACAACTCCCGGCGGACTAATGCCTCCGCCTTCCGGTCAAGCTCCACCTTTTGCTCCTCCATCAACTCCAGCTCTTCCCTTCTAGGGTCGTTGGGGTCCGAAACTACGGAAGGTGTGACTAGGCTCTGAATGGCCTTAGTTACCTGTAACCAAAGAAATTGGAAACAAAGGATGTTTGGGTAAAACTTGGCTCCACTTACATTAGCCAGTAATATCAAGACTAGGATTTAACATTAAAAGGTTGTTAATAACTTCAGTATTTTTTGGCAATGAATTATCATCGTGTTACATAAGAATGAATACATGTTCATACTGCATGTTCACACAATAGGACAAAAACCACCAAATAAGACTCCCATAGGAGTCATGTATGACTATTTCAAAATGATTACTAAAAATGGACGGAAATGCAAGTATGATGATGTTCTGAAGGTCACTTTCTTGCAAAAGGACATGGGCCATTACAATGGGAAAATAGCTGATGATAGCAATCAAATTTCTACTGCTACATGAGTATGACCCTTTTTTTCTCTAAGATGTATGACATTAAACATGTAATTTTGTGATTCATGCATAAACTCCAATATTCTCAATTCTTCTTAACTTAATGAAGTTTATATGTGAAACCCTGTCTCCCAAATCACTTGCTACATATGCTTTCATATTCGATCATTAACTTTTTAATTTATATATTTAACAAATTTTGATATTGTAAAAATACAATGAAACAAGTCTAACAAGAACTCACTTGATAATAATTTTTACTTATAAATTAGTGAGATAAAAAAGACGATCAAGGTTATGGAACTTTAATGTTGCAAATTATATGTAAGAATTAATCTAATCATCTCTTATGAGGAAAAGATAATTGAAAACCCTGAAAGTTTATGTGAAAAAGTTTACTATCATACCAATTAACATTGTTACCCCTAGATCCCCTGAAACATTAGTTTGAGCTTTTGAAATCAACTGAACAGATATAAATCAAGAAAAATGGTTGAATTTCTTTTGATGAATAAAAAAAAAAGATTTAAAAAAGCTTGTTTAATTGACATTAAAGCACTTGTATAGATACTTTGTATCAAGATTAAGATTAAAATTATGAATAATGATATGTTTTTAGGAGATAATTGTATCTCTCTCAAGTCCACCTCCAGCTTCAGCTCATCTCAATATTTTCAATTTTTATTTTCTTTCTTTTTGAGGGGTGGGGGAAGTTGGATGATTTGAAGAACTGGAATAAAAAAAATCCCAGAAAAATGTCTCTTCCTCTCAACTTTTTCCTCTCAAAACTAATTTAGAACTTTGTACTTCCTCGGTAACATAATAACGGTAACAAATTGGTATTAATTGTGAGGTATAAAATACTCATTTGTTGCGTTTATTTTGTTAAGGAGGAAGAAGTATTTCTTTTTTCTTTTTCCTCCTTTCCTCCCTCCCTCCCTCTTTTTTTTGTTTTTGTTTTTGTTTTTTTTTCCCTCTTTCTTTCCATCCTCCTGGAAAAATACCAGAATGCTAAAAATTGGTCCACAAACGATAAAATAGATGTCAAAAGTGGAACCCTTTTAGATCTGGCGTACCAAAGATTTAATTTCCTGTTCAGAAGAAAATCAAAATCACAAAAAAAAACACATAATAAACCTCATCAGTTTTCATCCATCTCATAAATAACACAAATTCAAACACCCAAATTAATTTTACTCCCCAAAACAAATTAGTAACAACATTTGTTTTTTCCTAGGTTGAATTTACATATTTCAATCTCAATGTTTATGAAATGCAAATGTTGCAACTAATTTGACATAGAGAGTAAAATCATATCAGAATAACAAAAAAAAACAGACTGAAGATCTGAAGTTCGATAAAAGGAGAGAGAAAATGAAGAAACCAACCTGTTGAGGACGCAAGCAAACAGCGTTTCCCAAAACAATAACAGAACCACAATCATCCAAAGTTTTCGCAAACCCTAACGCTTGTTCCTTATTCCCTCCACAACTCTCCTCAATTAACTCCATAAATCTCTCATACGTTACCCAATCTCTTTCAACTTCTCCCAATTTTTCTCTTATCATCTCAACTTGCGACGCTCTCAACACTTTCCTCACCTCACTCACCGACAATCCCGCCGGAGATTGATCCTCACGCGCCGGCGATGACGTCACATGCGGCGGCGCGTGAGGAAGTGGTATTAATCCGCTTAATTGAATGCGGTCTTTAGCAATGTTCATTGATTTTAACTTCTCGACGAGGTTTTCTCCGGTAGGAGGGAATAACCGGAGACCTGCTGGTGCCGGTGAATTCGCCGACTGGTAGAGTGGCCGGCGTTGCATGTTTCGCTTTATTCTAGAAGGTTCCGGCGGTTTTCCGGCGGGGGTTTTCGATACGGCTGGTGTTGAGAATCTTGAGAGATTGAATAATCTTTGTACTAGCGTTTTCTTGAACGCCATTTTTTTTAAGAATGAAGAATAAATGAATCAGAAGATCAATGAAAATTGGAAAATTGGAAAATCGGAAAATTAGTAGTAGTGTTTATATTTTTGGAAATATACGGAAGGAAGGAGGAAGGTTTGAATGCAAATGTTGTGGGCTGCAAATGCTTTATATAGGTCCCCAAGGGTTAGGGAAATAAGTAACACGAGACAACCAAGCTGTTAAATCAAAACAAACTCAAATTAAAAAAGAATATGACGCAAGTAAAAAGAATAATATTAACCGGTTTAATATATAGTATATAAGTACGTATTAAGAGGATTATATTGAGCTAAACTTATTTAAACTAAAGTTATTAGACCTGATTAGACGGGTTCATTCATCATACAGCTGGGTGTACCATATACTGGTACACCCAAGAATAATTTTTGTCGTTTAGAACTCTACTTTTTTTTACATTTTGCTCATTTGAAACCATCCAAATGAGCAATGAGCAAAAAATTAGCCTTGGGCGTACCATGCTCACAGTACACCCGGATGTATGATAATTTTTTTTATTAGAGTTATCTTAGACAGTTTATCATAAAATTATGTATCAATTGAGGTTACTTATACTTAATATCTTAATATGTGTTATGTTGCATATCTTATTTTTAAGAAAGGAAATCAGTAAAAGAAAAAATATCTTTCGAATATTCTTTAACGTATGGCTATATATGATGGCTAATTAAGTTGTGGATCAGCTAAATTTCTCTAGTTGTTTCACGAGATGAAAAATCAAGATTAATCATTGTACACGTGTTAGGCGGAGAAATGGCCTACCCTCCACCGTCTGATTAAGACTGTTGTATAATCTATGATGTTGACTTGGAGCCGTTGATTGAGTGTAGATAGGAGAATTGTTCATGATAAACACGTGTGATGGGGAAAATCAGTCAATGAATTAAGATCGATGATGGAGTAAAATAAGAGTGAGTCGTAGAGGATAATTTTTATTTAAATAATAGAATTACTATGTATGATGTGTAATATTGAAATGCTGACAAGGATAATCAGAGGAGAGAGAAAATTAGATGGTTTTGGCAGCTAAGACTTGAATCTATTTTTGCTAATATTTGGGAGGATTACAATTATATTTGCTATTCTAAATATTCAGTGCCGTTTACGCAAACGTGTCGCCACATATTCTCCTATATCTTCAATAATCAATACTAATTTCATACTATAACAGCCTAGGAATGATTAATTTTTACTTGTTTTACAATAAAAGGAAGATAATTATTATCAAAGACAATAAAGGAAGAAAATTTGCTTGACTAGATAATTACGAGGATTTTTTTTATGCTCACCAAAACCTGTCGCCGCATATTTTCGACATTGTCAAGTAAACTAGCCCATTTTGAAATCTTCATATAGAATGCATCTAGTCTTTATTTTTTTTTTCACCTCTCAAAGATAATAAAAAGCTATGGTGCTTTGACTCAGATATCCATGTATGATATGAGTACGTGTCTAAGTATCCGACTCAGCTATTATTTGAAACTTTTTTAATTTTTTGATCCAATAGAGTGTACAAGTGTCCCACCTATATCTGAGTGTCGAGGATCAGACACTGGTATTTGAGGTGAAATGATCAAGAGGTCGAGTAACATAGATAAAATGTGTTAAATTTTTTTTTTTTTAGGAAAGCAAAGCAAAGAAAAGAAAATTAGAAAAGGTTTTGTTGAAGAAGAGTTGGAACCTTCACCAAGTATATCTTACGCATTTGAATTGAGGGTAGTTGTGATATGGGGACGGTTAAAAGGTTTGCCAAACTTTAAATTGGGGTTGACAAATGGTCTTTGATGCGTTCTCTTGTCAACAGCATTTTAGAAAAAGAAAGAGAGTAAATTCTATAAGAAGAAAACAAAGAGTAAAAAAAGGAAAGAGATTGTTTATGGGACGACGAGGATTTGCGTTAACAAGTAATTAGGGTTCGTTGAAAGCGTTGGTCACTAAGTAATTACTAATTAACATTGGTGAGTTCTCTAAGTTTTATTAATCATAGAAACAAGAGCGCGCTATTGTGAAAATTTTACCTTTAATGTGTATGATAATGTATTGTAACATGATTGGGATATTGGAAAAGAATTCTAGGTCATTCAGATTTCAGGTTCGGGTACGGGATATAGATGGAATCGAGAGGGCGGAAAGAGTCCGGTTTCAGAGGCTTGATTAACTGTGTAATCATGGATCATTAAGATATTACGATGAATTTGAAAAAGAATATGATAACTCCGATGTTTTTCTCATCTTACATCGCAAAACGTAAATGAATTTGACGTTTAAGAATTCAATTGATGTGATTTAAGAGTTTAGAAAGTTATAATAAGTGTAGTTTTATAAAATTAGCCATACAAATTAGTAAGGCATTTGTCATACATGTTTTTCATTTTAGAACGTGACTAATTAAAGAACTAGCTAGCCATAAGTCCAAGTCTACCTAA
Organism: Beta lomatogona; assembly: GCA_947646795.1. Taxonomy (NCBI): domain Eukaryota; kingdom Viridiplantae; phylum Streptophyta; class Magnoliopsida; order Caryophyllales; family Amaranthaceae; genus Beta; species Beta lomatogona. Next base: position 11,900,342 of record CANSNZ010000063.1, on the reverse strand, counting down.
GAAACAAATGAACTTATTATAACATAAGATCACTGAATTTTAGTGAGGATCCTTCGATTCCTTCCTAAAGGACTATGTATTCCGTCAAGGTCATACCCCTAGCTAGGGCACTGTAATCTCCAAGCAATATCACGTAAAATCTACCTGACACGAGTTAAAATTAACCCCAAATTATCCAGCTTCGAACTAAACCCTTACTCGAAGATATCTAAACTGAATCTACTCAGATTCATACCTGAACAATAATAGTAACTCAAACTTGATCTTGGAAAATAACCAGACGCAGCATAAATTAACTCGTACCCTAGATTATATGATACAAATCTAACCTGAATAACCATGTACAATAATGACCCAAGCATGTCCTAGGAGATTTAATGGTAAGCCAGACCTAAAGTTCCCAAAGCACTTTTACATGATCTATATGGACACGAAAATGATCGGTAGTAAACATAAACATCAACTTAGAGGTGATCAACATGGGCCTGACCCGACCCGAAAATGGACCGAAAAGCCCAAATTAGCGGGGTTTGGCGAGTGAATTTTTGCCAGAGGCTTGGCCTGGTCCGAGACTTTAGCTTGAAACAGACCACTTTTTTTGGCCAAAATCTGGCCCGGCGTGGCCCATGATCACCTCTACATCAACTCCAATTAATGGAATATCATTCTTTTTTTATATTGGGATCAAAATATCAACTTATATGTTTTTGGCAAAAAAAAAAAAAAACATGATAATATAATTACAAAAACGATTATAAGAAGATCCCACACCATTATTATACCTTTCCTTTTATATCAGTGACATGAGATTTAATAGTCCAAATTAGCTTGGCTCTATAATCACGAAACGCCCCATAATTCGAGACTTGTATTTGACCAATAAAAACCTATGCAAAGTTGAATTAGGACTTGACTTGAACCCAACCTAAAATGAATTGAAACCTTGACCGAACCCACCCTAAAATCAATCCATACCAAAAACAACATGAATGATGAAAATATGAAATACACTTAAATCGAGCAGCCAACCCTGTATTAATTGACCAGAGTCATTGATGAACCCATACCCTATTTGAATCTACTCAAATTTTCTCCGTATATACAACGTTGACATGATCATCGATCAAAATTCAAACCCTTACCCAATCCCATGACCCACTTGCCACGCACAAAGTATCTAAAACTCATTTTATCAACAAAGATATATTAGTTTGAGTAGCCTTTGCATTTTGGTTGAAAAGTGTTTTACTCAATATTTTTATTTGTAATTGGTTGATCACATGAAAAATAAAAAAATGAATTAAAAGAGTGACAAAAACCCAAAGCGTGGATTATGCACTAGGGTGCACAATGCTCATTGTGCACCCAAAAAGAACATACCATTTATATAAAAGAACACGAGCTTTTTTCAACAACTTTTCAACTTTAAAAAAGAACACACGACTTAAAATTAAAGAACATGTAAATCTATATTTATAAAAGAACATAGGTTATGATGAAAAGAACACATAGTAAATGAACATCTACGCTTAAGGTAAAAGAACATGTACCTTTTAAATTTAAATTTTAAAAAGGAATTTTTAGTTGCAAAATTAAAGGAAACAAATAACAACAATTTTTTAAAATTATAGACTCTAAAAATGATAAAACGACGTAGTTTAGAAGAGGGTGCACCATGCTCTATATGGACTTGAGTGCATGTACTTATTTGCGACAAAAACCCCATTTGCCAAACAAGACCATTGCCATAAGGAAATCAAATACAGTACATATGAATTCAATAATATTTGTTTATTGATCTCTATGCCGCATCTACAGCTCATATTTTCTTTGAAGCATCCATAACATAATAGCATAATTGTTTGGAGATGTAGTCCAACTCCCGAAGCAAATCCTCGCCCCCTTATCACTCCTCATATCTAGCCATTGGACATGGCAAGCAGTACTGCATTAGCAACAGAGATTAGAACTTGGTGATATAATATGGAACCAAAGTTCAAAGAGCGATCATCGATAACGTATCGTTAAAATCTTCATAGCTGTGTTATCAGATATTTTACGCACAGTGGTGATTCATGATTACAAATGCTATCATGATTATTACCACGGTTTACTTGATCTTCAAAAATTATTAGAATAGACGATCTAATTTTAACATAAAAATTAGACAATTCAAACCTACGTTTTCCTAACAAACTCAATCCATCTCAATCTAACTCATATCCTTACGACATTTTGTACCATCCTAGATTCCTAGTCATCTCTTCTATTCTGCTTTCTTTGTTTCCCTTTAAATCTCGGACTATATTTATTTTCAAAATAACCTAGTTTTCTTACCGAATAGATTAAACTAGTCACTAAATGGATTAAACTAGTCAGTAAATGGATGAAAGACTGTAATTACTTAATGGATTAAACTGAAAACTAAATAGATTAAACTAGTCACTATATTTAAATCTAATTTTAACATAAAATTCGACAATTCAAGCCTACATTTTCCTAACAAACTCAATCCATCTCAATCTAACTCATATCCTTATACATTTTGCACCATCCTAGTCATCTCTTCTGCTTTCTTTGTTTCCCTTTAAATCTCGAACTATATTCATTTTAAAAATAATCCAATTTTCTTACCGAATGGATTAAACTAGTCACTAAATGGATGAAAGACTGTGATTACTTAATGGATTAAACTGATAACTAAATAAATTAAACTAGTCACTATATTTAGAGCACAAATTCTTCGGTGTAACCGTTACACCATAATTTATGGTGTAACAATCCACAAATCACGACTTCTTTTGTAAAAAGAACTCAAATGACATGAAATAAATGGCATAATGACATGATTCATGTCATATTCGTATAGTTCATGTCATTTTTGTTGGAGTTTGTGTCATTATGCATGTTACACAATAAGTTATGGTGTAACATATTATACCCAAGAAACATTCTATTTAGAAAGGTGGCCAATTCTCTTCTTAATACTAAGTGATGTTCAATGTAAGATAAGGGTTTTTTTTTTTCATAAACTTGACTTTGAAATTTCCAACAATGAAAAACGGGTGTCTCTGCTATACTATAAAACAATTCAGTTGATGGCCTTTAAATATATAATCAGTGATACCTCTTAGTCATTCTGTGTTGACTTATGGAAATTTGTTGCGTCAGCTCATGAAAGATAATGCCGCACTTTTCAAGGAAGTAAATAAGGTAGCACTTTGAATATGCCAGCATAGTTGAAATAATCTTATTGCGCATTTTACCGGTGTAGTTTATTTAAGAGGAATAGGAGGGAGGTGATTTCATTTAATAAAATAGTAGACACTTACAATTATCCCATTGAGTAAAACTAGAAAAATAATACAAGTATTATAAACGCTAGATATACTGGCCTCGCTTCTAATCAGCTCTGATATCATGTCGTGCATCCTATCTCATCAGAGATCCATTTGAGTGTAGTCTTTAGGTTGATCATACATTCATACAAGACTGGTTTCCAGATGTGCACCCCTAGACCAATGCGTCACCAGTTTCACAAATTTGCAAGCGCAAAAAAGTCATCACATAGGCTGATCTTCCAAATCGCTATCCCTCTATCCAAGCGCAAAAAACAAACAAACCAACTGAACTAATAGACCCACCATGAAGGGGTGACTACAAAACCCATATAGGGGGACAAAAGTTGTCTAACAGATGGGGCTTACTGAAAACCACGAACCTAGCAAAACAAAGAACAAAAAAGGAAAAGGGAAGGGAAAGAGGGCTCGACGGCCACCAGTGAGGCTGCAGCGGCCAAGCCCCCCACTGCTTGGGTTTTCACTCAGTTTTCTCTTCCTCTGGAAAAGGATTTGCTAGAGAAGAAAAGCGGTTTTTAATTGAATATACTAGTTTACGGGCTTGTGCAAATTATAAATTGAGGCCTTTGAAAACAAAATCCATACGATGCTAAATATAAGAATATATTGTATATTCAGTAGTATAAGTAATATTCGCAGCAATTTTCTCTTTATTATATAATGAAGCATGCAGTAATATATACTATTGAAACTATATTTATCTTACATAAAGGTGAACAACGCTGAAATTTAAGGATATTTTTTTGCTGGTGGGGAGTAGAAGAAGGGAAGAAAAAATAAAAAGGACGCTCGAAGTATAAAAAGGGAGGAAACATTTACATGTTTAGAAGTTGAACGCAAATAGAAGACGAAAACTAGTAACTTATGAGATTCAGACCGGACATGGCTACACCTATTCATCGGGTAGATAACCCACTATTAATAGAGCATTAAAAAAATAATCATTATGTTGAGTTGGATTCCATTACCATAACCTCAACAAGTTTTTATTAATGATGGGTAGTCTACCCGGTAGGTAGACAAAGTTTTTTTCGATTCAGACCCTATACTTCACTGCATAATTTCTGGGAAAAATGGATCAGAATACCCCCAACTTTGGGCGGTCCGCTTTTGATACCCTTAACTTTGGATTATTTTTAAATACCCCCAACTTTGGGGGTGGTCCGCCAAAAATACCCCGAGATGACCTGTAACCGGGTAGTTAGGTAATTTTTTTTATTTCTCTTTTATTTTTATTTTCGGTTTCTACTCCCACCACCCAGCCCAGCACCCCCCTCCACACTCCCACCACCCCAGCAGCCCCCCCCACTCCCCCCCCCCTCGCAGCCACCCCTCCCCACTCCCACCACCCTAGCAAGCTCAGCCCCCTCCCCACTCCCACACACCACCCCCATCCCAGCCCCCCCACCCCTTCGAATCCCGCACCACCCCCTCCCCCCACCCCCTTCGAATCCCGCACCACCCCCTCCCCCACCCCCCTTCAAATCCCGCATCTCCTCCTCCCACCACCTTCGAATCCCATGATCACTCCCCCACCACCTTCGAATCCCGCAGCCACTCCCCCACCACCTTCGAATCCCGCAGTCACTCCCCCCACCCCCTTCGATTCCCGCAGCCCCCACCCCTCCCTCCACCCCTTCGAAAAACCCATAAAAAATCTGGGCAAAATCTAGGCAAGTTTGAAAACGCATAAGAGATGGTGGGGTGGGGGTTGTGCGGCATGGGGGAAGGGGAGGAGGGGGGTTGTGCGATGCGGGGAAGGGGAGGAGGATGCGGGGAAGGGGGGGAGGAAGCTTCGAGGATGGTGGGGAGGGGGGCTTCGGGAGTGGAGGGGCCGCTCTCTTCTTGATGCTTTTTCGGTGGGGGTGCGGGTGGAGGGAGGGGTTCCGAAGGGGTGGTGGGGGGGGAGGGGGCTGTTGGGGGTTGGGCTGGGGTGTGGGAAGGGTGGTAGTGGGGGGAAGTGAAGGTGGCAGTGGGTGGTGTGGGGGGGTGGGGGTGGTGGGATGAGCGGAGAGGAGAGAGATGAGCAGAGGAGGGTGAGGGGTGGGAGCTTTGGTTTACCGGGTTCATCGGTCATAACAGGTTAATGGAGCATTTTTAGCGGACGTCCCCAATAGTTGGGGGTATTTAAAAATAACCCATAGTTGGGGGTATTAAAAGCGGACGGGCCAAAGTTGGGGGTATTCTGATCCATTTTTCCTAATTTCTGCAGTTTTTAAGACTCTGGCCCCAGTCTACCAACTTTAATATTATTGCAGGTCTTTAACTTGTAGTGTTTTTGTATTTTCAGACTGAGTACCCTATGTTATTGGTCTATTTGCAGAGTCTGGATCAAGTGGAGTCATTTGATTTAGTATGATTATATGAAGGCAAAAAAAACAAAAAAAAACTACCCAAACACGGAAGTAACATTAAAGAACGACTAAGATGAAAAGGGTGAAGATTTTTAAGGGAGGGACTAATCATCAAAAACGAATTTTAGGACACATCAACATTAGATTCCTTGATTAGTTGATCGCTAAGCCAGCAACCCACTTATTCAAGCTGGTCTGGCTATTTGAATCTGATACGGCGAATTCCTTTGTCACCGAATCACAATTGGTAATGTAAGACTTCCAATTTGGTTGGAAAAGTTGTAGGGAAAGGAATCTCCACTTCCACTTCCTCAATCAGCAAACCATTAGACCTTCCATTTGCTAGAGAATGAAAGTAAACATGTGATGATCATATAAATTTTGCGTAATTTTACAAAAAATATCCTGCAGACCTGCACAGCTGCACCAATGTTTTTAAAATGCATGCCTAATGTTGAATATGTTCTACATAATTATATGATCACTCTTTAGTCATTACCATGACAACGAGCCGAGCTAAGCCTAGATCAAGCTCGAGCAATAGATAAGTCAACTTGGCTCGAGCCAACTCAAACTCGAGCTCTTATTGACCTCAAAATTTTAGGTTCGACTTGTAACTAAACCCAAGCTTACAATTACTAACGAGTTTCAATTACATGAGATTTTATTTTAGTTAATTTTCATATTTTCAACTTTTTGCTAATACTTGAGATTTCCATATAAATATTCTGCTGACTGATGTTTTTATTCGAAAATAATACCTTATTTGGAGTATTATCATGTCTGCTCTCAAGTCTCAAGCTTAGTTCCAATCGTTTAAGGCTATGTTTGGCAACACATTTAAGTCACCTTAAATGAGTAGGTCCTAAAAGTTTAAGTCTGCCTAAAATAAATTGTCGTATTTGAAGTAAGAGCTTAAATAAAATTTAAACTTAAAAATTGACTGAAATTTTCAACTACCTTATCAAATCATATTTTGACCAAATCGAGTCTGACGAGCTTATATTAGAATTATTGTCATTCCTGCTCAAAGTTATTGGCCGTGACGGTATAAACATGCCAAATTGCATAGAAGCATGGAATAATTCCCCGATTGGCGCTTACATCATATATGGAGTCCACGTACTAGCATGAAACTCGAGCAAAGTAAAGAGTGACGCAATTTACCCAATCAAATCAAGGAACAATATAATGAACATCTTTACAATACAATCCAAAATTCCTGATCAGCACTTTCCGTCCCTATTGCATGCTGACATAACATTAGCATTATAGCATGGATGCGAATCAAAAGCTACCTAAACAGCATTAATTTGAGGAATCTATGCGTATTAAGATTCAAGAATCAGATCCAACTACTAACGAGTCCCATCTCATTTTAGCCTTCAAGACTTGTTCAGCAAAAGTAATTGTTATGATAGCTTTTTAGTAATGTTACTAGCCGCTAGTGATTGGATATTAGTTGTTATAAGTTAAAACAATTATCGTTTAGTAAAACTAATTATTAGGATATTAAGATAACAAAAAAAAACTATTTCCTACCTTTAAAGGTTAATACAAACGCAACAAATTTAGCTCTTTCAAGACACTACTTTAACCACTAAAACTACTCCCTTCGTTTCACAAAAATTTAATCACTTAGCTTGTAGCTTTCATGTTTGCCGAGGTAAAGCTTTGTGCATTAATATCTCTAGTTATGTAATTGGAAAAATTATATATAAAAAAAAAATTATATTTTGAAGATACATATTGAGACGAGTCAAACAAGATCCCAAATAATCATTTTTTCCTTACATATGAAGTACAAATTATAGTCATAGTAAAGATTCACTAGTAGAAAAACGACGATTTGTGTCTCACCATCTGCGTCGCACAACAGGACAAACGTCGCAGAAGACTCATTTGCATCGCATGCAAAAGGGAATCGACGCAAAAGACGAGTCGAATCCCACGTGTGACGCAAATAGTCATCTGCGCCGGATCCCACCTCACATCCGACGCAGATGATTCGCAAATTGAATGGATCCTTTAAGTCATGTGCGTCAGATGGCCCATGACACGCGATGCAGATGAGTCATGTGCGTCGGATGGCCCATGACGTACGACGCAGATGGCCCAAGACATTAAACTCCCACGCACGCACTCCCCGCATTTTCCCCAAATTAAACCCTAACTCACCTCTTCCAATCGCCGCTTCAAACAACGAATTCCCCAAACCCTCTCTCACCTACCTTCATCTCTCTCTCACCTACCTTCATCTTTCTTCATCTCTCTCTCACCTACCTTCATTTCTCTTTCGAATCTCAACGACGAAAGCGTTCATCTTCTGAATTTCGTGTTTTCGGATCTCCGGCATACAAATTTCGACGAGTTCTTCTTCAATTCAGACGAGCACGAACACAAAGAGGAGAGAGAAACGAACGATGGGCTCGACTTTGAATTCTCAAATCTTAACAACGAAAACGTTCATCTTCAATTTCGTGCTCTGAATTCTCGACTTTCAGGTATTTTTAATTCATCCTCTACATTTTGCTTAACTTATTTCTAGCATTTATTTACAGTTTCTACATATCATCAGAAAACAAGAACGATATTTGAAGAATAACGAGAACGATTTAGGCGATTTAGGTTTTTTTTTTAATATATTTAGTGCAATTTCATTCTTGTAACGATTTAGGCTTAAATCTGATTTTTTTTTAGGTTCATTTTTTTAATTTCGTTTTTTGTATATGTTAGATCTGAATATTTAATTTTTGATAGTTGTTCAGATTTTTCCCCTTGCTAATTTTATTATTTCACTGTCTCTTTTTTAATTCCTTTTTAGATCATTTCGAATGTCATATGTTGCAAATTGTTTGTCTGCATATTCATTTTGGTGTAAATTATTGGCAGATTTTTTCCTCGAATGCAGTACTAAAGCATTCATGCTTTGGTACTGTTTTTTTATTTTTCACATATCACCATTTGCGTCGCATGCTGGTAATGTGCGACGCAAATGGCTCCTCATCTGCGTCGCACTTTACCAAGCATCCGACGCAGATGATTGTCGTATTGTGCATGCTGGGTGCTGCTTGCAGAATCATGTGCGTTGGACGTTGCTTAGTGTCCGACGCAAATAGACTATAATCTGCGTCGTGTCCTAATCCGAAGCAGATCATGTCTCTCTCATCTGCGTCGACACCTGTGCCGTCGGAGCCATGTCCGACGCAAATGGGCGCCTCGCATCCGACGCAAATCGTAGATTTTGTACTAGTGATTAATAGTGCCTAAAAAACTGTGTAACTATTTTTGTGAAACCGGGGGAGTAATTCATGATTCTTCTTTATCGAACAATCATCTTAACATTTACTAAACCTCTACTCTTTATTTGAAAAGTTGTTGAACGCACCCTATGTTACAAACTTATAATTTTTCATTTTTGAGGTGTCCAAGTAGTGGTACATCCCAACACATAAGCAGTACATATTGAAGTTGTATGGACATAATCTATACCATATAAAAAGGTAGAAGCAAATGGAAATTAATCATGTTTCACCATAAATATAATCAATCAGAAAACACAAGAATGCAAGATATCGCATACTCTGGGAGCACAATAACAATATAGCAGAACATTTGCTCTATGTGTTGCTAATAACTAATAAGTTACCGAAGTACTAGCATAAAAAGTATAGTTTTTCTTGCATGGTTGTGCGGGATCATGTTGGGGACGTCCTGATGTCGGCTGGAAGAAAGGGGTCAGAGTGGATGGGGGTGAACCAAGCTGAGGCTGCTGCAATTTTATTTGGAATGGTGCGGGCGTATGAAGCTGGTTTTCGAAGGCTAGAAGTGGAGAGTGATTCCCTCTCTGTGGTCAAGCTTATCAGGGAGGAAGCTAGTGAACAAACCATCACCCAAGTTATTGCTAATGACATTAAAGCTTTTATTGGTAGTTTTGAATTTTGTAATGTTAACTTTGCAAAAAGACCTTGTAATAAGGTAGCTCATGCCATTGCTAGCCTGTCTATCTCTTTTGAAGAGGAGCTAGTATGGATGGAAGACTGCCTGTGGGCTGTGGGTGTATTTCCGCTTGTTTTAGCGGACAAATCTACCATTGAATGAGAGAGCCCTATTTTACCGTCAAAAAAAAAAAAGTATAGTTTTTCTTTAGTAACTAATCAACAATACCTTTATTCCTTTAACATATATCGTGCATGGTGTGTATGTACCGGTGTGTGGGGCATCTCCCGCACACCCTATATCTAAAAAGCTATCAGGTTCACGTTCCTTTAAGTATATCAAGATGCACGATAAAAATGCGCTAACTAAAGAGAAAACATGATCTTTCTTCCCATTGCTTATGAAGGACATAAGCTAGATTTTTATCTCTAAATCTGTCTCTAATTACGCGTGCACATATATTGTATATGGCAGAGTAGCATTATTGTGCAATCCTTAAACCATCCAAGAAAAAGAACCATAACATATACGCCTATACACAATGAAGAGAATCATAGCATAAATTTTTATTAAGGCCAGACAAATTCAACTGCCTGTTGTGTAAGCTAAGACAACGTGGAGAGATTGGTGATATGAGCATATTCTTACTTGATAAGAGCACACCATGAGCACCAGCGATGCAAAATTATTCCATTGTCTCACTCTTAATCTAATCAATCTATATCCACAAACCAAAATTAAATTTTCTTTAGTTTCTTAAGCCTATAATAAGTCAATCATCATTATCAGTCCAAAGTTCAGGAACCAAACATGACGATTAATTGTGCCGTAATAGAAAGCTTAAATGGTAATCAAACTAAATAATTAATCAATTAAAGTCTCATCAAATGAGGCATAGACAAATAATACAGGAGTATATTATTTAACTAGTGGATGCTGAATCACAAGGAGAAAATAAACAATGATTGAACCACCGAAGGGTGTAATATGTTTGGTATCTATGTATCTAATTACAATAATGCCAAATTAATAATTGATTAAATAAATAAAAGCATGCTTAACTAGTTATGTCATGATCCGTACGTCTTCATATCCAACAAGTTTCTGATGTAAAGCAATTTATTATATGTCATGGAATATGCCTTGTCATTCTGATAACGTGACAATTTCATGCATAAAAGTTGGTTTTTATTGAAAAACTGAACATTGATGAAAATATTATGTATATTGTATGGTAATACCAAGCATGAAGCATGTGCTAAGGAATTTGTCTTGTCTGAAAAATTTAATTGTACCCACCTCCTTCATATTAGGGATTCTGAAGAATCAGAAGTACTGTTAGACAGAATGAACCACCCACTTAACTCTTTTTTTCTCCTTCTCTTCAACTTATCTAATACTATTTCTATCTTATTGGTGGTTTAGGCCCAAATCCACTAAAATCTTCAGGAATATATTTGAAGTATTATTCTTTGTAATGGTTTGTTACCTATGTGCATTCTTTTCATTTAAAAAAAAAAAAAGTTTCACGAAAGATAAATTCCAACAGATTCTGATTACTTCAAATATATTCAGTCCTAGTTCAATTCAATCAAATTTAGAAAAATTCAAGTGAAGAGAATATGCACACTCAACGTTAAGGTTGTGACATATTCGGTTCCATACGCTTGGGTTGGATAGAAACAGATCTTATCATCTTGAGTCAAATCCAAGTATGTTGCTAAATTAGTTATGAATACTGAAACCTATGACCAATCATTTGCAAGTTAATAAAATTAGGGCATGTTCTCCCCAACTGTTCAGTTCAGCTCAGTTCCAATCAGTTCAGTTTAGTTCGGTTCAATTCAATTCAATTCAATTTAGTTCGATTTCTAAATTATTATCATTACTATTAGTTATAATTTAATTTAGTTCAGTTCAGTTGCAATCATTCAATTCAGTTCAGTTCAGTTTAGTTTAGTTTAGTTTAGTTTAGTTTAGTTTAGTTCAGTTCAGTTCAGTTCAGTTTTTTATGCCGAATAGAACAGGCCCTTAACCACTTCTACAACAAATTACTTGTATAAGATAAAGCCTGCTCAACATGGGCTAGATGGTCCAGATGGCTTCCTCGTTAGCCAAGCCACTAAAATCTGCTTGGAGACATAATCAGTTTACAAGCTTGGCATATACTACCTCGATTTCACGATACATGCACCATTTCTATATAGCAGACAGACCAAGAGTGGGGAGAGAGAGTGTTGTGATTGCATTTTAAACTCATGTGATTATGTTTTAAACGAGGTGATATATTATCAAACATCCAAAAGAGGAAAATATTGCATGTATTGTGAAAAGGGTGTAGTAGGTAATGCGTCATGCATACCAGGCAAGAAGTCATGTCGATCTGAACTCCCCACGTGGCCTATCCAAGAGGGTCATTTCCCTAAATAATGCATTTATATATTTTTTTGGGACCCCATGGTAAGATGAAGGGCCCTGCCAGACCGGAACCACTCGCAGGTTAACCTGGCCTGAGTTTGCGGGCAGACACTTTGAGAGTAGAGGGGGGGATGGGAAGGGGAAACCCTCTCCCAAAGTGTCCCTAGTGAGGACCGAACCCCCAACCTTGAGGTTGGAAGGTTCTTTCCTTAGCACTAGGCCAAACTTAGCTTGGTATAATGCATTTATATATACAAGAGCCTAGAAGTGTACCTTTTTTTTTTTTAATACTAGAGGAGTTTTTGATAAGAGAATATTCTAATACTTTTTGGTACATTTTTATAACTTAAATGCATCCCTCTAAATTTCATCATGGAGAAGTAAAGGAGGTTCCCTGAAAACTACCCTAAGGACTGTTTACGTTTATTCTCGTGTAGTTCAACCTAGCTTCGTTCAGAAAAAGAACTCTTATTGAGAAGCTCCTCAAATTTCCATCCTAGGCTACAACTAATGCTTAACTTACAACAAGAATCATAATTATAAATTCAAAAATTCTTAAGAAAATAGAACATCAATCATATTACTCCTTATCCCTTGGACTCTTCTCACGTATGGATGGGATTTGTTTCCTTGCTCACAAGTCACAACAAATATGAGATCACTAATAGTTACTATTTTATTTTAGGCCACTAAAATAGATTTCTAAGCATATTTTATGCTAAACAATGACCTAAGCATCGCCTAAGAACTTAATCGCTAAGCTCATTATTAAAATTTAATGGATATAAATCAACATGTCAAAAAGCGCACTGCACACCAAGGCGCTGAGACATAAGACGAATGGGGTTAAGCGCTTTATTGTGCTAGAAGAGTCAAATTCAAAGAGGTGCACTAGAGGCGCACAAAAAAGAGGCACGAAAAAGCACACCAAGGTGCAAAAAAGCACACCTAGGCGCACAAATTTTTTTACATCAAATGTTTTGAATCATCCCAAGTTGCGCCTAACTGAGTACGATCCCTATCGCCTCAATGCGCTTTGAGCTTTTTTAGACATTAATATAAATCACTACTCTTATTACTTTCCGAGTTAGTTCAATTTGTAATTGGATCAAAGTTAAATTAATGTATAATATAAGTATGACTAGACTCTTAGTCAGAGTAAATATAAAAAATTTCAACGAGATATACAGAATTCGCAAATTTCAACGATTGTAAAATAAAGGAATGACAAAAGCAGAAAGATCAAATATTAGCAAAATAGAGGAGATCTTGACATTGCACATATAACCTAATTATATTAGCAAAAACGAGATACACATGTGAAAGCTGTAGGATGGACATTTTGTCATAAGGATTAGGAAAGACCAACCACCAAGAACGACGCCGTGGTGGGCTGATTTCTGATGTAGGCACAGCTACAATCTACATGCTATAATCACAGAAAAGCCTCTGGCAAAATCGCATGAAATCCACTCCAAATATTTAGAAAATCTAATCAAACTTAACACAAGTAAACATCCAGAGGCGTGATAAACTATTGACAAAATAATAGTTTAACATTACCAACGAGTAACAACCATGGAGCTAATCCAAAAGCAGTGTGCATCCCAACATTGGTTGTTTGGACATTGCCAAGAAATGTCGCACCGCTAATAAGTCTGTCACACAAACAACCACAAGAAAAAATAATTCGGTCAGCATAGAAAATAATCTGATGTGGGACCCATATGGGTCATTAAGCAATTATAGCAATCATAAGTGAACACTTAACAGTAACAAAAACAATGTCTTACCAAAATTAGTGGTCTCTAGTCAGCAAGCAAGAAAACATCACAACACATTAGGCTGGAAATGCCACATGACTCATTTCATGAGCCAGAAAAGCATGTCTGCCATTTTGGCATTCAGAGGAACATTCCACCGCCTGAGGAAAAAGAATGTTTTGCCATCCTATTCACTGCATCATGGCACCATATACCCTGCAAATAAAATATCACACAGTTTTTCATCCACAAGAATAGTTTCTGGAACATCATCTTTCCTTTGCAAATTTTTCTTTTCCTTCCGGTAGAACTTTGCGTCATCAACTCTGCCATATATTTCAAGACCTCTAATGAGCACATCGTATGTTCCTGAAGCACCCCGAAATCCTCTCCTTTTTAAAGTCTCAAATGTTTCAATTCCTTTATCCGGATGTCCAGATGAGAAACAGGCACTTATTAAAGCAGTGTACAATGTAGTGGTCTTCATCTCCTCGGGGAACAAATTGAACATTTTTAAAGCAGTCTTAAACTCTCCGGCCTGACCAAGCCTAAAAATTAACGAGGAAGCCAACTGTGGTTCAGGAAACACATGTATTTTAACCATTTTCTCAACTATCGGCAAAATCCTTGAGAAATCTTTTGTTCTAAGCAGAACCCCCAGTAGTGAAAGAAATGCTTCTTTTTCAACGTTAATACCCATATCATTACAGTATTCCATGACCGAAAGAGCTGTTTCTGTCCTGCCATGGTTACAGTAAACCTTGATGACTTCAGAGACAATATCAGAGGCTAACCACATATCGTTTTGTACCATCCCAGAAAATAAGCGATCAATGGCAACTAAATTTTTCTTTCTTAATAATTCCATAAGAAGACCCTGGTCTATAATATAGTTCATATCAGATGTATTTTCTTTCCATCTACTGGATTCAATATTATCAAAGGCATCAATAGAAATATGAGGATTAACTTGTCGGAGAAGCAAATCACTCTCACCAGCCATGTTTAGAGTTTCATTTGCCTGAAGATATATAGGATACCGGAGAACAAGGGAATTTTCTTTCATATAATGAAGAATTTGAATAATTGCCCATGCTTCCCCTGCTTTGCTACATTGCTCTATCAAAATATTGCACGTAGTCTTGTCAGGTTGCACCCCAGTCTCTTGCATTTTCCTAAAAACTTCAAGAGCTGATTTGCATTTCCCTGAAACAAGTCAAAGATTGGTTTGTCATCATGTAATATTGTAATTTGTGATATCATAATTGTCCACTGGTCGTAACAAAATGACAATACACACACATGAAGCACACATATAAGCAGTTACTCAGGCATTCGTTGAAATAAATAATTCTAGTACCCTGAATTCATGGAAGACTCACAAAAAACTGTAAGAAACCTTAGTGATTCTAAACCATTGTCTATGATTCTAGATAAAAGTTCAATAGCCAAACAGCTAAGCAATTTATCATGACGAATTCTGTAAGAACTTGTTAAAGACCAGGTCTTGGGTGAGATCGTCTCACACCAACTTATTGCAAGAATTCAAAATTCACCCCAAAAAAGT
Organism: Beta lomatogona; assembly: GCA_947646795.1. Taxonomy (NCBI): domain Eukaryota; kingdom Viridiplantae; phylum Streptophyta; class Magnoliopsida; order Caryophyllales; family Amaranthaceae; genus Beta; species Beta lomatogona. The sequence continues at coordinate 11,884,942 of CANSNZ010000063.1, read as the reverse complement.
AAGAAGTCATCCCCAAAACAGAAAGTTACCCTGGTCTCACAATAAGTGAATAATAAGCTATTCACTTGTTGTGAGACCGTTTCACATGAGACCTTACCTTTGTTAAGATAAGGTAGTGACTGTTTCACACTTTCACTAGCCAAAATTTTGAGATAGATGACTTAGCACCATAACTTTGAATATGAATAGCACCAAATTCCAAATAGACATTGAGATTTTAAAATTCTATATTGTATCAGCTATAAGAACATGTCGATAGTATGACTAGCTGATCAAGAGCTGAACTGTTTGAGCAGCTTAATTCTTTCACAGCACATTCTCTAGGGAATAAATGAAATCAGCAACAATTGCAGAATGACTGAACTTAACAAATAATAACTAGAAGGCTTTGACTGGGATTTGGAAGAAGAAAGCATATTGACTTTTTCAAACAAGGGCTAACACTTTGTTTGGATAGCAATCATTGAAGGGAAAAGTAGGGGAGGAAAGGAGATGGAAAGGGAGGGGAGGGTGAGCTATTTATTCTTCTAAATCTTCCCAACATTGGAATTTGGAAGGATTTGGTTACTGAGGGAGGAAAATCAATTCTTCCAAATCGTTCCCTTACATTCCTTTTCCACCAAATTCTCCACTGAATTTCCATAATGCCTAATGCCTCTATGTTGGAAAGATTATGGAAATTCAGAGGGAAATTACTCAGTGCAAGGATATGCACATCTTAATGTCCTCAAATTAAATTCTTCGTTTATCGTTATGGTGGGTAGACTTCCATAATTTTAAAAAAAAATTCTTTTCCAATAAAATTTGGACTTTATCCATCTACCTTCAAAACCACAGGGTTTCAGAGCATCACTGAGTATATTTTAAAGGTAAGTCCAAGTTTTACTTGAAAAAGGAAAACTTTCTGCAAAGAAATGCTTGCCTGAACTACAAAATGCACTAGTGACTAGACTATGGTCGTTGTTAACATATCAGCAGCATAAATCACACAGATACCAGCATATTGTAAACAAAACATAGAAAAGAACAATCATGTATTAAGCTCACCGGAACGGATAAGATGCTCCATTAAGATTGTATAAGTATGGCGGGTAGGTTTTAGTCCAGATTCAAGCATTTCCTTGTAAATCTCAGTCGCCTCCTCAGCTCTGTTATAATCAAACAATACCTTCATATAGGCTGTATAAGAAACAACAGTTGGATGACAACAATTAATTTTCATCTCCTTCCACACGTTCACTGCTCCATCAAAATCACCACTATTAGAAAGCCAATGGAGCATCGATGTATAAGTAATGGCATCAACTTTAATCCCTTTCTCCTGCATAAGATGGAAGACATACTTCATTGAATTTATCCTCCCCGCCTCACCAAATATATCCAGCATTGTTGTGTATGTAAACTGGTCATGCTTAAAACCCTTCTGTTTTGAAGTCCAGTTGAAGAACAACCAGGCCTTCTCCATTGGTGGGTGGGATTTCAGTACTTGAGTGACTGTAAAGGAGTCCCATTTGATATGAAGCTTCTGCAGCTGTTCTTGGGCAGATATCCACGAAGTATACCTCAAAATATTCGAGATCTCTCGAACAATATCCCTCATGTATACTTTTCGATCTACATTTTTCTTATCCACTTGTTTGTCTGTTCTGCGCACCTTTTTGTGAGGTGGCTGAGATGGATATCTACACTTACTTTGTGGAAGGGAGTGCACATTTTTAGTAGAATTTTTCGTTTTCCAGCTTCCAAATTGCTGATCCCCATAAGGCCCGAAAATCTTAAACTTCCGGAAAACTCTCCCAAAGGCATAGTGCAGGGACATTAATGACAATCAACCTTGCTAGAACAAGGGGTCATGTCAACCACAGTGCTAAACAAAGCACAAAGAAACATACAATGAAACGAGGTCCAACAACAGAAGGGAAAGAAAAAAAAAAAAAGAGGTAAGTCATAGACTGGGGGCCGTTTCCAAAATCTTGCAAGAAAAAGCACCGTTCATCTGTAAAGAAAACTAAATCTAAAATCTAATTAAAACTTAGTCTGTTTGCTTGAAATTGTTTGTGATTGTTGCGCGTTTCGAGTTTTTAGTTCTCTTGCAAAGCAAATTAACTTTCAAATCACAAAATCAAACTCGCAATGATACCTATAAGGACCTTATTCCTTGGTTTCCCATTTCTCGGAGACTAGAAAATTAGAAAGAGCGGTTGATTTCATCAGCTACCCTATGTGTTCCTTACTCATAAATCTCATTATGCGCACTTGGCTTGATTTTTCAAGTATATAACAGCCCAAACAATTAATTTGATGACATAATTTCCGCTAAGTTAAATAGGTTAACAGAAAACTCAAGGAGTCTTCAAGCTATACTGTTGCAGTTATCCTATTACAATTTACAACACAACACTGTAGTCCAGGTATTCCAGAGGTCATATCTCCTCCTAACTTTTTAGCACTTAGGAAAATACAGGACAACAAGCTCAGTACTTTGATCCAAATGAAACAGAATCAAATTACATGTTTCCCAATGACCAAAAACAGAAGACGACAATCACCCCCAGAGAGATATAGAGGCAGATACTTACACTCCTGACTCCACAACATTCAGTTTTTATGATTCAACAAATATACGGAAACTATAAAATTAACATCCAACCTATAAAGCATAATCACAATTAAGAGCCTCTTTCAATAAATTAAACACCATAGGCACATTAGACAATTTCAACCAACACATGAAAATTATAGAACTCTTCACAAATAAACATCAACCTTGCCTGTATATAAGTTTCCGAGCTCAAAATCAATCGCAGCATTCTCAAAGAAACAAAATGCAGTATAAAAATCAAGAAGGTGATCCTGCCATATTGTTGAGTTGGATGCGCTACCAGTGACTTTTTAACTCCGCAAATCTACATAACCCTCCTATTCTTCAGCTAATTACTTTCAAATTTACAGCCACTCGGCATAATAATAGAACTTAGAAAAAAAAAACTATCTTTTACCAGCTAAATATTAAATACTACAAGTTGAACCAAAGAACAAAATTCCCGTTAGTTACTTACTCAGACTCGGATAAGTGTCTACTCAGATTTGGGTGTCCAGGTGTTGTCCATTTCCTAGAAATTTCTCATCTTTTTGGTTTGAGATGAAAGATCCGAGCGCCCTGTCATGTTGGACACGACCCAAATCGACATGGAGGTAAATGACAGTGTCAAAGTAACAATAAGTCAAACTATAAAATTAATTTACATATACCTTCTCCGATATCGTGAACACTACATAGTGAGTCCTCCATGTTGGTTCCCTCCCTTGAAGACTATCAAAAATATATCTCTTTCCTCCATATTTGGTGCACAACTAGAAAACTGTTGCTGAAAGTTATGATTCTCTCCCTCTGTCAGGTTTTCAAAAGATTACCTCCCTCCCTCTCCAATCACTCCCTTTACGACTTCATTTGCCTCTAATTTTCCCTACCACTTACCACTTTATCTGCCTCTATTTTTTTTTAAAAAAAACAGAGTAAAGGTACAAAATTTTCGTCTAATAATCATCATTTCCTTCTCCCTCTCTTGTACTTTTGGTGTAATAGCCTATCATAATTTCTATCTCATCACACCTCAAAAAAAAATCCTTTCATCATAGAAAGACAATCATTATGGTCAATTAACATTGTGATCCTTCTCTGATTTTAGGCAGATTTGGGTTGTTCCAGGGTGGAGTAGCTTCTAATAATGTTTACTCCAAAAAGTACACCTATTTTTTTCTCAAGAAACCTGAATTATTTTCTCTTTCCCTACTTATTCGCTCTGCAAACAAACCCCCAAGCACATACTGAACATGACTTAACAAGTGAAATCTAAAGCTACAAAGGCACGTTCTTTTTCTAAAGCCTGTGGAAATCGAAGGTGGGGGAGAGATATAAGGACAGATGGGCAAAACGAACACAAGCCAAACATTTATAGTTTAATGTTGACAATATTCTGATCCCCAAAATAGCAACATTCTATCTTTTCAGGAGGTTAGAATCATATCAAAACCAGCTTTCTAAGCTGTGACCCACCCATGAATCTGTGACATAAATAGTTCTGTTTATGAAGAAGTTTAGAGAAGACAAAAAATGAAGAAAGACAAATACTTGCAACGACAAGATGACGCATCAACTTACTAGAACCAACCGAACGAGAAGAATGAGGTCATACATCACTTGCCAACAATAGAAGGCTTAAGGCAATATAACATATACACATTATAAGAACCTAGTCCACTCCTCTACAGTAATATTTCAGTAACTTGAAACTCAATATTTCTTCATACAATCGTAATTTAAATGTTCGATACATATCGCGCAATGACAAATGCTTATACATTATTCTAATAAATATATGAATGGTTGTTCAAGTAATAACTAATAACTAGTTATCAGACCGGGCTACGCCCCGGGTAAAGAAAAATATCATCAATCAACATTATACTTTAAGATGATACTGACTAAATATCACTTGGTCTAGTGGTTAGGACTTTAGTATATAAACTTGAGGTCACGGGATCAAACCATGTACTATACAATTTCTATTTTTTTAATTGTACGTGGATTACATGGAGTAAAACTCCCTTAGGGAGAGCGCCACGTGCATCGTTCCTTGTTTATGAACGTCTTTTAATATATTAGTATAGATGCTAGCAATTCGCAAAGGCGCTAGAGAAACAAATTAAAGGTACTTTATACATGAAGCTGAATCGAAATATTTGTCGAATGTCATTTAATCTATGAAGTTCACGATGATGCAATGCAAGTGGATAATTTTATTATAATCATTCCATGTCATTAACCATATGTTAAAAGAAAATAAAGAAAAAAAATCCCTCAGAAATGCCTAGTTTCCACACTGAATGGAAAGCAAACAAGCAGGAAAACACAGTTCCTCAGAAACCATTTGCAAAATTGCAAAGGGAGCCTTGTGTTTTCGTGACAGTTGCATTTACCATTCCTTTTTCAGATTACTAAATATTATCATCACTGGGATTTCATGCAATAGTAGAAGACATGAAGTCTATGAAAAATGCATAAAAAAAATCCGTAAAATAACAAAAAGAATTAAATACAGTACCTTGCAAATGGAGATGGAGGATTTGACACACTCTTGAGTTGAGAGCTGGCATCTTAAGGTTAAGATTAAAGGGAGAAGAAAGCAAGAAGGCTAGGGTAAGAAAGTTTAGGAGTGCGAAAGTATATCTGGGTAGTGTGGCCTGTAATGTGGATAAATCTCAAAAGCCCACGAATGTGTATCCAGGATTCCAACCCTATGGGTTCGGAGCCGGTAAGAAAAAAATACATTCATTCACTCAAAGTTCAATACATTAATTCAAATATCAAACTACAATAGCTAAATAGAATGTTAATTCATTACATTACATCAATAAAAAATTACAAAAGCATCCTACGAGTTTTCATACTTTGGAAACATTTTAATACATCATCATCACTAACTTGAACAAAAAGATCCCTCTCAAGAAACGTGACTAAGCTATCATTCAATAGTTGATCACCCATACTATTCCGCAACTTGTTCTTCACATAAGTCATCGAAGAGAAGACTCGTTCCACACTTGCTGTTGCCACCGGAAGAATTAATACTAGTTTTATGAGCAAATAAACTACTCCCTCCGTCCCAAAAAGATCTGAACACTTGTTGGGACACGTAATTTAAGGTGATAAGTTGTAGTGTGGTTATCAAATGTTATTTTATTTAAAAAGTAGATGTGATAGGAGTTGGTGGGGTATTTTTTATTAGAGGAGAGAGAAAATTAGGTAGCTTTTTATTGATAAAAGGTAGAGTGTGGGCCAAAGATGTGTAGAAGAAATAATATATTAATGGTGGGACCATGCCAAAAAAAGAAGTGTTCAAACTAATTTGGGACAAACATAAAAGGAAAGTGTTCAGACTATTCTGGGATGGAGGTAGTAGTTTATAAGAATTATGCTTTTTTGTTTCAACAAGTATCATAGAAAGCTCATTAATATCCTTCACTCCTCCAAACCTTGCATCTTTCTTCATGTCATCATAAAAATATTCAAGTTCATGTCAAAGTGTTGTCATATCATTACATGGGAACTCTTTTGGATTTATTCACAATCCACAATCCACATTCATTCATTCAACATTTATTCAACATTTACAAATCACAATCCAAAGTCCACAATCCACATTCATTCATTCAACATTTAAATCTGAAATTCATAAAGCAACAAATTCATTCTATGAGCAATTGAGTATTGAATCTAAGTAATACTAACAGCTAACAAGTAACAACTCCACAATCCACAATTCCACATTCATTCATTCAAGTATTCAACATTTAAATGATTAACAAAATTACATAACTACAATTACATATTCTAATCATCTAATGTCTAAGAGACTAAAATTTGAAATAGTGAAATTCATATTTAAAATTGAAGAATTGGGCTTTACCGTTCAAACAGATGGATAGATGCGCTGATGCGGTCGCCGGAAATGTCGATGCCTCGCTGGTTCGCCGTCGCGGTGGGGAAGACGGTGGCCGTGCGCCGTCGCTGGTCAGTTCCTCGTTGGCTGGGCTCGTTGCTAGGGAGTTAGGGTTTTGGAGTTTGGGGGAAAAAATGTCGGCTGGTCAGTTGTTTTGTTGAGGGAGAAATGAGAATGGGGGGCTATAGAAGGGAAAAAAAAAAGGTGGTTCGCGGATTCGAACCTCAGACCTCCAACTCATCGCGCGCGCGCACAAGTGGAGATGCAAAACCACGGGCGCACTTGATTCTTTCATGCTTTACACTTCACGCATATAGTATATACCTAATATCTAAAATATTTTTAATTTAAAAAAAAAAAAACTGGGCAATTTTTTTCCACCCCCTAGGGTAATAGAGTATTTTGTCGGGATATACCTTATTAAATTTTTTTATGGGGATATACCTCACTAAATATTTTTGTGGGGATATACCAACCTAAATATAAGTTTTGTTAAAAGATACCAAAAACACTAATTCCGGTGAGAAAGTCAAATTTTCGGCCTTTGACTTAGTAACTTAACCCTAATTTATACCCTATAGCACAAATTCAAACCACATAGTACAATTGAAGAACACAAGAAGTAAATTGAATTGAGATTAAAGCTAAAATAAGACATCATGCCTTGTAATTGATGATTTTAGGCTGTCATTTCTTGCTAAATTGAAGAGCATTCTTTTTCAAGGTTTAAGGAGAGGGAAATGTTAAGGGAGGGGGTTGGTTATTAAGGGAAGGAATTCTTAAAAAAATTGTTAACAAAAATATTTCAATAGTATGCGCGTGGTTGAGGGGGTAAAACACAACATTTGTAGCTCACTCATGAGTTCCTATCAATTTAAGACTGGAAATTTGACTTTATCGCCGGAAATAGTGTTCTTGGTACCTTTTAACAAAACTTAAAGTTAGGTTGGTATATCCTCACAAAAAAAAATAGTGATGTATATCCCCATAAAATGCCCTATTACCCTAGTATATCCCCGTAAAAAACTCAATTTTTAATATGCCCAATGATTCCCATAACTTTTTCGGATTATCATAAATTCAAGATATTTCATCCAGATTATCCAAAAATCATAAATTGGATTAGATATTATTTTTTTGGATTGATCTGATCTAGTATCTTTGCATACCACTAATTGTGATTTGTAATTGCACTTAGAGGTAGCAAAAATTGACATGACTCGAACCGGATATGAAAAAATATGGATTAGTGTTGAATATTTTCAACCTATTTAATTGAGTGGGTCAGCACGACACGTCTTGTTAATTGACTTGGGTTAGTGTTGATGTTTCCCCAATAAAGATGACACGTTTGAACCTGTCTAAAACATTTGCTAAACAAAATTAGGATTTAAATATTAAAAACTACTCATGGTTTAACATGGGTTAGTATATCACATTTGATTTGGAATGAGGCCAGCTTGATGTGTCGTATTTATATGACACCCAAAGGGTAGGCCATTTGGTAGGTTCATTAGCAAACGTTAGGTATCCAACTTGATCACGTGGTTTATAATTTAGCTTGTGATCCAACTTGAGAAAACTTGGTATGAACAACTCGAAATTTCAATTTTTTTTTAAGGTTGAATCATGGCTTCCTTGGAAATATTGATATCATACGTACAAAAAAAACAATTGAATCTTTGTTACTATCCAAACTAGTTTCTTTCCAAGTCAAAACGCAAGCAAACCAAAAAGACCCGTTCGACTTTCACACACAATTATCACCCATTAACTGAAATGAAAAAAGAAAGAAGCTAAATATGTTCCATGATCCTCGTGCGATGAGTAATATAGAGATGGCAAGATATGATAGAAAATTTAAAAGCCAATATAACAATACTATTTTTATAGTAACAAGTTCCAATTAATGAAAAATAAAAATATACGGATTTTGGAGTATTCGTTAATTGAATACTTGACTCATAAACCAACCTTGAATATCCAGCTTATTTAAGGTCAATATATATATATATATATATATATATATATATATATATATATATATATATATATATTCAGCTTGTATTTTTACATTGATGTGGTTTTAAAATGTACCATCATGATATTGGATCGAATTTTACGAGTCTAGTGCTTTTGAGGGCTTGGGCACCCAAATAATCACCTAGAGACGAGAGATCAATCCCCACTAAGGCCCTATTCTTTTGGAATTATTTTCTGTTCAATTTTTTTCTACAATTCAGTTTCTCTCAATTCAATTTAGTTTAGATCAGATCAGTTCAGTTCAGTTTATCTCAATCCAAAAGAACGGGACCTAAGAGCACTTTATAAAAGGGGGTCCGAGGTCCCTCTATCCTTATTCCTTCATCCGACTTCACCCGAATCGAGTCGACCTATAAGACATTTCGACCCGATAGAGACTTTCATCTCACCCACCAAAAAAATGACAGCGCGCTTAGCGGGACAACGACTTTTAACGATATTGAATTGAATCTCCCATTGAATCCCATCCCTTACTCCGACGACCTTCTCCAGTTTTCATCCAAATCGCACGATTGAGGACACTTCAACACAAACAATGTCTCAATTACTCCTCCATCATCACTTTATCACCATCATCCATCAACTTAACAAGGGATACACGATAAATTAATTCTTATTCCTAATATTCAAATCAAATGGATGAATATTCTATTTGCTCAATCATGTTTAGAGGTCAAAACGACTGAGTTTTGGTCACCTTCAACTCCAAGCAAGTGGGTTGGGTCCACAGAAACCACAGTTTAGATCTTCTCACCTCGTTTATTCAACTTTTCACTCACCATCTTTTTTCTCCAGACATCTGGGCACCATGAAGTAAGTTCAAATCTAATTCACTTTTTCTTTTTCTTTTTTTATATTAGTTTGAATTTCCACTGTTTCATTTTCATTTCTGTTACTTTTCATTTTTCAAATCACATGTGTAATATAAATTGTTTTTGTTTTTGTGGGTTTTTCTTATTTAGGAAACTGTTTCACCCAGTTTGACTTTCTAAACTGCTATTAATGGCAACTAAATCTTCTCATTTTCAGTTAGTTAGTTGGGATTGAGAAACCGTTAGTTCAATGTATATTCATCAATATTTGGAAGTGTTAATAAGTTAACAGTAGCAGTATATTGGATTAATTGAATGTGATGGCTCTAAAATTAGAAAGTATTTGACATGTTTTTGAACCCAGGTATAGTAAGCTGCTTCAAGGTGCAAGAAAAAAAGGGTAGGTTACAATTTGATGTTTAATTCTTGGGTATAAGTTTAAGTTAATGTACATGAAGTTTGGTTTTCTTTTGTAAGTACCTACCCTGAAGTTTTAGTATGTAAGTAAAGGTTCCTAAATAGTAGCATCAAACATCTGACAACATATGTGAAAGTGAAATAGTACTACTAGTGTTGGACTTATAGGGGTGATGATGTGCCTGAGCCGTGACCGTGACTCCGTGAGCATGACTTACCGTAGTTCAGCTCAAATCAGGACTCTAGTGATAAGCTGCAACGAAGCAAATGATACTCCAAGTTGTAAACTTTTAGAAGTATGTTTGGTTCAGCATTTTTGGGCTCCATGAAACGGAAACAATTATATACGCCCTTTCTTCTTGTTTGGCCCAACCCCTCCTAAATAAATTACCATTACTTGGTGATGATGGACTCTCCCAGTTTGTTACATTCCCTTCCTCTCAAGTAACAAAATCCATTTCTTGGTAGTAATGTTAATTCCCTTTCCATTTCGTGGCTTGAACCAAACACTAAAAAAGGTAATGATTGTTGTTACTATTCTTCTCATCATTTTGATTCCATTCCCTTTTCCATTGCATGTCTTAAACCAAACGAGCCCTAATATAAAAAACTTTCTATAGTTGCTTATGAGCTTTTGGGTCGAGCTGAAGTATGCTTACCTTGCCTCATTAGAATCTTGATTCAAGTTTCATTTCATGCTGGCTTACTTAAGTCAAATTTTGATTTTGTGGAACTTGAGTATCTCATGAAATAGGCGTAGCTCATTATCTCTCCCGACCGAGCATACTTCTGCTCCTGGTTTACTGGTAAGAGCAACTTTGAATTCGTATTACATCTCAAAACAGATCTTTAATCCATACTCTCTTTCTGTTCTTGTAATTTTTCCTACTCTTGATTCTGAATTTGTACTGACGGTGGAGAAAATTACAGTAACATTATGTTACAAATATATGTTGTAGTCTTGTAGAAGATGTGCAGTGCTGTTTTGCACGACTCTTTGATGCTGCAGGAGCCCGGACCTTCCACTGACATCTTTCCTATTTTTCCTGCTTGGTTGAGGGCCAGTTATTATTAGCATATACTGTCATTTATTCACTCCATTTTTTTTAATCTTTTTTTTTTTTTTTTTGCGAATCTTGGAGGTACTGTGGTTGTTCAGTTATGATTTTCAACCAAGTTAAAAGTTGTTAGCTTAGTTAAGCAAAAACGGTTATCAAGTGCCTGGCTTTTGTACAAAGAGAATTGAACTGACATGATTCTGAAAAGATGCATCATTTCTGCTCCTTTTCTAAACCTGCTTATCATTGTGACAGTTATACCCTTTGGCTCTTTCTTTTCTCTAACTTTATCTTCTTACTGAAGATTATTCACTCTACAACCTGAAATTTGATTGTGATATTGTATATTGCAGGGGAAGGAAGATCTTCGGAGTTTCTCTCTCCCTCATCCTCATCAATATGGCTGCTATTATGGAACGAGCTGATGAAAATTTACTTCCTTCAGTCTACAAGGAAGTTAGTCAAGCCTTCAATGTGGGACCTGCTGACCTGGGGTATCTGACATTTATCAGAAACTTCGTGCAGGGATTGGCATCTCCTTTGGCTGGCATACTCGTTCTTCACTATGACCGTCCAACAGTACTTGCTATGGGAACCGTCTTCTGGGCAATATCGACTGCAGCAGTGGGTGCAAGCCAGCAATTTATGCAAGTTGCTTTTTGGAGGGCAATCAATGGATTTGGTCTTGCAATCGTCATACCTGCACTTCAATCATTCATAGCTGATAGCTATCTCGAAGGTGTGAGAGGGACTGGATTTGGGATGCTTAGCCTCGTTGGTAGTTTAGGTGGCATTGGAGGTGGTGTTGTGGCAACAGTCATGGCTGGTCACGAATTTTGGGGTATACCAGGATGGAGAGTTGCCTTCATCATGATGGCTTGTCTGAGTATTCTGATAGGCTTACTCGTTTTTTTATTTGTTGTTGACCCGAGAAGCTATCCTTCTCTTGAAGCTTCCGACAGGTAAACATTACATACTTGAATTCTCATTGCTAACTTCTTGACCACCTGCACCAGTGTATGTTTTACATTAATATAGCTTAGACTAGAAGCTTTCTTCATTGATTAACAAAAGTGTTAATACTCGTGTAAATAAAAAGAAACGGATTGTTTTCTTCAACAATTCCATGTCTGAATTATTTGGAGTTCAAATCCACGTAATATTTTACTTAAACGTGTCTAGGAAAATCAAATTTGATTTTGGTGAAAACACAGGCAGATGGTGAAGCTATACTTGCTATACAGGAGGCTGGTTAAAGATGCATAATAAAAAAAGATAGGCAAGTCAATGGTTCCACCTTGAGTGCTCACTGACATAAGTGCTTCATTTTCTGCAGGAACGCTTTAGTTGGGAAATATAATGGAAGTTCAGTATCCATCTGGATGGAGTCGTGGACAGCAATGAAAGCAGTTACGAAAGTTCAAACATTTCAGGTTATCGTCTTGCAGGGTCTTGTGGGTTCACTACCATGGACAGCCATGGTGTTTTTTACCATGTGGTTCGAATTAATCGGTGAGCATATATGCGGAGCAGCCAGAACTGTTCAATTTACCCATAATTTAATCTAACTACATAATCTGGAACTTTGCTCTAACAATCTTGAGAGATGGAAATCTTAATCTATAAAACCTCCGGACACGATTCCCATTGTTAGAGATGCGATAACATATCTAGCTTATTATTATCTCATTGAATCTTCATAGTATGTTATCCCTATGATTGATCATGACCACTTTCGAGTTTTTGTGTAGTAATACGGGACTTTCTTTGTTTCCTCTTCAGGGTTTAATCATAATGCTTCAGCAGCGCTCCTTAGTGTTTTTGCTCTTGGATCTTCAAGTGGTGCCCTACTTGGTGGGATGATCGCAGACAGGATGACACGTTTGTATCCTTACTCAGGCAGAATAATGTGTGCTCAATTCAGTGCATTCATGGGCATCCCGTTCTCGTGGTTTCTTCTCAAAATGATTCCTCAGTCTGTAAACAGTTGGTTCACTTATGCAACCACTCTACTTTTTATGGGACTGATCATCAGCTGGAATGGAGCTGCTGTAAATGCACCCATGTTTGCTGAGGTGGTCCCTGTTAAGCACAGGACAATGATCTATGCATTTGATCGTGCATTCGAGGGCTCCTTTTCTTCCTTTGCTGCACCCTTGGTTGGAATACTGTCAGAGAAGATATATGGGTATGATTCAAAATCTGTACATGCTGATGGATCGATGCAGGAGGCCTTTGCTTTGTCCAGAGGACTTCTTGCAATGATGGCAGTTCCTTTTGGTTTGTGCTGCTTGTTTTACTCGCCGTTGTATTTTGTATTTAAAAAGGATCGTGAGAAGGCTAGGATGGCTAGTTTAAGGGAGGAAGTAGCTCTTAGTTCAGCAATTGACAAGGAATGATCACTTTTCTGTAAAAAAATTTGAGAATGATGTTTTCTCTAATATTTTTGATACCAGTATACCACACACCAGAATACCAGATTCCACTCCAGCCGGAAAATCTCTCTTGTACTAACAGTATTTGGATTGATTAATCTCGAAGGCAAAAATCATCATCTGACGAGAGTTACTCGAATTATGCAGCTTTGTTCAACCCTGTTGCTGCACATACTGATTCTGTTCTTAGCAAATATACATTACAACGACAGATTTAGTATATTTCCATCTTCTGCCTCTTGCTTTCTCCTCTTTGTTGACATGCACTCATGTGGGACTGGCTGGCCAATGAACTACCTGAGGGTATTGCAGGTGGTGTCTTCTGTCTACTATTTTAGGGGCGTTTCAACAATTAAGGAGGCTTTGTGTAATGAAGATAAATGGGACCTTTTGATAATAACGGAGTCCAATACCAACAACAACAACGAAAAACATGTAGTATGATATGTCAATAACTACTAACTGACTAACGTAAAAAGTAGAATTTCGGCTCCTAAATTTTCGGGGCCTTGTGGGGTCGCCTATGTCGCACATGCTAAGCCCGGTTCTCCACTAGCTTTGCATTTCATTTCTCCAACTATTAATTTTTTTTTAGGGTAAGATGAATGAGGCTTATATGAGGGGATAAAGGAAATTTCTCAAATGAGTCCCATGAGGTTTGATCCCTATACCTCAGGGATATGAGGTGGGAAGCGATGCTTCTACTCCACCACCTCAACCTCTTCTCCAACTATATTGTGGAGAAGCATGCAAATGGAGGATGCAACAATTGTTTAATGTTTATTCCCTGTATTTTAAAATGGCTAAAGATAAAAATGTTGATTAATGTGTTGTATAATCATACAATCATTATGGCAAGTTAAATCCACTTACCACGTTCGGGGGTTAAGCCTTTGATATTGTCACAATAGTGTTAGGGTAGGGTTGGATGCATATCGATTTTGGTATCGAGTCGGATCAATCCAATCGGGTGGTTATCAGGTTGGGTAAACATTTGAATTTTTTATTTTAAAGTTTGAGTTTCGATAGAAGGATTTGAGGTTTAGTTGGATATAGTATGGATTATATCGGGTTATTTTATGAAATAATGTATACTTGGGACTGGTTTGACTCAAATATTATGATCAAGATTGACAAGAAATCCTTAAATTTGGCACAAACAAAGCTCGAAAATTCAGTATAAGCACAAGGGCACGACACGACCCGATATGTAGGTCATGTTGTGCTATCATGGTTGACCAATTGAATCAGACAAAATATAGGCCAAGGCCACATTCCACCTTGCCAACTCAATGACTCGAGGATGCTTTACCCCTAACGCCATCTTTATTTCGAGTCCGAGAATCGTATATCCCTAGTGCTAGGCTGGTAGGACTGTGCCTTATCAAACATCACGTTTGATCTGATTTGAATACCCAAATATCGAAAATCCAGATAGTGAATATGCGATAAAAATCGAATATGCAAATTCAAATATCCAAATCTCAAAAAATTTATCATACACCCAGGTGTACCGTAATCATGGTATACCTAAAACTATTTTTTTGCTCATTGCTCATTTGAAATTATCCAAATAAGTAAAATGTATAAAAAAAAAGGGAAAGTTTCTAATGAACAAAAATTAGTCTTGGGTGTATCATGCATATGTATACGCGGGTGTATATAATGATCTCATCCAAATTTGATCAAATCTAGTGTTTTTATAAATAAGCTTCTTAATACAAATTTCCATTTCAAGCCATCATATTCATATTCCACAACTACAATCACAGGCTCACAGCCTTAAGTGTGATGTACTGATGTGTGACAGTGTGAGGCGACCAGCACAAATCTGCGGGGGCGAACTTTCAACTAGACTGAAGTAAAACCTCTAAGATCTTCGCACATGGGATCTAAAACTAAAACCCTAACAATGGCGAAACTCTCACTCTGCTACTTCACCATTTTCTCTCTCCTCCTTTCACTCTCTACCGCTTTCGATCCAGAAAAGCCGTCGGATCGACGGATCCTCGTCATTTTGGACGATGCATCTCTCAATTCTTCGCACTCCACTTTCTTCAATTCTCTAAAATCTCGCGGTTATACCCTGGAATTCAAGCTCGCAGATGACCGCAAAATCGCTCTTCAACGTTATGGCCACTACTGGTACGATGGCCTCATTCTCTTCTCACCTTCTGCTGAGAGTAAGCTAAATTCTTCAATTCTCTTGTTTTTTTGTTTCATGTAAATTGTAAATTTGTAATGATTTGAAATTTTTCTGCGGATGTAAGATTGAAATTATGTTATTTGTGGTTTAAGGTATTGGAGATGGATCGTTGAAGTTGAAAGATGTGTTGGACTTCGTTGACTCTGGTCATGATTTGATTCTTGCTGCGAATGTCAATGCATCTGATTTCATTCGTAATATTGCTTCAGAATGTGGTGTTGATTTTGAGGATGTAAGTGAATCAGCATTCAGCAACATTATACATGATAAAAGACGTAACATTTTGGTTCTTTTTTCGTGTTAATGCATCAATATTGGATATTTTGAGAAACTCATTGTGCTGCACAATCAATTTATTCTTCGTTTAGTTTTGATGCCTCTTTTAGAAGTCTTTTAAGGTGCATGCTGCATTTCGTGGAGAATCTGAATTACAGTTTGATTTGGCATCTATGCATTGAATATGTTGAGAAGTTGATTAAAGTGCATAACTAAGGATTTATTTGGAAATTTTAATTAAGGTGCATATTATTATACTTCAAAAGTTTTAGTTTAGTTCATTTTTGTATTATTTATTGACGTTGTGAGAAACTGGTCTATTTACATCCTTGGAGTAGCATATAATTTCGCAATGGTGCGAGCTTGGCCCTTGTACGTAGTTAAGAGATTGAATGAAGTAAATAGCTATGAACCTATCTTGAATAGGAGACTTGATTATATTTTTTAGTTAATGATTTTGCTTTGAATTTCAATGGCATAGGATACATCAGCTGTAGTTATCGATCACACCAGCTATTCTGTGTCAGAAACTGATGGGGATCATTCATTGATTGCCAGTGATAGTTTTGTCAAATCTGATGTGATTCTAGGGAGAGAGAAGATTGAGGTCAGTTTCCGCCAAAAGTGCCCTTGTCTTTTTGATAAGCATGCTGCATATGCATGAACCATCGGTTGTCTCATATTTGCATTGCTTATCTGAATGTTATTGGGCTCTATTCATTAGGCTCCTGTGCTGTTTAGAGGAATTGCACACTCAATAAATGCTGCCAGTAGCCTGGTAAGTTATTCAATTTGCTTGGTATGGCTCATTATATTAACCTCAGAGCTGAGGTGTATGATATATCATTACGTTTGTTACAAGTTTTACTCTTCAATCAGGCATTGAAGGTTCTCTCAGCTTCTCCAGCAGCGTATTCTGCTAACCCAAATTCCATGGTGTCAAAGCCTCCAGTCTTGATCGGGACTTCCATCTCTCTAGTTTCTGTTGTCCAGGTTCTATTTTGCATCCTTCTCTCATTGTGTGCTCTCAATGTTTGTTTTGCACCTAAAAAGTAATATGCAAAATAATGCATTCATTTCGCTTGTGGTTGTGTATATTTGTGAATTGGCTCTTGTAAATCAAACTTCATTAGCCTGCCTTCTTCGTTGTTCCCAACATAATGTAGGTGACTCAACTCTAAGCCCTTTTATCAGTATCACGGACCAAATAGTACTGAAGCCGAGGGAACTCCAGTTTCAATGGCTATCCCTCTCAGATATTGATCTACTAACCAGCCTTTTGATTAGTCTCTATCAATTGGTTGGGTTAAGGCTGCATTAATGCTGACCTATTTAAGCCAGTGTATGGTAGTATCCATGCTACGCGCTGTTGTACTAGATGGGATAAATGGAGTAAAGATTTATATTATGTGCACTTAAATACTTAATTGCTCCAATCTCTCTGTACCTTATAATATTATGGGAACTTAATTGCTCCAATCTCTCTGTACCTCTTAAAATTATATGCGCTGAATTGCTGGAGTCTCTCTGTAACTTTCTGTATTATGCTGGCTACATGGTATGCAAATTGTTTTCTATTTTTTAGGAACTACATTAGTAGATTTCTGCATCAGTGCTTCTTGAGTATGTAACTCAAATGCTTTTTGGAAGATGTTCCATAGCAGTTGGACTTGTAAACATTTTGTTACCTGTATCCAGTATGGAATTGTATGTCCTAATGTAAGTGTTTAACATTATATTGAGCAGTCCTGAACAAATTGCATATGTATGGGTCAATTAATGTAAAAGCTGGGTAAGCATGGCATTACCCCCCTGGTCTTCCCAATCAATTATCAAATTAAGAAGCCCAATTATCAAAGTGGTTGGGATATAATGGAATTGATACTAAATACTAACACTTCCAATACTTTCAACTGGGAGTGTGTGGGTGGGGAAATAAAGAACCTATGTGGTGAACAGAGATAAAGAAGGAGCTTATGTGATATCACAAGAAATAGAGAGGGCCTACAAGCAAAACAAGTAACCTTACAAGTATTATGAAACTTCCCAAAAGGGATAGTGTTCCAAAACAAACAAAGGAAGTATAAAACTACTAGAAGAAGATTAAAGATATAGTTCTAGAAACTAGGTTCAAGACTTTTCCAATTATTTTTGTTATAAGCTACTTGCTAGGTGAACATTATACATTCATTCACGATGAGTGAATTTCTTCAAAGGAGGTATACTAATACATGTTTTTTTTCCGGATATTGTGGTGCATGATGTTTGCGGATGATGGGACTAGGGATGATATTAATACTACTCTGGATCGATGGAGGCAAACATTAGAATCTCGAAGGTTTAGGCAAAGTCGAAGCAAAATAGAGTATATGTTTTGTGATTTTAGTAATGAGAAGGAGAAAATTGAGGATTTGGTAACATAAGATAGAAGGGAGTTACCCATTATTGAGCTTTTTGAATACTTGGGGTCGATATTACACAAATTTGAGGAATATTGCCCAAGAAGTGTGTAATAGCCACCCCCAAAGACACAATTATTCTATTCTTAATTTATTTTGAAGATATATATATATATATATATATATATATATATATATATATATATATATATATATATATATATATATATATATATAAGTGAGTTCATATGAGAATGCATACTTACATGAGAAATGAGAATGGATTTTACGCGCTATAACTCTAATAAACAAGTGATGTAACTCCAATGAAAAAGTGATGTAACTCCAATAAGAAAATATTAGAAGAAAAAAATTCAAAAAAAAATTTTTTTGGGCTTAGTTTTTTTTCGGAGGTATAACTCTAATGAACAAGTGTTGTAACTCTAATCCAATCGTGTGATTGAGATTCATTATCATTTCTCATGTAAGGAGCATTCTCATGTGATCTTGCCCCCTATATATATATATATATATATATATATATATATATATATATATATATATATAGGTAAAGAGATGAGGTGTTTATGGTACACCATGACTTATGTTATGTACTTGTACCTTTGTTTATTTTAATCGAGAAGTTAGAGGAGAAAGTATTTTAGAATTGGAGATGGAGGATTATTTTTGGGAATATAGCGAGTCGTATTCGGGAAGTTATAAAAGGAAAACAAAGAAACTAGTATATGAGGTTGGTGGGACAAACAAGAGACAAGTTTAATCTACTTTTGGGAGGTTAGGAAAAAAGAAAGTTGAAAAAAAAAAAAAAAAGAAATTTAGCTACCTAATGTATCCCCCCCCCACAATCTCACCTTAAAAACCCCTCATATACCCCCTCCCCAAACATTCCTTTTAACCCGTCAAACCCCAAAAACAAAAAAGAGAGAGTATTAAGAGAAAGGGAAAGGAGGAAAGAGAAAGAAAAAAGGGAAGAGGCTAAGGTTGTGACCCTTCTTTCTCTCTTCAAATTCTTACCTATTTTTGTACCAAATCTTACATGCA
This sequence comes from Beta lomatogona, assembly GCA_947646795.1. Lineage (NCBI taxonomy): Eukaryota > Viridiplantae > Streptophyta > Magnoliopsida > Caryophyllales > Amaranthaceae > Beta > Beta lomatogona. The sequence goes on along the minus strand of CANSNZ010000063.1, from coordinate 11,865,731 downwards.
AACTCACTATAGTTTTCCTTGATGTGTATAATAGGTATTACTAAAGAATATTTTCAAGGAGTGGAAGAACACCCCCCAAATTCGAGCCTAAAAATGTGAAGGTAAGCTGATTTTTTTTTGGAAAAAAAGAAATTTTTTGTTCTTGATATATTGTGTGGGTAAGATGAAGTAACTAGTATGAGTTCTCTGGGATTTAGGAAGGTTCGAAATTCTGCATTTTAGAGGAAGAATAGCTAGTTTGAGCAAAGGATTAAGGTATACAAGTTCAACTTATTTTTGGGTTTTCCGGATGTGTTATTTGACGTTTGTGGAAAGAAATTTGTACATGCATGTATGGTGGTTGAAGTTATAGGTATTATGTGTAATAAGTTTTGCCTACAATATGATTTTTATTTGTTTAATTATAGGCAAAACTTATCACACATAATACTTATAATTTCTACCACCATACATGCATGTACAAATTCCTTTCCACAAACTCAAATAACTCATTTGGAAAACCCAAAAATAAGTTGAATTTTAGTACCTTAATCTTTTGCTCACACTAGCTCTTCGTCCTCCATAATGCGAATTTCAAACCTTCCTAGATCCCAAAGAACTCGTATTAGTTACTTCATCTTACCCACATAAGATATCAAGAACAAAATTTCCTCTTTTCAAAAAAGAAAAATTCAGCTTACCTTTGCTTTTTTAGGCTCGAACTAGTGAGTGTCCCGGTGATGCCTCGAGTTGTTGCTTTTCGTAATTTTTTGTCTAATGAGGAAAAATTGACATGATAAGTAATTGCATGATAGTTTGAAAGATAAACCCTTAAATAAAAGTTTGGGGATGAAAGTAATAACTTAAATTTCTATAAGGAATTGTTGGATTCATGGTCAAGCTTTCACTTTTCATTTCAAAGGTCACGTGTTCGATACCTTGTAACTACACAACATTATTTTTTTAATTGAGGGTTTGACTTGGATATAAATCCTTTGCATTAGAGCCTTAGAAGAGAGTGCCACGTGGCACACAAACTTTCTTAGGAACACCTTTTAATATATTAGTATAGATTTGGGGTGTTCTTCCACTCCTTGAAAATTTTCTTTAGTAATACCTAGTATACACATCAAGGAAAACTATGGTGAGTTTGCATGTAAGATTTGGTAGAAAAATAGGTAAGAATTTGAAGAGAGATTTTTTTGGGGGGGTGTTTCACGGTGGCTGCACAACCTTAACCTCTTCCTTCTCTTTTTCATTCTATTTCCTCCTTACTTTTTCTTTCTTAATACTCTCTCTAGGTTGTTTAGAGGAGGAGGGGGGTAATTAGGGTTATTAATGGGGTAATTCACTTGGGTAGCTAATTTTTTTTCTTAATTGTCTACTCTTTTTTTTTTTTTTCTCCTGACCTCCCAACAACTCTTAATTTACAATTCTTGAATTTATCCTACTTGCATCATTTTATTCAACCTTGTTCCTCCTTTTTTTGGTTTACTCAAGAGGATTTTAAACTTGTCTCTTGTTTGTTCCACCAACCTCATATACTAGTTTTACTGTTTTCCTTTTATAATTTCCTGAACACGACTCTCACTGTATTCCCAAAAATGATCTTGCATCTCCAATTATGATACTTTTTACTCTAGCTTCTCGATTAAAATAAACAAATGTACAAGTACATAACATAAGTCATGATGTACCATAAACAGATGAGAAACTTTACCTATCTTTACTACCTATGTAATAATAATATATTTATAACTTTAAAAAAAAATAAGAATAGTATAATCATATCTTTGGGGGTGGCTATTACAACGTGACTTATAGGATTTAATCATGGTGGCTTAAGTGGAGAGTGGCAACTTTAATTTTTTGTGACAGTAGTTTACCGGAAGGAACATTTCATAGGACGTCTATTAGACCAATGTTTTATATGGATTATAGTATTGGGCTTTTTTAGGAAAGATTTTATTTGGAAAGTGGGGATAGCAAAGATGCGCATGTTGAAAAGATATGCGGATGAGGGTTGAAGTTGCATACATTGAGGATAAGATAAGATACAATATGTTGGCGTTGGTTTTGGGTGTTTGAGATGTCGTTTAAAGGATACACTTGGTTAAGGTAAGTGGAAGGTTTGGGATGAAATATATAAAAAGTTGAGGTAGGTCAATGATGATTTGGATAGAGTGCGTTAGAACGATATGGAGAAATTAGGTTTACTTAGCATGTTGCACTTGATATAAATGAATGGAGATACATATCCGACGTCTATGTATAATCGTAGATAAAATCTTGACTCATGTGGTTGACTCCATTTTAAATTTTTATATAGTTTTAAGTTTTTGACACGCTTCTTGATGGAGTATTTGACTTGGCTTAAGTCCAAATCCAACCCGAAATTTGTGCGTAATCCAAACCAATCTAAACTGATTTTGGCCCTTTTCGGATCCAAATCGATAAAATTGAATCGTTGAACTTGCTTACCTATTAGACTTAATGTACCTAATACTACTACTCCCTCCGTTTCATTTTAATTTACTCACTTCACTTTGGGGGAGAACTAAGGAGAAAGTACAAAAGTATGAGAGATAAACTGAAAAGGTGGAGAGAGAAACTGAAAAGTGAGAGAGAGAAAGTAAAAAGTGGGATAAAAATATTAAAAAGTGGATGGCATGGATGGAAAAAGAGGAGAAAGTAGATGTGACATGTTACCTAAAATAGAAAAAGCAACAGTGTGTAGATTAAAAAGAAACAGACCAAAAAGGAAAGTGTGTAGGTTAAAAAGAAACGGAGGGAGTAGTATATCATAACAGACTACATATGTTAATATTAAAAATTATGAGCCTTGCGAACCCCATAGCTTGGTGCACAAACACATCAAGATAGTATCCAGTATAGAACAATCACAACAATATCTGATCTACATCAGCCCTATTTAGAACCAAAATTATTTAGGGTTGGCTGCAATGCCGCAATTGCAAGTTTATGCTAAATTAAACTAAGAAAAAATTTAAATCCAAATTGCTTGGTTCATATCAATATGGACTTTACTTTTTGTCCAGATAACATACACCCCTAAAATTATGTAGAATATGTAAATTTTCTAGGAAACATATATCCAGTTAAATCTTGCGTCTACAAATGTGATCTTAAATTCATAACATTTACCATTAACTCATCGAAAACAATGAAATTCACATAAAAGCCGCATTGTATATTTCTTATACTCCCTCCGTCAATCAAAATTAATTGTCCAGTCAGGTTTGGACACGCATATTCAGAGTAGATTTTAGGGGAGTACAGGTGTATAAGGTGGATAGAGTATAAGTATGAATAAAAAATAATTGATTAAGAAAGAGAGTTACTGGAGGCTCCTACATTTAGAAGGAGTGTGAAAGTGAGGTAGTTAGTGGAGGGACTCACATCATATGGGTTGTGTGGGGGTGAATTTTCCGTTAAAAGTAATTGGACAATTATTTATGAACTGGCCAAAATATTATATGGACACTTATTTGAGGACGGAGGGAGATGGCATTTAGTATTCCCACTGATTAGTATTCCATTTTTCACTATTGCTACTAATTTAATATTGTAAACATCAAATGGATCAGCCGGATTAATTGTATGAAATCAAATTCAAGATTATCAAATGGCAATAGTCATAAACAAACTCACATAAATAATTCAATTTAATGAAAGTAATGTCTACAATCTGTACTTGAACAAAAATAATATTGCTGGATACTTCTATTAATTCTCAACAACACGACTCTTCGACAATGAAAATTAAGAATTGACATATTTTAAAGAAAAACCAACAATTGAATGTAGTGGAGAAGTGAGAACAGGAAGAACAGAACTCCTCAAACTACGCCTGGTAGACTCATCATAAACTTTAGTCTAGATATCTTGCTGCTATGTGTTTTCTGGTGTTTTATGTTTTTCTTGGCTGCTTCTTTATTTTCTTTTGTGTTTGATTTCCCTCTTTCGGTTACATCTGGCTGTGTCATTTTCCTTTTTCCCGTAAAACATGCTCTTCTATTTCTGTGCTGTCCTCAATTTCCATTTAAGTGCGACCGGGAAAATGATCTATGTGTTTTTTTCTTTAAATTATCTTTGCTGTTACTTTACTACTGTCGTGCTGTGCTGCAGTTCTATGCTGATCTTCTTTTTCCTTGTTTAGTTTTTGTTGTTTTTTTCTGGTGGTGGTTTTATCAAGGGAGTTGATTCTCTGATTTTACCCATTTGTAAATTTATGACAAAACCCGAGGCCACAAAATTCTTGTGCATGTGTTTGTTGTGTGGGCTGCTTGTGTAATGGTGCTTTATCTTTCACGCTGAGGTTGCTCTTTCACGCCTGACATTGTAAATTCCTATAATAAAAATAATTTAAACTAACAAAAATTACAGTTAAGTATATAAGAGGGGGGTAAAACATATACATTATGTACTTGTCGAATATTCGAGGCCAATAATGTTCTCTATATCTTCAGGTAATATTTATAAGCTGTTGAGTGACAAATGACAATTTATCCCTCAAAAAAAAAAAAATGTGGTTGCACATGGCAAGAATTCTTTTGTTCTTTTTGCTGTTGTGGGCGTAACTAATCCAGTGCATTTCGTTGCTTTAATTTATTCCTTGAGATGCACCTTTTTCAACAGCTTTTAAAGTTAAGCAAAATCTAAGTCTGAACACAAAACTTGCAGGCTAGAAACAATGCTCGAGTCCTGATTTCTGGCTCTTTAGATATGTTTAGTAACCGGTATGTGCTTTTTTCTGCAGCTCATGACCCTTCTTTTTTATTTTAATTTTTCTGATTTTGAGTGTAATTTTCCCTATGTGATAAAATTTATTACTGGGATACAGATTTTTCAGGTCAAGTGTCCAAAAAGCTGGGACCTCAATTAAGTAAGTCCTGATCTATGTTTTACATATTGCTTGCTGAACCCGTAGTTCTCTCTTTTCTTCATTTGTCAGACTACTTCCAATGAAGGCATCAGTGATGAATTTATTGAGAAATCTGAAAGAATGTACAATAATATTAGTCTAATTATACTTGCTGTATGATCACCTCTAATTATTTGTAATGGGTAGTGGCTGGAGCATTGATGAAATAAACAGCAATGAAGATAAAGAAAACTATAAAATTTATGATTTGAAGGAACTTCGAGCCAAGCACATGTGCATGAGATTAAGAAACATATGGTGTTTATATTGATAGATGAAGTAGGGAACAGAGGAACTCTTCTTAATAGTCCACTCTGCTATAAATTTCGTTGTATCTGTTTCTGTCGAGAACAAGCACGATGAGATGTATAGGGGTGTTGTTGGTCGTGATGTCGAGCTTGTGGTCTTGTGGATGATAATCTGCACAATGTAGGTTAACCTGCACAACAAGCAAACTAACCTTGGTGCGTTTTTTAGGAAACCCTCTGATGTAAAAGTCAGGTAGATGAGCTTAAACAAGTATGGATTATAAGAGTCTGTGAGTGTTTAAATGATGTTGAAAGTATCTTTGTATGAGAGTTCCATGAAGGTATTTATAGTGGAAGTATCTCGATGACGAGGCATGGGCCTAAGTCATGATCCAATTGTCCTTCCTTTGGGGCTTCGGTCCAAGAGGAAGCCTTTGTAAGACACTAGAAAATTTGCTTCATGGTGAGTTTTATAAGTTGCGGGCCCGAATGGACTAAATCCTTTGCGCCATGGTCCAGACTCCAGGTCTAAGCCCCAACAATATCTTCATTTCGCAATATGAGGTGACTTTTGTGAAGTTTAGCTGTCCCTTGTTTAATGTATCACTTGGAGATGTCTAGTTTATTTAATTTTTGTCCGTAAAAAGAATCCAATAAAATGAGTGACGTGGAGATAAAATATTTGATTTTTTCCTGCATCTCATTTTCTGTTATGCACAAGAAATCTTATGTCATACATAATATCCATTGTAGGATTATTGCTAAAATGGGTTACTATGACATTGTTTGATGATCATCTTTTAAACTTTGTTAGTATAAGAGGAAATGGAGAGAAAGGGAGGGAGAGGGAGGGATCCATTTCCCTCCCTCTTTAATGAACACCATCCCACCAAAATTGTAGAGATTTGGAGGGAAAATGAAGCTCCAACTCCGCCTCCCCTTCCTCTTTCCCTTCCCTTCCCTTGCATATTGCTATCCAAACAAAGTTTTAGTGTGCATGGAGTCAGAACCGACCGAAACCTTTACTTTCTGCTTTAGTAGCTCTAAATGATGGATGGATTGTATATATAATTTTCCTATGTTGCTCGGACTCTTCATTTCACCTCAAGTACCCGTATCAGATCCTCGACACTCGGACATGGATGAGACACTTGGACACTTCATTTTGGGCCAAAAAATTGAAATAGTTCCAAGTGTCGTGCATGGGTACCCGAGTCCGAGCAACATAGTCATTTTCTAGGAAAAGAAGTTTCGAGGAGTAAGGTGCTTTCTTATCAGGATATGAAATGTGCGAAACGCTGTCCTTATCCTTTATTCTTACTACTTATAGATGCAATGATCCCCGCTGTCATCTTGTTTGTCGCTGTTCTAAATGCTGCTTGAATTAGAGCACATTAGGTTGGGTTTCAGCCTTTATCTACATGGTCTTGGTTGCATAATATAAGAATGCAATTTTTTTTTTCTAGTTTGTCATATGCTTAATTTGCTTCAAATACAAGTCTTATAATCTGTTTTCATGTGTCAAATATAAAAATTGAGTTCCATGCTACAGGTATGAAAAATCTGGTAATGAACAATTCTTGATGGAGTTAAGTAAATGGATGTTCCATGAGAGGGGTCATCTAAAGGTAGGCCTTGCTTTTCTCTGTCATGGCTAATGAATTGATCATTTGCTTAAATATTCTTGTCTTTATCTTGAGGCAATATTGGCTCTTAATACAGGCTGTCAATGTCAGACATCATAAACTTGGGGAAACAAATGAACCTTCCATCTATCGCATCAACGATGACCTGGTAATGGCTTTACTAGTTATTTTATCTGAACTGGCTGAGAGGGAACCAATGAGTTCTCACAATGTTGACATCATCTTAGGAATACTCTGTTGAGATGTACGAGTGGTCTGGTACTAGCTGGGAGCCCTATGTAGCAGATGACGTGCAATTGCAGTTCTACATGATGAGCCCCTATGTATTGAAGACCTTATCTAATGATAAGAAGGTAACCTCAAGAATAATACTCATCTTTGTTAGACGTTATCTTTTGCTTTCTTTTTGCTGGTCAAATTGAATTTTCATTTATTGGCTCTTTTTCCCCCCGGTCAGCAGGGCTTATATCATACATCATTCAAAGTTCCTGATGTTTATGGGGTTTTCCAGTTCAAGATTGAGTATCAGAGACTTGGTTATACAAGCTTATCTCTTTCAAAACAGGTAATCACCCTTTGGTGATCTGATTGAGATTAAATTTCATATGTCATTGTTATGATAGTGATCTGGACGAATGTCATCTGATGTATCTTTTTATACTAATCTTAGCATCACGTTATTTTAGTGGCTATATGGGTGGTTGTTTTCTTGTGAAATATGGACTGGTCTAGGCGTTTAGCTTTAAATGCGATGGTAAATAAATTCAATCTATGAAGTGATGCTTTGTCAAGTTGTCTTTGGTCTAGAGAAGGTTACGCAGGAATCATTTCTTTAGTTATCATTTTATCAACCGTCAGTTCATTGTTCAGCTATCCTGTATCTGAGCATGATCAGTCATTCGTGATTTCTAGTGCTGATTCAATCGAAAGTGACTCAAATATTTTGAACTGCAGATTCCAGTGCGGCCATACAACCACAATGAATATGAAAGATTTATACCGGTGGCTTTTCCATACTACGGAGCTTCATTTTCAACGGTACCCTCAAAGCTCCTTTGCATGCTCTATTGTCTAAGTTTTTAAGTAGATGCCAATTTTTGAAGTGAAATTGATTGCACAACTTCTAATGTTGCAGATGGCTGGCTTCTTTGTCTTCAGTATTCTTTACCTGTACCATAAGTAGAGCTCTTTCTCCAGGCTATGTCATTAGGGCTATTATCTTAACATGAATACAGTCTGTGCTGCGGCCTGCGAGGATCAATTCATGGTTCTGTGACCCTCATTATCTGATGCTTTGCAACGTTCATAGTTACCATGATACATTTTGGCTATATAAGAAGCGATCAGTGGCCTATATGCATTAAAGATCAGAAAACCAGATTATGTTAGCAAAGGTACTTTATTTTCTTTTCTTTTTTCTTTTTTTCTTTTTGGGGATAGAATTAGACAAAGTATTTAGCTAATCAAAGCAACTTTACAGATACCCGGTGAAAGAGACTGATGTTTGTGGAAACTCTTCCCCTCATATTTTTTTTCTGTCCTTTTTTTGGGGAGACAATATTTCAACAAATGCATACTAATTATTCTGAAATTTTCGCTACACAACTAAAATGTGTAACTCTTGCAAGTTATAGCTGACTTGTCGAATTTGTATTAGAAACTATCGCATGTGTTCCTCATGCAAGTCAAAGCAGAGTTTGTGGAATTGCTATTATAAGTCATGACGACATAAATGCTTGGGTCTTATGATGCTTAAGTGTAAAGTGTTCATATGGTATGTTCGGATGTTCCTAATGAGATTGCACCATTCTTTAGGAACTTTTACCCAATGATTTCACATCCTAATTGTTTGACATCTCTAAACTTGTGGTTAATTATAATGACAAAAAAAATATTTTTTCAAGGGGAACAAATCGATTGGATAAGAAACGATATCTTGTGATTTCAGCGAGAATAAAGAAATTATTAATTTTAAAACATCTAACTGGAAGAACATTGGCTAGTACAAATTTTTTATCTATTTCTACCTATTCGCATTCTACAGTTCTTGTATTTTCTCTTGTTTGGATATGACACTGGAAAAGGGAAGGGAAAATAATTGAAGGAGTTCACTCTTTCTCTACCATCACCTCTCTTTCTATTCCCTCGTTTTTCCCCCTTTCCTCCCCTTCGGCTAATACTTACAAAACATACTCTTCCTCTGTTAATAAATCACATGTCTCCACTTAAGGTTTGGAAAGAAAATTCTCTCCTTCACCTCTCTTTTCTTTCCTCTTTTTTCCATAACAAATGTTTTATTTTATTTTAGTATTTATTTGGGAATAATGCTTATAGAAGTTGGGAAAGTAATGGTGCTGAAAGATGATATTGATGTGATAAATGACTAAATGTGTTGTTATGTTTAATTTAAAAGGTTATCACATTCAAGATTTTTGTCAAGTAAAGGTAGCCACCATCCACAAGGATTTGTGATTTCAGAAAATAAATTAATAGAAAATATGCTATGAAGGAAGATTTTTGTTCATCCTCAACTAGTGATCTCGCTGAATGACAAACAAATCAATCTCGAGAATGTCAACTTATTTGTAAGATTATGTAACTTCAGTATCGTAGTTTCCTTTTCTAGGTGAAAAATCTCTATGATTTTACGTGTAAAATACTCTTTTTTTGTTAGGGGCTATATGTAATTGAGTAGAATTTCTTATCCTATCTTAAAGGATATCATTCATGATTATATATGGAAGGAAGTTGAGCTGAGTAGAGTAGATGGCTGCACGAGCTGGATTTATTGAAAATTCCCCCTTAAAAAAAGTAACAATCAGAAAAACTGCACACTTGTGGCATGCAATTAACCACTAGAACTCCCACTTTTTGCAAACATATAATACTTTTTGTGTCACCAAAGTAAAAAGAAGAATCTTGTCTAGACCTCAAGACGTACAATGTTTTTAGTCTAGTATTTGGGGCCATACACTTGAGACTTGAGAGTAAGGGGAAAGGTGGACTTAGGAGAATCCCTATCTCAAGTACTGTAGTTGGAAGAATTTCCAACCAACTGCATCAATCAAGCTTGGTTATCATACTATTACCTCAATATATCATAGTATTATTATTCTTATGTGATTCTGTGACTGTGACCTCAAAAAATAAGTGCGTAATATAAGGGTCTATTCTCCCAACTTATTTTCATTTCGATCTTGTTCAATCTCGGTTCGGTTCGGGTTTGTTTAAATGATAATCAATACTATTAATTAGTTATAATTTAATTTAGTTCAGTTCAGTTGTTTTATGCCGAAGAAAACAGGCCATAAAAGGGAAAAAAAAAATGCATAAAGTGCTACTACATAATTGAAAATCCTATCCTGTGCCAAATGCCAATCTACAAGTGTGCCATTAGGCATGAACAGGCATATTTGGGTAGTGGATTAAATTTTTGATAACATCCACCTTCCTCTCTATCCTTTTCTTTTTCACCCATTTTCTTTTGTCAACAATCAATTTGAAATACGGCATTTCCTTAATTGCACTCTTTAAATTTGAATCAATAATCTTTTCCATTTTCATACTAATTACATTCACACCCAGAATTTTCGATTTCTATATAATTGACCAAGTTGAGAAACTTATCTCTCTGCTCTGTTATTTATTACAAAAATGAGCAGCACTAGTAGCACACTCAATCTGGGAAATTCCGTTCTTCAAACATGTTCTTTTTACAGGGCTAATTTCAGATCTAGATCTTCCATTTCACCTTTCAAGAATAATAATAATGGCAGCAGCACTTTATGCCCTCCTTTTTCTACTCCATTTTCTCTCTCCTCGAGAAAAACCCCCAAAATGTTGTCCCCAATTTCTGCTGTCCTCACAAAACAAGAAACTGCAATAGACCCACCTGAAAACAAGAATTCCCCAGAAATCCCAACCTTCAATTTCGAGGCGTATATGGTTGGAAAGGCCAAATCTGTGAATAAAGCTTTGGATATGGCTGTTACCCTAAAATACCCAGAAAAAATTCATGAGGCTATGAGATACTCTCTCCTCGCAGGAGGAAAGAGGGTGCGCCCAGTTCTTTGCATCGCCGCCTGCGAGCTCGTAGGCGGCGATGAATCTGCGGCAATTGCTGCCGCTTGTGCTGTGGAGATGATCCACACTATGTCTTTAATCCATGATGATCTCCCCTGCATGGACAACGACGACCTCCGCAGGGGAAAACCCACCAACCACAAAGTGTTTGGTGAGGATGTCGCTGTCCTTGCAGGGGACTCACTCCTGGCCTTCGCCTTCGAGCACCTGGCTACGGCCACCCCGCTAGGCCAGGTCTCCCCCGGGCGGATAGTCCGGGCTATTGGAGAACTGGCCCAGGTTATTGGGGCTGAGGGGCTCGTGGCAGGCCAGGTTGTCGACATCGACTCCGAAGGTGCAGTCGATGTCGGCCTCGAGCAGCTTGAGTTTATTCACATTCATAAAACTGCTAAGCTGCTCGAGGGGTCGGTTGTGCTTGGAGCTATTATTGGGGGTGCGACCGATGAAGAGGTCGAAAAGCTTAGGAAATTTGCGACGGGGATTGGATTGTTGTTTCAAGTTGTGGATGATATCTTGGATGTTACTAAATCGTCCGAGGAGTTGGGGAAGACAGCAGGGAAAGACTTGGTGGCAGATAAGGTTACATTTCCTAAATTGATGGGGATTGAGAAGTCAAGAGAGTATGCTAAGAGGTTGAATAAAGAGGCTAAACAACAACTTTCTGAGTTTGATCAAGAGAAGGCTAAACCCTTGATTGCTCTTGCTGATTATATTGCTTACAGGCAGAATTGAATGAATGATTTGGGTGTCATTCTTGGAACACATTTGTATAACATAATTGTTGTTGTCATTATATTAGCATTACAGTTGTAGTAATTTAATTGTAATTGGTTTAGAGAGAGCAACACATTTATCCTCAATTTTAGGATACATCTGGTATGAAATTAGCCCAATTTATAAGCATTTGGTGCTTCCATAATAATTTAAGTATACTGGGTTGTGCTAATTGAAAAGTCTTCATTGCTTTCCTCCAAAAAGAACAAATAGTCTTCATTGGTTGTTGCTACTTTTAACAAATTTCCCATGTAGCTCTTCATTTTCACTGGTGACTATAAAAAAACCAAAAACTGGTCATTGGTGGATCTGTCGTTTCAGGACGAACTGCAGATGCGCTTAACTGCTAATCAGTTGAATATAATAGTGTTCTGGTCGTGCAATATTATGGGACAATTGTGCTGAAGGGATCCTACATTTTGGAGTTGGTAGTTGCTACGCGATCATTTGTGTTGACAATCTTTGAGCCGCGACCTACGTTATTGAGAGAATTGTGAACCTAACCTGAACCAAAACGGGAAGTACATGATTTGGCTGGATTTGGCTATAATCTACATATATATTCTTATAAGGTAAGATGAAATCTTGTCTATAATCTATATATCATATTTAGTCTTGGACTATTTTTTCAGTGTTAGTGTATTTTAACACGAAGAGGCATTCTGGATCAACGTATTGTGAACAACCACGCGTAGGCCATAATCTAGGGTCCTAAATAAAATTTACTCGTGTTGTTTGCAATATACACAAAGGAAAGTCTTTTGGGTCAATGGTAAGTAGTGTTGGGCCCAACGCATTGTTAGCAATCAACACAGTGTGAATGTCTACACATTTTGTCTTTCTGGACATAAAGCAAGTTCGTGCCAATTACTCCCTTCGTTTTCTTTTGTTGTTTCTGTATTCCCCATTGAGAAATTTCAATATGCTGTTCCAATTTTGAATCTTTCCATACATAGTGTAAGTTTATGGCCTATATTCTCCATCAGTTTTAAAATGCAATGTGTTTACACTATTCATTAGTTATATTTTACTCTTTTATCCCTCAAACTTTTTCTCATTGTTTGCCTAACATAGAGTAACTCAAAGGGTTAGAATAATTACTTTTAATTAGTTTTATTTTATACAGAATAGTGGAATCTTCCCCATTTTTAAGTTGTATTGGTTTTTTCCCCGATAAAAAATAGAAATAACGAAAGAAAACGAAGAGAGTATTGCACAATTTTTAATTTTCCTTTCACGTAAGCTCTATTATGTCTTAAATTTTTTCTAGGATCTTTAACCATCTCTACTCTTCCATCCAAAATTTTCAACAATCATTAGCAATCCTAAATTCGAATTAACTAGCAACCTCCCTAGAGAAGTTGAAGAGATGAGTAGACAATTCCCTTTAACTTCACCATGATTTTGTTAGCAATATTTTAGTAGATTTTTGTTTTAAAAAAAGAATGTTATATCTGTTTTAAACTATGAATCAAGGGTCCAATTCAGAGTAATTGCACAAGGCTCTCTTTACCTTTGTCCTTCTCCTGTTTAACTCAACCTGAAATGGAACCAAAATTAAACCCAACACTTGATAATATATTTAGAGGATTGAGGAACCCTTAGTAGAATGGTGAGTGGTGACAATATCACGCATTCTCCAAGCGTGGGATAGTTTTCGGATTGTAAAGTTGCCACCACACTCCTTGACCAGGAAGCAACCCAAACTAATATGTATGCGAATGTTTTACGAATTTGCAGGGAATTAGGCAAGTCTTTTGAGCAGCTCAAGCTCATGCACTGTAGCAGGGATCTCAACAAGGTTGCGGACCTTTTAGCTAGTAATTGTAGTAGGAATGAAGACCCGATGGTTTGTAACAATGTAGCTACGTTTTTCAATTCCCCCCCTAGCTATTGCAACGAGATTTATCTCGCGGAATGTATTAGTAGCCCGGAGGTGGCTAACTATTTAAACTCTTCTATAACTCTTATTTAAGTTTCTATGCAATCCATTTTCACCAAAAAAAAAAAATATCACGCATTCACGCTCCTCTTAATTCCAGAAGTTAGAATAATTAATCGGCATGCTAAAATGCTATTAAGAGAATTGAAAATGGTTGATTGTCTTAAAAGCACGTTTCGGGAACTGGTTGTTAAAAGAATAGGAATTGAAAAAAAAAAAAAACGCCGTTGCCGGGGATCGAACCCGGGTCACCCGCGTGACAGGCGGGAATACTTACCACTATACTACAACGACCTTGCTGATGGTATATTCTTCTTCAATTAAATTATGAATTTACAACTAATAAGCAGGAATAATCTCCGATTCTTCGTGAATGACGAGAGAAGCAGCAACCTGCAGCCACACCTCTCAGTCAACCATTCATCTAAAGATTTTCTTCATCAATATCTCCATTTTTGCATTTCTTTTTACACTATTAAATTACACTTCTTGCAACTTTCCTACCCAAAAAAAACCACACTTAGTCACCCTACTTTGAATATTCTAATTCATTTCCCCACTTTCAACTTTTTTAACACATCCTTGACTGACTCACAATCAACACCCAAACCTTTGAAAAGTCTCCCATCTTAATTCTTCTTACCCTTCTAATTATGTGCGGTTAATCTTTCTTTTTTGTCACCAAAATCTGAGCAGTTGATCTGTTTCAGTTTTGTGTCATCTCATCTCCCATTACCCACTTTACATTTTGGCACAAGTTAGGATTTCTCTCTCCATTTTAAAGAAATCCCAAGTGAATTCTAGTACTAAATTCACCTGGGTAAGAAAAAAAGCTGAAATCTTGGGAATCTGGATTGATTTTTTTGAGGGTTTTCTGAATTATGGGTTCAATTTTTAGCAAAAGGTCGAAAATTCCGACAACCCCATCAACAAACAACGGCAGCAGCAATAGCAATGGTAGTAGTGGATCCAATTCAGTTGGTAGCAGTGATTTAAACTTCTATTTATCAGCTTGTCAGAATGACCCAGATGTGAAAATGTTTGATTCTAAGCTTCAGCAACATGCTGCTTCTGTTATCAACACACTAGCCAGTGTTGACAACAGTGGGTTGGACCAGCAGGTCTGTTCTCTCTCCTTTGACTCCCTTACACAAGTCACTGGTAGTCTAATGGATATGAATCATGAGGCAGTTAAAGTTATTCTTGATTGCAAGAAGGATATTTGGAAGAATAAAGAGTTGCTTTCATTAGTGGAAGATTACTTTGAATATAGTGTTCAGACATTAGATTTTTTCACTGCCCTTGATCAATGCCTCAAACGAGCCAGGGACCGCCATTTTATCATACAGGTTGCGTTGAGGCGATTCGAGGAAGAAATGAGGGATAATCATGGTAGTAATGCTTGTGATAAGTTTACTAATACATTGAAGGAGTTGAGGAGTTTTAAGGAGGCTGGTGACCCTTTTGGGCAGGAGTTTGTCACTATATTTCAAGCAGTTTATAACCAACAAGTTCAAATGTTGAGGAGATTGCAGCTTAGGAAACGGAAACTCGATAAGAAGTTGAAGTCAGTAAAGGTTTATAGGAAGGTTTGTAACATTATTTTTGGTGCTGCTTTTGTGGGTGTTGTGATTTGTTCTGTTGTTGCTGCAGCAATTGCTGCTCCACCTGTTGCATCGGCGTTGGCAGCAGCTCTCTCAGCTCCTGTTGGAGGGGTGGGGAAGTGGTTCAATTCGTTATGGAAGAAGTATGAGAGAGAGCTGAAAAATGAAAGAGAGTGGATTGTCGAGTTGCAGCTTGGGACTTGCATTGCTGTTAAAGACTTGGAGAACATTCGAGTCTTGGTTGAGAAGTTGGAGATTGTGATCGATTCCTTGTTGTCCAATGCTGACTTTGCATTAAAGGAAGCAGATACATTAACCATGGTGATGGATGATATTAGGAACAAGTTGAATGTGTTTATGGAAGGGATTGATACTATAACAGCGCATTCTGATAAATACAGCAGAGAAATCAGACAGGCGAGGACTGTGATCTTGCATAGGATTATGAGATATCCTAGTGCACCTATTTAACCAGCTCCATTTCCCATATCAACAATGTTGTTGTTATGGGAAGTTCCGTCATATGTGCTCATATGCTAATTTTTGCTCCATATGAGAACAATCTTTGAGGAGCAGTAAGTAGTGCTGATTAGTTATTGACATTATGAAGGAGTAATATGCAACAACAACGATATAATGCTCAAGGATATAGAAATTTGGTTGTCAGATAGCCCAACTGATGTAAGCAGGGTGAAGTTATGCCAGTGAACTGGCAGCAACAAGTTAATGAAGCATTCAAGCACAATCTCAGTTGGCTTGTTTTTCGGTATCCTTATGTTATGTAAGCATTTTTACCCCTGCATTTGTAGTACTGTGCTGACTGCTGAATTACAGTCATGCTCACTCCAATGGTATTACTAATATTATCAACTTGAATGGAGTGGTTGAAGTATACATTAGTGTTGCCATAAACAGAAAAAGAAGTATACATTAGTGTTGCTATAAAAGAAGTATTCATTAGTGTATATATGCAATATGCTTTCTTGTATCATTGAGAACTCCCTGGCTCTAGAAACTCCATTTACATTGTGAAGACGAATACAGTAATTTTTTGAATGCTCGTGGAATTGAATCACTCTGATTTTTTTATCCTTCTCATTTATGATATTATCTTTACTAGATGTTGCCATGTCAACACTTGCATACTTATCCGGAAACGAATCCATCTCCATGGCCTAGAAGAGCTTAGCTAATCTGTATGCGCATAATAGATCCCAAGCTTTATTTATGATCCCCATTGGCTCTCAAGAGTCAAGACACCTTCTAAAAGCCCAATTATTCTGGTTACCTCTCTCTGCGAACATGACTATCAATGGCAATGATGCATTTGTCGTCTTCATATTGCTTTTTCGCTCAAAGCACTCTAGCAACATTGATTGAAGCTTGCACTTAATTTGTCATCACAAGGGTGCAAACTGCAGGGCTAGACAAAAAATGCAAGGTTGTGCTCTGCAAGTCAGATATTTGCATCCTTCACACCATATCGTGGACCAGAAATTCCTCGTCATCTATTGTACATACAACTCTAGACCACATTGAGCCGGAGTCTCCACCATGGTAAATACTCCTGTTTCGCATATAGGAACATGCACCCTAGTGCATGTAGAGGATGGTGCACCCTCTCTTAAACGACGTAGTTTTAACATTTTAAGAGTCTATGATTTTGATACTAATGTTTTTATTTGTTTCCTTAAATCTTGCAATTTGTTTCACCTTTTCAAATATGATAGTTAGCGAGATTCTTTTTTTAAAATTTGAATTTGAAAAGGTATGTTCTTTTAGTTTAGACTAGATGTTCATTTACTATATGTTCTTTTCATTATGACCTATGTTCTTTTGTCATTGGAGAGTTACATGTTCTTTAATTTTAAATTATGTGTTCTTTTATAAGAATGATATGTTCTTTAGGGTGCACAATGAGCACTGTGCACCCTAGTGCATAATCCATGCTTTGCTTCTGTTTCTGCTCACCACATAAGTATACGGTTATACGCACCTCAAAATTATACTCTTGTAAACTAAGATTGTATTGGACAAGTCCCTTTCTTTTTCTTTGTGACCCAGCTGAAGTTTAAGGAATGCATTACCGTCATATCCTTGCAATGAACCTTGCTTACAAGGGAATGCTGCTTAAATATTATTCCCATCAACCTATCACCCGCTTACTCAGGAGTATCATCATGTTTAGCAGCATTGTGATAATGAGTTAATTGGCTACCCTATAAGAATTCGGAAAATACTTTTAACTGAGGATGTTCCGAGCAAGTGATTTTTCACTGGAAATTAGTTGCCAACTAATTTGCTCGAACACTAGCTGCTCTTGACGTCCCACCTCCAAATCACCGTAGCACGCACCATGCTATTTCTTCCAGCTCACTAATGGTAATGTCCTTCTACCCTCCTTTTGCATCTATTGTTGAAGTCTTGCAGACATGCTCTTTAAAAAAGCTTTTACATTGCACAAAAGGGAATAATCTGAGCAATGAACATAAGAGCACCTTCCTTCCTACTCTAGCAAATTTTCACATGGTACAATCCTATGTCCTATAAATTTGTTCCATATGCGTGATCATGATAAACTGTAGGTCCGTTCTTTTCGCCTTATTTTTACTCCTTGTAAGAAAAAGTAAGTTCAGATTAGGACTAATAGTGTTTAATAAGTTCGTTCAACAGAAATAAGGTTTGATACACTCACATGTCACAAAAAAGTCTATTAAGTTCAGATTAGTTCATATAAGATATAATAAGTTCAGATAAGCAATAATAATTAGAAAAACAATGGACACTGTATCTACCTCAGCCCTTCTTTATTAGGTGGGCAATGATAACAAAGGCCACTTTATGGCCTGAAAAGCACATGTTGAATCCAAAATGAAATAGAATTACCTTGCATAGAATAAGATAGCTTACCTTTTTTTTTCTTCTTGGTCATGCTATTTGAAGAGAAATACTAAACACTAGCGATTTCGTGGAGATCAACTAATTGCAATGACATAAATACCCTTACCCATTTGTTTACAGTGACAAAAATTTGGCCCAGCCCGACCAATGGGTAATTTTTAAAGGATGGCCCGACCTGCACCCGGCCCGATTCATGGTCACCTCTAAGCTATATCAATATATAGGAGCAGGACTTAGGAGCATCATTTTGTGAATACAACAATAGTGTCTCTTTAAGCTTAAAAAGTAACTTATTCATCATTTTCTTAACCAAAAACAAAATGATGATAGTCACAGTCCTTTCGTTCTACATTATTTTGTACATCTTAACTTCATCAAAATTCATCAACTTCTACCATGTTTATTTGTTACTCCATATTTTCAAAAAACTATGTAATAAAATCTTCACTTTGCCATACTTGTATCTTCTATTTCTTCTCAAACTAATGTATCACATTCCCGTTTTATACTCATTCTCGTGTGTATCCGCTCCCGTGCAACTAGATTAAGATTTAATCCAAAGACAAGGATCACAATAGTCATGATCCCATTCACTCGTCGGTTTACTTTTTATATTAGGAGAGAAAACTAAGTTGGCCCTTAATGCCTTAATTCGGAGGCTAACTTAAAATATCCTTACAGATGATGACAGGGTGAGCATGTCCTCTACTATTAGCCATGAAGTGAGCCGCAATAGGTCGAAAGCAATCTTGAAAGCGAACCTTATCCCTTGTACGTAGAGATGGCAATGGGTCGGGTCTAGGTCGGGTCCACCTGGACCCAGACCCCTTTTTTTACAGACCCAGACCCACCCCAGACCCGTTGGGTCTAGAATTTTTAGACCCAGATCCGCTGGGTCTAGTGGGTCCATGGATCCTAAATGAGTCATTCTTAGTTTCACATTTTTGAATCTAGGTAAATTGTTTCGCCTTAATATATAGGTTATGCATCCATGGGTAAAACTTTTTATCTAATATTTTATTTAAAAAAAAATCATGAAATCTTAAAATAATAGGAGTACAATTTACAAAGTTACAAGCCTTATATGGAGGCACAATACCGACGAGTTCACAAAATCACAACTCATAAAACCTTAGAGTTTAGATAGTTTTTTTCTATATATATAAGGTCGGGTCTGGGTTTAACACATGTGGACCCGGACCCAGACCCGACCCATGCTCTCGGAGACCCAAACCCGTTGGGTCTAAAAATTCTGGACCTAGACCCTTGTAAATGAGGCGGGTCCTAGCGGGTATGGATCGGGTTCAGGACCCATTACCATCTCTACCTGTACGAATTCAAAAAATCCGAGTTTTGGATTTGCCGTCCGGCCTCCATTTCCATCAATTAGAAAAAGCTAAAAAAGGTACTATGATTCTATGAAGAATTCTGTTTTTGACACTATGCTAGTGTGAAGTTGAATTAGCGTAAATTCAAAGCTGCTTCTTTTTGTTCCAACTTTTTTCTTGTCTCTCTCTCTCACCTTACCATTCCTTTACTCCCCAAGGAGAAACAGGAAATTTCCTCTGCTTCATACTTCCAATGCTTCCTTCAGTAAATCTTCCTCCTCACTTTCTTTCTCCACCTTTTGTCTCATTTTATCGCTTAAACACCTAATAACCTTCTTCAATAATCAATCCTTACAAAAAGCAGCAATCTTTTCCCCAAATCAATTTCACAACTCCAGAAATTCAACATTTTTAGGGTTCATTCGCTTGCATTTTCCTGCTTTTATACAAAAAAATAAGAGTATACAATATGGGTGCGGAATCCAGCAAAGGGCCCAACGATGTAAACCCACCTATAATTGACCAAAACACAAACACCCAGATGAACAATAATGAACTGAGCTCATATTTACAGGCTTGTCAACTTGACCCAGATGTTCAAGTCTTCGATTCTCACCTTCATGAGCGCACCACCCACATCATCAACTCACTTACTACTAGTGAAGAGGATGAAGGTTTTGAGGTTCATTCTGTATCCCTTGATTCTCTTAAACAAGTTGTTGGTTGTTTAATTGATATGAATCAAGAAGTTGTTAGAGTCATTTTAGAGTGTAAAAAAGATGTTTGGAAAAATCAGGATTTATTTGGTTTGGTGCAAGATTATTTTGAGTATAGTGTTCAAACCCTTGATTTTTTTACTGCTCTTGATAAATGCCTCAAAAGGGTTCGTGATCGTCAGTTGATTATACAAGTTGCATTGCTTCAATTTGAGGAGGAAATTGGGAATGTTGGTGATAGTAGTGGTCAGAATAGGTATGGGAAGATATTGGAGGAATTGAAGAATTTTAAAGAGGCTGGTGACCCTTTTACTGAGGAATTTTTTACTATGTTTCAATGTGTTTATAAACAGCAAGTAGTGATGTTTGAGAAATTGCAGCTTAGGAAGCATAAACTTGACAAGAAATTGAAATCATTAAAGATATATAGGAAGGTGTCGAACATAATATTTGCAGCCAGTTTTGTAGCAGTGATTATTTGTTCTGTGGTTGCTGCTGCCATTTCGGCTCCTCCGATGGTTTCAGCTATAGCTGCTGCGGCTTCTGCTCCGATGGGAGGGATTGGAAGGTGGATGAATTCGTTGTGGAAAAAGTATGAGAGTGAATTGAAGACGCAAAGGGAGTTGATTAACTCGATGCAAGTAGGGACTTACATTGCAATCAAGGACTTGGATAGCATTCGTGTTCTTGTTGATAAGTTAGATGTTCAGGTTGAGTCATTGTTGGCAAATGCTGAATTCGCGCTTAGTCAAGAGGGAGCTATTGCTATTGTAATAGAGGAGATCAAGAAGAAGCAGACCGAGTTTTTGGAGGCAATTGATGAGCTTGGGGAGCATGGCAATAAGTACAGCCGAGATGTAAGAAGGGCTAGGACAGTGATCCTGCAGAGGATAATTAAGCATCCTAGTGAAGAATGAATTGCTACTCATCTTTTGTCATGTTGTAACATTACTATTTATAGTTAGATCATCCTTGGTTGTGTTATTTATGAGAATGTGGTATTTGGTTAAAACATCTTTCTGGTAATCAAGATGTAGGATATTGGAGTGGTTATCTTTCTTGTGGCTGGTGTTTCTGAGATATGGATACATTTTCAGTTGTTGTGTGTTATAGTCAAATTGAAATTTACACCATAGGAGATGGATACTACTACATTTGACACTAGTTTTGTGGGCAAATTCTCAAATGTGATGGTCTTATCACAAGATCTTTGACTATTTATCTTAGAGGTTCACTTTTTGTTTACGCACGTGTCCCCCCTCAACTCAACTAGTAAATAATACTTCCTCTCTTTCTTTTTAAATGCAAACTTTGCAAAGCTTAGATGGTGCACACACTAGTACATAGAGCATGGTGCGCTCATGTACATGGATAACAAGTAAAATGTAGAGCCAAATGAACATATGTACATGGATAATAAGGCAAATGAACATATGTACATCTCTGTTGGTACATGTTTATTGGTATTGGTCTTGGTTCATAATCTAGTCCTTCATATTCATCGTACGTATGGTTCCCATCATACGGACGTATGTATGAACTAATTTGGGCCAACTTTGACTTTACTATATAAAAACAAAAATGAATGTATAAAAATGCAAGAGAGTCTCTATGTCGAAAGAATCCTCTTTCTTCCTTTGCCTCGCCTAGTCGCCTGGTGCTCCTGAAGGATCAACAAGCGGAAGTACCCCTCCAGAGTCCAGACCCATAGTTGTGTTTATCTATCGCTTCCCTTATCTAAGGGACGAAATTTGTATGGGTTTCTGGACTTTTGGAGCAAAAGCCATGGAAGTGGGAGAGTGTCAATGGCTATCCCTTTTCATGGCCTGAGATACACAAATGTCAAATACTAACATAGAGGAAGGTGTCATATATGAATGGTTAGATAAGGCCCATCAAATATGCTTTTGGGCTAAAAGATTGTTGATCACCCAAAATATATATATATAAAAAAAAAAAATCCTAATATAGCCATTTTTTTTACTAACCATTACGTCTTCCTTTATATAGAAGTTTACAATTAATCACTACTACCTATTTTTAGTAATTTTTCCCTCTCAAATATCTACTGAAATTTCAGATGGTACTCTCTCCGTTTTTTATAGTTCTTTTTGTTTTCCTTTTTTAGCCGTTTTAAAAAGAGTCCGGCTAGATTCTGAACTGTTTGGTAACAAACATCTTTTTTCTTTTTTTTTTTTTTGAAATTTTTTACCTAACAATTGTCAAAGAATGTGCACATGTACAAGTATTTTTGTACATCCAAATTTATGCATGCACATACGAAAATTTTGTCTGCACATTCAAAAAACATGTTTACACATTATGATCTATTTTATAATATTGTATCTAGCACAACCAAATTATGTTTGTATATCCACAATATCATTTCTACATCCAAAAACTATTTATGCACATCCGTAATCTATTTTGTATCTTATATATATCTATAAGTTCTTATATGCAACCAAAATTACACATCACACATCTAGAAGTTTGTTGTTGAATATTAAAAATATATGTTTGTAAATTCAAAATAAAACAAAACTTTATTTATTAAATAAAAGGACACAGAAGCGCAAACCAAATTTGTTCGGCACCTAAATACCTAATGTCCTAATCTAATCCTCTTTTTTGCTTTACACAAGTCTGTAACATTGCACAAATGTTTTATTAATCCGAGAAAAATGTAAAATGATATGCTACCACGTCTCTGGACACAATTATCTACTCTTGAATTTTGCTGATCAGAAGACAGGCTAGCAACATACTCTCTGTTAGTTACAACATTTGACTTTCGCACGGTTTATGTACTTACTTTAATCTGTAATTTATGTCTCATATAATACTGCTTTAGCTTGTAAGATATTGTTAGATTTATCTCAATATATATTTACAAACTTTCAACTTTTTATAATTTTTATAAATTGATAATTAAAGATATTATTGGTCAAACTTATGTATTAATGGGAGCTTGAAAATCAAAACCATTTGTCAAATGCTTTGCTGGATATTTACATGTTGTTTGATCATGCTAAGACCATTTGGGATGCTTTAGAAAAGAAATATGGAACTGATGATGCTGGAACCCAACGTTATTGTGTTAGTAAGTGGTTAGGCTTTCAAGTTGATGATGAAAAACCTATAATTGATCAAATCCATGCCTATGAGAATATTTGTCTTGCTATGGCTGTCGAGGGACATTTGTGATATTACCCTTGCTATTGTGCTGATTGAAAAACTGCCTCATTCTTGGAAAAACTTTCGTAACCAGCTAATGCACAATAAGACAGACCTAACCTTAGAGGAACTGATAGGTCACCTTAAGATAGAGGAAGAGAACCGAATTAAGGACAAAGGTCAGTCTGTTGTTCGTGATTAGTCTATTTTTCCTATTTCCTCTAAAGCAAATCTGGTAGAACCAAATAACTCTGGGAAAAATAAGGGCTCTAACAATTTCATAGACCTCAAGGAGGAGTTCAAAAGTACATGTTTAAAGGAAACTGTAACAACTGTGGGAAACCTGGTCATAAGGCTAAATTCTGTAGAAGCAAGAAGCAGAATCAAGCCAACCTTGCTGAAGCTACTGATAACATCATTGCTGTTGTGTCAGAAGCGAATTTAGCTGGTAATGTTGCTGAATGGATCGTTGATACTGGGGCAACCAGGCACATCTGCACCAACAAAGACATGTTCACAAGTTATGGTAAGGTTGACGGAGAAAATGTCTTCATGGGTAACTCTACATCTGACAATGTTCAAGGCAAAAGGAAGATTGTTCTAACTCTTACTTCTGAAAAATTGCTTACTCTTACTAATGTTTCGCATGTTCCAGAAATGCACAGGAACTTAATTTCTGGAAGTCTACTCATGAAAGCTGGACTCAAACTCTCTTTTGATTCTGATAGACTTGTTCTTACTCGTAATGGGGAGTTTGTAGGGAATGGGTTTTGTAATGGGGGTTTATTTACTCTTGATGCAAAAGTTGAAATTATGAATGAAAGTGCTAGTATTTCTTCCGCTTATATTGCTGAGTCTATTGATTTATGGCATTCTAGATTGGGTCATGTTAACATTGCTTCAATCAAAAGGCTTAAACATTTGAATTTGATTTCAAGTTTTTCTAAAACTGAATTTTCAAAATGTGAAGTGTGTGTTGAAGCCAAGTTTGCAAAGAAACCATTTAAATCAATAGATAGGCAAACCGAAGTACTAGAACTTGTTCATAGTGATTTGGGAGATTTTAGAAATCATGAGAGCAGAGGTGGGAAAAGATATTACATTACTTTTGTTGATGACTGTTCTCGTTTCACTATGGTTTATCTTCTCAAATCCAAAGATGAAGTAGAAGAGATGTTTCTCAAATACAAAGCAGAGGTAGAAAATCAACTGGACAAGAAGATCAAGAGACTTAGGAGTGATAGGGGTGGTGAGTATGACTCTAACACTCTTAAGGCTTTTTGTGAGCATAATGGAATAGTCCATGAAGTAACTGCTCCCTACACACCTGAACAATTCAGTATTGCTGAAAGGAAGAACAGAACTCTCAAAAATATGATGAACTCCATGCTTGTTAGTTATGGACTTCCTGATAACATGTGGGGGGAGGCTATTCTTTCTGCATGTCATGTGTTAAATAGAGTACCTCATAAGAAACTTGATAAGACCGCTTATGAACTGTGGAATGGTCGCACGCCAAACCTGAAATACTTGAAAGTGTGGGGTGCTTGGCAAAAGTTGGGATACCTAGCTTTAAGAGAGATAAAATAGGCCCTAAGACTGTTGATGCCATTTTTATTGGCTATGCTTATCAAAGTGCTGCTTATCAATTTCTAGTGAAAGGTGCTAACAATTCTTATGCAGGTGGTACTATTGTTGAATCAAGGGATGCTGAATTCTTTGAAAATATATTTCACTTGAATTCTTCTCGATGTAGTAATGATATACCATCCTCTAGTACTGCACCTGTTTTGTCTGTTGCTTCTTCTTTAACTAACGATGATTCTGTCTTAGAACCAAGGAGAAGCAAATGGGCGCGAAAGGAAAATAGTTTTGGGTCTGATTTCATTACTGCTCTCCTATCTGAACCACTCTTGATTGACGATGATTTTGTAAGTGTGTTCATTTTGGAAAATGATCCCAAAACTTATGATGAGGCCATGAGGTCAATGGATGCAATTTTTTGGAAATAGGCAATTAATAGTGAACTAGAATCAATTCTCAACAATAACACTTGGGAATTGGTTGACTTGCCTAGAGGTTGCAAGCCCATTACTTGTAAATGGATCTTTAAGAAAAAATTGAAACCTGATGGATCCCTTGACAAGTATAAGGCCAGAATAGTAGTGAGGGGTTTTACTCAAATACATGGAATTGACTATTTTGATACTTACTCCCCCGTCACCAAAATTGCAACCATTAGGACCTTAATTGCTCTTGCTTGTATCCATGATCTCATTGTGTTGGAACACAAGGTGACACTCAAGAAGGGGGGGGGTTGAATTGAGTGACTAAATCTAATCGATTTTCGCAAAAACGCTTTTATGGCACAGTGCCGTGCACTGTGTTATTTACTCGTAAAATTTCCGATTAATGTTTTTGCTCAAACGAAACTTAATCAAACACTAAAACAATAATATCAAATAATAAAACACAGGAATTTAACGTGGTTCAATCTCACCTCTGAGATCTACGTCCACACAAACTATTCTTTTATTATTTGAATCGTAAAATATCAACCTCTCGATACAATCCGATTCCCCCACTACTAACTCTAGTAGTGCTCCCCAACACTTAACTCTAAGTGTTGCTACTCTCTATAATATAAGAATTACAGAAAGAAAGATTCCTCAAAGGCGTGCTTCTTATTCAAGCAAATAGAGGGCAATTACAACCGTTGTTTAGTTTCCTAATCTTGACTAGAACTCTGTGCTATACTCTGTGCCTTTAGAAAACTGTTTTCAGCTCTTAATCTCTCCGATTTTTTCTCTCTGAAAACGTGAACTTTAAAACTGATTTTCCATCCCTTATATATGTTGGTAAACCGAACAAAAATCCTTTTCCAGGTTCTCTTATCTTTTGAACAATTTTAATTCCTTAAATCAAGGGATAAAATTCTTTTCCTAATCAAAAACCAATTTGATCTTTTATAAAACTGATTTTCCTTTTCCTTATAGGATAAGGATTTCTCCATATCTTATATTAACTAGATCAATTCTTCAAATCAGATTTCTTATCATACAAACTTGATCACATCAGTTTTTATCATATATTTCGAAAATTCTTTTCCTCAAAACTATATCCGAAAATCTGATTTTTTATAAAAACTTTTCATAAACAGTTTTTCTCAAAACGTTATTATTTTCTTTAACAAACTTGATTTTCGAACTTCTATTTTCTTTTATATAGATATATAAAATTAACATAATTATTTATTTCCTTAACTCTAAGAAAATAATAATTATCCTAATATTATATTTCTATATTTGGCACATAATATATCATCTAGTTCTAGCATATTACACTTTGCATATAGTAACTAAACTTGGAATTCAATATAAACTAAGACTTCAAACTTGATTCTTCACTTCTTCAAAGTCTTCATTTACTTATTCCTTTCTCAACCATCTGTAACAAACTTCCATACTATAACATATTATATTTTTCATCATCAAAACTTAACAAGCACATGCACAACAAATTCCCCCTTTTTGATGATGACAAACATGCAATATAATATTATACAGTACCCATTTTCCTTTAAATTTTCCCCCTCAAAATAAGCACTGTTATTGTCATTAAGAATAGATTAAGAATAGATAGCATAGACATAACATCATTCACAAACACCCACACTTTCAAAACACCATAATCCAATAGCCGACATACCAAAGCACATAACCAAACGTTAAGTTCATTAAACTACATACGAACGAGAGACATTATAATTTCTTTCCTAAAGCTAAGTATTAAACCAATCTTCCCCCTTTTGACATTATCAAAAAGGAACCACAGGGAGTTGTTCAAAATGAGAGTCTTAGCACAATAAGTCAGTTGCTCAAACACTTAAGCTAGTGATGCTGGTGCTACAATGTTAACCAATTCACAATCTTCAAAAAAAACAAGAAGCAACCATATAACATCACCAAAAACAGTTTGAAAAGTAGTGTAGGTAACCAAAAAAAACAGAACCCTTAGTAAGAACAGTAAGCAGTCAATGGAAAAATCAGGGGGCAGGAGGGTTGAGAAGCAGGTTGAAGGCACTCATAATTTGTCGATGCTGCTGTCTGGCCAATCTGTCTCGAGCGCGTTCCCTGGCCAACATTTGTTGCTTGTTGTCCGTTGAGCCGAGCCATCTGGTCTTTCATCCGAAGACAACCAAAGACAAGCTTCCTTAGGTCGGAAACCCAAAAAATCTTTCTTTAACAACTCACCACCCAGCACACATAGCTCCATCTTACTCAAAATACCATCAGTCATAACATCCTTTGCACTCTCCCCCTTAGAAGAATCAAGCAAGACATCATAAGCCCGAAACAATTTAGTCAGCCACACACCATATGGTAAAAAAGTGGGTGAGGAGGATAAATGGCGCATGTGATGAAGCATGAGGTGGGGTAAACTAATAGGGTGACCATGATCTAGTAACCATAACAGAACCTGATCCATAATCAAGCAATCACCTCGGTTTTCAACACGAGGAAGCAGAGTTTTTGTTATTATACTACGTGCAAGTTTGTATTTGGCAGGAAGAAGAGCAGCAGGAAAGATTTGGGCATGGGTGAGGGGTTGATCCGACAAGGTGGAAGAAACTGTGGTATTATCAATCCCCTCAAGAAATGGCCAACTTTTAGTATTATAATCAGAGAACCCGGCATAAGGTATTCCTAACACATGGGCTAGGGCAGCAACATCTAAATTCAAAGCAACCCCATTTACAGATGAATGCAACACCAAATCACCATCAATAGATAAATTTCGATAAAATTCTTGAATTTCATTCGCATAAATTGCATCATTAAAGCTTAAGAGAGAAACCCAACCTTGCATGGCAATGGAATCAGAAAGAAACATAAATTCACGACGAGCCAACCAAGAAGCCGGGAAAATTCGACCCTGAAGAATTTTCGGCCCAGTTGAAGAGGTAGGATTTTTCAGCCTCTTGGAAGCAGAGGGACGAGATTTGCGAGTACCGGGAGATTTGCGCTTCTTTGTCAGTGGTGGCGAAGTAGTAGGATCGCCGGAGACAGTTTCAGAGGGACCGTTGGAACGACGAGAGCCAGGCGACGCAGCAGCAGGGGAAGGGTTTTCGGGAGGGTTGAGGGTCGGAATTAGGAGCCGCGATGTGAGTGGGGTTGTTTGGCGGTGGAGGAGGAGGTGGGTTGGAGGGAGGATTCGAAATTTCGGGTGAGGGGGCTGGAGGTGGTGAAGGAATTTTGGATTTCTTGGGTGTGGGTTTTGATTTGACCGGTGTTTTGGACTTCACCGGCGGATTACGAGTAGGTTTCTTGGTCGGCGATTTGCGGGTGGTTTTCACTTTCACCATGGTTGGAAGATTGAGAGAAGGAAAGTGAGAAAAGTGATGAGAAATCAAAAAAAAATCTGAAGGAAGAAGATGAAGTTGGGGGGACGGAGATCTAGGAAGTTAGGGGGTTGGGTTTTTGGGCTTAATGTAGGAATTAACGATGAAAAGAGGTGAAAAAAAATAAGGAGGGCGGGTTTTGTTTAGAAAGACTGCATACTAGTAATCACAAGGGTCGAACCTTTGACAATTATTTTGTGAAAAACAATTTTTCAAAACATTTTTTATGTGAAAGCAACATCAATTTTAACAAAAACAAAAAAAAAAAAAAACTGGTGATGTATGAGATGTTTTCAAGGAAATTCATGAAGCAACTTAGGTTGAGATTATCAGGACAGCATCAATAGCTCTTGTGTGAGTCCTTATAATATCACATAGACTATGTCTCACCCTGTTTAACAAATCATGTACTGGGACTCCAATTGACATACTTAAGGAAGAAAACAGGCATAATACACAACTAGATTCCAGAAATTAATCCCAAAGCCACTCTAAGTTTTTCAAAACGTTCACGAGCAAGTGGTTTGGTGAAAATATCGGCTATTTGATCATCAGTGCAAATGAATTCAAGTGCAATATTACCTTTTTCTACATTATCACGCAAAAAATGATATCTTATTTCAATGTGCTTAGTACGTGAGTGTTGAACTGGATTTTTTGAGATGTTAATCGCACTAGTATTATCACACATAATGGGTACATTATCAATCATAACTCCGAAATCTCGTAATTGTTGTCTTACCCATAATACCTGTGCACAGCATGAAGCAGCTGCAACATATTCAGCCTCGGCGGTGGAGAGAGCCACTGAGTTTTGTTTCTTGGAGGCCCATGATATTAAGCATGGACCTAAAAAGGTGGCCGTTCCAGATGTACTCTTTCTATCTACCAAAAACCCGGCATAATCTGCATCAGAAAAACCAATCAAGTCAAAATTTCCTCCTTTAGGATACCATAAATACAGATTATTGGTTCCTTTTAGGTATCGAAGAATTCGTTTTACAGCCTTAAAATGTGATTCTTTTGGACAGGATTGAAATCTGGCACAGAGGCATACACTGTGCAGAATATCTGGTCTACTAGAAGTTAAATAGAGAAGTGATCCAATCATACCTCTGTAAGTCGTCTCATCTACTTTCTTACCATTTTCATCAAGATCTATCTTGGTAGCAGTAGGTAGAGGGGTAGAATGAGTCTTAGAATCTTCCATACCATATTTTTTCAAGAGCTCTTTCACGTATTTCTGTTGATGTATCATTATTCCTGTCTCAAGTTGTTTGACTTGTAACCCTAGGAAGAAACTTAGTTCTCCCATCATAGACATTTCAAATTCACTTTTCATTAGTTCAGCAAAATAATGACACAATAATTCGGTTGTAGCCCCAAATATGATATCGTCAACATAGATTTGGACAATCAACAATTCTTCCCCCTTAGTTTTTAGAAATAATGTCCTATCTACTGAGCCTCGTTTGAATCCGTTTTCCATTAAAAAGATAGATAAGCGTTCATACCAAGCTCTAGGAGCTTGTTTCAATCCATAAAGAGCCTTATCAAGTTTAAAAACATGGTTAGGAAAATCAAGATCAACAAAGCCAGGGGGCGCTCTCTACATATACGTTTCTTTCAAATAACCATTAAGAAATGCAGTCTTAACATCCATTTGATAGAGCTTAATATTTTTAAATGCAGCAAAAGCTATTAAAATTCTAATAGCTTCCAATCGAGCCACAGGGGCAAAAGTTTCATCAAAGTCAATTCCCTCCTGCTGATTAAATCCTTGACATACAAGTCTTGCTTTATTTCGAACAATCATCCCACTATCATCTAATTTATTTCGAAAAACCCATTTTGTGCCAATAACTGATTGATTAGTGGGACGAGGTTCTAAATGCCAAACTTCATTTCTTTTAAATTGATCTAGCTCATCTTGCATAGCAAGAATCCAATCAGGGTCAGTCAATGCAATTTTATAATTTACAGGTTCAATTTCAGATATGAAAGCATTGAAAGCACAAAAATTATGAAGAGATGAACGAGTTTGTACCCCCTTGGCAATATCAGTGAGAATTAAATCAGTAGGGTGCGAACTCTGATGTTTCCACTTCTTTGGAGTGAAGGATACGTTCGTAGCACGGTGCCATGCTCCGAGTGTTGCTATTGAGTTCAATTCTTGGAGTATGGCGATCACCGTGGATTCATCTTGTGGTCTTTCTTCATCTACCACTTCTTCTTCTTCCAGTCTTTCAATAAGATCTCGTTCATTTGAATTTTCAATTTGTTCTCCGGATCGTGCCACGCATCGTGTTACTCGAGGATGTTTCCAACCGTTTTTCAAAGATAACGGTCCTCTTGTGCATCAGATGTTTCTCTAATCAGTCCAATAGAGAAGTCCTCATCATCATCTACCTGCACTTCTTGGGAATTTTTGTCAGTTTCATCAAAAATAACATGGACACTCTCTTCCATACGCATTGTTCTTTTGTTATATACTTTATATGCTTTGCTATGAGGAGAGTATCCTATGAACACCGCTTCGTCACTCCTTGGATCAAATTTTCCCAAATTATCTTTACCATTATTATGAACATAACAAGTACATCCAAAGCATCTAAGGTGAGAGATATTTGGTTTTCTTCCCTTTAACAAGTTCATAAGGAGTTTTATTCAAAATGGACCGTACTTTTGTCCTATTGTAAATGTAACATGCGGTACTTACGGCCTCGGCCCAAAAATTTCTAGGTAGGCCACTATGTAAAAGCATAGTTCGTGACATGTCTTCCAAAGTACGGTTCATTCTTTCTACCACTCCATTTTGTTGTGGAGTTCTTAGAGCGGAGAAGTTATGATCAATTCCATTTTCATTGCAAAACCTTTCAAAATTGGTGTTTTCAAACTCGTTGCCATGATCGGTTCGACAGACAAGAATTTGCAATTTGTTTGATTTTGGACTTTTCGAATATGGACTAGAAATACTTCAAAAGTTTCATCTTTTCCACTAATAAATAGAGTCCATACAAATCTGGAGAAATCATCAACAAGGACTAGAACATATTTGCTACCACCTCTACTCCTTACTCGCATAGGACCACAAAGGTCCATATGAATTAACTCCAAAGGTTTAGAGGTGCTAACAAATTTCTTTGATTTAAAAGAAGATCGAACATGTTTACATCTAGCACATGCTTTACAAATTGTTTCCCAATCAAAATTTATTGAAGGTAAACCATCAACTAAGTCCATTTTTCTCAATTTGTTAAGCAATCTTGAGCTTACATGTCCAAGTCTTTTATGCCAAAGTAGAGGATTATCTTGCAGCACACTCATACATGAAATAGTATTGTTAGGTAAGTTGTTTAAACATGTTAAGTAGACATTATTTACCCTCTTCCCTTCCAATATCAATTCATGAGAATCCTTGTTAATGATTTTGCACATATCGCGTGAAATTCAACAACATTACCTCGATCACACAATTGTGAGATACTTAACAAATTGTGTTTCAAACCATTTACCAAGCATTACGTTCTCTATGGAGTGTGTTAGAGATTTGCCGACGTTTCCAATACCGATTATCTCTCCCTTTTTGTTGTCGCCAAATGTTACACACCCTCCATGGTGGGCTACTAGTGAGAGGAATTGAGATTTGTCACCAGTCATATGTCTTGAGCAACCACTGTCGAGATACCATAGGCTGCTTCCTCTCACATTCGCCTGCAAAAAGATCACTTGTTAGTTTTAGGAACCCAGATTTGCTTGGGTCCCTTTTTCTTTCGTTGAGCCTCTAATAGATCTTTTCTAACCCATATTTGATTTACATACTTAACATTCTTGGTAACACTTTTTTTCTTGATATTGCGAGTTATCCATAAGGTGTCCATTTTTTCCACGAAGTTGCAAATCAAATACTCGGGTAAATCAACATATATTCGTTTACGAAAGTCTTTTTCAAAGTTTCGGCACTTGTGCCTTACAACGTGCTTCCGGTCTCGTATATCCTAAACCGATTCTGTTTCGATTGCTTGTTGTACTGGAAATATAATCTAGGGCTTTTTGACTGTCTAACCATTTTTCATACATTTTCCGAGCAATAGTCAATTGTGATTCCAAAAATTCAACAGAAGTGTTTAGATCGATATTCCTTTTTCTTGAAATTTCCAAATCTCTTTTAGCTTTATCAAGTTCGTCACTTATCTTAGCATCATGAGGTAGCATGAGTGGAACAATTCTAGATCTATGTCTGGACTCCTTCACTTTAGTTAACTCAAGTTTTAAAGATTCGATTTGTTTTTCGAGATTCGAATTTTTCCCCGCTAGCTCGGTGTATGGCACAAAGTGTTATCAACGATTTCTTTTGTTAGAGACTTTTCGTATCTTAAGGCACTCAACTCAATATTTACTTCTTCGACGGTTTTTTTCAGTTCTTCATTCTTTTTCATCAGTTCTTTACAGTCCTTTAATAAATCCTTATATTCCAATTCCAACCCAATCTTTTGCTTAGTCAAAATTTTTACTTCTTTTTTCATGTTCGAAAAATTATCATTCATCTCTTGACAATCATCAATGACATTACTAAGCAAGGTAGCAAGTTGGTTTTTCGAAAGAAGATGAATTGAAGGTTTTAGAGAGATAAGACTTACCTCACTATCTTCTGTTTCGTCTTGAGAATTAGAGCTTTTTGCCATTAAACACAAGTGGGAATCGTCCTGGCACTGTGCCCTTCTCTGTGCTGTCTGTACAGCAGTTCAGACATAGTTTTGCCTCATGGCACTGTGCCTCGGACTGTTCTTCATCGAGTCCGAATCTCCCCAAACTGCAGCTATCATGGCCTTTTTGAACTCTTTCTTGGATTGTTCCCTTCTTTCTTTGGGCTTCTCTTCATCCCATAAGGGACATTCCTTAATCCTGTGATTAAACTCTCCACACTTGAAACAACCGGAGTTAGTAGCACTTTTCTTTGAATTAGAGGTAGTGCCTTTTCCTTTGAAATTTCCAATTTTCCTAGAGTTATTAAATTTGTTCTTTTTGAGAAAATTTTGAAATCTCCTAGTGAGAAGTGCAACATCATCATCACTATCACTATCTTCAGTTTCCAATTCGGTTCTCAAGGCTAGACCTTTGTTTTTTGGTTCATTAGTTTTGGAATCTAATACAAGTTCGTGAGTCATTAATGATCCAATTAGTTGTTCTAGTGAGAGTTTAGTTAAATCTTTTGCTTCTTGAATGACAGTTATTTTTGGAAGCCATCGACTTGTTAAACTTCTTAGCACTTTTCTCACTAAATCTTCAGAACTATAAGTTTTGCCTAGAGAACGTAATTCATTAGTGATTAGTGTAAATCTAGTGAACATCTCTTTAATAGATTCGTCCTTATTCATGGTAAACAGTTCATATTGTTGGACTAGCAAATCTATTCTAGATTGTTTTACCTCATTCGTACCTTCGTGGGCCAACTCCAGCGTGTCCCATATTTCTTTTGCTGTAGTGCAAGCGGAAATTCTTGAGTATTCATCAGGTCCAATACCATATTGGAGAATACTCATTGCTTTGTAGTTCTTTTCAGCTTTTGCATAGTCGACAGAATCGTAGTCATCTTCATCCTTGTCGACCATCTTTCCTTCAGCGTCTTTTCCTTGGATAAGGATTGGTCCTTTTCTAATAACCTTCCAGCATTCATAATCCGATCCTTGGATGTAGATCCTCATCCTAGCTTTCCACCATCCGTAGTCTTTACCGTTGAAAATCGGGCACTTGGTGTGTCTATCTCGAGAGTCATCTTGCATGTTCATGACTTCTATTCTCTAGGGATGAACCTTTCAAGAATAGCCTGCTCTGATACCACTTTTTGGAACACAAGGTGACACTCAAGAAGGGGGGGTTGAATTGAGTGACTAAATCTAATCGATTTTCGCAAAAACGCTTTTATGGCACAGTGCCGTGCACTGTGTTATTTACTCGTAAAATTTCCGATTAATGTTTTTGCTCAAACGAAACTTAATCAAACACTAAAACAATAATATCAAATAATAAAACACAGGAATTTAACGTGGTTCAATCTCACCTCTGAGATCTACGTCCACACAAACTATTCTTTTATTATTTGAATCGTAAAATATCAACCTCTCGATACAATCCGATTCCCCCACTACTAACTCTAGTAGTGCTCCCCAACACTTAACTCTAAGTGTTGCTACTCTCTATAATATAAGAATTACAGAAAGAAAGATTCCTCAAAGGCGTGTTTCTTATTCAAGCAAATAGAGGGCAATTACAACCGTTGTTTAGTTTCCTAATCTGACTAGAACTCTGTGCTATACTCTGTGCCTTTAGAAAACTGTTTTCAGCTCTTAATCTCTCCGATTTTTTCTCTCTGAAAACGTGAACTTTAAAACTGATTTTCCATCCCTTATATATGTTGGTAAACCGAACAAAAATCCTTTTCCAGGTTCTCTTATCTTTTGAACAATTTTAATTCCTTAAATCAAGGGATAAAATTCTTTTCCTAATCAAAAACCAATTTGATCTTTTATAAAACTGATTTTCCTTTTCCTTATAGGATAAGGATTTCTCCATATCTTATATTAACTAGATCAATTCTTCAAATCAGATTTCTTATCATACAAACTTGATCACATCAGTTTTTATCATATATTTCGAAAATTCTTTTCCTCAAAACTATATCCGAAAATCTGATTTTTTATAAAAACTTTTCATAAACAGTTTTTCTCAAAACGTTATTATTTTCTTTAACAAACTTGATTTTCGAACTTCTATTTTCTTTTATATAGATATATAAAATTAACATAATTATTTATTTCCTTAACTCTAAGAAAATAATAATTATCCTAATATTATATTTCTATATTTGGCACATAATATGTCATCTAGTTCTAGCATATTACACTTTGCATATAGTAACTAAACTTGGAATTCAATATAAACTAAGACTTCAAACTTGATTCTTCACTTCTTCAAAGTCTTCATTTACTTATTCCTTTCTCAACCATCTGTAACAAACTTCCATACTATAACATATTATATTTTTCATCATCAAAACTTAACAAGCACATGCACAACACATTGTACATCAAATGGATGTGAAAACCGCTTTTCTAAAAGGAGATCTGGAAGAAGAGATTTATATGGTTCAGCCGGAAGGTTGTGCAATTTCGGGTCAAGAAAACAAAGTTTGTAAACTGGTCAAGTCATTGTATGGACTCAAGCAAGCTCCAAAACAATGGCATGACAAGTTTGACAAGACTATGACAGGAAGTGGGTTTCATGTCAATGAAGGAGACTCATGTGTTTATTTTAAGCATGATTCAAGTGGTTGTGTGATTATGAGAAATCAAAATGGCATCTGTGTTAGCCAATCTCATTATATTGAAAAACTCTTGAAAAACTTTGACTCATTTAACGCCGATCCAGTTAGAACCCCTTATGATCCAAGTGTCCCCTTAAAGAAAAATAAAGGTGATACAGTTTGTCAATCTGAATATGCTAAAATCATTGGTAGTGTGATGATTCTTATGAATTACACTAGACCTGACATTGCTTATTCTGTAAATAGACTAAGCAGGTACACTCATAACCAAAGTTGTTAAAATCGAGATTCTAGTTTGAATCGGAAACGACCTATAGAATCGAATCGTAAAATCGAATTCTAGAATCGTAAGATTCTACAAACACGTATAATCAAGATATTGCACTCAATCTTCATTGAAAATGCTAAAAGTATAAGTTAAAAGACCTAAAAATTAGAAAAAATAGTTGTTTACCCACTATATTAGCAATAACTAACAATATATATCTATTATTTGCTTTGTTAGCATGATTTAAATTTGCAAGGTTTTCGCTAGTCAATAGAAATGTATAGAATCGTCTAGAATCGAATCGTCTATCATATTTTAAATCGTAAAATCGTAAGATTTTAAGATTTGAATCGCGATTTTAATAACTTTGCTCATAACCCAAACAAAGATCATTGGGATGCTCTAAGGCGATTGCTCAGGTATTTGAAAGGTACCATGGATTGGAGTTTGCACTACTCCAAATCTCCAGGAGTACTAGAAGGTTTCTGTGATGCCAACTGGGTATCTGACAACGATGAAGTAAACTCCATCAGTGGTTATGTTTTCACCCTAGGGGTGGAGCTGTGTCTTGGAAATCTTGTATTGCTATGTCTACTATTGAATCTGAATTTACTGCTCTTGAATTGGCAGGACATCAGGCTGAATGGTTAAGAAATCTGCTTGCAGATATTCCAATGTGGGGGAAGTCAGCTCCTTCAGTTGCTCTCCACTGTGATTCGCAAGCTGCCATAGCTGTTGCAAACAACCACGCCTACAATGGGAAAAAGAGACACATTCGTTTGAGGCATAAGGCTGTCAAAGATCTGTTGTCAAATGGAGTGATATCACTGGATTATGTTGATGAGTGAGAATTTAGTCTCACTCATATGCATGTTTTGATAAATTTTTGCACGATAATCTTGAACTTAAACGCATTTTCTCCCTCTAATTTCCTCATCTTCATCTTCTAGCGATGCATGCTAGATATGTGGGATTCAATAGTTTTTTTCCCCCTCCCCTTTGATTACTAACGCTATTGTTTAGTGTGGACTTTTAAGGAGAAAAGAGCAAACAGGGGAGGAGCGGGCGCTCCTTGTAAAATGGGAGCGGGCGCTCCTCGCTCCAAGCTCTAATACATGGCAGGGTGAGGCAGGAACTTGGAGCGAGGAAGGAGCCACCAAGGAGCTGGAGCTCCTAGAATGGGGATAAGAAGAGCGGGCGCTCTCAAGGAAAAAGGAGCGTGCGCTCCTTAGTGCTGAAGGACGCAAGAAGAAACAGTAGCTTGGAGCTACCCAGGAGCTCCCATGGAGCAAGCGCTCCTGGCGCGCATTAAATAGGGAGCGGGCGCTCCGACACACATAGGAGCGGGAGCTCCTCATTTGCTGGGCAGCCATCCCATTGGCAGTAGGGATGGAGCGACCCAGGAGCTATCCACGAGCACTCGCTCCATCGCCTAACTTTGTTAGGAGCGGGCGCTCCGGTTTAACAAGGAGCGGGCGCTCCTTGTTAATTTCTCGACTTTTTTTCTTTAAACGCTGTTTTTAGCCCCGTTTTTGTAAGGATATAAATACTCAATCCGCTTAATGACAAATTAATTTTGATTCCAGCAAATCATTTTTAGAGAGTTTTGAGCTTAATCTAGTGAGAGAAACTAAAACCTTAGAGAGAGAAAGTAAATTTCCATGGCTTTGTAGCTTGGATTATGGCAAAAATTTGTGTTTTTATGCAAGATCCTCATTTCTTCTTCATGGTTTAAGTAATATCTCTTCTTCTCTCTACTTTTTATTCTTTTATCTTTTTGTTTATTTAAATTTTATTTACTTAGTTTAATCCATGTTTAGCTTTTAGTTTTATTGACTTACATCTTGTGTTGATTGTTTTAGTTGTTCATGTTTAATTTATTTTTCCCTTTTATGAGTATTACTATGATGATTATGATGATTAGTGAGTAGTTAATTAGTTGGGGGTTGGGGTGAAAACCCAACCATGATTAATTTGGGTATTTGAATAAGAAGTTAGGGGTTTGATTGGGCTTATTAATTGATCAATAGCATGACTATTATCTACTTGCATTCTAGTTGATTACTTAGATGTTTGTTGATTGATGCCTTGGTCAAATTGAGAGAGGAGATTAAGGTTGATGTTTATGCTATTTTCTTGCTTAAATGCTCATGAGAGTGAGATTTGAGTGAAGGTTTTGTGGATTAACATTGTGCTTATCCTTGGATGTATGTTTGAGACCATGAGAGTGGCTTAAATGTGTGACCTAGGTAGTTTTATGCACCCTTGAGAGAGGGCTTAGAACCCGTTGAAAATCATTAACCTCAATTAGTAGCTTGATTCTTTCCCCTATACTTCGCCCTTCTTAATGCCTAAATTATGATTGGATGGTGTTTATCCCCTTCTCCCAATGTTTTTATCAATTGATCTCTTGTCTAATCATTTAGTGTCTTTCTAAGGTCTTAATTGATTAGTTAATTTAGTTCCTAGTTTAGTAAACCAAACATCTTCCTAAATCTTCGACTTAGCTTACAACGATTAGTTACATTAGTGCTCTTCTTGCTATTCCCTGTGGATCTCGACCCTTACTTATCACTTTACCTAGTTTAGTGATTTAGTTAGGTTTTGTTTGACGATTAGGTGATTTGTAACGACCGAATTTCCCTTTGTCAAAATGGCGCCGTTGCCGGGGAGTAGCGTCTAGCATTAAAACGTTGTGAAATTGTGTGAGTCTAAGTCTTTTACTATTTTTATTTTGATCTTGTTGCTTGTTGTCTTGTTATTGCTAACTCTTTGCTTAGCTTTGTATGCCAAGTAGGCGTGCCTTTCCCTTGATTCCATACAATCCGGAGTTGGAAAGGACTGTCAAGGCTATAAGGCGAGGGCTTAGAGCCGCACAACAAACTCAACAAGCGTCATCTTCCACGTCGGTCAATATTGAGTTTGCACGAGAAGAAGAGGAAGCTAACTCTCCAAGAACTTCCCAAGGAAGTTCTCCTCACTCTTCTAGACCATCAAGTCCTACTAATAGTGATCGCCCAATGGCGGATAATCCTAGGGACTTGAGAAGTTATGGTGTTCCGGGTCCTTTTGAGTCAAGAAGTGCCATAACTCAACCCACTACCGAAGCAAATGACTTTGAGCTTCGCCCCGCTTTGATTGGCTTGATAGAAAGGAATCAATTTAGTGGAGCAAAGGACGAGGATCCACAAGCTCACTTGCAAACATTTACGGATTATTGTTCTACGGTGAAGCATAATGGAGTCTCTCAAGACCACATCCGCCTAAGCCTCTTCAAATTTTCCTTGACTGGCAAAGCAAAGCAATGGTTGAAGAAACTTGAGAATGACTCATTGGTTACATGGCCTCAAGTCACTCAAGCTTTCATTGGCAAGTACTTTCCTCCGGATAAGACCGCCGATATGTGCTCTCAAATCATGACATTCAAGCAAGAGAGTGATGAAACATTGCAAGAAGCTTGGGAGAGGTTTAAAGAGTTATTGAGGATATGCCCTCATCATGGTTTGAATGAAGGTCTTACACTTCATTGCTTTTACCATGGTCTCACAAAAGCCTCTAAGACAAGTCTTGATGCGGGTGCCGGTGGTCCAATCATGAAGAAGCCTCTAGCGGGTATATCCGATATTATCGATGATGTGGTGCAAAATGATTCGGATTGGGGGCATGATCGCAATGAAAGGAGAGGTGGAAGATACGATGTGGAGCCCATCAACGTGCTCTCCACAAAACTTGATGCCTTGGTAACTCAATTACAAAGGTCAAATATGCTTTCTTCTTCTTCTTCTACATCTCTTCCCCCTCCCAAATCTCCTAATGTATCCATGCATGCTCATAATGTGTCCCATGTTAATTCTACGCCTATGAATATTATGTTTTGCGATTTGTGTGGTTCGTATGAGCATTATGTTAATCAATGTTATTTGATTGAACCTTCATCTCCTCCTCCCCCTCAAATGGAACAAATGAATGCTTTTCATAACTACTCCAATCCTAGAAGGGACCCATACTCTAATACTTTTAACCCGGGTTGGAAGGATCACCCTAATCTTAGTTATCGGGGTAACCAAGGGCAAGGACCTAGCAACAATTACTACCAAAACCAAGGTCAAACCCCTTCCCACATGCATAACCAAAGACCCCCGAGTAACTACCAAAGTAATAAACCTCCCTTCAATCCACCTCCCGGTTTCCAACCCAAACAACCCACTCCTCAAAAGTCTAACATGGAATTGATGATGGAAACTTTCATGGCCCAACAAGGTGAAGCAATGAGACAACAAAAGGTT
This sequence comes from Beta lomatogona, assembly GCA_947646795.1. Classification (NCBI taxonomy): domain Eukaryota; kingdom Viridiplantae; phylum Streptophyta; class Magnoliopsida; order Caryophyllales; family Amaranthaceae; genus Beta; species Beta lomatogona. Next base: position 11,825,109 of record CANSNZ010000063.1, on the reverse strand, counting down.
ATGTTTGAATCTCAAGTAGCTCAATTGTCACAAAAGGTGGATTCTCTTAGCACTCATAGCAAGATGTTAGAGACCCAAGTTGCCCAATTAGCTACTTCTTCTCCTAGAAATCCCGGATCTTTGCCTAGCCAAGGAGTGTCACCTAAAGACCAATGTCATGCCATAGTTACTAGGAGTGGAAAACAACTTGGGGAGGTAGTGGATACAAGGGTTGAGAAAGCAAAAGAAGTTGAAAAAGACAATGAGAAAGCTATTGATATTGAGGATGATGAAAGCCCCAAGGCTAGTGATAAGGGCGAAAGCCTAGACGAGAAACTTAGGAAGGTTGAAGAAGACAAGAGTGCACCTCCACCTTACACACCTAAGCTTCCCTTCCCCTCTAGGTTTGCCGGTGCAAAGCTTGATGATCAATTTGCCAAGTTCCTTGATGTTTTGAAGAAGCTCTACATTAACATCCCTTTCACCGAAGCCATTAAACAAATGCCTACCTATGCCAAGTTTTTAAAAGATGTTTTGAGCAAGAAGAGGGCCTTAGATTGTGTGGAAACCATTAACCTCACGGAAAATTGTAGTGCAATCATCCAAAACAAGTTACCCACCAAGCTTAAGGACCCCGGAAGCTTTTCTATCCCTTGTGCCATAGGAGACATGGTTATTGACAAAGCTTTGTGTGATTTAGGTGCTAGTGTGAGTCTTATGCCCTACTCAGTTTGCAAGAGATTGAACCTAGGAGACCTAAAGCCTACCCACATCTCCCTTCAATTGGCCGATAGATCGGTAAAAATGCCCCTTGGGAAGCTTGAAGATGTACCTCTTAGAGTTGGGAAGTTCTACATTCCCGTTGATTTTGTTGTCTTAGAAATGGATGAAGACCCTAATGTGCCAATAATCTTGGGTAGACCATTTCTAGCTACGGCAGGGGCCATTATCGATGTGAAAAATGGTAAGCTAACTTTTGAGGTGGGTGATGAACATGTGGCTTTTAGCTTTACTCAAATTATGAAATGTCCTTCTTATATGGATGATTGTATGCGAATTGATATACTTGAGCATGTCATTCATGAAAGTAGGAACATGCATTTGCATAATACTCATGATCCCCTTGAGTTTGCTTTGTTGAATGTCAAAGACCATGATGACGAAGATGTGCTCCATATGATTCAAGCTTTGGATGTTGTGGAACATAAGAGTTTGAATACTCTAGATGAAGACTTGGTGGATGAACCCACCAAGGAGGTGAGAAAACTTGATCTTAAACCCCTTCCCCCATCTCTCAAATATGTGTACTTGGATGAGTCTAGTCCGGTTATTGTTAATGCTAACCTCAATGATGATCAACTTTCAAAACTTCTCCAAGTTTTAAGAGCTCACAAACGATCCATTGGGTATAGCATTGATGATCTAAAAGGGATAAGCCCGGATTTTTGCATGCATCGCATTGCTCTTGAAGGAGGTCACAAGCCTTCTATTGAGGCTCAACGAAGGTTGAACCCCAATATGAAGGAAGTTGTGAAGAAAGAGGTCATGAAACTACTTGATGCGGGGATCATTTACCCCATTTCGGATAGTAAATGGGTCTCTCCGGTTCAAGTAGTTCCCAAGAAAGGTGGAACAACGGTTGTTAAAAATGATTCCAATGAGTTGATTCCAACCCGAGTTGTAACCGGGTGGCGTATGTGCATTGACTATAGAAGACTAAATACCGCCACCCGAAAGGACCACTTTCCTCTTCCTTTTATAGATCAAATGTTGGAACGTTTAGCCAAGCACAAATTCTTTTGCTACCTTGATGGATATTCCGGATTTTTCCAAATCCCAATCCATCCGGAAGACCAAGAGAAAACTACTTTCACATGCCCCTTTGGTACCTTCGCATATCGAAGGATGCCGTTTGGGTTATGTAATGCTCCGGCTACGTTTCAACGGTGTATGATGGCCATATTTTCTGAATTTCTTGAGAACATAATGGAAGTCTTCATGGATGACTTTAGTGTTTATGGTCAAGACTATGATTCATGTTTGGCTCATCTTGCACAAGTTTTAAAAAGATGTGAAGAAGTCAATTTGGTGTTAAATTGGGAGAAGTGCCATTTTATGGTACAAGAAGGTGTTGTTTTAGGTCATGTTATCTCTCAAAGGGGTATTCAAGTTGACAAGGCGAAGGTTGAGGTTATTGAGCAACTTCCCCCTCCCATAAATGTCAAAGGGGTGCGGAGTTTCCTTGGTCATGCGGGGTTTTACCGCCGTTTTATCAAGGATTTCTCCAAGATTGCAAAACCTCTAACCCATCTCCTTGTCAAGGATGCTCCATTCTTGTTTACTAATGATTGTCTTGAAGCTTTTTGCAAGATTAAACAAGCACTTGTCTCGGCTCCTATTATTCAACCTCCAAATTGGGATTTGCCATTTGAGATCATGTGTGATGCGAGTGACTATGCCATAGGTGCGGTTTTGGGACAAAGGAATGACAAGGCTCTTCATGCTATCTACTACACTAGCAAGACTCTTGATGGGGCACAAGTGAACTATGCCACCACCGAGAAAGAGCTCCTTGCCATAGTGTATGCATTGGAAAAGTTTCGGCCCTACCTTCTTGGCTCAAAAGTAGTGGTTTACACCGACCACTCGGCTCTCAAGTACCTTCTTGCCAAGAAGGAAGCAAAGCCTCGCCTTATCCGTTGGATACTACTTTTACAAGAGTTTGATTTGGAAATCCGGGATAAGAAAGGGGCCGAGAACTTAGTGGCCGATCATTTGTCAAGACTTCGAGTTGACAAGGGCGAGGGAAATGTTTTTGACCCTCCTATTGATGATTCATTTCCGGATGATCAATTGTTTTCCGTTGAGAGTAAGAAGCTTCCTTGGTATGCCGATCTTGTGAACTATCTTGCTTGTAGCGTCTTTCCTCCGGACTCTACAATTCAACAAAGAAGGAAATTGAAGCATGATGCTAAGAGATACATATGGGATGAGCCCATCTTGTACAAAAGAGGAGTGAATGGCCTCCTCCGAAGATGTGTGCCGGATGAGGAAGTGCCTAGTGTGCTTGAAATGTGTCACTCCTCACCATGTGGAGGTCACATGAGTGCTAATAAGACGGTAGCTAAGGTATTACAAAGTGGACTCTTTTGGCCTACTTTATTCAAGGATGCTTGGGTCCATGTTAAGACTTGTGATAGGTGTCAACGCACTGGGAATATTTCACGACGAGATGAAATGCCTCAAAACCCCATCCTTGAGTTAGAAGTCTTTGATGTTTGGGCCATAGACTTTATGGGGCCATTTCCTTCATCATGTGGCAACAAATACATCTTGGTGGCGGTTGACTACGTGTCCAAATGGATTGAAGCCATAGCCTCCCCCACCAATGATGCGAAGGTGGTGATGAAGTTGTTTAAGAAGACTATTCTCCCTCGGTTTGGAGTCCCTAGGGCCATAATTAGTGACGACGGCTCTCACTTTGCGAAAAAGTCTTTTCGTGCACTTTTGGCCAAGTATGGGGTACACCACAAGGTGGGTTTGTCCTATCATCCCCAAACTAGTGGTCAAGCGGAAATTTCTAACCGTGAATTGAAGCTCATCCTTGAGAAAACCGTGGAGAGGCATAGGAAAGATTGTTCCCTTAAGTTGGATGATGCCTTGTGGGCCTATAGGACGGCTTTCAAAACTCCTATAGGCACCACTCCTTACAAATTGGTTTATGGCAAGTCTTGCCACTTGCCGGTTGAGATGGAGCATAGGGCGCTATGGGCAATCAAGACTCTCAATTTTAATTTAGCTAGTGCGGGTGAGAAGCGCCTATTGGAATTGCTTGAGCTAGAAGAGCTAAGGATGAATGCTTATGATTGCGCTAGTGTCTACAAGGCAAGAACTAAGGAGTGGCATGACAAACACATCAACAAGAAAGAATTTCATGAAGGTGACAAGGTACTACTCTATAATTCAAGATTGAAGCTTTTTCCGGGTAAACTAAAGTCTAGATGGAGTGGCCCTTTTGAGGTGAAAAAGGTTTTTCCGCATGGTGCGGTAGAGGTTTGTAGCAAGGACTTGGAATCTTTCAAGGTAAATGGCCAACGTTTCAAGATCTACTATGAGGGAGACACCCTTGGCAAAGTCCTATCCCTCGAACTCAAGGAGTTCACCCCCCTTACACCAACTTAGTTTGAGAGGTGATTTTGCACCCTATATGAACTACCCCCATTGGCCCCCTCAACATGGGCCGGTCCCCGGTTGGCAAAACAACCAACCAACCTACCCCTACCACCCCCATCGTGATCCACCTTATGATTATAGGGAACCCGGTGGCACAAATCCGGTTGGTGATCCCAACTATCCTTTTGTGCCACCCCCCGATAACGGTGGTGGTAGTAGTAGTAGTGGTATTCCCCCACCCCCTTATTATGGGTACCCCCCGGGATACTCCGGTGGTTGGGACCCTCATCCGATGCCTCCCTATGGCCACTATGGCGATCCTCGCCCACAGATGGACTAGACCGCGGGTCTAGTCCCCGCCCTTCCCCCCTTTCCCTCATTGTTTGTTCATGTTTTAAAGCACTAGGGACTAGTGCATTTGCTAAGCTTGGGGGGGTGTATTGATTTTTATTTGAACTAAGGGCTTTGTATGCATGAGGGGTGGTGGTGAATAGTTTGGGGTAGTCAAGCTTTGAAGGGGTAGTCTTGTTGAGGAAATAGGAAGATTGATGGTGGTGATGTAGGTGGTTTATACTTTTTGGTTACATCAATTTTTGTCCCATCAAGAGACAATGGGTTGTTAATGATGATAAGCACTTTTTTTTTTTCAAACTAACAATTTCTTGTCTCTTTGATCCTTCTAATGATGATTCAACAACAACCCTTCATGGTGAGCTTCTCTCACTTCTATCTTGTAAATAGTTTAATTGTTTGCATAGACTAGTTGCATGTAGAGCATTTGCATGAAAAAAAAAAAAAAAAAAAAAAAGAAAAGAAAAGAAAAGAGAGTGTTAGATTTTTGTTTTAGTAAAAGCATTAAAAAGTGGTTTGCTTGCCCATGAATGACGTTGAGAATGAGTTATGTGGCTTCCTCTCTTTGAACCTAGAGTACATGAATAGAGGCTCGTTCTGGAAGAATGTGGGCATGGGTTAGGTCATCTAGGAATTGCCTAATCTTGATTGCATTAGAGTATGCTAAATGAAGCTAATGAATGCTCAATTGCTCATCTAGTCTTGAATTTTGACTAAGTTGCTCATGCTTGGGTATTTTTGCTTATACTTTGCGGTCCCGTGTATCCTTAGATGTACTCCATGTGTCCCAAACAAAACTCTACAAGAAACTTAGGTTTTATTTTTCGTTATGTGTAATAAGTGGCACAAAAGCCACAAGTGCTTGTAATCTTCTACGCAAGTTACTCTCATCTTTGTGTAATGAAGTCCCATAATAAGGGAACAAAAAGAAAAAGCCAAAAACAGTCAAAAAAGGCGTGAAAAGAAAAAAAAAAAGATGAAAAATGAAAAGCACAAAAAGGATAGAAAAGTTCAATAAAAGAGGTCAATTTGTGGATGCCTCCCACACTTAGTGTTACTTTCACCACGGTTTCAAGTAGAGTGGAGTTAAGGCCTAATTGTGTGTTTAAGGAAAGTGGACTAGCATTTATACTTCTATACCTTTTGAAGAGCCATTGTCTTTAGAATAGCTAGAAGTGTCTCTAATGAGCTAGTAAAAAGCCTAAGATAGTGTCCTAATTGCAATCTTGTTTAGTCTCTTTCTCCGCCCTAACCTATGAAAACATTTGGAAAGAATTTGTCTTGAAAAATTGCCCTTTATTCTTTGATTGTGAACCACTCCTTCATTACTCGACTTGGGCAAAACCGTGAAAAGTGCTTTAGTTTTTGATAACTTTCTCTAGTTGGTTGCTTGAGGACAAGCAATTGGCAAGCTTGGGGGAATTTTGATGAGTGAGAATTTAGTCTCACTCATATGCATGTTTTGATAAACTTTTGCACGATAATCTTGAACTTAAACGCATTTTCTCCCTCTAATTTCCTCATCTTCATCTTCTAGCGATGCATGCTAGATATGTGGGATTCAATAGTTTTTTTTCCCCTCCCCTTTGATTACTAACGCTATTGTTTAGTGTGGACTTTTAAGGAGAAAAGAGCAAACAGGGGAGGAGCGGGCGCTCCTTGTAAAATGGGAGCGGGCGCTCCTCCAAGCTCTAATACATGGCAGGGTGAGGCAGGAACTTGGAGCGAGGAAGGAGCCACCAAGGAGCTGGAGCTCCTAGAATGGGGATAAGAAGAGCGGGCGCTCTCAAGGAAAAAGGAGCGGGCGCTCCTTAGTGCTGAAGGACGCAAGAAGAAACAGTAGCTTGGAGCTACCCAGGAGCTCCCATGGAGCAAGCGCTCCTGGCGCGCATTAAATAGGGAGCGGGCGCTCCGGCACACATAGGAGCGGGCGCTCCTCATTTGCTGGGCAGCCATCCCATTGGCAGTAGGGATGGAGCGACCCAGGAGCTATCCACGAGCACTCGCTCCATCGCCTAACTTTGTTAGGAGCGGGCGCTCCGGTTTAACAAGGAGCGGGCGCTCCTTGTTAATTTCTCGACTTTTTTTCTTTAAACGCTGTTTTTAGCCCCGTTTTTGTAAGGATATAAATACTCAATCCGCTTAATGACAAATTAATTTTGATTCCAGCAAATCATTTTTAGAGAGTTTTGAGCTTAATCTAGTGAGAGAAACTAAAACCTTAGAGAGAGAAAGTAAATTTCCATGGCTTTGTAGCTTGGATTATGGCAAAAATTTGTGTTTTTATGCAAGATCCTCATTTCTTCTTCATGGTTTAAGTAATATCTCTTCTTCTCTCTACTTTTTATTCTTTTATCTTTTTGTTTATTTAAATTTTATTTACTTAGTTTAATCCATGTTTAGATTTTAGTTTTATTGACTTACATCTTGTGTTGATTGTTTTAGTTGTTCATGTTTAATTTATTTTTCCCTTTTATGAGTATTACTATGATGATTATGATGATTAGTGAGTAGTTAATTAGTTGGGGGTTGGGGTGAAAACCCAACCATGATTAATTTGGGTATTTGAATAAGAAGTTAGGGGTTTGATTGGGCTTATTAATTGATCAATAGCATGACTATTATCTACTTGCATTCTAGTTGATTACTTAGATGTTTGTTGATTGATGCCTTGGTCAAATTGAGAGAGGAGATTAAGGTTGATGTTTATGCTATTTTCTTGCTTAAATGCTCATGAGAGTGAGATTTGAGTGAAGGTTTTGTGGATTAACATTGTGCTTATCCTTGGATGTATGTTTGAGACCATGAGAGTGGCTTAAATGTGTGACCTAGGTAGTTTTATGCACCCTTGAGAGAGGGCTTAGAACCCGTTGAAAATCATTAACCTCAATTAGTAGCTTGATTCTTTCCCCTATACTTCGCCCTTCTTAATGCCTAAATTATGATTGGATGGTGTTTATCCCCTTCTCCCAATGTTTTTATCAATTGATTTATTGTCTAATCATTTAGTGTCTTTCTAAGGTCTTAATTGATTAATTAATTTAGTTCCTAGTTTAGTAAACCAAACATCTTCCTAAATCTTCGACTTAGCTTACAACGATTAGTAACATTAGTGCTCTTCTTGCTATTCCCTGTGGATCTCGACCCTTACTTATCACTTTACCTAGTTTAGTGATTTAGTTAGGTTTTGTTTGACGATTAGGAGATTTGTAACGACCGAATTTCCCTTTGTCATATGTTAAATCAGAAAAGAACATCGCAGATCTGCTAACCAAAGGCCTGTGTAGAAAAGTAGTTTTGGAAACATCGGAAGGGATGGGCTTAAGGCCCATTGGATGTATTATAACTAATGAACTCCCACTCACTATGAGTTCAAGGGAGAACATTATGAATAATTCAGAAGCACAAACTTTTTGTTTTCCATCCCTAGATGTTTATGACGTAATGTGCTTGCTACTAATTGAACTTTAGGGTGAGCCAAGGCTCTTAATGAACCCATATCCATATGTTTGGAGGTGTGATGTAGCTCACACTTGATGGGATTCACATACTTAGGTGTGGAAGTGTGGCCGCTTCCTATGAGAATTGCATGGGCTAATTCTCTAGAGCACCTATGAGCATCCAGGTCTGGACGTATCGCCAATATAAGGCATCACTATTATTCGCGGAGAATAGAATATTATACATGTTCAATTGTATGCTTTAAGTGATGTATCTTTTCCTCCCTATTAAGTTCAAGCTAAGACTCAAGTCACTTGATAGGAAATAGATCCTAGCTTAAAAGCACTAAGTGTTAATTCAAGTCGCAAGACATTGACACTAATGCAATTGTTTTTCTTTGCCCAAAGCCAATTTCTCATTCCTTTTCTTTTCTCATTTGTTAAACCTGTGGGGGATTGTTAGAAGTTCAACAATTACTCTAAAAGAAAACCTCAAAGAGAGGAGTGGAAAAAACAATTAAAAGGCTCTTGTCCCACATTGGAAAAATAGCTATGCTTCACCTTGTTTATTAATAGGAGTTCCTTAGCACTTCTTGTTTGATAGAGTGCTAGATGGTTGGATGCACCACACAAGCGTGCGCGCCGGCCGGGCCGGGCTCGTGGCGAGCGCAGGCGGGGGCGTGCGGTCCGTTTTAAATCTCCTTCTTTTATTTTTGGAGTAAATCGCAAAAATCTCGGATTACCATTATTAACGTACTTTGTAACCGTTGCTAGCAAGATTCCCGGAGCCTAATTGATTTCCATTCCTTATATTCAGCCTTCCGTTTTTCTCTTTGGAGCCTATTAATGGGTTGCTTTCTTTAGTCAAGTCATATACACTGATTGCTCTCCTCTTCTCATCTCTACAAAAAATACTCTCTGGTTTTGGGCAATATTCTGGTCTCCATCCGAGGTGTGTGAGTGCACACATATCTTGGAGTCGTGTTAATCGTGGAGGACGATCGCTTGTTTCTACTGCACCGGGGTAGCGCGAAATCGTCTTTTAGGACAGTGGTCATTCACGTCACGACAAACTGCTCATCGTTCACGCTTCAACAGATAAGTATAATTTTATTGTTTTAATAGCAACAATCTAAAGTCCCAAGTGCCACTACTTCTTATTACTTGATAATAATGTGTTCTAATTTTGAATTCTTAAATTGTGGGTCATTAGCTAGTATAACCAATAATTATATAAAGCGGCACATATACTACATTGATTTCTTAAAAATATACTTACAAAGTTTACTTTTAACTTGTCCAAGGTTATAAAAAAATACCAAAGAGAGAGACCATAAGTAGGTGAGGGGGCATACGGTGATATGGTACATCTTGAGTAAGCTATACTTGCTACAATAGGAGGGAACATTATTTGAAACATTGATGAAAAAAAAAGAGATAATACAACCTCTATCCTGCATAGGTCATAAAACAGAATGTATATATATCAAACCAAAATGGCATACAATAAAAAAAAAAACATGTGTATCTCTATTATATAAGCCAAGGGAGGAGCTATGGTGTCCACTTTTGAAAAGACTTATATACCCTTAATCTCGCAAAAAATTATAATAAAAAGATTTTCTTAATTCTTTCCTCATTTACAAATTTCTCTTTTATAATCAATGATAATTATAATTGATATATATGGCAGTTCCTTCAACCACTCTTATGATTTACATTCGTTAAATCAATCACCTTTCTATTTATTTGTTTCATTAGGTAATTATCCATATCAAACAAGTAAAGCTCATAATTTATGCTTAACTGATCACCTCCATTAACCTATCTAAATCACCTCCACGATTGTTTCAATTGTTCTTCATCAATATATAAGCAAGTTAAAATTTGAAAATAATTAGTAAACCAGTGATTTACAACAATATTTTTGTAACTTAATAATTTTTTTTATCACAGTGAATTTGTGATGTTATTATTGTAATTATTTTTATTCACAATAATAATTTTTTTTTTACTACAGAAATCGATTATAACCTATGACTTAGTCTTACAACAAATATCAATTTCGTTTAGAAAATCATCAACCACCTAGCATTGACAATAGAAATATTATTCAAGAGGAGTAGATAGTTAATATGTAATTTAGAAATCATCTAAGTTCTACATTTTTAAATTTTGAGTTTATTAATTCTACCCTTAATCACGATAAGTAGATGGTTCATCGTTTGATATCTGAAGCACGCATCGCGTGCACATAGAGGCTAGTATATAATAGAGGTAGCATCTATACAAATATATTAAAAGGCGTGCTTAACAACGTCTATGCGCCACGTGGCACCCTCCTCCTGCCACTAGAATTTTGCCACGTGTCTATTAACTAACACAGTCAAGTGGTCATTATTTAAAAAATAAATAGATGAAGCCTGGACTCGAACTCCTGACCTTATGTAAGAATTTCCAAAGAATCATCATCTGATCTAAAGTCTTTTATTCATCCATGTTTCCACAAAATTATAGATATGTGTTGTAATTAGTTAATGTTATTAAACATAGCCCTTGCATCCTTAAAGATAAATAAATTCGCATGTTCATTAAAATTAATTATGTATGCATGATACCATTTGAAGAGTAGTGTTGACTACTACAGTACTACCCTTATATATACAGTAATATTATAAACGAAATTTGATCATAAGTATGTATTAAATATGGGTCTAGGCCGCATCCATCATAAGGAGAGAGATTCTACTTCACAAGACTAAGGAGTTTTCATCTTCAAACCATATGACAATAAGGGGAGTAGCCCCTTAGCCTTATAAGGTGAACTTCTCTATCTTCGTTATCAATGTGCAAAACTTACATCTATACTAATATATTGAAAAGCGTTCCTAAGAACGTATATGTGCCACGTGTCATCATCCCTCATTCAGTAACATTCTATCCACGTCTTTCTCATATAGTACAAAAAAAAAAGCATTGTTAACGTGAACATTCGAACCCACAACCTCAAGTATGAAAGAAAGAGATCCAACCATCACTACACCATACAATTATTGCTTATTTAATCAAAATTAATGATGATATATGAAAGGAAAACTTTTAAAATCCATATAATGAATGACATGAATTTTTAAATGAGTATGAGATAACCTATTTAACTACTACTAAATTGTAGCACAGAGAAACCCCGAAGCATCGCCCGGGCCTAAACACTAGTTGTTACTACTATATATTGGTATGTGTACAAGCCAAAATTAAAAAAAGAAGCACAAGGAAAAATAAATTCTATGTTGCATGTATAAGGTTTAATGAATAATAGCAACTCCCATAACGTTACATCTCCGTCGATCCTTTCTATTGATCATGCTTAGCTTGTTCTAATAACTTCTTCCACTTGACCATTTTTACTTCTTTTAGCCAAATCCAAAGGTGTAAATCCATTTTCATCTTTCTTCTTCATTAGCGCTTTACCCTCCGGTAGGCTCACCAAGTATGAGACTACTGGCTTCAACCGGTTGCCGCGCTCTTTAGCAGCTAGGTGGAGTACCGTCCGACCTTGATGATCCGTTGCAAGCACCGATTTAGGGAGTTTTGAGTAGAACATCTTTAAGATCTCAACTTGGCCTCCTAAACATGCCTTGTGAATTGGGTAGGACTTGTCTTGGTTGCAGTTACATAGTGTTTTAGGGAACTTTTTAAGGATGTAGCGAACTGTGTCAACAAAACCATTGAATGAAGCATAAGAAAGAGGTGTTAATCCTTCTTCAATATCGGTGGAGTTGATTAGATCAGGTTCATGCTTGAGTATTGTTTGTAACATTTCTGTGATTTGACAAACAAAAAACGATTGACGTAAGTACAAGGAAGCTTTCATAAGATTAATGCGAAATAAGGGCAGTCATCCTATGTGGCTATGTTGATCCAACTATGGGTAATTCCTATGATTATCCAACTGTGGATAATTCCTGAATAATTCCAAATATGGGGGTGTCTCTCCTAAATGATCCCAAGGGGTCGATGACTTGATGATCCAATTGTGGATAATTCCTGAATAATTCCAAATATGAGGGGTGTCTCTCCTAAATGATCCCAAGAGGTCGATGGCTTGTTAAATTGAGCAATCTTATTTAGATTTTATACAATCTATTTTTCCCCATCTCCGTCTTTCCCCCTATCTTATAATAGTCAACTAGAGTTTATTAGAATTATAACGATTATTATTTGACACTCTAGATCGGATTTTCAAAGTCATTATAGATCATTTGAGAAGGCAACTCCCACATATAGTTGAGATTATTGTGAATTTGTTTATAGAATTCTTATTAAAGGGCTGATCAGGCAATAAATTTGTTCTTGTAAATATTTTCTACCCAAATTGCAAAATTAAGTATGATATATATTGGAACTTTTAACCGTCAAACCTTTCTAATTTTTGACATAAAACAAAGTCTGATCATCATAAAATTTTAAGTCTTTAATCATCATATATTGAAGTATAATCTTAGTTAGAACTTTTTGTTGGGAAAGACCTATTAAAATAGCTATTTTGTTAGGAAAGACCTAATAAAAACTTTTTTGCTGAAAAAGACCTATTATAATACTTTCCTTTGTTACTTAAGACCAACTCAATGTTTTCCGGTCAAAAAGTTTTCCGACATTGACTTGCTTCCCCTCCCTTTCTCAATAAATAGGACCAACCTATTTTTTTCCTACCATAATCACTTAAAATAGGAAGCAAGAGGAAATGGTTTGGTAGGGTTAACGGATTAGGATATAAAAAAAATATGTTGGTCTCATTTAATAAAAGGAGGGGAAGAAAAGTCAATGCCAGAAAATTGACTTTTTAGCCCGAAAATATTGAGGTGGTCTTATGTAACAAAGGGAGTATTATATTAGGTCTTTTTGAACAAATTTTTTTTTATTAGGTATTTTCCAACAAAATGGCTATTTTAATAGGTCTTTTCCAACAAAAAGTTCTCTTAGTTATTTACGGCAGAATTAACATCAAAGCTAATGAATTTTGATCATCATATATAATATAAAATATGAACATTAATTTGAAATAAGGGATTTTTCTTACAAGTAAGTATTTTTAAAGCGGATACATCAACTAAGAAATTTTATCAAGTTTAATTTATATGTATCGTCCAAAAACTAATGGAAATCGAAAGTTTCTATAGCTAGTGTTGACGTTAAAATATATAGGAAACTTAAATTTAAGACACTTTTCAAAGAATTTTGCATTTGGCTAGATATATAGAACAACTCATCTTACCTTGATCCTGGTTTTTAATGGCAGCACGTACAATTGATTTTCCTCTCCTTAAACTTTGAAAAATGTTATCATCTCTAGAATTTCTACGCAGCTCGCGGAACATGTTCTCAACCAAGTCCAAGTCCTTGGGGCGGTGAACCACAGCAAGGTAAAGAGGTGAGACATTCAAGTTATTCAAGGCATACGAGGCTTGCGGGTATTTTGTAACCAAGTAGCACGCAACCTCTTTACGGCCATTTAGCACGGCGAGGTGCAAGGGTAGGTTTCTTTCGGAATCCTCGCGCCGCAACAACTCCGCCTGTCTATGAACTACCTCTCGGACCTCGGTGATACTTCCACGAGTTGCTGCCGTGTGGAGGTCCAAATCACTAATATCTGCCCTAGTTTTGATATCATGTTGAGTATTATTTGTACGATGCCTATTGGAATGAGAATCCATCCAGATATCGGTAGTGATGGGGTAGACTAATATGTTGGTAACCGTGACACGGGGGATTAACGTACTTCCGGCGGGGTTAGTTTTCTCAAATGGTTGATCATGGCCGTGGAGAAGTATCTTAGAGAGAGGCAAGCCCATGAGTTCCATGATTTTTTCTTTTGCCTTTTCTATTTCTTTTTCTTTCATTGTTTTAGGATGATTTTGGTTGGCCATATTGATGTATATACTACTCCGAATGTAATAAAACTGAATGAGTTTTTATGTTTGGGATGATTTCACTCTATAGGGTACAACGCTTGTATATATATAGCGAGATGTGAAATGGTGGTAGAGTTTTTATTAAGTAAAAAACTTATATGGAATTGGTTCACACTAAATTAGTGTGGACCTAATGCTAATTCATGTGATTTATGAAAAAAAGGACGACTATATAAAAAAATAAATATAAAAGATGAATAGATATAAATTATGAAGTTTGACTATGAAAAAAAAAAGGTTACTATGTCACAAACTGAAAATTTCATCATGATAAGCTAATGTGAGAAAGAGTTACTATATTAAAAAAAACAGTCACTATGGTAGATAATAATTGTATAGTGTAACTTAAAATTTGAAAAGGTTACTATATGAAACTTTGCGAGGTTCTTTCGCAAAAGCGGACGAAGGGAACAACCGCTACCTCCTCTTCCATCCTCTTCTCCGAGTTCAGCAGAAAAAAGTCAAACTCGTTAGCTCATAAAAGCGCATTCGTTCACTCAAACAGATCCAATGCATTGGATTCGCTAAGATAACTAGGAGAGCTAGCGACTCTTGAACGATTATCTCCCTGATATAAATCTATTGGTCTACAATAATATTATTGTGGACCAGGTCCACGTAAGACTAACTTATTTATTAATTGTTCTTTTGTGGTTATTAATATTATTGTTATATCATTATTATCATTATTATTGAAATAGAGGTAGAGGTGAGAAATGATCATGTATTTGCATAGAAAATGCATGTGATATTGTAAACCCTAAATGAACGCAACATCCAAGCTAACTAAAATTTCTTTTGTTACTCTTTGAATGACTTGATCTATTGACTAACCTAGTTACCTGCTACGCCTACACTGGCCCAGTTTCTTTTATTGATTGCACTTTGCATGCTATTATAAGGTTTCGTGTTACATTAATGTCTAATTAAACATAATATTTTCCATGTTGTTCCAGGTTCTAACCACTAGATATTTCAAGCATAAGCCGAGGACTAATTCTTAACCTACTACACATACTGATCACAAAATTAGACCAGTAGTTTCCCACATTGATTAGTTGCATTCACATTAGGAAATCGTACAGCTTTATGTCCGCCAATAAAATAAATGAGAAATAGCTGTGAAGATGCTTGTTTTGTAAATTAAATCAGTAGATATACCCTAAAATAAAATGATACGTTAGGAAATAATTGAGCGCGTGTCGTCGTCCTCGTCCCTCGGCCAATTTGATTACTCGTTAGTCGTTAATGAGTATTAGTCTTGGGGTCTTCACACGGCCACCACTCGGTGTTTACTAATAGAAGCTTTCGTTTATCTCTGATCTCATCATTTAGTTTGGTTATTGACATCTTAAGATATGTTGACATTGACCAAGTCTTTAATAACACGAAACAAAGTTATTAATCTAATACGCTGATCGGTAGCTGATCAATAAACGTATGTTGGTGGACTGATGGTCATGATAGTAAATTTAATTACATGTAATTTTGTTTAAAAAGTCTCACGTCAATATCTATGGACTTTAGATATGTGTCTCTTTTCATAAGTTTTTATCACCTCTTAATACCATATTCAAAGTGGTAATGGAAATTTATGAAGGTTTATAAGTTTTTGCAATTGAACAATCATTATCATGGACAATATTAATATTATCTATAAATCTATATGCCATCTAATAATGGGTGTTAAATATATAGTCAAGTAGTCTAATGGCTAGAGTATTCGTTAAACAGGGTCAATACATGGATCGATGGCAACCTATAGCTAATAATACTAGGATTTTTTTTTGCACACTATGCGTGCGTGTCATATTAACGTTTTTTTCTCAATTAGTTATTCATCAGTGCTAGCAGAAGAAAGCTTGTACTCAAATAAAGTGGAAGAATTTGTATATCAAATTCAATCGTTGAATATTAATAAAGTGGAAGAATTTGATTTATAGAATAGATATTATCAAATAATAGTTTAGGTTTTAAAATATTATCAATATAATTATGAATATGAAATTCAAGTTTTTTTTTTTCTTCTGATTGTGTCAATCAAATTATATTGTATATAATTTTTTATCAGAGTATTTCACACATATGTAAGAAGAGAAAATCATTCTCCTTTATTCAATATTTAATTGAAATTTCAAATTCAATTTCATTGTTAACTTGTTCAATATATATGGCAAGTAGAAAGAAGAAAATATTTTTTAATATATATGACAATTTTAATTCATTAAGGGTATATTAGACTTTTTGTAAGGGGGCACCATCTTCCTCCCCTCTTTCACTTATACTTCCTCCGTTTTTAAATAAGTGACAAAGAGAGAAAGTGGGGGAATACCAAGGAGCCTAGAGATAGAAAAAGTTGGGACTACTTGTTTAATCAATCAAATTTGAGGATTGGATAAAGTAAGTAGGTGAAACAATTAAATGATGACAAAGATGTAATAAATGACAAGTATTTTTTACTACTTTGAGCATGTGTCATTTATTGTGACATTTTCCTAAAAGGAAAACGTGTCACTTAATAAAAAACGGAGGAAGTATATGTTAGAAGTGTAATCAAACAAGGGAACCGGATACCACTCCAAGGCACGAAAACTACGCTTTCCTATTAGTTTAATTTCGCCCTTCTAGGAGCACCGGGTTAACACGAAATAACTAATGAGATACAATGGAGAAAAATAATTCACAAGATGATCTTCTATGTGAATCAACAAGAACTTTGAGTTTTTAGTTTGTGAAGAACACTAGAGAGAAAATAGCAAGGTTTCTCTCAAGCAAAGCAAGTCTATTGGAATATGAAAAACTGATTTTTTCTCCTTCCACTCATAAGAATCACCAAGGTCATATATTCATATTCCCTCATAGATTAGAGATGTTACACCCTTTAATCCCCTGATTAAGAATCCTTAATCGTCATTAAAAGGATAACGTAAACAACACAACGGTTATAAACCGTCCACGCAAAATTTCATGCCCCAAGTCAGAATACACGTCGTGACCCGCGATACAGATCGCGAGTTGCGAAAGTGCGCTGGTCGCGACGACCCCCTGGTCGCGACCCGCGACGGATGTCGCGACCAGTGACTCTCTTCCTGTTTCTCATGATTGTTTCACGTGATTTTGCGCATTCTAATCTTAGCATACTAGACCTCCTCCTCTTCTAGTATAGAACCATATGAGCTTATAAAACCCATTACACTATAAATGTTCCAACAATCCTCCTCCCATTTATTGGGTAATGTTGAAAAGTTTTTCAACTTGCTATAAATCACAAAATAAAACATGCTCATGGATCATGGAAATATCTTACGATTGAATCTGCACTTAGTAAAAGTAACTTTACAATAATTTCGATTATAATGATAGACAAAGCTTTGAATCATATAACCACCACAAATCATTGAAGATACTAATACACATAAGCATAAACTTAGTTCTTAACCTCCGACACCTATGACGCCTTGGTGTCCATATCCATTCATAAGCATTCCAAGTCAAGCCTTGGACTTGGTGAAGCGGCACAACCTCTAGCTTATATAGGTAAATCTTTTCGCACATGCTCCTACAATTGAGCACTTATCAAAGACTTATTAAGAAACCTAATTCAACCTCTTTTCATTGTAGTAACAAGCACTAACCTCGGGATGTAAATAACACAAGTGCTTCCAACCTTTAAGAAAAATATGTTCCTCATTGAATTTGAGATCTAACGTTGTATTAGACGTCAAATTGAGTTTTCCTTAGCTAAAGGTTGATCAATAGGCTTAAGACCCATCCCATTGTTCATTTTGTTCACTAGTTTCCTTGACAACGGTTTAATAAACGTATCCGCCAAGTTCAAACTAGACCGAACAAAATTAATAGTTATACAACTATTCCTTATCATTTCACGCACATAGCTATGTCTAACTCCAATGTGCCTTGACTTGCCATTGTAGACTTCACTATAAGCTTTAGCTATGGTTGATGCACTATCACAATGAATAGCAAGAGGTGACATAGCTTTGACCCATAAGTCAATCTCACTCAACACATTCCTTAGCCATTCCGCTTCTTGGCAACAAGATGCCAATGCAATGAATTCCAATGCCATAGTTGAATCCGTTATACATGTTTGCTTCTTGGATGCCCATGAAATAGCACCTCCTCCAAGAAGAAACACCCATCCACTTGTGGATGAATAATCTTCCTTATTGGAAATCCAACTAGCATCCGAGTAACCTTCTAGAATAGAAGGTTCTCCTTTGTAAGTTATGACATAATCCAAGGTTTTATTCAAATACCTTAACACTCTTCTCAATGCTTGCCAATGCAACACACTGGGATTACTAGTATACCTACTGAGTTTACCAATAGCAAAAGCTATATCCGGTCGAGTGCTAGTCATAGCATACATTAAGCTTCCAATTAAGCTTGCATACTCCAATTGTGAAATAGGGGTACCACTACTCGGAACCAAGTGAACACTAGGATCCATCGGAGTAGCAAAATGAGTCGAGTTCGATTCATTAAACCTCTTGATCACTTTCTCAATGTAATGAGATTGTGATAAAGAAATTGACCCTTTACCTCTCATTATTCTAATACCTAGAATAACATCCGCTTCACCCAAATCTTTCATGGAGAAGCTAGAAGAGAGAAAGACTTTGGTCTTTTCCACTTGTTCCAAATCAGTCCCAAAGATAAGCATATCATCAACATATAAGCAAATTATAACTCCATTACCGTTATTATCAAATTTACTATATACACACTTATCAGACTGATTTATTTTGAACCCACTAGACAAAATGACCTCATTAAATTTTTGATGCCATTGCTTAGGTGCTTGTTTAAGACCATACAAAGATCAAACTAATATGCAAACCTTAGTCTCTTGACGGCCTTTGACTACAAAACCTTCAGGTTGATTCATGTACACTTCCTCCTCCAATTCACCTTTAAGGAAGGCAGTTTTGACGTCCATTTGGTGAATACTAGACCATGAATCGCAGCCAATGCTATCAAAAGTCTAATGGTAGCTATTCTAGCAACCGGAGCATAAGTGTCAAAATAATCGATACCATATCTTTGCCTAAAACCTTGGACCACTTACCGGGCCTTATGTTTTAGTATGGTTCCATCGATCTTCCTTTTCCTTACGAAAATCCACTTACAACCTAAAGGTTTGCATCCGGGAGGTAAATTAGCTAGAATCTAAGTATGATTTCCCATTATTGAATCCATTTCATCATTCACTACCTCTTTCCAGAGAGCAGAATCATGAGACTTCATAGCCTCATCAAAGGTCCTAGGATTCTCCTCCATATTGTAACAATATGAAATTTGAGTCACAATAGACTCCCTTGACCCTTCAACTAAATTTAGTTGAAAATCCGGTCCAAAAGATTTTCTCTTTTCTAATTCTTTTACTTTTTCCTAATTTCCGGTGTTGTAGTATCATGATCATTGTTAATGTCATCCACAACATTGGAACTAGTACTAGGTATCATGTCCTTTTGTCTTGGAATAGATGAGAATCTAGTCTCATCAAATATTGTTTCCCTTGACTCTATCACAGTATGGATAGAGACAACATCATTTGGCTCAATGACATAAAACCTATAGGCTTTGCTATGTACCGCATAGCCTATAAAAATGCAATCAATTCCTTTTTCACCTAAAGTTTTCCTTTTAGGTTCCGTCAAATTGACTATTGCCCTACAACCCCGTACCTTAAGGTAATTGAGATTAGGCTTTTTGTTACACCAAAGTTCATAAGGGGTAGTCTTATTTCTCTTATTAGGAACTCGATTTAATACATAGCATGCAGTTAAAGTTACATCACCCGAAAAACTGTCATTTAGACCCGAATTAGAAAGCATGGTGTTAACCATTTCTTTTAGAACCCTATTTTTCCTTTCCGCTATACCATTACTTTGAGGGTTGTATGGGGCGGTTGTTTCATGAATTACACCAATGGAACTAAAATAGCTAGGATTATAGTATTCACCACCCCTATCCGTCCGAAGTCTTTTAACTTTTCCATTAAGTTGAAGTTCCACTTCGGTCTTAAAAATCTTAAACTTTTCTAGTGCTTCATCTTTAGTAAATAATAAATATATGTAACAAAACCTTGAATAATCATCAATAAAAGTCACAATATATTTTTTATTTCCCAAATAAGGTGAACTATGAAAGTTACACAAGTCACTATGCACCAATTCTAGCAATACCGTTTTTCTAGTCACACTAGGATAATGATTCTTTGTAATCTTATTTAGCATGCATATCTTACACTTCTCTAACTTTAAATCGAAAGAAGGTATTAAACCTAGCTTTGACATGTCATATAATTTACGATAGTTTACATGACATAAACGATTGTGCCATAGAGAAGAAACATCAAGCATGTAAATAGAACTAGTATCAATTGCATTATTAATACTAAATTTAAACATCCCATTACAGTAAAATCCTTGGCCAACATAAATACCACCCTTGGAAACAATAAACTTATCCGATTCAAATACAACTTTAAAACCAAATTTATTCAAAAGACCCCCGACACAAGATTCTTCCTAACTTCCGGTACATAAACAACATCCCGGAGAGTTAAAGTCTTTCTCGAGGTTAACAACAATTCTACTTGCCCAATGCCCTTAGCCTTTACCGTAGAATCATTCCCCATATACAAGATTGGACCATCATCCATTCTTCCAAAGACTTGAAGAAGTGCTTATTATTGCACACATGTCTAGAGGCCCCCTAATCTATCCACCAAGAATCATCAACCTGCACAAACATAATTTCAGAAATCATAGCCACAAAATTCATTTCCTCAATTACATTTTCATGTGCAACTTTACCTTGATTTTGAACAACACTAGGTTGTCCATTCTTTGTCTTCTTCTTCTTAGAAGGACAATCCCTCTTGAGATGAGGTCCATTGCATACCCAACAAGTGAGGGTCTTCCTCTTCTTATTTGCAAAGTTGGTTTTAGAGTTGTTATTGTTGGATTTCTTGGTCCCACTAGACCCACCAACCTCTACCATATTCACGGTAGACTTAGGAATACTGGGAGTAGTATCCTTAACCCTATCTTGAGCCCGGATCCCTTCCTCAATACGAAGATGGGTTCCTAATTGCTCCATGGACATATCTTCCTTCCTATGTTTCAAGGAATGCTTAGTTTCTTTCCATGAATGTATTAATTTATCAATGATTGAGGCAACCGCAGTAGCCTCATCCATCATCATACTATGCATGTGATCTTATTTGGTTCAAAATATGATGAACTTCATGAAATTGCTCTATAATAGGCCGATCATTAGTCATTTTAAATGAATTAAAATTACTAACAAGAAATTTCTTACTTGAAGCATCTTCCGAAATATACTTGGCCTCAAGAGCATCCCAAAGTTCCTTTGCACTCTCCACGTTTTGGTAAAGGTCGAACAAAAGGTCGGTAAGAGAGTTAAGGATGTAACCTCGGCAAATGTAGTCATCATTCTCCCACTTTGTTCTCTTCCTTGTAGTCTCCATGGACTCTTCCTCTCCATCTTTCGGGAATGGTGGCATGGGTGTTGAAAGAACATACACCACATTCAAAGTTGTCAACAAGAAGTGCATCTTCTTTTGCCATCTCCGATAACCCACCCCCTCAAACTTGTCCAACTTTTGGAAGTTCATAGTCATGTCCTTGAGTGATTGAGCCATATCCGAAAAGAAAGAAGTTAAACTAATAGATTGTTAGAAGTGTGATCAAACAAGGGAACCGGATATACCACTCCAAGGCACAGAAACTACGCTTTCCTATTAGTTTAATTTCGCCCCTCTAGGATCACCGGGTTAACACGAAATAACTAATGAGATACAATGGAGAAAAACAATTCACAAGATGATCTTCTATGTGAATCAACAAGAACTTTGAGTTTTTAGTTTGTGAAGAACACTAGAGAGAAAATAGCAAGGTTTCTCTCAAGCAAAGCAAGTCTATTGGAATATGAAAAACTGATTTTTTTCTCCTACCACTCATAAGAATCACCAAGGTCATATATTCATATTCCCTCATAGATTAGAGCTGTTACACCCTTTAATCCCCTGATTAAGAATCCTTAATCGTCATTAAAAGGATAACGTAAACAACACAACGATTATAAACCGTCCACGCAAAATTTCATGCCCCAAGTCAGAATACACGTCGCGACCCGCGACACATATCGCGAGTTGCGAAAGTGCGCTGGTCGCGACCAGTGACGCCCTTCCTGTTTCTCTTGATTGTTTCACGTGATTTTGCGCATTCTAATCTTAGCATACTAGACCTCATCCTCTTCTTGTATAGAACCATATGAGCTTATAACAGTGGCGTATCCAGGATTCCAACCCTATGGGTTCGGAGCCGGTAAAAAAAAAAAATACATTCATTCACTTAAAGTTCAATACATTAATTCAAATATCAAACTACAATAGGTAAATAGAACGTTAATTCATTACATTACATCAATAAATCACAATCCAAAAAAATCACTTGTTTCCCACACGATCTTTCCAAAAAAATTCTAAACCCTTCATAGTCACAATACAATCTACACAATAACACAAGCAAGAAATTTCAACTCCATGAGTCTAGACACTACAAAGATCAATCACATTTAATCATTCATTCATTCACAATCCACAATCCACAATTCACAATCATTCTTCAACATTTATTCAACATTCACAAATCACAATCCAAAGTCCACAATCCACATTCATTCATTCAACATTTAAATCTGAAATTCATAAAGCAACAAATTCATTCTATGAGCAATTGGCAATTGAGTATTGAGTCTAAGTAATACTAACAACTAACAACTTAACAAGTAAGTAGTAACAACTCCACAATCCACAATCCACAATCCACAATTCCACATTCATTCATTCATTCAAGTATTCAACATTTAAATGATTAACAAAATTACATAACTACAATTACATATTCTAATCATCTAATGTATAAAAGACTAAAATTAGAAATAGTGAAATTCATAGGCTTTACCGTTCAAACAGATGGATAGATGCGCTGATGCCTGATGCGGTGTCGCTGCCTCGCTGGTTCGCCGTCGCGGTGGGGAAGACGGTGGCCGTGCGCCGTCGCTGGTCAGTTCTTCGTTGGCTGGGCTCGTTGCTAGGGAATAGGGAGTTAGGGTTTGTGCGTTTGGGGGAAAAAATGTCAGCTGTCAGTTGTTTTTGTTGAGGGAGAAATGAGAATGGGGGGCTTAGTTAATTGTTTAAAATTTAGATGAAAGAAAATAGAAGGAAAAAAAATAGAAGGTGGTTCGCGGATTCGAACCTCAGATCTCCAAGGCTCTGAGGTCATCCCCCGCGCGCCCAAGTGGAGATGCAAAACCACTGGGACACTTGCTTCTTTCATGCTTTACTTTGCACGCATATAGTATATATCTAATATTTAAATATTTTTAATTTAAAAAAAAAAAAGGGCAATTTTTTTCCAAAAATCACTGGGTTCAGGTGAACCCAGTGAACCCATAGTAAATCCGCCCCTGGCTTATAAAACCCATTATTACACTGTAAATGTTCCAACAGTATAATAGAGATTGTAGGTACAAGAAAGTAGATGGCAATGTGGGCTTTCTACTTGGCTAAGGTCAGACTGAGATGGGATAATCGGTCCATATATGTTTTAACTACCAAAGATACTCCATATATTACAAAAATATAATTTGACCATGAATTTTGTTAATTTGCACTCAAAATTTATTTTAGAGAAGTACAATGAGATTTCGGGAAAATGTGAATGTTTCCTAAGTTGTAATTACTAGGATTCTAGAAATGCTTCGATGAAGCTGTGATTGAAAATGCTCGATCGGTTGGAGTTGTTAAGATTTCATGGGAGGAATTTTCGAGGAAAAACATTTCATGATGTTGTCATCATGCTGTTGCTCCATTTCTAGGTTTGACTTGATAAATTATTAAGGGTCTTTGGAGATATTTATATATATATAAAAAAAACCTTGGTCAATCTTAACTTTTTCTTAAGAAGTGTACGAACTATGGTAGGAAGTAATCACTAACTACTATTACTCTATTAGTAAATGACAAGTGGCTTCATTTTCATCACATATCACAGCTGGCTCCCTTGCTGCGTTCAAAGGGGATTTTATTGGTATCATTTATTTGCTAACTAATGTTACTCTATTAGTAAATGACACAAGACAACGTTCACAAAGGAAATTCGCAGTTTCTTGCCGGACAAGGTCTACGGTATTGATATGATGATATGTGTGTAAGTGCAAAGAAATGTCCGGACTTTCGTATTTAATCTCTTAAGTCTTAAGTAATAATAATTGGAGGATTGAAGGAATTCAGCTATTATGGGCTTAATTCCATCAAATTCTAACTAAAAATTTCTCGTTGTTAATATCTAGCAGGACTTGAAATTGTGAATTTAACTAAATACTCCATCCGTCCTAAAATATAATTCCCATTTTCATTTTGAGTGTCCCAAAATACAGTTCCCATTTCCATATTTAGTTCAATATTTTTCCGTAATTTGTCTAGAAAAACCGTGTCCCATCATTTATTTGCTTCTTGAATTTTATTTTTTGCTTTGTTTATTCAACTCAAGTGTTACAATTAATGCTCTTTCACCAATTATTCTCCATTCTCTCTCCTAAAATCATCATTTACCATACAACATTTATTTAAATAAACAAAAAATCTTTATTATCCCTCTTATATTCTACTTGCATAAATTACCGTGAAAAAAAGGAAATGGGAACTATATTTTGGGACGGAGGGAGTAGTTAATTAGTGATGAATAAATAGAAAAGGGTATATACAAAGTATTACAATCTAATTTCTAATGCAATCTTCAAAAGATTGGGTAACTAAGATCTAATTTGCAATGCAAGTGCATAATATTCTTTATTTAGTTTTGATGTTTTTAGGTGCGAACTTTAGGAGAAAAACGTGTTTTTTTTATTACCAGCTTCTACTTTATCACTCTCATATTTTGAAATTATTTTAACATTTTGATTTTAGTTGTCTCCAGTGAACAACATTTAAAGACTTTGAAGTATTATTTTGATAATCACATTAATAAGATTTCACCTGATTATATATCATTTCTTATTGATCGATGAGTATATATATGATGAGAATATACTAATTTGACCACAAAACAGAAGAGGAGATATAATTTTTTTTTAAGATGGAGTATTAAGTATATTATACACTCCATACATATAATTAGACTATTCGTAAGTGAAAAACAAAACCTTAACTAGCAAGTTAATTGTAATTTGTAAGCAACAAAAGAAGATGGGGTTGTAGTAGTTATATAAGTCAATAGATCAAGTCAACCTGAGAGATATAACAAAAATAAGTGAACTACATTGGTTGGACAAATTGGTCCACACTTATTTTTAGGCCTAGAAATTATCATGCATTGTTGGTGCAATTGCTTGTACATTTCTTCCTTCTACCTATATGTTATTCTCTCCTCACATATAAATAGACCATTACCACAATATGTTTCTCAATCCCATCAAATAAACCTAAACTACATAAACCTAATTAGACTCAATTCCTACAAACTTGACTATGAGCAATAACCAAAATCTCCCTAAAACAATGAAAGAAAAAGATCTTGAGAAGGAGAAAGAAAAAATTATGAAAATGATGGGCATCCCTCTCCCAACAAATCTTCGAAGCCATGATCCGTGGGAAATTACCAACCATATGGGAAGTTCCCTTATCCCACGAGTCATGGTTACTAACATAACAGTTTATGCCATATCTACTGATATATGGATGGATTCTCGAAGGCATCCTACTAATAATTTACAACATGGTATTAGAGTCAATGAAATGCTTACTGATATGGACCTTCATAGGGCATCAAGTCATGGAAGTGTCATTGACGTTCAAGATGTGGTTCATAGAAAAGAGGAGTTGTTGTGGCGTAAGGATTCCCAACAAAATTTGCCTTTGCACCTCGCCGTGATGAATGGCAAGAAAGAGGTTGCATGCTACTTGGTTAGGAAATATCCCCAAGCCTCGTACGCCTTGAATAGCTCGAACATTTCTCCTCTTTACCTTGCCGTGGTGCACCACCCCAAGGACTTGGAGTTGGTTGACATCATGTTTCGCGAGCTAGTTGGGGATAATCATGTTGTTGAACATTTAACTAGAGGAAAATCTATCGTACGTGCTGCCATTACAAATAATAGTCAAGGTAATACTTCTTCTGATTCTCAATACTTGTAACGGTTTGAGTATTATGGTTGCCAACACACATTTTTAACCATTAATATCTTCACTTTTCAATTTGAAATATTATAAAATGTTGATTTGTGGATAATTCATGTTGAGACCAATCCAACACTATTTTACTTAATAGCATTTTCTATTCAACTATGATACATGATCTTTTTGAAAAATCATCTATACTAATATATTAAAGGGCGTTCCTAAAAGAGGAATCTGCCATGCTGCGCTCTCCCTAAAGCGCATTTTACTCTACGTAATCCACATACAATAAAAAAAAACTAGAAATTGCATAATACGGGGTATGATCCTGTGACTTGAAAGTTATATACTAAAGTCTTAACCATTAGATCAAGTGATATTTAGTGTTATCATTGTAAAGTATAATATTAATAAATAAAAATTTTCCTTACCCGGGGCATAGCTCGGGCCTAATAACTAGTTAATTATGATAATGTGACAACAAAATCATCCATATCAATTAGTATTCTCAAATGTTTAATATTTCTAATTTTAGCTATTTGATTCCCTTTAGAAAATTATCACATTCAACATTTTGTGGACTTTAATAATTTTGACTCTGACTTCTACTATTCTCATAATTAACTCAATTTACATTATTAAAAGCGTATTGTAAAGATTAGCAGGTTTGACTACTATATAAAAATCAAATCAAATGTGATCCTTTATATCTAGACAAGGGTTAACGTTGTAGTATAATTTTGATAGCAAATTGTTTATTTTCATTTTCTTAAGGTTAAATACTCTTTATCCCTTTTAATAACATCATCATAACCGCTAGTCTTTTGTCAATGATTAAAAAGTGAGTATATTCACAACAAAAAGTCAAAAACTATATGGTCTTCATCTACTTCTATCTTATAATGCTAATAATAGCAATAACTTTTACTTTTATCTTCTCAGTAATTCTTGTGTTGACTGTTTCTTTGTCAAATAATCACAGAAATGCTACAAAAAATATTCAAGTATCAACCTCACCTAATCAAGTCTCGAGATGAAGAAGGATTAACACCTCTTTCTTACGCTGCATTCAAGGGTTATGTTGACACAGTTAACTACTTCTTCAAAAAGTTTGAGAAATCAATTATTATTAATTACCAAAACAAAGATAAGTCATACCCTATTCACAAGGCATGTCTAGGAGGCCAAGTTGATATCTTAAAGATGTTAATCCCTGAATCGTTGTTCTCTGTTGATCATCATGGACGAACAGTACTGCACATAGCTGCGAAAGAACGCGGCAACAAGTTGAAGCACATAGTCTCATACTTGTTGAGCTTACCACAGGGTAAAGTGCTAATGAAGAAGAAAGATGAAAATGGATTTACGCCCTTGGAATTAGCTAGAAATAGCAGAAATCATGAGGTTGAGGAAGTTATTAAAAGAAGCATGCTTGCCTAGAAAATACTTTATTGTCTGTTGCCAAACAGATCCTAAACAAACATTCCATTATATATTTCTGTGCCTTTTTTGTGGTGGGAGGGGGAGGGGATCTAGGGGGTGCATGTATAAATATATGGGGGGTATAATTCACATTATTATATACTATATACTACTTTTTTTTTTATCTAGGAAATTTGTATTATCAACAACATTTTACATCCAAACTTTTCGATTTGGGGGAGGGGGTAAACACTTTTTTTTTTGTTGTTGTAAGGGTAGCTTGTCGTCTAATTAGAAAAGAATGTATATAGACTTGTATTTTTCGTGTGGCTTGCAAGAGTTTTATAAATACAATAAATGTAGCAGTAATTTATGCAAAGATGTTTCCAGCTGTCTTAGCTCTAATGAGTTCTTGTTGGTGAACTAAGATAATTCCAGATGACATATGGCTCCGAATAGACAAATAGGATTGCTGATGCACTAGCAAAACATGCACTTGAGAGGACAGCAACCTTAAATACATTAAAAATTTTCCCCACCCCTCCCCCGGTTTGTATGGAAATTTTATTAGAAGACTTACAAAGTTGTAATATGTCAACCATGGATCTTCCTGATGACCATGGCTGAAGGCACTATGTTGTTTGTTTCTTTGCTAGTAATTTAATGCTCTTTTTCTACCCAAAAAAAAAAATATGGCTCCGAATAGATTTTTAATTTGCTAATTTAGGATCCTTCTTTTTGGGAGGATTTAGGAATGGTGATACTAGTATATATGATGTATATCCTTCTTGTGCAGCTTTCTGATATATAAGGCGCATAAAGTTTGCAAATTTACTGGTAAGGCCTTTGGATATGTCAAACCCTAGTGGCTAGTAGTATTAGTGGGGCTAAACGTTAAAAAAAAAAAAAAACCAAGCCAATGAGAAACATGTTGAAGAGTCAATAAAGCCAGCTATACTTTACTGTTCTTATAGCATTTTGCTACTTCAAATAATGTAATGAATTTCCGAATGACAAGAATGTTCCCTTTAAGAGATTATAAACATTGACTCTGATCAAAATAATTATAGTAGGTTTTAAGTATAATATTTTGACTTAGCTTGTAATTTGGATCCAATAAAATTTTTGGGCAAAAAAGGGCTTTGGACAGCCTAAATTTAGAATTTTGGGCTGAATTTCAACATTCAAAATTAGCCAGTTTGGCCCAGTCTGAAATATAACTGGTTTTGGTCTAAAATTTTGGCTCGAGGTTCTAGCCTGAAAAAAGCCAAATTTTTTGCCAGTGTCCTGCCCGATCCTACCTATGATCACCTCTATTCATCTTAAAAAGTTATACAAAAAAGAAGTATAACTTCTATAAAATCTAATTTGAACATATCATGTTATTAGATTACTAATTTGGCAATTCATTATCAACAACTTATGAGACTAATTAGCCACATTTGTCCATCCTTGTAATTCATATTATATGTTGATATAATGCTTACAGAAAAAGGGATCATGATATAATTTATATTGTATTTTCGTATGTAACTACTTTAATTCATATTTTATTTGTCTAGATTGTTCGAAAAATTTCAAATTAATTGAAGTAGCTTTGGATATGGTACATCCAGAACTAAAATAGACACATTGGGAATCATGAATGATATGATTATATGACAAAGAATGACATGACTTAAACTTGAAGCGTACTAAAACCGATTAAAAATAACTTAAAAACTATTCGTATATAACACACTTCAAAAAAAAAAATCGAGATTGACTAACCTAAACCAACCAATCCATTGCCGAATAATTTAAGAAATACGCATCACTCAAAACATTGATTCCACCTAATGAAAAAAGGGTGCATGAAGCCTTAACGAAATCTCATGGCACATTGGTACAAAAACACATTTCAAATCCTAAAATTTTGTTTGATTAACCCTAAACTTATTCATGTGATCATTTTTCCAGGTCTATATGAAGTCTATCAATATATTTCATAAGACTATATTGGTTTATGTAAATTAGCAATGATGCAACAGGAATTATCTTGTATAGAATTGGTTAGAACTTAGTTCCTCCCCCAACCCCACACACACACCCCTCATAAATAAAGAACCCAGTTTGGACAAAAACAATAAAAGCCAAATTGTTCCATCATGTGTCTTTCCCCTCAATTATTCCCATATTATCTTTATAAAAGTATTATTTCCACTGTCATTAGTAATATAAAATAGCACGCCCTTTCTCTTTCCAGCTCAATTTTTTTTGTCCCTCAGTCTATAGCTCTCAAAACCATCCAAAAGCATTAATTCATCCCCTAAAAAATCTAAAGTATAACCCCTATGGGCTATCATTTTCACAAAACAAGAACCACATAGTATCACTAGTAAGTACTCCCTAGTAAGTACTCACTAAAGACAAACTTCGTTCGGACTGGACACATAGTAGTTAGTGTTTTCTTTCCAAAGTATGTTCGCGTTCATGTAGTTCTTGTTAGTGATAGTTATTTCTTTGGTTGTATTAGCGTTAGGTTGTCTTTCGTTTTCAATTAATGCAAAATTCCTCGATGTCAAAAAAAAAAAAAGTAAGTACTCACTAGTAAGTATATTAAGTGGTAACTGGTAAGTGCTCTGTTCTTTATTGAAAGTTCATTCATTCATAATTCATGGCTATACAACTACAACACCAACAACTTCCCACTAATCACCACCAACTACAAGGTGATCCAAGCAGTAGCAGCAGCGCTCGCATAATCGGATCATCATTATCATCGTCATCTATACTATCATCAACTACCAGCACACTACCTTCACCACCCAAGACCACCATCAACGCAGCCCACTATGCAATGCTTATGAACAACGACATCAATGGCTTGTGGTGTGAAGTTAGCGAGGGTGGCGACTTCTCTGATCTTGTCTCGGAGTCAGATAACAGCACCATCCTCCATTTGGCGGCGAGTGCCGGACTATCAAATTTCATTCCTTTCATCATTCAAAAAAATCCAGAACTTCTTCAAGTTGAAAACTCGAATGGTGATCTTCCAATCCATGTTGCTGCAAAGTCTTGTCAGCTACACGCTGTTAAGGAATTAGTTCTTGGTGCTGATCGTCGCGGTGAGATTTCGATGTTGGAGAAGGAAAACCATGATGATTATAAGAACACTGCCCTTCATATTGCTTTAGAGAATCAGCAAGTGGAAATGGCTAAGTGTTTGTTTAGGAAATGCCCTAAAACATTTTACCAGTTGAATAAGCAGGGGATTTCTCCACTTTATTTGGCGATTAAAGCAGAGTTTTGGGGGCTTGTTAAAGAAATGCTTTCTGAAGTTGTAGTTGCAGCGTATCCGGATGCTGAGAATCAATTGTTGGAAGGGAAATCAGTTGTTCATGCTGCAATTATTGCCAAAAAGAAAGGTACTTACAATACTTTATCAGTACTCATTAATTAGAATTTAGATCTGTCAATAGTATGAGGTCCGGTCTAAAATTGCATTTCTGTTTCTGCCTTGTAAATTATGGAGATTTTTTTTTACTTTTTCAAAGTATAGTTACAAGTACAGATGTATTTAGTGAGCGATTAGAACATATTGATATTTGCTACCTGATCTTCCTAAACATTCACTAATCACTACCAAATACTTACTTTATGTTTAGATAAACTTCCTATATTTCCTTTTCTAAAGTCCCAAAAAAAAAACTTTTAGCTTATGTTATATGAGTATGAGATTCTGCGGATTAGTGACTGGAATTTGAATGTGAGTGAGTTTATTAAAGTATTGTCATTGATAATTGGTATTCTAGAAAAGTAAGTTCGAAATAAATAACAACGTTAGAATTATTTTTTTTTTGGGTGTAGAAAGAGGCACAAGGATAAATGATGTAGACGAAATTTGATCCTAATTCTTGAACACCACCTCCCCAGATTTTAACCAACTAAGTTAGTTGACATACTATGTAATACTAATATACTACTAGAAGTGAAAGATACAAAGCACTAATCCTACACCGCGAAAAGGAACAGTTGTGTGTTTCTTCCCCACTAACTTTGAAGCTATCATATAACTCTATGAGGGTTTGATTAGGTCAAAGATGTGAGGTACCACATCAAAGTGAAGAAATGATTTAAAAAGAAGTATATTTTCATACTCATATGATGTGACTCTCTTCATTAATTCTCTTTATCATTTTTCCAATTTTTGTAGTTACACTTTTTATTTATAAAAAATATATAGTATCCTACTAACAATTTTTTTTTTGAAGGAAACTACTAACAATTATTAAATTGTGTGCACAAGTATAATTGATTTGAATACTGACATGATGCCTATTTCTTATAAATTATCTTCCAAAATATAAATTGTTTTTTCTTTGTTTCTTTTATTTCTATTGTATGCTTTGCATGTTAGTCAATGCTCAACTTTTAACATTAGTATCTTCAATTATATACTTACTCTGTTACTTTTTGTAGGGGTACTTACTCTGTTACTTACTAGTTGAAACCAAGTGGTTTGTCACACAATTTTAGGAGCTTGATAGACAAGACAAACAAACAAATTTTTTAAGATATTTTTTGGACCTTACAATTAATTACTTCTCTCGTCAGTATTTAAATTTTGTTGATTAGTTTGTCCATTTACCGTATCTATCATGATCAATCAATTAACTTTAACTCTATTTTATCTCTATTATATAAAGAAAATAATAGTCAGTGAGATCTTGTTATATTCATCTCAACATATAATTTCAAAAAATTAACTTTTTATAATTTTTACTTATGCGCAATTAAAGTTATTAATAATCAAAGAAGCGCATGGGGTTACATGAAAAAAAAAAGAGAAAGAATGTAGCTCTAATTAAAACTCTAGAGGATCCGAACTCGCATGTATAAGTATATGTGAATAACATCAATAATTGTAAAAAGAAAAGGAGGTAGTCTATTTCTCGGAAGTTTGAGAAGTACCATATTTTTTAGCAAATTCATGTTTTTTACAGCATATTCATGTTCGTTATCCCTAGTAAAATGTAATCTTAACTAGGGAATATATATATATATATATATATATATATATATATATATATATATATATATATATATATATATATATATATATATATATATATATATATATATATATATATATAAGTGAGTTCATATGAGAATGCATACTTACATGAGAAATGAGAATGAATTTTACACGTTATAACTCTAATGAACAAGTGATGTAACTCTAATGAAAAAGTGATGTAACTCCAAATAGTTAGAGCTCTCATATTCTAACTATGAGGTTGGTGGTTTGATTCTCATCACCTTCCATTTTAGTTACCATGTGATTAAGAGTTGCGCCGGTTTTAGACAGGTCAATTTTGTGTAAAAATAATAAAAATTAAATTAACAAGTTTATTCCAGACACTAATTACATCAATTTTACTCGAAATGAGCAGATATCCTGGAAATGATATTGAAAGAATATAGTGAACTTTTATATAAGAAGGATGAAATGGGAAGAAGACCACTATCATATGCGGCTTACATAGGCTTCCATGATGGGGTTAAGTACATCATCTATAAATTCATAAACGAAGCCTTCAAAATCGATGAAAATGGCTTCTTTCCTATCCATTCGGCATGCAGCGGAGGCAATATCAAAGTAGTCAAGGAGTTCTTTACAAAGTTGCCTAAAAATTCAAGGTTATTGCTGAACAAAAATGGCCAAAACATCCTTCATGTGGCAGCTGCAAGTGGCAAAGCTGAGGTTGTTAAGTATATTTTACGACAGCCGGAATTCGAGACGATGATCAACATGAAAGATGAAGATGGCAACACTCCATTTCTTTTGGGTGCCAAAGAAAAACATCCTGAAGTGGTTTATGTTTTAACATGGGATGATAGAGTCAAGTTAACCGTCCAGAACAAAGATGGATGTACAGCTCTTGACATTGCTGAGGATTATGGAGACAATGTTCCTTCATTTGACGAGGTACTTACGCTTACATTTTGTTTTTAACTAAATTGCTAGATTCACTGAAAGGCTCTGTTTGGGGAAGCATTTTAGCTACCTTAAATGATAAGGTGCTAACATATTTTAGGTGCTAAAACGATTAGTAGTGTTTGGGGAGCACCTAAAATAAAATTTCAGGTGGTTAAAATGGCTTATATGATAAGTTAAAATTTTTACCTTTTCAAAATCAGGTGACTGAAATTTTGGAAAATCTTTCCAAAATTTTGACAACAACTAATTTTGCCAAAATAATTTATCAAGTTAATCAACTAACTTTGCCAAACAGTTAAAGTAATCAATCACCTTATCGGTTCCAAAGACCTTATCATTTCCACTTTATCTTATCGGTTTCAGTTAACTTATCAGTTTCAATTTATTTTCAACTAGTATTGCCAAACAGAGCAAAAATCTATGATTGGAGTGCTTTCCGCTGATCAATAAATATAGATTATATATTAATGATATTCCTAATTGTATTAGGAAATCAAAGATAATATATTTATTTATAAAATATATCCACAGAATATTCTATTTTAAATGTATATATATGATCAACTTGTATCAATGGTAATATAAGCAATTTGTGTTTGTTATAAATTGTTCGAGTAATGTTATGGGGGACGAAGGGCGTGTATGATATTTGCAATATCATGAAAAAAAGTGGCACTTGTGTTATTAAGATAATCTCTAAAAATTGATAGCAAAAGGACTAACTTAATTGATTTTAACAGTTTTATTAAGGGAGAAAAATGATATATGATGAAACAAAGTTTTTAAGGTAGTTTTTGGTGATCGAGAAAGTGTCGCAAAAAGTTAAAAAAACACATTATGAAGGTAGATTATAGTTCATCTCTTATTCTTATATATACTAATCCAAGACCAGTTTTAACTTTAACAAACACTATATATTTTAAAAGCTATTTTGGTTTTTTACATCTATTCTAACTAGCTATACTTAACAACTAATAAATAGCTACCACTTAGAACAATAATTAGCTAACAACCACAACAATTACTTTTTTTTTTTAACTATATATCGGTATTAATTTATCTTTTGATTTTCAATTATGCAGCGCTTGACTTGGTTGTCTTTAAGATATGCGGGTGTTCCGAGAGCCCCTCAATTGCACTACATCAACATAAACTATATTGGCGCAGAATTTACCACACATAACCCCAATAGTGCACCCTTGCCTGTAAACAATCACGATAATTCAGCAACCTTTATGGTGCAAAACCAACCACTAAGCCTAGTGCAAAGCCATCCCAAAACAAAACGGAAAAATAAGTACAAGGAGAGAATCAACACACTTTTATTAGTTTCCACCCTAGTAGCCACGGTAACCTACGCTTCCGGCTCCAGCATCCCTGGTGGCTATAACAACAATAAGCCCGACGAAGGCATGGCCACTTTAGCCCACAAGTGTGCCTTTCAAGTGTTTGTGATCACCAACACCATTGCCATGTATAGCGCCATCCTTGCTGTGGTCGCCCTCATATGGGCTCACCTTGATGATCTCAGGCTCGTCCTACTATCACTTGACTTCGCGCTTCCGTTGCTCGGGATTTCCCTCGCCATGATGTCCGTGGCATTCATGGCGGCTTTGTACGTGGTGCTGCAGACTATAGTTTCTTGGTTAGGTATTATGGTGTTAATTATGGGAGGGGTCTTCTTAAGTGCACTCTTTGTTTTCTTTATTCCTCTATATTCACCAACGTCTTGCATTAGGATTAAAATTTTGCGTTATGTCTTTCATGTTCCCTTCACTCTCATGCTGTTAGCTTGTAAGAAGGGAAAAAGTGGAGTGCATTATTGATAATTTATGAATGTTTCAAATGACAAATGCGAGATCATACTCCCTCCGTCCCATAATATAGTGCTTGTTTCTTTTTTACACGGTCTCCAAGACGTAACTTTGACCTTTAATATCTTCAATTCCGTATTAATAAACAATATAAAAAGTTGATATTATGAAACTACGCATTGAGATTTAATCTAACAAGATCCCACATGAATATGTTTTTTTATATATACAAATGGGAATATTCGGTCAAAGATTTTAAAGTTTGACCCACTAAAAAATGAAGAGACTATATTATATTATGGGACGGAAGATCTCCATATTATATATTTAGATAATGTTGTTAGGAATGAAAATGTTGTGGCTAACAAATAGTGCAATCGAATTATGACTTGTTGGAATCAACATAAATGAATAAATCAAAATACACAATAAAGAACATACAAAATTTACTTGAAAACCTTGAATAGGAGAAAAAACACAAATTTGTACTAGAACTTTCAATATGAGATGATGATACAAGGAGATAATTGGATCTCTCTAAACTCTCTAACCTCTCTAAACTCTCTTCAGGGTTCTATAGTATCTCTAGATGAATTGCTCTCTCAATCTGCAAATTCTAGTTAATTAATCCACTAAATAGGAGAAAAAAAAAAACAAGCCAAGTAAGATACGGATTACGCATTCATAACAAAATTTTGACCATGATAAAGTGATTATTGACATGACAAATTTAAATTTTATATAATTATATACTTCTATATATATGACTTTAGATCTGCTAAGGTATAATCAGGTAAAATGGTCCAACCAAGTTTAATAATTTCAGTTAAAAAATTTTCAAGTGAAAGAATGCATTCGAAGAATATCTAGTGACAATCCTTATTACTATATGTTGTATATCATATATGGCAAATGAATCTTATACTAATATTTCAAGCAATAATACACTATATAACTATATTTGACCACAAATTTCTGTAAATTTCTACTCAAGTTCATATAATATAGTTAAGACAACTGTGTCCGTTTCCCTAAGTTGTGGGTTGGTACCAAAATGAAGCTGCGGCTGAAGCTGAAGCTTGATTGTTTAGCAGGTAAGCATTTCTTGGGAGGAATTTCTGAGGAATAGCATTTCCATGACGGTGTCATGCTATTACAAAATTTCTACGTTGGCATTTCAAAAATAAGGATGTATTAAGATATTAAAACTTCATGTCGCATTTGATGTATCTTCATCGCGGTGGACTTACACGATCGAGCCAAGTATTCATCGCAGCTTGGCAGTTAGAGATGAGCTTCACAGCAATTTCTGAGCTTCTTAAGTGGAAATGCTTGGCAGTTAGAGATGATCTTCACAGCAATTTCTGAACTTCTTAAGTGGACATGGTCTACTATTCGTAATTGTGAATGTAAATGCAGCGATACTTGATCTAGAAATTAGAGGGGTGTCAGACGCATGAGCAAAGTAAGTGACCGCTTAGGACCTCCAATTTGAAAGGGCCCGACCCATATTTTATTTTCTTACTTTTTAGATTTTATGAGTTTAGATGGAAAATACATTTGTTAATCCAAAATATTTGCCCGTAATCTATATATATATATTTTCATATTTCATAGGTTATTTTAGTCTTATCTTAGGTATATCTTTACTATTTTGTTAAATCGGTGTCTCCTTGCTAAAGATCAAAACAACATTGAAGTACTTCGTTTAGAGTATTTAAGAAAGTTAATCATTTTTCAACCATTTTTAAAAAAATTAAATTAGTTATTAATAATATGGAATTATGAATCCGTTTTATAGCCCTATAAAGCTCCATGTTTAATGCCTGGCACAGGGCTCCGAAATTGTCTATGCTGGAAATATTAAGTTTGATCTTGCAACTTGCAAGTAGTTGTGTTAGCATAGTAGGTAAGGAGGAACCAATCAACTAACTCTGAATATTGAATACTACTATAGTAGTAGTTCCATCTAGGAGAATATGGAAATGTGAAAACTCTTTTGTTTGTTGACATGGAAATGAACGGAACAGGTGAATTTATAAAGAACTTTTTGATAATAACCACCTTATGTTTTACCCACTTTAATAATAACCACCTTATATTTCTTTTTTTGTATCTTATCACCTTAACTTTAATACATAGTCGATATATATATAAACTATGTTTCCCCACTTAACATTTTCCGTCCAAAATTATGTTTCCCCCGGCCCCTTTTCTTCCTATCTATCTGATCTCCTTGATAGGTGATGCGCTCAAGTTATACGATGTTCTTATGGTATTTTAGGTGCACATTGCTAAGGGATTTGTTCGTAATTGTTAAGGTTTGCATAAAAATCATCCTTAGCGGAAGTTCGGAGTTTTGAGATATACATCGTGTTAATGTCATGCATTCCGAGCTTCCAAGGTGAAGTGCATTTGATCCGAGCCAAGCACTCGCGATCACCGCAAGCCTAAGCATCACGACGAGCTCGCCAAGCCAAGCTCTCGTGAGCACCGCAAGCTGCCCAGCCAGCGCTCCATCATCGTGAGCCATCGCAGCCCAGCGCTCCATCTTCTCTCGCCCATCGTGTGCCAGCGCCCAGCAGCATCATAGTCCAACGCTCGCCCAGCCTGCCCAGCGCTCGAAGCATCGCCCATCGCACGCCCAGCAGCCAGCCTGCCCAGCGCCCATCGCACGCCCAGCAGCTCGCACCTCGCGAGCATGGTCGCACCTCGCGACCTGTATCTCGCACCTCGCGAGGAATCTCGCACGATGCGACCTGCGTGGTTTTGGCCCAGCTCTTCAGCTCGTTGCGAAGGCAGTAGCTCATCGCACGGTGCGACCTGTACCGCACCTCGCGACCCCTAGGTCGGTCTAAATGTCGGCTGACTTTTGAGCCTTAGTATAAATACTAAACTTTGTTTTTAGACCTAGGGGGCAGCAGCCACAAGGGGATGGAGTTTCCAAAACTCCACTCCTCTCTTGTTGTCTTCTCTTTTTAGTTTTTATTTTCTAATTTAGTTTTTGTAGATTTTAATTATGGGATTGGCTTATGCTATGCCGATTGTAGCTTGAACCGTTCTTGAACGAGATTAATATGGAGCTTCAAGCATTATTGTGAGATCTTTCCCCTCTATTTAATTCCTTTGATTATGGTTTAATTTCTATGCTTGCTTTCTATGATTTTTGCATGATTATGCTAGGAATATTACTAGTTTGATTGTGTAATTAATCTAATGCTAGATTTAAGAATAGAATCGGATTGTTTTATTCTTTTATCAATTGGTAGCAAACTAGGGAGTAATTTAGATGCAGATCGTCTTGGTTATTTCTTGGAGAAATTGAATCAACTGTTGAATGTTTATCGCTAGTATAACGTTAGCAGGTCTGTTGGTTCTCTGTGTTTATTGCTGCTATTGGATTGAACTTAGACGCAGATCGGACTAGGTTATCCTTTAGTTAGGGTTTTATAGTCACGCTGATCGTGCTATTCAACTAAGAATAAGGAGAACACGAGATTAATTCTCGACAATAGATAATTATGGAAATAATTAGAGTGGATGTCCAAGGATCGATAATGAATTGAAGTGGATGTTAATCGGATTCAAGATCTTTCCATATTGATTTCTCATTTTGTTTATATGTTAGTTGTAGTTTAGTTTGTTTTTAAATCTACTTGAAACCCCCCTTTGTAATTAGGTTTCTCGGCCCTTAGCTTAATCTAGGTTTCGAATCACGCTAAGTACTAAACTCGTCCCTGTTTCCCTGTGGATACGACCCCTACTTCCACTATACTACCTTAGTGTAAAAAAGAGTAGGAGAAATTTTATCTTTGGCCGGGTGCGGTGCACAACGACACATCCGCGCCCGCCAAATTTTGGCGCCGTTGCCGGGGAAACGGTGTTACTTGTTTTTATTTAGAGTGATTTTTGGATGGTATTGCTTGTGCTCTTTGTTTTTGGTTGGCCACTCATATAAAGAATTCCCTTTTTGTTTTAGTTTCTAGTTTTCATCTTCCATTGAGCTCTATGTATTTCACTTTTGTATTTTGGACAAGAAGCATGGAACTTGTTGCTTAAACTCTCTTGGGAATGGTTGATTGACTCATACTTTATATCTTGGATTTTGTCTAGCTTTAAACATTTATATTAATGGTCATGACTTGGATTAGCTAGGAGTACTACTAGTTGATGTTTGTTGTTGACTTAATGCTAGGTTTGGATATAATCTGATGTTATATGCTCAACCATATTGTAGTAAGCTAGGTATTAACGATGCATTGCAAGAGTTCTTCTCAATCAATTTTGCAGGTACTTGAAGTGGAGATTGACATGGAACCACCATTGTCACACATGGAGCACAACCCAATGATTAAGCTTAAGGTATTAAGTCGAGCTCACGACTTTAAACAACGGCGCTTCTCGGGAGGCAACCCGAGACCCCTTTATTTTCTTTCTTTCTCTTTATTTTTCATCAAATTTCCACCACCACAACAAATTTTCTTTCACCCACCACCCACCCACTAAAAAGATCCAAAACCACTCTTAATTCACTTGTAACCAAAATCCACAAAAGAAAACCCGTTGGGAGGACTTCAATAGCTAGGAGTTGGTACATTAGAGGATTGAGATTGTTAATGTATCTTTTCGATCTCTTAAGCTAGGTGCAAATCTTACAAATTCAAAACTTTTGAGCTTGTCATTTGTTTGAGTGATTCGAGGGAGAGGATTGTGAGTTGATTTATGAGATTTGAGTTGGTGTTGTTAAGAAATTTGAGTTTGACGGATTGTTTGGTCATGAGTTTTGAGCATTCAATCTTCGATTTACCCGATTTTCGATTTTCTCCCCCATTTTCGTTTACTTTTCTTCTAATTGTCGACACATTGAGGACAATGTGTAGTTTAAGTAGGGGGGAGGGTATTCTCATTCTCATGTATCTATGTTGTGTATATTACTTTCAATTTGAAAAAAAAAAATGGAAATGAAAAAATGAAAATGAAAAAAATAAAAAAAATAAAAAATAAAAAAATGATGATGAAATGAAACCCGCTGAGTTGAAAACCCACAAGGGTGGGCGACTCAGGCAAAAATGGGGGCCCGGATAGGTTGAAAACCCGAAAGGGCAACCTATGCAAAAAAGTGGCTTATATTGAGCGGGTAAGATGGTGAGATAAAAAAAAATGTGAGAAGCTAGGATGAAAACCCGAAAGGGCTCCTAGGCAAAATGAGAGATTAAGAGAGAATTATACACTTTGAAAACTCATTTGCCGGAGATGGTGTCATAAGGTTGAAAGCGTTTTCGGGTTGGGTTAGTGAATTCATCCTTTGTTTTGTGAAGATCTATTTATTTTGGCTTTCGCATTCTTTTGGTTTATTGTTTTTGGGAGTAAGCATGGAATTTATCCCTTTTTGTCTTTGTTCCATAGCTTGCTTATATAGGTTGGTTGTAATAGTAGTAGTAGTTTATCTTTTGAGGTTTTAGGCGAGTTGTCATTTTGATTGTGGTGTTGGAGTGAGATCCTTTGAGATCCTTCAGGATTTGAGCTCACATTTTGGTTGTCGTTTGGTGATTATTGTTGTCGCGTCTTTTTATTTTTCAGGTGAGCTCGAATCTAAGTGTGGGGGAATCATCGTCCCTTACATTTAGGTTTTTGAGCGGATGTTGTTAAGATGTGATGATGATGATGTAGTTGATGGGGAGTGTAGGTTGGTGTCGTTAGTTTGGGTGATGATTTATTTGGTGATCCTCATTTTGAGTTTACTCGAGGTCGAGTAAAGTTCAAGTGAGGGGGTATTTGATGCGCTCAAGTTATACGATGTTCTTATGGTATTTTAGGTGCACATTGCTAAGGGATTTGTTCGTAATTGTTAAGGTTTGCATAAAAATCATCCTTAGCGGAAGTTCGGAGTTTTGAGATATACATCGTGTTAATGTCATGCATTCCGAGCTTCCAAGGTGAAGTGCATTTGATCCGAGCCAAGCACTCGCGATCACCGCAAGCCTAAGCATCACGACGAGCTCGCCAAGCCAAGCTCTCGTGAGCACCGCAAGCTGCCCAGCCAGCGCTCCATCATCGTGAGCCATCGCAGCCCAGCGCTCCATCTTCTCTCGCCCATCGTGTGCCGGCGCCCAAGAAGATCATAGTCCAACGCTCGCCCGGCCCGCCCGGCGCTCGAAGCATCGCCCATCGCACGCCCGGCCCGGCCACCTGCCCGGCGCCCATCGCACGCCCGGCAGCTCGCACCTCGCGAGCATGGTCGCACCTCGCGACTCGTATCTCGCACCTCGCGAGGAATCTCGCACGATGCGACCTGCGTGGTTTTGGCCCAGCCTCTTCAGCTCGTTGCGAAGGCGGTAGCTCATCGCACGGTGCGACCTGTACCGCACCTCGCGACCCCTAGGTCGGTCTAAATGTCGGCTGACTTTTGAGCCTTAGTATAAATACTAAACTTTGTTTTTAGACCTAGGGGGCAGCAGCCACAAGGGGATGGAGTTTCCAAAACTCCACTCCTCTCTTGTTGTCTTCTCTTTTTAGTTTTTATTTTCTAATTTAGTTTTTGTAGATTTTAATTATGGGATTGGCTTATGCTATGCCGATTGTAGCTTGAACCGTTCTTGAACGAGATTAATATGGAGCTTCAAGCATTATTGTGAGATCTTTCCCCTCTATTTAATTCCTTTGATTATGGTTTAATTTCTATGCTTGCTTTCTATGATTTTTGCATGATTATGCTAGGAATATTACTAGTTTGATTGTGTAATTAATCTAATGCTAGATTTAAGAATAGAATCGGATTGTTTTATTCTTTTATCAATTGGTAGCAAACTAGGGAGTAATTTAGATGCGAGATCGTCTTGGTTATTTCTTGGAGAAATTGAATCAACTGTTGAATATTTATCGCTAGTATAACGTTAGCAGGTCTGTTGGTTCTCTGTGTTTATTGCTGCTATTGGATTGAACTTAGACGCAGATCGGACTAGGTTATCCTTTAGTTAGGGTTTTATAGTCACGCTGATCGTGCTATTCAACTAAGAATAAGGAGAACACGAGATTAATTCTCGACAATAGATAATTATGGAAATAATTAGAGTGGATGTCCAAGGATCGATAATGAATTGAAGTGGATGTTAATCGGATTCAAGATCTTTCCATATTGATTTCTCATTTTGTTTATATGTTAGTTGTAGTTTAGTTTGTTTTTAAATCTACTTGAAACCCCCCTTTGTAATTAGGTTTCTCGGCCCTTAGCTTAATCTAGGTTTCGAATCACGCTAAGTACTAAACTCGTCCCTGTTTCCCTGTGGATACGACCCCTACTTCCACTATACTACCTTAGTGTAAAAAAGAGTAGGAGAAATTTTATCTTTGGCCGGGTGCGGTGCACAACGACACATCCGCGCCCGCCAATAGGTCCTGGTAATTTTTGAAATTTCATTGTAGATTGAAATACATAGTCGATATATAAATTTACCCTCTCCTAATTGTAGATTTAGCTGGAAGAATTTTGACAATTTAGAGAGATTTGAGATTATGGGCAAGGTTTGAGAGGGAGTAATGGAAGAATTATTGACAATTTAGAGAGATTTGAGATTATGGGCAAGGTTTGAGAGGGAGTAATGGAAGAATTATGGAGTTATAGGGGTGGAATTGAGGGAAGTTAATAGGTGGGGCCACATTGGATGGAAAAATAGACAGAAACGTAAGTGATGGTGAAGTTAGTAAAATTAAGGTGGTAAAATGAATAATAAAAAGTATAAAGTGGTTATAATAAAATAAATCCATTTATAAATTTTGAAAAATATCGAAAGCCATATCATATATATCATTAGTGGTATTGAACTCTAATATCCAATGCAATTATTCCATAAAAAAGAGTAACTAACTGAATTTAATTTCCAATACAAGCATATTTTGCCTCCAATAAGACCCCTTTAGCAATTAGTTATTAGGTTTTCTGAGTTTCATGAATGAATACACACAAATACACAATGAATTCCAAATTTTAACAAGCAAAGCTGCGGCTGAAAATGATTGAATGTCTGGGTTTCTTGGGGGGAATTTTCAAGGAATAACACTACATTGTAATGATGTCATGCTACTGCTAACTTTCTACCTAGCTTTGACTTAGGCTGAAATAAGTTTTAAAATCCCAAGTCAATGATGAATTTTCTCAAGATTTGTAGAATACGGGATAATGAATAGGTAAACACTAGCCAAGTATTTCAGTAAACATCCAGTGCATTTCATCTTCATCGCAGCTTGGCTGCCCTGCATGATCCATAGGGACATTTTCGACCTCATCATCTGCTTATAATTTTCTTTAAACATTTGCATCACAAATAGAGATGATTTTCACAGCAATTTCTCGATTTTGTTTAGTTGACAAAGTTCTACGATTTGTGAATGTGACCACAATGAAATATCTCGAAGTCTGAATTTAATCTTGAGTAATAGTCGTAGTAGGCCTGTAGGTTAGGAGGAACTAAAGATGAATAACAAAATATCTTTGTTCTCCATAGTTTTGATCTGGAAGGAAATGGGGGTTGCGAATTTTTCCTTCTTTTTATTTATTCACATAACTAGGTAGTTATTTTTATTATTAGAAGTGTTCGTAACAAGGTAGGTAATACAAAAAAAAAAAAAAAAAAAAAAAAGAGGGCAATATAGTGTATTAGTATTAAATTTGAAGATTCTATTCCATTCAACTTATTTTAACTCATTTCAGAAAACATTGTTCTTACAAGATAAGATAAGTTCTAATAGCATAAAATAAATTGAGATAAGTCAAAATAAGTTGAATAGAACGGACCGCTAGTAGTGGCGGATCCAGGAATTTATGAATGGTGGGTCACTACCAACTAGGTTGCACAGAGACGGATATGAGTACGGGTTCGGATATGGGTACGGATTCAGATACGGGTTCCGATACGCACACCCATATGGTGACTGACTCTTGAAAAGGGTGGAAAGAGGGAGAAAAGACGAAACAGAAGGTAGCTCAAAGCCTCAAACTATCCAGTTTCAGCATCCTTAGAGAACAAGAGATAGTGAGACACATGAGGAGAAGTAATAGGATATAGGAAATAAAAAAGGATTTGGTAATTCAACCTATTGCTCGGGTTCATCATTCATGTATATGGTATATCTTAGAGATTCTTACAGGTCAATCATGTAATAGACATATAAGGGAGGTGGATAGACTCAATTGGACACAAAGAACAAAAGCACCTTTACAAGTAGCTAATCACAACCAAATGACTAAGAGGACGTCATATCAAAATAAGACAAGCCTTACCTCGTGCCTCCTTATCATCAGAAAACCACACCCATGTTTCCTATAATTAAGTACACACCCCGAAAAACCCAGATGCACCATAATTCTACCAAAAGCAGCAAACCCAAAAAACAATTGACATGAATCATCTGAACTTTCACCGTATTTTTCCAAAATAATCTGACTTTTAATTTTTTTTATAAGAATCTCAAGTTCGTGTTAATAGACCCAAAAAGATTAACAAAAACGAGAAATAAATATAATAATAAAAGTATGG
This sequence comes from Beta lomatogona, assembly GCA_947646795.1. NCBI lineage: Eukaryota > Viridiplantae > Streptophyta > Magnoliopsida > Caryophyllales > Amaranthaceae > Beta > Beta lomatogona. Next base: position 11,780,207 of record CANSNZ010000063.1, on the reverse strand, counting down.
ATTACTTTGAGAAGGACGCCCTAAAAGTGTTTTTTATAAGATGGGTCAAAATTGGAATTATAATCCATGTCGGTTTATCCAAAAAAATCACCCAAAAAAAGTAAAAGAAAAAAAAACCACAATTGATCTAGATAGTACTCCATAACAAACCCACAAAATCCAGATTTATGCATAATCTCCAAAACAGAATCATGATCAAATTAACCAAAATTCATCAATTTTAGGTTAAAAAAAAGGCTATGCAATATTTATCAAATTCTCCGTAATTCCCAATAGAATTCAAAAACAAAAAGGCACTTACGAAGAGCTTCTTGAGCAGAGAATCTTCTAGAAACATCTCTACAGACTACAAATCATGTTCCTCAAAAGATCTTTAACAGCAGGAGTAAAATTCCCAAAAACCCTAAACGAAAATCTCAAATTACCCCTCAAAACCATATCAAAAACCTCCTCCACTCTCTCTCCATAAAACGGCAGGAAACCAAAGAAGCATTATATACAAAACGACACCAAAGACTCCAAACATCAATTTTCTCATCATACCCATTACCTTCTAGTATCTCCGGCGCAACATAATACAGTTGAGAGAAGTTAGAGGATGAAAGGAAGAAGAAGGCTGAAGAGAAGGGTAGGAAATGCGGCGCTTCCTAAACCTAAAAATTTTGAAATGTTTTTTTTTTCTAGGGGAATGGTGGGTCACGTGACCCACCAGGACTAAACGTGGCTCCGCCACTGACCACTAGAATCTAGGTTTATTGATGATAATTATGATATGTAAATAAAAGTTGATGGTACTATTCTAGCTAATATCTCTATTGTGCTTGATAGAAATACTCTATTGTTCATACTGAGATGAAGTTTTTTTCTAGTTAATACTCAAAAGTAGTTTTTTTCTAAAATCTAAATTTATCAAATATGAAATGCTGATAATAGCAATGCATGTATCTAGGATATCAAGTTTATAATTATATTAAATAATAATACCTTATATGCTTGGCTCAACCTTCTCTCCAAAGCGAATAGATAAATGCAAATTTATAAACAAATGCATAGAATGATGTAAACAAGCATACCAAAATTTATAATCATATACACACACATATATGTATAAGTATATATATATATATATATATATATATATATATATATATATATATATATATATATATATATATATATATATATATATATATATATATATATATATATACTTACATATTATATACATACATATTATATACACTGTATATATATGTATTTTTTTTAATTATAAAAGTATCACAATTTCAATAATTTTCATCAAGTTCTAATAAGTTAAAATAAGATAAAATAGGCTCTTAATAAAACGAACCCTATTTGAATAATATGGAGAGAGAGTGTGTGTCTTTAGAATAATAGAATTCTATTATAATGGGTATACTAAATTGGTTATACGCCATTCAATATTTTTTAATTGGAACATTATGTAACACCCGTTCTTCCGAGCTAGTAACTAATCACATACCTTGGTTTGTTCCTCATTTGAATAAAAAAAAAACTAATCAAACTTTGCAATCACAAATCTCATTTATCATTATATAAACCTCATTTAATATTCTCTCGTAGTGGCTATCAACTTAAATACTATCTTGGATATGTAGGTCGGGGCCCATGCCACAATAGAACGATCTTAAATCAGACCTTAAATACACAATTAAATATTACTTTCACGGTTGTTTATGGCAATTCTGGGATTGCATTCTAAAGCTATAAATGGAGTATTTAGAGGCATTCTATGGCAATGCAAAGGGTCCTAGGCACCCGAAATACATTCAAGTCATGTCGGATCCCCTAGGAAGGTTTCGGGAGAAAAACATGACCGGGGCCACATGGTTTCGAAGAGGCCCCCACAAGAGCCAAAATTGAAGGTTATAATAATACACGCTTTCGGACATTCTTGGGCACTTGGGCACCGTAGGCTATTGGGTTGCCTCCCGGGGACATAAAAGCTCAATATAAGAATTGATATGTCGGACATACGACGACTTTCACGGCCATTTCGACATTGTACCGAAAAAGTGTAAATGGGGTATTTAGAGGCTATATGAGGCAACAAAGACGATCCTAAGCGCTCGGGATACGTTACAAATTATGCTGGCGCCCCAAGTAAGATTTTGGGGAAAAAAATATGACTAAGCCTAGAGAATTTCGAAAATTCCCCAAAAAAAGCCAAAATTGAAGGTTATAATACACGCTTTCGGACATTCTCAGGACCTAGGCACCGGAGGCCATTGGGTTGCCTCTTGGGGGCATCAAAAATAAATTTAAGAACTGATATGGATTCGAACGGACATATGATGGCTTTCACTACCATTTCGAGGCATTTCCGGGGTTGTAGTAGAAAAGTACAAATGGGTATTTAGAGGCATTTTGAGGCAATGCAAAGGGTCCCAAGCACCCAAGATACATTACAAGTCATACCGGAACCCCTAGGAAGGTTTCAGGAGCAAAATATGACGGGCCTAGAGGAGTCCGAAAATGCCCTCAAAACACCCAAAATTGAAGGTTATAATACATGGTTTCGAACGTTCACGGGGACCAGGGACCAGAGGCCATGGGATGCCTCCTAAGGACATGAGAGATCAATTTAAGAACTGTTATGGATTGGAACGGACATATAACCACTTTCACAGCCATTTATGGCAGATTATGATATTGCACCAGAAAAGTATAAATGAGGTATTTTGAGGCATTTTGAGGCAATGCAAAGGATCCCAAGCACCCGGAATACATTACAAGTAATACCGGAACCCTTAGCGATTTTCAGGAGAATAATACGATCGGGTCCGAAAATACCCCGAAAACTGCCAAAATTCAAGGTTATAATACACGCTTTCGGACGGTCCCGGAGCTTGGGGTCTGGAGGCCATGGGATTTGTCTTAGGGACATGGGAGGTCAATTTAACAACCGACATGGCTTGAAACGGACATATGACGACTTTCACGGCCATTTCGGGGTTGCACTAAAAAAGTATAAACGGGATATTTCGGGGTCTCAAGTACCCGGGATACGTTATAAGTCATGTTGGACCCCCAGGAAGGTTTTGGGAGAAAATTATGACTGGGCCCAGTGGAATTAGAAAATACCCCAAAAACGCCAAAATCGAAAGTTACACGCTTTCGGACGTTATCAGGATATATTAGTGGTCAAATTTGCATAAAAACTTAATTGGTCAAAATTGTGTTTGGAGATCATGTCAAATGCAAATAGGAAGATTTTGGGGAACAGAAGGAGTAGCTTAATATAAAAAAGATTATTGTATTATCTCAATATCTATTAACTGTTCACATTATTCTTTGTAGGATGTATATTTTGCTCTCGTATTTTTCTCTTAGATAAACAACTCATCTTATTTCAATGACTCCACCAATAATTCACGTTAAGTCAGTTTTAACTCCTCAATAGAAATGTGAAAGTTAACAACAAATAATATGTGATTTAGTAATTAAATTCAATAAATTTTCATACTTTCTAAGATATTCATATACATATATATACATATATACATATATATACATATATACATATATATACATATATACATATATATACATATATATATATATATATATATATATATATATATTATGTAGAATAATGAAAATTATTTACACTCTCTAGTTATTTATGTTGTTTTTTGTTGCTTCTTTAAATATTCTAGGCAAACATTAACCATTTGTGTCTCTAGTTCATATTCGTAAAGTTGTGAATAATTTTTGAAATTACATAATAATCAAAATGAATCTATAAATAGCAACAAAAGAATAGGGAGGTATACACAGCCCTTAAGTCAATAAACTAAGTCATAATAAAGTAAAATAGGTGATAAAATTAAGTTGGTTGGAAATTTGGGACATACTTTTCTTTTTTTGTCTCTTTGGTTGACATAGGACATACAACAAATTAGGTCTAATAATGTTCATGCATTGCTAATGCAATTGCTTATACATTTCTAGCTCTCTTCGACCTCTCTATATGTTATGATCCCTTGCTCTATATATATATACACCTGCAGAATCCCATTAAAACACATCAACTCAACAATAACAAGCTAATTAAACTGATCGATCCATTCCCTGCCATCTTGAGAAATGGGCGACCCAAACGTTCCTAACACAAAGATCAATGAAAAAGAAATGGAGAAGGCAAGAGAAAAAATTATGAAGATGATGGGTTTGCCTCTCTCCACTATATTTTTCCACGGTAATGATCGAGCACACTTGAAGAACACCACCCCCCATGGGAAGTACCCTAATCCCACGGGACATATATACCAACATAATAGTCTATCCCATGATGACTCATGATGGACATATGATACGCAATTTTAATCAAAGGAATGCATCATCAGGTCGTTCAAGAAATGTTCCTATCGAGGGAGCACCCAGAGAATTACGTGATGCCATTAGATCAAATGTGAATGAAGGTAATATGGGTTATTTCCTCGCTCCTTGCTTAATATAGAAGTGTTTGGCAAAAAGTAGTTATTGAAATTAGAAAATATAATAAGTAACATTTAATCAAATATGAAATACACTACAACAGTTTCATTAATTAGTTAGTTCAATAGTTAAATTAGATATTTATTATTCAAAGAACTTACACATAAAAAAAAGAGTATACAATTTTTTAACTACTCAATGAAATGTATAATTCTAAGATAATATTCAACTCTCAACAAATTTACATTACCTATTTTAACTAAAATGTTTGTGGAATTTGGAGTACAATTGCACAAAATATTGTGAGATTTTAGTCATATATTCTCTTTAAAATAAATATTTAAATCCATCCTCGCTATTGTAGTGGAAAAATAATGAATTGCCATAAAACAAAGCAATTTATAAACAGAAAAAGGAAAAAGAAATTAAAAACATTAGATAACAATTCATCCTTATGCTATTATATAGTGTTTAGTCGCTAGACCGCTACCTATAAATCTCAGACATTACTTGTAGTAACATTTTATAACCACTAATAATCATAATCTACTCCAACTACTAGCCGCCACTACAACCACACCTCACCAAAACACTCAAAATTTTCTTAATTATTGGCTTTTTGATTTTGTCCAACCGCTAAAATGCTAGTGCCAAACAGGGCCTAAGTCAACATACATCTTGCTCCAACTTATAATGCATTGTAAAACTTAGCAAGTTTGACTATTAAGATTAAATGGGACCTTTTATATCTAAGAAATGTACTAGTAGTATCTTGACAGCAATTGGCTTTTTTTTTTTTTTTTTTATCTTAATCTTACTGATAAGTTATAATAAGGACCCCTTTTGGCTTTTCATATATAACTGATTGATTTGAACGCCGGTCTTGAATTAATAGAGAAGTGTACTCCATCTTATTATAGTGCTAATAATTAATTCAAGCAATTTTCAAATTTTAACAATTAATATAGGACTTTTTGTTGAGAAAGACCTATTAAAATAGCTATTTTGTTAGGAAAGACCTAATAAAAACTTTTTTGTTGAAAAAGACCTATTATAATACTTCTCTTTGTTACTTAAGACCACCTCAATGTTTTCCAGCCATAAAGTCAATTTTTTCGACATTGACTAGCTTCCCCTCCCTTTCTCAATAAATAGGACCAACATTTTTTTTTTCTTACCATAATCTCTTAAAATAGGAAGCAAGAGGAAAGGGTTTGGTAGGGTTAAGGGATCGGGATAGAAAAAAATATGTTGCTTTCATTTAATGAGAAAAGGAGGGAAGAAAAGTCAATGCCGTAAAATTGACTTTTTTTGGCCCAAAATATTGAAGTGGTCTTATATAACAAATGAAATATTATAATAGGTCTTTTTTGAACAAAAAAGTTTTTATTAGGTCTTTTCCAACAAAATGGCTATTTTAATAGGTCTTTCTCAACAAAAAGTTCATTAATATAATACGGATAATTATCTACTGTTAAAGATTAAAGAATTTTAACAATCTGGCATCATATATATACTTAATTATATGATTGTTTGTATGTCAAATCACAGGAATGCTACGAGACATACTCAATCGAGAACCTGGTCTAATCACGTCTTACAATCATGAAGACTATACTCCTCTTTCTTATGCTGCATTCAGAGGTTTTACGGAGACAGTTCACTACATCCTCACGAATTATCCCACAACTTTATATGATCCAAAGGCTTTCCCCATTCACAAGGCATGTGCAGGAGGCCATCTGAATATAGTAAAGATGTTTCATAATTTACGCGGCGATGAATCGTTTTTCAATGCTGATGGAAGAGGCCGAACACCGCTTCACGTAGCTGGTGATGCACCCGCCGAGATTTTCCGGTACTTGATAACGCTACCTGGGGCAAGATCTGCTATGCGTGTGATAGATGAGAACGGGGAAACTCCTAGGAGAGTTGCTTGATATAAAAAAAAATTAAAGGACCTTCGTCCTCTAAACCTTACAAACAACGCTAATAAGTCTTAAACGAGTATGTAGTACGTTTCATTATATCTGTGTATGTGCTATTGTTGTGTGTATGTGTGTGTTTTCATGTACAAGTATTTCAGCTGTCAGATAAATCTTAGAAAGTAATAGTACTTTTCTTTGGTTCATCAGTCTAGCAGGATTGAGTATCCATTGTATTGCATATTGTTTGTGTCTTCTCCTTGTAAAGTCAAGAATATAAACTTATATTTGTGTACGATTTTGTTTCCGCTTGATATTGTGTGTGTTTATGACTATTTTTCCAACTTCTTTATATAATTTTTATTTGTACATAATTAAAGATTTTAATGCTCCAAGTTTTGCCTTAACAAAGTTGCCAAGAGGTTTGAGTATGTATATATCAAAAGCAATACAGTTAATAATTATTACTTGGGATTCATTTTTATGGACTACGGGTTTCCCAATATATCAAGTTTTTATAACTTTCACCAATAGATAATTGAATATACCACCGTGTGATAAAATGTATGGAAATAGGAAGGGTTTATGAAAAACGGATGGAATAGATCATCATAAATTTGGATTATATTGAGATCCATTATACAGATAGATTTTATCCTCAATCAATTGAAGAATTTCATGTTAGTTATTATGCTTCAAAGTTAGTGGACAATTGCATCTTATTTGTAGGAAAGTGATTTGTTGGTTAGTTGATGCATTCTGTTAGTTGTTTTTACTCAAATAGCATATTTTTATTTGAGAGATTTTCATTCGTTAGTGGATAAGTTGGTGGATTCTTATTCCTACTTTATACGTTAGCAGTTACTATTGTAAACTTTATATTTAGGCATTTTAGTTGTTCTTGGAAAATGAATGAGATTACAAGGAGCTTGTTTCAATGTAAACAGGTTCAATTAGTAGTCTTATTACTCTATTAAAGATTGTATTTCCAAGCCCCCTCCTCTCCTTTCTCTCTCCCCAATTCTCTTTCTAGGATTTCTAATTTTCTTGGCCTCTTAGACTAGAAATAGTCTAATTTCCGAAGCAATTAGATTGTTTTCGACCCTTTTCCTTCGTTTTTAGGGTTATTTTCTTCTTTACTGCTTTCTTTTGTTTAGTTCTCTCCATCTGTGAGAGCTTTTCTCCCCCTTTTTGGTGGGTTGCTTCTCATATTTGTATGAGTTTTCTTGTTTTCATAGTGTTAATAATTTGGAAGATGACCTGGATCCATGAGGGTTTAGGTTTTTTCAGCAATTCGTCACTGGAAACAATTATACCACAATATGATTGTGAATGTCTCCACTTGGAAAGATGCAAAGACATCGAATTACACTGCTCGCGTCAAGCTTGAGGCGGTGGAGTTGGAGATGCGGTCGAGTATGCTTAAATATAATTGGTTCCATTGTGAAAATTGTTGTGATTTACTAATTTCCAGATCTTATTTAACATTATATGTGTCGTATGGCTTATCATTATTGATAATATTTCTTGCCGTCAAAAGGAGCTTGTTTCAATGTTTCCTTTTCATTTGCTTTCTTATTTCAACAATTAGTATCAAGACGCAAATAATCCATAGGGATTGATAAGCGGGGCGTTTAAAAAAACTTGTGAATTATAATCTGACAAACAGAGAAAAATCAAATGGAATCAAATTTTTTTTTTTTTTGTAATTCAAGTATTATCAAAATGAAATCATATTCTAACGATATGAGTTTGTGGAAAGCAAATGAAAGTGATGTTGAGCGGCAAGAGAGGCAACAACATTTCCATGTACATCTACATCAGTCATATTAGAAGAAATATCCACAACTATTATGACTTATGTGTTCGGGTTTAGTGGAGATGGTCAAGCAAGAAGCTCGAAGAAGAAGACGAGCCAAGGAGAAGCGCGCAAGAAGAGTAGCAAGACCCAAAGAACCCGGGCGGGAGCCAAACTTTGAGTCCCATGGCAGATTGTAGGAGCTCCCTCTGCACTCAGCGAGCAGCCATCTGGCCCGGGCGGGCGGGCCTGCTCCTTTGTTTCTGCTTGTCGAGGCAGATTGGTGTGTCCCTGCACCCGGGTGGGCGGGCTTTCTGCCCGGGAGGGCGATTCTATGAGCCCGTCCGGGCAGCCCAGATCTGGACACGTTTTTGCGGATTATATTTTAATCGTGGCCCTTGGATTGCTTTTAGTCCTAGGAGTATAAATACCCTATTTTCTGGGTTTAGAGAGTGTAGCACACATATCTCAAAGTTCAAACTTGGAGCCTCATCTTTTCTAGGGTTCTAGGAGAGTGAGTGAATTTGTGGGAGATTTGTATGTTCACCATTGATTCTCCATTGATTGCATAGTGCATGTTTGTGGGTTTTTCTCCCTGGAGCTCGGGTTTTCCACGTTAATATTGGTGTGTTCTTTCTTGTTTTCTTTCCTCTTCACATTGCTTGGTTGTTGTTTCAATTTCATGTTTCTTCATGATTATTGTTGATTGCACAAACTAGTTAACACTTGTTTCTAAATCACAACATTATGATACTCCAAAAGAAGCATGAGAGAAATTAAAAGATGAGTCCGTTGGCAACTATCAAACTAAACTAATGCAAATATTGAATCTCAAGAGCAAGTTTGAGAGTATGGGGATGAAAAGCAATAAAGGTGTCAAAGAATATAGGAATAGCTTTATGTCGATAATCAAAGGAGGACTATGAGAAATAAATACCAAAGTTTAAGGTTCCTATTTGGCCAAGTCCTCTTATCAAAGGGGAAACGAAAAATTTTAAATGCGACATTTGTGACAAAATTGGTCACACAGAGAAGGATTGTTGACACAGAGGAAAGGCAATATGTTTCAAACATCAAAAATTTGTGCAATTGGCAAAAGAATTGTAGGTTCTCGAATGATGATGTAGAAACCATGGTGCGTGGTCATAGAAAAAACATTGATCTAGAATTTCTGGTGATACTATGTACCATGGAGAGAAATGCTCCATAGTCCAAAGAGTACATATTGGTGAACAGTGCATCAGCAAATGAAAATTGAAGGTGGTGAGACGTGCATCACAAAATAGAAGATAAATGCTTCACAAATTTTCTATACAACTTTGAAGCAGGGGTGTGTTAATTATGCTTCAAAGTTTAGTGGACTAGTGCATCTTATTGTTATTAGGAAAGTGATATGTTGGTTAGTTGATGCATTCTGTTAGTGGGTTGCTATTGTAAGCCTATTTATTTAGGGAATTAAGTTGTTACAGGGAATTAAGTTGTTACCAAAAAATGAATGAGATTGCAGTGAGTATTTTTTTCCAACGTTTCCTCTTCTCTTGCTTTCTTATTTCAACGTTTCAGGATCCTCCTTGTCCAGAGGATTTTAAGAATGGTGGCACTGCTGCACTGGAGCATATGTAAATTAAAACTTGTCCGACCACTTGAATGATTTCTGATCATATTTCTAGGAATTAATGTTTGCAAATTTACAGAAAAAGGCCCCTTGTTTCTAACATCCATAAAAGAAAGAAAATTCATATCCCTAGAACTAGTGGCCAGTGGGCCAAAATGGAAGAATAGCCAATGAATATCAAGTTGAACTTGTCAATACATCTAAGAAATGTCAATAATGATGGCAAATGTTCTCATAGCCTTTCTTCTTTGACTTTGAATTGACTCATAAAAGCTATAAGTAGTTGTAGCTTTTCATTAAAGAGATTGTAGCTTAGGATTGTTTTAGTTTGGAAAATAGGATGTGGTACACAAAACTACAAATAGTTGTAGCTTTATATTGTGGTTGCTCTTATAATTCGGGCAATATTTCACATTATTATTAATAATTTATTATTTTTAAATTTCTCTTACTCATGCTTTTTAATAACTATAGTAGTTTACTCATTTGATTTTTCTCTTTTAATTTCATTAATTAAATTCGATAGAGCGTAAAGATTTAGCGGTTAGAATTGGAATTTGGCTACATATATACTAAGATTACGACATTCGAATTGAGAGGTCATGGGTTCGAGACCTTTAACGCAAATATCTTGATAGCTTTCTAGGATAATATCATTTCAGAGATGAAAAGAAGACGACATATATGACGAGCTATAATGCTTGCCCACACGTTTCGATAATATTTTGATATTTATATTAATGCTTGCCCGTAAGTATAATTCTTCTTACTTTGACATTGAATTTGACCTATTAATGTGAACAAAAACAATACTCAAAACGAAACCAAGGATGTCTTGGCCTAGTGGTTAAGATTGAGGTGCTGTGAATGATAGGTCACCTGCTCGAATCTCCCTCCCTTCTTCACATCGCCGTGGCTCCAATGGATAAAAAAAAAAAACAATACTCAAAACGTTTCAAGCTCTATATGCCCCTTAAATTAATGCTATAACATCTTCCAAAAAAAACAAAAAGCTTCTTCTAGAGTAGCTGGTGTCCATATTTCTTTGCGGACGTGTTTCTCTTTCCACCTCCAACCTACCAAAAGCACCCTCAAGTGACAAGTGAAAAAGACCCATTTCCACAAATCATTAAACTAGGACGACATAATAACATAGTATGACTAATTAGTAAATAATACTAAGTGGGATTTGGTAGTGCCAAGCTAATTAAAAGTTGTGTCCTTTATAACAAAGAGGAGCACATTCATATGATCATATCCACACAAGCACAACTACTAGAACTCCAAGGTCAGCCAAGCAATAGTAGGCTAGTAGCACCCCCAAAAAATAAAAAGTTAAAAACATAAACATTCGGCATGCAACATCCACAAAATTTTATGTACATCCATGCCGGACACTATGCAACGCTAGTCAGGGAAGACTTAAATGGCTTCAGGAGTGCAATCAGCCAAGATGCCAACGTACCTAATCTCGTCTGCGGGTCTGACGGTAGCAGCCTCCTTCATCTATTAGCCAGTGTCGGGCACATAAACTTCATTGATTTCATTGTTGGAGTAAGTCCAACACTTCTTTACCAGCCAAACTCTAACAGCGATCTTCCGATCCATGTCGCCTCAAGGAACGGCGAGCTAGAGGCCGTTCGAGCGTTGATATCTCATTCGGCTGCACACCCGCGAAATAATGCTGATGAGATCTCGATGTTGGAGGCAAAAAACATAGATGGGAACACTGCTCTTCATATTGCATTAGAAAATCAGCAAGAAGAAATGGCGAAATGCTTGGTTGAGAATTGCCCACAAACATTTTACAAGTTGAACGCAAAGGAGATTTCTCCACTTTACTTGGCTATTAAAGCACAGTTTTGGGAGCTTGCCAAGTACATGCTTTCCACACGAATCGTTGATCAATGTCCGGATGCTCTAAGTCACTTGAAGCGTCCCGAAGCGAAGTCTGTTATTCATGCAGCAATTACTGCAAAAAACATAGGTATTAGCTAAGGGCCCGTTCGTTATCGTTTTTTGTTTTCAATTTTCAGTTTTTTTAAAACTAAAAACAAAAATCAGAAAACCAGAAAAAGTGGTTTTCATTTTTGAGTTGTCAGTTTTCAAAATCATCATGTGTGTAATAAGTTTGATTAATTTTTTTATCCATTGTAAGACATATATTATATGGCTTTTAAATACAAAAAACCAAAAAACTATAAACCACAATGATATTGAACGAGCTCACTAATTCGAACTGGAATTTTTAATTTTTTTTCTATTAATCAACCAAATTATTCCAACATCGGAAAGAGAATATCCAAGTTCATGCTTCCCTCTTCTTCTTTTTCCTCCCTTTCCCTTACCCACATTTCCCTCCATAATTGTTATCCATAAAAAATGTTAAAAAGTGTCGACAACCACATGCAAGAAATAAAGAGAGTATTTACATAGTAGTATAGTACATATAATTGTTTTCTGTCGTACTTTATTTCAAAAGTATTGCGTTTGTTCTTTTTCCTTTCTCTCGAGGATTGGCGATCTCGAGGGTTTCTTCTCTATATCTTATCCATCTCAGTTTACTTTTTATTTAAGTTTCTTTATTATCTATCATTACCTAAATTGATGCCCGTGGACATAACTACATCTACCCAGCCAATGGGTGATTACCCGCTTCTAATAGATTATAAAAAGTAATTGTTCACGGTGAGCTGCATTCCACCATACATTAAATTCTATTAGTAGTAGATAAACTACCTACTTGTAAACTAAGTTTTATCCGTTTAGTATGGCGTAATAAATTGCAGTATTAATAATGAATTTGAGGGTAACTTTTGTGCAAATAATTTTTATGCCATTATCCATGGACCATGGTAATACTTGTCTTCCCTGAAATATTATATCTTCCTAGAATTTTATTAACATTTATCACCATTTCAAAAGGTGGTATTGAGCGTAGATTAAAATTTATGAACAAAATATGATGTGCAATGATGGACTTTGAATTTTATTACCATCATTGACATATAATTCTCTTGTAAAATTACTCTTGTGTCATGACATTCATTTATTACCGCCTACCAATGAGGTGGTATAAACTACCTTTATGTAATCACTCATCACCACCTCTTCATGAACAATAGCTCAAACCTAGTATTTAATGGGAATATACTCATGCAATTTTACTTCTGAGCAGATATCTTTGGAATGATTAGCAACAAATACGAGGAAGTCGTACGATATAAGACAGATGAAACGGGAAGCACGCCAATTTCATATGCTGCTTACACAGGCTTCCTTGATGGAGTTAAGTACATATTTAATAATAGTAGTTTGCAAAACCAAGCCTTCAAAATCGACGAAAAAGGGTTATTTCCTATTCATTGGGCCTGCATTGGAGGTAATGTTGACGTAGTCAAGGAGTTCTTTTCACGTTTTCCTGTAAGAGCCATGTTATTAGTTAGCAAGAGGGGACACAACATCCTTCATGTGGCAGCTGCGAGTGGGAAAACTGAGGTCGTTAAGTATATCTTACGACAGCCAGGATTTGAGAAAATGATCAACACGAAAGATGAAGATGGTAACACTCCCTTGCATTTAGCAACCATGGAAAAACATCCTAAAGTGGTTTATCTTTTGACATGGGATAACAGGGTCAAGTTAACCCTCCAGAACAAGGCTGGATTTACAGCTCTTGACATTGCCGAGGATTGTGGCCATGGTATTCCTTCATTTGAAGAGGTACGTAAAAGTGAACATATGTTTCGCATTTATTTTTATTTTTTTTACAATGGAGGAATAAACAACAGAGTCTACATGATAGAAGCTGATAGTATATAACTAAAACGAGTTTTGTTGACTAGTACATGACTGCCTAGCAAAGTAGAGAAAATGAGTGACCATGTCCTTTTGTCACCGATACCTACCTTGAGGAAGGAAATAGGTTCGTTTATTATCGTTTTCTTCTTTCATCGATAGTTTATTTTGATAGGAAAATTTGTATAGGAAAAGGAAATTTTCAATTTCTATTGTTTGGATATAATATGAGGGAAGGGGATGAATTATGAAACAGAGAATTGCAATCATACAATTTTCTTTTCCTCTTCACCGAATAAAAAGTTTTTTTTTTCCAAAAAGTGCGAGATTGATTATTGCTATGATGCAGACTTACAAATTCTAATAATTGGCCATACTAGCTTCTTATGTTGACCCTTAATATCGAGGCTTGCGTTTACTAGTCAATGTATAAAGAGCATGGTGCTGCAATTTATTATTATCAACTCTAAGAAATATCTTATCTACCCAAAGTACATGTAGCCACTTATTTTGGACCCCCGCCCCCTTACCCCCCAGAAGAGTTTGATTGAATCATTGAAGAGGGAGAAAGTTCCACTATGTCCACTTTTTTACAAGCTACTCCATCTGTCCCATAATATAGTGCTTACATTCCTTTTTAGGTGTCCCAAAATGTTGTGCCTATTTCTTTTTAATCAATTTGTTTGGACTAAAATATCATTAATTTCTACACAAACTTTCCAAAATGCCCCTACATTTCTTTAAAAATATGTGCCCCTATTTATTATTTTACACCATTCCAAGAAACATTTATTGTTTTTTGATATTTTTTTAAAGGAAAAAGATAATAAATAACTAGTTCCAAGATAAAAGCACTAAAAAAACACTTCATTACTTATTATTTTTGGAACATCCTATACTCATTCCATTTACCTTAATTTCCGTGAAAAATGAGAAGTAAGCACTATATTATGGGACGGAGGGAGTAGTATGCAATATAATATTCTAATACTAAAATTCATAGTGAAAATGTTTGATAATATGACCATATGGTGTAAAAATAATTTAGAAAAATAAACCTAACAATTTTCAACTGTTCATCTACTTGGTCGCTAATTATACAATCACCTAACAATCATCCACACCTTCATGAAGTATATGATGGTGCACGTGTTCTTCATGTGTAATTAGTGTTGATATTATGTGGAATGAAAGTAAGTTGCTAGATTTATAATTACAATGGAATTCCCTTCCTCTTAAATGCTTTACTTCCCACTTATTTGTGTACGGGAGTTTTGACACCCGAAACAATTTGTTTATGCATTTCACCTCTCACACTGATTATCATACATTTATTAGGATCTTGGAGGCCATATAGATTTTGATTTTTTTGTTAATAATAATCTCATAGAACACTTTGTAGTTAGTTGTTCAGGCCTTCAGGGATTATAATATGAGCTATAGCTAGACCTTAATCCTTAATATATAAAAGGCCACCTTCAGTCTTCAATGTACAACAATTTCATTTACATAAGGCAAAAATGGTCTCAACACTCTGAACTATAGCGCAGGTGCACGCAACACCACCAACTACGACGAAGTACGGACCTGGGTGCAGTGCGTACCATAAATGAGGCCAAAGACCAAAATTCTCACCTCAAAATAACTCATATAATAAAACAAATGAGGCCGGAGACCTAAGGGAAAATGAAAAATAATAATAAAATATTAAAATTCCATCGTCGCCGGTGAGAATTCTGGTCTTTGGCCTCATTTATGGTACGGACTGTACCCAGTTTCGTACTTAGTGGTGTTCTAGCTATAAGTCATAGTTGGTGGTGTTGGATGCACCTGCGCTATAGTTTAGAGTGTTGAGGACAATTTTGCCTTTATATAAATACCAACATGTAACGTTTATTGAACCATCAAGTACTACCCATGAAAAAAAAATTCCATCCTTGTCCTGTTTTCCTTATCGTTTCTTTTCTGGCTCACTACCAAGACCTCATACTGCTATATATATTTTTAATTTTTTATCATCATCATTGATTAATTTTTTTCTCTAAGTTAATTGCATTAAATATGTAATATACTAATATGTTTACTTAAAAGGTAAAATTGGCCTCAACATCATGAACTATAGCTCGGGTGCACCCAACACCACCAACTATGACTAGTAGCTTAAACACCACCAACTACGGGGTGGGGTGCAGTCTGTACCACCAACTACGGGGTGGGGTGCAGTCTGTACCATAAAAACCCACCATCTTCGGCAACATTTTAGGCTTTCGGCCTCATTTATGGTACGGAATGCACCCCCACCCCATAGTTGGTGGTGTTTAGGCTACTAGTCGTAGTTGGTGGTGTTAGGTGCACCCGAGCTATAGTTCAGGGTGTTGAGGCCAATTTTGCCTACTTAAAATGATATTGTACCTTCTCTAGAAACAAAATATTGATCCTATTGATAAGTATATTTCAATCTTAAAATTTGCAGCGGTTGGCTTGGTTATCCTTGATATATGCGGGTGTTCCAAGAGCACCACAATTATACCACATAAACGCTCTTGATCCGCCAGCAGACATGAGCACAGGTAGCCACACTAATGAACACTCACCTGTAGCTGTAAGTGATGAAAATACCTCCACTGTTTCCGTGGTACTCGATGACCAAGGAAACATAGTAAGTTTTCAACAGAAAAAGAAAAAAGGAAACATAGTAAGTAGTAATCATCCAAAAGTGAAAAATAAAAACAAGTACAAGGAGAGAATCAACACACTCTTATTAGTATCCACTCTAGTAGCCACCGTAACCTACGCTTCCGCCTCGAACATCCCTGGTGGCTATAACAACAATGATCCTCACGTAGGCATGGCCACTCTCGCCCACAAGGCTGCCTTTAAAGTGTTCGTGATCTGCAACACTATTTCAATGTATAGCGCCATTCTTGCTGCGGTCACCCTCATTTGGGCTCACCTTGATGATCTCAGGCTCGTCCTATTATCGCTCGACGTCGCGCTTCCGTTGCTAGGAATTGCCCTTGCCACCATGTGTGTGGCGTTCATGGCGGGGTTTTTTGTTATGTTGCATAATGTAGCTAATTGGTTAGCTGTTTTGGTGTTAGTTATCGGAGGGGTGCTTTTAGGTGTACTAATGATTTTCTTTATTCCTCTCTTTTCACCAAGGTCTTGTAACGGGGGGAATAAGATCTTGCGGTATCTCTTTCATGTTCCCTTCACTCTCATGTTGTTAGCTTCTGAGAAGGAAAAAAATGGACTCTATTGATTTTAGTTTTATGCGATAGATGCTTCACAATTCATATGGTATATTATAAGTTTTCTTAATTAGGTACAAGGAAATTATGTATGTAAGTACTTTTGACACTTTTTACTTTGTAATTTTGAATTTGAACGTTATTAGCTACTTTTTGCATTAATTTTGCTACCTATTGTTGGATATTGATAAACGAAGTTATTACGTAATGGTTCACATAAACTGCACAATTACATTATTTAATATGCTATAAGCTAATTGTATCTAGTTTATTTAAAGACAAATTGTTAATTAGGGTTGCCAATAAGGTACCTTTTTGTCCGAAAAAATTATTTGTTAATATCTTGCCTGACCTTCATAATTATTTCATGAACATATTTTTAATATTAATTGAATTTAACTAACTAAAAAACGTAATTATTGATAACTGATCTTACCTTATTACTTCAAAGATCACTACTTCTTCGAATGATATATATATATATATATATATATATATATATATATATATATATATATATATATATATATATATATAATACTTTGTCCAAACTAGTGATAAAGAAATAATTGATCAGTTAGAGTATCGTTATGTATCAACTATCACTTTAATTTATATGTTGCTTTGAAGATATTTGTTAAGGTCTTGATACACCGATGCACCAAGCAGTGGCGCTTCAGATAGTTTCCTAGTGAGAGAGTTAACCGCCCTCAAGGCTCCATCTCCGTGTGCATAGCCTCCAGCCCCGCCCCTGGGTCCAGCAGGAAACCAAGAACCCCCCACCCTTACTTTCCCCCCTAAAACCCCCAGACCCTTTGCCTCCAAAATCCACCATTTTTCTCCCCACCAATGCTTTGGTAGAGAAAACCTTTAGCCAAGCTCTATCTTCCCAACAAAATTCCCCACTTTTTGTCCAGGAGAAATCCTTCCTACCTTCATTCACCCTTCCTTTCTCAGATTTTTCCCCTGTGGAGGACCTTGAAAGGGATGTGTTCATCCCAATATCGAAAGAAAAATATGAAGCCATTAGTGCTCCATGGGCGATAGCCGTAATTATCAAGCTTGTGGGAAAATCCTTTGCAAAGGAAAACCTAGCCATGGAATTGAAGAAATTATGGCAGTGGAATCACACACCAAGTCTCATTGCTCTGGGCAAGGGATTTTATGTTATTAAGTGCAACAATGTTGAGGAACAAACCCATATTATGTCCAAAGGTCCATGGCTAGTGCAAAATTTTCACTTGTGGACACAAAACTGGGAACCGGGATTCCGACCGTCAAAAACCGTGCCCAAAGTAGGGGCGGTGTGGATCGCTCTTCATGAATTACCTCTCGAATTTTACCGACAAGATATGTTGGAAGTAATGGGGAAAGCTATTGGTCAATTACTCAAGATAGACAACGCTGCCATTAAAGGCGATGATGGCAAGCGATATGCCAAGCTCTGCATCCTTGTTGAGGAAGGAAAATCCCCACCAAAAGGGTTTTGGCTAGGTAAATTTTACCAGCCCATCACAATATTAGAAGGCCCTTGGTTTTGTGAAAGATGTAGTGTATTTGACCATCATGAAAAAAACATTCACTTCCACCCACCTAGTGGGACGCCGGCCATTCACCATTAAGATGTAGTGTATTTGGCCCTCTTTAGGACCCCAAATCCATGAAAACCCTTTTTCTGCTCTCCAAGATTTGCCAGACCACATCTCTGCAAACTCCTTCCCTTTAACCAATCAAATAGCGAAAAATGTCCCTCCAGGCACAATTCTTAAAGTCACCCCTCAAAGCAAGAACCAAGTTATTTCAGCTCACACCCCATCACCCTTTTCGCCAAAATCTCCAGTTAATGATCCCAAACAGGCATCCTATCAAGGAAAATTTTCCAGTGGTTCGCCTCGACTTATCACCTCCACCTCCCTCAACTCCACCCATCCCCCAATCTCCGACATGGCACCTTCCGTGCCTGTTGGCGCAAACAAGTCTCCCTCTCCTCCCCGAAGTGGTTCGCCTGGAAGGTCAAAGCTTCTACGCGATGGATTTCGAGGAGGTGAAAGCATTAATCCTGAACCCAACAGCGGCATGACGGACCCCCAACCTCGTCATGTATCACCAAGGCGACACCTTCCAACCCGCTCATCTCCCCCAAGCCCAAGACGCATCTCATCTCCCACTAATTCAGTGGATACTTCTAAAGTGGGTGGTAAGGAAAGAGGGAGGAGTCGAGGAAGAAGAAAAAGCGCTACTACACCAATTAGGCACGTGGATCGTCCCACAATCCTTCATTATCAACCGTTAAAAGAAAATGATCATACTCCTCCGTTGGGAAGAGGAAAGAGGCGCAAGACGCCTAAGTTCTACGGAGATAGAAATGTTTCCTCAAAGAAACCTACGGGTTTGCCCCATCACAGACGAGGTGGTCAAATAGTGGATAGTGGAACAAACGGGGGTCATCCAAGCGCTAAAGCGCAAGCCATACTTATTGTACTAGAATGCGCAGGGTCTGGCTAGACCGACCTTCAAGTCGAACTTCCTTCATATTATTAGCCTTAATAAGCCTGATCTTGTCATTTTGGCAGAAACCAAGACCGCCCGAAACCATACAGCCGACATTGTAGGAGCCTTACCCTTTGATTCCTGGTTTCTTGTTGATCCCGAGGGATATGCGGGGGGCATTCTGATGATGTGGAATTCCAACCGGGTCAATGTCCATATTATTCATCATAATGCTCGTGGAGTCCATGCACTAGTTGAGGTCAATTCTAAACCCCCTATCTTTATTTCGGGCATTTATGCTAGCCCTTGTTTTGCTAAACGTAAATTGTTGTGGAATGATCTTAGTAGTATTGCTGAAAACATGTCATTGCCGTGGTTAGTAATTGGCGACTTTAATGAGGTAACAACACAAAGCAAAAAATGGGGTGGAAAACCCTTAAATCAAACCCGAACGAACTTGTTTAAAAATGTTATAAATGCTTGCAACCTTCTTGATCTTGGTTTCATTGGGCCAAAATTTACATGGACAAATAAACGGAAAGCAAATCCTATCTCTAAGAGACTTGACCGGGGTTTGGGGAATGGGGATTGGGTACATAGATTCCCGAACTCGTGTGTTTGGCATCTCCCCCGTATTACCTCGGATCATACCCCTATACTTTGCACTTTTGATAAGCCTCCCCCTTCCATTGGACCTAAACCCTTTAGATTTGAACCAATGTGGATTCAAGATCCTTCCTTTGAAAGTGTGGTAGCATGGGTTATAGAGAGTCATAACATTGAAGCTAAAATTGAAAATGTAGGGAGTCACCTCGCTCAATGGAATGTGTCGGTGTTTGGTAATGTCTATGCTAAGAAAAAAAAGGGTGTTGGCGCGCTTAACGGGGGTTCAACACTACCTCCAATTCAACCCATCTTCGTATCATCATCTCCTCTTAGAGGAATCCCTTCAGGATGAATTTATTAAAATTCTTCAACAAGAAGAATGGCTTTGGCTCCTTAAGAGTAGAGTGGAATGGTCCACTCAAGGGGAGAGGAATACAGCATATTTTCATAGGAGTGTTCTAATAAAGCGTCAAAAAAGTTACATACGTTGTCTTAAGGATACTTGTGGTAATGAGATCCGGGACGAGGCTGACCTTCAAAAGCACATTCGTGATTTTTATGTCTCTTTGTATACCACTCAAAATGTTTACTCTCAAAGACGTAATCCTTCTCCGTCGCCTGATCAAATTGGTCTTAGCCACCCTCCTTCCAATCAGGAAATAAGACAAGCTTTGTTTGCCATGAAGCCTTTAAAAGCTCCAGGGCCGGATGGCTTCCATCCCATTTTCTTTCAGAGAGAATGGCATATCATAGGGGAGGAGATTTCTAATTCCATTCATGCTTGGTTCCACGAAGGAAATATCCCTTCGTCCTTAGGTCAAGCATTAATTTGTCTAATCCCAAAGCAATCCAATCCTGAAACGGTTAAGCAGCTTCGTCCGATTAGCTTGTGTAACACTCTCTATAAACTTTTCACTAAGATTCTTGTTAATCGGATGAAACCTCTAATACCTAGTTGGATTTCTCACAACCAAAATGGCTTTGTCAAAGGTAGAGGCCCTGATGTCAATCTTGTTGTTGCATCTAAGTACTCCACTCCATGCATCATAAGAAAGGGAAATTTGGGTGGTTTGCACTCAAAGTGGACCTTGAAAAACTTATGATCGTCTGGAATGGGATTTTGTGCGGAGTTGTCTTCAGGATCAAAACATTGATGCTCATTCCATCTCCCTCCTCATGAATCGCATTAATAAAGCTGCCTCGTCAGTCCTTGTTAATGGTCGGAAAACTAAGACCTTTTCTCATTCCCGAGGCTTGAGGCAGGGAGACCCTATGTCACCCTTCCTTTTCAACATCTGTCTTGAACACCTCACTTCCCTCATTAATCAAGCTTGTCTCGAAAAAACTTGGACGCCTTTTTGGGTAGGGAACAAAAGAATCCCAATATCTCACCTCCTTTTTGCCGATGACCTCCTGATCTTTGGGAGGGTTGATGAATGCATGGCCTTTAAGTTGAGGCACATTTTAAGTACCTTTTGTGAAATTTCAGGGCAAAAAATCAATGAAGGCAAAAGTCGTCTTACTTCCTCTCCAAACACCAGTGAGGAACATAAAATTCTATTTCAAGAAACTATAGGTGTGAAAGAAAATGAAAACTTGGGTTTATACTTGGGTATGCCTTTATCTCACAAAAGACCTACAAAGAGAGACGTGATGTTTGTGGTTGATAAAGTAAAGAAGAAACTCTCTTTGTGGAAGACAAAATTTCTCTCAAGAGCCGGGAGGCTCACTCTTATCAAGTCAACAATGAACACCATAGCCTCTTATTATATGCAAGCGTCCTACCTTCCCAAGTCCATTCTTAATGAACTTGATAAAACTTGCAACAATTTTCTCTGGGGGGAAAAGGAGGGAAAGAACAAACTTCATTTAGTGGGCCAAGCCTACACTTTTCTTCCAAAATCGCGAGGCGGACTAGGTATTAGGAGTCATGGTGACCTTAATATTGCCTTGATGGCCAAGCTTAGATGGAAAATGATCTTTGGAGAGGATAGTCTTGCTAAGGAGTGCATAGGGTCCAAGTATTTCGATCATAATAATGCTATCTCTAGGAAAGTGGGCTCTCGATTATGGAGTGACTTGGGGAGGGGTTCTACTCTCATTAACCAAAGGCTTATTTGGAAATTGGGCTCGGGAAATGGTATAAGTTTTGGCATGATAACTGGCATGGTATTGGGCCTATCCGTTTTTTCATCCAGGGGCCACTTTCCTTTAGTGAAGATAATTTGATGGTCAAACAAGTTATAAAGAACAATCAGTGGGATCTAGGTCCTATCTCATACCCTTTACCTGACTTCATCTTAGAACGAATTCTCTCAATGTCAATCCCTTTCCAAAGGGACCTAGATACCTCCTTCTCAAACCTTTCTATCAACAATAAATTCTCTGTAGCCCTGGCATATCAAACCATCATTGAACCCCGCTCTACTATCATGGAGAGCGAATGGGTTTGGAAGCTCAATACTCAACCAAAGCTCAAATTTTTTCTATGGTTCCTTTGGTGGGATCGCTTGCCCCATAGAGAGCTCCTCCATAAGCGAAAAATCACTGAATCCCCTGTTTGTCTTGGGTGCCAATCATTCTCCGAAAACACGCTTCATACTCTTAGAGACTGTTGTAAACCCGCCCAAGTTTGGGCCCTTCTCGATGCCAAGCAGGATTTTTGCCTAGGCATGTCCACCCAAGAATGGTTGGACTATATGAAAACGCATTCCAGTGAGGTCCGAGGTCTATCTTGGAAGTCCTTCTTCCCCTTTGTCTGTTTTGAGTTATGGAAGGAGAGGAATAAATTTGTGTTCGAAAATAAGAATTATGCCCCCTTCTATTATCTTAAATCGGGCCTTTTCAATAGCTTGGGAATTTTTTGCATATCAATCTCCTCCTCAGAAATCCCCGACTATGGTCTTGCAAAGAGAGTGCTTTCCCTCCCATTTTGTCCATGTAAATGTTGATGCTTCTTTTTTGAATATCCATGTAAGAGCAGGTCTTGCAGGGGTTGTACGAGACAATCGTGGGCTTTGGATTATGGGCTTTCAGTTTAGCACCTTTGCTAATGACCCTTTTCATGCGGAACTACTTGCCATTCGAATGGGTCTTTAAGTGACGAGCAGGCGCAATTTATCTCATATTGTTGTTTCCTTAGATTGCAAAAAAGCGGTGGACACTATTAACTCCAACACAACAATTGATGATATATATAGCGATATTATTATTGATTGCAGGGAGTTTCGGCACTACTTTCAAGCGGGAAGATAATCATGTAGCGGATGCTCTAGCTAAAGAATGTAGAACTCATGCAGATTATGCTAATGTAATTAGGACTTTTCCCCAACCCCCTAACGTCAAGACTTGCTATCTAAGGATTGTAATACGCTTTATGCCAGAACTATTTAATTTATGAAGTTCCTCAGTTCACCAAAAAAAAAAAGGTCTTGATACACCATATTTTTTCAGGATCTTAGGGAGCTTTTGAGCGTTCCCAAAAATGGTTTCGATGTCTCACACTCAGTTTCAGTCGATTCAAGATCATGGTGACCAGATCTCACTGTAATAATATTGTACCTTTTATAGGGTCTTCCATTAGCTGGCTTGTTTTTTTAATTCTTGTCTGTATGGTCTCCATTTTTTTTAGTTGATTGCTTTATTTCACCTGTTAGTTTATGACTCTGTTATGCTTTTAACAGGAGCAACTTCTTCAAAACCCATATCAAATTCCTGAAATTTTTAGGTATAGGAGGTGTCAGTCACCATAGCTTGCTTTATTCGAAATCAGAACCTACGCCAGCTATGCAGGTAGAAGAAGAAGAGGCAAAGTGAGGAACAAACTCTTTGGCATATTTGTTAATGTAAGTTTTTATCCCCATGTTCCATATGGCAAAGTATCTTCTATCTAAATTGCATTAATATTGGGGGCCGAAGGCTACATTCTGCATTGGCAATAGTTTTCTCTTGTATAGGGTGATCCTAAAAGTCGTTCAGTTCTTGCGTCTATAACGAAATAGTAATATTCTTCATCTCTCATCTCAAGAGAATGGGAATTAAAATTTATAGGAATTTTGGTGGTTCATCAACAGAGCGTTACGTGGATGGGTATGATTTTCTCAAATCTTGCAGACAAGTTTATGTTTGTCCTTGTTAAATCTTGTATAACTTAATCCTTTTTACCTTGCTACATTGACTTCACTTTCTCAGGTCTCATACGCATTTAACCCAGAGGATGTAAACTCCCAAAAGATGATCTCATCCCACATTGTGCTGCTAAATTGACTGAATCAGATATCAAGGAGAGAATTTGAATATCGGGTCACTTAGATGTGGTTAGCTTTAGCTTAATTTGGATTGGTTTAAATTCAGTTTTTGAAATCAGAGTTCCATGTTGTTTCCATTCAACTAAAGTTATTGTCGTTTGTGTCATACGTGATTTATATTAAATTATTTGTGAAGACGCAATCAATAATAGATAACTAAATATTGGGTCTATTTGGCTCAGACAAGGTCTAATTGGGCTGGGTTGAAAATCATGTTACCTCAACTGAGTAATATCTTGTTGTGGTTTGGAAATGTCACGTCAGTCTTCTCAGGTTCAAGCCGTTCAACTTTCAGGCCCCGTAAAAAATAAAGGTTGAACTCTTATGACGAACTCAGACTTGTTTATGTTAAGTAATATTATCCTTGTTTAGAATTGGATCATTAGGATCAGTTGCTTCATGCCTCATCTGAATAGCAAGCCAAGTTGACTTCTTGGCTTCTCAGATCATCAATGTTGTGCGTTTGTTACATATTACAATTTTCTCAAATAATTGAATTGGCATATCTTTGCTGATCTACAACCAAAATATAGGCCAGTTGAGAGAATAGTTGATACACTTACTTTTTTTAGCTTGCCACTTGTATTTTCGAGTTTCAAAAGGGCTTTTTGGGAAGCAATCGATATGAAGCTAATGTTTTTTTCAACTATGACTTGTGAGCCTTCTTTATATAATTTCCTATTGATGATTGTTTTTTTTTTTACTCTCTATATTGTAGTCTACTGTTTCAAGATTACCTGATAATGGGGAGAAACTTCGGAAGCAAGTCATAGATTTGAATTTTGAGCTTGAAAACCTGAACTTTGAGCTTAAAAACCAATTCAATTATGAAGGGTACTATGTGAAACGAAAAAAAATAAAGTGTACTAGGTCGTTAAAAACAACTTGAAGGGTACTATGTGTTATCATACTACTCTTCAGTTAATCTATTTTTCGTAATTATTACATGCTGGTAACAGGGCCGTCTCAAACAATATAGAGGCCCTGTGCTAGTTAACAATTGAGGCCCCTAATTTATAATTTTTCTATGTGGCCTTTATTCTAATGACGAAGGCACAACGAAAAATTGAATGTACATCATATTAGATTATTGGATTTTTTTTGTCAAAAACCACCTTCTAAAACATGAAATTTGTGAGAAGCCACCTTATATAATTTTTTTTTGCTAAAACAAACCTTAAACAAAAGATTTCTTGCGAGAACGAACTTTATACCTTATTTGGACCATTGATCCAAGGTTCCGGCATTGACCATGTCATGGATTTTGTTGGGTTTAAAAAGTCACTTGCCTTGCACTTGACATGGTGAATGCCTGAACATTGGATCAAAGATAGGAATTCGTAATAAGGTTTGTTCTCGTAAAAAAAATTTGTTTAAGGTTTGTTGTCGCAAAAAAAATTATATAAGGTGGTTTCTCACAAGTTTCATGTTTTATAAGGTGCTTTTTTGCAAAAAATCCTAGATTATTAGATAAATCATATTTAAGTTCTTTCCCTCAATATAAAAGGAAACAAAAGACAATACTACTCTGTACTCATATATATACCCAACAACAATCTAGAGACTGAAACTTTTTTTTTTTTGTTTCCCATTGATAACTTTGCCATTAGGAGAAAGGAGTGACAATCTTCTAAGAAAAAGAGGATAATTAACCTTGGAATAATTAATAGGTTGAATTTGGTAAAATTTTAATGTGAAACGACTTAAGTATGAAGATGGAATGGAAGATTGAAGATTAAAGAGATAATTGAGAGGAAAGAGAAAAATAAGTGAGAATTTATTGCTGTTCTTGGAATTGAAGATCATGCTGTGTAAAGTCTCCATCTAAAGCAATAAATGAGAGAGAGACTGAAAGCAGAATATCTAAAAGTGCACCGGTATCGACTATCCAGCTGCGAGCGTACCAAAATTTGGGCCCCCAAGATTTTGGGGCCCTGTTCTGTCGAACAGGTTGAACCGGCAAAGAGCCGGCCCTGGCTGGTAAACCTTATTGGTCCACTAGTTACAAGGGAATTTGTCCTCCAATTGTAGGTTTCGGGTAAGAAAACAAAAGGTATTTAAGGAGATGACCCACAATTTTCTTCTAACTATTTTGCTTGAATAACTCAAGCGCTTGGTATTGTTATTAATTAGTATTATATTTAGGCGACAAAAACCTTTCTCAATTTAATTTGATACTTTCATCTACGTGTGCTTGATGGAAATTCTTCTAATAAAGTATCTTCGAGCTTTCTTGATCATGAAACTAATCATTGTCTTGCACCTGCTTTCTCTTTGCTATTCACTGCCCTATGATTGCCTTAATCCAATGTTCATCAACCAGCGCACTACTCTAAGAAACAAAACATGACTTTTGTTCTAAATTGTAATGCTGATACAACGTACAGTTATGATGTTGTGTTTATTCAAATTGGCATGTTATTTTGCTTAGCCATCTAATTTATCACTTTGTAGTTTATACATATGTTTAGGAACTTTCAGAAAACCTATCAGTTGAGGGTTGTATTAGTTCTTACTTCATGTTAGACCTATATTAACACTCACTTAAAGAGCAATTTTTTTTTTCATCTTAGTTCTTACTTCATGTTAGCCATCTAGTTTCAAGAGCAAATTGCAAATAAGGGAAATTCTACATGGTAGTCCCCAACTATTGACTTTTCTATATGGTAATTATTCTTAATTTTTTTTACACCTGGTAATCCCAAAGTAATTACTTAACTAATTCCGTAGGCTTATTTGCGTTTAGCCGTTAAGTTGCTGAACTTAAGTTAGGACCCCACTACCCATTTAATCCATCTCAACCTTCCCTTAGAAATTCGAACTCTTCCATGGAGCTCTTCGTCTCCCTTGTCATCCCCATTAACACATTCAAAACACACTCTTTTTAGATCGAAATTCAAACTTTGCTACTATTGCGTTCTTCAACAATTCAATTTCTGGGATTTTTTTTTTTGAAATTCTTGTCATTTGGGTGTTTGGTGTTGAAGAAATTTTAGGGTTTTCTGAAAGTGGTAACTCCTCATTTCTGGGTGTTTGCAGAAGTCAAGTTTTTTAAAGTGCAACGAAGTAAAGGTATGTGTCGAATCCCTGAATTATGCTTCAATCATACGCGATTATGTTTGTAGAAGTGAAAACATTTGTGTGTGCTCTGTTTTGATTGTTTTGGTTCAATTTTATGGTAAATGTTGAATTTGTTTGAAAACCAACTGTGAATTCTTCCTTAATTTCTCTCGCTGCTTTCTCTTTTCTTTGTTATGATGATGCAGTATGGATGAGCAAGTTTTATTGAAGTTTCAAGTACAAGGGTATGGATGTAGATGTTGTGGTTGATGACGTTGATAAGGTCATGCTTGTAGACTTAATTATTGAGTATTTGGACAAGGCTGACGTAAATCACATTAGACATCCCAAATATCCAAGTTTTACTTACCTGTATAAGATGAAACATGTTCAGGTTAATTGTGATAAGGATCTTATGACTATGTTTGCAAACTTACATGATAAGAAACAGATATGGGTTTGGGTTGGGGATTTGAATGAACCTACTACATTATTGACTTCTGCTTTCTCTTTGAGAGCTGCACAAAGTTCAGGTGTACCCCATGTTGCACCACCTACTGATGAAACCCCTCTTGAACCACCTAGTGATCACACCCCTCTTGAACCACCAACTGATCACACACTTGTCAACCCACCTAAAAGTGCACTCAATAAATTGACCCCTAGAAGGAGTTCTAGACTACAACTGGGTGCACCTACTGATGAAACCCCTCTTGAACCACCTAGTGATCACACCCCTCTTGAACCACCAACTGATCACACACTTGTCAACCCACCTAAAAGTGCACTCAATAAATTGACCCCTAGAAGGAGTTCTAGACTACAACTGGGTGCACCTAATTATGAGAACATGACAAATGAAAGTGTTCCAGGGGTAGAATTTGCCTCCTTTATTTGTGATGGAACTTACAACAACATTGACTTGGATGAAACAATGAGTGACAAAATCTTGGATAGATGCAGGGGTACAGTGAGAGGGAGAGGGAGAGGTAGAGGGAGGGTGCAAGGGAAAGGAAAGGAACCTGCAATTCCAGAAGTCATATTCTTAGGTCATGAAATTATCCCTGGTACTGAGACTGATTTTTTTGCAAAACAACTAACTCCTTCAACCCCATCCCAACCACAACCTTCCATGGTCAATACATTAGAAACCCTAGTCACTCAACATGTGCAGTTCAATAAACTTCTAGAAAATCCTTTGCAAGCCAAAAAAATCCCTAAAACCACTGCCATTAGGAAGGGAATAGTGCCCACAGTAACACATGCAACAACAGTGAAAAACGATGGGAAGAGAGGAAGACCTAGTGTAGTTAGTTTAGGTGGAAATGAGGATGATTTTGCAGGTGTGGATAGGGATGATGATGATGCTTACATCCCAACAGATAATGAGAGTGGAGAGAGTAGTGATGAAACTGTCAGCCTTGATGATGAAGATGAAGTTGGGATGAATGCAGATTATGACTTTATGGTTAATGACAACTATGATCCTTATGAGGGTCCAAGTTGGGATGAATTTAACGATGAGGAGGATGACTATTTTGCTAGAATGTATAAGAATGGTGAGATGTATAATGATGAAGAGTTTGGCAAAATAGTTCTCAAACCATGGCAAATTTTCATAACCAAACAACACTTGAGAGATGTTGTCGAGAGATTACTGTGTGCAATCCGGCTTCTCAATTTTAGTTAACACAAAGAAACAATACTAAATACACTTTGTGACATGCTCAGCTCTGAACTGCAACTGGAGGTTGCATGCTTCAAGATTACCAGATGGACAGACTTGGGCCATCAAGTCAATTGGAAGACCTCCTAGAAACAGGAGGAGGGAAGAGGAAGAACAAAGGAAGTGCAAGAGATCCAATACTGTTAGATGCAGTAGATGTAAGGAATTTGGCCATAATGCAACTACCTGTAAAGGAGGACTAACAGCAAAGGAAAAAGGGAAGCAAAACAAAGGAGTTGGGACATCACAAGCAACCTCACGGACGAAGAATACTTCAAAAGCATCAACTTCTAGACCTCCAAAACACCAAGCAAGTTATTTCAAAAGCCTCAAGCAAGGAAGCTCGAGATACTTGAACATGTATCAACTTCAAAAGCTCCAAAAAAGAAGAATGCACAAAAATCATTAACCCAACAACCATCCACTTCTGTTGCTTTGCCACCAAAGAACAAGAAGAAAGGAACCTTAACTCAACCCACCTGATGGTGTTAGTTAGCTGCTATATATATTAGGTACTAGTTTGGATTAAAATTGGCTTACTAGTTTTTGGACATTTTTGGACATGGGTGTAAGATTGGTTGTTCTGTTTTTGGGCAGTTTGTTTGGTGTAAGCTTGGCTTACATATTTTGTTCTGTTTTTTTTTGCTGCTACTGGGTTCCGTGTTATATGGATATTTACATCAAATTAAAGCAATTTGGTTCAGGTTCTTATTTATGCTTAGATGATGTTATTGTATCTTGAATTGTTGTTATAAATACACAAATTCTCGAGTTATTCATAAAGACAAAACAACACTTTATTAATCTCAACAAACCATTACACTCCATATGTTGAACAAAACATTACACTTCAACAAAAAATTACACTACATATGGTTTGTTCATGAAGACAAACTACAATTGCTAACAACCAGTCACTTAGACATTACAATAACCACAAGAAGTAAGTACAACAAAAACCCTAACTTCACAATTGCTTTCATGTACTTCATAGACTCTTCCATATTGCATTTAATCTGCCCCAACTCGAATCCATGGACAACAATTTCTGGGACACCCCTGACCACGTCTTCCTCCTCAACCCAATTAAATTCCTCGCAGAACCTGCATTTGTAATATAGACGTCGAGGGTTATTAGAGCTTCCCGACATTCGGACTTCCAAAGATCTTTCCGGGTGAACAATTGCAAGCCTTAATTCTCACAAAGCTTATGTTTCCATCCATGGTGACAGCATGCCCAGCATTGCGAGGTGCGGTTTGTTGATGAAGATGAGTTCATGGTGAAATAAAGAAGAGAAAGAAAGAAAGAAGGAGCTCAGATGAAAATATGAGTTCTTTCGTTTTTTATAGAAAAAATGTGAGAGGGGTAGGGTTTTAATGGAGGTATATTAATTGTGTAATTTGGAGGGAAAATGGTAGGTTTAGGAATGGGTTAACAGCAACTTAACGTATGCAAGCAAATAAGCCTACGGAATTAGTTAAGTAATTACTTTGGGATTACCAGGTGTAAAAAAAATTAAGAATAATTACCATATAGAAAAGTCAATAGTTGGGGACTACCATGTAGAATTTCCCATTTTTTTTTCATCGCATAACAATTGACAAGAGCTCCTTTGTTCGACTTTCAGGTAATCCCTAGAAGATTGTTTCAAACCCAAAATGTGGGGCACAAAGGTCAGGTTACTTCTACTAGGAGAACTTCTACTGGGGGAACAAAGGGGAGAAAAACAAGATGGCTTTAATTGCTTGGGAGAAAATCTGCGGGCCTAAAAGTATGGGGGGTCTGGGCATTAGAAAGCTTGATATTTTGAATACGATTTCCTTAGCTAAATTATTCTAGAAAATGAATTCCATGGATAATCTGGCCACCAAGGTCATCTATCAAAAATATTGCCACAGGAAATACCTTCCCAAATCCTTTAAATATGGCTCCCACATTTGGTAAGATATGGGGAAAAGGTGGGACATTTTCTCAAAATACTTTGGATGGTGCATTGGGAAAGGGGAGTCTGTCTCGTTCTTGCATGATGTTTGGACCCCCTTTGGGACCTTAAGGCACTTAGTTGAGGGCCCCATGTCTTATGAGGAGGAGGAGCGTAAAGTGGACTCTGTGCTTATCCAAGGAAAATGGAACCTCCAGGCCCTTACCCTTACTCTCCCCTCATGTATATCAATGGATCATGAACTATCCTAGAAGTAGAAATAACCAAGACCAAGAAGACTCCCTTGTATGTTGGGTAGCTAAAGGAATCTTCTTTGACTCGAGAAAAATCTCCAGTGAAGAGTGGGCTAGGGGTGCTAACTTACACTAGTACAGAATGGACGATTTGCGTCAGATGCGAGGCGCCCATTTGCGTAAGACATGGGTCTGACGGCATAGGCCTCGTCGCAAATGAGAGAGTCATGATCTGCGTCGGATTAGGACACGACGCAGATCCTAAGCTATTTGCGTCGGACTGGGCACAAGGTGCGACGCACATGAAGCGCTGGCACAAGCAAATGACTGTCATCTGCGTCGGACACATAGTAATGTGCAACGCACATAACAGTCATCTGCGTCAGACATGTTGCAACATGCGATGCACATGGTAGCTTTTCTTTCGTTGTTGCTGGTTCAGAGTTTCGTCCATTAGTACATGACATAAATTGAAATGAAGAGAATACAAAAGAATCGAAGTACAAAACGAAATATAAAACCATTCCATTGAGATCAACAAGCAACAGATCTAGTAATTGAAATGAATTGAAGTACAAAACGAAATATAAAAATATAACCCAAAAAACAAAATCAGATCTAATACAAAAGAATTGTAAAACGAAATTAAAAAATATAACCTAAAGAAACAAAATTAAATATAATACAAAAAAAACCCTAAAATCTAATTAAAGCAATCAACAATACAATCTGGGTAAATTAATTTCGTTGAATCTTCAATCTTCACCGTCATCTTCATCTTTCTACTCGCGAGGAAGATGAAGAAAGAGGGAGGGAGAGAGAGAGAGAGAGAATGAATCCCAGATCTGAGAATGAAAAAAATTAAACAAAAAGAGATCAGATCTAAAAAATGAAAACAAAAAACCGAACCGAACCGCTGCAGAACGAGATGAACCGAGTAGACGTTGATGCGTGTTGGTGAAGCTGATCGTTGAATGAAGGTGCGAGAGGTGAAATTGCTTGAGGTTGACAAAGCGAAAGCTGAAGCAGATGATGTTCTGGAACCTCCGTAGAATCTTCCAGAAGGTGAGGAAGATCTAAGGACTGGTCCGCTTGATTTTCTTGTAGTAGAAGAAGCCGCCATTTTTAGGTTTTTAGTATGAGAGAGAAAGTTAATCTAAAGATGAGAAGAAATCAAAGGAAGTTTAAAAGAAGGAGAAAGGGAGGACGATTGAAGAAGGGGAGGTGGAGCGTCGTTCAAAGAGAGAGAGAAGGGGGTTTTAGAAGTTGGTAGGGTTTATAACCCTGAGTAATAAAAAGGAAGAAGCTAAGCGCGCGTTTTAACAATGGGCTTTCAATCTGCGTCGCATCTAATTGACATCTGACGCACATTGTTGGGCTTTTAAAATAACAATGGGCTATCATCTGCGTCGCACCCTAATTAATATCCGACGCACATTGTTATAATAAGTGGGGTTTTGTTATTTGCGTCGCAGCCGTCAAAGAGTCCGACGCACATAGGTCGTCTTTTGCGTCGATTCCCTATTGCATGCGACGCAGATTAGTCTTCTGCGACGTTTGTCCTGTTGTGCAACGCAGATGGTGAGACGCAAATCGTCGTTTTTCTATTAGTGTTATATTAGAATGACTGGGATTGGGATAGTGTGTGGACTGCTCCTTGCCATCCTAAAAATTAAGAATTTTCTCTAGGCTTGCTTATGGAATGGCATTCCAACAAGAGAAACACTGTACACTAGAAGAGTCATTGGAAACCCTAACTGCCCCTTCTGCCAAACAATTTTTGAGTCTTGCATCCATGTCCTGAGGGACTGCATTAGAGCAAGAGAAATTTGGCAAAAATGCCCATTGCCCTACCTCATGACTTCTTCTCCATGGATTAGAGAAACTAGATCATAAAGAATTTGAAATCCCAGATCTTAATGAAAGATCAGAATAATATCCGTTGGGCCACCATGTTTTCATTCCTATGTTGGAGGATTTGGACTAGAAGAAACCAGTGGGTATTTAATAGTAAGGATCAGAAGCTAGACCAGTTAGTATTCCTGGCTATAGAATATGCTTGCTCAAGACTGAATCCAACCCCTGCCAAAAATGAAACCCAACTTTCCTAAATGTCTTCAAACCATGACTTCTTTATAACTGTGGATGCTTCCTTTTCTTCCTCTAATCTCCACGCAGGAATGGGTGCTATTTGTAAAAACTCAGCAGGCCACTAGTTGGAAAGCATATGTGGGAACTTAATCAGTAATGATGCCAACCTTGCAGAAATTCTTGCAATTCACAAGACCTTGTTATGGATTAAAGAGAAACAGTGGAAAAATTGCATCATTCTCTCGGATTCTTTGGTTGTTGTGGAGTGTATAAATGGGAACACAAGAATTAAAGATAGATATTATAATTATACTACAATGTGCAGGGAGTTAATGCAGGAGGAGGAGCACATCAAGCTGGAAAAAGTGGAAAGTGCTCAATTTCAAGAGGTTGACATATTAGCTAGAGCAGTTCGGCAAGGAAATGGGGAGGAGAAGAAGCAAAAAGCTATTATGGAAAGGACCCATTTTATTTGATAGAAAACCTGTGATTGTGAAAAATTGGAGTCCGGAGATTGATTTGCTTAATGAAAGTGTTAAAGTGGTGCCTACTTGGATACGCTTACCTGTATTATCATTGATGTATTGGGGTGCTAATACTTTGAATAAGTTAGCTGGAATGGTTAGGTAACCTTTGAGAACTCGATAGGGCAACTGCTCGAAGGATATCCTAGAGTATGCTAGGATTTTGGTGGAAGTGGAATTGGGTCGGTATTTCCCAATGAAATTTCATACTATGATGAGGCATGTGTCTTAAAGGTGCAACAAGTGGTTTATGAGTGCAAACCAATTTTCTGCTCTAATTGTAAAGGTGTTGGACACACAATGGAGGAGTGTAGGAGGAAGAGGTTTGAAGTGGCTCAAAAGAAGATTAAATCAGTTCAAAAATGGGTACCTAAAGTGGCTCCGAAAGTCACTAGTTGTTGCTTCTTAGAGAAGTCATCTTGGTGTACTTGCTACCATAACAGAGGGGTTACAGGAAGGGGAACCAGATAATGAGGCAGTGCAGCAGGAGCACAATACTCATACTATGCAGCAAACTAGAGCAAGGCTTTCTGTTGGCAGATGGAGTGATCAGGCTAATGATGTTGATGATGGGGAGGGTGCACCTCATGGGGAGGTGAGAACCACCATCCCAAATGGATAGGCTGGGTTTTTGGAACGTTAGAGGTCTGAATAGCCCAAATAAACACAATGATATTAGGTGGTCCTTAAATCATCATAAATGTGGTTTACCCTAAAGTGTGCAGTTCTTGGAGCTTGGTGACAATTTATTAATGTCATGTAGGAGGAAGGATTTAGCTCATTTGGCAACCTGCTGTCTTTTGGGTGAGCATTATTGAAGTGTCTGCTCAATTCATCCATTGTGATGTTGTGCATATGGCTTCTTCTAGGAATTTTCTTTTGACTATGATACATGGCTTCAATGAAGTAGGAGATAGAGAAGTGGTATAGGAGAGCTTGGAAAGGATTAGTAGGGATGTTGGGAAGGCTTGGGTGATTGGAGGAGATTTCAATAACATTTTTAATTTGTCAGATAGGACTAGTTCAACTGTTACTTCATGAACATGTGTCTAGTGGGCCTTTTTTCACCAGGTCAAACAAGCAGGAGGGTGTTGATAGGGTGTTCTCGAAGATAGACATAATTTTTGTCAATGAAGAATGGGGTATGCAGTTTCAGGAGTTATCTGTAGTGTTCTTCCTAAAGTCTATTTCATATCATAGCCCATGTGTACTTAGATTAGATGCGCAGTTGAAGACTAAACCCATGCCTTTTCGTTATTTTAATATGTGGGTTCTTACAGAAGAGTTTAGTGAGATAGTGCAGTGCACTTGGCAGCAGCAAGTTCAAGGGGTAGCTATGTTCAGAGTGGTGCATAGACTTAAAAAACTGAAGCATGGCCTAAAATTGTTGAACAAGAAGAAGTTCTCTGATATTGAAAATGCATCTGATGCAGCTTCCAAGATGCTCTAGGATATTCAGATGAAAATCCATGGTGATCCTTGCAATATGGAGTTTCATAGAGAGGAAAAAGGAGGCTAGGGAAAAGTATGCTGAATTGAATACTGCAAGATTTAGTTTTCTTCAGCAGAAAGTGAAGCAAGAGTGGCTTCATGGTGGAGATGCCAACACTAAATATTTCATGCATGTTTGCAGAAGAGAAGGGCTCAAAACTCAATTTGTGGATGAACAAGGGAAAAACTAGGTCGTTACTAACTCCCCTAATGTCAAATAAAAAACCTAACTATCCACCTAAACTAGTCAAGTGGTAAGTAAGGGTCGAACCACAAGGATCGGAGGTCTCACCAAGGTAGAGTCGCTACAAGTAAGCTAAGTCGAAGAAATCGTCAAGTTTTGGTTGAACTAAGTGATTAAAACTATTGGAATCAAATTAGGAAAAACACTAGGAATGGGAAATCACCACAATAATAGTTCACATCCAACAACCAAATAGAGATAAAGGGGTTGACAAGTATTGGGGATATGCAAAGGGAATAAACAAACCTAAACACCTCTAAAATCGTTGTTAGGGAGTTTAGAGTCCTAATTATGGCAACAAAACCTATGTTTCGAGGTGTTATCACCTAACTAAGCCAAGTTAGGAATTGAAATCAAACCCAAGTTAATACCAATCAACAAGTGATGTGTAGCAACTAATCAATCGATCATGAAGGTCAACCACATAAAAGTAAACCATTAAATGGGCAACAAAAGGATCAAAAGGTGATGGAGCTCACATCAACTAAGTCACCAATCAACATTAAAGATTGAAATTGCACAAATCCCAAGCATAATCAACCCAATAAACTCTACTCATGAAAATAGGATGCAAACAATGATTGGGCTACTCCCAATCCTAGTTAATGAACTACTCACTACCCATTATACTACCAAACATCCTAAACATGGAAAAACTAGCAATAAATCACCAATCTAAAAATACCAAAAACCAAAAATCAAGACTTTAAAGCAAAAACAAGATAAAATCTAGTGAGTAAACAAGAAGAATCTAAGAAAAGATGGAAACTTTAATCTAAATTAACTACTAAGCATGAAGATTAAATAATGAAAACATGAAACTAACAAAGTAGAAATGCATAAAAACAATGAGAAAGAAAGAAAGGATTGAGAGGATTACTAAGGAAACAAGAAACTTCAAAGAAATTGTCACTTTTTCATTGATTTTCAATCTCCAAATTACACCTCTTGAGCTAAGTTTTCTCTCTCCTACACTAGTAAGCAAGATTAGGGTTCTCAAAATCTGGGATGCTTTCTAAAATAGGGTAGAGGAGTATTTATACCCCCCCAATTACACGAGTCGTAAAAGAAAAGAAATTCGGAAAAGGCCCAGCGAACAGAGGCCCGGGCGGGCTAAAATGGGCCCGGGCGGGCTAGTTAGAGGACCTCGGGCGGGCTCCATGGTGGCCCGGGCGGTGCAGGGTAGATGGGCCCGGTCTGGTACCCCGGGCGTGCATTAAAAATCCAGGCATGAGGCAGAATGTTTGGCCGCTGATGTGCCCGGGCGGGCGGTCACATAGCCCGGGCAGGCGACTTGGCCCGGGCGAGCCGTCACATAGCCCGGGCGGATTTCCTGGAGCTCGGGCGGGTGTCTTTGCTCGGGTGGTCCTTGAGCTTCCCGGGCAAACTCTTGCTTCCCTTTTTTGCTCCCCTCTTAGCTTGTAGAAGCTTGAGTTCCTACACATCAAAGATCAAATAGAAGAGTAGGGGAAGGGGATGCAAATACATGTACACACGTGCTAAGATAGAGTTAGATAGAAAAAAAAGCGAAATTAAGAGAAAAAGAAACTAAAATAGGAAATAAGTCAAGTAAAATAGCCTTAATACTACCCTAGGAGTGAGATAAATCTCACTCATCAGTGGACTGAAGGCAATGAGTGAAGAGTGGAATGAGGATCAAGCTAACACTAGTACAAAATTATCAACTTGCGTCGGACCTGGGACCATCATTTGCGTCGGACAATGGTCCGACGGCACAAGTCTCGTCGCAAATCGAGATACATGATCTGCGTCGGATGAGAAACGACGCAGATGAAGAACTATTTGCGTCGGACTTACGCGATGTCCGACGCACATAACCCGTGAACCCCAACCATTTTTTAGCTTTTTGTGTCGCATGAATCACTATGTGCGACGCAAATCATGTATTTTTTGTTAAAAAAAAATGAATTTGCGTCGCATCTGTTACTATGTGCGACGCAAATCATGCCTTTTTTATTAAAAAAAAAAAATTTTGCGTCAAACATCAAGATCTAAAACGAACCTCAATTTAAATTTACAAATAAAATGAAAAATTAATAGCATGAATCACTCGCATGTATTGAAAACAGAAGTATTGCAGTATGTATTGCAAACAAAATGAAAAACTTAAATTTACATCATGTATTGCAAACAGAAGTTGTATTGCAAAAAATCTAAAACCTAACATTGAATCACTCGCATCCCTCTTGTTGCTGCTGCTACTTCTCTGTTTTGCAGAGCTATACTACTGACGCCGGTAATGTTGCTACTCTGTGTGGCTGCCGCCGCCGGTATCGCTGCTATTCTCTTCAGCCGCCACTGTTGTTATGTTGCTGCTTGCGTTGTTGTATCAATCTTCCTCCTTACATGCTGCTTGTGTTTTAGTAAACATGAAAATTTTAGTTTTCAGATCAAAATTGAAAAAACGAATTTTCAGATCTGAAAATTAAAACCGAAAATCAAATCTAAAAAATGAAACCCTAAACAAATCAGATCGAAAAAGGAAAAAAAAAAAAATCAAACTTGTGCTCTTCAATGGCGATTTCTTCAATTATCAATTGTGTTCTCGCCAAAAAATATCGTGTTCTCGCCAAAAAATATTGTGTTCTCGCCAAAAAAAATCGTGTTCTACCATTATCAATTTCTTCAATGGCGATTTCATATCGGAAGAAGAGTGATTTTAGGGTTTAGAGGAGAGGATGAGAGGCGCTCAAGAGTTGAGAGAGAGAGAGGGGGGGGGCGCTGAAAAAAAGAACGCGTGTGAGTGAGGTGCTAGGGTTAAAGAAAATTGAGTTGGGCTTTTGGGCTGATCTGCGTCGGATGGGCCAAGGGATCCGACGCACATTACCTTTTGCAACGCATATTATTTGTGTGTGACGCAGATAGGGCTTCAAATTTTGTCACTGGATGCAGCGATGTGCGTCGGATGGGCCTCAAAGTCCGACGCACATGAGCTATATGCGTCGCACATCAATAGGGTACGACGCATATGGCTCGTATTTTGCGACGCACTCTTCACAGCATGCGACGCATATTAGGCTTTTGTGTCGTTTTGCCTTTCATGCGACGCAAATGGGGAGACGCAAATCGTCCTTTTTCTACTAGTGTAAGCTGGGTTAGAGAAAGCCTTCCTAGACTACAATCAAGAGTTGTTATGGACTGCAATGCAAGATAGAGTCTCTGTGAGCCAAACTGTCATCAATGAAGGTGGGGTGGTTAATAGTGAGCAGCAAAGGGATCTATGTGCTTGAATTTTAATGAAGCAGATGTGAAGTGTGCTTTATTTTTCCATTGATGAAAATAAAAGCACCAGGGCCTGACGATTATACTAGTGGTTTTTATAAGAAGGCATGGCCCTGGATACGCAGTGATGTCAGTGAAACAAATCTGGATTTTTTCATAATAGGTAAGTTGTTGAAACAAGTCCATGCTACTACGCTTTCTTAATTCCTAAATGTGATCAGCCTAAAAGTGTGACTCAGTTCCGACCTATAGCTTGTTGTAATGTGTTGTATAAGGTGATTTCTAGAATGCTCTGTCAAAGGCTCAAGAAAGTGTTACCTTTTATTATTGATCCTGTGCAAAATGTTATCATGCATAATATATTCATTTTCCAGGACATGATGAAGCATTATAAGAGAAAAGCTCAACCTGCTAGATGTATTGTTAAGGTTGATTTGAGGAAAGCGTATGACTCTTTAAATTGGGAGTTTTTGGAGGAGTTGTTAGTGAAAATGCAGTTTCCTAAGAAATTGTGGATTGGGTTATGATTTGTGTTTCTTCCCCTTCCTTTACCTTGAGCATAAATGGTAGTTTGTGTGGTTTTTTGAAAGGCAAAAAAGGGATTAGGCAGGGAGATTCTATTTCTCCGCTGCTATTTGTGATTACAATGGAGTATTTTACTAGATTGATAAAGAAGATGAGTAGCAAACCTAAGTTTGGCTTCCATAATAGATGTTCTTCTCTACAATTATCACATTTGATTTTTGCAGATGACTTGATGTTGTTCTGTATAGGAAATGTGAAGTCTACTATCTTGCTGAAAAGAACTTTTAAAGCTTTTGCAAAAGCTTCTGGTTTGTGTGCTAGTGATGAGAAGTCTGCCATTTACTTCGGAAATGTTGATCAAGCTAGCCAAGATAGAATTTTTTCTCTAACTGGTTTTCAAAAAGGTAGTTTTCCCTTCAGATATTTAGGAGTGCCTATAACATATAAAAGGCTCTCAAAGGCAGACTGTCAATTATTGTGGATAAGATGTTGAAAAGGATTATTTGTTGGAGCTCTCGCCATTTATCTTATGCAGCAAAAGTGATCCTTGTGAATGCTGTCTTGTTGAGCATTCAGAGTTACTGGGCTCATATTTTTCTATTGCCTAAGGGAGTTCTTAAAAGAGTTACCCAGATTTGTAGGGCCTATTTATGGGAGGGTAAGATTTATCTTTAGAAACCTCGTGTTGTGGCTTGGAGTAGAGTTTGTCTTCCTAAGAAATGTGGTGGGTTGGGTGTTAGAGATTGCTTAGTTTTGGAATAGAGTTGCGTTGGGGAAATACGTGTGGCAAATTGCTCAAAAGGCTGATTTACTTTGGATTAGGTGGGTTCACCATGTGTATATTCATGACAGTAGTTGGTGGGATTATAAACCACCTCATATGGCAAGTTGGGTGTGGAAAGGAATTTGTAAAATGGAGCTGTTTAAGGATGCTTTTATAACCAAGACCATCAGTGGCTTAATGATACTAAAGGCTATACAGTTAAGGCTGGCTATAAGTAGTGGCTCAGAGGGCATCAGGTGAGGGTAGAGATGGGCATGGGTCCAGGACCCTACTGGACCCGACCCTAATTTAAGGGTCTAGGTCCATCTTTTTTAGACCCTAAGGGTCTGGGTCTAGGTCCGGGTCCGGGTCTTGATTTTGGATCCGGACCTAGACCCGACCCTTAGACCCTAAAAATGTTTAATATATAAGTTGTAACTTTTTTTTTCCTTGTTTTTGGATATTAGTCTTCAAAGACATTAATTGTATTGACCTAAATAGTATAAATTGCTCTAGACATAATTATTATTGTAGTCTATAATTTACTTATTTATGGGTCTTTTCTCTAGATGATCATTTTTTGTCATGAAATATTAATAATGCTGAATATTTGGCAAAAATAAAGAAATAGGTTTGGACCCTAAGACCCGGACCCTAGACCCTACAGACCCTAAGGGTCTAGGTTCGGGTTTAATTTTCCCAGACCCTCAAGGTCCGAGTCCAGGTGAAACACCCCGACAATTCTCTCTTTTCTAAAATACTCTTTTTATAATAAAACATAGAGAATTATCAAAGTATTACCGCCCGTGTGAAAACGTATCGGCTTATTCAGAATTTTGCAGCGGAAAATATAAATATAACTAAACTTCATACTTCAAATATAATAAACAACAAAGTACTTAAAACCAACACACTATAACTGTCTACTTCCAAAACCAAACTTAACATAATACGTTCCAACTAAAGCAATAGATAACACAACTTGTTATACAAGCTCTCGACATCCCAGATTCCCAATAATGCAACATCTGCACACCTGTAGATGTCAATGCTCTAAAGAATCTGCTCACCAAAATGGGTCATCACAGGATCAATAAGGTAAAGCCATGATCAACACATACAAACAAAGCACGTAATCAGCAAGGCTGAGTACTACTCCCTCCGTCCCAGAATACTCTTGACTCTTATCAGGGCACGTAGTTTTAGATAATAAGTTGTTGTTTGGTTATCAATTGTTATTTTATTTAAAAGTAGATGTGATAGGAGTGAGTAGGTAGTAAAAATAGTATTATTTTATTTGGAGGAGAGAGGGTGTGGGCCAATGGTTAAAAGGTAGAAGGATTAAAATAATAGTGGGTCATATCCAAAAATAGAAGTGTAAAGAGTATTATGGGACAGATGAAAAAGGAAAGTGTAAATAGTATTCTGGGACAGAGGGAGTACATAACAATACATAAACATTCCTAACATGTTACTAAGAAATAATAAACAGGAATAAATAATAATACAACAATATAACATTCTGCAGATAACTTCTACTGAACTAAACTTTAATCATCTTTTAATACTTTAAATGGAATAGTTATTGGACTGAGTTGTCTAACTAAAAACCAGCCTTCCCTAGGAAGACGAAATACGAGCGCGACTCCGTATTCCATAATGACCTGCGATATTGAGGAACCTTTGAATAAAAAGAGGAACGGTGATCAATCCAATTCCCAGAAAAAGCCATGGCACGCTCACCATGTACCCCAACTCCTGATTGTCCAACTTCAGACGTGCACCAGTCTAAAGTTTATTACTATCCAAATTACACTTTACGTGATTTACAATTTATTACTTATTATGACACACAAGTAATACAGAAATCTCAACTCAAACATTCACAACTGGACTTCTTTTTATCTTAGGATTAAAATAAGTGGTCATACAACTTACAAACCAAGATTAATCCCTTTTTATTCCAATCCTTCTTATTTGTTGAACCTAGCCAACAATCAACTTACCTTTCAAGGCATAAATGATCAACTTACCAAATAAGGCCAACAGTCCTCATAAAGTAGTGAAAATAATAATATAAGAGAACACATGATTTAAACATGATCCAACTCACTAAATATATTAATTCCCCCATGTGAATTAATAAATAAAGTTCACAATCCAATTAACATGCTTGCATCAATATTCCATATAAACATGATATTCAACTCATAATCAAATCTTATAATCAACATGTTTGCACACAGGCATAAAACATGTAAAATCCAATCATAATAGAAATCATATATGAACTTACAAAGTTCCTATACATGATACTATAACTTTTCCTTCCTAAAATCATGATACTACTCACATAACACATAGGTATGTACGTACCTTATATAAACAAACTGATAGGCCACCGTTAATCACTTTAAAAGTCGCCTGCTGAAAACTCTTCGCCTAAAACAACCAATATAATTTAAAGTCAATACTCTAATTAAATTTCAGCAACTTTGAAATACTTTAAATCCTCTTTAAACATATTTAAAAGTTGTTTTTAACATTAAAACTTCAAATACTAAACTCCCTAGCATAGTATTATTATACTAGTCATTAAAATCCAACAAACTCCCTTAATAAATATATTCTAAAAATTTCAGCAGCATATAATTTATTAAAACCATCTTTAAACACACTTAAACATGCCTAAATTCATAAATTAAATCAATTTCATAGTTTATAACATGCTACTATGATTTTCCAATATTTAACACCCTAAAAATTCATGCTTTGATAATAAAAAACTCAATCTAAACATAATAATCAAATCTGAAATTTTATTCTTTTAATATTCAATATATATAATCCATGATTAATCATTAAAATAGTAAATTAAAGTTATTAATCATGATTAGTACCAAAATAAAGCATAAAAATATGATCTTTAATTGAAACATGAGGAAGAACAAAAGAATTAAACCAACGAATCGAAGAATAAGGAGGAAAGAGGTGCCGGCGAAGAACTAGGCAACGGCGGCAGCAATCGGCGGCGGTGGTGATTGGTGGTTGAGTGTTTGTGACGTTTCTTGGTGAAGAAGAAAGCGTTACTTGAAGAAGAAGAAAGAAAATTGGAGAAGAACAAAAAGAACGTGAAAGAGGGAGAGAGGGCCGGTTATTGTGAGGGAAGAGAGAGAAAATTTGTGTGGTAAAATAATTTAGGTTTATGGGTATTTATAGTTTCCCTTTTGTGGGCTTAGGGAAAAATAGAATTGGACTTTAAATAGAGTTTGGTGATGAATAGGATTGATGAATGAACTCCTAACATCACTAGGATTAGTATGTGGGTTCCTCAAGCCCATTTAAATTTCTTTTCCAAATCCAATTAGTATTTCAAACATTTTTCAAAGCATGCCTAACAAAATATTTTCCTTAAATCCTTAAAATAATTCATTTGACTTTCAAAATGGTCAACCTTTGAAATATGAAATCATTAAAATGCTAATATATATTAATATATAAATAACTATATATTAAAATATATTTATAAAATTTATAAAAATACGGGGGATTACACCGGGTCTGGGTCCACAAAAAAATTTAGGGTCCGGCTGGACCCGAGCCTTGGCCATCCTTAGGTGAGGGTGGATTGGCACTACTGGGTATGGAATAAATGGAATGTGCCTAAGCATTCATTTATTGCTTGGATGTTGGCATTGGGAAAACTGAGAACTAGAGTTAGATTGGCTGCAGCTGGAGTTTGTCCGGATGTTCAACGTTTGCTGTGTACTACTGGGCAGGATGACTGTTTGCACCTGTTTTTTAGATGTGCTTTTGGAAAAGAAGTGTGCAGAATTCTTATGCATTGGCTTCGTATCAAAATGGCTGCTGATGAATGCATTTTTTCTCCTTGAAGGAAATGGGGGCGTAAATTTAGAAGCAAAAGGCAGCAGTAAGTTTGTTATTCTGTGTTGACAGCGTTGGTGTATCATACATGGAAGGCTAGGAACCATGCTCTTTGGCATTCTACTGTTCCTGTCCCTAGTACTGTTGCTAGGAAAATTCAATCTGATATTTGTAATAGAATTAGAGGTAGAATTAATGCAAAATGG
This sequence comes from Beta lomatogona, assembly GCA_947646795.1. Taxonomy (NCBI): domain Eukaryota; kingdom Viridiplantae; phylum Streptophyta; class Magnoliopsida; order Caryophyllales; family Amaranthaceae; genus Beta; species Beta lomatogona. The sequence continues at coordinate 11,736,001 of CANSNZ010000063.1, read as the reverse complement.
AGTAGTGTGGAAGTGTGCTGGTTTAATAATCTTGTGGAGACTTGTATTAGATGAGTTGTTGTGCTGGGCCAGTGTGCTATATTGATCTAGTTTAGGATGTTTGGTTTGTTTTCCTTGCTTTGGTAATATTATCTTACATGTTTACCAAAAAAAAAAGCATTTTTAGAGAAAATTTTAGAACATAATATAGTGACAGAGATCAATTAGGAGAGGTTTTTTTTTATTTGATTTGGCAAGATGAATAACCTCTAGGTTGCCCTCGCACAGGGCCCAACCCAGAGGCCCAAGCACTTGTAAGGAGGATGGAGTTGTAAGGGGAATTCTCCTCCAAGTGCCCCTCACTTGGTGGATTTCTCCCTAACCTTAAGGTCATAGCTTGGTAATTAGAAGAGTATGATACTTACATTGTAACTAAAAAAACATATCATTTAACGTATGATAATGGAGCCTTAAATCATTTTGCCGATTAAAATAGTAGCTTAGAACTATTGAGTCATCCAGGTGAGCTAATTTCATCAATTACCTAATTTACTACTATTAACTACATTATCCATTGTTTCAAAAGCAGAGGCCAATTGTACAAAGCCATTATTATTCGATGTAAGTGATCTTTTTTTCTAATAGTTTCATTGTACAATGTATTCCAATAATTTACACATACAACTGTTCTAAATAATACCAATACACTTTTCCGCTACTAAACACCATATAAAACATATTTATATCTTATTACTTATATTGGGTATATACTTATACTCTCCTTGCATTGTATGCTAATTTACCTCTTTTATATTAACATTAAAACTATATAAACGGTGCTTAATAGCCTTGATATAAGGACACCTTATGGGCATAAAGTAAACTTGCTTAACAAACAGTCACCCATTTTCAATAGTACCTTCATATTAATCATCTTTAATACAATTATGCAACTTAAAATATTTCAAATACAATATCTTGGGGTACCACGCGCGTACAACAACTAGTCATTATAAAAGTATTATTTCCACTATCAATAGTAGTATAAAATAGCACGCCCTTTCTCTTTCCAGCTCAAATTTTTTGTCCCTCGTAGTTCTCAAAACCAACCAAAAGCATTAATCCCATCCCCATAAAAAAACTAAAGTATAACCCCTATAGGCTATCGATTTCGCAAAAGAAGGACCACTTTATATGTGACTGTTAATTTGTGCCTTGATTTCTTGGCGAAGAAGAAAAGGAGAGGGAGCATTGAAGCTCAGCCCGGACGAGCAAAGCGAGCAGCCCATCCAAGGAGAGCAGCCCGGGCGGGCGTGAAGGAGCCCGGGCGGGCGGACAAGCCCGGGTCAGGCCAGTGAGAGCTCAGGCGGGCCAGCCCAAACTGTCACATTCTGCCTTCAAGGCAGTTTCATGACCGAAAACCTGCACCGGGCCGGGCAGCTTGCCCAGTTTCGCGTTTTTCATGTTTTTAATCCGGATTTTTCCGGATTTAATGTTTTGGGTTTTGGGTTATTTTGTAACCTTTAGGATGTCATATATAAGGCATCCTAAAGTCTTTTAGAACCCTAAGATTCAAATTAGCCACAAAAGATAACTCTCTCTCTCTCTTCTTCTCCATTGTAATTCCTTCATTAGAGAGGGTAAAGAAAACTCCAAGGTTCTGCTTGTGGATGTAGGTCAAGGTTGACCGAACCACGTTAAATCTTTATCTCTCTTTATTGCTTACTTTTCTCACTTAAAGTTTACAACTTTGCATTTATTGTTGAACTTGATATTAACTAGCAAACCCTAGGTCCTAGAAATTGCACTTATTGCTAACAATTGGTATCAAAGCTTAAGGTTTGGGAGGTTTCTAGTTGATTTCTTTGAAGAATAAGTCAACAATGAAGCTTGATATTGAGAAGTTTGATAGGTCCATCAACTTTGGACTATGGCAAGTGAAGATGAAGGCAATCTTGATTCAAAATGGTGTTCACAAGGCTCTAGAGGGCAAGGTGAAGAAGCCTACTACTATGGCCGAAGAGAAATGGGAAGAATTGGATTTGAAGGCCTTATCGACTATACAACTTTGCCTCTCGAATGAAGTATTGAGGGAAGTTGCTAAGGAGGATTCGGCGGCGGGTCTATGGTTGAAGTTGGAGTCTCTTTACATGGCAAAGAGTGTCACCAACCGACTTCTACTCAAGAGTAGATTGTATGACCTTCGACTTGAGGAAGGTAATTCTCTTAAGTCTCATATTGATGAGTTTTATTCTATTGTGATGGATCTTCAAAATATTGATGTAACTTTGGATGATGAAGATTTGGCTATTTGGTTGTTGTGTTCATTACCATCTTCATACAGCATTTTAGGGAAACTATCTTGTATGGTAGAAATGATTTGAGTATTGATGATGTTAGGGATGCTTTGAAACAAAGGGAGTTGATTGATAATCAATTGACAACTAAATCGTCAAACTCTAGTGATGGCTTGTTTGTTAGGGGTAGATCAAATGGTGTTGCATCTACTAGTCAAGGTGGTAATGGTGGTAAGAATAGGGGGCGTTCTAAGTCAAAGAAGCCCAATTCTAATAGGCACAAGACTTGTAATTATTGTCATCTAAAGGGGCACATTATGTCCGAATGCTACAAGTTGAAAAACAAGCAATCGGGGGATAGTAAGCCCGTGAAAGGCAAGGAACCCATGAACTCCGCCGATGTAAGCTATGTTGATTCCGACGGCGAAAGTGGAGCTTTGGTTGTTACTCATGATAGACTCAAGAGCAAGAGTGAATGGATAATGGACTCGGGATGTTCTTTTCATGTGACACCCTACAAAGACATGTTCACCTCATATGAGGAGTATAATGGAGGCACGGTCACCATGGGAAACAATGCAACTTGCAAGGTGATTGGCATAGGGTCCGTGGATATCAAGATGTTTGATGGCACGGTTAGAACATTGTCCAAAGTCCGCCATGTTCCGGAAATGAAGAAGAACTTGATCTCTCTTGGTACTCTTGACAACAATGGGTGTAAGTACATAGCGGAAGGTTGAGTATTGAAGGTTATTAGGGGTGCACTTGTGTTGACGAAGGGTATTAAAAGGGGAAGCTTGTATGTGCTACAAGGTTCCATGGTTAGTGGTTCGGCAAATGTCTCCACCGACACTATGAGTGACGATGATACCAAGCTTTGGCATTTGAGGCTTGGTCATATGGGAGAGAGCAAGGAATGTCCGAACTTTGCAAGCAAGGATTGCTAGATAATGTGAAGCTTGGCAACCTTGGCTTTTGTGAGTATTGTGTGTTTGGTAAACACAAGCGGGTTAGCTTCAAGCCCGCAATACACAACAACAAAGGACCTCTTGATTACATCCATTCGGATTTGTGGGGTCCTTCTAGGAAGACTTCTTTGGGTGGTTGTAATTATTTGCTCACAATAATTGATGATTTCTCTAGGAAGGTGTGGTCGTTCTTTCTCAAGCACAAGGATGGTGTGTTTGATGTGTTTCTTCAATGGAAGACTATGATTGAGAAGAAGACCGACAAGAAGATCAAGGTTTTGAGAACCGACAATGGCCTAGAGTTTGTTGAAAAGAAGTTCACTAAGTATTGTCTTGATGAAGGCATTGTTTGTCATAGAACTTGTGCTGGGAGGCCTCAACAAAATGGTGTTGCGGAGAGGATGAATAGGACTCTCCTAGAGAGGGCAAGATGTATGCTCTCCCAAGTTAAGTTGGGGAAGATCTTTTGGGCCGAAGCGGTTGCAACGGCATGCTATTTGGTGAACCGATCTCCTCACTCCGCCCTTTACTTTAAATCTCCTCAAGAGATATGGTTCGGAACTCCTTGTGATTATTCTAATTTGAAAGTGTTTAGTTGTCCGGCCTACATTCATGTAAATGAGGATAAACTTGAACCTAGAACTAGAAAATGTGTATTTGTTGGCTATGGTTTGGGGGATAAGGGATATAGAGTTTGGTGTGAAAAATCTAGGAGGGTAATAACTTCTAGAGATGTTGTGTTTGATGAATCATGTATGATCACTTCGGAGAAGGAGCTTGCTATTTGTAATGATGTAGGTTCATCTCATGACACCGAGGAGAAGGTGGAGCTTGAAAGTGCTTCACATGATGATGCTCTCACTCAAGATAGGCATGTTGAGGGTTCACCACAAACCCAACGCAAGAAACTTGCTAGTGAGAGACAAAGAACGCAAATCAAGCCTCCTCAAAGATATGTTGAGGAGTGTGACTATGTGCAATATGCTCTCACCGTGGCAAATGAGGTAGAGACCTTTGATGATCCATGCTCCTACAAGGAAGCAATATCTCTACCCGATTCAAGTAAGTGGTTGATGGCAATGAAGCAAGAGATTGAGTCTTTGCACAAGAACAATACTTGGGTGTTAGTTGTTGCACCTAAGAAGAAGAAGATCGTTGGGTGCAAATGGGTGTACAAGAGAAAGGAGGGTACACCGGATTCGGGAGGTCCCGTCTACAAGGCAAGAGTTGTGGCAAGGGGCTTCACTCAAGTTGAGGGTGTTGTTTTTCATGAAGTATTTTCACCGGTTGTGAAGCACTCGTCCATTAGAGTTTTGCTTGCCTTGGTAGCTATGGAAGACTTGGAGCTACACCAACTTGATGTTAAGACCGCTTTCCTCCATGAGGACTTGGAGGAGGAAATCTACATGAAGCAACCGGAAGGTTTTGAGGTTGAAAGGAAAGAAGAACATATGTGCCGGTTGGTGAAGTCATTGTATGGGTTGAAGCAATCTCCTAGGCAATGGTATAGGCGATTTGATTCGTTTATGTTGGCTCATGAGTTCACAAGAAGCTCCTATGATAGTTGTGTCTACTACAAAGAGCTAGTAAGTGGTTCTTTCAATTTACCTTTTGCTTTATGTTGATGATATGTTGGTTGCTTGCAAGCATTTGATTGAGGTCAACAATTTGAAGAAGTTGTTGAGTAGTGAGTTTGATATGAAGAATCTTGGTGAAGCCAAGAAGATACTTGGGATGGAGATTTGGAGAGATCGATCTAAGGGGGTGTTGTACCTTAGCCAAAGGAGGTACATTGAGAAGGTTCTTGAGAGATTCTCAATGAGCAATGCAAAGCCCGTTTCTACTCCTCTCGGTTCTCACTTCAAGCTCTCAAAGGAGCTTTGTCCTCAATCCGAAGAAGAAGAAAGGGCCATGGTTCACATCCCCTATACTAGTGCCGTTGGGAGTGTGATGTATGCCATGGTATGTTCTAGGCCGGACATTGCTCAAGCGGTGAGCATGGTGAGCCGTTATATGTCAAGGCCTGGGAAAGGGCATTGGGAAGCTTTGAAATGGCTTCTAAGGTACTTGAAAGGTACCTCACACATTTGCTTGGAGTTTGGCCAAGATGCAAATGGTGTGATTGGGTATTGTGATTCGGATTATGGTGGAGACTTGGATGATCGGAAATCAAATTCGGATTATGTGTTTACCTTGGGAGGTACGGCCGTGAGTTGGCAATCTTCGCTACAAGATGTTGTAGCTCTTTCAACTACGGAAGCGGAGTTCATGGCAATTACCGAGGCATTCAAGGAGGCAAAGTGGCTCAAAGGTTTGGTTGGGGAGATTATCTCGTGTTCTAAGGAGGTGTCCGTATTTTGTGATAGCCAAAGTGCCATTCACTTGGCTAAGAACCAAAACACGTTCCATAGAAGAACGAAGCATATTGATGTGAAGTACAACTTCATCCGGAATGTCATTGATAAGAAAGAGTTGACATTGATGAAGATTCGCACCGAGGAGAACCCCTCCGACATGTTGACAAAGCCTTTGCCAACAACTAAGTTCACCTTGTGTGTGAACTTGGTGGGTCTCTCCTCTTGTTTGTTGTAAGCCCCTATGGGGTAGAGCTTTGGAGTTTGATTTGTATTTTTGGTGTTATTGGAGGCGTTTGGAGAAATTCAAGTCAAGGTGGAGAATTGTTAATTTGTGCCTTGATTTCTTGGCGAAAAAGAAAAGGAGAGGGAGCATTGAAGCTCAGCCCGGAAGAGCAAAACGAGCAGCCCATCCAAGGAGAGCGGCCCGGGCGGGCGTGAAGGAGCCCGGGCGGGCCAGTGAGAGCTCGGGCGGGCCAGCCCAAACTGTCACATTCTGCCTTCAAGGCAGTTTCATGACCGAAACCTGCACCGGGCGGGCGCCCGGCCGGGCAGCTTGCCCTGTTTCACGTTTTTCGTTTTTTTAATCCGGATTTTTCCGGATTTAATGTTTTGGGTTATTTTGTAACCTTAAGGATGCCATATATAAGGCATCCTAAAGTCTTTTAGAACCCTAATATTCAAATTAGCCACAAAAGATAACTCTCTCTCTCTCCTCCTCTCTCTCTTCTTCTCCATTGTAATTCCTCCATTAGAGAGGGTAAAGAAAACTCCAAGGTTCTTACTTGTGGATGTAGGTCAAGGTTGACCGAACCACGTTAAATCTTTGTCTCTCTTTATTGCTTACTTTTCTCACTTAAAGTTTACAACTTTGCATTTATTGTTGAACTTGATGTTAACTAGCAAACCCTAGGTTCTAGAAATTGCACTTATTGCTAACAGTGACTAAAGCTAGAAGAGGGTAACTGATAAGTGCTCTGCTCTTTATTGAAGTTCATTCATTCATATTTATCGGATCACCACCAACTACAAGGTGATCCAAGCAGTAGCAGCAGCGCGCGTATAATCGGATCATCATTATCATCGTCATCTATACTATCATCAACCACTAGCACACTATCTTCACCACCCAAGACCACCATCAACGCAGCCCACTATGCAATGCTTCTGAACAACGACATCAGTGGCTTGAGGGCGGCGGCTTCTCTGATCTTGTCTGGGAGTCTGATAACAGCACCATTCTTCATTTGGCGGCAAGTGCCGGACTATCAAACTCCATTCATGTCATCATTCAGAAAAATCCAAAACTTCTTCAAGTTCAAAACTCGAATGGTGATCTTCCTATCCATGTTGCTGCAAAGTCTTGTCAGCTAGGCGCTGTTAAGGAATTAGTTCTTGGTGCTGATCGTTTCGGTGAGATATCGATGTTGGAGAGGGAAAATCATGATGATTATAAGAACACTGCCCTTCATATTGCTTTAGAGAATAAGCAAAAGGAAATGGCTGAGTGTTTGTTTAGGAAATGCCCTAAAACATTTTACCAGTTGAATAAGCAGGGGATTTCTCCACTTTATTTGGCGATTAAAGCAGAGTTTTGGGGGCTTGTTAAAGAAATGCTTTCTGAAGTTGTAGTTGCAGCGTATCCGGATGCTGAGAATCAATTGTTGGAAGGGAAATCAGTTGTTCATGCTGCAATTATTGCCAAAAAGAAAGGTACTTACAATACTTTATCAGTACTCATTAATTAGAATTTAGATCTGTCAATAGTATGAGGTCCGGTCTAAAATTGCATTTCTGTTTCTGCCTTGTAAATTATGGAGATTTTTTTTTACTTTTTCAAAGTATAGTTACAAGTACAGATGTATTTAGTGAGCGATTAGAACATATTGATATTTGCTACCTGATCTTCCTAAACATTCACTAATCACTACCAAATACTTACTTTATGTTTAGATAAACTTCCTATATTTCCTTTTCTAAAGTCCCAAAAAAAAAACTTTTAGCTTATGTTATATGAGTATGAGATTCTGCGGATTAGTGACTGGAATTTGAATGTGAGTGAGTTTATTAAAGTATTGTCATTGATAATTGGTATTCAATAAAGTAAGTTCGAAATACATAATTAACAACGTTAGAAATATACTTTTTGTTTTGGGTGTAGAAAGAGGCACAAGGATAAATGATGTAGACGAGATTTGATCTCAACTCGAACACCACCTCCCCGGGACTTTAACCAACTAAATTAGTTGACATCCTAATTCCTATGTAATACTAGTATACTACTAGAAGTGAAAGATATTACACTTACACTTTTCACGCATGCCAATGCAAAATTTTAAGGATATATATCTCTAGTTTTGTATTTGTAAAAGTTATAAAAAGTACATATTAATAAAATACATACTAAGACGAATCTAACAAGATCCCACATGACTATGTTTTTATTCATGTATAAATCACAAATGAGGGTCAAAGTGCAACTTGTGAATAGTATAAAATGTCAAAGTGTAACAGTAAAATGAAACGGAGGGAGTACAACGCACTAATCCTACACCGCTAAAAGGAACAGTTGTGTGTTTCTTCCCCACTAAGTTTGAAGCTATCATATCACTATATGAGGGTTTGATTAGGTCAAAGATGTGAGGTACCACATCAAAGTGAAGAAATGATTTAAAAAGAAGTATATTTTTAATTTTTCATACTCATATGATGTGGACTCTCTTCATTAATTCTCTTTATGATTTTTCCAATTTTTGTAGTTATACTTTTTATTTATAAAAAATATATAGTATCCTACTAACAATTTTTTTTTTAAGGAAACTACTAACAATTATTGAATTGTGTGCACAAGTATAATTGATTTGAATACTGACATGATGCCTACTTCTTATAAATTATCTTCCAAAATATAAATTGTTTTTTCTTTGTTTCTTTTATTTCTATTGTATGCTTTGCATGTTAGTCAATGCTCAACTTTTAACATTAGTATCTTCAATTATATACTTACTATGTTGCTTTTTTTTAGGGGTACTTACTCTGTTACTTAATAGTTGAAACCAAGTGGTTTGTCACACAATTTTAGGAGCTTGATAGACAAGACAAACAAACAAATTTTTTAAGATATTTTTTGCACCTTACGATTAATTACTTCTCTTGTCAGTATTTAAATTTTGTTGTTTAGTTTGTCCATTTACCGTATCTATCATGATCAATCAACTAACTTTAACTTTATTTTATCTCTATTATATAAAGAAAAGAATAGTCAATTGAGATCTTGTTATATTCATCTCAACATATAATTTCAAAAAATTAACTTTTTATAATTTTTACTTGTGCGCAATTAAAGTTATTAATAATCAAAGAAGCGCATGGGGTTACATGAAAAAGAAAGAAAGAATGTAGCTCTTATTAAAACTCTAGAGGATCCGAACTCGCATGTATAAGTATATGTGAATAACATCAATAATTGTAAAAAGAAAAGGAGGTAGTCTATTTCTCGGAAGTTTGAGAAGTACCATATTTTAAAGCAAATTCATGTTTTTTATAGCATATTCATGTTTGTTATCCCTAGTAAAATGTAATCTTAACTAGGAATATATATATATATATATATATATATATATATATATATATATATATATATATATATATATATATATATATATATATATATATATATATATATATATATATATATATATAAGTGAGTTCATATGAGAATGCATACTTACATGAGAAATTAGAATGAATTTTACACGCTATAACTCTAATGAACAAGTGATGTAACTCTAATGAAAAGGTGATGTAACTCCAAAAAAACAAAAATTAGAAAAAAAAATTCGAAAAACAAATTTTTTTTTTTTTTTGGGCTCGAAATTTTTTAGGGGTATAACTCTAATGAACAAGTGTTGTAACTCTTATCCAATCGTGTGGTTGAGATTCATTCTCATTTCTCATGTAAGGAAAGCATTCCCACGTGATCCCCGCCCTATATATATATATATATATTGGAACAAAGATCTTGTGAAAACAACTCTTAATATGAAAACCGAAAACAAGACATCGGGACCGTTGATTTGGATCGTGCGGCCTATATCATCAATTCATTCTCTAACCCACTCCGACCCTCTCTCTCTCCTCATAGAACTCCACCCCTCTCTCTCTCCTCTAAAGATCCAACCCACATTTAACCCTTCCATTTTTTTCTCTCACATCCTTCATCAATGGAGGAAAACACCGAGCGCCACCATCATCAACACCGACATCTTCAACCAAAGATCCAATCATAATCTACTCTCGTCGTAAACCTTTTGAGTACCCTAGCTTCTCGTTCTTCCTTTCAATTCGGATCCTCTCGTTGTTGCGATTGGTGCGAATGTGCTTGATTCGATTTGTGTATTTAGTTTTATGAGAGGTGTTTTGCTCGCACTCATAAGGACGACGCCGTTGTTGATGTAAATTGATTTTGAAAGTCTGACATGGATAATTTGCATTGGGAATGGAAGATAACAGGTTGTTGATAAATTGATGGGTATACTGGACTTGAGTTTCATTGCCATTGTTGTTTAACACACAAAGTTTGGGAAAAAAATGGAAGAAGATGTACGTTGAGGAAGAAGGTGGCAATATTGGAAAAAAAAAAAGTATCAAGAGCTGTAATTAGTTACTCTAAAACTAATTAAAGTTACTCTTATAATACTAAAAGTTACCCTAAAAAAAATTCAAAGCTACTCTTTAAATATAAAGTTACTCTTAAGGTCTTAACATAATAAAGTTACCCTAAAAGTGGTAAAAGTTACCCTAAAAGTGTTAATAGTTACTCTTATAATAAATAAAGTTGCCCTTGAAATATATAGAATTATCCTTAATATAATAAAGTTACCCCAAAATTGGCAAAAGTTACCCCAAAACTAACAAAGTTACCCTTCAAATGTATAAAGTTACCCTAAAAGTGTTAAAAGTTACCCTTCAAATATATAAAGTTACCCTAAAAGTGTTAAAAGTTACCCTTGTTTTTAGTTTTCAGATTAAAAGCTGTTTTCAACGGATCCCACCCCTATATATATATATATATATATATATATATATATATAGTGATAGTAAGAGCTCTCATATTCTAACTATGAGGTTGGTGGTTTGATTCTCATCACCTTCCATTTTAGTTACCTTGTGATTAAGAGTTGCGCCGGTTTTAGACAGGTCAATTTTGTGTAAAAATAATAAAAATTAAATTAACAAGTTTATTCCAGACACTAATTACATCAATTTTACTCGAAATGAGCAGATATCCTGGAAATGATATTGAAAGAATATAGTGAACTTTTATATAAGAAGGATGAAATGGGAAGAAGACCACTATCATATGCGGCTTACATAGGCTTCCATGATGGGGTTAAGTACATCATCTATAAATTCATAAACGAAGCCTTCAAAATCGATGAAAATGGCTTCTTTCCTATCCATTCGGCATGCAGCGGAGGCAATATCAAAGTAGTCAAGGAGTTCTTTACAAAGTTGCCTAAAAATTCAAGGTTATTGCTGAACAAAAATGGCCAAAACATCCTTCATGTGGCAGCTGCAAGTGGCAAAGCTGAGGTTGTTAAGTATATTTTACGACAGCCGGAATTCGAGACGATGATCAACATGAAAGATGAAGATGGCAACACTCCATTTCTTTTGGGTGCCAAAGAAAAACATCCTGAAGTGGTTTATGTTTTAACATGGGATGATAGAGTCAAGTTAACCGTCCAGAACAAAGATGGATGTACAGCTCTTGACATTGCTGAGGATTATGGAGACAATGTTCCTTCATTTGACGAGGTACTTACGCTTACATTTTGTTTTTAACTAAATTGCTAGATTCACTGAAAGGCTCTGTTTGGGAAGATTTTAGCTACCTTAAATGATAAGGTGCTAACATATTTTAAGGTGCTAAAAACGATTAGTAGTGTTTGGGGAGCACCTAAAATAAAATTTCAGGTGGTTAAAATGGCTTATATGATAAGTTAAAATTTTTACCTTTTCAAAATCAGGTGACTGAAATTTTGGAAAATCTTTCCAAAATTTTGACAACAACTAATTTTGCCAAAATAATTTATCAAGTTAATCAACTAACTTTGCCAAACAGTTAAAGTAATCAGCCACCTTATCAGTTCCAACACCTTATCATTTCCAGCTTTATCTTATCAGTTTCAGTTAACTTATCAGTTTCAATTTATTTTCAACTAGTATTGCCAAACAGAGCAAAAATCTATGATTGGAGTGCTTTCCGCTGATCAATAAATATAGATTATATATTAATGATATTCCTAATTGTATTAGGAAATCAAAGATAATATATTTATTTATAAAATATATCCACAGAATATTCTATTTTAAATGTATATATATGATCAACTTGTATCAATGGTAATATAAGCAATTTGTGTTTGTTATAAATTGTTCGAGTAATGTTATGGGGGACGAAGGGCGTGTATGATATTTGCAATATCATGAAAAAAAGTGGCACTTGTGTTATTAAGATAATCTCTAAAAATTGATAGCAAAAGGACTAACTTAATTGATTTTAACAGTTTTATTAAGGGAGAAAAATGATATATGATGAAACAAAGTTTTTAAGGTAGTTTTTGGTGATCGAGAAAGTGTCGTAAAAAGTTAAAAAAACACATTATGAAGGTAGATTATAGTTCATCTCTTATTCTTATATATACTAATCCAAGACCAGTTTTAATTTTTAACAAACACTATATATTTTAAAAGCTATTTTGATTTTCTACATCTATTCTAACTAGCTATACTTAACAACTAATAGCTACCACTTAGAAAAATAATTAGCTAACAACCACAACAATTACTTTTTTTTTGTAACTATATATCAGTATTAATTTATCTTTTGATTTTCAATTATGCAGCGCTTGACTTGGTTGTCTTTAAGATATGCGGGTGTTCCGAGAGCCCCTCAATTGCACTACATCAACATAAACTATATTGGCGCAGAATTAACCACACATAACCCCAATAGTGCACCCTTGCCTGTAAACAATCACGATAATTCAGCAACCTTTATGGTGCAAAACCAACCACTAAGCCTAGTGCAAAGCCATCCCAAAACAAAACGGAAAAATAAGTACAAGGAGAGAATCAACACACTTTTATTAGTTTCCACCCTAGTAGCCACAGTGACCTACGCTTCCGGCTCCAGCATCCCTGGTGGCTATAACAACAATAAGCCCGACGAAGGCATGGCCACTTTAGCCCACAAGTGTGCCTTTCAAGTGTTTGTGATCACCAACACCATTGCCATGTATAGCGCCATCCTTGCTGTGGTCGCCCTCATATGGGCTCACCTTGATGATCTCAGGCTCGTCCTACTATCACTTGACTTCGCGCTTCCGTTGCTCGGGATTTCCCTCGCCATGATGTCCGTGGCATTCATGGCGGCTTTGTACGTGGTGCTGCAGACTATAGTTTCTTGGTTAGGTATTATGGTGTTAATTATGGGAGGGGTCTTCTTAAGTGCACTCTTTGTTTTCTTTATTCCTCTATATTCACCAACGTCTTGCATTAGGATTAAAATTTTGCGTTATGTCTTTCATGTTCCCTTCACTCTCATGCTGTTAGCTTGTAAGAAGGGAAAAAGTGGAGTGCATTATTGATAATTTATGAATGTTTCAAATGACAAATGCGAGATCATACTCCCTCCGTCCCATAATATAGTGCTTGTTTCTTTTTTACACGGTCTCCAAGACGTAACTTTGACCTTTAATATCTTCAATTCCGTATTAATAAACAATATAAAAAGTTGATATTATGAAACTACGCATTGAGATGAATCTAACAAGATCCCACATGAATATGTTTTTTTATATATACAAATGAGAATATTCGGTCAAAGATTTTAAAGTTTGACCCACTAAAAATGAAGTAGGCACTATATTATGGGACGGAGGGAGTACTCCATATTATATATTTAGATAATGTTGTTAGGAATGAAAATGTTGTGGCTAACAAATAGTGCAATCGAATTATGACTTGTTGGAATCAACATAAATGAATAAATCAAAATACACAATAAAGAACATACAAAATTTACTTGAAAACCTTGAATAGGAGAAAAAACACAAATTTGTACTAGAACTTTCAATATGAGATGATGATACAAGGAGATAATTGGATCTCTCTAAACTCTCTAACCTCTCTAAACTCTCTTCAGGGTTCTATAGTATCTCTAGATGAATTGCTCTCTCAATCTGCAAATTCTAGTTAATTAATCCACTAAATAGGAGAAAAAAAAAACAAGCCAAGTAAGATACGGATTACGCATTCATAACAAAATTTTGACCATGATAAAGTGATTATTGACATGACAAATTTAAATTTTATATAATTATATACTTCTATATATATGACTTTAGATCTGCTAAGGTATAATCAGGTAAAATGGTCCAACCAAGTTTAATAATTTCAGTTAAAAAATTTTCAAGTGAAAGAATGCATTCGAAGAATATCTAGTGACAATCCTTATTACTATATGTTGTATATCATATATGGCAAATGAATCTTATACTAATATTTCAAGCAATAATACACTATATAACTATATTTGACCACAAATTTCTGTAAATTTCTACTCAAGTTCATATAATATAGTTAAGACAACTGTGTCCGTTTCCCTAAGTTGTGGGTTGGTACCAAAATGAAGCTGCGGCTGAAGCTGAAGCTTGATTGTTTAGCAGGTAAGCATTTCTTGGGAGGAATTTCTGAGGAATAGCATTTCCATGACGGTGTCATGCTATTACAAAATTTCTACGTTGGCATTTCAAAAATAAGGATGTATTAAGATATTAAAACTTCATGTCGCATTTGATGTATCTTCATCGCGGTGGACTTACACGATCGAGCCAAGTATTCATCGCAGCTTGGCAGTTAGAGATGAGCTTCACAGCAATTTCTGAGCTTCTTAAGTGGAAATGCTTGGCAGTTAGAGATGATCTTCACAGCAATTTCTGAACTTCTTAAGTGGACATGGTCTACTATTCGTAATTGTGAATGTAAATGCAGCGATACTTGATCTAGAAATTAGAGGGTGTCGGACGCATGAGAAGAAAGTAAGTGACCGCTTAGGACCTCCAATTTGAAAGGGCCCGACCCATATTTTATTTTCTTACTTTTTAGATTTTATGAGTTTAGATGGAAAATACATTTGTTAATCCAAAATATTTGCCCGTAATCTATATATATATATTTTCATATTTCATAGGTTATTTTAGTCTTATCTTAGGTATATCTTTACTATTTTGTTAAATCGGTGTCTCCTTGCTAAAGATCAAAACAACATTGAAGTACTTCGTTTAGAGTATTTAAGAAAGTTAATCATTTTTCAACCATTTTTAAAAAAATTAAATTAGTTATTAATAATATGGAATTATGAATCCGTTTTATAGCCCTATAAAGCTCCATGTTTAATGCCTGGCACAGGGCTCCGAAATTGTCTATGCTGGAAATATTAAGTTTGATCTTGCAACTTGCAAGTAGTTGTGTTAGCATAGTAGGTAAGGAGGAACCAATCAACTAACTCTGAATATTGAATACTACTATAGTAGTAGTTCCATCTAGGAGAATATGGAAATGTGAAAACTCTTTTGTTTGTTGACATGGAAATGAACGGAACAGGTGAATTTATAAAGAACTTTTTGATAATAACCACCTTATGTTTTACCCACTTTAATAATAACCACCTTATATTTCTTTTTTTGTATCTTATCACCTTAACTTTAATACATAGTCGATATATATATAAACTATGTTTCCCCACTTAACATTTTCCGTCCAAAATTATGTTTCCCCCGGCCCCTTTTCTTCCTATCTATCTGATCTCCTTGATAGGTGATGCGCTCAAGTTATACGATGTTCTTATGGTATTTTAGGTGCACATTGCTAAGGGATTTGTTTGTAATTGTTAAGGTTTGCATAAAAATCATCCTTAGCGGAAGTTCGGAGTTTTGAGATATACATCGTGTTAATGTCATGCATTCCGAGCTTCCAAGGTGAAGTGCATTTGATCCGAGCCAAGCACTCGCGATCACCGCAAGCCTAAGCATCACGACGAGCTCGCCAAGCCAAGCTCTCGTGAGCACCGCAAGCTGCCCAGCCAGCGCTCCATCATCGTGAGCCATCGCAGCCCCGCGCTCCATCTTCTCTCGCCCATCGTGTGCCGGCGCCCACGAAGATCATAGTCCAACGCTCGCCCGGCTCGCCCGGGCGCTCGAAGCATCGCCCATCGCACGCCCAAAGCCCGGCCTTGCCCGGCGCCCATCGCACGCCCGGCCGCTCGCACCTCGCGAGCATGGTCGCACCTCGCGACCTGTATCTCGCACCTCGCGAGGAATCTCGCACGATGCGACCTGCGTGGTTTTGGCCCAGCTCTTCAGCTCGTTGCGAAGGCAGTAGCTCATCGCACGGTGCGACCTGTACCGCACCTCGCGACCCCTAGGTCGGTCTAAATGTCGGCTGACTTTTGAGCCTTAGTATAAATACTAAACTTTGTTTTTAGACCTAGGGGGCAGCAGCCACAAGGGGATGGAGTTTCCAAAACTCCACTCCTCTCTTGTTGTCTTCTCTTTTTAGTTTTTATTTTCTAATTTAGTTTTTGTAGATTTTAATTATGGGATTGGCTTATGCTATGCCGATTGTAGCTTGAACCGTTCTTGAACGAGATTAATATGGAGCTTCAAGCATTATTGTGAGATCTTTCCCCTCTATTTAATTCCTTTGATTATGGTTTAATTTCTATGCTTGCTTTCTATGATTTTTGCATGATTATGCTAGGAATATTACTAGTTTGATTGTGTAATTAATCTAATGCTAGATTTAAGAATAGAATCGGATTGTTTTATTCTTTTATCAATTGGTAGCAAACTAGGGAGTAATTTAGATGCAGATCGTCTTGGTTATTTCTTGGAGAAATTGAATCAACTGTTGAATGTTTATCGCTAGTATGACGTTAGCAGGTCTGTTGGTTCTCTGTGTTTATTGCTGCTATTGGATTGAACTTAGACGCAGATCGGACTAGGTTATCCTTTAGTTAGGGTTTTATAGTCACGCTGATCGTGCTATTCAACTAAGAATAAGGAGAACACGAGATTAATTCTCGACAATAGATAATTATGGAAATAATTAGAGTGGATGTCCAAGGATCGATAATGAATTGAAGTGGATGTTAATCGGATTCAAGATCTTTCCATATTGATTTCTCATTTTGTTTATATGTTAGTTGTAGTTTAGTTTGTTTTTAAATCTACTTGAAACCCCCCTTTGTAATTAGGTTTCTCGGCCCTTAGCTTAATCTAGGT
This sequence comes from Beta lomatogona, assembly GCA_947646795.1. Lineage (NCBI taxonomy): Eukaryota > Viridiplantae > Streptophyta > Magnoliopsida > Caryophyllales > Amaranthaceae > Beta > Beta lomatogona. The sequence goes on along the minus strand of CANSNZ010000063.1, from coordinate 11,719,052 downwards.
TTCGAATCACGCTAAGTACTAAACTCGTCCCTGTTTCCCTGTGGATACGACCCCTACTTCCACTATACTACCTTAGTGTAAAAAAGAGTAGGAGAAATTTTATCTTTGGCCGGGTGCGGTGCACAACGACACATCCGCGCCCGCCAAATTTTGGCGCCGTTGCCGGGGAAACGGTGTTACTTGTTTTTATTTAGAGTGATTTTTGGATGGTATTGCTTGTGCTCTTTGTTTTTGGTTGGCCACTCATATAAAGAATTCCCTTTTTGTTTTAGTTTCTAGTTTTCATCTTCCATTGAGCTCTATGTATTTCACTTTTGTATTTTGGACAAGAAGCATGGAACTTGTTGCTTAAACTCTCTTGGGAATGGTTGATTGACTCATACTTTATATCTTGGATTTTGTCTAGCTTTAAACATTTATATTAATGGTCATGACTTGGATTAGCTAGGAGTACTACTAGTTGATGTTTGTTGTTGACTTAATGCTAGGTTTGGATATAATCTGATGTTATATGCTCAACCATATTGTAGTAAGCTAGGTATTAACGATGCATTGCAAGAGTTCTTCTCAATCAATTTTGCAGGTACTTGAAGTGGAGATTGACATGGAACCACCATTGTCACACATGGAGCACAACCCAATGATTAAGCTTAAGGTATTAAGTCGAGCTCACGACTTTAAACAACAGCGCTTCTCGGGAGGCAACCCGAGACCCCTTTATTTTCTTTCTTTCTCTTTATTTTTCATCAAATTTCCACCACCACAACAAATTTTCTTTCACCCACCACCCACCCACTAAAAAGATCCAAAACCACTCTTAATTCACTTGTAACCAAAATCCACAAAAGAAAACCCCGTTGGGAGGACTTCAATAGCTAGGAGTTGGTACATTAGAGGATTGAGATTGTTAATGTATCTTTTCGATCTCTTAAGCTAGGTGCAAATCTTACAAATTCAAAACTTTTGAGCTTGTCATTTGTTTGAGTGATTCGAGGGAGAGGATTGTGAGTTGATTTATGAGATTTGAGTTGGTGTTGTTAAGAAATTTGAGTTTGACGGATTGTTTGGTCATGAGTTTTGAGCATTCAATCTTCGATTTACCCGATTTTCGATTTTCTCCCCCCATTTTCAGTTTACTTTTCTTCTAATTGTCGACACATTGAGGACAATGTGTAGTTTAAGTAGGGGGGAGGGTATTCTCATTCTCATGTATCTATGTTGTGTATATTACTTTCAATTTGAAAAAAAAAAATGGAAATGAAAAAATGAAAATGAAAAAAATAAAAAAAATAAAAAATAAAAAAATGATGATGAAATGAAACCCGCTGAGTTGAAAACCCACAAGGGTGGGCGACTCAGGCAAAAATGGGGGCCCGGATAGGTTGAAAACCCGAAAGGGCAACCTATGCAAAAAAGTGGCTTATATTGAGCGGGTAAGATGGTGAGATAAAAAAAAATGTGAGAAGCTAGGATGAAAACCCGAAAGGGCTCCTAGGCAAAATGAGAGATTAAGAGAGAATTATACACTTTGAAAACTCATTTGCCGGAGATGGTGTCATAAGGTTGAAAGCGTTTTCGGGTTGGGTTAGTGAATTCATCCTTTGTTTTGTGAAGATCTATTTATTTTGGCTTTCGCATTCTTTTGGTTTATTGTTTTTGGGAGTAAGCATGGAATTTATCCCTTTTTGTCTTTGTTCCATAGCTTGCTTATATAGGTTGGTTGTAATAGTAGTAGTAGTTTATCTTTTGAGGTTTTAGGCGAGTTGTCATTTTGATTGTGGTGTTGGAGTGAGATCCTTTGAGATCCTTCAGGATTTGAGCTCACATTTTGGTTGTCGTTTGGTGATTATTGTTGTCGCGTCTTTTTATTTTTCAGGTGAGCTCGAATCTAAGTGTGGGGAATCATCGTCCCTTACATTTAGGTTTTTGAGCGGATGTTGTTAAGATGTGATGATGATGATGTAGTTGATGGGGAGTGTAGGTTGGTGTCGTTAGTTTGGGTGATGATTTATTTGGTGATCCTCATTTTGAGTTTACTCGAGGTCGAGTAAAGTTCAAGTGAGGGGGTATTTGATGCGCTCAAGTTATACGATGTTCTTATGGTATTTTAGGTGCACATTGCTAAGGGATTTGTTCGTAATTGTTAAGGTTTGCATAAAAATCATCCTTAGCGGAAGTTCGGAGTTTTGAGATATACATCGTGTTAATGTCATGCATTCCGAGCTTCCAAGGTGAAGTGCATTTGATCCGAGCCAAGCACTCGCGATCACCGCAAGCCTAAGCATCACGACGAGCTCGCCAAGCCAAGCTCTCGTGAGCACCGCAAGCCGCCCAGCCGCGCTCCATCATCGTGAGCCATCGCAGCCCGGCGCTCCATCTTCTCTCGCCCATCGTGTGCCGCCGCCCAGAAGATCATAGTCCAACGCTCGCCCAGCCTCGCCTGGGCTCGAAGCATCGCCCATCGCACGCCCGGCCAGCCCGCCTGCCCCGCCCATCGCACGCCCGGCGGCTCGCACCTCGCGAGCATGGTCGCACCTCGCGACCTGTATCTCGCACCTCGCGAGGAATCTCGCACGATGCGACTCGCGTGGTTTTGGCCCAGCTCTTCAGCTCGTTGCGAAGGCAGTAGCTCATCGCACGGTGCGACCGCGTACCGCACCTCGCGACCCCTAGGTCGGTCTAAATGTCGGCTGACTTTTGAGCCTTAGTATAAATACTAAACTTTGTTTTTAGACCTAGGGGGCAGCAGCCACAAGGGGATGGAGTTTCCAAAACTCCACTCCTCTCTTGTTGTCTTCTCTTTTTAGTTTTTATTTTCTAATTTAGTTTTTGTAGATTTTAATTATGGGATTGGCTTATGCTATGCCGATTGTAGCTTGAACCGTTCTTGAACGAGATTAATATGGAGCTTCAAGCATTATTGTGAGATCTTTCCCCTCTATTTAATTCCTTTGATTATGGTTTAATTTCTATGCTTGCTTTCTATGATTTTTGCATGATTATGCTAGGAATATTACTAGTTTGATTGTGTAATTAATCTAATGCTAGATTTAAGAATAGAATCGGATTGTTTTATTCTTTTATCAATTGGTAGCAAACTAGGGAGTAATTTAGATGCAGATCGTCTTGGTTATTTCTTGGAGAAATTGAATCAACTGTTGAATGTTTATCGCTAGTATGACGTTAGCAGGTCTGTTGGTTCTCTGTGTTTATTGCTGCTATTGGATTGAACTTAGACGCGAGATCGGACTAGGTTATCCTTTAGTTAGGGTTTTATAGTCACGCTGATCGTGCTATTCAACTAAGAATAAGGAGAACACGAGATTAATTCTCGACAATAGATAATTATGGAAATAATTAGAGTGGATGTCCAAGGATCGATAATGAATTGAAGTGGATGTTAATCGGATTCAAGATCTTTCCATATTGATTTCTCATTTTGTTTATATGTTAGTTGTAGTTTAGTTTGTTTTTAAATCTACTTGAAACCCCCCTTTGTAATTAGGTTTCTCGGCCCTTAGCTTAATCTAGGTTTCGAATCACGCTAAGTACTAAACTCGTCCCTGTTTCCCTGTGGATACGACCCCTACTTCCACTATACTACCTTAGTGTAAAAAAGAGTAGGAGAAATTTTATCTTTGGCCGGGTGCGGTGCACAACGACACATCCGCGCCCGCCAATAGGTCCTGGTAATTTTTGAAATTTCATTGTAGATTGAAATACATAGTCGATATATAAATTTACCCTCTCCTAATTGTAGATTTAGCTGGAAGAATTTTGACAATTTAGAGAGATTTGAGATTATGGGCAAGGTTTGAGAGGGAGTAATGGAAGAATTATTGACAATTTAGAGAGATTTGAGATTATGGGCAAGGTTTGAGAGGGAGTAATGGAAGAATTATGGAGTTATAGGGTGGAATTGAGGGAAGTTAATAGGTGGGGCCACATTGGATGGAAAAATAGACAGAAACGTAAGTGATGGTGAAGTTAGTAAAATTAAGGTGGTAAAATGAATAATAAAAAGTATAAAGTGGTTATAATAAAATAAATCCATTTATAAATTTTGAAAAATATCGAAAGCCATATCATATATATCATTAGTGGTATTGAACTCTAATATCCAATGCAATTATTCCATAAAAAAGAGTAACTAACTGAATTTAATTTCCAATACAAGCATATTTTGCCTCCAATAAGACCCCTTTAGCAATTAGTTATTAGGTTTTCTGAGTTTCATGAATGAATACACACAAATACACAATGAATTCCAAATTTTAACAAGCAAAGCTGCGGCTGAAAATGATTGAATGTCAGGGTTTCTTGGGGGGAATTTTCAAGGAATAACACTACATTGTAATGATGTCATGCTACTGCTAACTTTCTACCTAGCTTTGACTTAGGCTGAAATAAGTTTTAAAATCCCAAGTCAATGATGAATTTTCTCAAGATTTGTAGAATACGGGATAATGAATAGGTAAACACTAGCCAAGTATTTCAGTAAACATCCAGTGCATTTCATCTTCATCGCAGCTTGGCTGCCCTGCATGATCCATAGGGACATTTTCGACCTCATCATCTGCTTATAATTTTCTTTAAACATTTGCATCACAAATAGAGATGATTTTCACAGCAATTTCTCGATTTTGTTTAGTTGACAAAGTTCTACGATTTGTGAATGTGACCACAATGAAATATCTCGAAGTCTGAATTTAATCTTGAGTAATAGTCGTAGTAGGCCTGTAGGTTAGGAGGAACTAAAGATGAATAACAAAATATCTTTGTTCTCCATAGTTTTGATCTGGAAGGAAATGGGGGTTGCGAATTTTTCCTTCTTTTTTATTTATTCACATAACTAGGTAGTTATTTTTATTATTAGAAGTGTTCGTAACAAGGTAGGTAATACAAAAAAAAAAAAAAAAAAAAAAGAGGGCAATATAGTGTATTAGTATTAAATTTGAAGATTCTATTCTATTCAACTTATTTTAACTCATTTCAGAAAACATTGTTCTTACAAGATAAGATAAGTTCTAATAGCATAAAATAAATTGAGATAAGTCAAAATAAGTTGAATAGAACTGACCGCTAGTAGTGGCGGATCCAGGGAATTTATGAATGGTGGGTCACTACCAACTAGGTTGCACGAGAGACGGATATGAGTACGGGTTCGGATATGGGTACGGATTCGATACGGGTTCCGATACGCACACCCATATGGTGACTGACTCTTGAAAAGGGTGGAAAGAGGGAGAAAAGACGAAACAGAAGGTAGCTCAAAGCCTCAAACTATCCAGTTTCAGCATCCTTAGAGAACAAGAGATAGTGAGACACATGAGGAGAAGTAATAGGATATAGGAAATAAAAAAGGATTTGGTAATTCAACCTATTGCTCGGGTTCATCATTCATGTATATGGTATATCTTAGAGATTCTTACAGGTCAATCATGTAATAGACATATAAGGGAGGTGGATAGACTCAATTGGACACAAGCAACAAAAGCACCTTTACAAGTAGCTAATCACAACCAAATGACTAAGAGGACGTCATATCAAAATAAGACAAGCCTTACCTGTGCCTCCTTATCATCGAAAAACCACACCCATGTTTCCTATAATTAAGTACACACCCCGAAAAACCCGGATGCACCATAATTCTACCAAAAGCAAAGAAACCCAAAAAACAATTGACATGAATCATCTGAACTTTCACCGTATTTTTCCAAAATAATCTGACTTTTAATTTTTTTTATAAGAATCTCAAGTTCGTGTTAATAGACCCAAAAAGATTAACAAAAACGAGAAATAAATATAATAATAAAAGTATGGATTACTTTGAGAAGGACGCCCTAAAAGTGTTTTTTATAAGATGGGTCAAAATTGGAATTATAATCCATGTCAGTTATCCAAAAAAATCACCCAAAAAAAAGTAAAAGAAAAAAAAACCACAATTGATCTAGATAGTACTCCATAACAAACCCACAAAATCCAGATTTATGCATAATCTCCAAAACAGAATCATGATCAAATTAACCAAAATTCATCAATTTTAGGTTAAAAAAAGGCTATGCAATATTTATCAAATTCTCCGTAATTCCCAATAGAATTCAAAAACAAAAAGGCACTTACGAAGAGCTTCTTGAGCAGAGAATCTTCTAGAAACATCTCTACAGACTACAAATCATGTTCCTCAAAAGATCTTTAACAGCAGGAGTAAAATTCCCAAAAACCCTAAACGAAAATCTCAAATTACCCCTCAAAACCATATCAAAAACCTCCTCCACTCTCTCTCCATAAAACGGCAGAAACCAGCAAGCATTATATACAAAACGACACCAAGCACTCCAAACATCAATTTTCTCATCATACCCATTACCTTCTAGTATCTCCCGCGCAACATAATACAGTTGAGAGAAGTTAGAGGATGAAAGGAAGAAGAAGGTGAAGAGAAGGGTAGGAAATGCGGCGCTTCCTAAACCTAAAAATTTTGAAATGTTTTTTTTTTTCTAGGGGAATGGTGGGTCACGTGACCCACCAGGACTAAACGTGGCTCCGCCACTGACCACTAGAATCTAGGTTTATTGATGATAATTATGATATGTAAATAAAAGTTGATGGTACTATTCTAGCTAATATCTCTATTGTGCTTGATAGCAATACTCTATTGTTCATACTGAGATGAAGTTTTTTTCTAGTTAATACTCAAAAGTAGTTTTTTTCTAAAATCTAAATTTATCAAATATGAAATGCTGATAATAGCAATGCATGTATCTAGGATATCAAGTTTATAATTATATTAAATAATAATACCTTATATGCTTGGCTCAACCTTCTCTCCAAAGCGAATAGATAAATGCAAATTTATAAACAAATGCATAGAATGATGTAAACAAGCATTCCAAAATTTATAATCATATACACACACATATATGTATAAGTATATATATATATATATATATATATATATATATATATATATATATATATATATATATATATATATATATATATATATATATATATATATATATACTTACATATTATATACATACATATTATATACACTGTATATATATGTTTTTTTTTTTAATTATAAAAGTATCACAATTTCAATAATTTTCATCAAGTTCTAATAAGTTAAAATAAGATAAAATAGGCTCTTAATAAAACGAACCCTATTTGAATAATATGGAGAGAGAGTGTGTGTCTTTAGAATAATAGAATTCTATTATAATGGGTATACTAAATTGGTTATACGCCATTCAATATTTTTTAATTGGAACATTATGTAACACCCGTTCTTCCGAGCTAGTAACTAATCACATACCTTGGTTTGTTCCTCATTTGAATAAAAAAAAACTAATCAAACTTTGCAATCACAAATCTCATTTATCATTATATAAACCTCATTTAATATTCTCTCGTAGTGGCTATCAACTTAAATACTATCTTGGATATGTAGGTCGGGGCCCATGCCACAATAGAACGATCTTAAATCGACCTTAAATACACAATTAAATATTACTTTCACGGTTGTTTATGGCAATTCCGGGGATTGCATTCTAAAGCTATAAATGGAGTATTTAGAGGCATTCTATGGCAATGCAAAGGGTCCTAGGCACCCGAAATACATTCAAGTCATGTCGGATCCCCTAGGAAGGTTTCGGGAGAAAAAACATGACCGGGGCCACATGGTTTCGAAGAGGCCCCCACAAGAGCCAAAATTGAAGGTTATAATAATACACGCTTTCGGACATTCTTGGGCACCGGGCACCGAGGCTATTGGGTTGCCTCCCGGGGGACATAAAAGCTCAATATAAGAATTGATATGTCGGACATACGACGACTTTCACGGCCATTTCGACATTGTACCGAAAAAAGTGTAAATGGGGTATTTAGAGGCTATATGAGGCAACAAAGACGATCCTAAGCGCTCGGGATACGTTACAAATTATGCTGGCGCCCCAAGTAAGATTTTGGGGAAAAAAAATATGACTAAGCCTAGAGAATTTCGAAAATTCCCCAAAAAAAGCCAAAATTGAAGGTTATAATACACGCTTTCGGACATTCTCAGGACCTAGGCACCGGAGGCCATTGGGTTGCCTCTTGGGGGCATCAAAAATAAATTTAAGAACTGATATGGATTCGAACGGACATATGATGGCTTTCACTACCATTTCGAGGCATTTCCGGGGTTGTAGTAGAAAAGTACAAATGGGTATTTAGAGGCATTTTGAGGCAATGCAAAGGGTCCCAAGCACCCAAGATACATTACAAGTCATACCGGAACCCCTAGGAAGGTTTCAGGAGCAAAATATGACGGGCCTAGAGGAGTCCGAAAATGCCCTCAAAACACCCAAAATTGAAGGTTATAATACATGGTTTCGAACGTTCACGGGGACCAGGGACCAGAGGCCATGGGATGCCTCCTAAGGACATGAGAGATCAATTTAAGAACTGTTATGGATTGGAACGGACATATAACCACTTTCACAGGCCATTTATGGCAGATTATGATATTGCACCAGAAAAGTATAAATGAGGTATTTTGAGGCATTTTGAGGCAATGCAAAGGATCCCAAGCACCCGGAATACATTACAAGTAATACCGGAACCCTTAGCGATTTTCAGGAGAATAATACGATCGGGCACTTAGGAGTCCGAAAATACCCCGAAAACTGCCAAAATTCAAGGTTATAATACACGCTTTCGGACGGTCCCGAAGCTTGGGGTCTGGAGGCCATGGGATTTGTCTTAGGGACATGGGAGGTCAATTTAACAACTGACATGGCTTGAAACGGACATATGACGACTTTCACGGCCATTTCGGGGTTGCACTAAAAAAGTATAAACGGGATATTTCGGGGTCTCAAGTACCCGGGATACGTTATAAGTCATGTTGGACCCCCCAGGAAGGTTTTGGGAGAAAATTATGACTGGGCCCAGTGGAATTAGAAAATACCCCAAAAACGCCAAAATCGAAAGTTACACGCTTTCGGACGTTATCAGGATATATTAGTGGTCAAATTTGCATAAAAACTTAATTGGTCAAAATTGTGTTTGGAGATCATGTCAAATGCAAATAGGAAGATTTTGGGGAACAGAAGGAGTAGCTTAATATAAAAAAGATTATTGTATTATCTCAATATCTATTAACTGTTCACATTATTCTTTGTAGGATGTATATTTTGCTCTCGTATTTTTCTCTTAGATAAACAACTCATCTTATTTCAATGACTCCACCAATAATTCACGTTAAGTCAGTTTTAACTCCTCAATAGAAATGTGAAAGTTAACAACAAATAATATGTGATCTAGTAATTAAATTCAATAAATTTTCATACTTTCTAAGATATTCATATACATATATATACATATATACATATATACATATATATACATATATATACATATATATATATATATATATATATATATTATGTAGAATAATGAAAATTATTTACACTCTCTAGTTATTTATGTTGTTTTTTGTTGCTTCTTTAAATATTCTAGGCAAACATTAACCATTTGTGTCTCTAGTTCATATTCGTAAAGTTGTGAATAATTTTTGAAATTACATAATAATCAAAATGAATCTATAAATAGCAACAAAAGAATAGGGAGGTATACACAGCCCTTAAGTCAATAAACTAAGTCATAATAAAGTAAAATAGGTGATAAAATTAAGTTGGTTGGAAATTTGGGACATACTTTTCTTTTTTTTGTCTCTTTGGTTGACATAGGACATACAACAAATTAGGTCTAATAATGTTCATGCATTGCTAATGCAATTGCTTATACATTTCTAGCTCTCTTCGACCTCTCTATATGTTATGATCCCTTGCTCTATATATATATACACCTGCAGAATCCCATTAAAACACATCAACTCAACAATAACAAGCTAATTAAACTGATCGATCCATTCCCTGCCATCTTGAGAAATGGGCGACCCAAACGTTCCTAACACAAAGATCAATGAAAAAGAAATGGAGAAGGCAAGAGAAAAAATTATGAAGATGATGGGTTTGCCTCTCTCCACTATATTTTTCCACGGTAATGATCGAGCACACTTGAAGAACACCACCCCCATGGGAAGTACCCTAATCCCACGGGACATATATACCAACATAATAGTCTATCCCATGATGACTCATGATGGACATATGATACGCAATTTTAATCAAAGGAATGCATCATCAGGTCGTTCAAGAAATGTTCCTATCGAGGGAGCACCCAGAGAATTACGTGATGCCATTAGATCAAATGTGAATGAAGGTAATATGGGTTATTTCCTCGCTCCTTGCTTAATATAGAAGTGTTTGGCAAAAGTAGTTATTGAAATTGTAAAATATAATAAGTAACATTTAATCAAATATGAAATACACTACAACAGTTTCATTAATTAGTTAGTTCAATAGTTAAATTAGATATTTATTATTCAAAGAACTTACACATAAAAAAAAGAGTATACAATTTTTTAACTACTCAATGAAATGTATAATTCTAAGATAATATTCAACTCTCAACAAATTTACATTACCTATTTTAACTAAAATGTTTGTGGAATTTGGAGTACAATTGCACAAAATATTGTGAGATTTTAGTCATATATTCTCTTTAAAATAAATATTTAAATCCATCCTCGCTATTGTAGTGGAAAAATAATGAATTGCCATAAAACAAAGCAATTTATAAACAGAAAAAGGAAAAAGAAATTAAAAACATTAGATAACAATTCATCCTTATGCTATTATATAGTGTTTAATAAACTAGCCATGTAAATCTCAGACATTACTTGTAGTAACATTTTATAACCACTAATAATCATAATCTACTCCAACTACTAGCCGCCACTACAACCACACCTCACCAAAACACTCAAAATTTTCTTAATTATTGGCTTTTTGATTTTGTCCAACCGCTAAAATGCTAGTGCCAAACAGGGCCTAAGTCAACATACATCTTGCTCCAACTTATAATGCATTGTAAAACTTAGCAAGTTTGACTATTAAGATTAAATGGGACCTTTTATATCTAAGAAATGTACTAGTAGTATCTTGACAGCAATTGGCTTTTTTTTTTTTTTTTTTTTTTATCTTAATCTTACTGATAAGTTATAATAAGGACCCCTTTTGGCTTTTCATATATAACTGATTGATTTGAACGCCGGTCTTGAATTAATAGAGAAGTGTACTCCATCTTATTATAGTGCTAATAATTAATTCAAGCAATTTTCAAATTTTAACAATTAATATAGGACTTTTTGTTGAGAAAGACCTATTAAAATAGCTATTTTGTTAGGAAAGACCTAATAAAAACTTTTTTGTTGAAAAAGACCTATTATAATACTTCTCTTTGTTACTTAAGACCACCTCAATGTTTTCCAGCCATAAAGTCAATTTTTTCGACATTGACTAGCTTCCCCTCCCTTTCTCAATAAATAGGACCAACATTTTTTTTTTCTTACCATAATCTCTTAAAATAGGAAGCAAGAGGAAAGGGTTTGGTAGGGTTAAGGGATCAGGATAGAAAAAAATATGTTGCTTTCATTTAATGAGAAAAGGAGGGGAAGAAAAGTCAATGCCAGAAAATTGACTTTTTGGCCCGAAAATATTGAAGTGGTCTTATATAACAAATGAAATATTATAATAGGTCTTTTTGAACAAAAAAGTTTTTATTAGGTCTTTTCCAACAAAATGGCTATTTTAATAGGTCTTTCTCAACAAAAAGTTCATTAATATAATACGGATAATTATCTACTGTTAAAGATTAAAGAATTTTAACAATCTGGCATCATATATATACTTAATTATATGATTGTTTGTATGTCAAATCACAGGAATGCTACGAGACATACTCAATCGAGAACCTGGTCTAATCACGTCTTACAATCATGAAGACTATACTCCTCTTTCTTATGCTGCATTCAGAGGTTTTACGGAGACAGTTCGCTACATCCTCACGAATTATCCCACAACTTTATATGATCCAAAGGCTTTCCCCATTCACAAGGCATGTGCAGGAGGCCATCTGAATATAGTAAAGATGTTTCATAATTTACGCGGCGATGAATCGTTTTTCAATGCTGATGGAAGAGGCCGAACACCGCTTCACGTAGCTGGTGATGCACCCGCCGAGATTTTCCGGTACTTGATAACGCTACCTGGGGCAAGATCTGCTATGCGTGTGATAGATGAGAACGGGGAAACTCCTAGGAGAGTTGCTTGATATAAAAAAAAATTAAAGGACCTTCGTCCTCTAAACCTTACAAACAACGCTAATAAGTCTTAAACGAGTATGTAGTACGTTTCATTAAATCTGTGTATGCGCTATTGTTGTGTGTATGTGTGTGTGTTTTCATGCACAAGTATTTCAGCTGTCAGATGAATCTTAGAAAGTAATAGTACTTTTCTTTGGTTCATCAGTCCAGCAGGATTGAGTACCCATTGTATTGCATATTGTTTGTGTCTTCTCCTTGTAAAGTCAAGAATATAAACTTATATTTGTGTTATTGTGTACGATTTTGTTTCCGCTTGATATTGTGTGTGTTTATGACTATTTTTCCAACTTCTTTATATAATTTTTATTTGTACATAATTAAAGATTTTAATGCTCCAAGTTTTGCCTTAACAAAGTTGCCAAGAGGTTTGAGTATGTATATATCAAAAGCAATACAGTTAATAATTATTACTTGGGATTCATTTTTATGGACTACGGGTTTCCCAATATATCAAGTTTTTATAACTTTCACCAATAGATAATTGAATATACCACCGTGTGATAAAATGTATGGAAATAGGAAGGGTTTATGAAAAACGGATGGAATAGATCATCATAAATTTGGATTATATTGAGATCCATTATACAGATAGATTTTATCCTCAATCAATTGAAGAATTTCATGTTAGTTATTATGCTTCAAAGTTAGTGGACAATTGCATCTTATTTGTAGGAAAGTGATTTGTTGGTTAGTTGATGCATTCTGTTAGTTGTTTTTACTCAAATAGCATATTTTTATTTGAGAGATTTTCATTCGTTAGTGGATAAGTTGGTGGATTCTTATTCCTACTTTATACGTTAGCAGTTACTATTGTAAACTTTATATTTAGGCATTTTAGTTGTTCTTGGAAAATGAATGAGATTACAAGGAGCTTGTTTCAATGTAAACAGGTTCAATTAGTAGTCTTATTACTCTATTAAAGATTGTATTTCCAAGCCCCCTCCTCTCCTTTCTCTCTCCCCAATTCTCTTTCTAGGATTTCTAATTTTCTTGGCCTCTTAGACTAGAAATAGTCTAATTTCCGAAGCAATTAGATTGTTTTCGACCCTTTTCCTTCGTTTTTAGGGTTATTTTCTTCTTTACTGCTTTCTTTTGTTTAGTTCTCTCCATCTGTGAGAGCTTTTCTCCCCCTTTTTGGTGGGTTGCTTCTCATATTTGTATGAGTTTTCTTGTTTTCATAGTGTTAATAATTTGGAAGATGACCTGGATCCATGAGGGTTTAGGTTTTTTCAGCAATTCGTCACTGGAAACAATTATACCACAATATGATTGTGAAGGTCTCCACTTGGAAAGATGCAAAGACATCGAATTACACTGCTCGCGTCAAGCTTGAGGCGGTGGAGTTGGAGATGCGGTCGAGTATGCTTAAATATAATTGGTTCCATTGTGAAAATTGTTGTGATTTACTAATTTCCAGATCTTATTTAACATTATATGTGTCGTATGGCTTATCATTATTGATAATATTTCTTGCCGTCAAAAGGAGCTTGTTTCAATGTTTCCTTTTCATTTGCTTTCTTATTTCAACAATTAGTATCAAGACGCAAATAATCCATAGGGATTGATAAGCGGGGCGTTTAAAAAAACTTGTGAATTATAATCTGACAAACAGAGAAAAATCAAATGGCATCAAATTTTTTTTTTTTTTTGTAATTCAAGTATTATCAAAATGAAATCATATTCTAACGATATGAGTTTGTGGAAAGCAAATGAAAGTGATGTTGAGCGGCAAGAGAGGCAACAACATTTCCATGTACATCTACATCAGTCATATTAGAAGAAATATCCACAACTATTATGACTTATGTGTTCGGGTTTAGTGGAGATGGTCAAGCAAGAAGCTCGAAGAAGAAGACGAGCCAAGGAGAAGCGCGCAAGAAGAGTAGCAGCACCCAGCAACCCGGGCGGGAGCCAAACTTTGAGTCCCATGGCAGATTGTAGGAGCTCCCTCTGCACTCAGCGAGCAGCCATCTGGCCCGGGCGGGCGGGCCTGCTCCTTTGTTTCTGCTTGTCGAGGCAGATTGGTGTGTCCCTGCACCCGGGTGGGCGGGCTTTCTGCCCGGGAGGGCGATTCTATGAGCCCGTCCGGGCAGCCCAGATCTGGACACGTTTTTGCGGATTATATTTTAATCGTGGCCCTTGGATTGCTTTTAGTCCTAGGAGTATAAATACCCTATTTTCTGGGTTTAGAGAGTGTAGCACACATATCTCAAAGTTCAAACTTGGAGCCTCATCTTTTCTAGGGTTCTAGGAGAGTGAGTGAATTTGTGGGAGATTTGTATGTTCACCATTGATTCTCCATTGATTGCATAGTGCATGTTTGTGGGTTTTTCTCCTGGAGCTCGGGTTTTCCACGTTAATATTGGTGTGTTCTTTCTTGTTTTCTTTCCTCTTCACATTGCTTGGTTGTTGTTTCAATTTCATGTTTCTTCATGATTATTGTTGATTGCACAAACTAGTTAACACTTGTTTCTAAATCACAACATTATGATACTCCAAAAGAAGCATGAGAGAAATTAAAAGATGAGTCTGTTGGCAACTATCAAACTAAACTAATGCAAATATTGAATCTCAAGAGCAAGTTTGAGAGTATGGGGATGAAAAGCAATAAAGGTGTCAAAGAATATAGGAATAGCTTTATGTCGATAATCAAAGGAGGACTATGAGAAATAAATACCAAAGTTTAAGGTTCCTATTTGGCCAAGTCCTCTTATCAAAGGGGAAACGAAAAATTTTAAATGCGACATTTGTGACAAAATTGGTCACACAGAGAAGGATTGTTGACACAGAGGAAAGGCAATATGTTTCAAACATCAAAAATTTGTGCAATTGGCAAAAGAATTGTAGGTTCTCGAATGATGATGTAGAAACCATGGTGCGTGGTCATAGAAAAAACATTGATCTAGAATTTCTGGTGATACTATGTACCATGGAGAGAAATGCTCCATAGTCCAAAGAGTACATATTGGTGAACAGTGCATCAGCAAATGAAAATTGAAGGTGGTGAGACGTGCATCACAAAATAGAAGATAAATGCTTCACAAATTTTCTATACAACTTTGAAGCAGGGGTGTGTTAATTATGCTTCAAAGTTTAGTGGACTAGTGCATCTTATTGTTATTAGGAAAGTGATATGTTGGTTAGTTGATGCATTCTGTTAGTGGGTTGCTATTGTAAGCCTATTTATTTAGGGAATTAAGTTGTTACAGGGAATTAAGTTGTTACCAAAAAATGAATGAGATTGCAGTGAGTATTTTTTTCCAACGTTTCCTCTTCTCTTGCTTTCTTATTTCAACGTTTCAGGATCCTCCTTGTCCAGAGGATTTTAAGAATGGTGGCACTGCTGCACTGGAGCATATGTAAATTAAAACTTGTCCGACCACTTGAATGATTTCTGATCATATTTCTAGGAATTAATGTTTGCAAATTTACAGAAAAAGGCCCCTTGTTTCTAACATCCATAAAAGAAAGAAAATTCATATCCCTAGAACTAGTGGCCAGTGGGCCAAAATGGAAGAATAGCCAATGAATATCAAGTTGAACTTGTCAATACATCTAAGAAATGTCAATAATGATGGCAAATGTTCTCATAGCCTTTCTTCTTTGACTTTGAATTGACTCATAAAAGCTATAAGTAGTTGTAGCTTTTCATTAAAGAGATTGTAGCTTAGGATTGTTTTAGTTTGGAAAATAGGATGTGAGTACAGAAAACTACAAATAGTTGAAACTTTATATTGTGGTTGCTTCTTATAATTCGGGCAATATTTCACATTATTATTAATAATTTATTATTTTTAAATTTCTCTTACTCATGCTTTTTAATAACTATAGTAGTTTACTCATTTGATTTTTCTCTTTTAATTTCATTAATTAAATTCGATAGAGCGTAAAGATTTAGCGGTTAGAATTGGAATTTGGCTACATATATACTAAGATTACGACATTCGAATTGAGAGGTCATGGGTTCGAGACCTTTAACGCAAATATCTTGATAGCTTTCTAGGATAATATCATTTCAGAGATGAAAAGAAGACGACATATATGACGAGCTATAATGCTTGCCCACACGTTTCGATAATATTTTGATATTTATATTAATGCTTGCCCGTAAGTATAATTCTTCTTACTTTGACATTGAATTTGACCTATTAATGTGAACAAAAACAATACTCAAAACGAAACCAAGGATGTCTTGGCCTAGTGGTTAAGATTGAGGTGCTGTGAATGATAGGTCACTGGTTCGAATCTCCCTCCCCTTCTTTTGCTGGCCCGTGCATCCAATGGATAAAAAAAAAAAAACAATACTCAAAACGTTTCAAGCTCTATATGCCCCTTGAATTAATGCTATAACATCTTCCAAAAAAAAACAGTAAACTTCTTCTAGAGTAGCTGGTGTCCATATTACTTTGCGGACGTGTTTCTCTTTCCACCTCCAACCTACCAAAAGCACCCTCAAGTGACAAGTGAAAAAGACCCATTTCCACAAATCATTAAACTAGGACGACATAATAATATAGTATGACTAATTAGTAAATAATACCAAGTGGGATTCGAGAAGTGCCAAGCTAATTAAAAGTTGTGTCCTTTATAACAAAGAGGAGCACATTCATATGATCATATCCACACAAGCACAACTACTAGAACTCCAAGGTCAGCCAAGCAATAGTAGGCTAGTAGCACCCCCAAAAAAATAAAAAGTTAAAAACATAAACATTCGGCATGCAACATCCACAAAATTTTATGTACATCCATGCCGGACACTATGCAACGCTAGTCAGGGAAGACTTAAATGGCTTCAGGAGTGCAATCAGCCAAGATGCCAACGTACCTAATCTCGTCTGCGGGTCTGACGGTAGCAGCCTCCTTCATCTATTAGCCAGTGTCGGGCACATAAACTTCATTGATTTCATTGTTGGAGTAAGTCCAACACTTCTTTACCAGCCAAACTCTAACAGCGATCTTCCGATCCATGTCGCCTCAAGGAACGGCGAGCTAGAGGCCGTTCGGGCGTTGATATCTCATTCGGCTGCGCAACCGCGAAATAATGCTGATGAGATCTCGATGTTGGAGGCAAAAAACATAGATGGGAACACTGCTCTTCATATTGCATTAGAAAATCAGCAAGAAGAAATGGCGAAATGCTTGGTTGAGAATTGCCCACAAACATTTTACAAGTTGAACGCAAAGGAGATTTCTCCACTTTACTTGGCTATTAAAGCACAGTTTTGGGAGCTTGCCAAGTACATGCTTTCCACACGAATCGTTGATCAATGTCCGGATGCTCTAAGTCACTTGAAGCGTCCCGAAGCGAAGTCTGTTATTCATGCAGCAATTACTGCAAAAAACATAGGTATTAGCTAAGGGCCCGTTCGTTATCTTTTTTGTTTTCAATTTTCAGTTTTTTTAAAACTAAAAACAAAAATCAGAAAACCAGAAAAAGTGGTTTTCATTTTTGAGTTGTCAGTTTTCAAAATCATCATGTGTGTAATAAGTTTGATTAATTTTTTTATCCATTGTAAGACATATATTATATGGCTTTTAAATACAAAAAACCAAAAAACTATAAACCACAATGATATTGAACGAGCAGCTCACTAATTCGAACTGGAATTTTTAATTTTTTTCTATTAATCAACCAAATTATTCCAACATCGAAAAGAGAATATCCAAGTTCATGCTTCCCTCTTCTTCTTTTTCCTCCCTTTCCCTTACCCACATTTCCCTCCATAATTGTTATCCATAAAAAATGTTAAAAAGTGTCGACAACCACATGCAAGAAATAAAGAGAGTATTTACATAGTAGTATAGTACATATAATTGTTTTCTGTCGTACTTTATTTCAAAAGTATTGCGTTTGTTCTTTTTCCTTTCTCTCGAGGATTGGCGATCTCGAGGGTTTCTTCTCTATATCTTATCCATCTCAGTTTACTTTTTATTTAAGTTTCTTTATTATCTATCATTACCTAAATTGATGCCCGTGGACATAACTACATCTACCCAGCCAATGGGTGATTACCCGCTTCTAATAGATTATAAAAAGTAATTGTTCACGGTGAGCTGCATTCCACCATACATTAAATTCTATTAGTAGTAGATAAACTACCTACTTGTAAACTAAGTTTTATCCGTTTAGTATGGCGTAATAAATTGCAGTATTAATAATGAATTTGAGGGTAACTTTTGTGCAAATAATTTTTATGCCATTATCCATGGACCATGGTAATACTTGTCTTCCCTGAAATATTATATCTTCCTAGAATTTTATTAACATTTATCACCATGTCAAAAGGTGGTATTGAGCGTAGATTAAAATTTATGAACAAAATATGATGTGCAATGATGGACTTTGAATTTTATTACCATCATTGACATATAATTCTCTTGTAAAATTACTCTTGTGTCATGACATTCATTTATTACCGCTGACCAATGAGGTGGTATAAACTACCTTTATGTCATCACCACCTCTTCATGAACACTAGCTCAAACCTAAGTATATAATGAGAATATACTCATGCAATTTTACTTCTGAGCAGATATCTTTGGAATGATTAGCAACAAATACGAGGAAGTCGTACGATATAAGACAGATGAAACGGGAAGCACACCAATTTCATATGCTGCTTACACAGGCTTCCTTGATGGAGTTAAGTGCATATTTGATAATACTAGGTTGCAAAACCAAGCCTTCAAAATCGACGAAAAAGGGTTATTTCCTATTCATTGGGCCTGCATTGGAGGTAATGTTGACGTAGTCAAGGAGTTCTTTTCACGTTATCCTGTAAGAGCCATGTTATTAGTTAGCAAGAGGGGACACAACATCCTTCATGTGGCAGCTGCGAGTGGGAAAACTGAGGTCGTTAAGTATATCTTACGACAGCCAGGATTTGAGAAAATGATCAACACGAAAGATGAAGACGGTAACACTCCCTTGCATTTAGCAACCATGGAAAAACATCCTAAAGTGGTTTATCTTTTGACATGGGATAACAGGGTCAAGTTAACCCTCCAGAACAAGGCTGGATTTACAGCTCTTGACATTGCCGAGGATTGTGGACATTGTATTCCTTCATTTGAAGAGGTACGTAAAAGTGAACATATGTTTCGCATTTATTTTTATTTTTTTTACAATGGAGGAATAAACAACAGAGTCTACATGATAGAAGCTGACAGTATATAACTAAAACGAGCTTTGTTGACTAGTACATGACTGCCTAGCAAAGTAGAAAAAATGAGTGACCATGTCCTTTTGTCACCGATACCTACCTTGAGGAAGGAAATAGGTTTGTTTATTATCGTTTTCTTCTTTGATCGATAGTTTATTTTGATAGGAGAATTTGTATTGGAAAAGGACAATTTCAATTTCTATTGTTTGGATATATATAATATGAGGGAAGGGAATGAACTATGAAAGAGAGAATTGCAATCATACAATTTTCTTTTCCTCTTCACCGAATAAAAGTTTTTTTTTTCCAAAAAGTGCGAGATTGATTATTGCTATGATGCAGACTTACAAATTCTAATAATTGGCCATACTAGCTTCTTATGTTGACCCTTAATATCGAGGCTTGCGTTTACTAGTCAATGTATAAAGAGCATGGTGCTGCAATTTATTATTATCAACTCTAAGAAATATCTTATCTACCCAAAGTACATGTAGCCACTTATTTTGGACCCCCGCCCCCTTACCCCCCAGAAGAGTTTGATTGAATCATTGAAGAGGGAGAAAGTTCCACTATGTCCACTTTTTTACAAGCTACTCCATCCGTCCCATAATATAGTGCTTACATTTCTTTTTAGGTGTCCCAAAATGTTGTGCCTATTTCTTTTTAATCAATTTGTTTGGACTAAAATATCATTAATTTCTACACAAACTTTCCAAAATACCCCTACATTTCTTTAAAAATATGTGCCCCTATTTATTATTTTACACCATTCCAAGAAACATTTATTGCTTTTTGATATTTTTTTAAAGGAAAAAGATAATAAATAACTAGTTCCAAGATAAAAGCACTAAAAAAACACTTCATTACTTATTATTTTTGGAACATCCTATACTCATTCCATTTACCTTAATTTCCGTGAAAAATGAGAAGTAAAGCTATTTATATTATGGGACGGAGGGAGTAGTATGCAATATAATATTCTAATACTAAAATTCATAGTGAAAATGTTTGATAATATGACCATATGGTGTAAAAATAATTTAGAAAAATAAACCTAACAATTTTCAACTGTTCATCTACTTGGTCGCTAATTATACAATCACCTAACAATCATCCACACCTTCATGAAGTATATGATGGTGCACGTGTTCTTCATGTGTAATTAGTGTTGATATTATGTGGAATGAAAGTAAGTTGCTAGATTTATAATTACAATGGAATTCCCTTCCTCTTAAATGCTTTACTTCCCACTTATTTGTGTACGGGAGTTTTCACACCCGAAACAATTTGTTTATGCATTTCACCTCTCACACTGATTATCATACATTTATTAGGATCTTAGAGGCCATATAGATTTTGATTTTTTTTGTTAATAATAATCTCATAGAACACTTTGTAGTTAGTTGTTCAGGCCTTCAGGGATTATAATATGAGCTATCGCTAGACCTTAATCATTAATATAAAAGGCCACCTTCAGTCTTCAATGTACAGCAATTTCATTTATATAAGGCAAAAATGGTCTCGACACTCTGAACTATAGCGCAGGTGCACGCAACACCACCAACTACGACTTATGGCCAGAATACCACGAAGTACGGACCTGGGTGCAGTGCGTACCATAAATGAGGCCAAAAACCAGAATTCTCACCTCAAAATAACTCATATAATAAAACAAATGAGGTCGGAGACCTAAGGGAAAATGGAAAATAATAATAAAATATTAAAATTTCGTCGTCGCCGGTGAGAATTTTGGTCTTTGGCCTCATTTACGGTACGGACTGCACCCAGTTCCGTACTTAGTGGTGTTCTAGCTATAAGTCGTAGTTGGTGGTGTTGGATGCACCTGCGCTATAGTTTAGAGTGTTGAGGACAATTTTGCCTTTATATAAATACCAACATGTAACGTTTATTGAACCATCAAGTACTACCCATGAAAAAAAAACTCCATCCTTGTCCTGTTTTCCTTATCGTTTCTTTTCTGGCTCACTACCAAGACCTCATACTGCTATATATATTTTTAATTTTTTATCATCATCATAGATTAATTTTTTTCTCTAAGTTAATTGCATTAAATATGTAATATACTTATATGTTTACTTAAAATGATACTGTACCTTCTCTAGAAACAAAATATTGATATTATTGATAAGTATATTTCAATCTTGAATTTTGCAGCGGTTGGCTTGGTTATCGTTGATATATGCGGGTGTTCCAAGAGCACCACAATTGCACCACATAAACGCTCTTGATACGCCAGCAGACACGAGCGCAGGTAGCCAAACTAATGCACACCCACCTTTAGCTGTAAGTGATGAAAATACCTCCACTGTTTCCGTGGTACTCGATGACCAAGGAAACATAGTAAGTTTTCAACAGAAAAAGAAAAAAGGAAACATAGTAAGTAGTAATCATCCAAAAGTGAAAAATAAAAACAAGTACAAGGAGAGAATCAACACACTCTTATTAGTATCCACTCTAGTAGCCACCGTAACCTACGCTTCCGCCTCGAACATCCCTGGTGGTTTTAACAACAATGATCCCCACGTAGGCATGGCCACTCTCGCCCACAAGGCTGCCTTTAAAGTGTTCGTGATCTGCAACACTATTTCAATGTATAGCGCCATTCTTGCCGCGGTCACCCTCATTTGGGCTCACCTTGATGATCTCAGGCTCGTCCTATTATCGCTCGACGTCGCGCTTCCGTTGCTAGGAATTGCCCTTGCCACCATGTGTGTGGCGTTCATGGCGGGGTTTTTTGTTATGTTGCATAATGTAGCTAATTGGTTAGCTGTTTTGGTGTTAGTTATCGGAGGGGTGCTTTTAGGTGTACTAATGATTTTCTTTATTCCTCTCTTTTCACCAAGGTCGTGTAACGGGGGGAATAAGATCTTGCGATATCTCTTTCATGTTCCCTTCACTCTCATGTTGTTAGCTTCTGAGAAGGAAAAAAATGGACTCTATTGATTTTAGTTTTATGCGATGCTTCACAATTCATATGGTATATTATAAGTTTTCTTAATTAGGTACAAGGAAATTGTGTATGTAGGTACTTTTGACACTTTTTACCTTGTAATTTTGGATTTGAACATTATTAGCTACTTTTTGCATTAATTTTGCTACCTATTGTTGGATTATATTGATAAATTAAGTTATTACATAATGGTTCACATAAACTGCTCAATTACATTATTTGATATGTTATAAGCTAATTGTATCTAGTTTATTTAAACGAGCCCGCTAACGGGCGCCCCAGGACGTTAGTTAAGAATTATAATTTTGTATATTACCTAATTAATTATTACTAACGAGCGCCCGGGGCGTTAGATAAGAAAAATAATTTGGTATGTAAATAGATTTCAAATTATTATTAACTTATAATTTTTCAGTAGCATATGCAAAAAAAAAAAAATTTCAGTAGCTTTTTATTTAAAAGAAGAGATGTAAAGGTGCGTGGTATAACATTATGACACTACTCCTTACAATTTCCTAAGGCATGAGAAGCAAAGGCATTATGTCAAGTTGTGTCACATATCCCTGTCTAATAATTATTGTAAGGTAAAAAACCAAAACACATATTAAAACAAGTACTAGCTACAACTAAAGCAACGTTTAGGTATCTATGACAAAAATGAAATCAAGAGTTTACAATCTTCGTAAATAGCGCACAAATTGATTTCCTCGAACAGACCCACCAAATACGCAATTCACGAGCTACTATCATGACTTTGCACTATCATCAAATAGTAAACCATCATGAGTGTTGCAAAAATCAAAATTTCAAGGCCTTCATTTCTGCAATTTGTAAAATAAACTCATAAATATCTTAATTAAACTCCTATAAATTAAATGATTTGAGAGAATAAATTACCTAAAATTTGACTGAAAAAACAGGGTTTAGATCTTCATTAGATGTACCGGTTTTGGTTTTCTTCCTCGGTACTGTAGCGTTCTCCTTATCAATCGAACAAGTATTGGCATAATGCCCGGATTTCTTGCACTTAGAACAATGTCTTGTTTGCTTTGCCAATTCCTTTCCTCCCTGTTGCCTTTTATTCTTCGGACGTCCTTTGGTTTTTGACTTTAAAGGACAACCAATACTACCACCATTATCAATGAACTCATCACATTCCGTAATTTGCTCACTCAAAACTTGAGTGGGGATGGTACTTTCATGAAGACGCCATCGTGTCGGCAAGTAAACTGGTGGAAGTTCATGACAATCCATTTGAAGAAATACTCGTAAAATTTGTCTGCAAATGATGCCTGAAAATTCAAATTGCTTGCAAGAGCACGTTGTAGTGTTTCCATCCCAAGATACATTGTGACACCGACTATTTTCACCCGTGTAATATCTCGTGAAATTACACCCATCAAAGGAACTGATTGAATATTGAGTTGATCTAGAACATTCTTCTTTAAACTTCTCGAAAGCAAATGGAGTGAGAATTTCAGAAGCTTGTTTCTCTAAAGGTGACTTGACTTTTAGAACACTTATCTTAGTGACGGCTAACATATTATCATGTGATTGCCTCTGGATAATCTCTCGAATGGCAACGTCCACCTAATCAAGATAGTAATTAATATCAATGTAAAAGCCAAAATAATAGTAAAGGATGATACTATATGAATAAATTGGTACAAAACGTAAATATCTCTATATCCACAATATGAATTTTTAAAAAGTTTTGACCAACCTGTTTAGCAAGATCATTTAATGTTGAAGTAGATGATACAAATCTCTTGATGAAACCATTAATGTACTCACACCGTCCTGTAGTCCTCATGCCTCCAAAATTGTAACTACGAAGATATGATGGTGCCCAAAATTCTTTGATTTGATACAAACCCTTTACATGTTTATTATCATGCAAGTTGTATTTGCCAACAACAAGGGGCCATTGGCTCTCAAAATCCTCAATCGTCTCTAACTTATAGAGCGTATAGAAATCTTTGCACCAATCTTGATATTTATCTCGTAGAACAGATGTGAACCAACCACTAAATTTTGAAGTAATATGCCATATACAAAAACAATGTTTAGTGTATGGCAACTCTTCAAAGAATAGCTTTTGTCATCCATGGATCTTGGTCTGTTATAATGGTTTTTGGTGGCTTTTTCATTGTAGCAATAAAAGTCTACAACAAAAATATGCATAGTAAAATTGATAAGATGTAAGTTGTATGAAAAATATATAGTATCATTTTCTAAGTGGTCAGAAGGTGCATATGTAAGACACTATATTAACTTAGTTATATGGTTATTTATTTTGGTGATCGAGGAGGGGAAAGAAACCCCAAATAGAAGCAAAACAACAAAGGCAAAGAAACAAGAAAAGGTAAGACAAGTAGACTACAACAACACTAATAAACTAAACTACTCAAACCACTACTCTACTTCCTAGACTCTAACCAGAGCTCGTTATGAGATTATAATTTAGTTAGTTATGATGTTATTATTTAGTGTAATTTTAATGAGAAAAAGAAATATGTGAGAAGATATACCTTCATCAACCATTTGAAAGCATCTGTCGTCTCGTTCCGAAGCAATGCACATCCGAAAAAGATTGTCTTCCCGTGGTTGTTCATACCAACGAAAATGCCACAAGGCATGTCATATATATTTATCTTATAAGTGGTGTCGAAAACCACAACATCTCCAAATTTATCATACCACTCAATTGACTGAGCCGGGCACCACAATAAGTGTTCCAACTTTCCTTCTTGATCAACCTTAATAACATAGTGGAAGTTAGAATTTTTTTCTTTGCAAGATTTGAAATATTCTACTAGATTGGCAACATCATCTCCGGAAATTGCTTTCTTCATTTTGGTGAACAGGTTACGTATATCTTTTTCAAGAAAAGGAAGATCTCCATGTTCTACATTTTTTTCAAGCTCAAGTACTCGAATAATTTGTCTCACAGTAAGGCCAGCTTCTTTTAATAGAAGAATATTCTTCTCATCTTGCTCACTTATCTCTCTATTAGCCGGAAGGAACCGCACTTGAGATTGAGATAATAAATCATGAGTGTGTTTCACTTTGAATGTAGTTACATGCCATTCTTCAGGAAAAATTACATTACAACTTCTCAATTTGATACGCAGGTGAGCATTGCAATCACATCTAGCTGACACTCTATTTCTTTGTTCCTTGTTCGGGTCAATTTCCTTTAGTGGTTGCAAACGACTACGGTGACAATAGATCAAGTCACGAGCGACTATTATACCATCTCTTTTTGCTGTTCGATCCTTCCGAATGCTGAAACCATGTTGGCGTGCATAATTTTTGTAGAATACCCATGCTTCTTCCTCACTAAGAAATGTTTGGCCAACAAAGGGCTCAAGACAAAGCTCTAAATTATTCTGAGACGCTTCTACACCATTCTGATTTTCTTCTACATGTAGTTCTTGGATGGAAGCATGTGAGGAAATTCCAAAATTTACCTCGTCTCCATTATTCCTAATAAAATCAAATGTAGTTTCCCCCATGAATGCAAGCATTTCATCATTGGTTGGGAGTTCATTTAAATCAAGCATTTTCTCTGCAAAGCCACTAATAAGTGTTGTTACATATTGAAAGAGTTATATATACTAGTGCTATATATATATTCTGAAACCTACAAAAGCAGTAAGTAGTAATGAATCATGAATAAATTATGAAGTGGAAAGGCGTGGTTCAGGGCCATGAGTGTCTGCCATATGCCATGAATACTATACCTATATATACAAAATTCTACAAAGTACTTTGTGATTTTCATTACGGAGTGATCTAGCCGCCAAATTAAACAAGCGTCTGCAACTCATCCAATAGTAGTCAATATATGACAAAAATTAGAGGTGGAATGACCCTTCATTGAATTTATGCGCCAAAAATTAATAGGTAGTTCTTTAATCGACGAGTACTTGTCGAATCTATAAGCTTTAGTAAGTAGAGGTATGGTTGTAAACTCAATCATGACACAAAAAAGTTTCTTCTAAAGAGAGAAATATACTGATAATTACCAAGTAGATATGTAAAGAAATATGACTCACAGTTTACGCAGTCGAATATGAAAATTTGTGAGATTCACTTCACTTCGGTATGCTTAAGATGAATATTCTTCAATGGAGGAATACAGTTCTAAACTTGTGCCTACGGTTGCCGCCAATACAGTTGCCGCCATCCAAAGAAAAAAAAAACGCTACTGGTTTTCAATTCTAAACCTATTCATTTTTTTATTTTCTAGTAAAATGTATTTTATCTTTTCTAGTAAAAGGTAAGTTATATTTTATCTTTACAAGTTATTTATTTATTAGGACTAGGATTAAAATTAGAAAGATATATTAGTCTTATCTAACGCCCCGGGGGCGCCCGTTAGCATTTGCCTTATTCAAATAACAATTTGTTAATTAGGGCTGCCAATAAGGTACCTTTTTGTCCGAAAAAATTATTTGTTAATATCTTGGCTGACCTTCATAATTATTTCATGAGCATATTTTTAATATTAATGAATCTAACTAACTAAAAAACATAATTATTGATAACTCTTACCTTATTACTTCAAAGATTACTACTTCTCTGAATGATATATATAATACTTTGTCCAAACTAGAGATAAATCTTACCAATAAAATAAGCTAGTTTCACATTATATTAAGATAATATCCACATCAAATTTTTTAGGATTCCATAATCAATTTCACAATATAAATCAAGCACTCCTCTAAATGATGGAGTATCAACCTATCACTTTAATTGCCAATATGAGTATTCGGTTTACCTTCAAACTTCAAATTTTATTCCTTCAAACTTCCCCTCTAGAATTTACTCCACTTTGAAAAAGAAAGACACATGGACTGAAGGAGAGTGTGAAAATCACTTACTCCCTCCGTTTCATTTTAATTGTTACACTTTGATATTTTACACTATTCACAAATTTCACTTTGACCATCATTTGTGATTTATACGCGGATGAAAATATAGTCATGTGGGATCTTGTTAGATTCATCATAACATGTATTTTATTAATATGTACTTTTTATAATTTTTACAAACACAAAACTAAAGATATATGTCCCCAAAGTTTTGACGGTGACGTGCGTGAAAAGATAAGTGTGTAGATTAAAATGAAACGGAGGGAGTATAAGAACCGTTGGTTTCACCTTTAAAAATACTAGAATATTCAAAGATTTTAAGTAATATTGGCATATTGCTGAGATGAGCAACAGGATAATGGGGAATTAAAAGTGGCATCAAACAAAAATTAATGCTAACTCAATGCACGTGTGTGGAAATTTTGCCAATTGTTTTAGGAGTAACTTGGCAACTTCGGGCAAAGCATCATTAGCCAGTCGGCGGTCCCCTCTGACCCCATCATCTTAGTTGTAACCGCACGTGCCTTCCCCATTACCAATTGGCTGATTGTGGTCCTTCCTCGACAATTGACCATGACTTTTACCCATATGCTTTAAAAGGCCCATTTCCATGGAGATATATAAGTAGATAGGAAAAGGAGAGAGATCCACATCCACCCATTCAAACAAGATGTATATTGAAATATGTTTTAAATTACTTGGCGTTAGGATTAATCAAGTGTGAGGGTTTTGCCTAAAAGATAATAAAAGCGTTTCTTCTTTGCTTGTGGATGTAGTTAAGTGTTAACACACTGTTAATGAACCACATTAATTCTTGTATCAATTGTTCTTTAATTCTTCGTTGCTTTATTACGTTCGTTTTAACAATGCAATATAAGAATTAAGGTCGATTTAGTTGGTTGGAGGCCCTCCTTTCATTTTTGTAATAAGTGTTTGATTCTTGTGTACAAAGTGGTATCCCCAAATTCCCCCACTTGCAAGGGGTCTTCATTTTATCTAAAAAAAAATGTAATATACGTACGTACATACATACATACATACATATGTACGTATGTACGTACACATACATACATACATACATACATACATACATACATACTCCATGATTCATGAAACCAGTCTTCAACTCATGTATATATACAAGCATGTATTCTATAAAATTTGCAATATATGATAATCGTAAAATGTAGTGGATAGAAAACCATAGAGATTTTGACTAAAAAGTTAATCTAATATTTGATTAATTTATAAAATACAAAGTCAAAATAGTAATGAAATTTCATCATGTTATATAGTGAATTATATGTCTATTTGTCATCTAAATCATCTCATACTTATCCATATCTATCAATAGAAAATTTATCATATATATATGACATAAATTTTTGTTATGTTATTAAAAAAAATAGAATTAGTTCTGATACAACACAAAAAGAAACTAACTTGTGCAGCCAATTAACAACATGGTTCCCATCGTAATCTATGAGGAGTACGCTTTGAAGAAGAAACACCATGCCAGATTGACTAACTTTAAAACTTTGAATGAATTTTTATATAAACCATGTTAATTAATTAGTTGAACACAAAAAAAGGAAGAAATTGTAAATTTTTTTTAAAAAAAAAGACCTCATAGGCCTATAATAAGTTTTTTTTTAAAAAATAACTAACTCGACTTCAAGGAATTTTGAGTCCAACTCTACAATATGATTTACAAACCTATTATATTCTTGGGCCATAAATTGAGTTCATCTCACAATAAAAGCCCTAATAGTAGTTTCTTAAGCTTGTTTCTTCTCACACTTTCCTAAAAAGTCATCTCTCTTGACACTTGAGAGTTGAGACTTCACTAGTACTCCCTCCGTTTCATTTTAATTTACTCACTTCACTTTGGGGGAGAACCAAGGAGAAAGTGCAAAAGTATGAGATAGAAACTGAAAAGGTGGAGAGAGAAATTGAAAAGTGAGAGAGATAAATTAAAAAGTGGGTTAAAATATTAAAAAGTGGATGACATGGGTGGGAAAAGAGGAGAAAGTAGATGTGACATGTTACCAAAAATAGAAAAAGCAACAGTGTGTAGATTAAAAAGAAACGGACCGAAAAGGAAAATGTATAGATTAAAAAGAAACGGAGGGAGTATTATCTTATCTCTTACTCTTTTGTGACTTTAATTAACTCAAGATCCCATCTCTCTAACTTAGGTTCACTCACATCCAAGTAAAAAC
The DNA here is from genome assembly GCA_947646795.1 of Beta lomatogona. Lineage (NCBI taxonomy): Eukaryota > Viridiplantae > Streptophyta > Magnoliopsida > Caryophyllales > Amaranthaceae > Beta > Beta lomatogona. The sequence goes on along the minus strand of CANSNZ010000063.1, from coordinate 11,689,533 downwards.
TACACTTACTTTTAAGTGTATGCTCTTCCATTGGCCTATCACTAGTTAAGTCTTATCTTAAGTATAAGAGATTACAATGATATTATTAATCAACTTTATTTTCCAATAAACATAAAAATAAAATAAATTTTGGTTTTTTTGAAAAACCTCATAAATGTGTGGGACAATACCATTGCATCATGAACATGCAAAAAATTATATAGGAACAATCAAATTTGATATATTAACAATCAGAGTTGATCTATTAACAATCAAATTTGTTGTATGGTAACAATCAGATTCACTGTAAGAACTAATTGTCGTATGATGTATACAAATAACTATAAGGGTCGTTTGATTCAACTTATTTTGACTTATCTTACCTTATCTTATCTGATATTATCTTTTTTTTTTCTTATCTTATCTTATCTTATCTAATTTTATCTTATCTTATCTTATAAGATAGTTTATTGTATTGTCTAACATCTTTTTTTCTTACAACTAAAAATCTGATTAAAAATTAGGTTCCCTTTAGGGTTTCTCCTTGGGAAGCTTTTTTCTCTCTAGGGTTTCTCCTTGGGAGGGTTTTTTTCCTATCCTCCATCGCTAGGTTTTTCTTCTTTTTTGAAGGTTTTTCCTTCATTCTTTACCCCTTATCTCTCTTTCTCTTTCATCTCTTTTCTTCTTGGCCTCAATTGTTAATCTTTGTAGGGGGTTCCACTGGTGTTCGTACCGGTGGTAAGCCCCAAAAACTCATTTAATTGCTTCCAATAAGTATATCGTCCCATCCTTAAGATGGTATTTATTTTAGGGTGTTCAATTTCTTCTTTTGTTCGTCTGATGAAGGAGGAAGATCTAACAATCTCTATTCTCTACAAGAATCTTGAAGACCACGGAATTATTTTCCGCCAAACGACTATGCATCAACGGAAGTTAAGCCGAATCAAAGCGAACTCACATATTGTATTGCTTCGGGTGAAATTTTTTATTAGGGCTGTTTTTAATCAAATCTGCATCTAGTTCTAAGGTATTATATACTTGTGTTGGAATTTTCGATTGTTACTGCCGTTTGGCTATCCCTTATGAATGAAATCATTTTTCTTCCTGTAAAAAAAATCTTTTTTTTTTCTTATCTTATCTTATCTGATCTTATCTTAACTTATTTTATTTTTTCTAACAAGTTGTTTGGTTGATATAAAAAAACATGGGAAATAGAAATTCCTATGAATTGAAAATTTAGTGAGTTGTTTGGTTGACAACAAAATAGCAAAATGAAGGAATTAGAAATTCCTTTGAATTTTGAGTTCCCACAAAATGGAGGAAGTTACCTACCTAGGTCCCCCTAGGTAAGTAGAAATTCCCATGGGAATTTAATATTGTCAACCAAACAATTTAACCAATTTCCCATTAATTTCATTAAGTAATTTATTTCCTATAAAATGCAATTTCATGGGAATTTTGATTTCCCATGTAAACCAAACGACCACTAAAATAAGTTAAGATAAGTTGAACAAAACAGAGCCTAAATAATGTAGGTATTTAAACAAGACATGGATCTCAACCTAATACTTGATGCACCTAGTTTTCACTAGAGTTAGTTCAGCTAAAAGTAAACTAAACATTGAATTCTTAACTTTGCATGAATTATCAGTCACAAACAATTAATTTTACCAATCACAATAAACAACCAATATAAACAATAATAAAAAAAAAAAAAAAAAAAACTGGGCAAAGTAGCGAAGTCAAACACACACACACACAACAACTAACAACCAACAAAAAAGTTGCCAAACAATCTATCAATTTTGCACATAAAAAATAAAAATTGGCATTATTCCTATTTTACAGATTATCCATAATAAACATATAATAATCCAACCCACAAATTCTGGGAAAAGAAAAGGGAGGGGTAAGGGAATCTTGGATAGTAAACCCACGAGCCACGAATCGTAGTAGTAGTAATACAATACTCCATTTGTTCGGTAAAAGGCCCTCATTCCAACAAATCCCCTTATTATATCTATTTCCTCATTCACCCAAAAAAATTAAAAATCCCCTTCATAAACAAATAAGACTTGCATGGACCTGGTCCACAATAACGTTATTCTGGATCAAAAGATAACACGTGTTTAAAATTATATGTGGAACACATAGTAACCCCTATTTAAATATAGTTACACTTTTTTTGACACAGCGACCTTTTCTATAGCATATATTATCTCTGTTATATAAGTGAGGGGGGAGGAAGATGGTGTCCCCTCACAAAAAGTCTAATATACCCTTAATGAATTAAATTGTCATATAATATTAAATAGTCTTTTTCTTCTTCCTACTTGCCATATATATTGAACAAATTAATAATGAAATTGAATTTCCAATTTCAATTAAATATTAAATTAAGGATAATGATTTCCTCTTCTTAAATATGTGTGAAAAACTCTGATAAAAAATTAAATTGACAATATAACATAATTGAAACAATCCGTACAAATAATAAAAACTTGAATTTCATATTAATAATTATAATGATAATATTTTAAGACCTAAATGTTGATTATTATTCGGTAATCTCTATTATATAAATCAAACATTCCGCTTTATTAATATTCAACGATTGAATTTGATATACAAATTCTTCCAGTTTATTTGAGCACAGGCTTTAATCTGCTTTGTATTTCCTTCATTTATATAATAGAGATTTGAATAATGATGAACAAATAACTAAAAAAACCAAGAAACATTATTCTAGAAAAATATATTAAAAAATAAAAAATCACTATAAATGTTTGTTCGAATCAAATTTTTTGTAGCACTGATGAATAACTAATTGAGAAAAAGAATGTTAATATAACACGCACGCATAGCGTGCAAAAAATACTAGTAATTCATAATTAAAGTATCCACTTAGACATAATCACCTTTGTAGCTTTATTAACATATAATTGTTCTACATTTACCCTTAAGTAATACTTAATTTTATCATATTGACCCTTGTTTAAAACATAGTAACTATTTTTTTTTGAAGCAATGGACCAGGCATATGTGTGAAGAACTAGAATATATGTTATAAAAAAGGTCGCTATGTCAAAATAGAGATCACTAATTCCACGTATAATTTGGTCCATAGTAATTTAGTGTGGATCAGGTCCACGCGCACAAGACTTTAGCTAATAAATTAAAGGTAAAAGAGTGGGGCGGGGAGTACTGTGGAGAGGCGTTCTCCTCGTGAGCAGCCTGTCACGATTGTCTAACTGCCTCTCCTTCTTACAACTAAAATACTCCAAAGAAGACTCAACACTCAAGAGAGAGGAGAGAGAAACGAAACCCACGCAACGCACGCACCAAAGGCAGCATCACTTAGACAATCCACACGCTTTTTCAGCAGCACCCCAACAATACAGACTTAGAGAGAGAAAGTGAATAATAAGCATCCTTTGTTTGTGTCTGTGTAAGGAAAGGAGAGAGAAAAAAAATGGGAGGAGCAACAGGAAGATTACCTACATGGAAAGAGAGAGAAAACAACAAGAAAAGGGAGAGAAGAAGACGAGCTATTGCTGCTAAGATCTTCACTGGTCTTCGAGCTCAAGGTAGTTATAAGCTACCTAAACACTGCGATAATAACGAGGTTTTGAAAGCTCTTTGTAGAGAAGCTGGTTGGATTGTTGAAGAAGATGGCACTACTTATCGCAAGGTTTTTGTTTTGTTTGTTCTTGATCTGATTGCTACTTTTCTGTTTTTAGATCTGATTTTAATTGATTGCTTTTGTGTCGATTTGATCTTTTCTATGCAATTTCAGATGGATTGGTATCTTAAGATCCCTAATTCCTGATTTATTGATTTCTGGCTTTCAATTGGATTCATTTAGGGTTTATTTCTTGGACACTTTGATTTCTATTCTGCATTTCTGCTTGATTAGATTCACAATTTTTTTTTGACCCTTGACTCTTGAGAAAAATATTATACAAGTAATGTGCTAACTCTTTATTCAATCAATTCTAAACCAAGGCTGATTTTTTTAGTTTTGCACCATTAATTTGTTTGTTTTTACTCATTTGACTTGTATCTGCCGTTCTGTGAACTCATCTGTAGCCAAGTATTGTGATTCTCATGTGGATGTATGGAAATAGTTTTGTACATGTACTCTGTGCTAATGTAGTTGCATTACAGGGATGCAACCCACCTCCAATGGATATGGCGGGCACATCAGCCAACATTAGCGCGTGTTCGTCTCTTCAACAGAGTCCACAATCATCAGCATACCCCAGTCCTATACCTTCATACCATGCCAGCCCAACATCATCTTCCTTCCCAAGTCCTTCGCGTTATGATTCAAACCCCTCGAATTACTTGCTACCTTTCCTTCGCAATTTGGCTTCTATTCCTACTAATCTGCCGCCTATTCGTATATCAAGTAGTGCCCCTGTAACTCCTCCGCTCTCTTCCCCGACTTCTAGGAGCTCCAAGCGTAAAGCGGACTGGGAATCCTTGTCGAATTCAAATGGTTCTGGCTCTCAACAATCTGCTCACCACACAGCTTTTGCTGTTTCTGCCCCATCAAGTCCTACACGCCGCAACAACATTACCCCTACTATACCGGAATGTGATGAATCCGATGCTTCTACTGTTGATTCTGGTAGATGGGTGAGCTTCCAGACAGGGCCCACCTTAGGTTCGCCATCTTCTCCTACATTCAATCTTGTGAAACAAGCTGTTGCCCAGAGGAGTTCGATGCAGGGTGCACTTAATGGGTCTGTGCCTCTAGGCTGGGGAGGTGCTATGGAAAGAGGACATGGTCCCGAATTTGAGTTTGGAAATGGTGCTGCTGTTATGGCTTGGGAAGGTGAGAGAATACATGAAGTGGGTGTGGATGATTTGGAGCTTACACTTGGAAGTGCCAAGGCTAGATGCTGAAGGTACCCCTTGCAATTCTCGTGTTTGCCTCTCCCAATTGAATTGAAAAAGCAGGTACTTGCTAAAATTGTTTTATTTAGTAAAATCAACTGTACAGGTTTCCTATCAAATGGAGCCATTTCTGAGGCCTGATATTGTTAATCATGATAGGGCAGACTTTGGGGTAGTCTGGAAAGCATATTTATGACATGAAAGGGTGCCTTTACCTTAAGCAAACTGGGAGGCAAAGCCGTGTCAATTGTCGATGTTGCTTCCTCTGTTTCTTTTTTTTTTTCTTGAGCATAAATGATTGTTAATATAAGGTTTCATTTGTAAGTCGTGACTGTTAAACTAGGCTGGTTTTAGAGGCTTAGAATTGTAGAACTTTTGGTATATGTTAAAAGTCCGAGGGTAACTCAGGCACCTATAGTGACTAGTGTAGTAATTCTAATCAGCCAAAAAAAAAAAGTTGTGTTTTTTATTTGTAATAGCAGCAGCCAATTTCAGTGATGAACTGATGTTGGCTTATCGATTTAACTGTTTTTGTTCTTGATTTATGCTGCTCTAATTGCAGTGTTTGAGTGCTGTGATAGCAGTACTTAAGCACCATCCAAAGATTCAGTTTGTATGGAACTAAGTTATGGTGTCATGTCAAATCATGTTTATTACAATGTTTGTGACCTTCGAATTTCAGTGATGTTTAATGCAATGTATGAGAACTTTGATGGCAGCATCTTAAGCACACTCCAAGCATGTAGTGCATACTTTGTATGAGATTCTTAAAGCAGTTATGTGACATTTGGAGGACTTCTTTGCTTTCTGGAATTCAAATTTTTGTAACTTGTAGCATCAATTTGCTATCAATTTTATCACTGATTTATCTGAAAATCTTGGAATCGTCAACAATTTCTGCAAATATATTTTCACTTATCTGTTAGACTTTGCAATTGATTTGATTTTTCCTTGATCTCTTTATACTATCGTATCTTCAATTCTAACCATTGAAGTTTCATCATTGATTATGTTTCTTTTGACTTCTTTAATTAACTTCAAAATCTTCTTGATATTTAATCTAATCTTCAATTGTAATGGCTACAAATATGCAAATTCTTTCGCTTGATGATCATTATCTGTATCCATCAAATCATCCAAGAATAATGGCATTTGTAAGGAGTTTTGATGGATCAAGATTTGGAGAATGGACTATCAACTCAAAAGAAGCTTGCATTCAATGATGGGTCCTTGTTTAACCCTCCTTCATATTCAACAACACCGAGGAGTGGGGAAGAGGTTCAATATCTGAGTATCTTTTAGATTGCGGAGGGTTTGAGTTAAAACACTTGCTTTTGCTCACTTAACCAGGAATCTTAGGGGTAGTTTGGTTCATTATTTTCGCTTTTAAGAAACGGAATCAATTACTAATTCCATTTCTTCTTGTTTGGTTGAACTTCTATCAATCCCTTACCATTACTTGATGGTAATGGATTCCCTCAATAGGTTACATTCCCCTCCCCTCAAATAACAAAATCCATTACTTAAAGGTAATGGTTACTATTCATTTCTATTTCTTGGCTTGAACCAAACACTCAATAAAAGTAACCATTTTTGTTACCATTCCCCTCCTCTATTTGTATACATTCCCTTTTTATTCCATATTTTGAATCAAACGACCTCTTAGTCTCTAACGCTCTTGTTTGCGATTAAACACATTTTATTAGAGAATATCATAAGACTAAAAGTTGATTTACAAAGAAGAAAAATACCCATAATAACCCGTATAAACTTCTAAATACTATACTTAAGTGTTTGATGAACTAAAACTAATCAATCAAATAATCATGGTACACGTTGTATTCAGGGGTTGCTGACTTGTTGTAACCCCTATGGTGCGCTGTACATGTAATCATTTGGATACGCGGATATTTTGTCGTTAATTTCAGAGAAAACATCAAGTTCGCTAGGTTGATGTTTAAAGTGTATTCTGAAACCGAATTATGATTTTGAACATTAGTGCCCCTCCTTTTTGTCTCCATGACTTGTGATTAGAAATGGCAACGGATTAAAGAGCTAGTCTTGTATGGACTTGGTTCACACTAATATTATTGTGGATCAAAAGCCAACCATTAACCATACGACATAGTGATCCCTTTTTTTTCCATATAGTAACCTTTTAAAAGTTTAAGTTACACTAGTCTATCATTATTATTTTATAACAAAGTAACATTTTTTTTTGTTCACATAGTCACCCTTTACAATCTATAACAACTCATCTTTTATTTATAACATAGTAACATGTTTTCGCTTTCTTTGAGAAGAAAAGTGTTTTCCACTATTAGGACAACTATTTTCCAATTTCCACCAGTTGATGATTTTTCACCTTTTACAAACCAATCAAAAAAGAAAGTGGGAAAACCCCCTCAAGATTTTACAGCCAGCCAAACACACTCTTACATTGCATCTACATCCTTTAAGGCCAAAGCTAGTCTTACCTATCATCAATTTGTGCGTTTGCTATACAAGTCATTGACGTGCATTTTCTTATTGGAGGTTGGCTTCTCGTTGTGCTTCTTTACTTGGAATGTTACTCTTATCAATATCTCGATTCACCTTTGGCCAAAGAATGGGATTGTTCAGCTTTAACAAACTACCGTGCAATTAGAGAAGTTCTTTGGAATTTCTGGTTGATATACTTAAGCAACAAGACATATAAGGTAGCAGCTGCTCTCTTGCGAGTTGCGAGTGGTAATTGTCGCAGTATTTACACCATTATAGACATAAAATTCGGTTCATCTTTCTATTTCACTCTTTGTTTGCTTGTTCAATTCGCTAGGTAGTTGATCTTTATAGTACTACTCCCTCCGAATCTTTTTAATCTACACACTTTCCTTTTTGGTCCGTTTCTTTTTAATCTATACACTGTTGCTTTTTTCAATTTTTAGTAACATGTCACATCTACTTTCTCCTCTTTTTCCATCCATGTCATCCACTTTTTAATATTTTAACCCACTTTTTAATTTCTCTCTCTTACTTTTCAATTTCTCTCTCTACCTTTTCAGTTTATCCCTCATACTTTTGTACTTTCTCCTTGGTTCTCCCCCAGAGTAAAGTGAGTAAATTAAAATGAAACGGAGAGGGAGTAGTATATAGCGCTGTATATAACGGGAAAGTGATCAACTGATCATCGTGGGCCAAAATTACCAAATTTACAGGTATTTATGCGTGGCAATCTTCTGAATCTTCAGTTTGCTACGACAAGTCGAGGAATAATGAATTCATTGCAAGAAGAAGCAACTGTAAATCGTCCAAAATCAGATAATTATTTTGCTGTAATTTATTGTTTGAAAATTGTCCTCGTCAACATTCACTTTGTCTGAGATCATCTGAATGTGCATATACTAGGAAATGTGTAGAAAAGTTTCTAAATTTTTTCTTGTAAAGTTTGTCATTTTGCAAGGGATTTATGGAAATGGAAAAGAGATGCACGTAACAGAATTTGTAGATTGAACTAGTTTTCATGTCTCGCGCCTTGCACAGTTTAACAAAGAAACTACATCAAATGAGAAGTAAAAAGAATTGATGCTTAATAAAGAAGTAACATAAATTTGTAGATTGAACTAGATAGCTTGTAGTAAGAACTAAGAAGCCAGAGAGGATTGAGGCGTTGCATAGGTCTTCATCACTTTTGAATTGAAAACTATATATGGTTGGCAAATTAGGCAATTAATAATTGAGAGATTAACTCATATTTGCCCTATTTTACCTTTTTCCAATTTTCTTTCCAACAATCATCAACCAAACTCTCAAAGAAAAAAAAATGCTACATCAAACCTGGTAAAACTAGGAATTATAAGCAAAAATGCAAAATAGTAAAGACTTTTAGACAAGCTAAGAAATAGGAGCAATATGTTCCACTATTCAGATACTTATGTAGTTTACTTATTCGATGTTAACTAACAATACGACGAAAAGTGTGTCATTTGAGCGCTTGTTATATTGTATGCGCATTGCACTGTGCACATTGATTGTCCTACAAAAACTATGTAACATGAAAAATGTTCAAATTATTTTGAAACGAAGGGAGTATGTAACTAGAAATTTTAATAATCAAAAATGTATTTTAACGAGTATATTTTTACACTCTTTAAAATACATCTTTGACTATTCAAATGGTCTTTTCCACATATATATATATATATATACATATATATATATATATACATATATATATATATATACATATATATATATATTGTTGTGACTCTAAGTCAATGTTATTTTGATGATGATAAACGCTTTATGCTATAACATGTATGTATATGTAACAATGATCTAAGAAAGCTATCAAGATTGGATGTTCATGAAAGATCAAGAACTTGAAGATATGGAAGCTTAGGTCTAGTTATGTTCTTAGTCATATTTATGAAATGTAATTAACGTATTGGAACTTTGTGCTAAACTAGAAATATGAAATTAGGATGGTTAACTATTTTCTTAGAGTTAAGAAAATAGGTAATTATATTAATTTTATGTTTCTATATTTAAAGAATATAAAAAGGGGAGTTTTTAATTTCGAAAATTAGTTTTGAAAGGAAAATATTTTTTACAAAGATTTTCGGATAAAGAGTTTTGTAAAAACTGATTTTAAAGAAAACGTTTCTTTAAAAATATTTTCGGAAAGAAGTGTTTTAAAAAATCTGAGTTTTAAGAACAAGATTTTGATAAAGATTTTCGAAAAAAAGAAAAAGAAGAGTTTTAATAAAAAATTGATTTTAAAGAAAACATTTCTTTAAAAGATTTTCGAAAAAGATTGTTTGTAAAAAGAGAAAAACTGATTTTTAATGATAACGATTTTTATAAAGTTTGTTTAGATAAAAAAACTGATTTAAAATCTGATTTAGAGTTGGCATAAGATATGGAGGAAAGAAGGAAATCAGTTTTTATAAAAAATAAAATTGGATTTTGAAAAGGAAAAGAATTTGATCCCTTTATTTTAGGAATAAAAACTATTCAAGAAGATAATTATTTCTTGGAGAATAATTCTTATTCAATTGATGAAGTTATATATAAGGGATAGAAATCAGTATACTATTATACGTTTTCAGATTTGGAGAGATAAATATTTTGAGAGCTGAAAACGGACTCCCAGAGCACAGTGTACGGCACAGAGTTCTAGTAAGTTAAAGTTTATAAACAACGCTTGTAACGATCCTCTATTTGCTTGAATAAGAAGCACGACTTTGAGGAATCTTTCTTTCTGTAATTATTATATTATAGGAGAGTAGCAACACTTAGGGTTAAGTGTTAGGGAGCACTACTAGAGTTAGTAGTGGGGGAATCGAATTGTATCAAGAGTTTGATATTTTACGTTACAATAATAAAAGAGTAGTTTGTGTGGACGTAGATCTCAGAGGTGAGATTGAACCACGTTAAATTCCAGTGTTTTATTATTTGATTTCATTGTTTTATTGTTTGATTCATTTTCGATTCAGCAAAAACATAAATCGGAGTTTTTACGAGTGAATAATATAGTGCACGGCACTGTACCATAAGAGTGTTTTTGCGAAAATCGATTAGATTTAGCCACTCAATTCAACCCCCCCTTCCTGAGTGTCACCTTGTGTTCCAACATATATATATAACTCATAACCGATAAACGGAAAGGGGATTATAGTGGGAGTTGTATTTATGTGTTCTTCCTACTTTAACTTGTTACTCTCTCAAAAAGATTTTAAATCGGAAGAACAAATAGGAACGGAGGGGTAATTTGTTAAAAATGGTTTGATTACGAATACCACATATAATTAATATTACAAGGGTCATATTGGTTACTTTTGGAAATAAATCATATCAGATTTGTGCTGATATTTTACCTAACTACGTGTGAATGCAATTAGTATTTACATTCATTGAAGATCTTAGAGAGTTTTCGGAATGAATATATAACACATAGTATCTATATTCTTTTTACTAGTAATAAGAAAAATCTTATTGAATCGACACCTCTTTAGAGTTAACCTGTTTAATTTAGTGGACATGAGAGGATGAGAGTATCTTCACCTTAAACAAAAATCCTTAAGTTCACAAATGAAAATTCTTACCACTAGAATCACGGTATATCTATCGATTTTTTACCATATGTGTCTAGGACAATATTTTTATTGTCTAGACCCTTACATAGTCTTGATTTTTATTTTCCTAATTGTAATTTGAAGATTTGATATTCATTGAAATGCATACCATAACAACGGCCACATCCATCTATAAGTATAAATATGACTACCACCACAACAATTTCTGATCATCTCCATCATACCTTTGCCTGGTCCTCCTTTTTTTTTTTTTTTTTTTTCACCCGGTTCACCCTTCGGGCTACATCCGGATCGAGGCCAAGTTCGGGGGTTAAGTTCCATTGCCTGGTCCTCCTTTAATAACCATGGTAATCTCATCAAAAATCCACGTTGCGCTCCTTGCTAGCCCGGGCTCAGGCCATTTGATCCCCGTAGTAGAGCTAGCCAAGCGCCTAGCTGCGCATCATGGGCTGACCATCACCATCTTTGCCGTCACCCCTGCCGTCCACCGTGCAGAGGATGAGCTATTCGGCTCTGCCATGTCGTCGTGGCGCGAGGTCATCAACACCGTGATCCTCCCTACCGAAATACAAGACTTCCCATCCAAAAAGTCCTTCATCCCTTCGCTGTTGGCTATGATGAGGGATGTTCTCCCAGCCTTACGCTCCGCGATCTACGACATGAAGAACAAACCCATTGCCCTGATCGTCGACCAGTTTAGTACCGAGGCAATCGAGACGATCGCCCTAGAGTTTAACATGTTGAAGTACGTGTTCATTGCTTCTAGTGCAATATTTTTGTCCTACAATTTATATCTACCCTACGTCGATAAAGAGGTGAACCGGGATGAACCGTTTTATATCCCTGGTTGTGAGCCGATCCTGGGTGAGGATCTACTTGAACTAACCTTTATCCCCGAGGAACGGCCTTACAAAGACTTCGTCCGTATGGGCTATGACATCGCCGCCGTTGATGGCATTTTGGTGAACACATGGGATGATCTTGAGGCCAAGACGCTTCTTGCATTTAAGGATTTAAGGTTCATGAAAGAAATTGCTAAAGCACCGGTTTATCCGATTGGACCGGTGGTTAGAACGGGTGAACCAAAAGGTTTAAAACCCGAGTTAATTGAATGGTTGGACCGGCAACCAAATGAGTCCGTTGTTTATGTTTCATTTGGGAGTGGTGGGACCATATCAGCTCAACAGACTATTGAGTTAGCCTTGGGTTTGGAGTTGAGTAAGCAACGGTTTATTTGGGTGATCCGACCACCTATAGAAAATGATAATGCCGCTTCCTTGTTTAAGTCCATGCACGGTGAGGGAGGGCTCTCTAAGTATCTACCGGATGGGTTCGTCGATCGAACCCACGAAGTAGGTTTTATTGTGCCAATGTGGGCTCCACAAGACGAGATACTGCCCCATCGATCAATTGGGGCGTTCGTGTGTCATTGTGGGTGGAATTCGACTTTGGAGAGTATTGTAAACGGGGTGCCTATAATTGCTTGGCCTCTTTATGCAGAGCAAAAAATGAATGCAACTATGCTTGTTAAAAATCTTGGGATTGCGGTGCGATCTAATGTGAAACCTAGCATGGAGCTAGTGAAAAGGGATGAGATAGCAAAAATGGTGAGAAGGGTGATGGTGGATAAGGAAGGAATAGGCATAAGAACAAGGGTCAATGAGTTGAAAGCAAGTGCAAATAAGGCCTTGAGCGAGGGTGGATCTTCTTATAACGCATTGTCCGAGGTAGTTAAAAAGATTGTGAGATGAACATTATTGTTGTGTTACTACATTCTACATAATGAGGTCATGTCATCCCCTTGAAGATAGTTGTTATATCATGTCTAAGTTGGTTTTGCTTTTACTAAAACCAAAAAAATTAAGAAGATATTCGTTAGTGTTATCTCTTAGTATAGTATTAAAAAAAAATTCACTTTGGTGGAGCAAATAAGTTCTTCCTATGTTCTATCTCACGACTTTGTCTCGAGTGTGGTATCCCAAGAACTCATTAAAGACTTGTTCTTGCTTTGATCTTTCTCTAAGAATGTTGTCAGTGTTGTGCAGAAGTTGCTCCATGCGGTCACCATGCAGATGTAGCGGAGAGATTGAATCCTTGATATATGGAAAATTTGTCAGAAACAACCTTTTATTATAAGTTTTTGCGAGAAACAACCTTTTAAAAAAAATCTGGCAAAATAAGACCTCAAAAATAATTTTTTTGCGAGAAACAACCTTGAAACATTTTCTAGGCTTTGACCAAGTATTTTGCGGCTTCAATTCACTAAAACCAAACCTGGCAACGAACGCAATCTACATTTCTTATGTTTCAACCGCATTTCCCTTCATTATCTGATGAATTCAACATCGAAAAATATTTGGTCAATGTCGAAAAATGGAGAAAAAAAGAGTTGAAACATAAGAGATGCAGTTCACGTGCCATCCACATGTTTGGTTTTAACGAGTCAACGCTGAAAATTGCTTGGTCAATGCCGGAAAATGGGTCGATGTTATTTCTCGCAAAAAAATTTCTTCTTAATGTCTAATTTTGCCAGATATTTTTTAAAAGGTTGTTTCTCGCAAAAAGTTGAATTTAAAAGGTTGTTTTTGACAAATTTTCCTTATAGCAAGAAGTCTACAAGGCATATAGCCACCTCTTTATTTCTCTAAATCAACGAGTGTAAATAATGAAGACCGGCTAACTAAAATTCTCAGAAAACCAAAGAAACATTATAAATCGTGGGCGCTTTCAGATACCTCTTCTCAAAATTCTGACTCGTACCTAACTCGACTACTCACATTTATTTCCTGCAGGATTGCTTAATTAATAGGGTGTGCAAAGCAGCTAACAACACATGTACTCATTTTTTATAGGACCCAAAAGTCTTAGTTAAATGTTTTTATAGCCATATTGTTCAAACCCGAGATTTATTTTGTCAAAAATAGTTCAACAATGATATATTTTGTAGAAAACATTATTTATAATTTTACAATCTGTGCATAATATTTTTATATGGCAAAAGCTAACGAACGCCCCGGGGGCGCTAGATAAGAAATATATTGTTCTACTTAATTACTCATATTTATATAAAATAATATAATAATGTATAATTCCAATGCAATGTATTTAAATTTATATTTACATGGGGGCCTCAAAATTTTTAAGACGGCCTTGATTTCCGGATTGGGTACCCAATACTTAATTTATAAGTAAATTGATTTCACAACCATTTTTCGTTAAAATCGGATTATTACCTAATCTGATTGGGTATTTGTTAACACCCCTGTAATAAATTATATGTATCTCAAGTTTTAATCGAGTTAGCTCTCACCTTTCTGGGTTGAATAGGTTTAGTCAATAGCAACGAGCTTAATGAATACCGACCAGGCAAATTTGAACTTAATTAATTTGCTTATGTATGCATGATATGGTGTCAAGATTGTCAATAACTAGGTACGTAGTCCTTTTCTAGGAGTATTTAGTCTTGCATTACACCCTAGTCAGCCTCAATAGATCTATCTAATATTAAAAGAAGATGAGTGATTCATTAGCCCGTTAATGTGTGCAAGTCATAATTCGTCCAATTTCATTCACAAATTCTTTTATAAAAAAGGTGTGGTACGGGGGGAAGAAGCTAAGATTTTTGATACTGGAAAGGCATGACTAGTTTCTTCATTTCTAGGGTTTAATTTCAGTTTTGGCAAATGAAAAAGTTGTAAAATTTCTCTTTTGTTCTGATGTTTTTCTGTGTGTTAACACACTTTTCTTTCTTGTATTTCTATCACCAAAAGCGGCGCAAAATATTATTACAACCCAGAGATTGTAGTTCTCTCTATCTACCCATAAATATATGTATACAGAACCTTAACCCAAAGTAAACCTAGAAAGCTGTCTATGTACAACTGTACAAAAAGACAAAAAGAAAGTCAATTCTCTACATGTTGTCATGTAGGCTAAAACTATGCACTACCATATATATATATATATATATATATATGTACTTCCTCCGTTTCAAATTATTCGCTACACTTTTCATATAGGGAAGTTTCATATTACTTGCTACACTTCCTTTTTGGGCAATAAACTCTCTCTATCTCTCTCCTCTCACACGCCTTTTTTCTTTTACTCTCTACCTCTCTCTTCTCCAAAAATTGCCTAGGAGTCCGTGAATTGAGAAGTGTAGCGAGTAATTTGAAACGGAGGAAGTATAAGCATTTATTTTCTTAGTTATTTATAGACCTAGGCTAAAGTAAAATAAATATTTCGTATAAACAAGGGCAATTGATATAGACGGGATTAGAAATTAGGTCTTAGACGCCACCTCCCAATACTTTAACCAACTAAACTAGTTGACATCCACATAATTGGATTACATTATAATTTCAGTTCAAATTCCAAAGGGTAAGTATATATATCAAACAATACTTAAGTTTTCTTTAACTTGGATGGTGTAGCAAGTTTTTTCTTCCCACATTGGATGGTTTAGTAAGTCAGAAATTCACTTTAGTAACCTAGCAAAACAATGTGTATCACTTGGAGTGCATCTTCAAAAAGGATATCAAAATATCATTTGGGTCTATCTAAATAGACTAATCTATTTATTACATTATATTAAAACAGAATCCATAAGTGACTTTGATATTATATATAAGTGTATTATTGATAAGAGTCTTATATATAATGAACCATTGATAGGACCATCGTAAAAGAAATTTGGTTATTTCAAAGTCTCAAATTTATTTAGTGATGAAAGTTGCACCTTAGAAATTAAATAAAATCACACATATAAAACAACTAATTTAGATGAAAAGGATTATTTTACTCCATTAATATTAAATTGGTAGCTATATAAGTCATTGTATAAGATCCCTATCAACGAAAAGTTTAGTTTATCTTATACTAAAGCATGAATCATTGATAGGACATCTATAAAAATAAATTTGGTTAAAATTATATAGAGATAAAAGTCAAAACATTGAAATATTAAAAAATCTGGTTCAATATTGACGAGAACAAAAGTGGACTAGAAATATGTTTTATAACATGACCCTACTCTCCCATACGTAACGGTAGCTCAGTCTCACACGGTGAACTGATACAAGACAAGACCTTAAACATTACATTAGTTATAAAAAATTTAGTCTCCAGAGAAAACTCTCAAATCTTGTGTAGTTGTGTTGAATTTTCTAACTTTTTTCTAAAGAAATCCTAGAATCATGTGACAATCAATTGACCATCTCAAATCTGTCTATTTTTACAACTGTACGTATGTCTCATTTAATTACTCCCTTCGTCCCAAAATATAGTTCCCATTTTTATTTTGAATGTCCCAAAATATAGTTCCCATTTTCATATTTAGTTCCACATGTTTCCATAATTTGTCTAGAAAAACCGTGTCCCATCATTTATTTGCTTCTTAAATTTTGTTTTTTGCTTTGTTTATTCAACCCAAGTGTTACAATTAATGCTCTTTCACCAATTATTCTCCATTCTCTCTCCTAAAATCATCTTTTCCCATACAACATATATTTAAATAATAAAAAATCTTTATTATCCCTCTTAAATTCTACTTGCATAAATTACCGTGAAAAAAGGGAAATGGCAACTATATTTTGAGACGGAGGAGTACTCTTGAACTTCGACGGATCCAGTCTTTATATACTCTTCTTGATTCAAACTTCATTGCACCACCTCCTCTTACATTTCTTTTACCTCTTTACTCTCTCTTTCTTCATCAAATCATCAACATTCAACAATGGTGATCCCAACAAAGCCTCATGCTGCTCTACTTGCTAGCCCAGGCTTAGGCCACCTCATTCCCATGGTTGAGCTAGCCAACCGTCTCACCACACACCATGGTTTCCACGTTACCATTTTCGTAGTAACCATGGAGCCCGGCCCAAACAAGCCCAACCTCCTTCCTAACCAGCCCAACACCCTCAAACCCTTGTATGATCTCGTTGTGCTCCCCTATGTGGACTCCTCGGCCCATATGGGCCCAACCGACAAGATCATGACCCGACTTGTCATCATGATGAGGGGCTATGTTTCGAGCCTACGGTCTGAACTTGGGTCGATGGAGCAGAACCCGACCCTACTTGTTGTGGACCTTTTCGGAACCGAATTCCTTACACTTGCAGATGAGTTTAACATGGTCAAATATGTTTATATTCCTTCAAATGCGTGGTTTTTAGCTCAAACCGTGTGTGTACCTCTCCTTGATAAACAAGTGAAGCATGAAGGGCCACTCATTATCCCGGGTTGTAAACGGGTGGAGTATGATGATATACTTGACCCGGTTTTCGACCCCGAAAATAGAGACTATGATGAGTATGTTCGTATTGCTCTTGATATAGGGACAAGTGATGGGGTGTTGGTTAATACTTGGGAACACTTAGAGCCTACAACACTTTTTTCCTTCAAAAATAATAAAGTTCTAAAAAAGATCTTTAATAAACCGGTCTATCCGGTCGGACCGTTAGTTCGACCGGTTAGACCGGGGTGTTTAGGGGAAGAATTATCAGAGTGGCTAAATGAACAACCTAAAGAATCAGTCATTTATGTCTCATTTGGAAGTGGGGGAACCTTGTCTAGACAACAAACAATAGAGTTAGCTTGGGGTTTAGAAATGAGTCAACAAAAATTTATATGGGTGATACGTCCGCCCATTGAGCATGATGGAGCTGGGGCCCTTTTCCATGCAATGGACGGTCAAGATCATATCATCTCTCAATACTTGCCACCCGGGTTCATGACCCGAACCCACAACTTGGGTAAAGTGATCCCTATGTGGGCCCCACAAACGGAGATACTAGCTCACCCGTCGGTTGGAGGCTTTTTATCACATTGTGGTTGGAATTCGACACTTGAAAGCCTTGTTAATGGTGTACCTATAATTGCTTGGCCACTCTACGCCGAACAAAATATGAATGCAGCATTGATGGACGAAGAGGTTGGGGTGGCGGTACGGCCCAAAGTGTTGCCAACCAAAATGGTTGTGGGTAGAGAGGAGATTAAGAAGTTGATAAACAAGATTATGGTTGATGATGAAGGTATTAAGATTAGGGAAAGAGTTAAGGAAGTGCAAGGATATGCAAAAAGAGCCTTGACTACGGAAGGGTCAACTTGTAAGTCATTTGTGCAAGTGGCCAATAATTGTGAGATGAGGTTGAACGGTCAGAGAGCGAAAGCTAGTATTACTAATTGATGGGGTAGTATTGCATGTTGCATGCGCTAAACTTCGCTAAAAATCAATATAGACGATGGGTAATATTTATGTCGTCGTGATATTTTGTTGGATGGAAAAATTATTATGTTTGTCAATTAGTTAGCTCTGGAGTTTGCGAATGAGACTTGCAAGTTGCTTCTATATTAATGTTTAGTGGTGACTGGTGAGCTAGAAAAAAATTAAATGTTGTGGTGAACTGTACGTTGATGATATTATTATATATGTTTGCTTTTATAAGTTTGCATTATTAATTACCTGAGCTTTGTCCATCTCCTTTTAGATATTATGTTGCTTTTATAAGTTTGCATTATTACCTTAGCTTCCATCTCCTTTTAGAAAACTTTTAAAAAGTTAATTTTTAGAATAAAACTATACACTAAAATAAATGTAAGTTCACAAGATAAATTATACTCCCTCCGTTTCATTTTAATTTACTCACTTCACTTTGGGGGAAATCCAAGGAGAAAGTGCAAAAGTATGAGAGATAAACTGAAAAGGTGGAGAGATAAATTGAAAAGTGAGGGAGATAAACTAAAAGATGGGTTAAAATATCAAAAAGTAGATGACATGGGTGGAAAAAGATGATAAAGTAGATGTGACATGTTACCAAAAATAGAAAAAGCAACAGTGTGTAGATTAAAAATAAACAGACTAAAAAGGAAAGTGTGTAGATTAAAAAGAAACGGAGGGAGTAAGTCTCTTGTCCCATGTTAACCATAATAGTTTGACTTTTGCACTATTTTTTTTTTTTTTTTTTTTTTTTTTTTGTTTTTTGGCGATAAGTAAACGGATACACACCAACACAAACCCGAAATAAAGACAACCATACAACATCTGGACCTTAACTAACCCTAGAAGCTAGTAAGGACTCGGGACACTTGACACAGTCATTATTCTGACAAACTACAACATTATTACATAAACATAAACCAGATGACCAAGCAAGTTTTTTCTTTACATGATAGGAGGACTCCGATGAGGGAGGACAATAACTTTTCCTTTTTGATCCGACAGAATACAATGCTTGAGCAAGCTTCAAACTCCTTCTCCGGACTCGTGCACTAGCAGCAAACCTAACGGCATCATTACGCCTAGTATGATTTCCTCCATGCAGCTTCGACAATCTTGAGTATCGTCCGGACACACTACCTCTCTTATTCACACTGCTGAGATCTCTTCCCTCTACTTTATTCGCCTTATCTTGAACTTGGACCTCCTCGTTATTTCCCATCACAGTAATCATGTTTTCACAAGCCTTCTCACCCTCCAGAAAATCTACTAAGACATCCATCCTCACAGTTGATATTTCTTCTGATCTCTCCTGTATTTGAGCAGTGTTCATGATTTGATGATATTCTGCATGACTTTCCCTCTCATTATGGAAGTTCTCAATATTCTCCTCACTTTTCGAAGCAGGAATTAGGACGGCCTTTTCCGATGTAGTTGAACTAGAAGAATTAGGTTTGTATGATCGAACCTTTAGAACTGACAAAGAACAGGGTTGAAACATTTGAACTTCACATCCTTTTCTTATCTTAGTAACATCTGCTCGAGAAACACTCAAGCGCATTGCGGGTTTCCTTTTGTTAATAAACAGAACTTTATCATCACGGGAAGACGTAGTTCTTTTCTCATTATCTACTATCATATGGTCTACCCTTACATCCACTTTTCGATGTGGTGGGCCATCACTTTTGCACTATTAAAATCACTCATTTTGACAATATTTTTTCACCCATATATAAATACAATGGATAGACTATAAGATGGTTAAAGATTAATCTCTATGTATATTCTCAACACATCAACTTTTTATAATTTTAACCAATATTTCTTCCACTTATTAATATTTGCAACATTTTTCAGTTTAGGATGTTCTTTATTATTTGCAACATTCACATCATTGGCAATATTTTTTTTCAGGGTTCTTTTTTAGCTCTCTCCTCTCCTTGGTCCTTGTGCTGTTGTGCACATTTCAACAAGATAATTATTAAAAAGTAAAGAAATAGATAATTAAAAATATTAATGGTTGAAATTGTGCACCAGCCAATATACTGATCAAACTGTTGTAATCATATGAAATAAGAAAAACATTTTTTTGACTATATAACATTATCTAGAAGATAATTAATAGAAGAGTAGACAGGAGTACTCGACTCCTCCACACTTAAACGACCTGATTAGATACGTATTATTTCCTCTGTTTTAAAATACATAATTCGGTTGACTTTTATACTATTCCCACACTCTCTTTTGACTGTGTTTTGTGATTTTTTCATAAGGAAAATATAATCATGTGGGATCTTTTTATATTCGTCTCAACATATACTTTCAAGATAACAACATTTTATAATTTTTACTTATAGAGAATTAGAGATATTAATGGTTAAAAATATACATTGACAAGCGTGTTAAGAGAAGTGTGTCAAGTATTTTGAGACAGAAGAAATACATTTTAGTAGGTCACCTTTTAAAGACATGATATAATAAGTGCTCTATTTCTATTTTCTTCGTAGCGCCTAAAATAGTTAATATAACATCGTAACTATTAAATCCAAATGGAGGGGAACACTTTTACTGTTTTACATACTCCCTCCATATCCATATCTTATAAAGGGGCGTTTGGTTCAAATAGAGGAATGGAAAGGGAATGGAATTAAGTAGAGGGAAGGAATGGTAACAATAATTGTTTCTTTATTGGGTATTTAGTTCAACAATGGAAAGGAATCACTTGTAAGGAAATGGAAAGGATTTGAACACTCCTCTAATTTGGAGGGTAACATTTTGGGGGTTTGGGTTACCCTCAAATAAGGGTAGTGGTTAACCTACTACCCAAACCAAACAAGGAGAAATTGATTCAAATTACTGAATCCGTTTCCAGGCTTCCAAAATGCTCAACCAAACAAGGCCTAAGTGTATTATTAGGTTATAAAGGCAAGCAAAAGAGGGACTACTAGTTATCATTAGAATTCAAATTTGGTACGTTAAAATTACGAGTAATTAAACACTGATATTTTTTAACCGACAATCAATGTAGAAGGGGAAAAAAAGTGGGTTAATCAAACGAATAAATGGAGAGAAGTAGAGAACAGAACAAATAGAGAATCATGAAATGAAAGTGCCTAAAAAAGATAGAAATATGGCAGTAAAAACATGGAAAAGAAACAATCAACTCCACAGTTACTCTGCTTTGTGAGTGACCATGGTGCCTCAAAAGCACATAGGGTCGTCCTTATTGGAGCCTTCAAACTTATTACTTCTAAAGGTATTTAGCTTCAAAGATCTCAAAAGAGTACAGAAACAAATTGAATAGCAATAGCTTGTAGAATTGAAGATTGAGTTTAATAATAAATATGGAAATATAACTAATTCAGTAATTCAGTAGCTAATGTGACTTGACCATATCAATGGGTTCTGTTGCTTTTCTTAACCATGCCATCTCCGTTTCATTCATATAAGGTGACAAAATTTCTCGACACCTTGAATGATAAGTGTTCACCCAACTTATCTCTTCTGGGGTCAGAAGTTTCAAGTCTATCAACTTATGTTGATATGGAGCCTGAAACAAAAAGCAAAAATATTCATGTTCCATAGAATATGGATTGATGAAACTATATCTTGCTTGATTCTTAAAAGTATTTCGTTTTAATTAAAACTGCACATTTCTTCCTAACAAACATTCCTAGTATTTTGGGAGTCGGGGGGGAAGGGGTACGTATTCCCTTCCGTTAAAGTGTCCCAACCTTGAGGTTGGAAAGTGCAATCATTTTCACCAGGTCAAGCTTAGCTTGGTATTTCCTTTAAAAGTTGACAAAGGCTATTCAACGACGGTACAAAAATACATTAACAGATTAAATTTCACTTTAAAACAAGAAAAAAGAATCCATAATTAGATAAAAAGCTCACCCATGTAATATGCTCAAATTCTAGGTACCCTCTATCACCAAAGTTGAATTTTGTATTTGCCTCATTTACTATAAGCACGTTCTCCAATCTTATACCAAAATTCCCGTCCTCGTAGTAACCAGGCTCTGCAAAAAAACCCATTCAATGCAAATTGTCAAAAAATTGAAGTATCCAAGAAAAGGCGACCTAACAAAGAGAAAGAAATGTCGCAACACGAACGAATAAGAAAATGCTACTGATAGACAGATAGTGACTGGGTTTCAATGATCAGAATCATCCTTTAGGTGTCCCAGTGCTCATTGCAAAATTACCATTGCTTACAGTAATTATTATCTTTTACTTTCTTACAATACATGAGCATGTCTTCAACACATACTATATGTGAGCAAGCATCAGTAAACAACAAAATGTATATGTCCCTAGAGATACATGGAAATGTTTGCTACATTACATACTAACCATCTGTTACAGTCATTGCAGCTTGGAGAGGCACATTCTGAGCCTGGGGTCTGAAGCTAATCAAATGGGGACCTGCTCAAACACAAACAAACTAGAGTTTCAACTCACAAATACAGATAGTTACAAAAATGGACTTAATAGGAGTATTAGCTAGAAAAAACAGTAAAATAACATTTTTTATTTTTTTGACAATTAGAAATGATTTTACAGGGCGATATCAAGAATTCAAGATCCGAGAAGGTTATCCTCTTTGATTTCGTTAATTCATGTTTTCGTCTAAAAAGAGGGAATGTTCTCGAGATTGACAGCCACCTCAATACTAGCATTAGAATGTGTACTTGGTGAATTTTCTGTTGAAATTTCAATTCTCTTCTTCTAATAGTAATGCAGCTGACTATTGTCCAAATAAAACACACAACCCATACTGATCAGCAAATAAGCACCAGAATTCCTACTCTGTGTGATATACAAATTGTTCCGGTATTGAAACAGGTGGCGGTCTTCAAGCAAGTCCACTCCACTCTTGGCAGACTTGTATGAAGACCGCCGCCTGTTTCAATTACCGGAACACAAACCAATACAAATAAGATCAAACTTCATCACTCACCTTCATGCACGTTGAGGTAGGACCCTATGCCATGACCTGTACCATGTCGATAATCAAGTCCATACTTCCACAGAGGAACTCGTGCAAGGATGTCGAGAGCATGACCTGATGCAGAATTCATCAGATTAGAGCAGCCACATGCACAATATTTAGTATATTAATATAGGGGGCTGTGTAAGAGCATCATAAGATTGATCCCATTTTGTACACTTCTCACACTCATTGATCATCTACTAATCAGCAGGACATCAAAGCACTAGCAAAAATCTAGACTGTCCCAACTCCTCAATCAATTCTCATAATACGGACAAACACTAAAGTTGCCGTACCATTAGTTCCTTTCGGAAACCGAGCATTACCCAGTGCAATGTGACCTTTAAGAACCTGCAAAGATAAAATTACATGTCATAACTCAAACCAGGATAAATGAAAAGGTGAGGGGGTTCCAGAACAAGGCCTTTGTAACAAATGTTGCCTGGAGAGGTAAAACTATCTAAAGAGAGAATCAAATACTGATGCAGAATACACCTGTATGTGAGTGTTTTCATGTAATTGGGAACTGTCATCCAAAGAATGGAGTTATTGATCAAGATGTTCCACAGAGATTCAAGTCTAGAAAAGAGCACTTGAAACTCAATGATTTCAGCATGCCTCTACAACCAAAAAGAAAGTTCTGTAAAACTGTTTTTTAGCTAAATTTCTTATACAGAGCTGGCCGAGACGGAATATTGGGCTTCTGAGAAAGTGTGGTAATATGAGAAAAGAAGACTCTGCAACAAAGACTTTCACCATAAGAGAACCGGCTCTAGTGGTTAGCACATAATGGAGAGTTGAGATAATAAAATTTTTAGAAGCAGCAAAGACAGACCAAAGGTGACCTAGAAGAGGAGTAAAAACGGACATGAAAGAACTGGATCTCCGGAACCATGTTGTATCAGAAAGAAGTGGGAGTAGAGAAGGATTAACATGATTGAGTCGTGAAAATGAAAATGAAAATGAAAATTTTGGTTCATGTATCCTTTTGTGTTAACAAATCTGCCATTCTGGTATTGTTGTTGTGAAGAACACAATACATGGGTCCTTAACCTTTAGTACCAACTACAGAGACAGACGTAAGAATATTGGTACCCTGATGATGAGGACCCCTAATTCAAATGCATTAGGACATTGGTAGTGCTTCCAGTGCATAGGACCTAAGATTTGTTCCTCCAAAGATAACTAGTAGCACGGATGGAAAGAGCCTAAGATATATCAGAAACACATAGTCCTCCAAGTTATATGCTGTTGCTGGACATAAACCCAACCCACCCTAAGGGATTAGAAACAGGGACTAAACAAGGTCAAAGCTAGTCTCAAATCTTCCAAATAAATCATGGATTGGTTTTAATAAATTATTCAAAACAAGTAGCAGATTGTTTGCAGATAATTATCTTGCTAGGTGAAACAAGAGAAAAAGTTGAAGAGTCACTTTGTTAGGTGGCAGTTGTAGCCAGTGAACCTATATATTAGTATGATCAAACCAAGAGATGAAATTGCAACTCCATAGTCAAGAACATAGAAACCTAAGGAGGTGGTTTAAAATCTACGTGAACAGAAGATAAAATAGCCATGCTAAGTGAAACAGCAGACACAACAAAAGAGTCATTGAGTTAGGATATAGACAGCAACCATGGCAATTAGTATGGTCAGGAACACAGGAACCAAGGGAGGGGGGTTGAACCTATCACATAGAATCAATGGCTTTCTCCTGTCAGGCCAAACAACAAAAAAGCTATTGACCAATGGGTTATAATCTAGCTTCTTTGATAAGAGTCAATGATAGCCAAATGAGTCTTACAAAATCCAGCGTAAGAAAATAGTTCAGGGATTAGCCTTGATTTTATCCTCTGATGTTAAACAAACTATCTCCCCTTCTAAATTAGAGAAGCTCCAACCTCTGTGTGTGTGTGTGTGTGTGTGTTACAGATGACATTTGTGAAAATGACACAAAATAAAAATAAAAAATTGATACTGTATAAATGACATATTCATAAAAATGAAACTGAAATTCTGAAAATTGACATTAAAATGAGCAGATCGTCATGGCACATATAAAAATGACACGTTATACTTGGAAAATGGCACAAAATGCCGTATTATAACACGAGACATTATAAGTATGACACTTGAAAATTGACACTGACACTCGTAAAAATGACACATATCTTCATAAATAAGACATTTTATAAAGACAACACAGTTATATGTGAAAAATCAAAATGTCACCAAACATCATATAGATGCAACTTATAGAGATAACACCAAACGTCATAAGTACGACACTGATTCAAAATGATACCCTTATACTTCAAAAATGAGACTGATTTTTAAAAATGACATGGATTGTCATAAAAATGACACTAACAAAAAAAAAGACACCTTTATTCTTAAACAATGACACACAATGAGGGAGATAAAAGTCCTAACAAGAGTGCCATTTGTGACACGGAGCAACCATGGCTGTCAGATTTGAGCACTCCAACGATGAGAAAGCGGTTCACACGATAACAAAGGATGCACCATAAAGGAAACCGCATATGAACTTATATATATATACTCCCTTTGCCCTTTTTACTTGCTACAAATTCCGTAAATGTATGTCCCAAATTACTTGCTGAATTTCCTTTTTTGCATATGATCCCCATATTATTTCTACTTATCTTCGCTCTTCTTTTGTCATCTACCTATCTACTTCTGCCTATTTTGCCCTTCTTCTTGTTAAATGTTAACTACTAATAAACTTATGGTCCCAACACCCCCCAAGCATGCATCTCCTAAAATTTTGTGCCAAAACGGAATTTAGCAAGTGAAAAGGGGGGGGGGGAGTATATATCAATACATAATTGGAACATACGGACAGAAACATGATACATCAGTTCAAATATAATGAAAGCAACATGAAACATCAGTTCATCAGAGCGTCTATGCCAACATTAAGAACATTTCACCAGTTCACAAGATGTCTAAACCCTGAATCAGGAATGGTAATGACCATGCTTATATTAACTAATGACCAGAAGTTCACTCCATATTTCTGTTTCATATGCGAAAAATATAGTAGTTTTTACATTCAAACATAATTACCAATACATCCAAGTAAATAACCAGGAAGCTTTAGCATTTGACTAATACTCATACATCTCATATCATGTCAAAAGATCTCCTTGATTATACCATAAATTAGCATTGTAAATGTTACTATATTCCAACATTGAAGCAAATCCTGAAGAATTGGAACTTCTCTTAAGGTGGACAGGAATTTAGACTTTATATTCACAAATCCAGTAATTCTCTAGGAGATTAAAAAGCAATACTACTCTCAGTTGCATAATGATGATTCATAGCACTTTGCAAGAAAAGCTTTCAAATAAGTGTTGTGTGTGAGATAGCAGAGAATAAACTGTTATCAAACAGGGGGGAAAAGACAGAGAAAGCAATTTCTTCAAATCATTCCAAGTTGAAAAGTGCATGCTACAGTTGATTTGGCAAATAGGAAGTAACATCATATATGAGAGTTCACTTTCACTTAGATCATATATCCAAATGTAGAAAACATCTGGCCAACTCACAAATTATCAGTGTGGATTAAATCAAGTATCCTATGCACTATGCTAATAGTCATGTCCATTCATAGTTATAAAGTGGATCAAGAAACAAGGTGTTCAGCATTATGCACTATAGATACATACCCCTGTGTAGCATGTCTTCTCATGGGCAGAAGGTCGCCCAAAATGCACTGTCCGAGTTATATCAGTTGTTCCATCTTGATACTTTTACAGGCCACCCAACCATGTCAATACAAAACAAAATATCATAAACAAGGATAATTTGAGTACCAGCCAACATGATCATACAAGCTGCTTAAATAAAGATGTTGGTCTACCTGTGCTCCTGAATCAAACAGGTAAATTCGATCTGGATCCATCTCAGCACAAGTTTCAGGATCAGGCCCATAATGAATAATAGCCGCATTTGGACCAACAGATGAGATGGTAGGAAAACTCAGCCCCCTAAAATGCTGAAGATGTAATGAATTAAAAGAATATTCATTTTCCCAAGAGACTAACCAATCAGTATGTTACAATTATGATTTATAGGACCAAATCAGATACCTCTATATACTGTCATCTGCCATTTGTTTGTTATAAAATCGTGGGTCAATCAGTTCAGTATACAAGGTTGATAAAAAATCTTGCTTAATGGATCAAAGAATTGAAATAGAACAATAAAAATCCAAGTTTTCTCATAAATAGATTCTGATGTAGCAGCAGCAATTACTATTGGCTCAACCATAATAAGCAATCAACTGCATATAGTGACAGCAGAGCCATAAAAACTACAATCTAGTGTGAAAGTTATTACCTCCTTTGATGCACGGAAACCTTCTAGCTTGTCACTTACTGAGACTTCCGTCAGTTTCTGTGCTTCCCTGCAAATATTCCCAGAAGTAACAAGGAATAGAAAAACGGTGAGCCATACGAATCAAACATGCCAAATCAGCAAAAGAAAAAGAAAAAAAATTAATGTAGTGGAGAACGTGCATGAGAAGCAGACATAGAGTGCAGGCATGCATCCAAATGTCCACGTTATGTTCATTTCACATGCACAAAAGCCCAAAATAGAGTGAGAAATAAATCATCCCCTTCACTAAGATCTGTATGAATGATGACATGATATAGTTCCCAAATTCCCATGCTAAGATCAATCGTTAATAATTTTATACAAGGAAAAAGTAAAAATGAACTTAGCATTGACGGAAAAATAGACTACTTACGAAGGTTTTTTCCTTTCTGTCTCAGCCTCAGAGAAATAACCAGGAGCCCCATAAAGCTCCTGCATCTGCAAATTTAGAATTTTAGCTCTTTGAAACATAAAAAGGATGCTTACCATATCTTGTAAAAACACTTCCTCTTTTTGGGTCTTCCCTCTTTCAAGTTTGGTGTGTATCTTTTTTTTTTCTTCCCCTCGTTTGCTCTTATTCTCCCAACAACTACTCATACAGTACTATCACCCTATCATCTTTGCTTTGTTCCTTTATAAGCGTGGAAATCAAACAGGGACGAACGGAGGGAATAATAGAATGATAATTAAATGGATTCGAGATTAATGGATTTGTGGTTTTAAAAAAATGGGTATTCAGAGAGGTGAAGATCCAAGATTAATGGATGTGTTGAACAAATTGGAGAAAGGGAACAAATAGATGATTGGCTAACACCTAAAAAGGTGAATAAGGGAACAATACCCTCTAATTTTCCTGATTACCCCGAGCCAAACAGCCCCTTAGGGTTACCTAGGCTAGAGAACAATTAAAAAATATGTTTAAAGCAGGTTTGTCCGTTTATCACACAATATAACAAGTTCATTACAAATTAAGAATGGGTTCATTAGGCATGTGTCAAGTTCATTAGAGATATGAAGCTTCGTTTATCATCTGAAATACATGTACATTCATTAAACATTTTAGTTCACCGGTTATAATAAGTTCCTGAACCATACAAGTCCATTTAGTTATGTACATAAAGTGATACAAGTTTTTGTCTTTTTCCATTTCACATGTTCATTTACACTCAAGTAGATCCATTACTTGCAAAATCAGGTTTATCACAAGTAACAAGTAGGTTCAATGGTTCATTAATAAAACCAGCTATCAAATAACATGGTTCTCTTTTTCAGTAATTCATTAATGATGTGCTCCTAAAAAGTTAGTAATATATTTCATTATAAATTTAAGTACAAAAGATATGCATGTTTACAATCAGTTACCTGCTGCTCAAGCCACACAAGGAACTGCACAACAGCTGCACCATCCCGCATATGCGCATTCCTCAAACCTTCCATTTCGGCAGAATTCTGAAATTCTCTATGCATTAGTCAGCAAAAAGTCGTCTTACACATAGCAAGAACATGTCTAAAATCTAAAAAGGCTAATAATTGACCTTATTAGGTCGTTGCGAACTAACCAAGCAAGCTAGGCTTTGTTTGTATATCACCAAATTGGTTCCTAGAGGAAATGGGGAAAATAGAGAAGTTTCTAAATTACGAATATGATTGCATTGCTTCAAAAGAAAATTTTAAAATAAACATCTAAACCTAGTACGCTTCATTACATAAACCATTCTTTAACGAATTTGTAATGTAAAGTATTATTTTCATTACACCGCTATGGCGCTACATCTGTACAGACCATTTATTTACCATATTAGTCATTATAACCCGTTTCTGAAACTGTTAGAGCATCCACCACCATGAACAAAAAATAGTTCATGAAATCAAAAACAAAAAAGATCACCCCCATCATAAACAAGCTACAAAATATTTCTGGTCACATTGTGACCAACCAAGGAATTAGTCACATGGTGAACAAAAAAAAAAATTATGTCATGAAAAAAGTGGGCGCCCCACCAAGTGGTGGGAAATTGTGTAATCAATGTATTTGCCAAATTAAAATGGCTATATTTTAAAACATACAAATCTAAAAAATAAAAAAAAATACCAATGGTCATATTTTGTTTGAGATCTATAAAATGATATCCATTTTGCCATATTTGAAAACACTTTAAATAAATTTTTTGAAGTAAAAAGTAGGAGAGAGAAAACTGATGTACTATTTTTATGTCATGGGTGGGATGATTTTGTGAATTTGGTCATGAGCCATGACATTTTTTTGGATGATGAGAGAGAAAGTTGTAGAGAGAGGGGGATGAACATTTTTTTTCATAGTGGTGGATGTTCTTATGCACTTGAATTCACATTTATGATAACATTATACTCATATTTTAGTCACTATAAACGGTTAGATAATAGAATTTCTACACATAATAACAAGATCCCCTCAAAAAAAAAAGAACACATAATAACAAGATAGCGTTTGAAAAGGTACACATCAAACTATACTTCCCTAATCAGTAAAATGTTCTCCAAAACTCTTGAAATACAATGATAAAGTGGATTGTTTTTATTTTTCCAATTCACGCTGCAATGAACAAGAAGCGCACTGTAACGCCCGCAACGTGCGGCTTATGCAACAACACTACAGTGGTTTTTTCTATGGTCCCAAGATCCTTATATATGTATATGGGAAACATACATTTCAGAACAAGAATGAAATACAATGATAAAGTGGATTGTGTTTTTTTTCAATTCACGCTGCGATGAACAAGAAGCGCACTGTAACGCCCGCAACGTGCGGCTTATGCAACAACACTACAGTGGTTTTTTCTATGGTCCCAAGATCCTTTATATATGTATATGGGAAACATACATTTCAGAACGAGAATGAAAAATTTTAATGCAGCAGAAGCTCGGAGAAGAATGGAAGAGAACGCTTACTTGACCCAACTTTACTCAAGGGAAATCAAACAAAGCCAGATTTAAGAGTTTACCAAGAGACTGCCATCAAAATCAAATCCTCTATGCCCTTTCTCCATCCCAGTTAAAATTTTAGTGACAAGATTTTACCATTACATCCCCATCTGTTTATCTTCCACTTCCATCTTTCTCCTGTTTTTTCTGTAATTTCACTACTTCTCAAACGGTTTTGAAACAAATTTTGCAAAAACCAAGAGAGTTCACAGAAATGACTAGCATCATGTGTATGGCTCCTACGATCTACTCACTCCTTCATGAAATGAACGTCATACTTGGTTTCTTAAGGTCAAACTTCATCAACTTTAACAAGACACCATAACACATTACCAATGGGCTCTTTTAGTTGCTAGATTCGCTTCAAAGTTAGTCATAGAGATAGTAAAAAGCAAGTGTGAAGTTCATTTTGGATTGGAGGGAGTACCTAATAGTTTGACTAGCAATCTAGCATGGATACAAAGATCCTCTTTACAAGAGAAGAATTTATAAATGTGAGAAAAAAATTGTACATAAATAATTATATGAAAATAAGAATAGGAATTTTCCCTTTAGACCTCTATCCCATCAAATACGAGAGGAAGTGAACCTTCTGGAGGAGTTGAATCCACAACCATTGAAGACATTGCACTCTTAGGTTTGCTATTAAAACCATTAATACAATTTTAACTAATAAATAACGTGCAGTGCACCGAACAAACTGGGATCCCTGTGCACTTCTTTCAAGAAAAGTAAGCATTGATACCTCCATCAAACATACAGACAAGACAAAAGTGTTACCTTCAAAGCTTTTGCAAGAGCCAAAGGAGACTGCTGCAAAAAGACCTGATCAGACTTGAGTTTGGAATATAAAGCATAGCAGCATGAGCGAGGGTCCATCCAAACGAAGTTACATTCTTTTCGCATATCCCCAGTTTTATGTTCTGGTGTTGTACCAGACACAGCTTTATCTTCAGCAGCATTAACTGACAAGGAAGAATCAAGCTGATTGGATGCAAGCAGGTCAACATCTGCACTAACTGCGTCATAATCTCGGACTTCAATATTGTTCTTCTTCATTTGAGATATTACCTGAAAGCCATTCAAGTATGGAACGCAGAATGGATATTGAAATTGAATACGAAAATACGGGTATAAAACTTTAAACTGACACAATTTAAGTGGAAATTGACTTGAAGTTAATTGAAACTATTTCACTATTGCCAATTTATCCTATGACGTAATTTCTTCCTTTCCTAAGTGCATTAGACTTTAAGGTAATATTTACTGGACACTTTCATAATAATTTAATCGTATTCCCACTATGTTAACAAATCTACCTTTTACTTCTTTTTATAAAACTTTAGCCATTTTTCTATCATGTGATGTCTCAAAACACTTCACTCATTTCCTTTTTTGGGTTGGGATCATATCTCAACTTTTCTACTTGTTCTCTATCCTCGGTTGAAATCATTCTCTATCCCCCGTTAAATCTACCTTTTCCCTCTCTTCGGTCCTTGTCACCAATCATGATACTTCTTCTCTTTCCTCAATACTATATTACGCGGTATATCCAATCAAACCAACATTTTCTGTCTCCTCGATATAAAATTACTCCTTCAGTCCTTAATTTATATGCCCAAAAGAAATAGGTAAAACCATTACCACAGGAAGTATTAGTTAAATACCCACTCATTGTTTATAGCATGTTACACCATATGGTTTTATGACAAACGCAATGGCTGATGATTAATTATTGGAAAGTTTGTTTATGAACCTTTTTTTACTAGTGATGTTTTACGAAATCTACGGATCTACCCTTTATAACCTCATCCGCAAGGAAACTTATAGACCTTTTTAGTTGTACCACAATACCAGTCACCAAAATCCAAGGCTTTAACCCACTTTACTTGTGTTGACGCCTTGCATGCAACGTATGTGTGATTTTTCCCTCTTTTTTCCTGCTTTATAATAAAATCCCTTTATTGGGCTCCTGTGCCTTTTCCTCTACTACCATCATAACTTTTTGTTCCCTTCTCTACATCCAACAGCATCAAGTAAACCACTTTGTAATCCATCAAGTAATTGGCACCAACCTCAGGTAGCTTAACTAATTTTAGGTTTATATAATTTAAAGACTAAGTTTCAGAATTAGTTGTAGGTTAGGGTTTTTTGGGTTTTCAATGTTTCTTTCTTGTAAAATGCTCAAATTAAACCCCTAAACATCTGCGCCTTCTTGTGGGCTATTCAACAGATGAATCTTCTATGCCATCCAGTTCCTCAAAAAAGAGTCAAAACAATTTTTTTAAGAATCTAATACTTGAACTTGAGAGAGCTCGAGCGTAAAATTTGTTGCACTTGGATAAAAACAAGAAAGTAGTAATGACCACGCAAGAATCGTACACGTAAGAGGTGGATTGGTTTCTAGAGATGAAAAGGGAAAGCCAAGGAGGTCCTTGAAGTAGTTAAAATGAAAAGACTAGAGAGAAAGGAAGGTGGCAAAAAGAAACTGGAAACATGGCACTGTAATGAAGGTGAGCATTGTGTTGCAAAACCCGAGCAAAAAGGAGGAAAACAATATGTACTGTGTGCGTGATGCGCGAGAAAATAGAATCAAACCATCGTATTCTGGCGAGTGGCATTGTGGTGCAACCAAAAAAGTCTCGTAGGTTTTCCCCAGAAAAGAAGAATAAAAAGGTTCAAAGTATCTTCTGGAGATAAATCATTTTTTTTTAATTATTACACCTACTGTCTGCGCATTTCACGAGGACAAGTAACCCCTTTTCTTTCACTCAATATCTGCAGCAAAAAGCTCCACATTTTAGGCAACATCAATTACAAGTCTTGATATAATCTCATCAGATTAGATATAGTGAAGAGAAGAGAAGAGAAGAATAGAAAAAAGATAAACCAAACACTAAAGGAATCATGGTCCTTGATTCCAGGAACCATACACCACCCCCCACCCCCCACCCCCAAGGAAAAAAAAAAAGCAAAACAAAAAACAAATTGATATTCCTTCCATCTGGAAAAGATTGCTATTTCCTAACTTTCTGTGTCTTGGTGAGTTGGGTTTCTATATGACCAATGAGGCGCAACTTAATGCAAGTGAAACACTACTAGGTGCAGAATCATTTCCAAAAGGAAACATGAAACAGCTTGTTCCAAAAACTTTCAACATATCCTAGAGTTAAGTTGATCATACCGCTTATCAACATGATGATCTTTGACTCAGAGCCCAAGACTATGAAGTTACTTCCTGTAGGTGGGGATGTAACTATTTACTATCTATCCTTCTTTTTCAAATAGGTAGTGTAATTTTTTAGTTTGTGAGATCAGATATTCACAATCTTTATTGATCCTACCATCACATATCTCAGCTGCAAACTGCTCAAAGCAGAGACTAACCTCAGGAGATACTTTTCTCTGGTCTACATAGAAAAATGCTGCTGCTGATGTTACTACAGCAAAAGCATGAACAACTGGACAATATGAAACATCATTGCCACGAACATTGTATAACCAAGCAACCTGCATGCAAGTTCACCAGAAACATCAGAAACCTGACAGATTTTTAATAACAATCTAATGATAATTGAAGTCCCTTCTTTGATTGTGGAACTTTGTCAGAGATGCTGTGTCTGATAGGACTGAACAACTAAACGCACAGCACCAGGGACAAGTAATAATGCATATATGAACAAGGAAAACAAGGGAAAATAAACAAATAATCCTGCGCAAGTTAGTTAGGGAGTATCCTAGTAAACATATATAAATAAGTTAAGCTTATTTCAGAATAAACAAAGGGGAATCCACATATATAACACAAAACAGTAAGTTAATTACCTCATCAAGCGCAGTGATAACAATACTATGTGCTTTCTCCTGAGTAAGTTTTCCCCTTACATCTTGTAACTTCTCAGCAACTGTGCGTCCAGCAAACTCCAGTGGTTGCACCTTGACGGGTTTTACCTCAGTTTCTGGCCTATCTTTCCATATTTGGTCGACAAGATTGTTCGAGGTTGAAAACAACTTTTGTCGCTTCTTCTCAAGTGCACGCTCCCATCTTTGTGCAGTGTCTATTGATACACACCAGGGGTCAATGCCAATAGCAGCTTCTTCTGGAAGATTCTGTAGACAATAGATATTAATTAATAAAGGCAAATTCACTTCAGCATTTGCAGCCTACTGTCTGAGATAAATCAGTCCATACAGCATTATATATAATCAATAAAGCTTCCTATGTAACTCTTAATCCTAACAGCAAGCAAGAAGGTTCATCGCATAGGGAAAGGAGGAGAAATCAAAACCTGAGTAAATTAGAATGAAGAGAGGCAAATAAAAACAATTCCCAGTCTTCTCCTATCATTTTTTACTATTTAAAATGATACAATGAAATAATACACTCACATCTGCCATCCAGATTTCTACTGCAGGATCTTCTCCCATACGCATAAGCCTCCACTGAGTACTCAGCTGTTTCTCTGCCTGCAAGAAATACCTCCCGTCGGTCCAAAGCCGTGCATCGTTCGTTGTTATAAGGGCCAAACCTGGAAAGAACGAGAACTACTGAGAAATCTAGAAAAATCCAATCCAATTCAATTGAAAGAATAAGCCCATGCAAGCATTAACATAACTATAAGAGAAGATGTTCATGAAGTCACAGGTCAAACTAGTTTCATTATGTATACACTGTTTTGAAAAGTTCAACAAATATAAAAGTAGCACGGATGAGTTCCCCTCCCTAAGAAGTCATATAAAATAGAACAACTTAACTGAGAGTCTGAGACAGAACAGAACCAACTCTTTCATCAAGACATAGAAGAAATCACAACAATTAGAAGCTTGGAGAATCTCCATGGCTCATCCAACCCAGACCCACTACCTAATATTTCTGTTGAACAGGGAAAAACAACAGAAGCTCAGAACAAGAGCAACTACGCCTCCACAATGACAGAACTACTTGTAATACCTATATCAATCTTGATAAAGAGTGAGAAACAAAGTGCTATGTGAAAAGAGCTCTCAAAGGTACAAGGCACCTACAATTAGGGCTCGTTTCGAATTTTAAATCATCATAAACCATGATCAGCCTAAATCCTTTGTCTCCTCCACAATGACAGAACTACTTGTAATACCTATATCAATCTTGATAAAGAGTGAGAAAGAAAGTGCTATGTGAAAAGAGCTCTCAAAGGTATAAGGCACCTAAAATTAGGGCTCGTTTCGAATTTTATATCATCATGAACCATGATCAGCCTAAATCCTTGCCGTGTGACAATAAAAATGAAATATATTGCTCCAGCAACTTATTTTGTTACTTCCGAGATTCAACCTAGGGAATCGAAAACGGCAATACCACCAATAATTACACAATGACAACAGGAAACTTGTGTGAGAAATTGATGATGAATCAAAAACCACATGTTCATGCTAATGGATAAAACAGCAAGTAGAAATTCACCAATCAAGACGAACACTTTTTTTTCCTATTAATTAATGTCATGACCTACTACTAATCATCATCATCAGTCAATAAATCACTATTAAACAATGACAAAACAATTGAACTCCAAAGAAACCTCAATTGAATTGCTCAATCAATTATCAATCACAAAAACAAAAACATTTTTACCAATCCAACATGTCACGCTAAATTCAATGATTGAAGAAATAGAGAATTTGACTTTGAGATGCAATTATACTAACCAGCACTTCCGGAAAATCCAGAAATAAATTGCCGCCTTTTATCACGATTAGAAACATACTCGCTCTGCAATTCGATTTCGATCAGTATTTTATACTAACAACTAAAATTGTAAAGTCAACATCAAATAAAAATCGGAAAAAAACAGGAATTCAATGGCGAAAAAAGCTAATGAATTATAACTAGTGTGAAGTAGAGAGAGAAAGAAACCTGATGATAATCTTCAGAAGGAACGATTAAAGCATGAAGTGGAGGAGAGTGAGAAGCCATTAAAGATCTCAAAGCTGAGAGTTTGTCCGCCATTTTTTTGATATTGGTACAAACTGTGAATGAACACAGTGTGACGGAAGTATCAACTTTAAAGGGTACGGTATCCTGGAACTGTGAGACTCTTTAATTTGTTTAGTCGTATGATTGAAGCTCTATTATATAGTACTATATTGTTTTATATTTATAGTATATGATTATTATCTGATTAAGAGGATCGGAAAAAGCTCTTTTGATGTAAGCAGGAGTCTGAGCTAGCAAGTCTTTGATGCAGCTTTTGGAGTGTCTATCTGGGTCTCTTGGATGGATAAACATAAGGGATCAAGGTCTAACAAGATATAGTTTTTTAAAAGTTTTTTTCTTTTTCCTTTAGGTTTTTTTTCTTTTTTTAGAATTTTGTTGAACAGAAATGGCCGAAACTTTTTAAATTTATACTCCCTCCGTCCCAGAAAGATCTGAATACTTGTTGTGACACGTAGTTTAAGGTGATAAGTTGTGGTGTAGTTATCAAATGTTATTTTATTTAAAAAGTAGATGTGATAGGAGTTTGTGGGGTATTTTTTATTAGAGGAGATAGAAAGTTGGGTAACTTTTTATTGATAAAAGGTAGAGTGTGTGCCAAAGATGTGTAAAAGAAATAATATATTAATGGTGGGACCATGCCAATAATGGAAGTGTTCAAACAAATTTAGGACAAACATAAAAGGAAAGTGTTCAGACTATTCTGGAACGGAGGTAGTATTAACTTATTGCAAATAATCATAACTAAGTATAAAAGTTGATGAGGACGCACCCTTGTAAATATAGAAAATTTGACTTATAATCATTAGATCTGAATTTTATGATCCACACCTATAAATTTATAATTGTAGCAAAGATACATGATCCTATCTCAGTCCGAATAAGATTAACTAATATGATACGAGAATCATATAAATAAAAAAATTATTAATCTATCATAATAAATTATATGAAATAAAACTCAATTATGACTGAACCTATAATTGAATTTGAACTTTCATGATGCAAAGACAAACGGGATTAAATCAAATAACATGTGATTTTAGTTCAAGAATCCCCCCACTCCATTGTCAGGAACCTCCTCAAGGAGGGAGCCCAAACTGAGTGACTCAATATATAACTAATAAAAATATGAAATGCTATGTGTTAGTTGGGCTTCAATTGCATAATGAATGTGAATTTTGTTTGCTTAAAATAAATAATTTTCTAATCATATTTGTGTTATAAATCTAAAATCATTTCAGTGGTTGCATATTAGAATCCAAAAGTTATATATATATATATATATATATATATATATATATATATATATATATATATATATATTCTCAATATTTTCAACGAATATTGTTTCTCTAATAAGGGGGCCTTTTTTCTGCACTGGACCTCTAAACCAGTAAACAGTTGTGCTCTTAGTTTCCTCAAAATTAATGACTTACTATAAAATCAATTTTGTTTTCCTTCACAAAAAGCAGTGTAGGCCTTTAGGAAAGTAAAAGGAGTCTGTCTAGTCATCTGAACTATGGACAAGTACAAGAATAAGGCTTTATACCCCTGTTCACCTAATAATGTTTCTGCAGTTTGAGTCCGAATGTCTTTCCTTTGATAAAGCATGCTTGGTTGAAAAGCATGCTTTAACTCGTTGCTTTCCTAATATTAAGGATGGAGGGTGATTACTGATTATATTTAGAAGAAGGCATTGCTGTAAGCCTGTACTTGAACATCACCAAACCTATAGAAAAAAGATAAGCAGTGTCCAAGATTGAGAGTAAAATCCTTGTACAAAGCAAGACAGACCATATGATTACATCGATAGGTGAGCCATGAACAAGCAAAAGAATCCTGCTCCA
The DNA here is from genome assembly GCA_947646795.1 of Beta lomatogona. Lineage (NCBI taxonomy): Eukaryota > Viridiplantae > Streptophyta > Magnoliopsida > Caryophyllales > Amaranthaceae > Beta > Beta lomatogona. Next base: position 11,651,171 of record CANSNZ010000063.1, on the reverse strand, counting down.
AGACCAACTAGCATATGGACGAAGACGTATTGCCAGCTTGAGATGTTAAATTATAGCTTTCGACGGTCCGTTTGGTTAGTGGTCATAAATAGTGGTAATGGTAATGAAATCTAGTGTAAATTTGTAAAGAAGTTCTCATATCAATGATTATGGGAATGAAACTTTATCACAAAACATGGGTTTCCCTTTATAAATTTTCATTACCACCCAATACCACATTTCCAAGTAGTAATGGATAGTAATGAGATTTTAGGAAGAAAATAGATATCTTGGGGTGGAGTAGCATACTAGCATTACCATAGGTAATGTCATTGGATTTCTAAAAGAAATTTATACTACAATGCATTACCATTCCCACCATTTATAACCTCTTACCAAACGGGCCGTCAGTGCTACAGCAAGGTCAGTCCATATGGATGTAAGTCTTTCTTGCTTGACCATACTAAAGTTGTTATTTGATGCTTCAGAATGACACCGATTACAGTTCAGAAAGAAGAGCAACCTACTGATAAGAGCTCAAAAAAAAGAGCGAACTGAAATCAAAGACAGGTACGCCTTGCCAAGGAGACATCTTTTTACAGACTCTTTAAGACATTATTTATTATGGGATCGTTAAAACAAAATAATCAAGCACTGAGTTCAAAACATGTACACCAATTAACTCCATCAATACAGCGAAACACCAGGTAAATAACGCATAAGCAAGAAATAAGAAAACAAAAAGAAGAAAAAGCCCTATATCTTTGCAGTGTTGAAAAATGAAAGGCTGTATCTGGACATGAAAATATCAAATAATAGCGGGACATATACACTTTTACTCCCAAAGGGGATCATTCATCATTTGGATCTATCAGACAGTGAAAACCTGAATGATGAATGAAGTTCAAGGCTGGGCGAGCCTCTTCACAACTGCAGCCATATACTTGCCCTGGTGCTCTGCGAGAGCTAGCTCAGTGTCACTAGCTTCTCGAGTGCCATCCCCTGCAAAAACTCCAGCGCCATAAGGAGACCCTCCTCGGATGGTGTCCATCTTGAACATTCCAGCACCAAAGGTGTATCCAACAGGAACAAAGAGCATCCCATGGTGAGCTAATTGAGTGATTGCAGACCAACTGCAAAAGTAAATGACAGAAAGAGGATAAGAAACACTGAAATACGAGTATCTAATATCAGCAAGTCCCAAAAAGGTCAGTCAACATAATGCAACATGCATTTTGTTTTCTGACAGGAACCATTCAGATCTTTTGAATGAAAAAAGGAACATAAAACTAGGGACACACTGTACCAAACATCAAATCTTGGTAATAGCTAAGTTGAGAAGGCAAGAAGAAAATAGAGGTCCACGTCAAACAAACTATTAGGATAGTTCTATGCGGTACCTTAGCGTTTTAGATTCTCCTATTAGATGGACACTCTTTTTTCCAAAATTCCCATGGTGCCCTTATACAGTCTCAACATCAACCTAACCTATAACCTCCCATTACTTTAACTTCTGATCTTCTTGTGCTCCAATTTCTCTCTTCATTTTACCACTCATCAGTAATCACTACCATTGTGAGACCTCAAAAACGTTCACTAATAGCTTCCCCACGTTCCCTTGCCTTAGTCCCAACAAGGGATTCATCAGCATGGTGGGTGAACTATCCAATTTTGCTTTAGTACTGGCAAATTAGACAGCACAAGCAACTTCTAATTTACTCATCAAGACAGAACAAAAATGCATATTTCTCAAACTTCTATCAGTATCTTAGTTCCCCCTCGAGTAGCAGACCGAAATATGCTAATCTATTCATCTCATGGATTCTCAGAAAAGACAAATAAAGGAAGTTGTCAGGTGAAACATTTTCGAACTCCTGGTAAACAGCGTAATTCTAATTCAGCCTAAATAAGACAGACTCGGCACAGATGCGCAATTTTTTTATAAAAATCATTCACATAGCCATGGGACAGGAGAAGTTCATAGGATTAAGGGACCCAACTGCCAAGTTTGGTGGTTCAAGTCAACCTCTAGCTTAACTATCCTTGTCCTCCATCACTTGTAGCTATATGCTGCATGTAAAATCAGACTAAATTCACAAGCTATAGAAAAAGCTGCAGCTTATGGACATAGGTTGGGTGGAAGTGTAAAGTTGATGGCTCTTCCCTGGTAATTCAGGTCCAGCCAGCTCTGATGACATCTTTGAATGCTCAAGTAATGAATGTTGAAGTAATGTTCTCTATTAATCAAGGTTCTCTAGTAAAATGGAAGATAAACTCTTTGGTAGCCATGTGATGCTCATGCTGTGAACTGGATGTAAGATTCAGATATCATCCTTGGTGGTTCTGGTCTATTAGCCAGATAAATGAGTTGTTAAGTCAAAAAATAATTGCATGTTCAACATTAGCTCAAACGGGGTTTGCAAGGGGTTATAACCTCAATCCCTCGTTTTATGCTTGTAATTTGCTGTGGAAGGCTATTGGTGATGCTGGAACTTAGTCCCGCAATTTGGTGATAAATTGTCACTCCTATAACATTTTCTCGTTTTGCTCTACAAAATTAATCTGTTATCTGAAGGATTATCATTAACATTTCTAGCATAGTTGCACTTGTTTACTTCAGATATTAACATAGTAAATGGCGACTGAGGAAAGCTGCAAGAAAAAAGGGTACCGACACTTCATGTTCCATCTGAAAGTTAAATACAGTGACCACAAAGACAGCTCCCCTAAAGCATACTCTAAAAAGAAAACAAGAAAAATTAATGCCCTAAAGCATACTCTGTCAAGAAAAAAAATTGATGCCCCACCCTCCAGCTAGAAATAGATACTACAGGAGCTAGGGCACTACTTCCACGATTACACCAGCCAACTTCCAAGTCTCGAATAAAGTCCCCAACATAAAATTTCCACGCAGTGAACAACTTAACATAATAGGAAAAGGCATGGCTTCAAATGCTTCCTTCAAATTGAGACAGATATAAATACGTGTAATAAGCCACTCCATTCACTCTCTCATGGAGTAACCTCTGAGTCAACACAGGGCATAAAAAATTTCATAACATAACTGTTTATCTAGCAATTTAGATTCCAAAGTGTATGAGCTATGTTTTTTTACATCAACCTCAAAGCGAGTTCAAGTAAAAACATAAACACGCAGCACAATTCCTATCTAAGGCAACCAACCTATGAGGCTTAAAATCACATACTATGATCATCCCTTTTGGCATCTCCTGTATCGCTCAAATAGAACAAAACACTTCTTGTAGCAAATATTTGTGGCATTTGCCTCCAATAAAATTCTAAGCTAAACCCACCTCTCTCGAATCACTCTCTAGCATCAAATCAACGGATTAGCTGGTTGATACTAGACAATGTACAATATTTCTCTCCCACCAACCCTTCCCACCCAAAAAAAAATTACAAAGGAAAAAAAAAATCAAAATCTATATCCAAACCCCAATCGATAGAGATGCAGCTAAGAGAAGTTTATTGTTCAAATCCTAACACAATGTCTACTGAAACACCCCGACAATCAAAAAGGAAAAAGGGAAATTCCACCGAAATTTGTTGACCAAGTACTTCTACATTCTAATCACAACATCTAAAAATGGAACCATATTTTCAATCACATCATAATCACCACATAAACCCAACCAAGTCAAACACTTGCAATGAGTAAGCCTATCACAATTCCACCACATAGCCTAAAAAGCCAACTCCCACCATCAAACCAACCAAACCAAGTCCATAAAACTCAAACACACTACTCATTACTCAAACTTGCAAAGTCCTATTCTCCATTGTCCAAACACTGACTCGATTCAGTGCACAATCCAAACACACAACCTATTAACCTAAACAAAACAAACTCCCATCACAAAACAGTCAAACCATGTCCACAAAACTCAACACATTACACACTACTCCTTAGTCAAAACAACAATAAACAATCAACACATTACACACTACTCATTACTCAAACTTGAAAAGTCCTATTCTCCATTGTACGAATACCGACTCGTTTCAGTGCACAATCCAATCACACCCTAAACAAACTTCCATCACAAAACAATCAAACCATGTCCACAAAACTCAAACACATTACACACTACTCCTTAGTCAAAACAACAATCAACACATTACACACTACTCAAGTACTCATTTCTCAAACTTGCAAAGTCCTATTCTCCATTGTCCGAATACCGACTCGTTTCAGTGCACAATCCAATCACACCCTAAACAAACTTCCATCACAAAACAGTCAAACCATGTCCACAAAACTCAACACATTACACACTACTCCTTAGTCAAAACAACAATCAACACATTACACACCACTCATTACTCAAACTTGCAAAGTCCTATTCTCCATTGCACTAATACCGACTTACTTAAGTGCACAATCCAATCACAATTCACACCCTAAACAACTTCCATCACAAAACAGTCAAACCATGTCCACAAAACTCAACACATTACACACTACTCCTCCTTAGTCATAACAACAATCAATAATCATCGAGTTCCGAAAACTTACGCAGTCGTCTCCTGCCCACCGCCTTGAGTACCGGTACTAACAAAAAACCCGGCAGGTTTTCCGGCAAGACTCTGCTCCTTCCACAGCTGCCCAGTGGAATCAAAAAACGCCTTCATCTGAGCCGCCATACACCCATACCTCGTCGGAAACCCAAACAAAAACCCATCAGCGCCGGAAAGTTCTTCCGCCGCCGTAATCTCAGGGATAGAATCGTCCTTCGGCGGCGCCTTCATATGATCCAAAACCTCCGGCGACAAAGTCTCCGGTACTCTATACAAAATCCCCTCAATTCCGTCAACAGCGTCCACCCCATTCTTCATCCTCTTCGCTAAACACTCCACGTGTCCGTACATCGAGTAAAACACTATGTAAACCTTCAATTTTCTGGTGGGTGTGGGGTCAGCAACGGCGTCGTTTTGGGATGTGGGGATTGGTTCTGAAGAGGAGGAAGCGACGGGAGATTTATTGCCGTCGATTGGTGCCGGAATTTGACGGTTTCCGGCGGTGGAAGCGACGGCGGCGGCGGGGTGTTTTTTCTTGCTGGGTACGCAACCGCCGCCTTTTCCCATTTGGAGTAAAAGACGGGAGATTTGTTGGAAATGTTGGGTGCGTTTTTTTTTTTTTTGTTTGGAAGAGTGAAGAGAAAGTGTGATGAATGATGTGATTGAAGAAGGGAAGTTTTGATTTTTGAAAAGATTTAAGTGGAGTGGTTTGACTTTGATGGAATTTGGAGAAAATTACGCGTCTAAATTGATGATCATGGATGAAGAATATATGATGGGTAGGCTGATGACAGATTGACAGATAGACGAGATATGATGAACAGCTTTCCGCTTTTATAATGAATTTCGGATCCAAACTTTTCGGCTCCGTTTAGTTGGGCGTAAAACATTTTCAGTGTAAAATGATTTTTAAGGAAAATAATTTACAATGAAAAACATAATTCCAAAATTAGTTTTCATTTGTTTAGTTTCAGGTAAGAATAATGATAAAATGAGAGGAAAATGAAAGGAAAAGTAAGGAGATAGTGAGAGGAGTATACAAGAGAATGAGAGATAGGATGAAAACAGTTTTCCCTTCATTTTAAAAGAAAAATGGTTTTCCATCATTGAGAGAACAATTTTGGAAAATGATTTTATACTCCTTTGCAAACAAACAATGTAAAATTGAAAATAGAGGAAAGCAGTTTTCCATGAAAATGTTTTACGCTCTACCAAACCGAGCCTTCGTCTCTCTCATTCCGTTGAAATTGAATTTCTGAACTTGGATATTCAGTGGCTGACGTCGTTGTTCACAGATCCACTTTGGGGATTTTGAATTGAGAATTACGTCCTTTTTTAAAAACTTAATTTTAATTTAGTTCAATTCACTTCAATATTATTGTTATTATTATTACTAGTCTTATATATGTATGTGATGCATGCGAAACAGCGAAAGCAAATAGATAGCTCAAATGTGTAATAACATATATGAAAAATTGTATTTATTTATGTGCAAAAAAATCATAAACATGGTTATTTGACGATTAAAAAAAGTCATGAATAATGAAGAACAATAGGTTCATGGAAAGTGTCAAATAGATTAAAAAAAAACATCCATCATAATATATGAAGCCAAACAAAGTATAAATGACAATGACATTAAGGGTCCGTTCTATTCAACTTATTTTAAGTTATATGAGATCTTATAAGATAAGATCATATCAGATCTAATAAGGTAAGATAAGATAAGATAAGATAAGATCAGATAAAATAAGATAAGATAATATAAGATAGGATCAGATAAAATAAGATGTTAGACACACACAATAAACTATCTTATAAGATAAGATAAGATAAAGTAAGATAAGATAAGATAAGAAAAGATAAGACAAAGTAAATTGAATCAAACGGCCCCTAAGTTGGAGATTAGATTGACAAATAGTCTGCTTTTCTCACTTTGAGGGATGAAACTCAAAGTCATCCTACTAAAACTTTGGCTAGTGTTCTTAACTCGACAAAAAGAATTGAAGGATCAATGTGAATATTTGAAAATTTTGGTTAGTGTTCTTTCGCACGCATCCTACAAACATTTTGGGTTTCATCAGTATAATTAACTGTAAAGTACTATTTTTGTATTTTTTTTTAGTTGCACCATTTGCCTTTTTTGCATTATTCATCAACTAACTTTGTTAAGTTATCTCGCACCATTATATAAGAAAAAACATAGTCAATTAGGGTCTTGTTAGATTCGTCTCAATGCAATGATTCCAAATATCAAATTTATATAATTTTTACTTACACCCAATATGAGATATTAACGTTCAAATAAGCGTCTTGGCAAATGTGAAAAAGCAAATGGTGCAACTAAAAAATACAGAGGTAGTATATGTCTACAAAAAAAAATCCTTAATTATAAGTTCATATTCACCGAGATTATAAGAATATTATTATATTTCTTGTTTGTTTCCTAATTTCTTAAACAAACTTTTGCAGTTTTATATCATTAACAAATATCAGATGACTCTTCTTTTTGTTGCTGACTTGTTGTTGATTATAGTCCCTTAAAGTCATTAACTTTTTCTTGTTTGTTCTTAATGTTTGTCAATGATACCTTCTTTCACCAATTCCTAAATAAAGTCATACAAAAAAAAAATTAATGTCAAGGCATATGATCAGCGGTTGTTTCCTATAGTAAAAAATATAATTAATGGAGTTCCTGATTATGTTTTAAAGAGTTTCAAAATCAATGTTTCAGAATCTTTATATGCATACTGGCTTGTTACAATGGAGGAGATTGAAGATAATAGGTGTGGATTTTTCAATTCCTTTAATGCCTACACGCGGTGTGAGCGCGTTTATTTGACTACCCCATTGTTAAGGTTTTATTAAAAATATGTTTTTAAGTCGCCAACAATTCTTTAAAGGAAGAATCATAAACCTAATTGGATTGAAACGGAAGGGACATCTTAGGGACTTATCCAATGTAGATTTCCCCATTATGACTCCATAGATGGTCAGGAACCAAAAAGTGAGTTCGGGGTGAGGGTACAATATAGTCAGGAACTATATTGCCCATTGCTGGCCTCCACTAAATATCGATTAACAACAAATTTTATGCCAAAGAATAATCAAATAATATTTTAACCACCCTAAAAATATTTAGTCTAAGTTGGTTCAGGAAACACATAAAAAGGCTATATTTTTATTGTCAAGTTATTATGCAATCAAATTACAAGGCTCCTACAAATAACTAGAAACCCTATCCTCTCTCTCAAAAAACCTAAAAAAACCCTAATTCCTTTTCCAACCGCAAGGGGCTACCATCATCATCTCTCTGATGATGGTAAGCCCCAATTCCTTCTTTAATTCCTTAGTTTTCAATTGTTTAGTTTTTAATAATCCTCCTTCTTCTCTCTTTATGAGAGTTTTCTTCCCAATTTTTGGGTTTGTTCTCTCCTTTAGTGAGAGTTTGGAGTATGACTTTCTTCTCTTCCCTTATGGAAGATTAGAATTTGGTAATTGCAGTTCGCGTAGAAGATTAATTTCTTTGATTGTCCGTCTGGCGAGGAATGAAGATCTAGGGTTTCATAATCACTGGTTTCATGATTTTTGCCAGAGTTGCGAAGACTGCGGGTGTATGTTCACCAGATTAATTATGCATCAACAGATAGAATGCCGAAACAGAGCGAACTCACAGAATCGTATTGCTTCAGATGAAGGGAAATTTTTTAAGGCTAAATTTTATCAAACCTGTGATGTAGTCAATTATGAAGGTTCATGTATGTCTGTTAGTTTTTTAAATTTGTCAGAAATTTTTGTAAGTGTCGTTTGGCCTTATGATTAATGAAATCTTTTTTCTTCCCGTCAAAAAAAAAAAATTTACAAGGTTCCTAGCAGGTTGTCCAAATTATCTGAATTAATTAGAACAATTCTTTAGGTCTTGTTTAACAATAATAACATGTGGGTGATAAAAATCATGCAGGACAATCATATAATATGAATAATAAATAGAAAATAAGAAAAGAAAATAATGCAGGGAGTTAGTATAATATATAGGATAAATTTCATGGAACTATCTTTAATAACAAAAAAAATTCAAAAAACTACCTTATAATTTTTTTTCTTCAAAAAACTACCTTATAAAACAAAACCCATTTCAAACGACCACCAACTGACAACAACCGTTAACCGCTCCTTTGACCATCACATGTTGGTCACGTGAGTTCGTTAAAACTCACGTGAGTCATGATCTTAGATTTGTATTGGATTATTTTAGGGTTGCAATTGAGTTTTTGTTAGTTTTAATGAACTCAAGTGACCATCATGGGATCGTCAAAGGAGGGGTTAACGGTCAAAATTAACATATGCTGTCAATTGGTGGTCGTTTGAAATGGGTTTTGTTTTATAAGGTAGTTTTTTGAAGAAAAAAAAAATTATAAGGTAGTTTTTTGAAATTTTTTTGTTATAAAAGGTAGTTCCATGAAATTTATCCTAATATATACAATACTTACAATCACTGGAATATATTAATAACCTACATCATGAATAAAATGTTAGTAACTTCAAGAAAATAATAAAAATACATAAAGAAAGCAAATAAAATTAGTTAATTTAGTTGACTCTTAGAAATTATACTACCGTCCGGAGTCGTTGATTTGTACAGATCTTGGATCGAAAGTTGTACGAGTCTTTAAAAATAGTTTTGTAGAGTTGAAAATATACGTGTGATGTGATTTTTGGTATCAACGTAGTATGGAATAGGTATGGGTGTCGGAATTTGTTGCATGGTGCGCGAATATTAGTGAGTCGTGGATGAGTTGATGATGATGAATAGCGTGAGTATTTAGTAAGAGTTTAGTTTTAGGATGATAGGAAATTAGGAGGTGCAATATTAGTGTTGTAGAATAGTCAGAGGCAAGATGCGCAGATGATGGTGATGAATTAGATGTTAGGTGGGACGATGTGTTGCAAGGTTAAGGGGATTAAAGTAGGTGTAGGTGATGTAGGATGATGATTATTCAGTGAATCAGGTGGGGCTCCTTTCTTGATTTTTGATGAATTAGGAAAATAAGTATTGTTAGGCGTGTGAGATTTGTCGAGGGATTGGTGTGGAGTAATTTGTGAGTTGTGCGATGAATAGCCGTGGGGATTAGGATTTTTTCGTGCGTGCCTCATGAGAGGAGGGAGTGAGAATCATATATAAATTTATGTACTTGGGATGCAATAGGTTTCTAAAAGTTAATAGGTCTCTAAAAGATTTTTATTAGAAAAAGATTTTAAAAAAGAGTTAGTAAGAGATATTTAAAAACACTTTGGTAAAGATTATTTTTATTAAAAAAATTATTAGATATTTAAAAACACTTTGGGAAAAGATTATTTTTATAAAAGATATTTTTATTAATAAAATTAATTAATTCTATTAACTAAATTGGGTTTAAAAAGGTGTTTTATAGATTGGGCTTTCATAAAACTATTTTTAAAAGGTTTTCAAATATGGGCCTTAAAAAGTTAATTTAAAACGTTCTAGGAAGTAGGCTTAGTAAAACTAGTTATAAAAAAGGTTTTCGGAAATGGGTTAATAAAAATAGTTAGGAAATGGTTTTGGGCTTAAAACATTTTATTTTAGACTCGTTCTTTATTCTTTCTTCGATCCGGACAAATTGGAGCGGGGTATTGGTCATCATATGGTACTAAATGGGGAGACACGATTATGTGTCTACATTGATGTTCGTTCTTGTTTGAATAATACTTCCTCCTTTAAAAAGAGGATCGTTTCTCCCTTGAATAAAGGGTATATTCTCTTCTCCTTGGGAGAGACTTTATTTAACTCCTTTGTTTCTAGATGAATTATCTTAATTTTGGATCATTGATGAAGAATTATGTGGTGTCAAAGCTGATTTCAGATCTACCATTAATTCAGATTTAACTCTATTTCAAAACTACAACATATCAGAAGACCCCTTCATTGAAGGCTGTAACAAACAGCGATGTGGATGAGGGTATGCAAAATTGTTAGATCTACTGCACAACGATCGTGGTATTGCAAATTCTGAATTTTATTTGTTCAAAACTGTTATGTATTTGTTATTCCTGATTTCTAGTGTAGATGTCGTATGACTCCTTTATTAATGAATTAATTTTACGTTAAAAAAAAAGTAGATATTTTCACCTTTTTTTATTTTTATTGTTTTTAGTAAGGGTAAAATAAGGGTTTTTATATTTTAGTGTCCCCCCTAGTTGCCTTATGGAATAGAGATTATTGTTGTTGTTGTTGTTGTTGTTGTTGTTGTTGTTGTTGTTGTTGTTGTTGTTGTTATTATTATTATTATTATTATTATTATTATTATTATTAATATCATTATTATTATTAATTATATAATTATTACTATTAAATTATTAATTATAATAATTATTATTATTAATATTATTATTCATATTATATTATTAATTATAATAATAATTATTATTATACTAATTGTTATGATTACTACTTCATTAATTATTATTATCATTTTTAATTATTATTATTATACTATTAATTATTATTATTATAAATTATTATTATTATTATTATTGATACTAATATTAATATTAATTAATTATTATATTATTATTATTTTATTATTATTCCAGTTCAGTTCATATTCTTTCAGTCCAAAGGAATGGGGCCTTACTCTATGAGGGACATATTGGTACGGATAACTCAGAAGTCACAACTCTATTTGGCAAAACAAACTCAACTTAATTGCCACGACACGAATGAGAGTAGTGGTGAAATGATGATGGGTTGGTGTGTGGAGCCAACTTTAGAGAAAAAGATTGTCCCAAAAGATATATACTACATGTGTTTCTCCATAAGTGCAACAGTTTCCTTATTTAGAATACTCATAATAAGTGCGACCAAACTCAAAATGGTAAAAAAAGTTTAATTTTATTACAAATATACACTAGTAGAATAATTGCTTATTGCTGCGATGATATTGCTGCGTTTTTACCCATACGCAGCAATATATCACGTAAAAAGAGAAGGTAAAATATAAAATAAAGATATTGCTGCGGTTTCCTCCAAAAACCGCAGCAATATGGTATCAACAAGAAATTTTTTGAAAAAAGTTGACTTTTTGACCAAACCTATTGCTCAAAAACCGCAGCAATATATTAAAATATTATTTTTTAATATTTTAATATATTGCTGCGGTTCTTGATAAAAACCGCAGCAATATCATTAATAAATATTTTTAAAAAGTATAAAACGCGTGCTATCATGAGTTAGGGTTTGCTTTTTTCCTCACTGTTCTCTCATTTCTCATACGCCGTTCACCCTCACTCCTCTCTCCCTCACCTTCACAAAACCCACTGATTCTCTCTCTCACTCACGAGTCACGCCTCCTCTCTCTCTCTCTCACTCACGCCTCCCTCTCACTCACGTCGGTCCTCGCTCGTCGCCGGTCCTCACTCACGCCTCTTCTCTCACTCACTCGTCGGCCGATTCTCAAGTTCGAAGGTTCGATTGTTCGTCGAAGGTTCGCCACCGGTAAGTTTCAGTTCTTCGAAGGTTCAAAGGTTGAAAACAAGTTCAAGTTTGAAGTCAAGCAACGATTTTGATGTTTTTTTTGGTTTCTTCGTCGGCCGTTCACCGGTGAGTTTCCGTTCTTTGTAAGTTCTTTTCGTTTTTTTTTTTGTTTTTTTTAGATCTGAAATTACTTGATGGATTTTTTACATTTTATTTTCATTTTTGTTGTTTTTTTCAGATCTGAAATTACTTGAAATCCTCAACAATCTCACCTCTAACATCCGACTACTCTCGGCGATCTCTGCTCGCCGTCGTCGTTGCTCGCCGTCGTTCGACCACGCAAGCCCAGCCTCGCTTGCCGCTCTCGTGGCTTTAGTCTCCATTGATCTGCTTTGGTTTTCAATTTTTTTTTTTTCATTTTCGTTTTTTTGTATGTAATTATGTTAAATTAGTTCTAGTTTGATTTGCTCATTAGAATATCTGATTTTTTTATTTTATCTGTTAGATATTGTAATTCTTAATTTTCATAATTTTTTATTTTTCAAGTCATTGCATGAACTTAATATGTTGTACTAGTTCGTCTTATTTACTTTTGTTTTAATTGCATTTTAAGGTCGAAAATTATATGGATACTTAAATTTTAAAAAAAATTTTTTTTTTTTAAAACGTGCACCTATTGCTGCGGTTTCTATCCAAAACCGCAGCAATAGACCTAATTTTTAATATAAAAAAATACGCATATTGCTGTGGTTTCTGACACAAACAGCAGCAATATCTTGGCATATTGCTGCGGTTTGTGTCAGAAACCGCAGCAATATCTTGGCATATTGCTGCGGTTTAAAACCGCAGCAATAGGTAATTTACCTATTGTTGCGCCCTGAATTGCTGCGCGGCCAAAACCGCAGCAATAGGCCACTTAATGACCGCAGCAATAAGCATTTATCCTACTAGTGATACCACTAAAAAGTAAGAGGTGACCACTACTTTTTTGTTTCACCGCTTAAATTCCTTACTTTATCGTGGTGCCAACTTTTTCTCTCTAGTGTTTACATTCCTTGGTCTTCCCCCACTTTCTATATGTTTCACTTATTGAGAAATAGAGGAAGTATGTGACAAATAACAATAGACAATTAAAAAAGATATTGTGGCAAATTGACTTGATTTAGAGATATAATTATGGAGGGCAATCCAATCCGAATTTGACTCATTCCGATTCGATCCGAAGGAAAATATCTAAGCCGGTTTCGACAAAAAATTAATCTGCATCCGACTCCGTTTAAAAAGTCCAACTCCGAGTCAGAGGAGGGTCGGAGCCGAATCCCATAAAAAATCCAACATCCGAATCCGACTCCGACTTTAAGGCAATTGATCCATTTCTTATTTATACTAGTTGTTGCATCGCGCGCCGCACCCCAAAATGGTGTATATGTGACATGTTGAATATGAAGCTATTGCTCTAAGATGTTTGATGCTTGCACTTGCAATTTTGGTTTTTATGTGGAAAAACAATCGATTAAGGTGTTCACACACATCTCTTAATTTGCCTAAAGTTGTAAACTAAAGAGTGTAAATTGCCACTAAAGAACTGCATCTCAATATTGATTTTATACAACGCTTGTTTTATTATGAGAAAAACATATTAAAGCATATACTCAAAAAAACGGGTTATAGTGCCGAGACGTGTGAAATACAATATAATTTAATGGTATAGTTGAATATATTTGTATATTTAGGATAGAGCAAATTCTTTACTGACATAATTGAAATAAAGATGTGGGTAATGGAATTATACAAATTACATCATGATCGGTCAATAATTTTTAGGTGGGTGTCATGCAAATCATTTAATCATAAATTAATATATTTATCAGTGAATTTTCATTTTTATAGAGCCAGCGATAGTATCTATAAATTGGTTGATGATCAACTTATATTTACGCATAGAACTGTAGACATAAGAATTTTCCTTTTCACTTGTATTTTTTTTTATCTTAGTTGGACCAATATGACAATAAAAGGGCAATTTCTTGAACTCTTAAAAGAACATCAAAGACTTATTATGACAAATACAATAATATAAGAATTAACTGTCTTATAACCAACTTAGCATTGACAGTGGTGCAATCAAAATTTGACATTTTCTCCTAAGATTATACACACTTTTATAATTATGAAAAGTGTAAGCACTTAAAATGACCTTTAGATTGCTCACACTATTAAACCTGGTTAGAAAACTTACTTGAAATGAACTTATGTTAGAACTCATATTTTATCCATGCATGCAAATGTCTCTTTAATTGCACTTCCTCACATTGGGCAAAGGAGCAAAATTCTCGTTCACTCCAACATTGATTATTATTGATCACAACACATATTTATTTCTATATTAGACTTTAAATGACACTTTTGATATTCAAAAAATTGGTGATAGTTCATTGTTGAAATCAACAAACTTTTATTAATCCTAAACATAAACCTATATGACCCTGCAACCGAATACAATGGTCGCTAAATATATACAACTCAAGTTTACTTACTTTAAGAAGTTATATAATCATGTCATACTTTTTCTCATCCATATCCACTCTAATATCATTGATCTCAATACCAGGAAGTTCCAATGTGACGAATAGCCAAAAAGAAAACTTATTCGTGGTCCAGATCGAAAATCGAAACTTCAAAAACTTGGACCAAACAACTGTTTTTTTTTTTTTTTTTGTCTAGACCGAAAAATGAAACATTCAAAAAACTTGGACTTAATTAGGACCCTAATATGTGGATTAGCCCTTAGGCCTCTAAAATCTCATAAACGCGGCTGGTATTCAGGCTATCCACGACCTGTAAATGTAATAAGAATAAATGGGCAATAGGTTGGAAATTCATGTTGTAGCAAAGTTGTCAGATTAGTCTGTTTTTCAATAATGAGGATGAAGCGAGAGTTTATATAATCCCCCACAATTTTATGAATTTTTAAATATATTTAAAGTATATTTATATATGTTTAGTATTTAAATAATTAATTACTTTAAGTGTTGACTATTCTTAAAGTCAAAGGATTTTTTTCTTTTAAATTATCAAATATTTTATTGAGTCATACCTTGAAAGTTATTCAATGATTTAATTAGTTTGAGTTGTAGTGTAAAAGATTTTAAAACATGGGTTGGAGGAGCCCAATTCAACCTAATCACCCAATCAACCAAATTTAAAAAGGTCCAAACACATTCATCTAAGCCCACAAGGGTTAGCTTTGCAAACCCATATAAACCCCATAAGAGCCCAAACCAACATAATGTGCAATCTGTCATTGATCTTGTTGGCAGACCATCTTCTTCTCAGGATCTTGTGACTTTGTTAGTCATTGATCCTGAACTAGGAGAAAATGTGTATAGGGATATCGAGAATATAATTAGGAAAAAAAGGGGTCGGTTCAAGATTGTCAATGAAAGGGAACCGAGTGCTTTGTACCAGAGAGTCGTGCGTTTCCACGTCTCCGGTGTGGAGGACATCGACTCTATCGTCTTTCGTCCTAGACAAGATGTCCTAGTGCACGTACTTGGTGATGGTCTGAGCGAGTAGGAGTTTGACAGGATTGTGTGACATGCATTGTTGAAGAATTTTATTGTCATTAACCGCTACTGTCCATTAGGGATTTTGAGCATGGTACTCGATCTTTTTGATATCATTATATAAGTTATTGTTTTTATTTGTTTGAAATATATCATGGTTTTCTAACATTAGTGTTTTGTTTGATCAATGTTGTTTGGTTAGGTGTTCGTTATCCATTGATTGCAATAACAATCAGTGTGCTCGTTCTGTTTTGGTACAACAAGGGTTGTCCACCACTGAGATTGGAGAAGTCCGGCAACCAACTAGCTAGACGTTGGTTCAACCGCAAATGAAAGAGGTATTTTATAGATTTTAAAATTTGAAGTACTATTTCAGTATTTCTTCACAAGATACTAGACATCTGATAAGCTAAGATTAATTATATATTGATTAGCAATGTGTCTTAATTCATGTTTGTGGATCATGCTTTGCATAGAATAGAAAGTCCTAAATAAGTTGTACATTTTGAGTAAGTGATTACATGTCTGTATCTACTTCAAAGTGATTGTTGCTTGTGTGTGTTTTTCTTAGGCTAATATGCATTTAGCTGGTAATAATGGTAATATATATATATATATATATATATATATATATATATATATATATATATATATATATATATATATATATATATATATATATATATATATATATATAGGACTCTCAGCTCATATAGTTAAATACTCATATATCGCGCACTTCAAGTTTATTTGTACGAAAATTGCTATGTTAGAGACTTTGAGTATATAATTAAGTCACGGTGTTGCATTCGTTGCTTTGAATGCAATACATTCACGTACAACTATAAGCAACGTCATTAGCAATAACCTATTCTAATATTTCCTCAATGCGATGATCAAAGCTTTAAATTTGAGATTCCTAATTTGGTTAAAACAAGTTCATTTTTTGTTGATATTGATGAATATAAGTTACTTTCTTCAATGCTTATATGTTTGATTGACTGGCAATGATGGGTCGAGCTTAAGAAAAATCGAAATGTGCCAGGTCGTGCAAATGGGTGGTTCTAGGACTAATTTGAAGACAAGATATGCTGTAAGAGATTTGTGGCCACTGTGGGCTGTAGCTAATTAACCCCTAATATCAGACTGATTTTAATGTTGCACTGGTTGTTAAAAACTCTTTATCATATAGACAGACTTGTTATCCTTTATCTTTAACTAATTAATTTGAACATTTCTATCACACTTGTTCTCCTTGTTTTTTTCATCTAATGAAGACAATAAACAGACTTTTATAATGGCTGTAGAAAAAAAAACAACTGACGACTTTTTTTAGGCAATCTAAAGATATCTAATATTTGTATTCTTATATTATTCTTTTTTTTCTATTGTGCTTAATATTGTCAAGAATCAAGATTAGTTGTTGACTAGGTACTAGTAGTAGTAGTATCATGCTAAAAGGCTGATTGTAATGGTGTGAGAATGTGAAATGGGTAGAGATACGAGAAAGTAAAAAAGTTGACAAGACTCAATCATACGTAAACTGCATACATATTGTTAAATATATACCACTACAGCTAGTCAGCTACACAGCTCTCAGGCCTCAACAACAGTAGCCTTAACCTAGACCCAGCTGTTTGGGTTCTCCTTTTCTGTTATAGTTAGTTGTAACTAACTGTATGCTGACTCAGCAAGACCTTTTTGTATAAATATTTGTTTGTTTCCCTTTAGCTATATTCACTCATTCAGTTTTAGTTTGTAATAAGAAATGGAGTTTTCTCCTCTCTACATTTTACTGAAATTCTCAATTCAATGAAAGCAAGTTCATAGTGATTGTGAGATGAAATTCCAGATTGTTTCATGGTATTAGAGCAGCGTTATCTTCCTGTGACCAAAACATTCATTCATTCCGCAAAATCTCAAGTTTAAAATAATCAGTTCAAATCAGTTTAATATGAAGTTCCAATCAGTTGAATCTGAAGTTTAAATCAGTTGATTCTGAATCAGTTGCAGAAATTATTTGATTCGTTAGGTAACTTGCAGCAATTCAGCTGTAAGTTCTTTCAATTTTAGATTCTTGAGCTAATTTCTCAATCGTTTGTTTCAATCATTACATCATTTGATTCAGTTGAATTTTTTGTCATAAATAAAACTTAGAGAATCTTAATCCTGATCATTCTCTTTCTAATCTTGTTGCTCTCAAATTCAAAATTCATGTTTTTCTTCATCTTCTTTTAAAAAATTCTGAGTTATAATATCTGAATTTCTCTTCTCAAAGTATTCCAAACTCTGAAAATTTTCTTTGATTGTTAATCACAATGCCTCAAGTCAATGAATCTAGTGAAAATACTCAAAATACAGTTAATATAGATCCTGCTCAAGATCCTTCATCACTTTATTACATACATCCAAGCGATTCTCAATATCGTCTTGCTCCTACTCCTTTTTCTGGAAGTGCTTACAATGATTGGAAAAGATCTGTAATCATAGGATTGTCAGCTAAAAATAAACTAGGATTCATAGATGGTTCAATATCTAAGCCTAGTACAAATTATCCTCTTTTCAAAGCATGGAGCAGGTGTAATGGCACCTTAATTTCCTGGTTGATTCAAGTCTTAGATGTTACAATTGCAAGGAGTATCTTATACTTTGATACAACTCAAGAAATCTGGTCAAACTCAGAGGAAGGTTTTGGACAATCTTCTGGTACACAAGTGTACATTATACACAGATAGCTGATATTGAACAAGGAAATGCTAGTTTAGCCAAAAAGAAAACTTATTCGTGGTCCAGATCGAAAATCGAAACTTCAAAAACTTGGACCAAACAACTGTTTTTTTTTTTTTTGTCTAGACCGAAAAATGAAACATTCAAAAAACTTGGACTTAATTAGGACCCTAATATGTAGATTAGCCCTTAGGCCTCTAAAATCTCATAAACGCGGCTGGTATTCAGGCTATCCACGACCTGTAAATGTAATAAGAATAAATGGGCAATAGGTTGGAAATTCATGTTGTAGCAAAGTTGTCAGATTAGTCTGTTTTTCAATAATGAGGATGAAGCGAGGGTTTATATAATCCCCCACAATTTTATGAATTTTTAAATATATTTAAAGTATATTTATATATGTTTAGTATTTAAATAATCAATTACTTAAAGTGTTGACTATTCTTAAAGTCAAAGGATTTTTTTCTTTTAAATTATCAAATATTTTATTGAGTCATACCTTGAAAGTTATTCAATGATTTAATTAGTTTGAGTTGTTGTGTAAAAGATTTTAAAACATGGGTTGGAGGAGCCCAATTCAACCTAATCACCCAATCAACCAAATTTAAAAAGGTCCAAACACATTCATCTAAGCCCACAAGGGTTAGCTTTGCAAACCCATATAAACCCCATGAGAGCCCAAACCCACATAATGTGCAATCTGTCATTGATCTTGTTGGCAAACCATCTTCTTCTCAGGATCTTGTGACTTTGTTAGTCATTGATCCCGAACTAGGAGAAAATGAGAATAGGGATATCGAGAATATAATTAGGAAAAAAGGGGGTCGGTTCAAGATTGTCAATGAAAGGGAACCGAGTACTTTGTACCAGAGAGTCGTGCGTTTTCACGTCTCCAGTGTGGAGGAAATCGACTTTATCGTCTTTCGTCCTGGACAGGATGTCCTAGTGCACGTCCTTGGTGATGGTATGAGTGAGCAGGAGTTTGACAGGATTGTGCAACATGCATTGTTGAAGAATTTTATTGTCATTAACCGCTACTTTTCCATCAGGGATTTCGAGCATATGTGGTTTTTGTAACAACCCATAATTTTGCTCCTAGTTTTTCGCGAAGATTTTCTCTAAAACTATTATTTTCTCTAAATTAATGATTTTTATTTTATAATTTTGGGAGCCGAATTATTATTTTTATTTTTATGGCGTGCTAATGTGTTTATTATATTTATATTTATAATATAATTTATTAGAATTATTTTCATTATTAAGTATCTTCAAAGTTTAGGCGCGGTTTAGGAAGTTATCGATTTATCGCGTGGCGGACTTTTGAAGCATGGATCCTTGTTGATTTGGGCCGAAATGTTTTTGGGGGATTTGGGCTTGGACAGCCGGCCAAGGAGAAGGAGAAGGAGAAGAAGAGCTTCTCTTCTTTCTTTTCTTTTTATTTTCTTTGTGAATCTTTGTAGCTTTGTAACTCCCATAACCCCTAATCATTCTCCTTAATTAAACCCCTTTATTTCAACCATTAAACACCCAAAATTCTGATTAAAAATCTGAACTCCATTGCTGCAATATTCCAAGTTATTCGGCCATCATCATCATCCACATTCTCTCAAAAAATTTCATTTTCTACTCCTTGTTAATTGTTCGTGACTTGTTCTTCTTGCCTTTTTCTTATACTTGGTGCTTGGGAATTGAAGAAGGAGAGGAGTACACGCCTATATTGGGATTGTCCAGAAGTAATCAGCTCGCCTCCGACGATCCAGGTAACTAGTAGTTATCTTAGAACCATAGTGATTAGAGTATTATTCGGTATTAGATTATTACGCTAGGAATTATTTAAAATACTTTTTGAATGAAATTATTGATGAATTTGACATGAATATACTTGATGCATGCAGTGTGAGTACTGTAAAGAGAAAAATAATTTTCGTATGATTTTTGGTATTTATTTGATTTAATTGGTGTTTTGTGCGTTTTTGGCTAAATTGCATAATAATTATTAAACGGATGTTAAAATTGCTGAAATTATTTTTCTTAGATCATGTTATATGCGTAGTATGTATTCCATGCCTTAGAATAATTTTTTCCTACTGTGTACTGGTTTATTTAATTGATATATCTGTTTTTGCAATTTCGTTTATGTCAGTATATAAATCATGAAAATTATTTCTGGAGGCTGAAAAATTAATTTATTTGAATAATATGTATTTCCGTGAGTTTATGCATGTTATGTAAATTTTTGGGCGTTTATTTATATTTTTAGTTATTATTTTGTCTTTATTGAGTAATCTGTATATTAACTTTTAAAAATACTTTTGGAGTCCGAAAATTATAAATAAAAATTGTACCATGTCAGTAGAGCCATTAGGGTCGTATGATAATTTTTGTGTTATTTTACTGCTCGAACTCATTAGTTTAATAATTATTATTGTGTTTTTGTTGTGAAATTGAGGATACTCTTTTAAATTATTTGAGAGCTCGTTAATCAGAAATAATTTGTAATTTATTATATTCTTGGTTGCTGATGTTCAGTAGGATGCATTATGTATTATTGGGTAACCTTAGGTTTATGTTTGATTTATGAAAGAAAATGATTAATTGTTACTACTCTTTTAATGATTAAGTTTTGGAGTTAATTGGTGATGTATGTTTGATTGAATTGTTGGTGCTGTAAAAACTAGTTTAATATCATTGATGATGTTTAGCGATGTTCAAGTGTTTATTGTGGGAGATATTTGTTGGAAATTTGTAAGTTATTAATTTTGGGGAATTATGAAGAGTTGTTTTGATGAATTGTGGGTATAAGGCCGGGTGACATCCCTTTTTGATGAATATTTTAAAATGATGCTTTGATGATATGCATGATTTTATTTTGAGATAAGAATATCCGGTGGGATAGATGTAGTCCCCGGTGAATAACATGCCAACCACCTGGTTTGCGAACTAGGGGTACACCTGGGTTAATTGTTGTCGTCCGAGAGGTCAGGGAGTTCTGCGTGTTCTACCCTGCATCGGGAGTTTGGCCATTCTTAGACACAGGCAGTGGGGAACGTAAGCCCATAGACTAACCTGGAGATTGCGATCTGACAAACCTTAGGAAGTGAACTGCGATTCACTGGCGTTCGGTTTTTGACTCAATAACTTGTTGTATTCTTAATTTATTATTATTTATGCATTCTAGAATTTATTCACTCACTATATCTTGTTTACTTATTATCGATGATCACTTGTATTACCTATGAGCTTTATGGTTTTTAGATGCATGTTATTGTTGTAATCCCCCATATTTTTTTTAGTTATTTAATTAAATAGTTTTAATCATTTTTGAATTATTAAAGCTATTTAATTTCAGTATTTGAGAGTAAAAGGGTATTTTGGTCATTTTACCAAAAGAGTATCTGAGTATTTTCACAGAGAAGTATTTTAGTCTTTTCAAGAAAGTGTTTTAGTTATATTAGTAGGAAGATTAGTTTCGCAATTTTATCATCAAATGTATTTCGGTAATTCGATGAGTAAGGGTGTTTTAGTCTTTTACCCGAAAGACCACCAAATAAAAAAAGAAAAAGAAGAGAAACCCTAAGCTTCCCCATATTTTCACCAGCCACTTTCTTCCTACTTCTTCTTCTTCCTCTCTTAACTCTAGTACTTCCTCAACTTTTCTTCAAATCTTCAAGCTTTAATCTAGTTTTGTTTTGAAAATAGTAGGAGGATCTTGCAAATAATCAAAGGGAAGCAAGAAGGTTGATAGTTTTTCTGAATTTTGGGGGGTTTTCTTCCTTATTTTCTCTCTCCCCTGCGTTTTTTTTCCGGCCACCACGTGGTGGTTCGCCGGCGGATGGTCACGTGGGCGCTGGCCGTGCACGCGCGGGTGGCGGCAAGCCCGACCTTACGTGGCTGCGTGGGCCACTGCTGGGCACAGTAGTGGTGGCAGCGCTGCTGGCCGGCGTTGGTGCTGGCCGGTGGTGCTGCCGGTTAGTGGTGGTTCCAGATTTTTGTGGTTTTTCGAACCACATGTTAAAAAAAAAAAAAAAATTTTGTAATTATTTATTAATTAATTAACAGCAGTAATTAAGTTAATAATTAGTGATTTTTATGGAGTTTTAAGTATTAGTTATAGTGGGTTTTGCCTACTAGTAAAGGTTTTCAAGTTATAGTTCAAAAATAGTTTTTAAAGCATTTTTAAAGAAAAATCAGCTTTATTATTAATTTTAAAAGTGCTGATTTTTATTATTAGTAGCCTTGAATTGTTGTTGGTAAGTACTAATTGATAGTACTTTGTTCTTGATAGGTTTCAAGCATAGTAAAAGCAAGTGAAACATTTGAATTGTTGATTTTGTGTGTTATCAAGGTACATACACTTGACCTTTGACTTTAGTGTTTAAAGGTTATTTACTGAGCATGAGGAGTAAGGAGAGGCTTATGCCTTATAATTGTTTGAGTACATGTTAAGAACTTAGAAAGGAGATTAGGAATGGAACTTTTGAGTTATTCCTATATTTGAAAAGCATGTGATTGATGATTATTGCTTTTGAGCATGATTAAAGTTATTCAATGTTATTCTTGAAGCTAGGGCTTGCATGAGAATATTTTATTGAGTAAGGTCTCATTAGAAGTTATATGTTTTATTGAGCAAGGTCTCATTAGAAGTTATATGTTTTATTGAGCAAGGTCTTATTAGAAGTTATATGTTTTATTGAGCAAGGTCTCATTAACAGTTATATGTTTTATTGAGCAAGGTCTCAATAGAAGTTATATATTTGTTGAGCTCGGTCTCACAAGTTTTAAAGTTATTGAGCAAGGTCTCAAGAGTAGTTGAATCATTGAGCAAGGACTCAATTGATTGGATCATGGATCCTGAAGAAAGTAAAAAAAAGGACTCATGGAGTCATTAAAGTAATAAGATGAGCAAGGTCTCAAAGGATTTAGAATCGAGTTATTTATGGTATTTGTTGCATTTACTTGTTAAAGAAAGATAAGAAA
The DNA here is from genome assembly GCA_947646795.1 of Beta lomatogona. Taxonomy (NCBI): domain Eukaryota; kingdom Viridiplantae; phylum Streptophyta; class Magnoliopsida; order Caryophyllales; family Amaranthaceae; genus Beta; species Beta lomatogona. The sequence continues at coordinate 11,627,891 of CANSNZ010000063.1, read as the reverse complement.
TTAATTTATTTGCTAGATGTATTATGATTGTGATTGTGTCTCACATAATGGGCTTTGGCAATAAAACTCCTGGGATGGATCCCCCATGAGTATTGAACATAAGGGGGGAGTTAGTGTGAAACTACACTCCTGCATAAAGCTTAGCATGACGATGCTAATGCTTTTATTTTATCAAGCAAGTTTATGGAATTCCAAATATCAAGATCTTGAGTGGACTAGGCGTCACTCATATTCAGTATCTCTGAGATGTTGAGTCTAGAGGCTCACTCTCACCCTCTTTCATTACTAACAAGCTTAAAATTCTCGAGTCAAGTTATTTAAAGTTCATGGAACTTTAGTAAGAGGTGTGGGATCTCTTACACAAGGAATAGTAGCCCGTATGATTCCAAGAGGATGACGGTGCCCGTTCATTGCCAAATAATAATAAAAGAAAGCATTTAGTAAGTTCAGTTATGTGCTTGTCGCATGTAGTGTCACAAGAAGAGCAAGCCGAAGTTGTTTGAGGATTGCATGCATCATTATTTGCATTAGTTTAGTAGTGTTATGTACTCAGCGTTGCTGATGTATGTGTTTCCTTGTTTTCTTTTGGTTGTTGTTTTTCCTCAACGACCCTGTGATGACCCATTTGGCGAGCAGAGCTTAGAGGAGAAGTTTCAGGTACAAGTTCTTGATGTGCATGGAAATCACAAGCATCCGGATGGGAATTATAGTACACGATTACTTTCCTATGTATTTAAGTTATTTTGAATTGTATGTTTCACTTTACTTGACCATTGGGGTCAAGGTTTGACTTGTTTTGAAAACGGGACTATTATGGGATAGTTTCCGAGTTTGTAACTCATTTACATACTTTCTTATTTCAGTTGTATTAAAGTATTTCCAGGTTATTTTAAAAGACTTCCGCTGTATTCTCTGATTAGCCTTACGTATTATCATGCGTGGCGTAACAACTCCCATAATTTCTCCTAATATATATAAGGAGGGGTTGTGGGGGTGTTATAAAGTGGTATCAGCGCTCCAAAGGTTATATTACCTTTATTTTACAAAAGTTTTCGAACTTAAAAGTATTTCAAAGTTGAATTGCAAAAGGGAAGGGAATTGCATATGCATATGCACACTGCATCGCATTAGTCACTAAGTGTTTAGATTAGTAAGTGTTCTAAGGTCTAGTAACATTTTTGATGTGTTTTATGCGACTAAGTGTTTGATTGCAACGTGATTGGCAATTTCTACTTGCATAGATTCCAGTTTTGACTGAAAAGGTGTAGTATGACTACAAATTAGTGCTGGTTTTGCTTTGAGCTACTACTCTAGTAAGAGAGTTAGTATGAAAGCTCCTTAGAAAGGAAATTGAGAATTCAATGTCAGCATGGCATTTGCTTAGTAGTTTTGATCTATATTGGGGTCCAATAAGCGATTTTTAAGTCAAATTTTTTTTTGGGACAGATCAATGGTCGATAGAAACGCTAGAGTTGATGCTCAGCTGAGGAATTTGGTCCGAGTGACTACGAATTTAGCTAGGAGAGTCCATTCGAAAAAGAAGTCTGTTGATTGGTTTAAGAGGGTTAGTGATAGTAAACCGCCTTCTTATGATGGGAAAGGTGATCCTGTCAAGCTTGAGAACTGGTTTAGGGACTTTGAGAAGTTATTCGATGCTATCCAATGTCCAGATAATAGGAAGGTAGCTATAGCTGCGTACTACCTCAAGGAAGAAGCCGATTTTTGGTGGTCGCAACATAAGGAGACGCTAATGGCAAGGCCTGACTTTGATTGGAAGGCTTTTGCAGGAGCTATGAAGGAGAAATTTTATCCCAATTTCTTGAGGAGGCAAAAGGCCGTGGAATTTGATGAGTTGAAGCAAGGTGACATGACCGTGGAGCAAGACTTATGAGAAGTTTGTAGGTTTAATGAAGTTTGCTCCGGAGTTAGTACCTACCGAGGAGAGAAAGGCTATTAGGTTTGAGACTGGACTTAATCTTGAGGTAAAGCTTGGGCTAGGAGGGTCAACTTTCAGGACCTTAGAGGAAGTGTATGATAGAGCTGCTCATTTAGGTTCCTATTTGAAACAAGCTGGAATTGAGAGCTCAAACAACAAGAGAAAGGAGAATCCGACTCAGAATTTCCAGAGGAACGACAAGAAGTTCAAGCCTCAATATAACTTTCACCAAGGAGGACAATCTAATGGCCAAAGGAATGGGGGCCAGTATCAACAACAGAAGGGTGGAAATGGTCTTAATAAGGGAAGGAAAGGAGACGAACGCGTGTATTTCTGCAAGAAGTGCCCCTACAATCATCCTGGAAAGGATTGTGAAGGAAAGCTAGTGGAGTGTAACTACTGCCACAAATTGGGTCACCGAGAGTATGAGTGCTTTTCCAAGAACCCTGAGTTGAAGACTGACAAAGGTAAGAGTGGAAACCAATTTGGTCAGGGCAATCGAAACCGTTCAGGAGGCAATAACTATCAAGGTGGGAACAAGCAAAATGGGAGCAATAAGACCTTTCCGAGTGGAGCTGGCCCTAGTGTGCCTGCAGTGGCAAGATTAAACGTCATAAGTGCTACAGAAGCTGAGACGTCTAAGGACGTAGTTACGGGTAATGTTTCTATAAATTCCACTTATGCTAAAGCTTTATTTGATTCAGGAGCCGAGCGTTCATTTGTTTCAAAGTTAGTTGTTTCAAAATATGGCTTAGAAAACCCTAGGGATGTTGAAATTCCTATTATGTTACCATCTGGGGAAGTAGTAACTTGCTCAAGAATATATGAGAACGTCCTTGTGAGAATTGCAGATGTAGACTTTGAAACCAACCTCATAGAGTTTCCATTGGAAGACTTGGAGATCATTTTAGGAATGGATTGGCTTAAGGAGTATAAAGCCGAGATTCTGTGTGGAGAACAAAAAGTGAAATTGAGGAATAAGGACGGGAAAAAGGTGACTTTCAAGACTAAACCACAAGAAGGTAGAATTAAGATTATTTCATCCTTAAGTTTGGTAAAGCAAGTGAGTAAGGGAGCTTCGTTATTCTTGTGTAGTGTGCAGAGGTTGGAAGAAGAGAAGCTTAAGATAGAACATGTGAAGGTGGTGAATGAATTTCCAGACGTATTTCCGGAAGATATACCGGGAATGCCACCTCAAAGGGAGTTAGAATTCACCATAGACTTAGTTCCTGGAACTGCACCTATATCAAAAGCACCCTATAGAATGGCTCCAGCAGAGATGAAGGAGCTCAATAAGCAACTAAAGGAATTACTCGAGAAAGGGTACATTAGACCTAGTTATTCCCCATGGGGAGCGCCTGTTTTGTTTGTACAGAAGAAGGATGGGAGCTTGAGACTATGTATAGATTATAGAGATCTTAACAAGGTGACTATTAAGAATAAGTATCCGTTGCCAAGGATTGACGACCTATTCGATCAATTAAGAGGAGCTGAAATATTTTCGAAGATAGACTTGAGGTCAGGGTATAACCAGTTGCGAATTGGGGAGAAGGACATACCAAAGACTGCCTTTAGGACGAGGTATGGTCACTATGAGTTCACCGTGATGCCATTTGGTTTAACCAATGCACCAGCGATGTTTATGGACCTCATGAATAGAGTGTTTCGAGAGTATTTGGACAAATTTGTAGTTGTATTCATCGATGATATCCTTATTTACTCGAAGAACAAGGAGGAGCATGAAAAACACTTGAGATTGGTATTATCTACACTTAGGGAGCATCAGCTTTACGCAAAGTTCTCGAAGTGTGAATTTTGGATGGAAGAAGTGGCGTTTCTTGGCCACATTGTGTCAAAGAAGGGAATTTCCGTAGATCCGTCAAAGATAGCCGCAGTGAGCGAATGGCCTACACCTAGGATTGTTACTGATATAAGGAGTTTCTTGGGTCTAGCTGGCTACTATAGACGTTTTGTGAAGGATTTTTCGAGGATAGCTAAACCAATGACTAGTCTTATGAAGAAGGATACAAAGTTCATATGGACCGAGAAGTGTGAGAAAGCCTTTAAGAAGCTTAAGGAGTTGTTGACCACAGCTCCGATCTTGACATTGCCAGAGGAGAATGCTGAGTTGGAGGTATATAGTGACGCTTCGAAAAATGGTTTAGGGTGTGTGTTGATGCAAAACCGAAAGGTTATAGCCTACGCTTCTAGGCAATTGAAACCGTACGAAGTGAATTACCCAACCCATGATCTAGAGTTAGCCGCAATAGTGTTTGCTTTGAAGATTTGGCGACACTACTTGTATGGAGTGAAGGTGAAGTTGTATACGGATCACAAGAGTCTGAGGTATTTGTATACTCAAAAAGATTTGAATATGAGGCAGAGAAGATGGTTGGAGTTGGTTAATGACTACGATATTGAGATCTTATACCATGAAGGAAAGGCAAACGTCGTTGCCGATGCGTTAAGTCGTAAGTCTAGCCATAGTTTAAGTAGTTTGGTACTTCCAGATAAGTTGTGTGATGAGTTTAGAAAGCTCAATATTGAAGTTGTTGGGAGTGGTGGAGTGGAAGCGTGCTTAAATGCCATTTCAATCCAGTCGACATTGAATGAAGAAATTTTAAAGGCTCAAGAAGGGAATGAGGAAATAGAGAAGATAAAGAAGCTGATTGAGGAAAAGAAGACAAAGGAGTTTAGCATCCATAACGATGGAAGTGTCCGATTCAATGGAAGGTGGTGTATACCGTCGAGTTGCACCGAGTTGAAGGAGAAAGTGATGAAAGAAGGACACAACACGACTTATTCTATCCACCCTGGAGGGGATAAATTGTATAAAGACTTGAAGCTGATGTTCTGGTGGAACAATATGAAGAGAGAAGTAGCTGAATTTGTTGCTAGGTGTTTGACTTGCCAGAAAGTGAAGAGCGAACACAAGAGACCTCAAGGAACGATTCAACCGTTACCAGTGCCTGAGTGGAAGTGGGATGATATAGCAATGGATTTCGTTGTAGGTCTTCCTAAGACAGCGAAAGGATTCACCAAAGTGTGGGTGATTGTAGATAGACTAACTAAAGTAGCAAAATTTGTTCCGATGAAGGACAATTGGTCAATGGAACAGTGTGGTAAAGTATATGTAGACCAAGTGGTGAGGCATCATGGAGTTCCTTCCACTATTGTGTCTGATAGGGATTCAAGATTCTTATCTCATTTTTGGGAAGCATTACAGAAAGCTTTTGGGACTGATGTGCTTAAGAGTACAGCTTTTCATCCTGCAACTGATGGTCAAACGGAGAGAACAATTCAGACTCTCGAGGACATGTTGAGGGCGTGTGCCTTAGATTACCCTAAGACGTGGGATGAGATGTTGGCTTTAATAGAATTCTCATACAACAATAGTTACCATTCTAGCATTAAGATGGCTCCTTTCGAAGCTCTATATGGTCGGAAATGTCGCAGTCCATTGTGCTGGAATGATATTAGCGAGACGGTTACTTTGGGACCACAAATGATTGAGGATACCGTGAATCAAGTGAGATATATCCGTGAGAAGATGAGGGTGGCCCAGGATCGTCAAAAGGCTTATGCAGATCAGAATAGAAGAGATAGTGAGTATCAAATAGGCGAGAAAGTCTTATTGAAGGTGTCACCTATGAAAGGGGTGATGCGTTTTGGGCAAAAAGGGAAGCTTAGCCCGAAGTTTATAGGTCCCTATGACATTATTGAAAGAATTGGAAGATTAGCTTATCGTTTGGATTTGCCGAATAACTTGGGAAAGGTGCATAATGTGTTCCATGTATCCCAACTAAAGAGATATGTACCCGATAAGTCTCATGTGTTAGATCCCGAGATTATAGAAGTGGATGAGACGCTTTCTTTTGAAGAGAGACCAATGAAGATCTTGGACTCTAAGGTGAGAAGTACAAGAAATAAAGACATAAAGATACTCAAGGTTTTGTGGTCTAACCAGCGTACCGAAGAGGCTACCTGGGAGGCTGAAGATGAGATGAGAAAGAAGTATCATGAGCTCTTCGACTAGGTGAGTTGAGTTCCGGGACGTCACTCCTTTAAGGGGGGTAGAGTGCGTGCGCGCATTTTGCTAGAAATTTGCACATTTTGCTAGAAATTAGTAAGAATTTGTTGCATTTGTGCACAATTTTTTTTTTTTGAGTTTTCAAGGGAAAACTTTTCAAGCAAAAGTAAGCATTTCATAGTTTTAACATTAAAGGCAAAAGTTTTACTCAGTAGCGTATTATTTGGCTACTTGTTTTACTTAGTAGCGTATTATTTGGCTACTTCTTAAGAAAGAACTATGTTAGGGCGTAATGCTCATAAGTTTTTCGAGCTGAAAACTTGGAGAAGAGAGGAGATTTTGTTTAAGTTTCGGGACGAAACTTCTTTTAAGGGGGGTAGACTGTAATCCCCCATATTTTTTTTAAGTTATTTAATTAAATAGTTTTAATCATTTTTGAATTATTAAAGCTATTTAATTTCAGTATTTGAGAGTAAAAGGGTATTTTGGTCATTTTACCAAAAGAGTATCTGAGTATTTTCACAGAGAAGTATTTTAGTCTTTTCAAGAAAGTGTTTTAGTTATATTAGTAGGAAGATTAGTTTCGCAATTTTATCATCAAATGTATTTCGGTAATTCGATGAGTAAGGGTGTTTTAGTCTTTTACCCGAAAGACCACCAAATAAAAAAAGAAAAAGAAGAGAAACCCTAAGCTTCCCCATATTTTCACCAGCCACTTTCTTCCTACTTCTTCTTCTTCCTCTCTTAACTCTAGTACTTCCTCAACTTTTCTTCAAATCTTCAAGCTTTAATCTAGTTTTGTTTTGAAAATAGTAGGAGGATCTTGCAAATAATCAAAGGGAAGCAAGAAGGTTGATAGTTTTTCTGAATTTTGGGGGGTTTTCTTCCTTATTTTCTCTCTCCCCTGCGTTTTTTTTCCGGCCACCACGTGGTGGTTCGCCGGCGGATGGCTGCGTGGGCACTGCTGCACAAGAAGTGGTGGCAAAGCTGACCCGACGTGGCTGCGTGGGCCACCGCTCGGGCACAAGAAGGTGGTGGCGCTGCGCTGGCCGGCGTTGGTGCTGGCCGGTGGTGCTGCCGGTTAGTGGTGGTTCCAGATTTTTGTGGTTTTTCGAACCACATGTTAAAAAAAAAAAAAAAAATTTTTTGTAATTATTTATTAATTAATTAACAGCAGTAATTAAGTTAATAATTAGTGATTTTTATGGAGTTTTAAGTATTAGTTATAGTGGGTTTTGCCTACTAGTAAAGGTTTTCAAGTTATAGTTCAAAAATAGTTTTTAAAGCATTTTTAAAGAAAAATCAGCTGTATTATTAATTTTAAAAGTGCTGATTTTTATTATTAGTAGCCTTGAATTGTTGTTGGTAAGTACTAATTGATAGTACTTTGTTCTTGATAGGTTTCAAGCATAGTAAAAGCAAGTGAAACATTTGAATTGTTGATTTTGTGTGTTATCAAGGTACATACACTTGACCTTTGACTTTAGTGTTTAAAGGTTATTTACTGAGCATAAGGAGTAAGGAGAGGCTTATGCCTTATAATTGTTTGAGTACATGTTAAGAACTTAGAAAGGAGATTAGGAATGGAACTTTTGAGTTATTCCTATATTTGAAAAGCATGTGATTGATGATTATTGCTTTTGAGCATGATTAAAGTTATTCAATGCTATTCTTGAAGCTAGGGCTTGCATGAGAATATTTTATTGAGTAAGGTCTCATTAGAAGTTATATGTTTTATTGAGCAAGGTCTCATTAGAAGTTATATGTTTTATTGAGCAAGGTCTCATTAGAAGTTATATGTTTTATTGAGCAAGGTCTCATTAACAGTTATATGTTTTATTGAGCAAGGTCTCAATAGAAGTTATATATTTGTTGAGCTCGGTCTCACAAGTTTTAAAGTTATTGAGCAAGGTCTCACGAGTAGTTGAATCATTGAGCAAGGACTCAATTGATTGGATCATGGATCCTGAAGAAAGTAAAAAAAAGGACTCATGGAGTCATTAAAGTAATAAGATGAGCAAGGTCTCAAAGGATTTAGAATCGAGTTATTTATGGTATTTGTTGCATTCACTTGTTAAAGAAAGATAAGAAATTAATTTATTTGCTAGATGTATTATGATTGTGATCGTGTCTCACATAATGGGCTTTGGCAATAAAACTCCTGGGATGGATCCCCCATGAGTATTGAACATAAGGGGGGAGTTAGTGTGAAACTACACTCCTGCATAAAGCTTAGCATGACGATGCTAATGCTTTTATTTTATCAAGCAAGTTTATGGAATTCCAAATATCAAGATCTTGAGTGGACTAAGCGTCACTCATATTCAGTATCTCTGAGATGTTGAGTCTAGAGGCTCACTCTCACCCTCTTTCATTACTAACAAGCTTAAAATTCTCGAGTCAAGTTATTTAAAGTTCATGGAACTTTAGTAAGAGGTGTGGGATCTCTTACACAAGGAATAGTAGCCCGTATGATTCCAAGAGGATGACGGTGCCCGTTCATTGCCAAATAATAATAAAAGAAAGCATTTAGTAAGTTTAGTTATGTGCTTGTCGCATGTAGTGTCACAAGAAGAGCAAGCCGAAGTTGTTTGAGGATTGCATGCATCATTATTTGCATTAGTTTAGTAGTGTTATGTACTCAGCGTTGCTGATGTATGTGTTTCCTTGTTTTCTTTTGGTTGTTGTTTTTCCTCAACGACCCTGTGATGACCCATTTGGCGAGCAGAGCTTAGAGGAGAAGTTTCAGGTACAAGTTCTTGATGTGCATGGAAATCATAAGCATCCGGATGGGAATTATAGTACACGATTACTTTCCTATGTATTTAAGTTATTTTGAATTGTATGTTTCACTTTACTTGACCATTGGGGTCAAGGTTTGACTTGTTTTGAAAACGGGACTATTATGGGATAGTTTCCGAGTTTGTAACTCATTTATATACTTTCTTATTTCAGTTGTATTAAAGTATTTCCAGGTTATTTTAAAAGACTTCCGCTGTATTCTCTGATTAGCCTTACGTATTATCATGCGTGGCGTAACAACTCCCATAATTTCTCCTAGTATATATAAGGAGGGGTTGTGGGGGTGTTATAATTGTATGCTTTCCTTTCTTAGTAATCTATTGCTGAATCGTGCTTTGATTGCTTTTGTTCTGGGAGAACTACTAGTTACTCCCCACTGATTGTGGAATTATTTAATATATATCCTTGCAGATGGAAATGAATGCTAGACTTGTGACTGCTTGGGCTAGCAGAGTGAGGGTTTGTAGTGAGAAGAAGCTTCTGATATTGTTTTTGGTAGATGAGATTTATGGGGACCATAGACAGTCCTACTTTTGGCTAGCTTTCAAGGACATTTAGTTTTATCTAAGTTTTATCGGGAAACTTGCATGTCTCATAGTTTTTGGATTGATGTTATGATATAATTGGGATATTTCTTTTATTTAGAACTATGATGTTTTCTCGGATATTACTTTTCTTTTTGAAGTTATGAAACTTTGGTTGGAGGATCATCTTTAATTATTGTTTTAAGAGTAGCATAACCGTCCTGACGTTATTTCCGCTAACGTCTTTTTAGTATTTCTTGATTAGTTATTGTTTAGTATCTTAGTTGTAGAAGGACGGGGTGTTACAGTTTTCATGGTACTCGATCTTTTTGACATCATTATATAAGTTATTGTTTTTATTTGTTTGAAATATATCATGGTTTTCTAACATTAGTGTTTTGTTTGATTAATGTTGTTTGGTTAGGTGTTCGTTATCCATTGATTGCAATAACAATCAGTGTGCTCGTTCTGTTTTGGTACAACAAGGGTTGTCCACCACTAAGATTGGAGAAATCCGGGAACCAACTAGCTAGACGTTGGTTCAACCGCAAATGAAAGAGGTATTTTATAGATTTCAAAATTTAAAGTACTATTTCAGTATTTCTTCACAGGATATTAGACATCTGATAAGCTAAGATTAATTATATATTGATTAGCAATGTGTCTTAATTCATGTTTGTGGATTATGCTTTGCATAGAATAGAAAGTCCTAAATAAGTTGCACATTTTGAGTAAGTGATTACATGTCTGTATCTACTTCAAATTAAGATGTTGTGGGATGAACTTGATGCACATAATCCATTACCTGTGTGCACTTGCAACAATTGCACATGTAATGTGAATAGAAAAATGCTTAAAATGCAAGAAGAACAAAGGCTCACACTATTTTTGATGAAGCTCAAAGAAGATTTCAAGCAAGTTAGAGGCACTATTCTGATGCAGCAACCCTTGCCTAGTATCTCTCATGCCTTAGGTTGTTGATGCGAGAAGAAAAGCACAAGGAAATATGTGATTGATGCAGGATAGTAGATCCTAACAAGATAGAACAGAAATAGAGAATAGCCTTAAGAGAGAAGAAGAACTAAGAATTTAGAGAAAGGAGAGAGAATTCATAATACAGAAGTAGAGAGATAGAAAGATTAGTTGCGTTTGTATTCATGAATGAATCAATACTTGAGATTACAATTATTTATACAGCTTGTAACAACAAACTATAACAGAAATAGAATAACAGAAACAGAAAAAGAATAACAGAATAACAAAATTATGTTATTCTGTTGATAACATTACATTTTTTAGCTTTTATTTCTACCCTTATCATACTTTCCCGCTTAAAAGACTTGTCCCACGTCTTTACTAAGTAACAAAGGAAGGGTAAGACTTTTCAAAGTCTTCAGCAACTTCTCAGGTAGCTTCGCTGTTTGAATATCCTTAGCTTCCTACTGCACTAAGTACATCACCTGAGGTTTATTCTGAAACCTGACTACTTTTCTCTCCAAAATAGCAGCTGGTTGTAAGATCACAGTATCATGTTGACCTTGAAACCAATCTGGTTTATGAGCAGCAACTGGAAGAACCCCATAAAACTTCTTCAACTGTGAGACATGAAAAACATCATGTATATGGGCAGTGTTAGGTAGCTTCAATTTATAGGCAACTTTGCCAATTAAAGCTAACACTTGAAAAGGGCCATAATACTTCGGAGAAAGCTTGTTATTGTTGCACCTTTGTACTGAGGTTTGCCTATAAGCTTTGGAGCTTAAGCCAAACCCAATCGCCAACAAGAAAAGATCTCTATGTTGGTCAACTTGCATCTTCATTATGTTATGAGCCTTAATCAGCTGTAACTTGAGCTCCTTGATCATGTTTTCCCTTCTTTGTAGACTTCTGTCAACAACAATCACATTAGACTCACCAGCCAAGTATGGCAGATGCGAGGTGGTGGTTGATTATACACCACTTCATATGGTGTAAGCTGAGTTGAAGAGTGAAAATGGGTGTTATACCACCATTCAGCCAATGGGAGCCATAAACACCAGTCTTTGGGTTGACTACCACACATGCACCTCAAATAACACTCCAAACATCTATTCACTACTTCTGTTTGTCCATCTGTTTCCGGATGATAAGAAGAAGACAACAGAAACTCTGTACCATGTATAGAGAACAATCCTTTCCAAAAATTGCTAAGAAAGATTGTATCTCTATCACTAACAATACTCCTTGGCCATCCATGGAGCTTAAAAATATTATCTAGATAAACTTGAGCAACTTAAATTGTTGTAAAAGGATGAACTAATGGAACAAAATGGGCATACTTACTCAATCTGTCCACAACAACAAAAATGACTTCATACCCCCATAGACTTAGACAAGCTTGTGATGAAATCCATTGATATGTCCACCCACACTTCCTCTAGAATTGGTAGTGGTTGCAACAATCCAGGATAGGCTGATGAATCATATTTAGCAGCTTGGCAAATGACACATTCTCTAATAAATTGTCTGACTGTCTTAGTCATTCCCTTCCAATAAAATACACTTTTCACCCTCATGAGAGTTAAATCTCTCCCAGCATGGCCTTCCCTCAGGTGAAGAGTGATGCCATTGAATTATTTGTAGTCTAAGGTCTACATCATTCCCCACCACAATCTTACCATGTCTCCTTAACAACCCAGCTTGGAATGAAAAAGAAGAATGGTTGTGTTGTTGTTGTAGTTGCTGAATTATTTGCTGTAAAGCCACACCACCTTGATAGCTATTCTTGATAATAGAAATAGCCATACACAAGATCTCAAATCCTTGCACCCTTTAAAGTGCATCTGCTACCATCCCACTTCTATATTGAATTTCATAATCAAAACCCATCAGTTTGGAAAGCCAAAACTGTTGAAAAGGTGTTGAAATTTTCTGTTGCAAGAGCCATTTCAAACTTTTCTGATCAGTTTTGATAATAAAATGACTTCCCATCAAGTATTGCTCCCACTTTTGGACAACAAATACTATGGCCAAGAGTTTAGTTATGATCTTTATTATCTTTAAGTACAATTAGCTTAAGGATTACAATTTTAAAAAATCTATGAATGCCATCTAATTTCGTTATAAAATCTTATAGGGCGGGTTCCAATACTTGAAACGGGATCTCGCCTACATCATTACACTTAATAGCTCATTTGCAACAAAAAGAAAAATATTTTTTTATACAAAATATGTTTTAAGATTATAATCATAATAATGAGTAGGATCGTTATAATTTGAAAACACAACTACTTGTTGGTCCGCCCAGGTTATTTGATAAAACTCTACGATATGGTGGTGCCTCATTTTTTTTTCCTTTTTTCTGATTGTTTTAGCAAAAAAGGAATAGTCATTCTATTTATATATATGTATACAAAACACCATAGTTTATACTAATGTTATTGTTAAGCTATTCTCTTTTTTTTTTAATGTAAAAACTTGTATGAATAGTTTAACAAGTTTTATTTGGAGTACCATTGATATGTTAGCTGATTGATAGTGTTGAAGCTATGATGTATAGCGCACAACATATGTGAGTATCCCATATTGATAAAAGAAGATAGATGAATTCACTTCATAAGGCAAAGGGGATACTCCCCGTACGGCTCGTTTGGTAGCCATTAATAAATGGTGGTAATGTGAATGAATTTTAAGTGTAATGGTACAAGGGAAGCACCCTGAAATCTCCATGGAGAGGCAATATCAACCCCCAAATCTGTATTTTTTTCTCCATGGGGAATCAATCTCACCTCTAAACTTGTGTTTTTTTCTCCAAGGGAAGCGAATTTCATGATCATTATTCATCACCATGTACAAGGTGGTAGTGGATAGGAATGAAAATTTAAGAAGAATAATATAAGGGATATCCGAAGTCACTGATAGCGTGGCATCGGAGTGAATTAGCAAGAAAATAGACATTTAAGATAAATTAGAATTACCATGGGAATGAACAACGATTTTCTTAACAAATTCACATACAAATTTATTACCATTACCACCATTCATAACAATTTTCAAACGTGTCGTTATTGCCATGTGGTTTTAAGGTGGAACCTCCTTTAATCTTGTAAAGTGGACTCTCTCTCTATATGATGGGCGTGACCTAGAACAAATAGGAACTCTATATTTTATACACAAGGTCGTGGGGCCTTAATTCTCGTACAATGAAAATTGTGTTTTGAACGTAAGGTGAAAGCATTTGTATATGAGAGATAATTAAGTTCTATGAGCTAGGCTGACAAACCTACCATGTCATAGCTGGAAAGGGATAACATGTGGCGAATAACAATGCTTGTCCACACGTTTTGATAATATACTAGAATTTTGGTCCAAGCGATGCTCTAGGTCAATTACAATTATCAAATATATTATTATTAATAAATTTCATAATTGATTTTATTAGCTTCTCGTAATTTTCTTGTCTAGTGTGAAATTAGAAAGTGGATGACATGACATGGGAATGATAAGTTGTTTTAAAAAAATCTTCTGATGAACTGGGATAAAAACACAATTTCAATGGAATTGGGGTGATATAATGTTATTACTACCTTAATAAAAGTCTTAGAGATCAAAAAGTTTGTCTATGTCTGATAGAATATGAAATATACTAGGATTTTATTTTATATTTAGACTTCTACTATGGATAGATTTCCTAATCCTGTTAAGATTATATTGTTGTAACCTATATATTCAGATCAATGGAATTCACTCCACCGAAGGGAGTTTACCCAAAATCTAACATGGTATCAAGCCTAAAACAAATCTAAACCAAAGTACAGATTTTTTTCCGATCCTAATTTTTTTCGGCCCAGCCTTCAACCCTGCGCCTACTGATCTCTCGTCATGCCTAAGGATGGCGAAGACACCCTGCCCCCACCTCCTCCACCGCCTTCGGCCACCACTACCTACCATCCGGCGCTGTCCGTTAGCAACATTAAGAATGACATCCCTCTTGTTCTTGATCGTGAGAAGGTTCAATATTCTAATTGGGTTGAATTGTTTGAGATTCATTGTCATCCCTATGATGTTTTAGATCATATTGATCCAACCAATCCCCGTTCATCTAATATTTCGGACACTGTATGGCTCCGTCTTGACTCTGTTGTCAAAAAGTCGATCTTTGGCACCATCTCATCCGATCTCCTGCAAACTGTGCTGTATAGAGGCTCCACAGCACAAGAAATGTGGGATAGATTAAAAGCTTTTTTCCAAGACAATAAACACACACGTGCGGTTTATTTAGAAAATCAGTTCAACGCCTTGCATCTCTCAAATTTTGCTGACATAAATTCCTATTGTCAACAATTAAAAACTCTTCGTGATCAACTTGCTAATGTTGATCAAGATGTGTCTGAACAAAAGTTGGTTCTTTGTTTGGTTGCGGGTCTAGTCAACACGGATTTTGACACGGTTGCGTTGATGATACAACAAACTGATCCCCTACCATCGTTTGAGATTGCTCGGTCTCGCCTCCTCCTTGAAGAATCACGCAATGCTAATGACAATTCTTCCACCTCATCCTCGTTCGTGGCTTAAGCGAGTGATTCGAGTACTACAAATCACTCCTCGTCATCCGCACAACCGTCTCAACCACGGACAGGAGGCGTTGGTGGAGGCCGTGGCGACGGCCGTGGCCGCGGCGGCAATCGTGGTGGCGGCAGATCTGGTCTCGGCAGGGGGCGTGGCAACAACAACAACCGAGCAAACAACACCCAGCACGCCACGCCCCAACCTTCTAACCAGTAGGTCCAGTGGGCCAGCCCACTACCATCAGCCCATCAGTGGGGCCAGTTCCTCACCTGGCAGCAGCAACAACAACGTAACTGGGCCAGCCCACCAGCCCAGTACCCTACGCAAGCCCAGCCATAGCAGCGGACTGCTACTGTGCATTCGGCCCAGCTTTCTTACGCCCAACCTCCGGGCCAGCATGCTTATTCGGTGGGTCCAACAGCCTACGGGCCTCCTATGACTGCCACATAACTTGGTAATGCCTTCTCCACCATGACTCTCCAACATCCGGACGACACATGGTACATGGACTCTGGTGCAACCTCGCACATGACTCATAATTCAGGTAATCTCATGCCCCTCTTTAATTTGAGCACTAAAATTTATATTTTAGTTGGTAATGGCAATCGCATTCCGATAACGGGTTATGGACATTCCATCCTCCCTCGTAAATCCCTAATCCTTCGTGATGTTTACCTTGCACCTCAAATCATTAAAAACTTAATTTTCGTTCGAAAGTTTACCACTGATAACTCTATCTCCATAGAATTTGATCCATCTGGTTTTTCTGTGAAAGACCTTCAAAATGGGAAAACTATAACGAGATGTGAGAGCTCCGGGGACCTCTATCCAGTGACCGAAGCCCAACCATCCACTTGCCTTGCCACTGCTTTAGCCACTATTCCTGCTTCTACTTGGCATGATCGCTTGGGACACTCGGGACAACAACCTTTCAATTTTCTTAAATCTCATCATTTTATAGCTTGTAATAAGGAGCATCACTCTACTTTTTGTCATTCTTGTCAGATTGGGAAACATGTTAAACTTCCTTTTTATGACTCTACTAGCACTATTACTTAGCTTGTGCCTTTGATATTATTCTTGCTGATTTGTGGACATCTCCTATTCTTAGTAGTTTGGGGCATAAATATTATTTAGTTCTTGTTGATGATTTCACTAATTATGTGTGGACTGTTCCTTTTGCATTTAAATCTCGTGCTGACCATGATTTACTTGATTTTCATGTTTTTGTTTCCATTTAATTTGAACGCCCTATAAAGGCCTTTCAAAATGATCATGGTCATGAATTTGATAATACACCTTTCAAACAATTTTGCATCAACAATGGAATGATCTTTCGTTTTTCATGCCCTCACACTTCCTCTCAAAATGGAAAAACCAAACGAATGATCCGCACCCTAAATAATGTTAGTCGCACCCTTCTCCATCATGCCTACCTTCCCTTTACCTTTTGGGATCATGCATTAGAAACTGCTACCTATCTTCACAACATATTACCCACAAAAAACTCTTCCCAAAAGCACACCTTTTCAGGCATTGTTTCATAAAATCTCCTCATATGATCATCTTCGTGTCTTTGGGTGTTTATGTTATCCTAATTTGTCATCCACCACTCCCCACAAGCTTGCTCCCCGGTCTACTCCTTGCATTTTAATAGGATACCCAACTAATCATCGTGGCTATAAGTGCTTTGATTTCACCACAGGCAAATATATCTTGTCTCGTCATGTTACATTTGTTGAAACACATTTTCCCTACCAAAATTCCGCTAAAACTCCCCTTGTGCAACAACCAGCTCACGATGACCCCTCATCTATGCTCAATCCACTACTGCGCCTCTTACCTTTGGGCCCAATTCCTCAAACAACAAACTAGGCCCACCCATTGCTGGCGTGCCTACACCATCCCTCAAACCCCCACCCCATGCGTCCAATCCCATCCCCACCTCACTCCCCTCCCTCGCCTTTTTCCCTCTCTCCGCATGAGCGCCCAGGCCCATCAGCCAACTCCTCGGCCCAGCAGGCCATGCATGTTGTGCGCCCAGCCCCACGCTACACGCCTCATCACCAACGCACCCCCAACACTGCTTCCCCAGCCCACCCGCCTATGTCATCTCAGATGACCACCCGAGCCCGACACGGCATTCGCAAACCAAATCCGCGTTATGCTATGGCTACTATTTCTCGTTCACCACTTCCAAAAAATTACAAAACAGCCTTGTCTGACCCAAATTGGAATACGGCCAGGAATGATGAATATAGTGCTTTTATTAAAACAGGGACTTGGGATTTGGTGCCTAGGTCTACGGGGGTGAATATTGTAAATTGTATGTGGCTTTTTCGTCATAAAGAAAAATCTAATGGTGACCTTGAAAGGCACAAAGCTCGTTTGGTTTGTGATGGCTGGTCTCAGGAACAGGGTGTGGATTGTGATGAGACTTTTAGTCCAGTTGTTCGTCCAGCCACTATTCGCACAGTTTTGGGTTTGGCTATGTCCCGAAACTGGTCTATTCATCAACTTGATGTTAAAAATGCCTTCTTACATGGTGATCTGCAGGAAACTGTGGTTAGGCATCAACCTCCTGGATTTGTTGACAAACGTTTTCCGCACTATGTTTGCCGCCTGCGTAAGGCCTTATATGGTCTCAAACAAGCACATCGTGCTTGGTATCAGCGGTTTGCTAACTTCCTTCTGCATATTGGTTTTGCTGTTGCTCAAAATGATAGTTAAGCACGGTTCTGACATGGCATATCTTTTATTGTATGTTGATGATATTATTATGTGCACCTCATCTGATTCCCTGCGAGATCGTCTGATTAGTAGTCTTAAAACAAAATTTCCAATGTCTGATTTGGGGCCTCTTAGTTACTTTTTGGGCATTTCTGTCACTCGCACTCCTTCATATATGCTTCTCTCACAGCAGAAATATGCACATGAAATATTGGAGCGTGCAGCAGAAATGTCACCTACTATGACTGCGGGGTGTGATAGAATATGAAATATACTAGGATTATATTTTATATTTATACTTCTACTATGGATAGATTTCCTAATCCTGTTAGGATTATATTGTTGTAACCTATATATTCTGATCAATGGAATTCACTCCACCGAAGGGAGTTTACCCAAAATCTAACAATGTCTTTATAGTTACATATAATTATAAAACTTTATTAAGTTTTTCTTTGGAACATTAAATATTGAAATTATAGTGGATTGATGGTTAAACACTCATATTTCATGTTAAAAGTCATGTGTCATATTCCTAGTAGTTACACGTTGTTAATATTTTTAAATGAGATCATAAACATGTGTATTAGAATTTTGAGAAAAGTGTTATGTGGCACTGCATACATTGGAGAGTGACATGTGGCACCATTCCATTGATAGAATAAATTAAATACTAGCATGTGAATTTTGAAAACCAGCTAAATAAAAGGGTTACATAGTGCTAAAATTACCAAGCTAAACTTGTCTAGTGGTAAGGAAAGAACATTCCAACCTCAAGATTGGGAGTTCGATCCCCACTAGGGGAACTTTAGAAGAGTGTTTCCCTTTACTATCTCCCCCAACTCTCAAAGCGTCTGCCCGCAAACTCAAGGCTGGTTAACCTGTGAGAAGTTTTGGTTTGACATGGCCTTTTATCTTACCATAGGCTCCACAGTGGGTAGGGGTGTTCATGGGTGGTTAACCGTTCCGAAACAACATTTCGGTTCGGTAACCGAAAGTTTCAGTTCACTCTTTTTGCGAACCGTAACCGTTTAGACAGGTTACCACCTAGCGGTTAACCTTTTTTTGGGTACGGTTTTTCGGTTAACCATTAATCGTTATTCTAATTATACTATTATATTTTACTTAATGTAAATATATATTTTCTATATTTTTGTGCATATACTTTAATATTATATATACTCTAATATAAAATGTATTATAAAGCGGATAATAAATCCATTGGAAGACATAATAACACTAAGCATTTACTTCATTTCCTAATTATAGTGTTTATATTAGTACTAAAGTTTCCAAATAATCACATACTCCTTCTATTTGTTGTTACTTAGAAACAAATATTAGAATTAATGTAATTGTTGGGAAAAGTTTCAAAATAATTAAATAGAGGAAAAAATATTTCGGTTTTTCGGTTAACCGTTAACTCAAAAATCATAACCGTATCGTTTAACCGTTACTTTTACCGGTTCGGTAACTGTACCGTTAATTTTTTTTTACCGGTACAGTTACCACCCATTTACACCGATTTTTCAATTTTTCGGTACGGTTTTTCAATTTCGATTTTTTATGAACACCACCAACACTGGGGACTTAAAAAACACTGGGGACTTAAAAATTAGTGCTAAAATTACGTGAGAAATAAATGTAGAAGATAAGAACATGATTATATAAGTAATAAAAAACATATATCCGACCAACCAAATAAAGAAACCCACTATCTATAGGCGAGTCACCAAGCCACATGACATAATAGAGCTTTCAACATTCCTATCCACTGAAATATCTACACCTGTAATCCTATTCATCTTCAACGTGTCAACCCCAAAAAACCCTACTCATTGTTTTCTTCCCTCTTTACCCCTTTTCTCACTCCAACAACCTAAACCAACTTCTTCTACACTTACTTACGACATCACAACACTCTCTCACTTCACTCAGAAACCCCAAATTAAGAAATAACAAAACAAAACAAAACAAACAAACTAAACTAAAAATCAGACAGAAATAAATAAATTGTGAAGGGGAAAATAATTAAAATTACTGAGTCACTTCTGGTTTTTCTATCCGAGTTGGACTTCCACCTCACTTACTTTCTTTCTTAATTCTTTGCCCGCCTACTTTCTCTCTCAGGTACTACTCTTTCTCTCTCCTCTAATTTTTTGTTTCTTAAATTGTTAATGTTGGTATTTTTAATTCTATATTAAGATATGTAATTCCACTTTTTCTTTTATGGGTATTGTAAATTATTTGAGGGGGGTTGTTTTTTTCAATCTTTTTGTAGTGTTTTAATTGTTTAATTTTCGTGTTTTGATTTGCTGATTTATGAAAGTTTTGTTTTTGATGAAATTAACAGTTGAGATGGGTTTTTTTTAGTGAATATATTGTGTTTTGAATGGAGAATTTTACTTTTTCTGTTGTTGAATTTAACTAGGAAATAAAATCTGGCTGATTTAGGTATATATCTCGTTTAATTTGATATTGTAACCATTAATTGATTGTGTAAATAAGTTAAGCTTGTGAAAGTTGGTATCTTGACGCTTACAGATCTAAGTTGTTTTTTTTTTTGGTTGAATAATTTAATAAGGAAAGTTTTATTGTAGTTGTATAAATTTGCTTTGACTTTTACTTTCCCTTCTTGAGGGGTTTTGCTTGAGTGGAGGTTTAACAAGGGAAGGGAAGAGAAAGAGGCAATTTGCTTTGTACGGTTAGTTTTGTGAGAGATTTTAGAGGTAATTTGGTAGTAATTAGGCCTTAGTTGTTTACATATTGATTAATTCATTCATCACCAATCACTGGTAAAGTAAGAGAAAGAAGCAATTTGCTTTGTACGGTTAGTTTTGTGAGAGATTTTAGAGGTAATTTGGTAGTAATTAGGCCTTAGTTGTTTACATATTGATTAATTCATTCATCACCAATCACTGGTAAAGTTATCCAATGTTTGTAACAGATCTTAATTCTCAGAAGTGTCTTTGCATATTGCCCTTTGTGTCTCATCGTGAACCTAAGAAGAAAAAGAGTTTGTCGTCTTTGTGAAACTCGATTTTGAACCTGTTACTTTGAATCTTTGATGGTGTTATTTAGGCTAGACAACTAAGGATGATAAGTACAAACATGTTGGGGTTGAATCCCATGGTGATTTAAGACACCATATTCTGTCTTTGCTTCTTACAAATAAAAGCTGCCTGAAAAGATTTTCTGTCGTTTTATCTTTTTTTCTTCTCTTTCTTATCCTTGTATTTTTTTTCACCCCACAAGCTCTAAAGATATTGGTCCTGTACAGCTTTCTTTTCTTCTTTATTAAAAAGGTCCTCTATAGCTTTTCTGGATTTGGGTTATGTGGGTATCTACCTTTTTTTCTTCTTCCAAATACGTCTCCATGTTTGAGACTGACATACCGCTACTGCGGTGTTTTGATGCAAAGGGGTCATCCCGGCACCGCATTCCTAGGTCGGGTGTGCCTTTTGAAATAATGGGGGAAAAATCCAGTATTCCTTCTGGACCCATAGGAGGCTGTTGGATACCTACATTTCTAAACCTATGAGATTGGCAAATAAAGTTGAGGTGTTAGCTCATATGGGATTGATCTGAGGTTCCAGCTTAAAGTAGGTGTCTCTCCTTAGTTTATAGGCCCATATTGAGGATGGAATTCCCAATTAAGGCAACCCTGTGTTTGTTTATAGAAAGTTAAACTAATTGCATAATAACATCTAATAACCTGAAATAAGTAAGAAAAATTGCTATTAAAGTTCCGATAAAGAAAAATATGCCAATTAAGTTGATGAATTGCCTTGAAATCTGATAAAACTCCTCTGTAGTTTGGCCTGTATTTTTTTGTATTTTTAAATATTGGTAAAGATGAGTTTGATTGTTTTCTATTTGAGGGTGAATTTGTAATTTAGTGTGGACACTAAGTCTCTTCTCTTCCCGTACACAATGGAGATTAGATTCCGTGTTTGTGTATATCTCGTATTGAGGATCGCAATCCTGTCTCAAGCCTATGTGAGGAATTCAACCTTGACAGTCAAAGACTAGGTGACTGGCATTCACATTAGGTTTATACTCCATCCGTTTTTTAATTGTTACACTTCACTTTGGGGTAGAACCAAGGAAATTTTGCAAAAAGCAAGAAAGAAGTATAACCAAAGAATGTTGGCAAAATTGGCCTCAACACCCTGAACTATAGCTCGGGTGCACCCAACACCACCAACTATGACTAGTAGCCTAAACACCACCAACTACGGGGTGGGGTGCAGTATGTACCACCAACTACGGGGTGGGGTGCAGTCTGTACCATAAAAACCCACCATCTTCGGCAACAGTTTAGGCTTCCGGCCTCATTTATGGTACGGAATGCACCCCACCCCATAGTTGGTGGTGTTTAGGCTACTAGTCGTAGTTGGTGGTGTTGGGTGCACCCGAACTATAGTTCAGGGTGTTGAGGCCAATTTTGCCAAGAATGTTTGATTTTGGGAAATGTGAAAGAAGTATCAAAACATTGTAGGAGAGAGAAAAATTGGGTAGGTGGGAGGGTTTTGGGTGGATTATTAAAATGGATGGTGGGGTATATGAGGAAGAAAAGTGTAATAAATTGATGTGATAGGTTACCATATAAGGAAAAAGTGGAAGTGTAACAATTAAATAAAAACAGCCAAAAAAGGAAAGCATAACAATTAAAAAAAACAGAGGTAGTACCTCCCAAGTATTAGATCTTCAGTCCTTTTGTAATAGGCAAGGTACTTTGTTGTTGATATTGTGGCACTCCCAAGTCCCACCATTACGGTTGGACTTGCCAATGAGGTCACAGGTGAAATACTAATGCTTATCTCAGTCTTAGAGTAAGCCCATTGGATGATCTACAAGCTAGATCATGAGGAGAGAGGGAGAAAAATATAATAAAGAATTAGGAGAGAGAAAAAAAGAGGAGAGATGGAAGGATGATCAGATCATTAGGATGATCTGATCATAGCTGGATCATAGCCAAATGTCATGAAAGAGAATAAATGGCAGGCCCCATGTATGGTGAGTTGGCAACCATCTAATGGCCTCAAGAAGAGCAATCCAACGGCTGAAAACCTCAAAATTGTAGATCATCCATTGGGGGTAAAAAAACCATAAAAACTAATAGGAGATCATAAGTGAGGTGGAAGAGAGAGGAATTATTAAAATAATTGATGATCCATAGTTTTGGATCAACCATTGTGTATGCTCTTATAGGGTCAATTGATAGCTTTAGTTTTAGTCTCCCACTTGAATGGCATAATATAAGGTTTCCCTACTGAAGGGTAAATTTGGTGCCTGATCGTTAATCTTTTCAATAGTCTCTATTAGTCTTGGATCAGTGATCTTTATTCTACATATTGCTTGAAATATCCTATTGATGGAATAATTGAGCTCCCCTCTCAATCATTTTTGTTGAACCAACACTTGTGAGACTTCTGTGGCAAGGATCTTGGATGGTAGATATGTGGTCTCTATATCAATAATGATCTTGTTGACAGTGTGGATTTCCTCTTTTTTTTTTTTTTTTTTTTTTTTCCAAATCTTGGGTGTCCAGATTTAGTTAACACTGATAAGATGAGTCTTGTCACCATTTGTTATTATTAAGTCTGATAATCTCCTCAATATCTTGGGCTAGATTATTTGGAGACTGGGCTAGATAATAAATTGGGTATCAGCTTCTATGCTAGATACCCGTCCTCCCTGCAATGCAACTTGTGTCACTTGACATTGTACAGTCCCATTTCTAGTTCTTTGCCGGAGAGTATTTCTCCAGTTTCTGTTTCTCTCTGTGGCCAGCAACAGTAATTATGGTCTTAGATGGTCTGTATCTAAGCATATTTGGCTAGGTTGGCTGTGTGGAATAATTCACCTTGGCCTGCTGATCTGCCATGTCTAGAGTCTTAATGCTGACTTTACTCAGTAACTTTCTTTCACTGAATCTATGATACATGTTTCCAATGCTTACCACTCATGCTTAACTTTTTTGGTATGTGGTCATGGTTTGTGGTCACAAGAAAATATGTTTGACATTTGCTCAAGCAGATATATAGGTGTACACAAATGTAAGTATTTTAGCTTGGCTTAGATACCTATTCGTGAACTCCTTGAGTCCTTTCTAATGGTGCAATTCCTCAATTGATGGAGGCTTGACTTAGGGTGACCAATCTTTGGTACACAAGTGTCTTAGTGTAATAGGTGATTAGGCGGTTCTAAAGAAATTTGCTGAAAGAGCTGGACGCATTTTTGAAATTGGAAGAAAAGAAAAGATCTTTTTCCATAATAGCTAATTGGGCTAAGTCGATCCCATTATAACCAGTATGCAATTTCAATTCTCAAAATGACCAAAACAAACCCAATTATAGTTCTCATAATTTGGTTAGAACTTCAGAATTTTCCTGCAGTCTACAATGGTTGTTTTACTTCTTTACTTCCGTTCCTTCCTATTAACAAAAGAGACATTAAGGACTAGAACTCTAGAAATTTCTGGCAGTAATCTACCTCTTCCGCAGCAAGAAGATTGGCGTAATCAATGCCAGCAGCGACATGACGCCATCCTTCTAGTTATTATTCGATATTGACATAGATGACTTCAAGGAGAGGTTTCCAAATTCCAATGATGTCAGTTTAATCCCAACGCTGAGAAAGAAAACATTATTTCCGGCTGAGATAGATGACTTCATCTGGGGGTTTCTGATAACTTTGGTGTGAAATTGACACAAAGGAGTCAAAATATGTCCGGCTGATGACTATGATGACCGTGATTTTGTTTGTGATTGATGCGGAAAAACCTGAATTACGTATCTAGGTCATTAGTTACTCAACCCTTATGACGTCCATTCAGTATATGCGCTTCTGTGTGAAGATCATGAAGGTTGCTGGTGTTTGAGCAATTATCTCTGTCCGCTCTGTCATACAATACCCACGAACACAGTCCCAAGAGAGGGTAAAAGATTGGAGGTAGTGATTGTGGTGGGTCAAAGGTACGAAGTGTAGGGAGGGGGGTGTTGGAGTTGTGGCATTACTGATGATGGTGTTTGTTGTGGTCATTTTGAGAATTGAAGTTGCATATCCGTTAGTATCAAAAATAATTTTCCCAAATTAGCTATATTAGTAAAAGATCTGAAAAGAATCTCACATTCATTGGTGCTTTTAGATGGAAATAGCAATAATTTATCTGAATTTAACTCCTAAGTGTGCGATAAATTACAGGAAGCAAAGGATCTAGTCCATGAAAGCAATTAGAGAATGCTTTAAAAAGGGAAATGAAAAGTTGAAATGATGCTGCACTGAAAACCAGATCTGGTGGTCTTGTGGCGTGATAACTTGTGCTTTTTCCTTCCCGCTTACATTTATCTTCAGGCTTCTTGCACCTCACATCTTTTTGTTTCACTGCCATTTTACCTCATGATTTCTTTTTATTTGACTTCCATGGGAGTTATTTTGTTGGTTATTTTCTGTAATCTCTATATCCTTACAAATTTCTCTAGTATTTTAGAGTATCCCTGTTTATTGCTCTCTTTTTCGAGTATTGGCTTCTGAAGGGTTACTTTGTCTGGGTTTACTGTGGGTTACATTCCTCCTTCTTGGCTGCCACTTATTTCTCTCTTCCTTGGCCCTCATCTTTATTGTTCATTCAGGAACAAATGGCATTTTGTAGTTTAACAAGTGCATTATGAAATTCGTCTGATTGGCCTTGTTTTATAGTTTGAACACAATTAATCACTTTTAATAGTGTTGTGGCGGAGTATATAAATTAATGTATGTCAGTAAATGTGATACAATATAGTTCAAGTTTTCCTAGTTTTGGAACTCGAGTAGCGGAAGGAACTTGGTAGTATTTTATAGACAATTTACTGTTTCTATGTAATATTTAATGTGTAGACTTGCTAAAGTTTTTAGATTAACTACTGAATATAATATGAATAGTAATAGGCAGCTTATAACCATTTCAAGGTGATCATGGCTTCCAACTTTGCATTTGGTTCAATGATGATAGTGACTTTTCCTGTTTATATGATTTCAAAATTCAAAATTTCTCCCGAAGGAAAGTACACAATTCTTGATTGTTTTCGCATATGATGAGTACTCAAGTTCATGCTTGCATCACATCCGATTGATTTTGATCCTTCATATCACATTGGATATTAGGATTTCATATCTCACAATATTTGCTGAGAACTTTCCGGATTTGGTGGTGATTGAACCTATGTAAATGGGGGCAGCTGAGGAGCAGACACCTTCCAAACCTTCAAAAGCAACAAGCTCAGCGCAGGTTCCATTTCTCTTCTTCTTTGGTTTTTGGATCTCTCACTCCCTATCTTCTCTAGTCTCTTGCTGTCCCTGTTTTTTTTTTTATTTATGTAGCCTGGTGTCAGTTTCAATTTATTATTTTATTTTTTCCTATTGTAGGAGACTCAGACAGCAATGCCAGCTTATCCTGATTGGTCAAGCTCTATGCAGGTTTGTGATCGAAATAAAACTGATCCAGCTGCCTATGTCTGGCACAAGTACTTAAGCATATTTTATTTGTTATGATCGTTGAGAGATATTTAAATCTTTCTCTTGGATTACGAGAAGCTTAGCCCCATTCGGAATCACTATATTTCAGTTTTTGGTTTTATGATTTTAGAAATTGTATGTTATAGTTAACTTAATAAACTTAAAGCTAGTCATACTTATATGAACCATGTTTATCTTGAAAATTGATAACAAAAGAACTGGAGACCGCAAGACGGTATTGGTTTGCAATTGCGTAGCCCATGCGAGTTCAGAAACTACTACTGGGGAATCGAGAGTGTAAAATTGATTCTTTACTATGACTTTTCAGTGAATATGTGCATAAGAGTCCTTTTGTGTTTAGGAAATGATCTATAACTTGGTTCATGAGATACCTGACTTTCAAAGTTCAAATCCCACAAAACATTATTCAATTCTGAGGAAATGATAAAACTTTCCCCTCTGATTTTGACTTGGTAATGGAAACCGTAGGGCATTTACTATTATGAAATTCCTTATGTCCGTTCTAGATATATCATTTGGACTTAGCAAGTTAATGCACCATAGTCCTATCACCCTCTTTTTATCTGTTTCCTTTCATTTTTTGAGGTTTTAAGTAAAGAAAGTCAGCAAGTTGTCTGGATCTTCCTAATGTATAATATCTTTTTCCTGTCCAGGCATATTATGGTACTGGTGCTACACCTCCTTTTTTCGCCTCAACTGTTGCAGCTCCAGCACCGCATCCTTATATGTGGGGAGGGCAGGTAAATGGGTCCATACTCCATAGTCCTGTGGTTTTGTGGTTGTTTTAGTTATGCTCAACTTATTCAAATATTAATATGGATTGTGGACACTTGTCCTTCCACAGCACCCTATGATGCCACCTTATGGTACTCCAGTTCATTACCCAGCTTTGTATCCTCCTGGTGGCATTTATGCTCATCCTAATATGGCAATGGTAATTTATGACATATAAACAAGACTGAAAATTAGATTGTAAAACTCATTATATTTGTTATGGTAAATGAAGGTTGATGGTCGATAAATGTTAAACATTGAACTTATCGTTCCATATATTTCCTTGTACATTCAGAATACTGCAAGTGCTGCAGATACAGAAGGGAAAAACTCAGATGTAAAAGATCAGAATTCCGGGAAAAAATCAAAGGGACATTCAGGTGTGGGGAACGAGAAGGCTGTTGAAACTGGCAAAGCAACTTCAGGTTCAGGAAATGAGGGTGCTTCGCAGAGGTGGATATCATTTTTCTTTTTTACTATTTCTTGGATGTGATGACCATGTTTTATTACGAAGACTAGTCATTCAAGCAACTTTAATTCTCTGTTCGAATCATTATGTTCTGATAATTATTGTAAAACAGTGGTGAAAGCGGAAGTGAGGGTTCATCTGATGCTAGTGATGACAACAACCAACAGGTATGTCTTTCCTGGCTGCACTCCAAGTTCACACGTTCAGAGATCCCCTATTGGCATCTAAAATTCAAAGTAAAAAGTTTATCTTACAATTCTAGTAGTTCGAGCTGTAATTTGCTACTTCATTACTTTGATGCCCTAGGGTTTAGACTAAAATTAGTGTGTTCTCCTCAGGATCTTTCTGCAGCTAAAAAAGGAAGCTTTGAGCTGATGCTTGAAGATGGTATGTGCTTTATATTGAACTAGTATCCGTTTAATTAACATCCTTTCTCTTTTTCAGTTTCCGCGTCCTTTAATTCTTATTGGTGTGACTTCTCATTTGTGTGAGTTTGGGTAACTTCTGCAGGGGCTAACGCACAGAATAGTTCGGGGACTGTAAGTGGTCAGGGTTCAGTGCCTGGGAAACCTGTGGTTGCAGTACCTGCTACTAATCTTAATATTGGCATGGATTTGTGGAACTCCTCTGCTGCTGGTGCAGTTAAGATGAGACCAAGTACTGGAGCATCCACAGTTGCTCCAGGAGTGGTTGGACGCGATGGGCTTATGCCTGACCACCAATGGGTCCAAGTATGATTGCAGTTCTAATGCATTCATATATTCCATTTTCTAATGTCATTTGAGTGTGTTAAATATACTTTATTGAAATGCCGTATTGTGGTCTTGCTTTCATCTTAGCTTGAGACTGTGGTCTTTGCTATGTCCATAGTTCTAGTTTAAACCATGAGCAGTTACTGGAATTTGAAATAGGATTTGATATGCTTCTTCTTAAGTTTCACGACCTACCATAGAGCACTGGAGAATGGTAAGTTTTCTATATAGGATTTGATATGCTTCTTGTTAAGTTTTACGACCTACCATAGGGCACTGGAGAATTGTAGGTTTCTATATGTATCTTTAATAGGCATCTGTGTCCTATTGATGGTGTTTGGATAATGGACATTTTTTTTATTTGGGGAATGTGTGGTGGTTGAGGGTTGAGAATTGTAGGTTATATGTATCTTATAATAGGCTTCTGTGCCCTATTGATGGTGTTTGGATAATGGACATTTTTTTTTATTTGGGGAATGTTTGGTGGTTGAGGGGGTTGGGTTGGAGACTGGAACAGATTACTTGTATAATTTTCACCTCAACTTGAAGAATGAGAAAAGAGCTCTAAAACAAATAGGATAAAGGGCAAATATTTCTCTTTGTTTGTCTCTCTTTTGGGCAAGAAGCCAAGAACTGGTCCGAAAAGGTAATTTCTTTTAGTAAATATGGCTTGTTATACATTTGTTTTTTTTTAAAACAAGGGATCAGTAGAGAATTGGAAGGACTTGATCTCCAGCATCCAGTAAGTATGTAATTTACAAAAGTACTTGTCAGTAATTTTTCCGTTTATTCTCCCTTGTAGACTTGTAGTCCTATTAATATTGGTTTTGTTTCATCTATTGACAAACCTTTAGTGTTCTATCAATAGATTTTAAC
Source organism: Beta lomatogona (assembly GCA_947646795.1). NCBI lineage: Eukaryota > Viridiplantae > Streptophyta > Magnoliopsida > Caryophyllales > Amaranthaceae > Beta > Beta lomatogona. The sequence goes on along the minus strand of CANSNZ010000063.1, from coordinate 11,598,931 downwards.
TTGTTTGAAGTTATCGGCACTTTTATGAAACTATTGCAACTTATATTTAGAACTTGTTGAAAATTAATCTAAATCTATTTCAAGTTATCTGAATTTATTATATCTGGTATAAGTAAAAACAAGCTGAAACTAACATTACCTTAGGTTGCACCTAGAAATGCATTAGGTTTAGCATGATAGATTCATGTATTTGTTAAATACATAGTTATCCCCTTTACTGGTGAAAGATTATTCATTATATTTTCTCTTTGACAGGATGAACGTGAACTTAAAAGGCAGAAACGGAAACAATCTAATAGGGAGTCAGCTAGGAGATCAAGGTTGCGCAAGCAGGTAAAGGCTTTGTCTATGTGCTGCTTAATTGCTTCATTTAACTTCTGCAAGCTTATAAGACTTCAAAATTCATTGGTCTTCCCAGGCCGAGTGTGAAGAATTGCAAAGAAGGGTCGAGTCTCTGAGCAATGAAAATAGTAACCTCAGGGAGGAGCTCAATAGGTTATCTGCTGAATGCGAGAAGCTTGCCTCTGCAAACAATTCAATTAAGGTTTGTCAAAACACACTTGTTTTCGCTGAATAACTGGTACAATAACTTTCTTACGTTACAACATAGTTTTTTGTTCTGATATGCTCGGAAGCCGTACTCCGTATTTCTTCTTATAGTATGAACTATGCTAGTAATTTCTGAGGTTTCCTCAATACCGAGACTTATGGTGAATAACTTTGGGATTGAAACAGGATGAGCTAACACAGATATGTGGACCAGATAGCTTACAAAGCCTGGGAGAAAATAACGCGTCTGGTGAGGGAGATAGCTGAAATAAGAGCTTAGATTAGTATTTCTTTGGCTCAGCTTAAAATATCTGACAACAAGATTAGGGGAAGATTATGTTCTTTTTTTTAACAAAGCTTATACCAATCTTTTTCTCTTTTTTCCATTGATGACGCATGTAATGTGATTTCTCAGTCTGTTAAGAAGGGCTTTCAGTTAACACACTACATCATTTGTCTAAGTAGAATCACTGTATAAAAGATAAGTTCGGCTATATTCTCTGTAATTGAGAGGTCAAAGTGTGTATTTATGGGATTACTCAAAGAATTTAGATCATTTTTCGTTGTACAATTGTTGACATAGGAAGCTTCTTTAAGTGAGTATTTGATAGGGAGAAAATTAATTTTTCCATCTTCTTTTGTTTGGTTTGTAAATGATGAAAATTAGTTTTCCTAAGGGTGGAGATTGTCTTTGAAGATGGAAAACATTTTTCTTTCCTTCTAGAATCGACTATCACATTTTTCTGTTTATAAAGACAAAATACAGCCTAGTATTCTCCATCAATCCAAGTATGAGATTGTGTCCCTTTCATTGCAATGATCAGCAGAAGAAAATACATCACTATATGTAGTGGAGGCTGCTCTATAGGATGCTGCCAAGTATAAAGAAGGATCAACATAGGAAAAAGCAAATAACGGTAATAAAGGACAAAGTATGACATCACAGTATATCTAGGTAGTGACATCATATTACAACTGAAAAAGAGAGAGTTGAAGCTAATCAGTGTGGGCTTGAGCTTAGAATGGGCTTGGCCATAGTGCTTTCATTCTTTTCACTCCCCCTCAAGCTGAGAGTGGGTGAACACTTAACTCCCAGCTTGGACATAATGTGTTGGTGCTGTTGTGTAGTAAGCACTTTAGTAAATATATCTGCCAGTTGATGAGAAGAGGGCACATAAGTAGGTGAGATGACTCCTTCTTGAGCTGTGTCTCTGATGAAGTGACAGTCTATCTCAACATGTTTTGTTTTCTCATGTTGAACAGGATTAGCAGCTATGGCTATGGCAGCCTGGTTGTCACAGAAGAGAGGTGTTGAGCCAAGAGACTTCAAGCCTAGATCCTTTAGGAGCTGTTTGAGCCACATTACCTCACAGATGGTAAGAGTCATAGACCTGTATTCAGCTTCTGCAGTGGATCTTGCCACCACTGTTTGTCTTTTTGCTTTCCAAGAAATAGGGGAGTTGCCAAGTAAAATACAGAATCCAGAGGTGGATCTTCTGGTATTTGGGCAGCCTGCCCAATCACTGTCACAAAATGCCTTGAGTTCAGCAGCAGATTTAGAGGCTAACAATATTCCTTGGTGAGGTGAGTGAGATAGGTATCTTAAGACCCTTTTTGCAGCTTGAAAGTGAACAGAAGTGGGTTGATGCATGAATTGACTAAGGACATGTACAGTATAGGCTATGTCAGGCTTGGTTATGGTAAGATATATCAACTTACCTACCAACCTTTAATAAGGTTCAGGATCAGGGAGGAGGGTGCCATTGCTTAGAGTGAGCTTAACATGGGTGTCCATAGGAAGTCTAAGTGGTTTGCAACCATGCATACCATACTTGAGTGAGAAGATCTAGTACATACTTTCTTTGTGACGAAAAGATGCCACGATCGGTTACGTCGGCCTCTATTCCCAAAAAGTACCTCGAGACCCATGTCTTTCATGTGAAATTGTGATGACGGGACGATTTTCTTCTTGCTGATCGCTTCCAGTTATCACTTGTGATGATAAGATCATCTACATAGATTAAGATGGCTACAAAACCAAGTTCATCTTGTTTTGTGAACAAGGAATAATCTGTTTTTGAGCGAGTGAAGTGACATTGAATGAGAGCAAAGCGAGTTTGGCAAACCATTGCCTAGGAGCTCGTTTCGAGCCATAGAGGGATTTTTTTAATTTGCTGCTTGTAGTGAGTGAGTTAGATGTGTTTTGAGGGTCATAATCATAACAAAATGCGAAGCCATGTCTTGTATAGCCCGGTGGCATCTTCATGTAGACAGTCTCTTGCAAGTCTCCATGAAGAAAGGCATTTTTTACATCCATCTGATGTACATGCCATTGCTTCATAGCTGCAACAGCTAGAAGAGACCTTACAGTAGCTAGTTTTGCTACAGGTGCAAAGGTCTCTAGGTAGTCAATGCCATATTTCTGCTTGTGACCTAGGACAACCAGTCTTGCCTTAGCTCTTTCAACTGTGCCATCTTGGTTGTACTTTGTTTTGTACAACCACTTACAACCAATTGGTTGTTTCCCTATGAGTAATTCGGTGATCACCCAGGTGTGATTCTCCTCCAGAGCTTACGGTTCCTCATCCATGGCCTGAAGCCATTGAGTGTGTTTTGCGGCTTCTTTAAAGTGAACTGGATCGGAGTTGGTGAGAAAGCTTGGCCATAAAGCAGTAGAATTGTGGAGAAGTTGTTGTTTGAGTGGTGTTTTGGATATATGTAGGTTGGTGAGAATTGTGAGAGGTGAGATTAGACACATGATAGTTAGAATGCCATGAGGGAGGCTTATGTGTCCTAGTAGAATGTCTGATAGGAGGGGGTGAGGTGTTTTCAGGTTGGTTTGAAGGGAGTTCATTATCAGAGAGATCATCTTGCCAGGAGATGGCTTGTCGATTGTTGTGAGAAGTATCAGGGGAAGATGGTTGAGAAGATGCAGAGTGAAAGACATGATAAGGGAATATGTTCTCGTGGAACTTGACATCCCTTGAGACAAATGTCTGGTGAGTGAGAAGGTTGAGCAGTTTGTATCCTTTTTTGTTTTGAGGATAGCCTATGAAAATGCATGGGACACCCCTAGCTTGGAATTTATCTTTCACAATACTAGGGTTGGAAGCAATGGTGAGACACCCAAAGGCTTTCAAGTGTTTGTATTCAGGTTGAGTTTTGTAAAGAGCTTCATAAGGTGTAATGTCTCCCAGGACAATAGAGGGGAGCCTATTGGTGATATGAACAGCTGTGTGAACACAATCTCCCCAAAATTGGAGGGGCAAGCAACTTGGAATCGAAGTGCTTTAGCCATTTCAAGCACATTTCTGTGCTTTCTCTCAGCTCTGCCATTTTGCTGAGGTCTATCAACACAGGTGGTCTGATGAATGATTCTAAGTTTGGCAAATAGAGGTTTGCACTTTTTATCATCAAATTCTAGTGCATTGTCAGATCTAAGGATCTTGACTTTTTTGTCAAACTGAGTCACAGCCATGTTGACAAACATTTCAATTGCATCAAAAGCATCAGACTTGCATTTCAGCAAGTGTACCCAAGTTACTCTACTATGGTCATCAACCATAGTGAGGAAGTATCTGTAACCAGTTTTGGTGGACACTTTGTAGGGTCCTCAGGTGTCAATATGTATGAGTTCAAAGGGTTGTTTGGCTCTAGATTGACTGATGGTGTAAGGTTGTTTTGTGAATTTGGCTAGGGGACAGGTTAGGCATACTTCAGTAGAGGTTTGTTTTTTGAGATTGAGAGCAGAAATTTTTTCAATTTTTGCTATGGGTGCATGTCCAAGTCTTAAGTGCCAAAGGGAGGTGTTTGAAATTGCAGGAACTTGAGTAAGAGTGGTAGGAATGTTTTTGTGAGATGTTTCAGCAGTCATGGCCTTTTTCGGTGTAAGGATGTGTTTAGGTGAGTTATTTTGAGGACAAGCTTGATGTTTCAGGTCATGAAAAGTTTTAGAGATAGGTTCATTTGCTAGGTAATACAAACCATGAGCAGTCTTACCTACACCTTTCACACTGCTAGTGCAAGCATCTTGAATTATGCAGAAATTGGTGTGGAAAGTGACTTTACAGTTTGCATCTTGGTTCAGTTTTTTGACAGAGATAAGATTATGTTTAAAGGCGGGAACATGCAAGACATGGTTGAGGGTTAGGCCATTTTCAAGGTTAATGTTTCCTGTGTGAGATATTATGGAAGTCTGCCCAGTAGGAAGGTTAATTTTAGGCTCATTCTTGGTAGGCAGTGGGTTAATTAAGGCATCAAATGATCCACACATATGGTCTGTTGCTCCAGAGTCAATTATCCAATCACTAGTGACAGAATGAGCATAAAAGCATGTAACCATACCTGCATATGACAAGTCCATTTCATCATCTGTGTCAGGAGCTTTTGAAGGTGCAGGGAGGAGCCTTAGTAAGAATTGAAAAACCCTAGAAAACGCGCAGCTGGGATTCGGGGACAAGTCAGGATGGTAGGGGAAGAATCCACACTCATCTCACTCTGTGTGCTGCTTTGAGCATTTGCAGCCACCTTTGATGTTGGATTGTGCCTAGGCTTGTTCCATCTAGGTGTTGAGTTGGAATTGTTTTTCCATCTACCCTTGTTCTGCAGAGTTTTGTTGCTCCTAGGATGACCTGGTGGATATCCCACAATGGTCCAGCACCTATCCCTTGTGTGTCCCACTTTATTGCAGGCAGTGCACACACTAGAAGTAGAATCTCCCCCTCCTCCTTTACTGAACATAGCTAGAGTCTCCATTTCTGTTTTGACATTAGAGAGTATCTCTCTCTGAGATTGTTCTTGCTCCAGGTGAGCACATCTTTGTTTCCACGGAGAGGGGGAGGTGACATCATGAGCGATTGGCTTCTTTGAGAGGAATAGTCTTCATCCAAGCCATTGAGGAACTGAAAGAGTTTTAGTTCATCTTTCTGCTGATTCAAGGCACCAATGAACTCACTCACTTCAGTAGTGACAGTGGTTATAGGTGGGAGAGCATTCAGAGCTTCAAGCTCTTCCCAACAGCATCTCATCACAGTGTAATAGTCACTAATGGACTTTCCCTGTTGCTTGGTCTCATAGACCTCTTTGTTCAATTTATACTTTCTCGAACCATTAGTAAGAGAAAATCTTTTTTCAAGTTATATCCAAATCTGGTGAGCATTGTTTACAAACATAATGGATTTTTTAATTGAATCTGTCACAGAGGACAATATCCAAGAGATGATCATGCTGTTGCATGTATCCCAGGCTTCTTGCTTCACAGCATCTGCAGGATCTCTCTTCACTACTCCAGTAATGAATCCCAGTTTCCTTTTAATTAGATGCCAGGCCAATTTCCATGGAACGTTTCCATGACCTGTAATTGTTAGTTCCTTGAAGTTTTTCAACAGGAACAAAGTTGTTTCCATCAGCAGGATGGAGGTATAAGGGACTGGTAGTCTCTATTTTAGTTGTCATTTTTTAAGAACACAAGAAAGGTGGTGTCTTGGATTTAAAAAGGAGAAAAAAAAACGGCGAAGTAGGTTTTGTTTAACCTAGCTCTGATACCATAAAGACAAAATACAACCTAGTATTCTCCATCAATCCAAGTATGAGATTGTGTCCCTTTCATTGCAATGATCAGCAGAAGAAAATACATCACTATATGTAGTGGAGGCTGCTCTATAGGATGCTGCCAAGTGTAAAGAAGGATCAACATAGGAAAAAGCAAATAACGGTAATAAAGGACAAAGTATGACATCACAGTATATCTAGGTAGTGACATCATATTACAACTGAAAAAGAGAGAGCTGAAGCTAATCAGTGTGGGCTTGAGCTTAGAATGGGCTTGGCCATAGTGCTTTCATTCTTTTCAGTTTACAATTTACCTTCATTTTTCTTTTTCTCATCCATCCACTCTCCTTCATTTTTCGTTTCTTTCAAGCTTTTCTAATCAGAAATAAACAAAGAAACTTTAATATACAACTGTGTTTTCTTTTGTTTATTCGTAGAAAATCATTACCGTAGTAAAAGTTCACTGTGGAATCATAGAGGCAAGAGCTAAACAACTAAATAATGTCGGCGTATTAGCACATACTCCATAGCTAATTCAGGGACATGTTGGGTGACGCAGTCGGAAAGATCTAAGGAAAAGCAAGCGCTAATCCTCAACACGAACAAACAGATTTACAAGTGATAAATCTGTAAAAGTTTCGAAGTCCACCAAAAGAGAGTAAAAACTCTAAAATATTATTAAAAGATGAAAAACTGTCTCCTGATGACAGCTAATAATGTTTAAATAGTTAAAACAAAACCCTAATACGAAATTAAGGAAATAGCAAAATCCGGAAATAAAAATGCTGTTTTCGGGCCCTAAACGAGCTCAGATGGCTTAAAAAGCCTGTCGGTCACGACGTAGCGGTGTATTTGACTTGTTGGCCCGTTTCGCTTCCAAAAAGATATTATAATAAGCATTCTGACTACGGAGGCCTGACTAGTGGAAATCATTTCAGGCTTTCTCGACGAACTTCTTTGTCGAACTTTTCCGCTAACCTTCCTACGTCATTGGGACATTGGGTGATTACAAATCCAAGGACGACTATTCAAAGATCATGTTTAATAATGACGAAATTGTATTAAACTATATTTTTTTAGGTGGATCTGCATTGAACTTGATCATTGAAGAGTTGTCATTCGTCAATGTAGTTTCCGGTAAAATACATGGAAACCTTTTTCCTTAAAAAAGAAAAACATGAAACCTTCACTCGGAGGTTATTAGAGACATCAACAGGAAGGGGTTCTTTTTATTCGCACGAGGTTGACTCCACTAGCCTTTTGAACAAAATATTTGGGCAAGGATGATGACACAGATATGGCGAAATGCTCGTGTACATGCTCATTTGATGGTATTAATATGATTTCAATTAGCAAAAGAAAAAGGGGTTTTACTAAACGCAGCCTCACTTTACTAACGCAGTCCAAAAAACCCTTATTATCATATTCTTTCTAAGAAACCTTTCTCTCTCTAAAAATTTAGTTAAAGATGTGAAACATGTAAAGTACCATACATTATACTTCTAGAATAATTGGATTTAACGACAATTTCTGTTTTGAAGGTAAGATCATTTAAATTTACATTTAAAATCTAACAATCATTGTTAGACCTAGGTCGCTAAAGAACCATGTAATAACATCCTAGAATTTACTGTCAAAAAAAAAAAAACATCCTAGAATTACCACAAGCCTTCTTGATGTTAGTCACTACCCCTTGTTGCTTTTTGTGCTCGACCATATTTTTTTACTTTAATGTTGTAACGTGTCACGACTATTGTTGGCATTTATCGTGACATGCTCACATGAAAAATTGGATGAATCTTAAACTTGGGAACTCTATGCAATACAACAGTTCCCCGTCCTTTCTCATAATCGGAAACATACCAAACCCTTCTGAATCTTATGGAACACCTTGAATTATTGTGGAAGCAAAGTCACCATGACTATATCCACTTCCTTGAACTCCAAAGATTAGCGATGATTGTTTGGCTGTTTGCCGATTTCTTCACCCTCTTGGTTGCCTTTGTCAAGGTATGACTTGGTGATATTTATGCTTACTACATAACTTAGCAAGCTTGTACGTACCTAGGCTATTCCTCTTGAAAAGTGTTGTCCTGTGTGATATCGAAAGGAATTTGATGTTTTGCCTGACTTCTACAAGTTATACAAGAATTGACATATACGAACTTAGCTCAATCTCGCATGCAGGTTGGCACACACGGACACACGAAGTGCTGCAAGCAAAACTCTAACAAAGCATTTTCTTAGCTTATACCATCTGACCGTCAAATTGCAAAGCAAAGCTTGTAGAGAAGTGTAGTCACGATCCTAAGAGCATGAACAACTTCGTCTACTTTGCCGCAAATTAAGGGTATTAGCCGCAAATGGTGTGCCCACAAGAGATCTCAATAGTTAATCGCATGTTTAGAACACAAGTTTTCCACTTGTTCGGTTGCAGAATCTCACGATTTAACAATGAATAATCGTCTGATCGACCACTATGATTGAACCCCATCCTCAATTTAAACATTGCAGAGATGAAATCTATCGAGACGCTTTCCCATGGCTTCTTGGGGATAAGTAAGGGCTCCAAGATTTTCGATGGAACTCATTGCTCCACCTTGTTGTTGGAACAAACATAAGCCTCAATATCTTCAAAGATTTATTGTCCATTAAATGCCTGAATTCCTAGTACACATTGAGTCACTCCATTTTATTGCTAAGATTGTCCTACCTTTTTGCACGTTAGTTTTTGACCTATAGTGTATATTATATCGTCTTCAACCAAGAATAGTCAAGTCTGCTTTCCTTCCTTAGCTAACTCTAGCAAACTTCTGACTAACGAGTCTTGCCTGAGACTAAGTGTCTTCTTTTACTTAGTTTATGATATTGCTAGTGATGTTGCTCGCATAATATAGCATAACCTTTCGAGTAGAACATTTGCGACCAAATTAGCTCTGTGTGCCTTGTATAGCCCTCCGAGGCGTATGAAAAGAGAATGAAGGGAGTACCACTCAAGTGTAATTTTTAGCTTCACATAGTTGCATATTGCGAGACAATATGCCCTATTTAATGTTAAAATGATAACTCATAATGTAATACATAAATCAAGAAGTGTTTTATATAATAGGAACAAAGTGTATGATATTTCATCCTTTTTTTTTCCATTATGATGATCTCTTAATCTTACATCGTATCAGAAAAAAATAAGCTAGATCATTGATTCCACAATGGATTATAATAATCTATATATAATCATAAGAGGAAAAACGTTCAGAATCCCACATTAGCATCTATATGAATATCTAAAAGAACTCAAATTTTGGTTGAACGCCATTGTGTGAAAACAAATATAACCAAGTGTGATAAACCATAAGCATTTCAACAAGGGAGAGGAGTAGCAAATCAATTCTTTAATCTATATGATTGAACAATGCGAAAGGAATCTAAAACAACAATTTATATTGATTAGAAAAAAATGATGCATAATGTAATAAAGGAAAAAGAAAAAATAAAGAATTGTTTCAGTTGTGGAAAGCAAATTAAACGTGAGGTAAATTCAACCAACAATACAAGTTCCTTTATTTCACGCATAGAACTTGGGCTTTTGAGTTATGTAGGTAGCCATATATCATTTGCTAATTTATCTCCCATCTTTCATTATAGTCAAGAGAGCATGATCTTCACAAATGTCGTTGTGATTCATACTACACTTCCAAAATACAGATACATAATTTGTAAAGTACAAAGTATTAAGAGTAATAATATACAAATGATTTGTCAGTAACATATAATTTCGGAGAAATTGAACAACAACATCACCCATAATTATTATTATCAATTTACCACTTGTATAAAATAAGTGTTTGAGTTGACATAATATGGAGCAAGTGACAACTACTTCCAAGTTCTAATATACTCTCATTCGTCACCCAACATAAAACCAAAGCATTAAAATTACAACTTAGAACAACTAAATTTTATATCATGTCCAATTTCCGCACTTTCTTTTCGTCATCTCACAAATTGTAGTAGTATTGTCACCTACAATAATTCATCATGGACAATTACATTTTCACTCTTTATATCTTAATATCTTAATTAAACTAAAAGATGAGATACTTTTATCTTCTTCCTCCTAAATTTAGACAATTAAAATTTTGGAAACATACAAATGAGTGCATGCACTCTAGAGTACAAATCACTAATTATAATGTTAATAACGTTCCATAATTAGTGAAATATATCTTACGTGGTACAACCAACTAACATCGCCAAGCTGACGTGGCGATGAGGGGCCTATCATGCCAGAACAGCATCATCTCCCCATGACGCTTTGCCACCTGGAACCCGCCAACCTGTGCCCTCCGCAACAAACACTCCGCCTGAAAATCAGCAAACTGACTAAACCCAACCGCCCTCATCCCCGCCGTAACAAACGCCTCGCGCCAGGTGGTCCGCCGCCCGGCCGCCACCCTCGCCGCCGCCTCCACCGCCGCAAAAATCCTCGGCCGCAATACGAAAGTCTCGATCCTCCGAAGGCAATCACCGGTGCCGTTAAAACCGCCGGAGGATGCCACCTCAATAGACTCCATCATGCCGGTGTAGAACTCAATACCGGCGAGGAAGCTAGGCCCAAACGACGCCGTTCCGGTGTCAATCCCAACCTCTTTATCCACGACAACCACACAGCTAGGTGAGATTCCTCGGAGATCTCCAAGAAACTTGGAGATTCCACTCCGAGAATTATTCAAAAAACGGTTGAACACCCCTGGTGAGAGATGAACGGCTAGTTTTTCTCCATCAATGAACTTAACAGATTTAAATGATAAGATCTCGAAAGTTGGGATTAGTACAAATTCTATATGAAAGTTAAGGTTAAGATCACGAGCAAATTGTGAGAGATTTTCTTTAACAAGTTTACTTTCGATACCGAATTCTTCAGGAACGATGGCAGTGATCCGGAGGACAATAGAGGTGGCTAGCTTGGCTTGATCGGAAGCTTTATCAACGAGCTCTCGCATGAAAGACGCCCAGTGTCCTCCGAAACCGATGTCGAAATCGATGATATGGATGAAGGGTGATCCATCAACCACCGCTTCCAGGATGGCTTGGTTGGCGGCGAAGGTGGAGAAGAGAGAAACTGGTGAGATTCCCGAGAAGGCCTTGTGGGCCCGGATGGTTTGGACCACCTCGTACGAGGTTAGCCTCACTGGTCGAGGTGGTGTGGACCCAACTGATGATGAGTTGTTGTTGTTGGATGTGTTGGTTAGGTGTTGGAGAGCTTCCTTGAAGTAGAAGGCAGCTCTTTGAAGGGGTTTTCCTACAGGTGATCTTAGCCGTTGATTGAGCCGTGCCAATATCACATGGACTTGTTGAGAGTCGTTGGATTCAAAGGCTTGAGCTGCTCTTATGAGGTCGTCGATGAAATCGAGTCCGAAATTCGGGTTGCTGTTGGTGTTGGTGTTGGTGTTGGTGTTGGTTTGATGATGAAGTTGATGATCGAAGGGTCCGAAATTAGGGTTGAGGTTTTGATTGTAGGAGAAGTCACAGAAGTTGGCGTAATCGGAGGGTAGGTTTATAGGGGGTTGACTATGATCAAATGGTTGAGATGAGGGGAAATCCGGGAGGACTTGAGTAAGGTGGGATTCACAAGGACTAATTTGGGACAACAAAAGTTTTGAAGTATTGGTGTTGGAATCATCATTAAGCCCCAGCTCAGACAGGATTGAATCCCAACCTTCCAAATTGTCCAGGTCAACGGCGGTGTTTGGTGGATGATGAGTGTTGTGTTTCGCGTCCGAAGGTGGAGGTGTTGCGGTTTTGGTGGCTGCCGTAGCTGGGCTTGGGCTACGTTGAAGGTCGAGTACCGAGGTAGGCTCGTAACACAAGTTGTTATTGTTGTTGTTATTGTTATTGTTATTGTTATTGTTATGGTTGTTACTAGGAGAATGGTAGGCAGTACTCGTGGCGGAATTGGTGGTGGAAAGAGGTTTTCCGGTGGCGGCGTTGCAAGTTTGAGGGGTAGAAGAAACTGGCACTTTCATTCCTAAAAGAGAAAACACCCTCACAAGTCACAACCTTTTTCCTAAGTTTGCTTGCTCTTTAGTTTTGTAAGGATGGAAGTGTGTCTTTTCGGGAGGGTTACTTGAAATATAAGGAGCTTAACAATGAAAGTGGGATGGTGGGGAGAGGGAGTTTAGCTTTTAGAAGGTTATAATTGTGGGACTTTATTTATCTTTGCGTGCATGGTGTGTGCTGTGTTTTTATGTAGTGTGGGGGGATGCATGAAAAATATATGGTGGGACTGGGGATGGACAAGGATGTTTGTGAATTGTGAGTCACGTTGACATGCATTTCATTTGTTGTTGTAAAATTATGAGATTTTGCCAAATTTTTGTGGATATGTATAAATAGTGCGTGTATCAGTTAAATTTTCTAATTCTGGAAATTAAGAGGCGTTTTGGAAATTCTTTTTTTGAAAAAAAACTAGAGGTTTTTAGTGAAGTTATTTTCACAAAAACTTACAATAAAATTGTCACTAATATTTGCAAATAGTGTATATATCTTATACTAACTCTGTTCCTAAATGATAGTTCTGACACTTACACTTTTCACGCGTAGCGATCTATCTTTGAGCTTTTATATCTCTAATTTTGTATTTGTACAAAAATATAAAAACTTGATATTCTAAAAGTACATATCGAGACGAATCAAACAAGACCCCACATGACTATATTTTCTCTTATACATAAATCACAATGATAGTTAAATTGAAATTTGTAAATAGCGTCAAAAGTGAGAGTGTAACAATTATTTAAGAAGGGAGGTGGTATGAATTTGTAATTTTGCAAAAGTATGAGGGACCATGGAAAATTACATATACATAGTCGACATTTGTCAGAGCTCTAAAAAAGGCTTCATCTTTTTATCTCTAAAAATTTGAGGCTTCAAAGCCAAGCTTTTTGCTACTGCGCTTTCTATTACCTTTGCTTTCCATGATTCTTCCTCCACTACCTTAATTAGCTAAGCTTGCTCTTTCAAGTTTCAAGGAGGACTCCACTTTTTGGATAGTTATTTCTTGCTTGTGGGAATGCCCTGTTTCCAGTAAACATGGTTTGATGGTTATGGCTTTCGGATCATCATTAGCTACTCCTTCCAAATTTACACATAGAAGTGTGCCAAAATTCTTAGGTATACATAACTGCATCATGTCATATTTTATCTATTTTTTTAGATATTATTTGATACTTTTGGACGTTAAAATATGTTCTCTTTCGCAATTCTTTTATTTTACACAATTATGCATGTACCACTTGGATGTCACTATTTTTCATTGTTTGATTATAGTGTGTATCCAAATTCAATTTAAAGATAGTGGCTCATAATAATAATAATAACAACCAATAAAATAAAATGACATACAAGTGGTTCACAAATAGTTGAACAAAAGATTTTAAATCCTTTTCTTGTAACATCCTTTAAATATTGGGCACATCATATAATTTAATGTTGGTTCACAATTATGTAGTGCAAGTGATGTGCAACAAACTGATGCAATGTTAATTTGTTTTTATGACTTGTATACTCACTACTTATGCAATATCATGAACGTTTCATTATTTTCAGCTCAATTTCAGAAATGTTATAAAAAAAAGTCTAACAACCTTCTCCATCCAAATGGCACCATCATTCTTTCTACTTTCTATGGGAATACCCATAGAAATTCCCGAGCAAATACGTAACAAGGACAATACTCTTGACAAGTTAGAGTAGTTTAAGTTTCTTGCATTTTTCCACCAGTTGATTAGTATATGGATGGTCAATTTTAAAAATCGAGCGTACGCACAATTTTTTACAAACATTGACCTCAAAACCAGCTGAAAGTATTAATATGAGAAAAAGTCATGATTAAATACGAACAAAATAAACTTAGCCGCAAAACGCTCTCGACCTAACCCTTCCCCGTCCCCACAAAACCCTTCCCCGCGAAAAGCCCTGGGGGGCTAGCCTCCGCCAGAGCAGCCTCGGCGCTCTGTCGGTGGCATCGAGCTCCCCATGCCTTTCAGGTTTCTCTTTTTCGCTTTCTTTTTTGCATCCTAACCGTACACCACCGTTTAAGGTCGCGCAAAAACCCTCGACTTCTCGGTGTCGTGCCTCCTCAGTGGTTAAGCGCGACGATGGTCCGGCAGTAGGAGAGAGGTGGGTCGCGCGACACGCCGGAGACGTTACGGCGGCGGCGTTCTTTGGTAGTTGTAAGTTTTTGGGGCGGTTCTTATTTTAGTTGGTTGCGATTTTGGTTTAGTGTATGTGTGTTTGTCTTGCTGGGTAGATCTAGTTTTGCTCTGACGATGAATGATCTAGGAAATCAGATTAATAACAAAGTTCATCCTGGAGTTTACCATGCTTGGATAGGTATAACTATAGGTTTCTATGTGTTGGTGAAGAATAGAGGTGCTTATTTCTATCAAGATCCTTGTTCTCAGGTTCAGTTAGAACCTAAATATGTCGTTGTTCGATCTTCTTCTTTAAGCAGGTTTCGATCTTCGGATCAGGTGGTTGGGTGAGGAATTAAAGAAATTCACTACACCCTATGTTCTTGTGATGGCTTTGGACGTCATCACAACTCAAAAATGCATTTCGTGGGAGGCCCTCCAATTTGATTTGGGGGTAAATTTTGACCTCCACAAATGCCGAGTTTTTGCCTCTTCAGGAAAAACTCATGCTACCCTCAGTGCAGGGTACAAAGTCACAAAAGAAAGTGACTTCCGATCCTTCAAAGCTCCATCTTTAGAATCCAGGAAGACTTCTTACTTCTCATTGCCCTTAGGATTTACTGTATTGTGAACCTGTGGTTCTACAAGACCAACTTTGGCAATCCATCTTTGAAGATCGTTTTGAGTTAATCTATCGACAGTATCCATCACATATCAACGGTTCGTTTAATGCAAGACACCAAGGTCATCTCCAACAACAAGCGCCCAAGGGAAGTTCCTAATGTAGTTTCCTTCATATCCTCTGCAAACAACGTTGGATTGGTAAGGTAGCATGGTGGTTTGTACCTTCAAGTCAGTTTTATCTTAATAGGGTTGTAAGAGCTAGTCAAACTCATATTAGTGTTCTTTTCGTTTTCGTCATTAGTTTGGATGCTTTTTATAGCTTGTACTTCCGTTTTTAATTAATAAACATTTTCGCGGTGTCAAAAAAAAAGCCATGACTTTTGCTAAAGCAGTCGATCCAATCATCCCATGCTGAATCATATGCTTAATCATTAAACAACTTCCTTAGTTGCTTATTGTCTTACTGCAAGTGTTACAAGTCGTCCAAAATTGAACCCCTTGTGATTTTGTGGTGCTTGTCGTCCACAATTATGGGTACTTGGAGAAGAAAAACATATCACTTTTTTTTTATATAAGTAGGCCGCATGCCAAAAGATTTTTATTACTTAAATTTCCACTATAATACAAAGGGGACAAACTCAAGACAAGTAGAATATAAATGCATCAAAACACAATATTGATAAACACTAACACCATTTTACCCAAGTATCTCCACTTTGAGCTGTGTGTTTTCCCAAGCCATCCGCTATTTGATCATTTGCTTCTCTTTATTGAAATTGAAAATCAACCTCTTTTATTATCGATAATAAATTATGCAACATATCACATGTTTTTTCCTTGTTGACATATTTGTTTCTTCAAACTTCATTTGGATGAAATCATTAATAAACTTTCCAATATTGGGTTGCTTAACATTATCTAGAGTATTCCCAGATTGTTTAAAAAATTGTGTTTGTACATCCAGTTTTTTTAACAAAAATTAATCGAGAGATGAGTTGGACCTCACCCAATATTGTTATACTTCCTCTGTTTTTTTAATTGCATCATTTTTTTTTTCACGTTTGTCGAGACGTTTCTTTGAATGTCAATATCTCTAATTGAGTGTAAGTAAAAATTATAAATTATTTGGAATCATTGCATTGAGACGAATCTAACAAGACCCCATTTGACTATGTTTTTTCTTATATAATAATGTGAGATAGCTTAATAAAATTGATTGATGAATAGTATCAAAAATGAAAGGGAAATTTCCTGAGGGACCCTTGAGGTTTGGCTTAATTCTCAAAATACCCTTATTGAATTTTGAAGTTCAAAGTTTAAGTTTTAAGGATACCTTAGGAAATTAATGCACTTGAATTTCGGTGTATGATAAGGGTATTTTAAGCTCAAACACAAAGTTTAGGGGTATATGAGGAATTCCCCAAATGTGAGGGCTAATTTGAGAATTACGTCAAACCTCATGGGTACCTGAGGAAATTTCCCAAAATGAAATGGTGCAATTACTATAAAAAAAAGGAAAATTTGACAGAAACAACCTTTTATAAGACACTTTTGTCAGAAACAACCTTTTAAATTTTTTTTTTGCCAAAACAAACCTTAAAGTTTTTTTTTTGTGAGAACACACCTTTGGCCGGAAAAAGACCATTGACTTTGTTTTCAAGCGTTGACCACCCTAGCCCCACCCACGAAACCGCCCCACTTCCCAGACCACCCACAAAACCGTCCTTTCACGATGTTGACAACCCTAACTACATCCCTTTCACGGCAGCCACCCCTCCCTCTTCCCCAAAACCCCCTCCCTTTTCACGACAACATCCCCTACAGCCCTAGACACCCCTAGCCTAGGCCTCCTACGTCGGCGACCTAAACCGACACCTTATCCCCCACCCCGAGTACTCCGTATCGTTTTCCCCCCACCCTTGAACGCCCCCTCCCATTCTCCCACCTCAAAACGACCCCCGACCCCTCCATCCACCATCAACCGTGCCCCTCAAACCCTAAATCCCCACCCGAACAAACCTAAACCCTAACGAAGAAAAAGGAAGGGGTGGTTTCGGGGTGGGGGGAAGTGAGGGTTGGTGGTTTTCAGGGTGGGGGGAAGAAAGCGGTGGTTTCCAGGGTGGGGGAAAGCGAGTGGACTGATTTCGTGGGGTGGGAGGTGGTTTCGTGGGTGGGGCTGGGATGGTCAACGCCTGAAAATTAAGTCAAGGGTCTTTTTCCGGCCAAAGGTTTAATGTGACAAAAATACTTTGGTTAAAGGTTTGTCTTGACAAAAAAAAATTTAAAGGTTGTTTCTGACAAAAAATGTCTTATAAAAGGTTGTTTCTGATAAATTTTCCAAAAAAAAAAAGCATGAGCGACGTACATAAATTTAGTTTTGAGTTGTTCCATTCAACCCACTCTTATCTTTCTCAAAAGTTACTTGTTTTTTAGCTATACCATATAGACTTTACTTTTGAGACTATTCACATATTCTATTTCTATCATTTTGTATTATTAATACTTTTACACATGAAAAAAAACATAATTATGTATATGTGATTTGGTAGTTTCATTTCATCATATATACTCAAACTATGAACTTGGATAGTGTTTACTTGTACTTAATTAAAGATATTATTAATGCTCAAAGAGTCAAAGTTGTACGCTGTCATATGTGACAAGTCATTTGAATGCAACTAAAAGAATGAACAAAAGTAATATTTAGAACTTTATAATAGATGCTATATATACTTAGTATATTGTTGATGTTTTAGGCATTTATGTTTTAAATTAAGAGGAGTTTAGTAAAATGTGATTATTATAATTTATTTTTCTTATCTTTAATTATGTATAAATACAAAGTTTTGAAATGTGCTATTTTGAAAATATATATATAGACAAATCTAACAAGATTCAATTTGACTATATTTTCTCGTACCTATAGATAATACAAGATGGCCAATATAGAGTGTCTAAATAGAGTCAAAGGTCAAAATGATTAAAGAAAAACGGAGGGAGTGTATCGATATAATCTCTTAAACGAATCTTTTGTTAACCTTAGATATGATTCTAAGGTCCTAGCAAAGATAGTTCTAATTCTTTTAATGATATTATTTAATAAAATATACTCCCTCCGTTCCAAAATACTCTTAACACTTATCAAGGCACATAGTTTTAGATGATAAGTTGTTTGGTTATCAATTATTATTTTATTGAAAAGTAGATGTGATAGGAGTTACTCCCTCCGTCCCATAATATAGTGCTTGCATTCCATTTTGGGTGTCCCAAAATGTTGTTCTTGTTTCTATTTTTTTAATTCCACAATTCCCCTTGATTTGCCTAAAAAACCATGCAACCATCATTTATTTGCTCCTTGGAAATAGTTTTTTTCTTTGTTTATTGAACCTAAGGGTTGAATTAGTCATATATTTAATGCTCTTTCACCCATTATCACCATTCTCTCTCCTAAAATCAGTTTTTTTCCCCACAACATTAATTGTTTATCATTCATGTTCCACTTTCCTTAATTCAAGTAAAAAATAAGAAATAAGCACTATATTATGGGACGGACGGAGTAGTAGTTAGTAAAAGTTGTATTATTTTATTTTAAGGAGAGAGAATGTGGGTCATGGTTAGAGTTGGTATGTAAATATGTAATAGGAATGGTATTATTTTATTTGGAGGAGAGAGAGTGTGGCCAATGTTTAAAAGGTAGAAGGATTAAAATAATAGTGGGTCATATCCAAAAATAGAAGTGTAAAGAGTATTCTGGGACAGATAAAAAAGGAAAGTGTAAAGAGTATTTTGGGACAGAGGGAGTATAATTTAGAAATTAATAAAAATGATCAAGTATGTTTGATCAATAGTTGTTTCAAATTTGACTTTATTATTATTATTATTATTATTATTATTATTATTATTATTATTATTATTATTATTATTATTATATATTTTTACTAATATATAAAATTGTAATTTAGTATTGATTTATTTTTATGTATATTTTCAAAATATCATAATAGATATTTAAATATTAACGAGCATGCTAATGGTCCCTTCGATACGCTAGATAAAGAATATACTTTTGTATTTATTATTGGTCACTAAATTATAGTCCTTCCAAGTTTTTTTAATAGGTTTTTCAGCACGTTGACGAAGAAAAAAGTACAAAAGGTAGAGATCAGAAGGAGATTTAAAGTAAGAAAAAGGTGAAAAAGGTAGAGAAGTTGAGAGTAAAAGTAAGAGAGATGTGCACTGATTAGGATGACCAACTTTGTAAAAGAAAAAGGTCAAATGTCCTCATTAAAAAAAATTCACAACAAAAATCCCTATTAATAAAGACAGAGGGAATATGAATTGTATATGACATTATATATTCTTCTGATCTAATGATTTGAGAGAACTCAATCGTTAGCATCTATCTATACTAATATATTAAGATGTGTTCTAAACCAAGGGACGACGCCATGTGACGCTCTCCCTTAGGTTGTTTTATCTATATACAACAAAATAATTAGTAAATGCATTGTATAGGATTTGATCTCATGACCTTCAAGTTTATATACTAAAGCCTTAACCACTAAACCAAATGATATTTGGTAATATCATTTTAAAGTAAATTATTAGTAATAATAAGTGATAATTATAAGTATGCGGGGCATAACCCAAGCTTATAAACTGGTTTGCTATATATTAACCGCTAAATTTGTATATTGACAACCATAAAGGAAGTATATTAGAAGAAGTTCAGAAAACATATGAATATGTTTTATTAAGCACTCTAACACATGTAAATACTTGATATGAGTTTCGTAGACACTAGTGGATTAAAGATGTGGAATATATGTGCCTTTGGCAGACATAGGTCATTTCACATCACACCAAATCTAGCTCGGACTGTTCAATCGTGTAACGACAAAATAAGTCAAATGATATGATTGGCAAATATTGAGTCATTTTTTTCCCTTATATCGTCTTGATAATTACCAGGAAATTATAAACCTTATCTTGGTGGCATCATAGCAATTTGTGACAGCAGTCGCAACAACAAATAGGAGTATACGGTTGGTGTTCTGAGATAGGCCTTTTGGGCTGAAATATTGGTTACATTACTTAAAAAGGCATTTGGTGTACTTCCAATTAGTCCCAAATGTATTTCATAGATGTAAGAATAAGAGTGAGGAATAAGTACTACTTGATCTACCAAGTAAGTGTTGGTGTGGTGATGAGGTGACGCTGAGTAGGAGACGAACCCGTGTTCGAATCCCCGCAACACCCTTGGGGGAGAATGGACCTAACCACCCCGAATCCTGATGGATGTTGCAGAGGGGGACCCGCAAGCAAACACCAAAAAAAGTACTACTTGATCTAGTAATAAGATTTGTATAATTTTAAGGTTGTGAGATTAAACTCTACAAGAGATACTTTAGAAATTAGATTATCTTATCCTTCTCCCCACTTTTAAAGAGTTTTGTCTGTGTAATTGGGTCGGATTAATCTGTGACATGTTCCATTCCAATAAGACAATCTCCTTACCAATCCCTTAAAAAAATAAGAATAAGAGTGAAGAGGAGGAAGTTAGGGCAAACAAATGGGAAACTGAATGAAGTTCATATCAATAATTTTACTTTAATCAATGAGAATATCAATTTATATGATAAAATTGAAAATAATAGTAGGTCACACTTAATCTTTTTATTATGCGAATC
The DNA here is from genome assembly GCA_947646795.1 of Beta lomatogona. NCBI lineage: Eukaryota > Viridiplantae > Streptophyta > Magnoliopsida > Caryophyllales > Amaranthaceae > Beta > Beta lomatogona. Next base: position 11,578,323 of record CANSNZ010000063.1, on the reverse strand, counting down.
TTATAACGTAAGTTGTTTTTGTCACTTAAATTAAATAACAAGAACATGTACGTAAGACAACGGGAATATTTATTGTACACCCGGCGCAGGTGTCTACGCTAATACAGACACCCAAAACTATTTTCTCCAATGAAGAAATGAAGAAATGAAAGAAATGAGCAAGCAGTTTTACTCATTTAAGAAAATGAGCAAACTTTGTCATTTGCTCATCATCATCTTCCTCATCAGCAATTCGCTCATTTCTTTTTCGCTCTTCAATCATTCTAAATGAGCATAGATGCTTGACTCATTTGAACATTAGCCAACTAAGCAAAATAGCCAACTATCCCATCTTTGGAACCCCAGCAATGTAACACCAAACTCAAACTAAGCTCAATTATACAAACAAAAGTTATGAACTTCCCTCAGTAATCAACATATCCATTATGTAAATAGATCATAAACAACCCCACAAACTCCAAAATCAGTAAAAACACAGAATTATCAACAAACAAAAATAAACCCCATTTCACAAACAACCCCCTAAAAAAATTAACGATTGCCCAAACCATCAAATTACACCACCATCATCATCTCGAGTCCGCGTCATCATCATCTCATCGTTCATCTCGCGAATTTCAGATCTGGAAATTTCTTTTTTTTTCCGTGAATTTTAGATCTCCATTGTTGTGTAATGTGTTTGGAAGGTTTGGAAGGAGGAGAGAGAGAAGAATTGAAAATCAGATTTTTCCGGCGAGAAAGAATTGAGAGAAATGAGCGATTATTGCTGATGAGGACGAAGATCATCGTTGAGTTGAATTCTCCATTGTTGTATTTGGAAGGAGGAGAGAGAGAGAGAAGAACTGGAAATGAGCAAATTAGATTTTTCTTTTGTCATTTAATGCCGCAAAAATTACCAACGTGCCCCGGAAGTTCTAATTTATTACAAAAATACCCCTGGGTGATACACCCGGGTTACCATGAGTGAACTTGTACTCCTCTCGTCCTTTTACATAGTTTAACACGTTAACTTGTGATCAAGTCCGATGATGTCTCGAGTCTTTAACTGTGTGTTGTATTTTTTGTCTAGTGAGAAAAAGCTATTATAAAAAGTAATTACTACATAGTATAATCTCGAAAGTTTTGAAAAAAAAAAAAAAAGAAAACTGTTAGAAGTGATACGATATCTATAAGTTACTTATGCGAGATAATAAAAATTTATTATCCTTTATTCAGAAATTGATAGGAGTACATTGAATTAGTCGATAGGTTTGCTTTTCAAAGTAGAAGTCATGTGTTCAACACTAATGACAACAATGTTTTCATATATTGATAGATATGGTGTAACAACATGTTTTAATAGATGCTCTAATTCATAATATATATTTGCAACAATTTAACTTTCACGTTTATTAAAACACAACTTTGAACACAACTTTCATTCTTGATTTTGATTTCAAACACATTGTATTGTGCATGTAATGCTCTCTATTTTCTATAAATTAATGAAATAATATTTTTTGAATTTATTATTATTTCAACAACTCAAATACTACCGATCGAAGTTCTAGAATTGGGTTGTAGACTTGTTTATTCTCATCAAAGTGATCTACCGTGGAGCTATCGTGATCAGATCAATAGTCCTCTTAACCTAACTCAGTTTGCCGGTCGAATATCTAAGCCAAGACCTGCAGTATTCCACCTTGAAAGCTAGAACATTCTTTCTCATCAATAATACTAATAATATTCTTCAGATTAGGATCCCCAGGTTATGCTACTATTGCTCATGCTCACCCAAAATCGGAGAATTTTTATCTGAGACAAAATAATGAAGGATTGACGGAGACCCTCCGTCCAAAAATATGTTCTCATTTGCAATCATAGTACTATATATAAGTAAAGAAAATATTTTAAATTATTTCCAATATATAAGAGAAAAATATAGTCACGTGGGATTTTGTTTGATTTGTCTCAATGAATATTTTGCAAAAATTAAACTTTTATAATTTTATGTAATTTAATATGTTAATGATACAAAATATGCATTGGCAAACGTAAAAAAAGATAAATGGGAGCACCTTTTTTGGGACGGAGAGAATAAATCGGACGAATAATGATTTTATTAAATAAGTAATTGTACAATATGTAATAAGGCTGTGTTTTCTACCACTTAGCTTAATTATTTTCTCTGAATTTAACTTAATTTTTTCTGCACCTTTGTTAACTTTTCTAAACTTTTCTGAACTTTTCTTACTTTTTTTTGGAACTTCTTAAAAATGACTCTCTACTTTTATTTGAACTTTTAGTTATTTTTTTGAAGACAAGCAAAAGTAAGTTGATTAGAACAAACTCTAAGACAATTAATATGGGAAATATATACTGCTAATAATATCTTTATTATTCTAAAAATCCAATTATGGTGTAATTAATCAAACTCTTTTTTATTTATTTGAATCTATTACTACAACTTAGTGAAAATTATTTAAACTCCTTTAAACTTATGTTGAACTTTAGATTAAGCAAACCAACTAGTTACTTGTAATTAATACTAAGCAACAAACAATGGAAAGTAATGAAACTAAGAACAATTAAGAAAGCAATGAAAAGCACACCGATGTACGTGGGAAAACCCGAGCACCGGGAGAAAAAACCCACAAGCAACCACCTTTGATTAATGAAGAAAATGGATGAACAATACAAGCATTAATGGATGATTTAATGCTATTTTCTCTCTCCTCTTTCACTAAACCCTAGGTTGATCTCTCTTTGTGTGAATTGTCACCTAAGACAAGAAAGAGGGGGGGTTTATATACTCTATGGGGGTTAATACAAATCAAGGGTCGAGATTAAAGCAGAAAATCGCAAAAAATCCCGACAGATCTGGGTTCCCCGGGCGAGCTCGAAGAAACGCTCGCCCGGGCCAAGCCGCCCGCCCAGCCCCAAGAGTCGCCCGCCCGGGCCCAAGCCAAAAGGACCTTCTGCCTTCGAGCCTTACCAAAACAGCACGCCCGAGCTTGAGACAGGCTGCCCGCCCGAGCCACAACTTAGCCCGCCCGGGGGAGTGCGCTTCCTCACAAACTGCCTCACAGGCAGTAGCTACAGCCACGCCAGAGCCCGCCCGAGCCCAAACCTGCCCGCCCGGGCTGCTGGGGATTGGGCTTCCTTGGCTTGGTTCACGCGAGCTCTTGAGTTGCTGCTTGGGCCACGCTTTGGGTTGCCTTCGTGGGCTGTTCTTGTTTGCACAAGACTCCACACATGCCCAACAATCTCCCACTTGGAGATTTGGGCAAACAAAGATTTCAAACCACCAATGCAATCCCATAAGCAACACCATATACAAACCCCATACAAGTCATCATCATCCAAACCATCATGTTCATGCTCCCACCTAGATGCAAACCCGAGCATTACCACCATGCTCCCACCTAGGCTAAGCACCTCCATGACATCACATCTCCACTACATCAAAGAAAATACATTGAAGTTAGCACCAACTCCAATACAAAGACATCAAAGTCTACATCGACTTTGATTCTCATCAACACCATCTCCAATTCATTGTAACATCCCTACACAAACCTACACACCCTCCTAACCCGGAGGTCGGTTCATCTAAAAGGCACCACAACGAAATGAAGATTTCTCCCTTTTCAACCAAGAGAATTCCACTTCCTTTCCAACCAAAGAAGCACATTGAGGAATAAACCAACCCCAACAAAACAATTAATCACCTAAGCCAAAGAAGCTTCTCATTGTTCTAGAAACAACCTCACATTGCTCCCACTTGAACAAAACACCCTTTGCTCCACTTAGGATTTCCGGCACATCATGCTTGTGTGCCGCCCTTCACCTTGTGCGCTTACCGGTCAATTTTCCACCGGGATACCGCTTCACCGCGGTTCTCATCCCTTGGCCCACTATCGATAGATTCCCGACCAAACGACACCTTCCATGAAGTTCTCACCCCAATTCCGGGCTCCTTTCTTGTGCCCCCCATGGTGTAAAGTGTTCCATTTCTTGTCCCTCGAGCTATGACCATAGCTCCCTTGACAATCTTGCAAGACCCACCATCAAACACAACTTTGTGACCCGACTTGGCAAGTTGAGTCACCGATATCAAGCTTTTCTTCAACCTTGGGATGAACTTGACATCTTTCAACTCCAACAAGCCACCATGAGTGAGTTTCACACTCACATCACCTTGCCCCATGACTTGCACTACCTTGCCATCCGCAAGATAGGCTTCTCCATGCTTTTCGGATTTGAAATTCCGAAACAACTCCTTGCATGGTGAGGAATGGTGAGAAGAACCCGAATCCAAGACCCATGATCCCGAGCATCCCACCAACTCTTCCGGATCATCCGTGCTTACCATCAAAACATCGGAATCGTACTCCGAAATCACGTTAGTTGATGCATCTTCTTCATCACTTTCTTGAACCTTCTTCTTCCCTTTCCCATTCCCTCTCTTTGGACAATCTATCTTCAAGTGCCCTTCATCACCACACCCCCAACACACCACATGAGCTCCTCCATTCGATTTCCCATGCCCTCTTGACTTCGATCTTCCATGACTTGCATTACCTCTTTGTTGATTCCTTCTCCCCCTACTTTCACTACTATAAGCACCACCCAATGATTCACCGGATTCTCTCTTTCGAATGCTCTCACTCAAAATCAAGTCTCTCACATCATCATACTTCAACTTCTCTTTACCGGAGGAGTTGCTAATGGCGGTCACCATAGTTTCCCATAACAAGGGCAAAGAAGACAACAAAATCAATGCCTTCACTTCATCCTCAAACTTATATCAACCGAAGACAATTGACCCAAAATCGAATTAATCTCATTGATGTGTTCGGCGGCTGAACTACCATCAACCATCTCCATGTCAAACAAACGACGCATCAAGTATACTTTGTTAATAGCCGATGGTTTCTCATACATACTTGACAAGGTTTCCATCAAACCCGCCGTTGTTTTCGCATCCTTGACATTGAAAGCCAGATTCCGGGCTAATGTCAATCTCACCACACCAAGAGCTTGTCGGTCAAGCACTTTCCATTCACCCTCCTTCATACCACTTGGCCTTTTGCCTTCAAGTGGTAGGAAGAGATTTTTTTGGTACAAATAGTCCTCTATTTGCATCTTCCAAAAGCCAAAATCTTTCCCATCAAACCTCTCAAGTCTCACCTTTCCATCCTCCATTGTTGAATAACAACCCAAGTTCAAAAAATCACAACTTTATATCCACAATGCAAAAAACTTTGAACTCCAATCAACAAATAACTAGTTTTGCATACAAATCTAATTCAACTTTCCCCCAAGTTAAAACCTTAGCTCTTGATACCAATTGTTGAACTTTAGATTAAGCAAACCAACTAGTTACTTGTAATTAATACTAAGCAACAAACAATGGAAAGTAATGAAACTAAGAACAATTAAGAAAGCAATGAAAAGCACACCGATTTACGTGGGAAAACCCGAGCACCGGGAGAAAAAACCCACAAGCAACCACCTTTGATTAATGAAGAAAATGGATGAACAATACAAGCATTAATGGATGATTTAATGCTATTTTCTCTCTCCTCTTTCACTAAACCCTAGGTTGATCTCTCTTTGTGTGAATTGTCACCTAAGACAAGAAAGAGGGGGGTTTATATACTCTCTGGGGGTTAATACAAATCAAGGGTCGAGATTAAAGCAGAAAATCGCAAAAAATCCCGACAGATCTGGGTTCCCTGGGCGAGCTCGAAGAAACGCTCGCCCGGGCCAAGCCGCCCGCCCGGGCCCAAGCCAAAAAGACCTTCTGCCTTCGAGCCTTACCAAAACAGCACGCCCGAGCTTGAGACTTCCCACCCGGGCCACAACTTAGCCTGCCCGGGGGAGTGCGCTTCCTCACAAACTGCCTCACAGGCAGTAGCTATAGCCACGCCAGAGCCCGCCCGAGCTCCATAATGCCCGCCCGGGCTCTCTTGACCGCCCGGGCCCAAACCTGCCCGCCCGGGCTGCTGGGGATTGGGCTTCCTTGGCTTGGTTCACGCGAGCTCTTGAGCTGCTGCTTGGGCCACGCCTTGGGTTGCCTTCGTGGGTTGTTCTTGTTTGCACAAGACTCCACACATGCCCAACAACTTATATTTCTAAAGTAAGTCAAAATAAGTTAAACAAAACATTATTTTAGAGATAGCTTATGGAAAAAGTAATACTTTATTATCGTAGGCAATTAGACTTTTCTTCTCTGACCAAATAAAAGTGCATATTATACATTTTTTACAAAAATATTATAAATGTGATAAATACAGGGACGGTGGTTCATATTTCTTTAATTTTACTTTTTAAAATAGAATTATGTGTTGATTCTACTATTTCGTAAAAAAGAGAAGGTGGGAAAAGATGATGGCGCGAAGGGTCCTACTTCTTGACATGGTTGAGTACTGTGATTGGCCAAGGTAGACTCTTTTGGTACCCACTTTAAAGCTATTTGCATGTCACGCATGATTGCATGTACATAATTAACACAAATTATCTTATTATTATTATTATTGTTTTGGATAAAATTTCACCAGAGAGGATTAATCTATCAAGAAGAGTTAAGCAATCAATCTAAGTGCTAGAGAATAAAATTGAGAAGTAAAGTTGCTCGTTTTATTATTGCTTGTATAGCTTATAAGAATACAGAAAAATTAAGAAGAGAAGAAGTAGAGTAGATCGTACTCAGATGCCTTATACTTGGCTACATATTGTTCTATTTATATTGAAATAAACCTAGCTAAGTTACCGTTATTGGTTGTTAGGAATGACAAATATTCCAACTGAAGATCCCTTGAAATATATACGGCGAGCTTCTTCCTCTATTATCTCAACTGCACAACGGATGTTGACTTTATTCAACACGGAATACTACCACGTGCTTGTCGGTCATGTAGACGAAATTTGGACATGTCCTTATCACTGAACACGTCGCTAAAACTGGTCAGGTACAATCCGAATTTTACCGCACAACATTATCATGCATGACGTGTATATCCATGCATTATATCAAAAACTACATGCCCTTTCAAAAAAAAAATTACATGCATTACATGTATGTATATCCATGCATTATATCAAAAACTACATGCCCTTTCAAAAAAGAAAACTACATGCATGGTTACTTGCTTAGCAATAGAATTGCGTAGGTGACAAAGTCGCGGTGTGACGCCTCTTGCGGCAACTAGCCAACTAGACATAAGAAGAGAATATGTTCCTTCAGCCTAACACAAGATCGTGTATCAACTATCAACCATCAACCAATTGCCAATCCATAGCTTTTTTACTCTTTTACTTATCATCATGCATCCATCCAATATCTTTCTGTTTTTCTTTCATGATTTGAACTTTACCCACAAAAGCTTACAAAATGTATTCTAATTTTAACGCACAATGGATTATTTCTTTTTAATTCTTTAACCAAATAAAACTAAACAATCAACTTTATATACTTTATATAGAGTCCGGATAAATGACTATGGTGTTATTATTATTTTATAGAGAATTACCCTATTTGTATATCAACTAGGTTGATTCCCTTACTATATATATACTTGGGAAAAAAATGAATGAGAAATAGAAGTTCCTAGGTAGTAGAAGATGTAGTTATTTGGTTGACAAGAATATAGGAGATTGCACTTTTTAGGAAGTTACACTTCCAACAAAATTAAAGAGATTACCCGTTACGATTTTACCTAATAACCTGCTTAATTAGGTAAGTGAAACTTCTAATGATCAACTAAAAAAAGTTGCACGCTTTATAAGAAATGCATCAACTATGCTAAAAAATTCATATCCTGATATAAATAACCTCATTTATTCAATCATAATAGGTAAGGTAGATGGAATGTGTCATGTATAGCTTTTTTGAACTAAGTATGCATATAATTTTGAGTTTAATGTACATTATTTTTTAACTAAGCATACATTTGTTTGAAAAAAATATTCAACTTGATGATAATAGATACACATCTGAGTATCTGACATCCCATTCAAATATACTTCTATGTCCATGTATTGATCATTTCTCTATTCCTAATTCTTCTTCTCCCATGTAAAACATAATCCATAATTAATCTCATTTCACTTACACATCAAGACATAATCCTCAATCTTATTTCAGATGAAGAATCTGGTTAATAATTAATTGGAGCCTCCCATCAAAAAATCATAATAATAAAATATTCGAGCATTATGCAGAGGCGTCTTATTATATTGCAGTGAACATAGGAACTGAGAAATGATTTCAATTGTGTGAACGCTTCTTATAATATGATTTGGGACCCAAATTTCTTTTGCTATATTAAACTTGGTAATTGATACTGCAATCTACTAAAGCGCATGAGTTGTATTTTCAACTTTTTAATACTCATCTTTTTGTCGAGGATGATGGAAGATGCGGCTAATAACGATCCATCTTCAAGTAAAGTGCAAAATAAGCCTTTTCATTGGCCCGGGATACTATTTAGAAAACAAGAAGAATAAAATGTTGCTATTAAAATGCTACGATTAGGTTAGATATTTAGGAGCCTTGAGGTGATTTAGACTTTAATTCTTTTAAATGAAAATCATATACTCATCAAACAAGATAATTACTCCCTAATCACTCATGTGGATTATTGTAATTTAATAAAGAAAAAGATAAGAACATATTTGATTTTGATCCCTCACCCATAATGTAATTAGATTTGATAAATTAACTTTTTCTTCCAAGGCACTGCTATAACTCTTTAAGCATATACTGGAAAAATTTACAGAAAAAACCAATCAATATAACCCCTCTGTCCAATAATAGTACTATCTTAGAATGACTTGAAAAATAGAAAATGCCAAATTTTTTTTTGAGAAAAAGTGCCAAATTTTTTAATTAGCTAATAATGATTTGTGAATTGAATTACTATTGTTACAACCTCTTACAACTCCTATTCCGATAGAGTGGTACATTCAGTTAGAATTTAATTAGCCAGGAGGTATTTTAGAATATCGTTGGAAGATATATAGAAGAATTTGTGGTTTGGTTTAGTATCATATATAGAATACAAAATTTGGTAACAACACAATTAATATACTCCCCCTTTTCTTTTTGATATTACGAGTTGGAATCTTCTTTAGACTAAAAAAAGTCAAATAAGGACATCAAAATGGAATGGTTCGGAGGAAGTATTATTATTTTGAAAAGAGAAAACAACACATTGTTACACATAGATTACATTTTATTATTGGATGTGGATGTCTGATAACTTATTTGGTAAAATTTTGCATGTTAATTAATCAAAAGAATTGATATTGAATTTCATCCACATTGTTGTCTTTTGTGTTTCCATACATCAAACCTCGTTGAAAGAATCTTTCATTATTTTATATGCAACTAGTTGTTGGCCCGGGTGATGGCCCGGATCATTTACCACTGTAAATTTGAAGTCTTGTTAGGTTTTATTTAAAAACCGCAAGTGAACGGTGTCGTAGCACATACGGGTCGAACTCAGGGAGGTGCAAGATTAAACACTAGTTGACTCTAGACTAAGAAATAGCTACACATTCCAAATATCCAGAAGAATCTATAAACTAATAACAAAATATGACAATTAAAACACTAAGATTAAGTATCACCACTAATATGAATTGATCAAAATATAACTCACATCCCAGTTATTCAATTATAGCTTAGGCGAGATTGACATTCCCTTATGACTCAGTAATAAAGCACAGCTGCGAACTGAGACTAAATACTCGGTCATTCCTCAATACCTAGAGCTCACTTTCGTGATAGCAAAAGGCTTAACTAACATGTATGTCTCCTATTTTCATGGCTTACCCACATAATTAGAAGCATTAAGAACCAATGTCAAATAATTCCCAATTCTAGTTCTCACCTATTTTCATGGGAGAATTCAAATCAATGACAAGGTTATCTAAATTAAGACCCAACTTTAGTTGATGAACTCAATTAATAAAATAACTATTTAACATCAAACAAATATTCGTAATCTCAACTCCAACTTTCGTTGATAATATAAATTAGGGCTAAATCAAGATGTAAAATTGACAATAAGAATAATCTCATCAAACCCTAAACATACAATCAAATTACATGGGAATTAGAAAATAATTTACATGATCAATCCATACTAGGGCTCAACTCAATCCTAGATAAAAAGACTACTCACTAATCATGGCAAAAAGAGCAATAAACATAATAGAAAACATAATTAAAATATAATAAAGAGAAGAGAAGAGAATAATACTTGATTAATATTGAAGATGAATATGAAAGCTTGAGTCTTGAATCTCCAAAGTAACAATAGAAACAAACTAGGGCATAAATTAGAGAGAAAACTAGAGAAACAAAATAACGTGATATTGAAAAGTGAGTAATAGATGATAGTTATGACTCCTCATACTAGTAGGAAACCAAATTACAAGATAAGGAAGCCAAATAAATCATTAGATCCCCGAAATTATCAAAACCGCGTGCGCGTAAGAAGTTCCTAGCAGACTGGGCCAACTTGCGAAGCTCATATCACTCAGAATACAACTCGCCTTGCGCCGTGCAACCTATCGTTGGAAAGCTCTTCAAGCCTACTTTCCAATGCCGCTAGAATCAACCCAATATCAGCATTGAGTCAGAATTTATGGATAAAAGAGTGAACATTACTCGATTTCCACAATTCTTTCAATGAATTCCAACTCCAATTTAGCTCCAGTTTGCACTCAAATACATCCAAAATTATCCTTATCAATGTAGCTTGCTTCCAATTGCTCCTAAATACTAAAGCTTGTCCAAGAAAACTCCAATTATATTCTCAATACCTGAAATTCATCAAAGAATACCAAAAACACACAAAAGAAGTAATATTTCCCAAATTAAGTAATAGTATACAATTATGAACCATAATGCACCTAAATGCTCCTAGAATGCAACCTAAATGCAACTAAAACCTATATTAAAATACGACTCATCAAGTCTTAAATCAAACACTTGAGAGAAGTGGGAAAAAAGTTATAGGTATTGGATTGTGCTCAGAAAAATGATCTTCCAGTTCCTTTTAAATTTTCTACATAGTAAATTATAATATAAATTATTTATCAATATAACCTTCGGCTCCAAGAGAGCACATATATATAAATATGTAATTACTTACAAATATTATAATATAATCTTGTTTTTGGAATTTAGTTTAATGTGTAAGAATATAACCGATAATTAAATGTTGCAGTAGTGTTAATCACGAAGTTTAGTTATAATTTTTTTTTAATATAAGAGTACTAGACATGCTATTATTAGCATTAGTTTAATGAATATTAATATATACACTTGTATTTAATTGTTTAATAATAATAAAAATTATCTTGCCTTTAAATTTCCTTTTTCCCTCAAAGACCAACATGGGATTGTAAAGTAGTTGGTTAGTGCATTTTATCTCAAATGAGAGGTTATGGCTTTGAGTCTTAAAACACCCATTGTCATATGATTGTATGGGGGAGGGGAAAGTACATATGGCAACATGACATGTTTTTTCCTTGGGTTTTAGCTATATATATAAAGAATATGGAAAGTAGTTGATATTTTATATCATATGCAATAATTTTGATTGTTTATTGTAATTTTCAATCAATTTTTGATTAAATAATTAATAATTATGGTGTCTTATTCAAAAAGAAAATATATTAAATATATATAAATATTCCTCTCGTGTATGACAAGGGTCAAAAGTCTAGTCAACATATATTATTTAAATGCATGGGCAAAGACTTGCAAGCTGCCACTTATCGCTCCATTCCTTAAGGTGACATGGCTTCACGTCATCTCATACATGACATTTCTTCCTAAAATGATCAAAATGCTTATAAGCAGTCTCAAACCTCGAACCACCTGCTTCAAATGCATAGCCTACCACCAAGCTACAATGTCTTAGTTGTAAATTTTAATTAAATTCCAATGTCAACTACTCAATCCTTTTGCCTGATTAAAAATTCTAAAATATTATAAATTCAATTTCTAATCTTTATTTTACTAAAATTAACATAAAATACTATTACTCTGACCGCCACGCATCACTCTATTCCAACTGCTAACATGGCGCCATGCCATCTCTTACATGACATTTCTCTTAAAATTAACAAAATGTTTATAAGAGGTCTTAAACCTATAATCACTTACTTCAAATGTCATAATCCTATCACAAAGCCAACGTCGTCTCATTATAACAAGCTTTTTGCCATATAAAAAGTTGAATAATTATAAACTCAAATTTAAAAAGAAATACTAAAATTATTATAGAATCTAATTGCCCAGAAAGTTGTAATCGTCTAGAATGATAGGCAATGCTCATAAACGACATTAGTTGTCTAGACTACTTAAACATAACACACAAATATACCTCGGGCATCGCTTAGGCCTAATAACGAGTGAGTTTAAAACTTCTGATTTTGCTAATCATTTGCATTTTTATGATCAACATAAACCGATCTTTTTCGTGAACGTATTAGCCAAAAGCCTTAAAGGTAGGAATGACAACATTGGGTTAAATGTGATCGGGTATTTTAAACTCCATAATTTATCCACCGCTTTTTGGACTCATTTTTTTTTTTTTTTTTAACAAATTTAGGTTTTATTTGTTAGATTTAGATGAGATTTTTTTCCCTTGGATCGAGCGGGGCTGAAGTCAAATTTGGACTATATTTACACTTAATATAACTAAAAATAAGAGTACTAAAACAAAGATTATTATTGTATTTACTTGATTTTAAAATTACAAACATAATTGTTATATTATAATATAATTTTTATCTATTGGGAATCATCGATCCTTACCTAAGGCCAACTTCAAAGAATTCAAATCAAATTTTTTATTTTTCGTATTTGAATTCTTTTAATCGAGTTGAACTCAAATTGCTCTTAAACTAAATTACCACCAAGGACAGTGTAACAACACATATTAGGATTTAGGCATATAATTTTTGAGAAGCTTGAATCCGTACCATTCTATGAGCGACAAAAAGCCAGAAATCGAAAGCTCATGTTTCTGATTAAATACCTAGACTTCTCTGCCTTTTTTAACCTCATCTTCGTCAGGTGGGTAAAAGAGACCAAGGAAGAAACAAAAACTTTTTTTTTTTTTTTGACTTTAAAGTAGAAAAAAAGTGCATTAGAACATTAGCAAGATTATTGTCAATTTGTCATTTTTTAGGGCCCCTTTCGGAACCCATGGTAAGATAATTTCCTGCAGGTTGTCCTCGCATGCGCCTCTCAAACCCCAAACCCCCCCTCCCCCAACAATTTTGAAATTTTGTTTCTACCAAAATTTGAACCTTGGTTTCCCATGTGGGAGATAGGAAGCCATACCATTGGACCCAACACCCAAGGGTCCTTGGTTATTGTCAATTTGTCATGTCTTCTATCAAAACATGAGCATCTTTGTATAGTATTCTTTCCGTCTTTTAATTAAAAAATATTTGTATTTTTACTTGAACCTTGAAAAAAGAGAAAAAAAAAGTAGACACAAAGAAATTAAAAATAGTACGTCTTGGGTGTATAACATGTTACACCATAACTTATTGTGTAACATGTGTTAATTTTTAGATTATATGAAAATGGATCTGGGTAACTCAATAAGGAGGAGGAGAGTTTAGCCCACTTACAAGCCCAAAGAGGTTCCGTCCTAAACCAATTGGTGATAGGAGGAGTAACTCCAAGGCTTATAAAGTAGTTTAGTCTCTCCTCTTTCTCCAATGTGGGACACTCACATGTGCTCATCAATGGGATTCAACACTCCCCCTCACATGTGAGTGTCTTTAGAGCTAAACGAAAAAGTAATCAGAAATTATGCTCTTATGGGCTGGAGACCTACAACATCGGCTCTGATACCATGTTAATTTTCAGATTATATGAAAATGAGTCTGGGTAACCCAATAAGGAGGAGGATAGTTTAGCCACTTACAAGTCCAAGGAGGTTCCATCCTAAAACTAATTGGTGATAGGAGGAGTAACTCCAAGGCTTATAAAGTAGTTTAGTCTCTCCACTTTCTCCAATGCGGGACACTCACATGTGCTCATCAATGGGATTCAACAACATGCATAATGACATAAACTCCAACAAGAATGATAAGAACTGTACAAATAATAACATGAATTTTATGTCATTTTGTCATTTATTTCATGTTATTTGATTACAAAAGAAGCGTTGATTTGTGGGTTGTTACACCATAAGTTATAGTGTAACAGTTACACCCAAGAATTTGTAAAGTAAATAACTTTTAGAAAAGTAGATGACTCGACTCTTACAGTTATAACAAATTTGTGATAACAAATTTGTAAAGTTATAACTTGTTATATATATATATAGGGGTAAGATCACATGAGAATGCTCCTTACATGAGAAATGAGAATGAATCTCAACCACACGATTGGATTAGAGTTACAATACTTGTTCATTAGAGTTATACCCCCGAAAAAACTTTGAGCCCAATTTGATTTTTTTTTCTAATATCCTTTTCTTGGAGTTACATCACTTTTTCATTAGAGTTACATCACTTGTTCATTAGAGTTATAGCGCATAAAATCCATTCTCATTTCTCATGTAAGTATGCATTCTCATATGAACTCACTTCTATATATATATATATATATATATATATATATATATATATATATATATATATATATATATATATATATATATAGTGAGCAATGCAAGCTGAGCTAATTTATGGCAGAAATTGAGAGATATGTAACTGACATATTATACACCGTGTGTACAATACATGTTGTCCGGACGCACGACGATACCAAATTAAATAGTCAAATAGAGGTCAATTAGGATCTGGTAACATAATTCGGGGTTAATGACTTACCGAAACTGGTGCTACACCACACCTTCTCCTTAGCATGGGCATAAAATTGTTGATGATCGTTAGTTATTAAGGGCTTTAAAAGAAATTAAAATGATGGGCTATGTGATTAAAACCTGAATATCCAAATTGAATTACTCGACTCAAGTATGAACCATATCCAAAAGTAGATGACTTTATTTTAACCTTGAATCACAAGCATCCGTATATAAGAATAAAATGATTAATGAATAATGTTAATTTTATTTTATTATGAGGAAGTAGTCATCCTGTTAGTGGAAGGGTAAAGTTAGTCTGTCGGTACATATAAAAATTAAATCACAAATCAACATAAATACAAATGCAACTCAAATTGACCCAAAAAAAAAACCAAAATTGAATGAATCTTTTGTCAATCAAAAATCACCCAAGCTAAACTAATCCGAATATAATTATACGATGACTCATTTACCGAGCCTCCACCCTCGTATAAACATTCCTAGCTACCTCACATTTCCTCTTTTACAAGTAAATAGTGCCCAATAATAAGGATGGATCCGGATTTATAGAATAATGTCATGTTATCCAATGTGACGTGGTCATTTGCTCTATTCTTATTACGGTTATTCTTTAAGTCTAAGTTCACATTAATTTTCAATAGAAAATTATTTTTTACTTATAAAATTTCCCTTTCATAACACTATATTTTTATACTCTCCTAAACTCCCCCTCCTTTATTTCCAAAGGGATAATGCATAAGATGAATTAATAAAGCTAGAAAATAATTGAGAGAATAACATGCTTACGTCAAATACTTAGGAGTTAAGGTAGCAAGGAAAAACACGAGGAGAAGCGCAGAGCCTTGTAGAACACAAAAGTCGAAGCAAACAAACAACACCTAAAAAAATAAAGAAAAAAGAAAAGGCTATAGTGTACATGTTTGAGATTCTGATATTAATCATTCATATAGAAAGGCATGAGGATGGGTCTCCCTTTCAATCCCCACTTACGCTAGAAAAAAAATGAGCAAAAGAAAGGTTGGGTAAGGATCTAATGGTTGAAATCATATTGCCATATGATAAAATTAGAAAAAAATATAATAAATCGGTTGATAATTTTGATACCATTTTAAAGAAGAATTTCATACAATATACAAGCAAACAATCTTATGTATTGTCCTTTTCCAATGTGGGGATCCACACGTAGTGTATTATTTTTGTTGGGTAATGCTTTGGAAAAATAACGTTTCATTGCACCTTTTCTTTTTCTTCACCTTCAACAAGATTACAAGAACCTCCCACTTTGTTGATTCATGTAAGTTTTGATCTATAATCTTTGTAAAAGTTTTTGAGAAATTCTAAATTGATGATTCCTTCTTGTTCACACGTGGCTTTTCTCTTTTTTATTTTTATTGTTTTAAAGGTAAAAAAATTTCATATTCGAAATGAACTTGACTTTGATTAATCCGGACCACACCACAAAAAAAGGTGAATTTTTTGTCTAGTATTGCATTTTAAAGCTAAATCCCGAAATATCGGATTGTATTGGAACAACTCCTTATGGCTAATCCAAGCCTGTGGTGAGTTTGATAGTACCTTGAACGAATTGATATTTTTCCAACTACAAAGAAGAGTTTGTCTTGCGTGGGCGCACAATAATAATATTATCATGACTACGCCACTTATTTAACATAAATGATCCTTTTTTTTCCATATAAGAACCTTTTAAAAATCTTAAGATTCACTGCATAGATTCTTTCGATCATAGTGACCGTTTTTTTTTAATATAGTCACTCTTTCTTACATTAGTTTATCATGATGAAATTTTCAGTTTGTGACATGGTAACCTTTTTTTCAACTAGTCAAACTTTATAGAATCTATATCTACTCATTTTTTATATCTACTTTTTATATAGTGACCCTTTTTTTTCATAAATCACATGAATTAGCATTAGGTCCACACTAATTTAGTGTGGACCAGGTCCATATAAGACTTTTACTACAAAGCATTATGCATTTTTATTAACTGGAGTACTGGACATCCTATCTTCATCTTATCCTATTAAACCAATGCAATAATCTAGCACATTACTAGTAAATGATAACTTTTAGCTCATTTTTTCTTTGGGAACCCTCCTATTTAACTCATATGGACTAAGTTGTTCTCTCTATCTAGCTTCTCTCTCTATTCTATGTAAAAATCCTAGTTCTCTTTTTTTATCTAATTGCTACCACCCTCCTTTTGGGCGGTGGTAAGCCCCATTTCTACTCATATATGGTAATAAATCTTCAGTCTCGCGCTGATTGAGAGTTGTTCTACTCATATATTGGATTATATCTGCCCACATGTTGGGTTTTATCTCTCTCCTTGTGAGAGTTTGGGACCTTTGACTTTGGTGTTTTGTTTTCTCTTATAGATTGATTTGTTCGTCTACAATCAATTAAATCAAATCAAGTTCTACGTCAAAATTACAATAGATTAATAAACCCCCTCGTAGAAGGTAGTATCCAACGGTGATATTAGAAAGTGAAAGTGTTCCATCACAATGCAAGAAGCCAAGTAAGAGCGATGTCCAACTTTTTCGTAATAGCATGATAAATGTATTTTCCTTACATATTTAAAATTGAAGACCCTATTTACTTCTCCTGATACTAAAATCATACATAGTATTGATATTTTCTTTATAAATTCGATCTTACTAATTAGAATTTCTATTTTTCAATTTGAATGATTCTTGCTATTTAAACGAATTTCGAAGCTGCAAATAACATCTCTTAATTAATTATCCAAGAAAATAATACAAGGGAGTTTTCGATTTCTATATATAAGTTTTTGGCCAGTTTTGAAATTTGAAAAGTACTACTTTGTATATAAGTCCCTTCTAAAATCAATATTAGTCCGATATATTCAAGTCAGATTCATATTAAAACTGCTAAGTGCTAACACTAGAATTGGGCACTTTACAAATTTCATAAAGTTTAACTGTTTAATTTTCTTTATGCTAAAAGTTAAACTGTTTGTCATAAAAAGGTTCAAAACTCAAGACCTGTTATGATAGTCAATAATTCCAAAAACATCCCTCAATCTCTTTCTATACCTTTTTTTTAGGGGAATTTCTTTCTATACCTCACTATAAGTTTGACTTTACAAATTATTTGCCTAGGACCAATATTTTTCCGAAGTTATGGACTATGGTCCCAACTCCCAAGCAATATCATTTTGGTCCAGACAAGTCCAAGAAGGATGTTATTTACTCTCTTTTTGTCTTATCCTATTTTTACTGTGCGCGTTTGTCAATGCACTTATATAACCTTAAATATCTTTCATTACTTATTAGTAAAAAAATATAATGATTGAATATTTAATAAAGTACTCATTAAGATGAATCAAACAAGACCCCACATCACTATATTCTGTCTTACATATTGTGAAAAATTTAGAAGATTCCATCTAATTATAAATAAGTGAGAAAGATAAAAAGATACATATGGTGTATCAAACTACAACCAATATTTTTTTATGTATTATGTATTTTTTTTACTTAATTTATCTCAAAAATACAAAAATTTAAAAACTTTGTGGTAGAGAATCATCCTTAATATGGTGGAACCGAAACTGAAATAATTAGATGGTCCCACAATGGTTTAATCGAAAAAATGAGGCGATGCCATGGTGAGTGATATGTCATATTTATATATAGTTTTTAGGTTCATTTATGTTGCATTTTAGAGCATTTAAATTCATATTTAGGTTCAATATTGCATTGTATTCTTAATTTGTGCTATTCTACTCATATTTAGTATGTTTTTCTTGTTTTTGATGAATTTCAGGTATTGAGAATATATTTGGAGTATGATTAGTTAATCTTGAGGATTAGGAGTACTTGGAAGGAAGGTGCATTGCATAAGGATTGCTACGGATATTTTACAGTACGAGTTTGAGCGAAAATAAAGCGGAAAATCATTAGAAGAAATGTGAAAAGGCATCATAGCTACTCTTCTGATTATAACTTTTGATGTGCTTCTTATAATCGAATAATTCCAGTAGATTTGAAAACTAGACTTGAGGAGATTTCCAACGATAGGTGGCACGCCCCGAGGAGACCTTTATTCAAGGAATTATGCCTTTTGGAATATTGCACTGTTTCTACTGGAATCTGCTATACCGTATGCGCGGATCATTAAATTAGCAAATTTAATGATTTATTCGACATTCCTTATCTTATAACTTACTTTCCTAGTTATACTAGGTTACCGAGTATCTCTCACGTTATTTTTTATTCTTAGTTTTAATTTTAGTTTTCTTCTTCCTTTTTCTCTCTAGTTTTTTAGTAAACCCTAGCTTCTCTTTTTCTTCATGAATTCTATTTATTTCTTTCATTGATCTCTTTGATTATGCTTTCCTTTGTAGATGTAGTTTTTATTCCTTATTTCATAATTGAATAGTTTATTTTCTAGGGTTTGGGAATCCATGTTTATATGCTGTGAATCTTGATTGATGTTATTGATGGTTTGAATAGTCATTACTATCTCTAATTGATTAGTATTTTTATTGTTAATCTTGCAACCTGATCAATTGTTTGATTAAATCTTACCAATAAGAGTTAGAATAGAAAAATCGACTTTTAAGGCTTACATACAATTAGCAAATCTGATTATGTTAGCGGCCGTACTGCATATGTTGATTTGAAAGAGTTAAGAATGTCTGACCGTAAGATTAACCTGTGCTCTAGATATCTGATTAATTGAGCTATTGATGATATTTTGATAGATTATAAGTATAAACATGATGAACCATTGCCCTGGATTTTTTTTAGTTTGATTTTCTTTGTTTATTAGTTTAGAACCTTAATTCACATATTTCTGATCTTGTTTAGTTTCTCCATACCTTAGAAGCTAGATTAGAACGGCCATCTCTATGTGGATTCGACCCTACTTACTCTACTACATTGTTAGAAGGTTTGCTAGGAATTATTTTTGAAATGTGTACGACAACCTATCAGTAAGCAATATAAAGAAGTCTTTTTTTTTGGGACGAAATGCAGTAGTGAGGAGGAGATGGTGCTGGTGCCGTTCCATCCTCACTTTGTTGGTGTTGGTGTTGCCAGATGTAGTGGTGGTGGTGGTAGTGCCGCCAAAGGAGGAAGGAGGAGAAAAGAGGAAGAGAAGGAAGGAAGAAGAAGAAAAGGGAGGAAAATAGCTGGTATATATTGGTGTTGGTGCCACCAGATGTGGTGGGGGTGGTTGTAGTGCCGCCAAAGGAGGAAGGTGGAGAAAAGAGGAAGAAGAATAGGGAAGAGGAGAAGGAAGAAGAAGGGAGGAGGAAAAAGATTGAGAGGGTGGTGGTGGTGGTGGGTAAAGGCGATTCAGACGGTAGTTGTGGTGGTGGTTGTGGTAATTGTAGGTTATAAAAAAAGGACGAGAAGAAGTACACAGTACAAAAAAAAAAACCACGGACGGCAAATAGGATCACACCCAAAAAATAGGAGTAATAATTGCGTCAACTAAATGATAACAAGATTCTTAACCCATTTACAGATCGTGTCAAATTTTGAACTTAAACTTATAGAATGATTAACAATTAAGAACTACTTTAGAGAACATAGGAAATCTCCCATCTTATCGAACAAAGACAGAACTATTATCTCTTAACTAAGTTTGAAAACCAAAAGAAATAAACAATTGAGGCAATTATTTGAAAAAAATGAAAAAGAGACATGAACTACCTAGAGTCCACCTTAATAATCTTTTGAAATCTAATATCTTCACAAAACAAAACTGCACCTGCATAGGACTATGGACTGAACAAGCTTGGTCTGCCTGTGCTATTTTGTGCTTTTAATTGATTTATATTGATATAATTTCTAAGTTTTGTAATAAAGATTTAAGAACTACTATAATACACCATAAAAACGATAGTAACTTCTTAATTAGTACTGTCAAAGAAAACTTTGTAATTAGTAAAAATGGACTTTATAGACCAACTTATTATGCACGCGGGCCCACGGGATTGATTCGAACCAGGTCCAAGCTCTAAAATAAAATTAAGCTATTTGAGCCCACTACAAAAATAATAGGCCAAAAGCAAGTTTCAAGTTATTATACCAAATAACGTGTTTTGTAAAGTCTATTATCTTTGCTTGATGATTTTTAGTCTATTTATTAGAAGTTGAATCCATTCAACCTAATGAAAAGCTTTAAAAATTCGGATTACGGGATATATATGAAGTAATAAGCTCAAAATTGTACTAGATCGCTTTGAACTTACTTGAAATTCAATTTATATATGGACTATAATTCAAAAATTGCATTATATCGAATATGATTTCGACTTGATTAAGTCTAAAATGTAGATGACCTTAGGCGACACCTATTGTTAAGAAGAAATTCTTAATCTTAAAGAGACGGAAGATGGTCATTATTATTCAAAAGCTCACAAGGGAGAAACTCGTAAGGGAGTAATAGATTAACAAAAGCCCAGAAGTTCAAAGGAGCATCTAGTTACAACTCTCAATCAATACAACGATTATTACCCGACCCATATCACTAGAGCTGATATTTTGGGGGGATGATTATCAAAGAAAAAGGAAAAATTGATCATTCATTCTCTCTCCCTCCCATTCCTTCTCCCAATCTTTATCCAAAAAAAGGTAACTTATCCGATCCCTCCCATTTCCTTCATTTCTTTGCTCTCCATTTCTTTCTATACAAACAAAGTGTTAAGATCTTCCCTTACACTTGAACTATTGAGTTCTTATACATTCATGTAAATGTCTTTTTCCATTCACCTGATTGTTATAGATTTGAACTAGTAACCTTATTTAAGAAAAGAACTAATCAATTTTGTCAAATACACACTTCTAAATTGCTCTGATCGAACTCCACTCTTTTTCTTATGAGATTCAACACCACGTCAAACAAGTCACCAACACCATTCAAATCCACCATTTTAAGATAAAGCAAAATTGACAAATGTTCCAATAGAACATAAAAGATACTTAAAAAGTACAAACATGCAGCATCGCCCGATCGAATAGCTAGTTTGAATCCGATAATAAAACAATTTCAGTATTCATTTTTTGGGAAATTCTACATGGTACCATTGTACTTTTGACTTTTCCATTTGGTATCCAAAATTGTTTTGGACTCTACATGGTACCATTGTAGTTTGAACTAATTATGTACCATAATATTCCGTTAAATAAAAGGTTAGTTGCGGGTCAATTAGGGTAGGGGTTCGCCTCATTTTGCGTGCTTCGGTTTGCACGCCAGGAAAATCGATCGATTAAAGTTTTGGGGGCATTTTTGCTCACAAGGGTTATTTTTTTTTTAGGCCAAAATTGGAAAAAAAACAACCAAAATGCCTCGATTTGCACAACTAAAAAGAACAACAAATCTTTCCTCGTACGTAAAACGAGGTGTTTTTGGTCGATTTGCCAATTTGACTTCAAATTTGATTTTTAAGGGATAAAATGACCTTCAATACCTCAACTGAGCTTTTTTCAGCACTGAAACTAAAACACGCAACCCTAGACATGCAAACGAGACAAAACCCTAACCCTATTTATCCCCCAACTAACTTTTTTTAAACGGAATGTTATGGTAGAATATTAGTACAAACTACAGCGGTACCATGTAGAATCCAAAAATAATTTTGGGTACCAAATGAAAAAGTCAAAAGGTATACTGGTACCATGTAGAATTTCTTTTTTTTTTTTTTTTAAAAGTTCATCCTCAAAATTAGAAAAAACAGACAACAGTAGTACGTACTACGTAGTATATACAACCAAAAAGAACTCTCAACTCACTGGAGTCTTTCACTTGCCACGTTCCACTTTCAACAGCTACGTGTGTCATCTGCATGCATTTTCAACTTCTCTTTCTCACTCTCTCTTCTTATTCTTGTACAATCTATAAGAAAAAAACAGATCATCACCCTCTTTTTATCTACTCTCAGTGACATTGTGTTTACTGTTTTATCAAAAGAATGGAGAAGAAATCAGGAGATATGAAATCATTTTGGTGTGTTTTTCTCTTCTTTAGTTTACAATTACTGCTACTAATGAAATTTGTTTCTGGAAGTTTGAATTTTCATGAAGATACATCAGTGAGTAGTGGGAGCACAGGGACTGTGGGGAAGCTGGTGAAGAAGGAAGAAAGGATGCCCGTTGTTGCGACGGAATTCGGTGAGATATCGGCAGTCGACATCGACGACGACGGTACCGGAACAGGGAAGCACAATTACCACCTTCAGTTCATAACCTTGGAGCCCAACTCACTTTTTCTTCCTGTTCTTCTTCATGCTGACATGGTCTTCTATGTTCAAACAGGTATTTCTCAATTATCATCATACTCTCTAGAGCCAAGGATGTCTTGGCCTAGTGGTTAAGATTGAGGTGCTGTAAATTGTTCACAGGTTCGAATCCCCCTTCCCCTTCTTTGTACTTTGTACTGCCTTCGTGGCTTATATGGATCAAAAAAAAAAAAAAAAAAATCATACTCTCTAGTACATTTCAGAAAGGAAATAGACTACAGTTGTTTTAGAATTTTTTTTGAGTAAGTTAATTATGTTATTCCATGTTTGGAAATTTTGCATTACATGTTTATTGGAGTTACTTCAATGTACTTTGTATCTTAGATTAGTTCAATTGACTTCCTTAATTTCCTTGTTCAAACATGCTTTTGTGCTGTGATCAGAAGACAGATGTAATTTGTAATTTGTAATTTGTAATTTGTGTGTGGGGTAAGAGAAACAGTAGAGAGTGATTATTATGGCCTTGTCGAATCACATCACCTACTCCCTTCGTTTCTTTTTACTTAGCTACATTTTTTATAAATAGATAGTTTATTTATTGTTATATTTTCCATTAATTGATGTCTCCTTTCATATGCTACATTTCTTTGTTGGATAACCATATAACCATGACCCGGAAAAAAAAAACCAATATTTTCCGGTATTTTTGTTATCATTCTACCTATAACAGATATTTGTCATTTTCCTATAAAAGTTATGGTCCTCCACCACACTTTTTATTTTCTCTTAAATATTTTGTGCCCACGACAATGTAGCAAATAAATAAGACAGAGGGAGTACATAAGAGATGGAGCTATTTTTAGGGACTAACTAAGATGAGTAGAGTTATTCTTGGAAAAAATTATAGCAATTAAACATAGAAATGAGTCAAATCTATGATAAACTTGTACGTATATGGTACTTTTGCGATAAAAGGCTCATGACTATGTCATTTTTAGGCTCTAATGGATTGAACTGGATTTGGACTCGAAAGAATTTTTACGCTTCTCTAGGTTAAAGATCAAGCAAATAAGTTAAGGGGAAATGTTTTGAATTCAATTTCACTTAAACAAATTAAGCTCAAGTCAAGTTTTGGCATCAGCTGATTGAGCTTAAATTTGTGTAACCTCACAAGTTCAACTTTAGCAATGGCTAATACAAAATCTTGTACCTCTTGCAGGAGGTGGAAAGATAAGCTGGACCAATAGCGACGAAAAATATAAAGTTAACTTGCAGCGCGGAGATGTCTACAGACTCAGGTCTGGTACCCTCTTCTACATTCATAGCAGTTTAGAAGCTGAAAGGCCAAGACTCAGAATTATAGCTATTTTTGCCAATCCAGAGACAGAGCAACTACAAGTATGTGGGATTTGATTTTATCTTCAGCTGAGCTTTTTTCTATTTCCTTTTCCTATTATTCTCCGTTGAAATTAAAGTATCATTCAATTTTTCCGTCATATAGGGGCCATCAATTGGACCATACTCGAGCATCAATGACCTTGTTCGAGGTTTTGATAAACGCGTTCTTCAGGCTGCTTTCCAGGTTGCTCATTTTATTCTCATCTTACAAGAGGAAGAACAATATCTTTGTAAATGTTTAACAATACCCTCATTTCTCTCTCATCTTACTAACACTACTATGATAACTTTCCTACTGCAGGTACCTGAAGAAGTAATAGAAGAATTAACAAGTACAATTGATACACCAGCAATAGTACATGCAGAACCCAAAAGGAAGAATTTCTGGCAGCAGGAGCTTCTATTTATCAGTGCTTTTCTAAGAATCCAGAGGGACAGTAAGCAAGTCTCTGAGAACAAAAAGAAACAGACTAAGACATTCAATTTCTTCAAGGAAGACCCAGATTTCAAGAACTGCAACGGGTGGAGCACCGTGGTCACCAAGCACAATTTAGATGCATTACATGGTTCCCATATCGGTGTCTTCATGGTGAACCTAACCAAGGTGAGCCTCTACCATACTTTTCCTAGTTAAATCAGCGTAAGCTCAACCTCTTTGATAGCAAAGAATAAAGAGTATGAACTCTGTTTTTTAGTTGCAACATAGGGGGGATGCACTATCTTCGGGTGCATACAAAGATTTTTTTGCCATCTAAGGAGTTAATTTACCTACCAACATTTCACCTCTTTCTACCCAAGATCCCAGCCTCACAATTCCATATTTGTCTAAATTGCGGAGTAAATGAGCTTCTAAATGTGGTATCTCGCTAATGACCTTTTCGGGACCTTACTTGTCACATAAGTCTGAATTCAAGATTTCCTTGTGTGGAAAAAAGTGTAAATATCTTCATACACAAAACGTTCACTAATGAGACCGAATCTTCAAAATTGTAAGCTTGTGTTTTAGGAGACCAATGTGATAAGACACAAGAGATATATGGACAAAGTGTCCATGAGAGGAGAGAGAAAGAGATAACGCATATACCAAAAGTGTTGTGTAATTATGTTGCATCTATTCTAAATCAATCAGAATAGGGAAACGTTGTAACTGAAAAGCCGGAGGAAGTATCACTTACTGCAGACCACAAAACCTTGCAAAAAACTTGAATTTCTTTATCAGAGAAAACTTGAAGCTTTCTATATTTGACAGAATTATTGTTGTGAAATCCAGGGTTCAATGATGGGGCCTCACTGGAACCCCATGGCCACGGAGGTTTCAGTAGTCCTGGAAGGAGAAGGAATGGTTCGTGTGGTTTGTCCAAGTACACTAACAAACAAAGAATGCAAAAACTCGAGGTTTAGAATTGAGGAAGGTGATGTTTACACTGTCCCAAGGTTTCATCCAATGGCGCAAACATCTTTCAACAATGGTTCACTTGTTTTCATGGGGTTCAGCACCACAACGAAGAATAACCATCCTCAGTTCCTAATAGGAAAGGATTCAGTGCTACAGACACTTAGCAAACCTATTTTAGGTGCCTCCTTTAATGTGTCAAACACAACAATTGAACAGCTGCTCGGTGCTCAAGAGAAAGCAATCATATTGGACTGTACTTCTTGTGCTGAAGAACAGGAAATGCTGATGGAAGACGAGATTGACAAGGAAAGGCAAGAAGAGGAAGAAAGGAGGAAGGAGGAAGAGGAGGCCAGGAGAAGGGAGGAGGAGGAAAGGAGGAAGCGAGAAGAGGAAGAGCAGAGGAGGGAAGAAGAGGAGCGTGAGAAAGAACAACGGCGAAAACGTGAAGAAGAAGAAAGGCAAAGAGAAGAAGAAGAGAGGCACAGAGAGGAGGAAGAACAGAGAAAGCGTGAAGAAGAAGAGAGGCAAAGGGAGGAGGAAGAGCAGAGAAGGCAAGAGGAAGAGGAAGAAGAAAGAAGGAGAGAAGAAGAGAAAAAAGAGCAAGAGGAAGAAGAGATAAGGCAGAAGGAAGAGGAAGAACGGAGAAGGCAAGAAGAAGAAGAGAGGCACAGAGAGGAGGAAGAGCAGAGAAGGCAAGAGGAAGAAGAAAGGAGGAGAGAAGAAGAGGAAGAAGAACAGGGGGAAGAACAAAGGAGGCAAGAAGAAGAGAGGAGGGAGCGAGAGGAACAACGAAGGCAAGAAGAGAAAAGGCAAAGACAAGAAGAAGAGAGGGAGGAACGAGAGAAGCAACAACGAAGGGAAGAAGAGGAAAGGCAACGACAAGAACAAGAGGAAGAAGCAGCTAGACAAAAAGAAGAGAAGAGACGTCAAGAAGAAGAGAGAAGACGTGAAGAAGAAGAAGAAGAAGAAGAAGAAGAAGAAGAAGAAGAAGAATGGAGAAGAAGAGAGGAGGAGAAAGGAAGAGGGGAAGGAGAAGAAGAGACTGAGCAAGAAATAGCAAGAAGAGAGGAAGAAGAAAGAAGAAGGGAATGGGAAAGACAAGCGGAAGGAGTAAGGAGAAGACGAGAGAGGTATGAAAGTGAAGGAGGCAGCAGAGAAGAAGGGAGGAGATTTCTCAGACGTACGACGAAGGTATCAGAAGTTCACTGGTAGCTTCAATGCCCGAATAAGTTTTGAACTGGTGATTGGAGCTGCCTACCTATCATCATGCCAAGTCTAGCTAGTTACCTTGATAATATATATGCATGTTTGCGTTTTCTTTCAATATTGCCTATAAGGTGTTAGATCGGGCAAAGACAAAACCAAGTCACCCGGACAACAGTTGTAATCGCATTTCTCGATCATCTAATTACGTGCTTGCGATGACAAAGCCTCTTAAACTTCCCATCTCCCACATTTCACATTTCCAAAATTTAGGGTACTTGTTTATTTCATCTAAAAGATTTAGGATGTATTTTCTCAACTTATTAGCATAATTAAATTAACAACATCTAAAATAAGTTAAATTTAGTAGAAATTAAGCAAAAATAAGTTAAATTTAACAAAAATAAGTTCAACCAATAAAAGTCGAAGTTAAGCGAAATATAAGTAAAGTTCAAAAAAAAGTGAAGTCAACAAAAATAAATTTTAAGAGCCTTTTTATTTTAGAGAAAGCAAAACTAAGCAAATATAAGTTGAAGAAAGCAAAGTCTTATATTTTGTGAGAGTACTTTTACTTAATCCATAAACAGAATTTTGAATAAGTAAAAATAACGCAATATTCATAAACTTTGTTCTACCTTTCTGAAATTTGGTGATACCAAGTTAGAACCATGAGAAACCAGGTTGGAAGCAAAGGTCACTTCCTCCCTCGTTGCTATTGTGTAATTTAGATTACAGATTTAAACTAGAACATTCATAATTTTCGAATTAAAACTAATTTAGATTACAGATTTAAACTAGAACATTCATAATTTTCGAATTAAAACAAAACCTAAGTAGAAAGAAAACCTATCTCAACAAAATAATAGTAGTAGAAAATTTTCTCCACTCACCTTCCCTACCCTTTCCTTTAAAAGTAATGCAAACATAGTGTACACTCAGATTCCCACAGAGATCCTTTGCTTTAAAGAGACGCAACGATGAAAGGAAAGGAGAAAGGGAAACGAATACACAATTTAGAAGCAAAATTGGGCACATGATGCAAAACCAATGTTAATTTAACCATTATATTCATCGCACTCTAACGAGCAGGAATGATAAGAAAAATAAAATAAAAACAATCAAAAGGTACAACTCACTGATTATCCTCACCAGTGATGTAAGATACAACAACAGTGATGTCGTCCAGCTTTCCTCCTATATAACGAAACCCAGCATCATGTGCAGCTGCAGCAAATGGTGACTGCCGATGACGATCCTGAGCTCTTTGTTGTGCTAGAGAAGCTATGTTTTGCGCTGTTGCCTGAGGCTGCAGACCCGATCTCTTAGCTTGGACAACCAAAGCAGTGATCTCATTGTCATACAAGTTGTCAAATAATCCATCAGTACCAGCAACTACAACATCTCCTGAAGCAACAGGAAATGTGAAGACCTGCCACATATAGGAAATTACGTCACTTCATCTGATATATGGAATGTAGCACTTGGTGGATAAGTATGTTAATTCAACGACTTTAAACTAAAATGAGGGAAAAAGAATGTTCACGAGCTCCGCAACAAAGAGCATATTGCATCAAAAGAAAAACCAAGTTTGGTTCAGATCATTAATTCAGGGTCTACTGGATATCAGATCTTGACCTAAAATCACTTAGGAGTAGGGCTATTCAGAGTGCGGTCTAGACCGCACCAAACCGCAACCCAAACCGCTTTTTCACGGTTTGGGTTGGTTTGCGGTTTCAAAATTGCGGTTTGGGTTGGGTTTTAATTTTTGTAAACCGAAACCGCACCGTAAACCGCAATTTTATATGATTTTTTTTAAATAAAATTTATCTATTTTATTGTTTTTAAATACACTTGATAAGGTGGCATACAAGTATACAACTGAAAAAACAAGTTTGAGGTAAAGAACTTGGACACTTTTGATAAATTATTATTTATGTTTAATTATGAAGTCAACTTCATATTTATTTGGACTCTTTATATTTATTAACAATTTTTTTTTTACACTTAGATTACAAAATTAATGTCGCGGAGGAAAAAATGGTTAAACCGCACTAAACCGTTTTGCACGGTTTGGTTTGGGCAAAAGTGCGGTGTGGTTTGGGTTGGGAAAATGTCAAACCGTATATTTGCGGTTTGGGTTGGGTTACATCCCAAACCGCACCAATCCAAACCGCAAACACCCCTACTTAGGAGGGTCCAGAATTGGTTTTGCCAGTATTTGGCTTCTCACAACTTGATTTAGCTATAATTGATTTTTATTTTTTGATAAAGGCTTAAATCCTGAGTAGGCCATTGGCCCAATTATATAGAATCTCAGATGTATGATTTGTTAGGATGCAAAATTGCACCATTCTTGAAAACTTCATGGTAACTACGTAGTAGTATTTTCATATACTTAGACACAGCAGACATTAAATATTTCGGAGTCCAAGCTACCATAGATCTCTCTTTCTAAACCCACCCTGAAAATTACACGTAGCTACTATTTGGTAGACTCCGCCACTCCCTCACATTTCTTGTAATGACCGTCACTTTTAACCCCCTAACCCACTGCCACATGAAGCCACCCTAATTTCTCTTTTCCCCCATCCAAGCTTCCCTCTATTCTCACTTCTCACTCCCACCATAACTACCCCTGGCCCCATTGGACCCTTCCATTCTTCAGTCACCCACCAGTCCACCACAACCACCCACCATCCGAGCCCCTCACTGACAACAAACGTGACCACAACAAGCAGCCCCATCACAAGCCTAGTGCCTTCCCCTTTCCTTCCTCTGTTGTTGCCGATGCACCATGGCCAAAGATGCCATTGAAAACTCTACCATGTTTCTCGAAAATGAAGCAATCTTGGATATATTGCTTATATAACAACTCCCTCTATCTGTCAACAACAACAACACTACCACCTCTTGTCCTCATGTCCTCTGTTATGCCTCTGCTTGCCACGGCGACCATAGGGAGAGCAACAGTGGAAGGGGGGAGGGAGTGTTGGGGGGGTTTGGTGATGGTTATGGGGTTTGGGTGGTGAATAGAAAGGAAGAGGCGAGGGTATTGCTGTGGCGGAGGCTATGGTGGTGACTGGTGAGCGTGAGGAGAGGCAAATGCAGTGGCAAATTTACTTAGCACATCAGATAGACACTGGCATACCCTGTTTTAAAGTATTCTGATCCTTCTTAGAGTCAGGGCTTAAGCTGGCTTGCTGCAAAAATCTTTTAAATCACATGCAGAGTTGGAGTTGGAAGTCTATCCACCCCTTACCATTTTCATCTCTCATTTTCACTTAAGTTTTCTTGTACGGAACCAAACAAAGGAAAACCAATTTATAATATTATTTTCCTTGGAAAATGTTTCTTCCATAGAATGTTTTGTCCAACCAAGCTCAGACTTGCGCAAAAAAACATTAGCTTTGTATGAAAATTGTTAAAAGGGTAGATTTGAATAGACAAAAATACTTTAAAACGGTATTTTATATTCAGGGGTGGTTACGGCAATAGAGGAGCGATTTAGGTAATTTGGACTAAAAATCGTAAAAGTCATGAAAGCACTCCCTCCACCCCCAGCCTTGAGTTTACATCTGGATTCAGGAGAGGTGATATTACAATAACTAATTATTCTATTAATTTCACATTTCATGCCTTTTTCCCGGATTTTGGAGAATGTAAATGATTTCAAACAAAGGATATTGAGACTAAAGGATAAACGACAGTGCTGGAATGTCGGCAAGGAAGTGAAAAGTTGCAGAGAACTTTATCACAAGCCTCTGCACTATTGCCCATGTATATATCAAAAGCACAAAATCAAATGAATTCAAAAGTGATTCCAACCTTGAATACAGAAGTCATCATAGGATGCAGATAGTAGAAAAGACCATGAAAGCTAACAGCAGAAGATGTACCTGACCAGAACTGGGTAAATCACCTCCAGTGCCACTTGCCAACTGATACGGAAAATTGAAACCATACTGCTGCACAGGGGACCGAAAAACTGTACTTCCATCCCGGATTACTATGAATCCACTATCTCCCAGATTAATGGCATGAATCCCCTGCCAAAAGCAGTAACTTGGTAAACTTTACAATGAATTTTCTACTTAATGAGAAGACGCAACATCATTTAGTAGTCCTGAACAATGGAAGACATTATCTCAGGTAATCCAAAAGAAATGCACAGAGCTGACAGCTTGAGGCATGTGACCAAGCTTAAATCTGAGTTACTGGAGCCAATTAGGCACAGATAGAAGCATAAATCAGCGAACACATGTAACTCCTAAGTCTTAATATATTCTTGGATTTATTGCCTACACATAACATGGTGTGCAATTATGGTTCTATATTTCATATAAATTATAAAATTACGTGGACAGTCATTGATAATCCCCCCAACTGTATGATATAAAGACTACAACATATATGGGGAAAACTATATTTCATTTAGACTGTCTTTTCATTTAAACCTAGAGTTGGAGAGAAATATGGCTTCTCAAACATCAAGGACAAAACTAAGGCAGTCAGTCTAAGTCAACAGAATTATCCAAACAAAGAAACAAAAAACAGGTCTGCCCAAAAGAGCTGCAAGATCTTAGAGTTTTTAATAACAAAACTTTTTAACAAACGTCAATATTATTGTATTCACTATCATCAGATAAGATAAGCAAAAGTACCAACCTGATTTGTGAGAGCAATTATGCAAGCTGTTGAGGAACCTATAACTGTAGTGTCAGCATGAGCTTTCTCCAATATTTTTGCTGGGTCCACTCCATCCTTGGAATCCTCCAGTATAGCTGTCATAGAATTAGACATGAGTAGTCGAGCATAAACTCCAGCATCAACACCAACATCTGCCCAACCACCAACACCATCTGCAACGCCAATCACTTGTTTTTTATCACATATGAAGTGAGCATCTTCTCCTCCAGTTTCTACCTTGTCAGGATGTGGCAGATAACATGATCCTGAATGAAGCTTTAAGGTTCTTTGGACTACTTGTTTACTGCAGTGAATAAAAGCAAAGTTGATCACTATATAGAACTTGTCAGCCCGTCACCTTCCCAAATCAGAAGTTTCAAACATCTGGACTTTTCTTAGAAGTGCCGTATGTGTCTAATTAAATAACATATTCATAGATTTTCTCGGATTAATAAAGTAGTTAATATGCAATAATTCGGCTACCTCCTACTAAGCACCCATGCACTAAAATATATAAGTTTCCATCTAAAAGTAAGAGAGAATGGTGAAACATTTCCTCTACTCTCAATTTACCTGTTACTATTTACGTATGTAGTGCAAATAGATGTTACCCCTAAAAATTATAAGAATAGACAGAGCATAAAGTAGGGCATTATTATTGATACATTATGTCGACAAACTTTGGCAATTCACCAACTAAATAGCTAAAATTGGTTCATTGCACATCTTTCAAATTTATAACTCATTTAAAGTCACTAGATCATTTCAGCTCATAATAGTCACTCGTTCATAGATACTGTAACAGCACAATTTACCAACCAAAGCAAGTATACTTGAAACCATTTCGAACAGAAAATATTTGGAGAAGGGGAGGGCATACCAGGCAGATGTATCTGCAGGATTTTCAAGCGGCACATCCCTAGGAGCGATGTCAATTGGAACATCAGCAGCAGCTCCATCAGAACAACTGGCAGAAGATGATGCACGGTAATGCCTCAAGCATTTTCCAAGAAACGATCTGGAATCCCAACTCCTGTAGGCTAAACCAGGGAACACTAAACGCATAAAAGGGGGATCTCGATTTGCCAAACTAATACTAGATTTTCGACAACTATTAACACTTTTATCACCAAAGAAAACAGCAGCAGGCTTCGCAATGTCACTCAAATTACCACACCCCATAAACAAGGTATCAACACACACATCTCCAGCAACACTTTGGGACCCTGAAGCTGCCATCGGATTCCTTATAACACGACAACAGAGAGACGCGGCAGTTGGGTTAACCAAATACTGATTTATCCGATGACTACTATAAAACCTCACAGAATTACAACTCTGATTAACAACTTGACCCTCAAAGCATAAATGTGCAACCAAGTTCCCCTGATCCCTCGATTTAACCCGTCCGATCAAAACTCTTCGAAGGGACGAACCACAAACAGTATTCAGCTTCCACAGAGACACCAATTGCATTTTAAACCCTTGAAACCCAAATCATTCCCTTACCAATAGAGTCCCCAATAGCAAAAGTCAAAGCCTAACAAAGTAAAAATGCTACCAAGTCTCCACAATAGTAATCAATACATTTATTTATATCAACACAAACGTCAATTCATCAATTTCTCTTCAGCAATTGCAACACGTATACCTGGAAGTTTAAAGGCAGAAATCAACTACCTGAAAAAAAGGAAGAAATTTTTTAAATTAAAAAAAAAAACAATATATTTTAGCAAAGAGAAAAAAAAAATCAGCAGAAAGCTGAATTAAAAACTAATCAGAGGATAATATACCAAGAATTCTGGAGTAATTAACAAAGAAATGCGATATAACAAAAATGGAAAGTCAAAGTTAAAAGCTTACCTAATTTGAAATTATTAGCTGCAAATGTCGGAAGAAAATTATGGATGAAGGTTTAATAAAACCCTAGAAATAAAGTAGAGACTGCCACCGGTGAGAAAAAAAGATGAAGTTTAGTTTTCTCTCACCTTCTTTATCTCTCCTTGGTTTTGGAAGGAGCAGAAAAGGCGGAGAATTGGATATATTGTTCGATGTCAATATAGGAAACCCACAACTGTGGAAGCTTAAGGCTAAATTCGTCTAAATTGATGAATGGGCCTGTCAAGTAAATGGGTTAC
Organism: Beta lomatogona; assembly: GCA_947646795.1. Classification (NCBI taxonomy): domain Eukaryota; kingdom Viridiplantae; phylum Streptophyta; class Magnoliopsida; order Caryophyllales; family Amaranthaceae; genus Beta; species Beta lomatogona. The sequence continues at coordinate 11,544,411 of CANSNZ010000063.1, read as the reverse complement.
ATTTGTTTGAAATAACCTTCACCATTCTCTACACCGCAATTTATGGTCATGTTTGGTAATTCGCTTTTTCATTGGCTTTTCAATTTGGTCAAATAGCTGAAAAAAGTGTTTGGTTATTGGCTTTTTGGTTGGTTGAAAAGCTGGCTTTTATGCCAAAATGAAAAAGCTGTCTGGAGCAGCTTTTTGGATTGGCTTTTGGCTTGTTGGCCCACAAACTCTCTAATAAACAGCCAACATCCACAATTAATTTTGTCAAATACTTTTGCAAACAGCTAGCTTAAACAGCCAACTTAAAAGCCAATACATACAGCCAATGCTTCCAACCAGTCAAACAACCCAACTAAACCATCCAACAGCCAACAACCGATTGTCAAACAACCCCATATCATGGTTATGTACTTGTGTGGTTATGGCCTCGTGAATCAAATTGGATCATTACTACTACTTCCTCCGTAACCAAAAAAAATGCAACAATTGAGTATTATTTTTGTTGAATACATATATACCTCAAAATTTGTTGAGTATTCTTTGAAGTCCAATTGTTTGTGAGGTAATGAGGTTGAGGTGGTATCAAGGACCCTTGGGTCCAATAGTATGGCTTTCTATCTCCCACATAGGAGACCAAGGTTCAAATTTTGATGGAAGCAAATTTTCAATATTGTTGGGGGGATGGGGGGTTTGGGGATTGTTGGGCCTCTGGGTGAGTGGCCCTGTCCGAGGGCAGCCCAGAGGAAATTCATCTTACCACGAGTTCTCGAAAGAGGGCCCAAAAAAAATTGAGGTTGAGGTGATGGAGTAGTAGTATCGCTTCCCACCTCATATCCCTGAGGTCTAAGGATCAAACCTCATGGGACTCATTTGAGGATTTCCCCTTATCCTCCTCAAATGAGCCCCCTTCATCTTACCTTAAAAAAAATTGTTTGTAAGGTTATGGTTATGTATTCAATATTTTAAGTGCATGTTTAAAATTTAACCAACAAACTTATATACGTATTCAATATTTTAAGTGCATGTTTAAAATTGATGATCCAATTCCCTGAAAAAAAGTACTTCCTCTAACAAAAATAATGCAACAATTGGACTTCAATATTAAATAATACCTCACAAATAATACTCAATTTTACAGTTTATATCATGGTTATGTACTTGTGTGGTTGTGGCCTCGTATCATCAATTTTAAACATGCACTTAAAATATTGAATACGTATATAAGTTTGTTGGTTAAATTTTTAAAATTGGACTTCTTAACTTGGACTATAAAAGTTTAAAAAAAATTAAAAAGGAGGGACTAGGGAGTAAGTGGTTACTTAATGTTTATAACTATATATCCATTGAATATAATAATTTTATAATTGACATGTTAATAAGATGATAATGCTTGGGAAAAACTGTTGTATTACATTTGACATAGGGATAATTTTTTTATATATAAGGTAAGAAAAAGGGATTTTAGGATACCTTCCTCGTGAGGGGAACTCCTAAAAAGTCATTTACAAGAATAGAATGAAGAGCTGAATTAGTACAAGGAGTAATATCAAAACTAGACTGAACTAAATGTCTTACGTTAGCTATCCGATCTGCAGCTATAGACATGATGGATCTGATAGGACTGAAATTGTTGAGGTAGAGTATGTATAAGAGAATAACCGGTTTAAAGTTGGGTATCAGACAAATGTCATGGACTACATGTCTACATGGCTTTAGTTGCAAGGACCAATTGTGGATTGGCACAACACGTTCCTCTTTTTATTTTGAATGGTAATTTTGTAGAAATAGTATTCCATGTAAATTTGCTCTTTGTTTTTTTTTTATCCATATGAGCCACGAAGGCTGTACAAAGAAGGGGAGGGGGGATTCGAACCTGTGACCTATCGTTCACAGCACATCAATCTTAACCACTAGGCCAAGACATCCTTGGTTAGTAAATTTGCTTTTTGTCATATAATAGTACTAGCATTTTTTACACGCATGTCATGTTAACGTTTTTTTCTCAAAAAGTTATTCATCAGTTTTACAAAAATATTGATTCAACTGGACATTCATAATTTTTTTTATATGGTTTTCTTAAATCAATGTTTTGTTGGTTTTTTTAGTTATTTGTTCATCATTATTGAAATATAATATTGCGAGAAGGAAATATTGTAACACTTGACCCATCCGGAGTCAAGTATGTTGTCACCAATGCGCATCCAAGGCCAACAACTCTCCTCGATAACCAATACTTCCAAGGTGGTCACCCATCCCTGGACTACTTCTAGCCAAGCACGCTTAACTGTGGAGTAACTAAGGAAATGAGCTCCTTAAAAGAAAGATGCATCTTGTTGGAATGACTAGCATGCTAAATCTCTTTAAAGCAATCATGAGGGGCATTACAAATATGATGCAGAAGAAAGCTTGCTCAGATAAAGTGGAAGAATTTGTGTATCAGGTTCAATCGTTGAATATTAATAAAGTGGAAAAGTTTGATTTATATAATATAGACAACCGAACAATAATCAATATTAGGTTCTAAAATATTATCAGTATAATTATTAATATGAAATTCAAGTTTTTATTATTTCTTCTGATTGTGTCAATCAATTTATATTGTCAATTTAATTTTTGATTAGAGTTTTTCACACATATGTAAGAAAAGGAAATTATTCTCTTTAATTTAATATTTAATTGAAATTTCAAATTCAATTCCATTGTTAACTTGTTCAATGTATTGATAAATCATATTTATATATAGTTTTAAGGTGCATTTAGGTTGCATTTAAGAGCATTTAGATTCATATTTAGGTTCATTATTGCATCATATTCTTAAGTTATGTTATTCTACTCCTATTCGGTATGTTTTCTTGTTTTTGATGAATTTCAGGTAATGAGAACGTATTTGGAGTATATTTAGCTAAGTTTGAGGATTAGGAGCACTTGGAAATAAGCAACGATGCATAAGGATAGTATGGATATGTCTTAGTACGAATTTGAGCGAAAACGAAGCGGAAAATCATTAGAAGAAATGTGAAAAAGGAGTCATGTATACTCTTCTGATCATAACTTTTGATGTGCTTATTGGAATCAAGAAATTCTAGTTGGATTGGAAACTGGACTTGAAGGGCTTTCCAACGATAGGTTACACGCCCCAAATGAATTTTTGGTTCGAGAGATACAGCCTTCGCAAGTTGACGCAAAATCGTTGTTTTTCCGCCCGGTCGACCGGGAGGTTTCGCCCGACCGGGCGAAATGAAATTTTCACAGGATGCAAGGCATGTTAGCCCGGTCAACCGGGCGAGAAAGGAGCCAAATTCGCTTGCGCGCCCGACCGGGCGGATTTGCTGTTCTGTCGTAGTTCCTCAATTACCGTCGCCCGACCGGGCGGTTTCTCGAGATGGGTTTATTTGCCTTTTTTAGCCTGTTTTGTAAAAACTATAAATAGGTCTTCTCTCTCTCCCCAAAAGATCTCTTTTTCTGACGTTATATTTTGTATTATTAGGTTTAGCTTTAGTTTCCTTCTTCCTTTTCTCTCTAGTTTTTCATGGCAAACCCTAGTTTCTCTTCTCTTCATTAATTCATGAGTTTATACTTTTCATCTCTTTTCTTTCATTGATTTCTTTGATCATGCTTTTCTTTGTATATTTAAATTTCTTTATTTATTTCATGATTGAGTAGCTTATATTCTATGGTTTGGGAATCCATGTTTATATGATATGATTCTTGATTGATATTTATTAATGGTTTGATTAGTTATTGATATCTCTAATTGATTAGTGTTTTTATTGTTAATCTTGCAATCTGATCAATTGTCTGATTAAATATTGCTACTATCGAGTCATAGATCGAGAGATAGTACTCTTTAGAGGCTTACCTACAATTAGCAAATCTGATTATGTTGAGCAACCATACTAGCATATGTTGATTTGAGAGCGTTAAGGCCCGACCGCAGGATTAACATGTGCTCTAGATATCTGATTAATTGAATCATTGATGATATTTTGATAGATTATAGTTATGAACATGGTGAACCATTGCCCTAGATCCTTTTTAGCTTGATTTTCGTAGTTTGATTAGTTTAGAACTTTAATTCATTATTCCTGATCTTGTTTAGTTTCTCCATGCATTAGAAGCTAGATTAAAACAACCATCTCTCTGTGGATTCGACCCTACTTACCCTACTACATTGTTAGAAGGTTTTGCAGGAATTATTTTTGACAGGTGTACGACACCCTATCAAATGTTGACGCCGTTGCCAGGGAAACGGTATTGTTTTATTTAGTTTTTATTGTTGGTGATACTAAACTGTATATATTTTTTTTTTCCTTTCATTCTTTTTGTGAATAGTTTTTTTTTTCTTTGTTTTCCTCTCTGTTTTAGTGTGTTATGGAGTCGTATAATTTTAGTTCAGAGGGGGATGTTTTTTCGAATTTTCAAGGGCAATATGATTATTTTGGGTATAATAATGCGAATGATTATGTTTATGATGCATCATGTGATTGTCAAAATTCACAAATTTTGTGCATGAATGCCTAGGAATATTCCCACTACCCTAATGAGTCTTATGTGCCTGATTATACTCAATGTTATCAACCTGAAGTGAATAAATATTTTCAACCCGAAACATCAGAGCGTCAGGAACTATTTAACATGATGAAAGAGTATATGGTTAAACAGCATGAAGATTTAAATGAATTAGCTCATGATTATCAAAACATAGCGAAATCTAATGAATTACTTGCTGTGCAACAATCTACTAATCAACAGGTTATACTTGATGATGATGATTTTGGTGTTGAGAATTATACTCCGTAGGAGAAAGGCGTTGATATGACTCATGATGGTTTGGTAGAAGGTAAGGATGTAATTGGTGAAGTTGGTAGTGAGTGTCTCTATGTCGACGAATCCTTAGTTGAGAGTGAAGTGTCTCACACTTCTTCTATAAACTTTTCATCTGCATATGAGTCTAAAGTTGAGAGTGAGATAATGCATAAGTCTTTGTCGGTTCCATCTGATACTGTTTTTGAGTCTCATGTTCCCTTCTCTAAAAAACTTGATCTTATTCCTTCTTCCCCTTTATTATATCCTCCATCGTTCCTTCTTTCTCCCCTTTTGAATGACTCTCATGATAATGTAAATAATGTACAATTGGTTTCTTTTCCTTCTTTTGAGTCCTGTAAAATGACTAACGATTTTTCTTTTTCTTCTTCTTGTAAATATAATTTTTCCTTTGATTTTTCTTTTGGTAGTTTTAGTAATATTTTAGTACTAATTTTTTTCATTTTTCCTTTCCACTCTTATATTATATGCTCTGAGATGTTTGCAGGAACATATGATAAGCTTCTTAGAGCGTTGAACTATTATGAGTGATCTACTAATCTTAAACGGTCACGCAAGACCTTAAATCAGCGCTTATCGGGAGGCAACCCGACTTTGTTCATTTTTTTTTTTTTTTTTTTTTGGTTTGACTAACTTTGCTAATGTGTGATGAAGTCTTTTGCTAGGTGCAAGCATAGCCAATTTTTTTTGGCTAAGTTCATTGCCTCATTACAACTATCGATTGTGGTGGAGGTGTTGACGCTTTTTGGCACTCCCTTTGATTACCCACCCCTTTTGTAAGTTGTACCTCTCCGTCATTTAATTCCTCTTTGTTCACATTGAGGACAATGTGTCATTCAGCTTGGGGGAGGATGTTTGTCATCATTACTTAGCGCATGTTAGTTGCATTTAGAGTAGTTTTTTCATTGCTTTCATAGGATGTTGCACGGTTTGTACCGCTCACTAGGAGTGGGAGTTTACGTGTAACCAAAAACATTGTACTGCTTTCTTAGTTGCATTAGCATATTTCATTTCATATTAGACTTCATCTCATTTTAGTTGCATCTATAGGACTATTGCTGGCACTCTTTGAGAACTTTGATGATATTTTACTACATTTCCTAAGCGTCATTCATCTTGAGCATGATACTTTATAGCACGATTGTTTCGCAATTGATTTTTTGTGGTAAGATTGATTGATCTCTTTCTGGTTCGATTTAACTTTATTGTGCAGACACCTTAAACTAAGTGAGCTTTTGTGCCTATAAACTGACGTCTCTGTGTCAGTTATGTTCTTTCATGTGTGATTAGTTCCTTAGTTGTCGCATTGATCTTGATTTTGACTTGGTACTCTTTGATATTTGATAGTGCATACATTTTGATATGATTGAGGCATTTTATTTCATGATCTTAGCTCCAGAGTTACACTTGTTTTCATATTTTCCTTCCTCTAGCCCCGCTGAGCCTTTCTGACTATGTTTGATTGCTACCTACATTAGAAGCCATTGGCCTCATTTGATATTTGTCCTAAGCCTAGCTTGGGGGAGCGAGTATTAGTTTTGGTTTGGTTTGTATTGAATTGAAATGCTTTATTTGTGGTTTAGAAGGATGGAAAAGTATGTTTAGTGAGCTTTGAAATTGAATTGTAAGTTCGAGAAAAAAAAAGTGAAAAATGAAATGAAAAAGAAGTGGAAAAAAAGTTGTGAATAAAGTGAAATAAAAAGGGTTATGATTGAATTTCTTGAGTGAATAAGGTTGTTGATTATATTTGGAGATTGTTGGTTGTTGCGTGGAGTTGTTGTGATCTTTCTTGGTTATGTTTTCAGTTATATGATGCTCCCCCTTCTTGGTTTTTCCACCACAATTCCCAAATTATTCCATACCTTTAACCTCTGCCCCATTACAACCCTTAAAACTCCTCTTGATCATTGTGTATTGTATTGTTGAGTGTTAAGTGAGTCAAAAAGTCAAAGTTAAAGAGTATTTGCTTCATCTGAGTCGACTTGATTAGGATGAGTGTCATCATTTATCCTTTAAACACATGAGAGATTTGAGCGCACATGACTATAGTGAGGTCTGTCAGGTTTGGTTAAATCCAGCTTGGGAGATATGGTATGTGGTATGATTGGAGAGTTGATTGTGATACATGACGTGCTATGCGGCTTTGTTCGAGATTGTTTCGATGCTTGGTTTATGTATTGATTATATCTCTTGTGTTTTCAGTTGAGTGTTTGGCCCTGTTTTAGTCCTATATTGTAGGTTGTCTTACTTTTCCCATGTCTATGTCTTATTGCTTGGGGACAAGCAATGGTTTAGCTTGGGGGAGTTTGATAAATCATATTTATATATAGTTTTAAGGTGCATTTAGGTTGCATTTTAGAGCATTTAGATTCATATTTAGGTTCATTATTGCATCATATTCTTAAGTTATGTTATTCTACTCCTATTCGGTATGTTTTCTTGTTTTTGATGAATTTCAGGTAATGAGAACGTATTTGGAGTATATTTAGCTGAGCTTGAGGATTAGGAGCACTTGGCAATAAGCTACGATGCATAAGGATAGTATGGATATGTCTTAGTACGAATTTGAGCGAAAACGAAGCGGAAAATCATTAGAAGAAATGTGAAAAAGGAGTCATGTATACTCTTCTGATCATAACTTTTGATGTGCTTATTAGAATCAATAAATTCTAGTTGAATTGGAAACTAGACTTGAAGGGCTTTTCAACGATAGGTCACACGCCCCAAATGGACTTTTGGTTCGAGAGATACAGCCTTCGCAAGTTGACGCAAAATCGTTGTTTTTCCGCCTGGTCGACTGGGCGGTTTCGCTCGACCGGGCGAAATGAAATTTTCACAGGATGCAAGACATGTTAGCCCGGTCAACCGGGCGAGAAAGGAGCCAAAATCGCTTGCGCGCCCGACCGGGCGGATTTGCTGTTCTGTCGTAGTTCCTCAATCACTGTCGCCCGACCGGGCGGATTTCGCCCGATCAACCGGGCGGTTTCTCGAGATGGGTTTATTTGCCTTTTTTAGCCGGTTTTGTAAAAACTATAAATAGGTCTTCTCTCTCTCTCCAAAAGATCTCTTTTTCTGACATTATATTTTGTATTCTTAGGTTTAGCTTTAGTTTCCTTCTTCCTTATCTCTCTAGTTTTTCATGGCAAACCCTAGTTTCTCTTCTCTTCATTAATTCATGAGTTATACTTTTCATCTCTTTTCTTTCATTGATTTCTTTGATCATGCTTTTCTTTGTATATTTAAATTTCTTTATTTATTTCATGATTGAGTAGCATATATTCTATGGTTTGGGAATCCATGTTTATATGCTATGATTCTTGATTGATATTTATTAATGGTTTGATTAGTTATTGATATCTCTAATTGATTAGTGTTTTTATTGTTAATCTTGCAATCTGATCAATTGTCTGATTAAATATTGCTACTATCGAGTCATAGATCGAGAGATAGTACTCTTTAGAGGCTTACCTACAATTAGCAAATCTGATTATGTTGAGCGACCGTACTAGCATATGTTGATTTGAGAGCGTTAAGGCCCGACCGCCCGTACTAGCATATGTTGATTTGAGAGCGTTAAGGCCCGACCGCAGGATTAACATGTGCTCTAGATATCTGATTAATTGAATCATTGATGATATTTTGATAGATTATAGTTATGAACATGGTGAACCATTGCCCTAGATCCTTTTTAGCTTGATTTTCGTAGTTTGATTAGTTTAGAAATTTAATTCATTATTCCTGATCTTGTTTAGTTTCTCCATGCATTAGAAGCTAGATTAAAACAACCATCTCTCTGTGGATTCGACCCTACTTACCCTACTACATTGTTAGAAGGTTTTGCAGGAATTATTTTTGATAGGTGTACGACACCCTATCATGTATATGGCAAGTAGGAAGAAGAAAAGATTATCTTATATATATATATATATATATATATATATATATATATATATATATATATATATATATATATATATATATATGTGACAATTTAAATTTATTAAGGGTATATCAGACTTTTTGTAAGGGGGACACCATCTTCCTCCCCCTTCACTTATATAATAGAGATATTTGAGAAAATTGCAAAAAATTAATATTAATTTAAAAAGTTAAGAGTTAATCTTCTATAACATACTACCTCCGTCCCAGAATAGTCTGAACACTTTCCTTTTATGTTTGTCCTAAATTAGTTTGAACACTTCTTTTTTGGCATAGTCCCACCATTAATATATTATTTCTTCTACACATCTTTGGCCCACACTCTACCTTTTATCAATAAAAAGTTACCTAAGTTTCTCTCTCCTATAATAAAAAATATCCCACCAACTCCTATCACATCTACTTTTTAAATAAAATAATATTTGATAACCACACTACAACTTATCACCTTAAACTACGTGTCCCAACAAGTGTTCAGATCTTTCTGGGACGGAGGGAGTATCAAAAAATGTATATGCGGGGATTTACGAATCAACTTATAATAAATATGACCAAAATATGTACTCCCTCAATTCCTTATTGATGTTCCTAGTCTTCCTACTTGGAATTTTGGCACTATTTATAATTATATAGAATGTTCAAAAAAATTCATATATAGGAAAAACATAGTTATGTGGGGCCTTACTTGATTCGTCACAATGAGTATTATAATAATATTAATTTTTTATAATTTTTTAATACGTAATTACATATATTAATATTCAAGATGTGCATTCATCACAAAGGAACGAAGGGAGTATGAGCTCATCTTCTATCTAATAATCTAATCCAAACAAGTTAAGAGTACAATCTTACAAACATTTTTAATCGGGTTACTTAACTTTTGAGTTTTATTTGTGTTACTAAACTAAGCCATGGAATTCTTTTTAGATCATGTTTGGTTCAATATTTTTAGGCATTAAAAAATGGAATCAAATAACTCATCCGTTTCTTCTTGTTTGGTTCAATCTCTCCTCAATTGGTGGTAATGGAATTCCTTAATTTGTTACTTTCCTTTTCCCTTCAAGTAACAACATCCATTTTGTTGGTGGTAACAGTTTTCTACTTTCATTTCTATTTTCATTCCAAAATTTGAGCCAAACACCCAATAAAAGTAATAAGTTTGTTTACTATTCCACTCTACTATTTACTTCCATTTCTTTTTTATTTCATAACTTGAGTCAAACATGCTCTTAATAGAAGTTCAACCATTGCATAACCTAACAAAAGACATCATAGTTTGGTGAAAACAAGCATGTTCAATATCATCCTCAAATAAGTAAAATATTAAACGGTTTTTTCACCAGGTACCCCTGAGGTTTTACGAAATGCACCAGGTACCCTCGTTGTTTCGAAAATGCACCAGATGCCCTTGTGGTTTACATAAAATGCACCAGACACCCTTAATGATTAACGACGTCAAATTTCCGTTAGCTTTATTTACCATTTTGCCATCTTTGAGCCCTAATCCACATAAAACAATTTTGGTAGAATAATATAAATTATATATTACTAGTTTATATAAAACATGAGTAGCATGGGATAACCTAATGGTGTTGTCATCACGTTCAAAATTTTCCCTACAAAAGATTTCAACTTATCTTTAAAAACAAAGTTTATATAGAACAAGACAACGATATAAGAAGGTATTTAACCATTTTGTTCAAGATTATATGATTATATATATTTATAGGTTTATTTATAATAAAAAGAAGAATTTACTGATATAACAAAGAACATGTTGTTAGTTAAATCCAAACATGTCATCAATATAAAAATAACATCTATCTTTTATTTTTAAAATGTGTTCTTTAAATAGTTCTTGTATGCTCTTTCAGTATATGTTCTTTTTTTAATATCATTATATGTCCTTTTCATTACCACCAAAATTCTTATTATTAACGGACCTTGAACATGAACAATATGTTTTCTTTACCATGAACAATATGTTTTTTTTACCTAAAATGTGTGTTCTTTTATTTTTAATTTTTTTGGGCCCCTTTCGGGAACCCCGTGGTAAGATAAATTTCCTCTGGGCTGTCCTTACAAAGGGTCACTCACCTAGAGACCCAACAAGCCCCAACCCCCCTCCCCCACCCACAACAATATTGAAATATATGCTTCCACCAAGATTTGAACCTTGGTCTCCCATGTGGGAGGTAAGAAGCCATACCATTGGACCCAAGAGTCCTTAGTCTTTTATTTTTAATTGTATGTTCATATTCTAACGTGTTCTTTTTTAAAAAAAAAACTAATTATGCTATAATAATAATAATTATTATTATTATGTTATCTATATTATTATAATTATTATAAAAAAATTTATATTATTATTATAAAATTATTATTATTATTATTATTATTATATTATTATTATTATTAGTATTATTATTATTATTATTGAAAGTTGTGCATAGTAATAAAATGATAGTAATAGTAATACTAGTAATGAAATACAAAGTAATAATAATATTAGTAATAATATGTTTTGTAAAAGATAAGTTCAGATCAGATCAGATCAGAAAAAATAAGTTCAGATCAGATCAGATAAGTTCAGATCAGAAAAAAAATCCAGGTGAACTAAACATAGCCTAATTCCTAGAAATTTCATAAGTGAATTAAATTTCCACAAATTGTAAATTTCTATTGAAAAATAATTTCCATTGCAACCAAACAAGCACAAAAAGAAGTTTGAACAAACCGTTAGTATAGTCATTGGATAGCCCAACAAGAGAAATACTTATGAGTTATAGCCCAGAGCAGAAACCCAACTTGTATTTCTGTTAATCTCCAACTCAAACCCTTCACGACACGAAGTTTCTAGAATATACAACACCATTCTTGAAATTCCTGTAATCGTCTAACCTCTCTTTTTTCCTTCCCGTCTATTCAAGAAGTAGAAGAGAAGTCAAAGTTGAGGTGGAAGACGGTAAAGTGCTCCAGGTCAGCGGAGAGAGAAATAGGGAACAAGAAGAGAAGAATGACAAGTGGCATCGTGTTGAGCGAAGTTCTGGAAAGTTATGCGAGGATGAATGAGATTAAAGCGAGTATGAAGAACGGTGTTTTAACTGTCACTGTTCCAAAGATGGAGGAGAAGAAAACTCAGGTTAAGTCTATTGATATCTCTGCTTAGAATTATGAATCCATGCATTTGTATGATGTTATATAGTATCAATCGTTGATTATGCACTTTTGTCTAGTTTGTGACATTTCGTAATAAGCTACGTATCAATTATGGAATAATACTATAAGTTGTTTTTATTTGAAATTGGTATCTTGTTGAATTTCTTTGTTAGTTGCCAAATCGCACTAGTAAAAAATGCATGCGTGGTTCATTCATTTTGGCTTTCTGTTACTCTGTCTAATACTTCCTCCGCTCTAAAATTATTACCGGCTACAAATGCGAAAGTAGATACACACGATTAGATAACTAGATCAACACGATTAAAGACTTACAGTAGCTTAAAATAGAATTGCGATGCATATTTGATTATATTTTAAAACAACTTATATTATTTCAAAGAACGGTGTTCTTGTTTCCTTATAATTCGATCTTGGACTAGTTTGTGACTTGCACAGAACAGTGTCCATATATGTGTAAGAATTTTTTTTTTTTGAAATTAAAAATTAATTTATTGATTCAAAGCCATACGACATCTATAATAGAAGTCAAAACTAAACAAATACATATCAAAATAAAATAAATACAATTCTAATATAACAAAACCACGATCATTAAGTTGATCTAACACTTTCGAATTTGAAGTAGAATTGGATTCAATTCAAGTGATTGTAACTGAAGTATTGACATCTATTGCAACCCCGCACAAATTTCAATCAACAAATCAACATCTTGAATTACACAAAAACCAAAAAATAAAGTCTTTAAACTCTCACATGGATAGAGATAAAACCCAATATATGGGTAGATATAACCCAATAAATGGGTAGAAAAATTCTCCATTAGAGAGAGACTGAAGTTTATTAGAAACATTAACATAAAAAACTAGTAAGAAAAGGAGAAAATGGGCTTACCACTGCCCAAAAGGGTGGCAGTAGCATCTAATTTGAAAATTAGGGTTTTGTGGGAGAGGAAAGGGAACAGAGAAAAATAGGGAGATGAGGCGTTTCTTGTTTGTAAGAAGCTACTTATCAATGATGAAATTATATAAGTTGTTTTTCTTTGAATTTGCTATCTAGGTTTTTTTTTTAAGGGAAAAAAATCGCTATCTAGTTGAATTTCTTTGTTAGTTGCCACTACTACAGAATTCACGATTTGCGTCTGATTATTTGCGTCGTACAAGAGAGCAACTGACGCAAATGACATATGTGCGTCGGATCCTACAGAAAATCCGACGCAAATAGCCAAGCAAAATTATACAAGCCTGTTTTGCGTCGCACGTACACCAAAAAACGACGCAAAAGGGGTCACTATGTGCGTCGCATTAAGTGATCATGTGACGCAAATAAGCCATCTGCGTCGGACCGTAGCCCCATCCGACGTAGATGACGTTTAATATGTTTTGCAGCCCCAGCCCAAATGTCATTTGCGTCGGACAATAGCCCCATGCGACGCAGATGACGCTTTGCATGGCCATCTCGCGTCGCATGGGGCTATGGTCCGACGCGATGCCCGCCCAATTAGTACGCAGTCATCTGCGTCGGACCATAGCCCCATGCGACGCAGATGACTATTATTTATCGGTTTTAATTTTGTATCCCGCCCATCAGTTGGGCCAATTCACAAACTCGCACTTCTCTCTCTCTCTCTCTCTCATGCGAATTCCCACAAACACTCGCCGGCGCTGCTGAACGACATTCCCCCGTCGTGCCGCCGCTGCTCCGTCAACTACTCTCGCCGGCGCTCCTCCTCTCGCCGGCGCTCCTCCGTCTCTCTTTCTCTCACTCACTCTCCCCTGTCTTGCACTCCTCCTCTTTCTCACTCACTCACCCGTCGCCGCGCTCCCCGCTCGCCGGCGCTCCTCCTCCTCTTTCTCTCACTCACACTCTCTCTTGCACTCCTCCTCTTTCTCACTCACTCACTCTCACTCACCCGTCGCTGCGCTCCCCCGTCGCACCGCGCCCCCCGTCGCACCGCGCCCTCCCCGCCGCTCGCCGTCGGCCGTCGCGCTCCCCCGCTGCTCGCCGTCGCGCCGCCGCTGCTTTCCGTCTCCCCGTCTCCGGCAATGTAAGTTTTTTTTTTATTTTTTTCAATTTTTTGTCTCTATTTATCTCTTTTTTCTTTTTTTACCAATTTCTGTCTTTTTTTTTGGATTTTTTTCCTTATTTTTGCTAGATCTTAATCAAGGAGTTTGTGATTGTATTAGTAGAGTGATTGTAGTTCGTAGTTTGAGATTGAATTTAGGATGCTTGTAGTTTAATTTGTAGTTTGTAGTTTATGATTTTAAGATTATATTTAGGATGTTTGTAGTTTGTAGTGCTCATGAATTTATATAGTTTGTAGTGCTCTAAAATACTTCCTTTCTACTATATAATTATATTCACAAGTCATTCTTGTTTTTTACCATTGATCTTAATAATTCTACTTTAATCTTAATTTCTAATTTGTTAATGTCTTAATATTAGATAGTTGATGTTTATGAGTTATGACTTAATCACTATTTAATTTGTGGGTTGGTTAATGCCACATTCCATCTTCTACTTGTCGGCTTGTGCTCCAAGCTCACCTCGTTGTGCTTGTCTTCGCTGCTCCTTGAGAGCAGAGGTATATATATTATAGCTTTTGCTTTATGTTTATTTGTTTTATTTGTCCCGATAATGTTGAATTATGTGATTGGGAAAGTATATGTGAATTGTTTGGTTATGTGATTGGGAAAGCATATGTTGAATTATGACCAAACTTATATGGACATGCCTTAATGCGGTGGGGAGGGAAATCTAAGGAATGGATTGGTTTTTGCTGTTTAATTGCAATGTGTGCATCATTGACCTAGATACCCGTTCGAGGCTTACTCATTAGGAGTAAGTCTTGAATAGTCCCCGGTTTGGGACTGTCTTTGGGTTTCTTATCTCACTTAGGATGTGAATGAATGTTTGGTTTTCGATTCTAAGAAAGATCTAGCTCATTTCCCTAAGTGTTCTCTGGGTACATATGTTGATAGTTTACCTACTATCTTCATCGTGTACTTGGAGAACTGTAGGGAGTGCTGTCGGATTTTTCTTAGAATTGAAAACCAAATGTTCATTCACTGGTGAGATGAGAAACTCAAGGATGGGTTAGGTTGGAGTGATAAGGACCCAAATGTTCATGACTGCATTTGATAAGACACTTTGAATGATGTGATCGATTGTGTTCTTGTTTGGTGTCTCTATAGTGTATAAATATAGATCGAAACTGGATGTATGGTAATCGGATTTCGGCGATATTTCTACAAGGGGTTGATGAATTTATCAGAGTTGCGTTAGAACATCAATTGCAGAATGGGTCAAAGTTAGTCTTGTGTCCTTGTTGTGATTGCAATAACTCTAGGGGGTATCGTGATGTGGATCAAATTAAGGATCATTTGATTCGGCGTGGGTTTAAGAGCAACTATACGAGGTGGACATGGCATGGAGAGTTTTATGATCCAGGTATGAGCTCCACTAGCTTGTGTGATGATTTGCATGTTGATCACATTGATGATGAGGTTGAGGTTGAGGTTGATATTGAAAAAGGAGAGAATGATAATGAGAATGATAGGGTAGTTGATGAGAATCATAGGGTAGATGAGATGTTGCACAATTTGGAGGATGAAGGAACCGATCGTCCCCATATATATGATAGTATTCTAAGTGCAGCGGACAAACCTATGTATCCGGGGTGTAAGAATTTCAGTAAACTTTCTGGCATCCTCACATTGTTCAATAAGAAATCGAAGTATAGTTGGACAGATAAAAGTCTAAGTGAGTTGTTCACTTTTTTACAAGAATTGCTACCAGAAGGGAATGAAATTCCCAACTCTACCTATGAGGCAAAGAAATTGTTGTGTCCATTAGGTATGGAGTATGAGAAGATACATGCATGTCCAAATTATTGTGTGATGTATCGAAATGAGTACAAGGATTTGGGTGAGTGTCCAAGGTGTGGAGAGTCTCGATACAAGATAAAAGAGGATGATGAGGGAGTGAGAAAGAAAGAAACTCCGGTGAAGGTTTTTTGGGATCTTCCAATCATTCCGAGATTTAGGCGTTTATTTTCGGATGAAAATAATGCTAAGTTATTAAGGTGGCATGCGGACAAGAGGAAGAAAGATGGGATGCTTAGACATCCGGCCGATTCTCCGCAATGGAGAAATATCGACCGAAAGTTCGCAGGTTTTGGTAAAGAACCTCGAAATCTTACATTAGTCAATTTTAGCCGGTTAGGGCATCATGAAGATTCTTTGATATTGGCATCACAAGCAAAACAAGTAATCTACATGGTAGACCCCGTCGATTCAAAATGGCCTGTTGTCATTGAAGGAAAAAGGAGAATACTTGGAATTGATGATGTACATGATGAAGAGGAATACGATAAGCAATTCAATGAAGTCATTGCTTCGTCAGTAGTAATTCCAAGTATATTAGGGGAAGATCTGGACACGAATTACATTTGTTGAGACCATAATGAGGGATTTTACGTTGTCAAAGAAAAAAGTGATTATTAGGTAACTAATGTAATATTATTGCAACTACTATTGTTTATATTCTTCAATTATATATTTTATGTTTCGTTAAAATAATTTTCTATTATTTCATTGATGGTTCTAACATGTCTTTATGCTTTATGGTTTCAGGTGTAGTGATGGAAGATCACATAATGCATGATGCATCCGATGATGATTGGCAGCCATGTTCTGAGACCGAGATAACTGATGGAGGTAGTAGGAAGAAAAGAGTGAGCAAGCCTAGAGGTCCTACAAAAGGGATACGTTCCAAACCCGGGGTCCAAAGAGTACTTCAGTGGGATGATTGGATGCGTCCGATTGGGGATCATGTTGGTGCGTACAAGACACATTGCGGCGAAATCAGTAGAAGCAAAGTGTCTATCTTATACGATAGTTGGGATGATGTTCCACAAGGCCTAAAAAATAGTTTTATGGGAAGATGCTAAAGTAAGTAAACCTATGTATTTTTAAAATCCATTCTTTTAATTTTATTTGAATCATGTTTATTATACTAATCGTGTATTATTGGTTCATTTTATATATTGAAGAAAGAGTTTGGAATACAAGCGGATGAGAGGAAGAAACGAGATGTGTTGACTACTTGTGATAAGCGGTGGAGAGATTTCAAGTCAAGATTAGTGAGTCGATGGATCACAAAAACGAGGCTGGGGCCTAACAATGATATGCAACCGTACGTGCTCTATCCTTTCATCACGAAAGAGATTTGGGACGAATTTGTGAAAAAGTGTAGCTCTAAGGAGTTTAAGGTATATAATATGTATGTTACAATTACATAATATGTTATAATCAAATATTTTTTTTGTGAATATTAACTAGTTACTTGTTTTCATATTAGGCTAAAAGTGAAAGAGCAAGAAAGTCTCAGGCTGCCAACATTCATCCTCATTTTTTGGGTCAAAAGTTATATGCGGAGATGATTCCCGTTTGGAAAGACCAAGGGTATATCCCTAAATCCTCTACAGCATCATCTGTTGACTCATCTACATCATCAATTATTTCCTCCTTGCCGGATCGAACTTTGCCATGGCTTCTTGCTAGATCGAAAAAAGATAAGGAAGGAAATCTTTTCTTCCCTAATGAAGAAACACAAAAGATAAAAGAGTCCATTGTAAGAATTCTTCAAATTTTATGATAAATTCTTGTCTAATTACTCGTATTCCAGAATTCTACTAATCATATGATTTTTTTGAATTTGATGCAGGATGATTGGAAAAGGAAAGAAAAGGAAGGGGAGTTTGTTCCAGGTCGGATGGATGATGTTCTATCCCGTGCTCTACAGAGGAAAGACCGTCCTGGCGTGTGTTAACAGCTGGGCGTAGCATTGGGATTACATCGGTTTGGGGAGATCCTGATCGGAGTAGTACTGCTCGAAAGGGTATGGGCATGGATGATGAGGAGATGCAGGAGTTGGAGGCTAGAGTGAGCCAAAGAATTAGAGAACAGACGATGCAAGATTTGAACTCGAAGATTGATGCTATAGTTCAAGAAAGGTTGATGGCTTTTGCGGCGCAATTAGGTCTTCAAGCACCAAATCAAAAAAATCCTCACACTCCAGTTGATCCTAGTAGCTGTCACTCGGGGGGCAATGACCCATTTGTGAACTTGCATGTATATAGTTATTTTATATCTTCTACGATTATGATATTATGTTTCTAAAACACTTAATTAATGACATTGTGTTCTCATTGGATGTGTTAAGAGTCCGGTTCCATGTCGTTTGACAATAGCGGATAACTCGGGACCGATCATTGTAGCTGAGGGTACCGTACATCCGCAAACGGAGTCATCATCACATTCTACGGCCGTGAAAGTGAGTGTTGAAGATTTTTTTTCAGACTACGCAGAAGCTCTAGTTCCACTTCCTACTCCATGCATCATGAAACTCAGTCAAGCCGAGGGTTCATTCATATAATGGCCGAAAGAGTTGGTATTTTTAGTCTCAGATAATCAGGTAACTTATGTTTAATTTTTTGATTTATATACTAAGAAATGTAAATATATATACTAAAAAATTTTGATTTATATATGCTAAGTAATCTTAATTTTGTATACTAAGTAATCTTGATTTATATATGAAATAATCTATATATATATATATATATATATATATATATATATATATATATAATATGAATTAAAAAGAAGTCAAATTGAATTAGGAACATATACCTAAAGACAGTGCGATGAAGAAGAAGAAGAAGAAGAAGAAAATAGCTGGTAGTGATCCTTGCACCGATGAGTCTGCACATAGGCATGTAGATCCTTTTTTTTACTTGACACTGGATGATATGGATGATAATATCAAGGAGATGCCTTAGGGATCATTGGATTCTTCTTGTCATTTGTCTATCTAAGAGAACGGTATATATATTTGATTCGATGAAGAAATATAGATCCTTAGCTATCAAGATACCGTTGAATACGTAAGTTCATAGTTGTCATACATGTTAATAAGTTTACATGCATTTTATGATATTTTAAATAATTTATAAATGTTTATAGTAATTAATTGTTACAAAATCTCTATATTTAGTGCATATACAAAATACACGCGGCTTGAAGGATCAAATAAAGGAACTAAATTGTCTTGGACATATATGTGGGTAAAACTCTTATGGTTTTGTATTTGATACTTTATAATTCTATTTAGGATTTTTTTTTTATTCTAATATATATCTTAAATTTGGTGTAGTGTGCTCAACAATCGGGAGGAGTGGAATGCGGCTATTTCGTGGTGAGATACATGTTTCTAATCATCCGCTTATACTATGAATCAGAGAATTTGTATGAGGTATATGTATGTTGTAAATTCATTATTTATACTTATAGAATTTTAAAGTATATTAACTAGTTTAATATATTTCTAGGCTTTTTTGTCAAGTCTTGAGCCATACTCCATATATGAGATCAACGACATCAAAGAACTTTTTGCGGAATACTTTGTACGGGTCGTTAACGAAGCAGACTAAGGTTGATGGTTAGTGTATGTATTTGTAGGTTAGAATAATATTTTGTTACTTGAACCTTGTTGGTTGATTGATTGCAACATTGGTTGGTTGAACCTTGTTGGTTGATTGATTGCAACATTTGGTTGCTTGATTGAGATGTACTGAAACAGGTTTTGGTTATATATATGCAAAAATTTCCCAACGATTTCTTGGGTTGTCCAAATTACAAAGGAGACTCTGCCGAATTTTCTTATGACTTCGGCTCTTTCCCAATTGTCCTCAGTTTCATTAACAACATGATGCGCAAGTGTACTCGTAGTTTCACCTTCGTTTTTTTTACTATGCTATGATTTCCTCTTTGCAAGGGCCGTAGTATGGGAAATTGAAGGTGTCTAGCTTCTTTGCCTTGATCAATTCCTGAATGATAAATGATCAATACACCAAACGTTGGTTTTTAAATTCTTTGACAAAGCAAAAAAAATGTATAGATATTAGCAATGTGTAACACTGTATTGTAATATTCGTTCTATTTTCTTCCTACAAGGAATGTGCAAATAACAAAATTAGGAAAAAGGGTTACTTAATGTCTGTAAGGGTCTGTTCTCCTCAGCTTATTTTCAGTTCAATTCAATTCAATTCAGTTCAGTTCAGTTCAATTCAATTCGGTTCAGTTCAATTCAATTCAGTTCAGTTCAGTTCCTAAATTATTATCATTACTATTAATTAGCTATAATTTAATTCAGTTCAGTTAAGTTCATTTCAGTCCAGTTGTTTTATGCCGAAGAGAACAGGCCTAAGTGTATAACTATATATCCATTGAATACAATTTTTTTTTTGACAACAAGGACAAACAAAGAAAAAAAGAAGCCCTATACAAGAGTACCGTTCCTAGCCGCTATAGCCAAGTCATGACTGAATACAATAATTTAATAATCGACATGTTAGTAAGATAATAATGTGTGCGAAATAACGTATTACACATTTGAAGTGGTTTAAAGTTGGGTCGTCTTAAGTAAACTATCAAGGTTTATAGTTGCTCCTTGCTAGAAAATACTGCGCTTTAAGTTGAATATGCTCATTCTAATTGGTGGGAGTCTACAATAAAAATAAAGAATAAAGCACATGTCATAGTGTTAGGACTCCTATGTGTCATGATAGTTATTTAGGATTATTATTCCTAGTTTGTATTTGAGTAGGACTATGTCCTTTAGGATTAAATATGATTTGATGAGAATGAGAAGGAACAAAAGAATATTGACCAAGCTTAACATAGTATCAAGAGTCAGAGAAAACTAAAAACCCTAAATCTATTTTTTTGGGACCTCTCACTGAAGAAGAAAAGAAAAACACAAAACAAAAATCACCCAACAACCTTACCCAACAAAAATCATCCTCGACGGCGCAACTCCAGGAAACCCCGCTGCTAACCCTTCTCTCGTGGCAGTTGACAAGTCATTATGACTCAATTCGGAGAATCCTCTTCTCCTAAACCCGACTTGATTTATTTTTTGGGCTTCAAACGATAATCCCAACAACCTTATTACTCCAGTTCAATTGACTGGAGATAATTTTGAAGAATGGGCACGCGCAATTCGTGTGTCATTGAATGCAAAACGCAAACTTGGCTTTCTTGATGGCACGATGCCTAAGCCAACTACTGCTGAAAAGCTTGCAAATTGGAGTACGATTCACTCCATACTTTTTTCTTGGTTATTGAACACTATTGCTCCTAATCTTCGTACTAACATTTCTTTCTTTGAGGATGCTAGTGAATTATGGAAACACTTAAAGGAAAGATTTTGTGTCTTTAACGGCACTCGGATTTGGCAATTGAAATCTGCAATTAGTGACTGTAAGCAAACCTCTGGCGAATCCTTGGCTAACTATTTCGGCCGTCTGACTCGGCTTCGGGATGAACTCGGCTCTCAAGAAGTGAAGCCTATGTGCTCAACGGGGGGTTCGGGATGTCAAGTTGCCAAATTTCTCGAGTGCAACTTCATGCACACGACAGATTGCATCGTTTCTTGATTAGACTTTGACGGTGAGTATGGTTCGGTTTGCTCAAATTTGATGGCCCTAAATCCTACGCACAAGAAGAATGGTTGTGTGGGCCCCTCGCGTCCTCCTTGCCGGGAGATGTCTTAGCATTCAAGGTCGATTCACGAGGTATAGATCGGAACTTTGACTCTCCTTTGATGTGTACTCATTGCAATCGTGAGGGCCATGAGGCTAGCGGTTGTTTTCAAATTATTGGATATCTTGATGGTGGGGGATCGACCCCGTGGAACACGTGGAGGCCGAGGCCGCGACGGTGCTGGCGGAAACCCAGGCACATGGCTTTGTTAGCCCGTGCGCTGGGCTGAGTGGCAAAACGCAAAGGGGGAGGGCTTTGACCTCTCAACCCAAAGATCCTGTGAGTGCTGGTCTCGCAGGCATCACTACTGAACAATGGCAGACGCTTCTGGATTTGCTCAACTTGGCTAACCCAAAGGATAGATTGGCTGGTAAGTTTTCATGGATTTTAGATACGGGTGCTACGCATCATGTCACATGCACTTTCTCGCACCTCTGTGATGTTCGGAAAATTACTAGTTGTCTAGTTGGCTTACCAAATGGTAGTTTGGCAGAGTCTACACATGAGGGATATGTTTTTATTCCCGGGAACTTGAAAATTACTAATGTTTTATTTGTGCCTAACATCTTGATTGTAATTTAATTTCAATCCCCCAATTATTGGATGCTGAAAATAGTATTTTCCAATTCACTAAAATATTATGTGCATTACAGGACCGCTGGACAAGGACGTTGATTGGAGCGGACAAACGACATGATTAACTTTTCTTTTTTTGGGGAGTTCCGACAGTGAAGATGATGGTATGGCTTCCATAGATTTGTGGCACAAGCGGTTGGGGCATCCTTTGGAGAAAGTTTTGCGTCATTTGTCGTGTGTGAGTCCTTCTACTAGTAGTAGTTGCAATAAAGATGGGTGTGATGTATGTCTTCATGCCCATTTACCCATAACTTGTTTCCCTAGGAGTGATAGTAGAGCTAGTAGGATTTTGAACTTATTCATTGGGGGTCCATATCAGACAAAATCTGCTTGTGGTGCTTCATATTTTTTAACTATAGTTGATGATTTTTCTAGCACTGTTTGTATATATTTATTATATAATAAATTGAAGGTTGAAATTATGTTTTTTAATTTTGTGGCTTTGGTTGAATGACAATTTAAAATTATGTTTCAAAGAATAGAAATTGAACAACCATCACCAGCATGCACTATATGGTTTCGGCCTTCGTTATGGATAGAAAAATAGAGATTTATACAGATATACCTTTTGAATATTCTGCTTCATCAAGATGATATTACTCTATCTAATTTAAATCATACTATTATAAGTCTACATCAATGAATCATAAATTTTAAAAATTTGAACTACAAAAAAATAAATTTGAGGTACTTACAAACATGGATAAATAAGAAGACCTATATCTTGTAATAGATAATAACAAAATTCTACTCTTTTTTAATTTTTTGCACTTTTAGTCTTGTACTTTCCATGTTTACCATCGATAACTTCAACTATTAATATGTTTAGATATCTAAAATTTTGAAAAATAATAATTAAAAAAAGGTCGTATGTTGCCATGACTAGAAAAAAAAATAAGATAGTCCTAAAATAGCAAATCATGGGTGAAGAAAGTTTGAACCCGATAGTGTGACGTATGATATCTTGAACAAAAGAAGACAAATCTCTTTTCTTTTTTTTAACCACTGATTTCCTCCTAAATCAGTTTTAATAATGTTCTACTCTAATCAACTTAAAGTTGAGGCCACTAATCCCTTTTTTAGTGTTGTCGTGACCTACGTACATCTTAAACTGGCAAATGGGTCGGCTAGTGTATAGCTTGGGTCGGCCAGTTTATTAGCTTGTTTATGAAACGCGGAGTCGTACACACATATACTACCTCCGGTCTTTATTAGTTTACCCATTTTGACTTTTGACACTATTCACATATATGACTTTGACTATCTCTTGTGATTTGTACTTAAGGAACAATATAGTCATGTGAGATCTTGTTAGATTCATCTCAATGTGTAGTATCCAAATATCAAATTTTTGTAATTTTTGCTTATTGACAATTAGAGATATTAAGGTTCAAATTAGTGTATCAGCAAATGTGCCCCATAAAAAGGGGTAAACTAATAAAGACCGGAGGGAGTATAAACCATGCAATTCACTTTAATTTAATTACTCAACTAGTTATTAGGCCTGGGCTATGCCCCGGGGTAAGGAAAAATCTCATTTATTAATATTGTACTTTAAAATGATACCACTAAATACAAATTGGTCTACTGGTTAAAACTTTACTATATGAACTTGAGGTTACGGGATCAAAACTTATACTATGCAATTTCTAATTTTTTTATTGTACATGGATTACATGAACTAAAACGTTCTTAGAGAGAGCGCCACGTAACACCGTTCCTTGGTTAGGAACGCCTTTTAATACATTTATTAGTTATTAGACCCGAGCTATGCCCCGGGTAAGAAAAAATGTCATTTATTAATATTGTACTTTGATATGATAACACTAAATACAACTTGGTCTAGTAGTTAAAACTTTAGTACATAAACTTGAGTCTTGAGGTCACGGGATCAAAACCTATACTATGAAATAAAGTTCCATCTATTACAAAACCCCCAAAAAAATTGTCAAAATAGATGATACCTTCTTCAAGAGGAACAACAAAAGTTTAAGAATCATATAATTACCCTATTCGTTATATATAGAGAGAGGGGGTATATTTCAGTTACAAAATTATGCAATTATTGAATTTATAATTGAACTTCAATTTGCAATTCGTGAATTAAATTGGGAATTTCGCTAAGATTAACAATTTCACTAACCTTTGTGGGCGTTGGACCTTTGAACTCCATAGCTTGATTCGTATTCTATAACAACAACGAATCAACACTAGATTCGATTAGAAGCAAGGGAAATTCGCAAGCCCATTAATTACGAAGTAGAAGAGTCATGTTCATGGTGAATTTCGAAAGGGTAGATGGAGCAAGGGGATGAGTTATTGGACAAAAGAAACCAACAACGTTATTGGCTGGGAAGTAGGTATGCACTGCCATACTACTAATTACAACGGATATCTATAATTTTGTACAAACTTGAAATACTAAATAACGTTAGATCAGATGGTCATTCATTGGAAATCTTTACTTAAAGGTCAGGGGTTCGAACCTGCTTCAGCTTATTTATTTTTTAAATAATGACCACTTGACTTTGTTGGTTAATAGACACGTGGCAAATTTCTGGTGGCAGACGCACGCCTTTTAATATATTTGTATAGATATAGATTGTATGTCTATTCAGGATTGCAGGATCTTCCGCTTTTCTTTTTTTTGTCATGTGGCTTCTTAACATTAACAAGTTGTCAAGTTGATGAAGATTCTAATAATATGGATCAATTTAGTTAGCTAAAGATTTAGCTAGATATTCTTAATATATGATGTGAATGTGACACAATTTCATAATCTTGTAAGGTTGCGTAAACAAATCATACAAGTACAATGCAGGTCCACATAGAATTAATCAAGTCTATGATTTCATTATGGATTCAGGAACCATATTATTAATCACATAAATTACAGTTCGTATGAATGTATGCACATCAACTAGCAGGAATTAAACAAAAGAGTACTATTTCGTGGACCGTGGCATAATTGTAATGAGAAAAGGACAACAAGAATAGATTTCGTATTTTTCTTGAACTGCTCACAAGTTATTGACCTCTTAACGCACCTTTATTTTTTTTTTTTCAGGAAAGATAATTGGTCCGAAGACTAACTTGTCTTGCAAAGCTACTACAGAAGCGCACACCATAACATTAGGGTAGGTAGAGGGATTTATACCCACAAGCAAACATATTTATACAAATTCCCCAAATTGAAGAGTGATGAGAGTCGAACACCCGACCTTGTGGTTGGGAGGTGGGAGCACCAACCATTGAGCTCTCACGAGGACCTCTCTTAACGCACCTTTATTGTTCGTGGAATTTGGATTTGAGCCTTTCTTCTGCTACTTCATAGTTTTTCGCACGGCCGAGTTTTGCCTTTACACATTTTTTTTGGCAGGGTTTAAGAATGTGTGTGCCATTTTTTCTTGAGTTCATGAACTTCAACCACAATTTAAGCCAATATTTTAAGCAGGAGGTTGATCACTTCAATCTAGGTTCAGTCCCCACACATTACGTAGTTTATGTCTGAAACTTTCTTCCTTGAACTTTCCCAAATCCTACCAAAAAAATACTTACTTTATTGAAAACTAATGAGAAGAGTTAGAATAGTACTAGCATAGAAGTATTAAATATTTTCACTGTAGATTCAAATATTTGAATCGATATAGATTTAAATATTTGAATCGAGGAAAGAAGTCAATCCGGGTACCGACTCAATCACAATAACTGTATACTATATTAGTATACTGGTATAAACAATATACTTGCACTTTTAAAAATGTTTAATGTACATTAAATGATACGATTAGTCAATCAGTTAGTCGTATGCATATTTTCATCCGTCTTTTTTTAGTTGTTACATTTTACTTATAAGTATTATTTACATGGAAACTTTGACTCACTTTGAATTTATCTACATACAGAAATAACTTAGGCAAGTTGGGTCTTATTTGACTAGCATATTTTGCACGCTATGCGTACGTGTTATATTAAAGTTTTTGTCTCAATTAGTTATTCATTAGTGTTACAAAAAATTTGATTCAAACAAACATTTGTAATTATTTTTAATTATATATTTTTTTCTTAAATCAATGTTTCGTTGGTTTTTTAGTTATTTGTTCATCATTATTCAAATATAGTATTGAGAAAAGGAAATATACAGCAGAAGAAAGTTTGTGCTCAAATAAAGTGGAAATTTGTGTATCAAGTTCAATCGTTGAGAAGAGTTTGATTTATATAATAGATACTATCGAATAATAATCAACATTTAGGTTTTTAAATATTTATAATTATTAATATGAAATTCAAGTTTTTACTTTTTTTGCTAATTGTGTAAATCAAGTTATATTGTCAATTTAATTTTGGTTAGAGTTTTTTAAAATCATTATCCTTAATTTAATATTTAATTAAATTTCAAATTCAATTCCATTATTAACCTCTTTAATATATATGACAAGTAGGAAGAAGAAAATATTATTTAATATATATGGCAATTTAAATTCATTAAGGGTATATCAGACTTTTTGTAAGAGAGACGCCATCTTCCTTCCCCTTCACTTACTCCCTCTGTCTTTTTTTATTTGCTACATTTTACCATTTAGAGGTGTCTCTTTTTAGTTGCTACATTTCTACATATTTCTATATTTGGTATATAAAACCTACATTTTATTTACATCTTTACCCTTATTTTTGTCCTCTTTCTCCTAATTAATCCTCCCAACCCCCCTTCTAATCTACTGTCAACAATTCTCTCTCCTCCTCTCTTAATTTTCTGCACCCCCTATTTCTCTCTCATAAACACAAATTTATCTTCAGATCTTGGTTTCAATAATTCGAATTTGGTTTTCTAAACTTCAAATTAATAATCCTCACATTATTTTGCACATACCAATACCCATTTGCACCATTTTTGTTTCAAAATCGAATTTCTAATTTTCGCAACCATTTTTTCTCTCTCCTAGATGAATTTTAACTTCAGATCTTGCTTTTATTTGTTTGATTTTCGCATTTTCAACTTCAATCTAACGTTCTCTACATCATTTTGTACAGATCGATACCCATTTTAACCATTTTTAGGGTTCTTAACATTTGGGGTGAAGATTCAAGTTCATGAATTTGGATGAAGATTGAACTCTTATTTTGGGTGATTGAAGATCCGGATTTGTAAGGCCCGAAAATGGTACAAAATTCCTCTTTTTCTCTTTTTTTTGTGTTTATTTATGTTGATTTTGATTTTATATTTTCAGAATTTTGGATTTCAAATATAGATTTTGGTATACATTGTACTTCATTTTCTCAGATTTTTTTTCCAGATTTTTTTTATTTTTCGTATTATTTCCACATCTAGGTGAAATCGAATTTCCAGATTTTTAGAGTTCCATATTTTTCAGATTTTTATTTTTTCAGATTTTGTTTTCGTAGATTTTTATTTTTTTCGTAGATTTTCGTTTTCTCTGATTTTTTCCGTAGATTTTTTTTTTTCAAAATTTTTAGATTTTCACAATTTTCAGATTTTATATTTTCAGATTTTTAACTTCAAGATTCTAACGTTTTCTAGATTTTTTTTAATCTTGCGTTATTTTCGTTTGGGTGAAGGAGATTTCTAGAATTTTGGAGTAGATTCTAGTTTTTCAGAATTTTTTCTAATATTTTGGTATGTTTTCCAGATTTGGTTCAAGAAGATTTTCCAGATTTTGTTGAACAAGCTTGTTCCAGATCTATATGGTGAAGAAGAAGCTTTAAATTAATCCTTAAATCTGTGTAATTTTTGTGGACTTAAATCAGTTTAATCACATTCTTAAACCCATTTGCTTTTTGCTTAATTGTTGTTCTGTACTGTGGGCCCCCACTCTTTCCTTGGTCTTTGTGAAAAAGTGCTTGTAGCAAATAAAAAAAGACAGAGGGAGTATATAATAGAGATTTGTCTTTTTATGCACATAGTTGAATACATTAATGTTTGAAATTGTGTCTCGAAAATTGTGAAAAACAAATCTAGCAACTAAAAAAAGGCGGAGGGAGTAATATATAGAAGTATTGTATGCTTCCTCCGTTTCAAAATAGATGACACGATTTGACTTTTGCACTATTCACACACTCTACTTTGACCGCGTTTTGTGATTTTTATGTAAGGAAATAATATAATCAACTAGGATCTTGTTAGATTTGTCTCGATATATACTAATAGATTATCAACTTTTTATAATTTTTTCATTTAGGGAATAACAGATAACGTGTCTGTAAGGGTCAGGGCCGTTTTTTAGATTCTTGTGGCCCTGTTCTGATAACAAAATGAGGCCCCTATTATAAGTAGAAGCGTGATTTGGGAAACTTTGAGAAAGAGGTATCATTAATAGAAGAGAGAAAGAAAAAGGAGTATTCCTTGTAATTGAGATATTTTTCCAGGGCTTAACCTCGATATTAGGCCCCTAGAAAATGTGGCCCTGTGCTGTAGACCTTTATGCACATGCTAAAATCCGGCCCTAGTAAGGGTGTGTAAAGTATTCTGAAACAGAGGAATTATATTTTATTGTTTTATTAGAGGACTGCTATTTTTTGAGTACATATAGAGTAAATATTAAACCAAGTAATTTACAATTTGACAACACATATTTCAAGTTTGGATTGTCTTCTTGTAATAATTCTCATGATTTATACAAATAATTTCAAATTTGATGATACCCTTTCATATTGGTCTAAATCTGAAATTGACAATTTCAGTAGGTTAATAAAAAATTATGTGTCTTGCTCCATCTAGCCAAGCGACTATCACTTATAAAGCATTGTATTATATAAGTCACTTTAGACATATGGATAGGATTCTCTCAAGAACAATATGGAAGACTCTTCAAACTTCAATTTTTTCCTAAATTAATTTAAATAATTCAATTGAAATTCAAAGTTGGAAAATTGTGATCAATAATCTAATTTTAAATGAGGAAGAGGTGGTATCGATTCGGTGGAATGTCAACCAGAATTATAAGGTTTTGCCTAGAGTTCAAATCCTCATCCTAGCAGTTTGTTCGGGAATGTCTCTCTATGGTGGCAGGCAGTGAGAGTTTGACATATTGTCTTCTAAGCTATAAGTCTTAATACTCAATCTTTGAGCTAGTGTGTCATACATGATAATAGCCTAGCACGAGTTGGTCCTTGAGTCAATTATCTCTCTTATAAAAAAACTAATTTCAAATGGGGAAAAATAACTTTAGAAATCGGACTCAACTCCTACATAGCAATGAACATAAGACGCACTGATGATCATTTATAATTGATAATTTTGGTCATGTCAATACTGAGAGCACCAACATTGGTATAGCTCTCCAACATTACTCTCCAACCCAATTTTTTCTTTCTCTCTCCTCAAGATACTTCCAAGAGCACCCCTTCAAGAATTGCTAATATTGGGTATTGCTCTACAATGAGCTCTCCAATTCATTAATTTAATTTTTCCAAAAATCAAAAAGCAAAAAAAAAGGAAAATAAATAATTATCAATGACATGCATCACATTGATATACCAAGAGCATGCTCTCCCAATGCTCTTGGGGGAGAGCATTTATCCAAGTGCTCTCCATGGAGAGCGAACGGAGAGCACCTCGAGAGCACCAATGTTGGGCTAGAGTTGGCTCTCCATTTTCTCTCTCCTTGGAGAGCTCCTTGGAGAGCACCATGGAAAGCACCAATGTTTCTGCAGCACTGTTTCTTTCTCATACGTCAAAGTTGGAACCTGATAAGCAACTACTATATACTGTAGTACTTAAGTGCTAAGTAGAATAAACGCGTTATTATAGGAGTATACTAATCATGGTGATTGCTGGATTGGTGAAGAAGTAGACTACTATTCCATGCTATGCTCCAACATGCGCAGTTAAAATGGAAAATATCCTCTTTGAACTGTTTAGGATAATTCTTAGATCTTTTCTTATCCAGCTCAAAAGTAGTATAAAGTCGGCAAATAACTAATTGTCATCGTGTCCGTTGGGTTCTATTAAGGTCGGGCCGCATACAGTCTGCTAACTTAGTAGGACAAGAAGTAAATGCTATGAGATAAAATTTCATGCCAGATATGATTAAAAAAAAAAAAAATGTTGTCAAAATCTGACAATGGGTTTGCTGATAATTAAAGGGTTGATCATTATTAATGTACTGTATTATTAATGTACTATAGATAGAAAGGAATTTTCATCGTATTAGGTCTGTATTATAACACTATTTATATACATACTGTCAGGGTTAACCTAATCAGTTAACACAATTATTCTCCACACTTGTACATGGTATCAAGAGCCTAGGTTAAAAAAAATTTCCTCCTCTTTTCCTTCTCTTTTTACGGTTCTTCTACAATCACCATGGACACCTCCTTGGCCTCCTCTTCCGCTGCCCCTGCTTCCTCCGTGACGCAGACCACTCGCACCAGCAACCCTACGGCTAGTGTGCTGCCCTCCGTGGCCCTCTCAACCGGTTTCTCACAACCGTACACGCCGTTTCTCCTCGGCTTATCTTTGCCGGAAATTCGTTCCCCCAGCCGAAGGTGCCCAACACCCTTTTTGGCAAACATATTAGAGGTTCTGATCCATTTTAGCATATTGACCAATTGAATCGTCCAATATTAGTGTTTGGTAAACATAGGGTCGAAGAATTATTTAAACCTAAAATTCTAATTTTGAAAAATTGGTGGAAGGAGCATTCTGGTGAGAGAGGATTGAACATGTTCAGGTAAAATGCTATATACGCTTGAACATAATATGCTATCAGCTAGTCAAATTAACTAAAATAATTAATTTTTAGCTATCATTTTACATACTAATTCTCAAATCAGATCAATGTAATCAATATCTAGTAAAGTTTAAATTGAATAAAATAATTCAAATCAAGTTTTCAGAGTATGGGTTAGTTTTGACAAGAGGTCGCCAACAGTCTTTTATAATGTGATGTGATCACATTTATAAAGCTTGTGTGAAAGCATAGTTACCAACTTTTTTTCCACAGTGAGTATACGTACAATCATGATAGGGTAGAGAACAAAAATGATTGGTATTAGATGGAAACTCAAGCAATGCAATATGAATAAATCCTTCTAGTTTCAAGAATTGTACATGAGTGAGGCAGTGATCGGTGATTAAGAAGTCTAAACATGTAGAGATGGCGAAAGAAAAGCAAACAAACTAGCATTCCTGTTTGGGGGTACGCAAGCTTTAAATGCAAACTTATCAAACTGTCGGAACCCCTAAATTATTTCAGTGTCATTCGTGAGTTACCTCAACTTAAAATTTGCCTTTGACCGGATCTAACAAAAGAGAACTCTTATCCAAGATAACCAAGAAAGCAAGAAGAGAGCTTCACATGAGGGTGCCAACAAGTTTGTTTAGGCCTTAGGGGTTCTCTTTTCAAATTACGTAATGGCGTAACGCTATTCCCAGACCCATAACACCATATTACCAAGGAAATTATACTTGGTACCACTGTACTTTGGGTTTTTTCATTTGGTACCCAATTTTTTTTTGGATTCTATATAGTACCATTGTAGTTTGGACTTATTCTCTACTGTAACATTATATTAAATAAAATATTAGTTTGGGGGTTAAATAGGATTAGGGGTTTGTCTAATCTTACTTAATTAAGGTTTTGGGAGTCATTTTTGTTCTTAACAATCAAATTTAAGGTCCAATTTGGTAAAAAAGCAACTAGGCATTTCCTGACATGTAAAATGAGGTTCTAGTCGTTTTTCATCCAATTTCGATTTCAATTTTGACCCATAAGAGCCAAAATAACTCCCAAACCTTGATTGCACAATTCTCGATGTACAAGGCACGTAAACTAGACAAACTACTAACCCTATTTAACCCAAAACTAATGTTTTATTTAACGGAATGTTATGGTAGAGAATACTATAATGGTACCATGTAGAATCCAAAAAAGAATTTTGGTACCAAATGGAAAAGCACAAAGTACGATGGTTCCAAATGAAATTTCCCCATATTACCATTACACATTTTATTTTCATATGGGAACCAGTCTGTACAATTACTACATAAAATCCATTTATAGCTACATTTTACTATCTTTTTTCTTACATGTTATCTTGTGACTTGTGAGAGTGTTTGTATAATGGTATCAAACTATCAACATGGTAAATTCTGCTTGAGAAAAGAAAAATTATCATTTTTAATAATTTTACATTGCAAAATCGCCTAAAAATAATACTATTTCCTGTGTTTCTAAAACCTTATTTAGTTTGTATGTTGCCAATAAACAACTTTAATACTTTTTTTTTTACATCGAGAAAATTTGCATTGATTAAAAACATTTCATACAACCTAGCACTAAACACCAAAACATAAGAACACTAAGAGGAGCTTTACTTGCTCTTACAAACCAACCTAATATAAAATAAGTAACACTATTGAGGTGCTGCTGGAAATAGAGGATTGTGTTCTTCGGTAATTGAATCAGAATTCTGCTGGATGTGATTGACAAAGGCTTGATCGCAGCGAGAACTGAGGATCCATTGTAGCTTCTTGAATAAAGGCAACCTGCAATAAAGGGTTTGCTGGAAGTGGTGGAAAGAGCGACTTTCGTTCACAGTTTGGATAAGAAACAATCAAGGGCGAGACGAGCATCTCACCACCTAAGCAATCCCAACAACCTTCTGTCACTTGGAATTCTTGGCTCATGATTCTTCGAAGAGTCACATTGCTTGGTGACTCGTTACTCTCCAGAGAGAGTATTTCAAGGTTCTCATTTTGGTATGAGAACCATATTTGAGTGGACGTGCTGTAAAACCCGAAGTTGAACTGGGGTGCCGTCTTCATATTTGATATTTCAAAGACAAAGGTCGTCCAAACCAATGCCAATCTAAAAAGAGAACTAAGTACTACTAGTTTCCCAATACTAATGATTCAATAACCTTAAAGAAGTGATTGGAAAGATCAAATACATCTCTTCAATTTCTTAAGAAGATAACAAGCAAAGTTACACAAAACAACACAAAGAATAACTAGCTTTAATTTAAAAAATTATCAGTCTGTTACTACCATTCACTACCTCGAATATTCTTTTGAATTTTTTATTGGAAAAATGGAAAAGAATAATTCCACCTTTAGGTGGTCTTCTCATAATAATCCCTCATTAACTTAATTTCAGAATAATCCTATCTTTATACCTCATCTTCTCAAAATGAGCCTTTTACCGGTTTGTAAAATTAGTAACCTGTTTTAGAAGGTGACTTGTGGGTTTTTTTTTATTTTTTTTTAAATAAAGGAATTTATAATAAAAAAAAATCTTACCCCTTCCTCTCCCTGCCGGAGCCCCCAACCCCTCGTTCTCTTTCCTTCCTCGCTACCACCACTACCCCCACTCCCCCTCCTCCACCCCTTCCCCCTCTTATTTCTTCTCTCTCCTCCCCCCATAAACCCACTCAAACCCCTCCTCTATCTCTTCCGCTCCTCCTCCACCCCTTAACAATTGTTGACAACAACAACGTGACAGCAGCAACAACAAGAACATCAACAACGAAACCACCATCAGCACCACCACCACCATGCCTCATTCCTTGGGCCCAAAAATTCCTTTTTTCAGCCCATGGCCCGCTTATGTTCTGCCTACGTCCACTTTGAGTACTAATCTCATCACATTGATCCATATTTATCGGGTTAAACCGGTATAGAATTGATCCATGTTTTATATAAAAATCTACAAGTTGTTTAGGTTCATAAAAAATCGAAATTTGGGTCTCAAATTATTTGTTCAAAAGTGGGTCGGATGTCAGATGGGGCCAATTTTTTAGACATTTATGTTACTGGTCTTCGTGTACCGGGTCGTTGTTGTGTCGGAGTCTCGGAGACTTGGAGTGCAGAAGCTTGATATTAGCTTGGTTAGTATGAGCAGCATTAGGGAAGCTATCTTAGGACCTCAAATTGAGACAACCAAGCAGCCGCAAGCGGGCCAAGTGCGGGTCATCCGCTTAGTGTTTAAAAACTTTTAATGCCATATAGTAGTAGTTAGGGGTGAAAGTTATTCGGATAAAATCTGAAATCCAATCCAATCCGAATTAGTAATTCGGATCGGATTCAAATGTGTTCTGATTGGATTCCGATTGAGAATTTTTGAAATATTGGATTTCCGGATCGGATTGGATTAAGGGTAATTGGATCCGAAAATCCAATTTAACCAAATAGTAATATGCCTTGTAGTATGTAAATTCTAGATTGGGCTTAAGTGCTTAACTGATTTATTTATTTTTAAAAAAGGCCAATGCTTAAAAGTTGTTGCTGTATTCTTTGTTGTTGAACTTAACCTACTGTGTGTTGTTAGACAAAACCTCATGTATTCTGTTACGTTCTGTTGTAATTAATTAATGAATTATGGCCTATGGGTTTGTTATTAGTTTATTAATGGACTATGGAGTTTGTAATGAGATACTACATTGTATATTGTAAATCTATTAGGCTGCTATTGTTGGCTTGTCGTGCCTAATTTATTTCATAAAAAATAGAGTTTTTAAAAAAATAAGATTTTCGGATCGGATCCGATCTAGAGTTTGAAAATTCGGATTGGATTGGATCGAATTCAAACTCTGATTGGTTTGGATTCGGATTGGAAAATTGAAATCCAAATGTTGTTCGGATTGGATTGGATTAGATTAGGGTCAAGTCCAAACCGTACACCGAACTTTCACCCCTAGTAGTAGTACCCCCTGGCCCCTACTATTTCATTAAGCATTGACAGCAGATTTGTAAGCAAAAATTAAGGTAGGTGGGCGATGCGCTTCAGACTCATATATGGCTGCAATGCATGTGGGCTTGGAGATGTTTCATGCGTGAGGGAGGAGAGGGAGTGGAGGTGGTAAGGGAGAGAGGTGTGAATGGTCTGTGAGGTGGTGGTGGTGTTCTCCGGCGGTGGTTTCAGGGGAGGAGAGGTTGGGGTGTCGAGGGGTCATTTGGGGTGGGGTGGTGGGGAAGGGGTACAAGGGAAGGGAGGGGAGGAGCTGTAAATAAATCTAACCTGTTAAACAGGTTGGAAGTAAAAAGGCTTATTTTGACAAGATGAGTTATAAAGGTAGAATTGTTCTAAAATTAAGTTAATGAGGGATTATTATGAGAAAACCGTCAAAAGGTGAGATTATTCTTTTCCATTTTTTCTTTTTTATTAGATAATACTTGCTCTGTTTTTTAGTTGTGACAATTTCTATTTTTAGGTGCTTTTATTTAGATGCAACATTTCCTTTCTTGGTAAAGGTTTTGTAACATTTAACCATTTTGTCCTCAATTTATCTACCCCACACGCAAAAAAATGAACAATTAGATCAAATTTTACTCTCTCCTCTTTCCATAATATTTGCTCAAAAAGGCATTTGTTGTTGCGACAAAAAAAACAAAAGGTACCAAGACCGGCTTTGGATGAGTTATCTTACAAATGAGGCCCCTCTTAGGAAAACACACTACTTTTTTCCAAAAAAAAGAATAAATCAGTTTTGGAAATTAAGCATTGCAAAAGCGTAAATGTTAGAGCCATCTCGCAACAATAATACTTCACCAAGTGATTGTGTTGCAATCAACCAGGTTTCATCAAGCTCTCTATAGTGAATATGCCACTGCCTTTAAACCTCACGAAGGAAACTTGCTATCGTGAAGCTCTGATAAACAGTGAGCTCTTTTTGTTGGTTGGTAAGCAGAAAAACACTATCAAATCCAAACCCCACATAAGATCCAACTCAACAAGCAACGCTCCTTGATAGTGGGGGGAAAGGATAATTGAAACCACACCCGCAAAGTGCCCTTGGTAAGATTTGATCCCACAACCTCGAGGTTATGAGATACACATCTTTACCACTACACCAAGCTTTGGTTGTTATGACAAATCTTATCTTTAGATCTAGTAGCCGAATAAACAACTAATCTAGCAAAAAGTTAAAAGAGTTAATAAAATAAAACTGCAACAAGACAACAACCAATAAATAAGTAGTAGCAAGCTAAAGATAATGGCGAAATTGTAAAACTTAAGATTGATTCATGAATTTACTAAAGCCCCCTTTTACATACTTAGGCAGGGGAAATGGATTTGACTAAAGTTTCTAACCAGAAGTAGTTGAATTACAACATAGTACAACATATTTTATAGCCTCTTTATCATTCATTATAAAGGCAGCAGAATTATCAAAAAGACCCTAACTGCCTCTAGTCTTAGATTTCAGGCATAAATTGCATACAGCAACTCCACCTACAATTATACCTGAATTTTTCTCTGCAACATCAAAGAGATGCCCTGTACAATCTAGCTTCTCTCTTTGTTTCTTACATCATGAGCTCCTTCCAATGTCTTTACTAGCAAATTCTGCTCCTCCGAACGAAGCCGCTGCGGCAGCCACATCAAGGCCATTTCCCATCGATGTGATCAATGCCGAGAGCCCCCCATTTGAGCTTCCTCCTGCAGCCATTCCCAACCCGAGGAAGTCAAGGGTGGGCTGTTTCGGGCCAAACATTGAAGAACTTCCAATCATTAGTTCCTTCAATCCGGACCCTTCGTCACAAGGCAGGCCCAGCCCAGGGCCTGATTGGACAGGGCTAGTCTCAGGTTCAACTTGCCGAGAAGTCCATTGAAGACCTTCCGAGGGCTCAGCAAATGAAGTCGATGAGACAAGCCCGAGCCCACGAAGTAATGACCCCCCCACTTCCTGCAGCACCAATTTGAGCAGCTTTTTGAAGTAGTGCAGTGGCTGACATTGCTGGCTGTGGAGGCGGTGCATACTGCCTCCGTTCTTGGCCAGCAGGTCCGAAGATGGATGACCCATGATTCGTAGCGAGGCAAAGCGATATGGGTTCTGTTGATACAGAAGGGGGAGTTCTGGTGGGGGGCATTCAGGTCGAGCCATGGATTGGATGAAATCTGAGAAAGCCGGATTTGGGTGGGATGGTAAGCTAACTGGTGTAGTTGAAGAAGAAGCAAATAAGGTAGCAAATACACTGCTGCCACTAGTGTTGGCACCACTACTAGAACTGCAACAACTGCTACTGCTACCCTTTAACTCAGAGGCGACTATGGAGACCGGAGGAAGAACATCTTCTGCGACTGCAGTTGGAATTTCTGGCAAGAGTTGAACTGTAAAAAGAAGAACATGGTGAAAAAAAACTGTTTCTTCACTCAACAGCAATGTCTTTTTCTTCACTAAAAATGAGCTTTAGATAAAAGTGAAAAGAGTCAAATTCAATCATGGTTTCTTTTATCATCTCCCCCTTCTTTCCAACTCTCCCATACTCCACTTTTGAATCAATTAGATCTTGCCTTTAATGAAAGTTTAAAAGATAAAAAAATCATTGAATCTATTATCCACAGGGGAGAGCACTCTGTTGTCATCTTTTAGCTAAAAAATGTTGCTTTAATAAAAGTCTCTAAGTCAGCAACCATTAATATATATGCATCCAATTCCAATCTAACCCAGATAAAAACAAAAAATCAATAACAGACAAAATAAACTAAATCCAAAGAAAAACCATCAAGATTAAGAACAAACAAAAATTAAACAAGACAACAAAACTTATCATTCAATTCAACAAAAACACTTCCTATAGAACACATCAGACACCACAATAAATGACACAATCTAGTCATCCAACTCAAGAAATGTTGAATATGTTCTTCACCTGCACTCTGAATAGGCAAAATGGATGACACCATATTAGTTGGTGAAGCCATAGTAAGCGGTGGCTGAATTGCTGGACCCATGGCAAGCGGCGACTGCGGCTGCGATGGTGGAGGTGGAGACTGTAGCTGTGCAGGCACTGGTGATGGAGGAGGCATCTGCTGAGACACCGGCGATAGCGTTGGCGGTTGAGGTGGCGAAGCAATTACAGTTGTAGCTTTTGTGTCCACCTCCATCTTACTATTATTGTTATTATTACCACTTGAACGAGGATTTCTTGCACTTTCCTCAGCTAAAGCATCACAAAATGCTCTGTGAGTAATAAAACTATCTCTCCTGTCAATCAAAAACAAACAAATCCCCACAAAATTTAATACCAAAACAATAAAAAAAATACCAAAAAAACAATGCAAAAAAAAAATCCAACCTTGAAAAAAGAGTACCACAATCACACTTATACTCCCTAGTACCACAAATCTTAACATGAGCTTTCCAATCAGATTGCACAGCATATTTCTTAGAACATTTATCACATTTCCACTTCTTCTCACCATGTTTTCTACAAAAATGTTTCTTAATCCCAGTCAAATCTCCCAAAGCTCTTGAAGGATCATGATGAACACAACTAATTTCTGGGCAAACATAAACTCTCTTCTTAACCTCTTTACTCGATCTCTGCCTCAACTTCCATGGTAAATTATGCCCTCTTCTATGTAACTGAAGATTCTGATCTCTCTGAAAACCCTTGTTACATATTTCACATACAAATCTGTTGGTCGCCATTAATGTTTTCGGTGACAAAGCTATTACCTCTGCATCTGGATCTGCTCATTATTACAACCCAAAAAATAAAATCAAATAAAAAGTAGAAAAATCATATCTTTATCAATAAATAAAAATAAAAAAAGAAAAAATACCAGGCATTCCAGGTTGATTACGCTTCTTTTTAGTAGGAGGTTTTAAGGGTTCAATTTGATCGCCGCTTGAAGAAACACTAGCTTCTCCAGAAGCTGTATTGTTTGACATAGTTTTAGGTGATGAATCATCCAAATCTGCCGGCATGAGTGGTGAAAAAAGAGGGATTTTTTTAGGGTTTTTTTTATTTTTTAAGAGAGAGAAAGTTGAAAACACACCCACAAACAACAACACACTATTTTGTGTTTTCTCTCTCTTCAGCAGCTACCAGTCAATCTGCTTTTATCACTTCCTTTTTTAATTTTACCCTCAACTACCAGCTGGTCCCTGCACTGATGATTCTCTGACTATATGAACATGACACTGTGTAAGAAATTTACTCTTAATTATTTCTCCAAAAAAAGGAAAATCATGATTAATATTTACAGTTAATTTGGGGAAATTTATCGATCTCTGATTAATTTTATCTTTGTATGGTATGGTTAAGGTTGAAAGTGCTGGATTTGGGAATATTTAGGTAAAGATTCAAAGAGATATAGAGAGAGAGAGAGGATAAAATTGGGAAAATGAGGTTTTAAGGTGAAAGGCGGCGAAGATGAAGAAGAGGGGAGGAGAGAGAAAGAAGATGAGATGAGAGATTTTGGAGAAGGAAATGAGAATGAAAATTAGAGAGTATTGTGCAAGATTGTCAACAGTATGAGTTGGTCTTCCACGAGGAAAAAACAAAAGAAATGAGAGAGATTTTTTGGGAAATAATGATAAAAAACAAAAGAATGGAAAGAGATAATTGAACTTAGATGTGGAAATATTTTTTATGCTTGTCAACACGCGCCAACATGTGGCAGTTGTGTGAAAGTCTAATTATATCTTCTTTCCTATCTTGGAGTATCCTCATCTCGACTGATATTTTAACCCGTTGTTGGGCCTAGGTGATGCTAAATTGAGGTTGAGGTGATGGAGTTGTGGTATCGCTTTTATATCATATTCCTGAGGTTTATGGATCAAATTTTATGGGACTCAATTAAGGATTTTTCCTTATTCCCCATCAAATGAGTCCCCTACTAAATCCAAATACTAAAAATAATTAGGGTATTAGGGAGTCCCCTGCTAAGTGTCTGTTCTCTTCAAAGATAAAACTACCGAACCGAATCGAACTGAATTGAACCGAACCGAGCCGAATGAATTGAATCGAACGAACGAATTGAATTGAATTGAACGAACTGAACTGAATTAAATTATAACTAATTAATAGTAATGATTATCATTTAGGAACTGAACTGAATTGAACTGGATTGAACTAAATTGAACTAAACTGAACTGAACTGAATTGAACTAAACTGAACTGAAAATAAGTTGGGGAGAACAGGCCCTAAATCCAAGTACTAAAAATAATTAGGGTATTAGGCACTGTTCTTTTAGACTAAATTAATAGTAATTCAGACAAATTCTATTTAGTTAGTTCAACTAGTTTTCTCTCATAACTTTAGTTTAGTTAAGATCATTTTAATTTAAGACCTTACTTCGAAATGAAAATATACTTGGTTAAAAATCATGAAACATATATAATGTACACAATTTGTACTTTAGCACTATCGATCTATTTGACTATGAGTCTTTGACTATTATTTAATATAATTACGTGGGATATTGCTTGATTCATGAATATATATATATATATATATATAATTTATTCAAAATATCAACTCTTTATAATTTTTATATTGATTACTAAATATGTTAGTGGTAAAAGTTATTACTGACAAGTATAAAAATCAAATTGTATAAAAAATTAGGATAAACATAGTAATATGTTGTTGGACTAGTGTCAACTTATTATGTTCAAAATATCAACTCTTACATTATATTATTAAAAAACTAATAATCAAACAAATATATCAACAAATGTAAAAGTCAAAACATTATAATTATACTTCCTCTGTATTAATCAACAATAGGACTTTTACACTTCCTAATACACAACTTTAACCATTAAAATCTTCAATTATCTATATATAAGGATTAATTTTAAAAATAGATATTTTAAAAGTATATATCAAGATTAATTTATTAAATCTCACATGATTATGTTTAACCTTGCATATTAATTATACTAAATGGCGAAAAGGGAGTGTATGAATAATGTAAAGTTTGTTACAACTTACAAGTGAATTGAAATAGAGGAAGTAAATAATAGATAAAATACTTGATAATGCTCGGGTTGAATTCATATTGGGGGTAAGGGAACCAAATTACTTTCTCAATTCAATTGCTTTACAGGAAATTGCAACACTTGTTGAGGGTGGAATGACAACTCAAGCACCACATTAAATGTGAACCACCAAAATCAATAAGGGGAAGGTCGGGACCCCTTTGGTAGTGGGTAATAAATGATGGTAATGGGAATGAATTTTAAATACAATGTTACAAGGAAAGCACCCTTAAATTCTCCAAGGGGAGGCAATTTCAACCCCTATGTTTGTGTTATTTTCCCCATAGGTAAGCAATCTCATTCCTAAGCTTGTATTTTCTTCTCCAAGATGAAGCAATCTTCATTACCACTCATTATCACCTACAATGATTTTGCTTCTATGGGAATGAACAATGATTTTCTTCACAAATTTACATATAAATTCATTCAGATTATCGCCATTTATAATCAACTACCAAATGGGTAGTAATAGTAATAGGAGTAACTACAACTTTTGCCGTGGGCCGTGGGTTTTATTGAATTTTATCCGATCAAATCTCACTTTGAGTCGATGTGAAAGAAGATGCTTAATATTCTTTTGCTTCCTTTCCAGTTTGATGAATTATGGGAGCCAGCTCCCTTGCTTGTAGGTTCCCAGGGTAATGATTTCATATAGCTTTTTTGCAGATAACTAGTTGCATTTTTTCAACGATCATTAGCCAAATACTCACTGTCTCCACAAAAAATATTTCAAAAGTTGAAAATTGTTTGAGTATTGGAAACTAAGACATCATACTTGGAACTTGGAAGTCGTCCCAACTTGTGTCTGTGTCTTGTATACTTTTACGCTTATGAGATTGACATATATATACTTGAAGTTGTAGGATCCAAATTCTTATGGAATATGATATGGCTATAGTTTTCTTTATGTATAAAACACAAAAAATAACTAGGGTGGAGCATGTAAATAGTGCATGAGAACAAAATTTGGGGATCTAAAAGAAATGAAAAGAGTAATACTTAATTAGTAGTTTCGGTTTTTTCACCCCCTAAGGTTTGACGAAATGCACCAGATACTCCTCTTGTTTTAAAAATGAACCAGGTGTCTTTGTAGTTTTGAAAAAAGCATAAGATGTCCTTAATGACTAACGTTTTCAAGATTCCGTTTGGTTTACAGAGCTAATTCATTTTTCTCCTTTCACCCCCTTTCTTTGTTTACCCAAGCTATCTCTTTCTCTTCTATTTTTGGCCACCCGCCCCACACCACCCGTGCACCACCCACCACCTTCTCCTTCCTCCTTTATCTCCTTCGCACTAACCATTGCACCACCCACCATTTATCCTTCTTCATTTCTCTCCTCCGCACTCACCACCTTTAGTGACAGTAGCAATGTCATTATTCACAGTGTGAGAGAGGAGAGAGACATTCGGCGAAATGAAGAATGTTGAAAATCATGTCAAAGGTGAAGCTCGAGTTCAACGCATTGGACTCTCTTAGCACAATGTAGGTTCGACAAAGCGCATGACACCAACTTGAGTTGCCAAGTCGAAGTAAAGCGCCGCACCGATGACCACCCTCCTCAAATCCTGGTCACTATTGTTAATGGTGTGAGACTCCTATTATTCAAAAGGGCGGGGGTTAAGGGGCTGTTGGGGTTTTAGTCGGAGGAGGGGAGGGTGCTTCTGGGAGGGAGGGAGGGGTGGGTCGGGGCCGGGGAAGGGTAGGGGAGGGGGTGACTTTAGCCTTTTAGGGGTTGGGGTGGTGAGAGGGAATGCTTTTCGAGGGGTATGGAAGGGGTGGTTTTGGAGGTTGGGGTGATGGTGGCAGGGGTGGTTGGGATGGTAGATTTAATTAACTAGGATTAATTAAGGTTTAACTATAATTAATTATGATTATATTATCATTAATTTGGTTAATTATGGGTTATCCAAAATAATTAAGTTGATTTGCCTTTGATGACTAACGAAAAGTTAACATCGTTAGTCATGAAGGGCATCTTATGCCTTTTATCTAAACCACAAGGGAACTTGGTACATTTTTGAAACAAAAGGAGTATTTGGTGCATTTTGTGAAACCTCAACTCTTTAAGGATACCTGGTGAAAAAAAACTGTAGTATTTACTAACTCTTAATTACTATTAAATCAGCCTGACATATGAACGTAAGATTGAAACATACTAGCCTTTAGTTGAAACTTCTTGGCCTTAATTTGGCAGCATATTAACTTTGAACCTATTTTTCCCAACTTTTTTTATCTTTAAGTGTTAAAAATGCATTCTTCATGCATCAGTTTTTTTGGGAAAGAAATTTTTCATTAATTGAAAGGCAAACGACATCTATAATAAGTATAAAAGCAAAACAAATTACAATTAAACAAGAATAAATCAAACTCATCACTAGTAGAGAAATGATAATTTGCGTCGGACCTGGGACCCTCATTTGCGTCGGAACAAGCCTCGTCGCAGATGAAAGACAGCCATCTGCGTCGGACGCGAAACGACGCAATTAATCGAAGATTTGCGTCGCACACAACCAGCATGCGACGCAGATGTCCATCCCCCATGCACCCACAACAGCCCTCCAGCAGCTTCATCTGCGTCGCATATGGCACAGCATGCTACGCAGATGAGGTATTTTTTTTTTCAGCTTTTTTTGTTTTTGTTTTCAGCTAATTTTTTTTTTTTTCAAAACTAAGCAAACATTATGTAAATAATTATGAGCAGAAAATTCGGCAGAGTCTCCTTTGTAATTTGGACAACCCAAGAAATTGTTGGGAAATGTTTGCATATATATAACCAAAACCTGTTTCAGTACATCTCAATCAAGCAACCAATGTTGCAATCAATGAACCAACAAGGTTCAAGCAACCAATGTTGCAATCAATCAACCAACAAGGTTCAAGTAACAAAATATTATGCTAACCTACAAATACATACACAAACCATCAAATTTAGTCTGCTTCGTTAACGACCCGTACAAAGTATTCCGCAAAAAGTTGTTTGAGTTCGTTGATCTCATGTATGGAGTATGGCTCAAGACTTGACGAAAAAGCCAAGAAATATATTAAACTAGTTAATATACTTTAAAATTCTATAAGTCTAAATAATGAATTTACAACATACATATACCTCATTCAAATTCTCTGCTTCATAGTAGTAGCGGATGATTAGAAACATGTATCTCATCACGA
The DNA here is from genome assembly GCA_947646795.1 of Beta lomatogona. Classification (NCBI taxonomy): domain Eukaryota; kingdom Viridiplantae; phylum Streptophyta; class Magnoliopsida; order Caryophyllales; family Amaranthaceae; genus Beta; species Beta lomatogona. The sequence continues at coordinate 11,500,328 of CANSNZ010000063.1, read as the reverse complement.
AATAGCCGCATTCCACTTCTCCCGATTGTTGAGCACACTACACCAAATTTAAGATATATATTAGAATTGGAAAAAAATAGAATTATAAAGTATCAAATACAAAACCATGAGAATTTTACCCGCATATATGTCCAAGACAATTTAGTTCCTTTATTTGATCCTTCAAGCCGCGTGTATTTTGTATATGCACTAATATAGAGATTTTGTAACAATTAATTACTATAAACATTTTTAAATTATTTAAAATATCATAAAATGCATGTAAACTTATTAACATGTATAACAACTATGAACTTACGTATTCAACGGTATCTTGATAGCTAAGGATCTATCTTTCTTCATCGAATCAAATATATATACCGTTCTCTTAAGTAGACAAATGACAAGAAGAATCCAATGATCCCTAAGGCATGAAGCACAATGTGATGTTTTATATATATAACTACAAGTTCATAAATGTAAAACAAAGTAAAGATTAGTTTAAATAAAATATACTTTTCAAAATACGGACATAGGATGTAACGCATATATTGATTCGCTTTCATTGAACTTGCCATGTAGTTGATCACGGTATCTAAGTGATTGCGTATCATGGTCGCTGAAATCATACTTGGACACATGAAACCAATATTATTATCTCCATGCTCCTCGAGCTGCTCTCGTCAAGTACCTAAGATCCAAACACTTATAGTTAGGAGAAACAATACCTATAAATAACAATGTTAATTAGTTTAGAGTTTGAGAAATCTCACATCATAAATACTTGCAAAATGGATACATTAATCCATGCTCCCGTGAGAAGTTGAAAAACACCTTGTCGTGAGAGAATGATCATATAATCTCTATCAAAGTTGAAGACGGTACCCCTCTGAACTTGCAACTGAAAAAGCTCATCTGAGGGTTTGTCGCAAAATATTCGGTGCATCTCCTTGATATTATCATCCATATCATCCAGTGTCAAGTCATTAAAAGGATCTACGTGCCTATGTGCAGACTCATCGGTGCAAGGATCACTACCAACTATTTTCTTCTTCTTCTTCTTCTTCTTCATCGCACCGTCTTTAGGTATATGTTCCTAATTCAATTTGAATTCTTTTTAATTCATATTATATATGTATATAGATTATTTCATATATAAATCAAGATTACTTAGTATACAAAATGAAGATTATTTACCATATATAAATCAAAATTTTTTAGTATATATATTTACATTTCTTAGTATATAAATCAAAATATTAAACATAAGTTACCTGATTATCTGAGACTAAAAATACCAACTCTTTCGGCCATTCTATGAATGAACCCTCGGCTTGACTGAGTTTGATGATGTATGGAGTAGGTAGTGGAACTAGAGCTTCTGCGTAGTCTGAAAAAAAATCATCAACACTCATTTTCACGGCCGTAGGATGTGATGATGACTCCATTTGCGGTTGTACGGTACCCTCAGCTACAATGATCGGTCTCGAGTTATCCGCTATTGCCAAACGACATGGAACCGGACTCTTAACATCCAATGACAATACTTGCTTCTGGTCTGGCTGGATTCATCACTTTTCCCTTGAGAGTACCCATATGCCTTTCGAAAGGCCACATATACCTCATACAAACAGGCCCACAAAGTTTAATTTCTCGGACAAGATGAATTATCAAATGAGGCATGATGTCAAAGAACGATGGTGGGAAGTACATTTCAAATCGACACATCGTCTCTATTACATCAGCTTGCAACTTGTCTAGAGTATTAGGATCAATCACCTTACTAGATATAGTTCTGAAGAAGAAACACAACTTTGTAATCGTGTATCTCACTTGGGAAGGCAAAATTCCTCGTATTGCAACAGGTAATAAATGCTGCATCAAGATATGACAATCATGAGATTTCAAACCAACGAGTTTCAAGTCCTTCGGTGAGACAAGGTTTCGAAAATTTGACGAGTATCCAGCGGGGACCTTTAACCTATGCGAGACTCACAAAAACTCGTTTTCTCCTTCTTAGACAAAGTGTAGCAAGGCTGGTGGCGAGATAATAGCGTTGTCCCCGCTCCCGATGTGCTAGTTACGGTCTTCCCATTTCACCATGTCTTTCCGAGCTTTAACTCCATCCTTTGTCTTCCGGGCATATTCAACAATGTTCCGACAATGGCATCACAAACATTTTTCTCAATGTGCATTAGATCAAGACAATGTCGACTTCTAAGAATTTCCAATATGGGAGGTCCCGAGAACTTAGATCTTTTCTTATATAAGTTCTTTGAGACACTTTTGAAGGGCTTGCCAAACACCTGTTTCAATATCTTTTACCCGATTAGAAACCCGATTACCACGCAAGGGTACAGGGGACTTCTCTCATCTCCACTTTTCCGTTGAACAACTTTTTCTTCTTACGAAATGGATGATCTAAAGGAAGCCATGTACGATAATGGAGGTACACATTTTTCCCGCAATGATGTAACCGCTCATCAATCATATACTCATCACAAATAGGGCATGCCTTTGCTCCTTTAACCGTATACCCGGACAAATTCCCGTAAGCCGGAAAATCATTAATGGTGCAAAATATCATGGCACGTAATGTGAAGTTAGTTTTCGTATACGCATCGAACATCGAAACACCTTCATCCCACAACAATTTCAGATCTTGAAGGAGTGAGTCAAGATACACATCTATGTCGTTTCCGGGTTGCTTAGGACCCAAAATAAGAAGCGATAGCAGAATAAATTTACGCTTCATACATAACCAGGGGGGCAGATTATAAATAGTCAGTAGAACGGCCAAGTGCTATGTTGGGTACCTAGTGTACCAAAAGGGTTCATCCCATCTGTGTACAAAGTCCAAGCCTAAGATTTCGAGGTTCTTTACCAAAACACGGGAACTTTCGATCGATATTTCTCCATTGCGGAGAATCGGCCGGATGTCTAAACATCCCATCTTTCTTCCTCTTGTCCGCATGCCACCTTAATAATTTAGCATTATTTTCATCCGAAAATAAACGCCTAAATCTCGGAATGATTGGAAGATACCAAAGAACCTTCACCGGAGTTTATTTCTTTCTCACTCCCTCATCATCCTCTTTTATCTTATACCGAGACTCTCCACACCTTGGACACTCACCCAAATCCTTGTACTCATTTCGATACAGCATACAATCATTTGGACATGCATGTATCTTCTCATACTCCATACCTAATGGACACAACAATTTCTTTGCCTCATAGGTAGAGTTGGGAATTTCATTCCCTTCAGGTAGCAATTCTTGTAAAAAACTGAACAACTCACTTAGACTTTTATCTGTCCAACTATACTTCGATTTCATATTGAACAATGTGAGGATGCCATAAAGTTTACTGAAATTCTTACACCCCGGATACATAGGTTTGTCCGCTGCACTTAAAATACTATCATACATATGGGGACGATCGGTTACTTCATCCTCCAAATTGTGCAACATCTCATCTACCCTATCATTCTCATCAACTACCCTATCATTCTCATTATCATTATCTCCTTTTTCGATATCAACCTCAACCTCAACCTCAACCTCAACCCCAACCTCAACCTCAACCTCATCATCAATGTGATCAACATGCAAATCATCACACAAGCTAGTGGAGCTCATACCTGGATCATAAAACTCTCCATGCCATGTCCACCTCGTATAGTTGCTCTTAAACCCACGCCGAATCAAATGATCCTTAATTTGATCCACATCACGATACCCCCTAGAGTTATTGCAATCACAACAAGGACACAAGACTAAATTTGACCCATTCTGCAATTGATGTTCTAACGCAACTCTGATAAATTCATCAACCCCTTGTAGATATGTCGCCGAAATCCGATTACCATACATCCAGTTTCGATCCATATTTATACACTATATAGACACCAAACAAGAACACAATCGATCACATCATTCAAAGTGTCTCATCAAATGCAGTCATGAACATTTGGGTCCTTATCACTCCAACCTAACCCATCCTTGAGTTTCTCATCTCACTAGTGAATGAACATTTGGTTTTCAATTCTAAGAAAAATCCGGCAGCACTTCCCTACAGTTCTCCAAGTACACGATGAAGATAGTAGGTAAACTATCAACATATGTACCCAGAGAACACTTAGGGAAATGAGCTAGATCTTTCTTAGAATCGAAAACCAAACATTCATTCACATCCTAAGTGAGATAAGAAACCCAAAGACAGTCCTAAACCGAGGACTATTCAAGACTTACTCCTAATGAGTAAGCCTCGAACGGGTATCTAGGCCAATGATGCACACATTGCAATTAAACAGCAAAAACCAATCCATTCCTTAGGTTTCCCTCCCCACCGCATTAAGGTATGTCCATATAAGTTTGGTCATAATTCAGCATATGCTTTCCCAATCACATAACCAAACAATTCACATATACTTTCCCAATCACATAATTCAACATTATAGGGACAAATAAAACTAATAAACATAAAGCAAAAGCTATAATATATATACCTCTGCTCTCAAGGAGCAGCGAAGACAAGCACAACGAGGTGAGCTTGGAGTACCAGCCGACAAGTAGAAGATGGGATATGGCAACTGCATTAGAGCATTAACCAATCCACAAATTAATTACTGATTAAGTCATAACTCATAAACATCAACTATCTAATATTAAGACATTAACAAATTAGAAATTAAGAAACAACATTAAGATTAAAGTAGAATTATTAAGAGTATTTTAGAGCACTACAAACTATATAAATTCATGAGCACTACAAACTACAAACATCCTAAATATAATCTTAAAATCTTAAGCTACAAACTACAAATTAAACTACAAACATCCTAAATTAAATCTTAAAATTCAATCTTAAACTACGAACTACAATAACTCTACTAATACAATGACAAACTCCTTGATTAAAATCTAGCAAAAATAAGGGAAAAAAAAAAAAAGACAGAAATTGGTAAAAAAAAATAAAGACAGAAAATTGAAAAATCAAACATACATTGCCGGAGACGGGAGACGCCCAGCAGCGGCGGCGCGACGGCAAGAAGTTGGTAAAAAAGACAGAAATTGGTAAAAAAAAAAAAAAGACAGCGAGCGACGGCGACGAGCGGGGGAGCGCGGCGACGACGTTCAGCAGCGGAGAAAGAGGCGTGCAAGAGAGAGAGAGAGAGAGTGAGTGAGATAAAGAGGAATGCAAGAGAGAGAGAGTGAGTGAGAGAAAGAGGCGTCTGTCACTGGCAAGGGGAGATGCCGGAGCAGCGGCGGCGCGACGTGAGTGTGTGAATTCGACGGCACGACGGCAAGAGGAGTGCAAGAGAGAGAGAGAAGAGTGAGTGAGTGTTTCATGTGAATATGGCCCAACTGGTGGGATACGAAAAATATTAATAAGACTCATCTGCGTCGGATGAGCCTATGGTCCGACGCAGATGACTTATAGCATGCTAATTGGCTGGCCTGGGCAAGCAAATAAGGGCGCATGAGACAAATGGCAAATGTTTGGGAGAGTCATCTGCGTCGGATGGGGCTATGGTCCGACGCAGATGACTACTACTAACTTTTGCTGGCCTGGACAAGCAGGGTTATCTGCGTCGGATGGTAAGGTGGTCCGACGCAGATGACATGCATGCAATTTTATAAAATATAATGTACGGCATTTGCGTCGTAGGGAATTCTGGTCCGACGCACATAGTGGCCCTTGTTGCGTCGTTTGCAGGCGTACGTGCGACGCAAAACATGTTTATATAATTTTGCTAAGCTATGTGCGTCGGAGTTTCTGCGGGATCCGACGCACATGATCCTTTTGCGTCAGTTGCTCTCCTGTGCGACGCAAATAATCTGACGCAAATCGTGATTTCTGTAGTAGTGCATTTAGGATAAAATTACAATAAAACAGACTGACCAAAGTAGCGCAAAACCCTTGTATTTGCTGAATCTTGCCGCTATTAATGACACTGTCTATCATTTTGACATAATTTGGAGAAGAACCTTCTTGATCTAACAATGTTAATCGCATCCGAGTTTCCAATACTTTTATACTGGTAGTTTTGAACTTCAACCAATGAGAATAATTTTCCATACCTACAAACAAACAAGACTCACAACTTTCATAGGGGAAAAGGAGACCTCCACAACTAGGAATACAAAAAATTTCATAGTAGGGCTCCATAAATTCTCATAAAGAAAGACTGATTTATTCAACAAAACAGAAAAATTAACTAAAAATAAAAGGGAAAAAGGGGCTTTACGATGGATGAGAACATCCAACCCATCACAAACATAGAGGGAGAAAAAAGGGGAAGAAAATGAGAGATAATAAGGGAAGTTAGGGTTTAAGAGAGAATAGTTCTTTTTGGAAGTTTTTTGTTCTTTCGTGCATTAGTTTAAATCTTATAAAATCGATCAATTTTATTTTATTTTATTTTTTAAAAAAGATGAAAAATCCAATTACTTTATGCCTTTGGGGAGAGTGATCTAGAAAGGATGCCCAAATTTCCTAGATTAATCAAGCCAAATATATTTCGAAATTTATGTTCAACATCTACGATCATGTATTAAGCACTTACTTGAAAATTAAAATATAAAATACTTGAAAATTAAATCTTTTTATATCTATATATATGCATATATAAAAGGATTTTTTAACTAGAATAATACAAACTTTTGCCCGTTCTCTCCCAATAATACAAACTTTTGATTATTTTTAAATAATACAAACTTTTGCCCAAAATTCCTCCAGTAGGTCAATGTGACCTTCAACCTGTAAAACATGTCAAATCTTTTTCTCTCTCCTCTCCCTCCCACAACCAGTTGAACCACCCCTAACCCACGAACCCCTCCCACCAAGAAACCACCCACCCCACGACCACCATAACAGGCAACCCCGAATCCCAAAGCCACCCCCAGCCACCACCCGTAACCCCGAAACCACCTGACCCCTGAAACCACCCCTGAAACACCACCCGTAACCACTCCTGATCCACCCTGAACCACCCCTGATCCCACAGCCCTGAACCCACCCTCTGAAACACCACACGAAACCAATTCTCTCTCCTCTTTCCACTCTCTTCCTCACTTGATTTCCTTCTCTCTCCTCAAATTCAACCCCAAGCATAATCGGAAGAACTAGGGGAGGGCAATTAAATCACAACCCCCAAATCACTACTTGCATTCACAAATCAAACAAACCCATAAAGAGTAATCAAAGTTAACAACATACATCAGGAGGGCAATCATCCCAAATCACCAATCCCACGTGAAATTAAATCACGATACTGAAATTAAATCACAACCCACATCAAATCCAATGGATTTCTTCCCAAAATCATCAATCACAATCACAAATCAAACAAACCCAACAGCAAAAATCAAAGTTTTTTTAAGAACATACATTGGAAGGGCAATCATTGAGAAAGAAAAATTGGCTCTTTCGCGCGAAACAAATGTTGTCTTTGGCGAAATATAAGCGAAACATAGCCGTTATCTCCCCATTTTCTCTCGGGACTTTCATCGAACACCTTCCTTACTACAAACCCAACGCCTTGAATCTCACCTTGCAAAAACGCGCAAATCATTCGTTCTTGCATCGTCCCTTCTCACTTCGAAACCCTAAATCTTCAACGGAAAAATCAGATTTTCTCTACGTTGATGCTCTTTTTCAATGGAATTAGGTTCTTTTTCTGTCTCTCTCCTCTAATTCTCTTCTTCACGACATCGGTGAATCTATTTTTTTTAGATTTTTTTCGATTGAATTATGTTTGTGTTGCAGAAGATGAATTTAATTGCTGTTATGGAGAAGAGCGAAGTGATGGAGCGGAACATTTAAGATTCGCTTGCAATTCTATCGCCTATGATGTTTTTAAGAATCTCGACGCTCCCTCGAAATTGCCGGCCGGGGAGGGGTGTCCGGCCAAGGGAGGTGTGGTGTGGTGTGGGGTGGGGGTGGGGGTGGGGGTGGGGGGGGGGGGGAGGGAGAGAAAAAGAGTGGAGGGGATCGGGGGGACCAACGAAGAAAGAAAAAAAAAAGGAAAATGTTGGTTTTTTTTTGTTTTCAAATTGAAATAAAAAATTAAAAAAACAACCAATAAGATAATGACACGTGTCATAGTGACCTGCTACAACAAGTTACAACCGGTATTGACCTACCAGGGGAATTTTGGGCAAAAGTTTGTATTATTTAAAAATAATCAAAAGTTTGTATTATTGCGAGAGAACGGGCAAAAGTTTGTATTATTCTAGTTAAAAAATCCTATATAAAATACTTGACAACTAAATCATGTCTATTTATATCTATATGCATATATAAAATACTTGAAAATTAAATCTTTTTTCTAAAAGAGGAGGATTGCTAATTTACAAATTTAATTATTCATTTTTATCGACTACATACTAGTTTCTCTTAGGTAATTGAGAATTAATTTGGATATTTTGGGTTTTAACTATACCAATCTTATACCACTTTTATGAAATAAATAACTCTTTTTTTTTTTCAGATTTAACTACCTTTCTTGCTCCAAAATAATTTGTTTCGCTAACTTGTAGTAGATTTCGTCCAACTCCGTTAAGTGGAGCCCACATCTGGGTTTTTTTCCCATTTTCTCGGAACTATCCCACAATTGTTCCTCTTCCAACCCATTCTTCCTTCTTCAAGCATTATTATTTCTTTAAATTATTTTCAAACAATCTCTAAAATCCCCAGATGCAAATTTTTGGGATATTTTTGTTGCATTCAGAGAGAAGATAATAAACGAATTTTAACCAATCTAGATATGACTTTTTGTTTCAAATTCGTATTAGCAAACTCGTTCTTTTATTTTAAATAATCCCCAATTTATAAGAACTCTAATTTTTGAAATTGAAACTTAAATACTATCTTGAATGGCTAAAGTTGGCAAAAAACCTGACTATGTATTTTAGCAAATGAAACCCCAAATCCCTAATTCATATTTTGAAGATCAATTTTAAGAAGATTTGACATCTTTGAAATTAGTTGGATGAAAGGGTTTAGTTGTAGAAAATTCAAATGGAAGATATATTAAAATATGGGAAAAAATCGAGTCTGGGCCACGTTTAACAAAAATATGGATGGAATACGAATCTGGATAGAAAAACGATAATTGGGGAATAAAAAAAATAGTTAAATCATTGAAAGAATAATTAAGAAAGATTGTTATTTGAAATGTAATCTTAATCTTAATATATATATATATATATATATATATATATATATATATATATATATATATATATATATATATATATATATATATATATATATATATATATATGGATTAATTGATAGGAGCAGGCCCAACTATGGCCTCCCTTCCATAATAGATCCCAACTTTGGACTATCCCACACAGGTCCCAACTTTTATACCCATTTGACACGCGTGGACCTTTCAGGTCATTAACCTGCTAATACCGGTGAACATTAGTCACGTGACCTTTTTAGTTGACTTACATGGCATTTTTCCCTCTCTTTTCCCCCTTTCTTATATTGTCTGTGCATTTCCCCCTTCCCCTGTAGAAAGCTCAAATCTTTTCCTTCAAATCTTCTCCAATGGCAGCGCAAATCTCTAGTGGTTCTGGGTCAATTAATTCAAGAGCAAGTGCAAGAAACATCCCCGTGAAGTGCAACCATGAGATTCCTGCGATAATTAGGACTTGCAAAAATACATTGAATTTCGGAAAGAGATTTTATGGGTGCTCAAAGTGGCCTGTAAGTTGTTAAAGATTATGTCTTTGAATTTCATTGTTTCATTAGTAAATTTTGCTTCACTTTTTTTTCCTTTTTCGGGTTTAGGGTTTTAATGGTTTGAGGGTAACAAATTAGGGTTCGAATTGAATGCAGGGCCCCTCTGATTGTGGTTTCTTTCAATGGGAGCTTAATTGTGGTGCTTTGGACCTTGCGGTGGGTGTGAGGATTTGCAAACAAAATTGTTGGAGCAATACACAATCTAGCTTTGGACCTAGAATTGCGGTTTAAGGTGGTGGAGGAAAAATTCAACAAACTGAAATTGAAGAAAGACAAGATGGAGGCAGCACTGCAAGAGATGAAGGGAGAAATGATGAAAATGCGTGTTGAAGCTGTGAAGAATGCCAAGGGAGAAAAATATGCTATGATAGGCTTAGGATTATCTTGGTTGCTGTTTGTAATTGTTGCTGTTTTTTTAGCTTAGTTGTTAGGGTCAAAAAAGATGTTATGCAAACAAATGGATATGTAATGTATTGTTTGCCTTTTTGGTTATGAAATGAAATGAAGCCCTTTTTTGCACCTCATGGTTGCTGTTTGTAAAGGTTGTTGTTTTTGTTTGTGTTCATCATAACTCAACTCAATGAAATATCATATACAAGCATCACATTAAAGAGATTCATCATAAACCAAACCTTCTTGTATTGGCAAAACACACAAACAACTGTTTACAAAATGTTTGAAGATAACATAAGCAATCCTATTGTTAGGGTCAAAAGGGTGACATAAACCCAAATTAAAAAAACAACCCAAATCCAAAATGATGTTTGGCTACAAGTGCCACTGGACATAATTAACTGGATGCTTGGCTTCCTAGAGCTGTTTGCAGTCTTCCATTCACATAAGTTGAACCATTATTGCTCAACCAAACACCAACCCCTGCTAGTACTGTGTACATAAATGATGTTAGTTATGCACATATATCATGCCGTAATTTTATGAGAGTAATAAACAAAACTTACCCTTTCCCTACCCCCATTCCTTCCACCACCCCTTCGCCACCGTCCAAGCACCCCTTGTTGTGGCCCCGCCTCCTCTTCCTCTAGACCCCCCTTCCTCCTGTTATGGTTCCGCCATTTCGCCGATTCTTGATGGTTGGGCAGTCACATTCGGTTCTTGAGCTGAAGGAGTGGGTTGGGCTGATGTACTTTGTTGAGTTGAAGGAGTGGGCTGGGCTGATGTGGAAGCCTGATTGGATGATTGGCCAGTTTGTTGCCTTTTTTGCTGAGGGCCTGCATTGTCCTTGTTTGGACATCTTCTTTTGTTGTGGCCCTTGCCTTTGCACACACTGCAATGCATCTCAACCCCATGTTTGGTCAGCTTACCAGGCTTCTTTGGGTTTTCAAAAGGATCCTTGATCCTATTTTTCCTTGGTCTGCTTGGCCCTACCTTGATTGGGGGTGGCTGTAGAGGGCAATCTAGTTTAGGCCAGTGCCTTTCACCTACACAGGGAGGGATTGAATTGTTGTAGGCTCTTAGGTAGGTATCTCTCTTGTACCAATCAGCTACATAATCCTCTGCTTTGTAGTGGTACATGAAGAGACAAGCCACTGCATGGGCACAAGGGATCCCAGTTATATCCCATCTCCTACATGTGCAAGATCTGGCCTCTAAGTCAACAGATAGGGTGTCCATTTCATACCCCACTTGGAAGACAGTAGCTGAAGATGGTATTGGGTGACACAGGGCAGCTAATTCTTTGGATTTCTCAAGCTTAACTTGGATCCTAGGGCAGACTTGAGCTTGGCTCTTCTCCATTTCTTGTCTTTTTACAACCAGCCTGTGCATGAGTGAAGTCCTAATTTCCTCAAGCATATAAATGAGGTGCTTGGTTCTAGCCTGGATAATATATCCATTAAAGGTCTCTGCTAGATTGTTGACAACCACATCCACATTTGTGTTGGTGTCCATGAAAGCTCTGCAAAACAACCTAGGATTATAGCTTTTGAAACCCACAACAGCATCAGGATTGAGTTCTTGCATCTCTTCCAAAGCTTCATTGTAATCAGACATATTGTATGATTTTGCAGCCTTCCAGAAAATATTCTTCATCTCATCTCCTTTGAAATCTTTGTGCCAGTGTGCAAAAATGTGCCTGGCACAATGTCTGTGTTCAGCACTTGGAAGGAGTGTTGCCACAGCATGTAAAATAGACTGCCACAGTAAAAGCAAAGCAATAAGTAAACATGTTAAATATGTTGTAATAAGTAGGAAATCAAAGCATGTTTTGACTCACCTGATGTTCATCTGAAATCAAAGCCAAACCAGTACCATCTCCCAACTGCAAGCAGTTTTGCAACTCAGTGAAAAACCAAACCCAGCTATCATTGTTCTCTCCCTCTACCACTGCCCAAGCAACTGGATACATCTGATCGTTTCCATCCCTGCCCACTGCTGCAAGTAGCTGGCCACCAAGAAAAGTCTTCAAGAAGCAAGCATCTACACACAACAGTTTCCTACAACCCTCTATCCAGCCCTTCCTTATACCATCAAAACAGACAAAAATCCTCTGAAACACTGGTGTTGGTCCCTTCTTAATAGGATTATTCACCAATGTAATCACAGTGTCAGGGTTTCCATCCTTCAAAGCTGCAATATACCTACCCAGCTTAGCATAGTGCTCTCTCATAGAGCCATGCAACATTCTGTGAGCATGATATTTAACCTTGTAAGCCAAGTCTTTCTTGATGACCACCCTGAATGCCCTTCTCACTGTCTCAATGATTTCCTTTGCTGGCCAGTGTGGTCTGCTCTTGAAGATTTCAAGGAATTGAGCAGCCATCCAAGTAGACTTAAGTTGTCTATTTCTTTCCATGTCTCTTGTGCAGGTGTGAGTACCATTCAAAGATTTAACAACAAAGCATGCTCTCCTAGTGTCCCATGATCCATATAGTCAGAAGGGACAGCTAGTCAAGCATCTAACTTCCATTCTTTGGCCTCTATTCTTGTTACTAGTTGCAAAAGTTAAGTTCTTCCCTTGAACTACAGCAAACTTAGCAACCGCTTTCCCCGAACTCCTCTCTATTAGGAAACCCGTAGCCAACTTTCCACTCAAAGTTAGTGAAGTCAGTATGCTCACTGACCACTACCCTTCTCTGTCTCCTTCTCCTACCACTTAAGTCTTCTTCATCACTTTCCCCTGGAGTGAGCTCAGCCTCATCACTGTCCTCATATTCACTCAGACATTCAACTCTCTCATCAGCATTATTTCTCTCCTCAGCATTATTTCCTGTTTGTCTACTACCAGCATTACCACCCAAAGCTGCTTCCTTTTGAAGCTCTTGAGCAAGCTCAAACAACTTGCTTGTACACCTTTTCACTCTGTTTCTTGCCTCCCTTAACTCATCATCATCACTTGCTTCACCATCCTCTGGAATAGCACTCTCAAATAACTGCTCACCATCTCTCAACTCCTCATCTGCATCTAACACCTCCTCCTCTAGGTCTAAATCATTTAAATCAACATCTGTACTATCAGATTCTGGCTCATACAAAGCATCAGACTCACCTGAACCCTCTCCTTGATCATCCTCAAATAATTGGCTGTATGGAATTGGACTATCTGGTCTGTTATCATACCAGTCAAAGAAATTAGGTGGTAGGTTGCTTGTTGTATCAGGCTCATGAAGAGGGACAAAAGTACTAGGCTGTTCAGGAGGGTGATGGACTGAAGTGTGAGCCTGTGAGGATAGATCTGGATGTGCAGATGGAGTAGGGGAAGTAGTTATAGGTTGACCAGTTTGTGGCTGTGATGAAGGGTTTATTTTTGAACTGTGAGGCTGTGCAATGGGAGTAGGATATGACTGTGCAGATGAAGGAGGGGCAAAAAATTCAGTTGGGTCAATTAATGATACCTCAGGTAGATTTCTAGGACTTGACCTAAGTGTGGGACAACCAGGTGGGACCATTTCTTTAGGTTTTGTGACCTTCCTATGTGGGGTCAACTTTTTAGGGGGACCAGTTTTTTTTAGGGCTTTCTCTCTGTCATTACTTTCAACACCTTCCCCTTTTTGGCTCCCTTCACCTTGTGATGGGCCGAGCAACTTCACCTGGGCTCATTAGGATCGGTGGGCTTACTTCCCCTTCTGGTAGTTGGGCCCGGCTCAATTCCATCACCATGCCCGAGTGGGCTTACTTACCTCACTCTGAGGTCCTTCACTTCCATCTAAGAATGTAATGAAATCAGGTTGATCCACCCCATGTTTGACAAACAAATCAATGCACCTATGTTTTATCACTATGGCACCCATTTCTAACACTTCCTTGTCATTATACACTCTCCTTAACCCATCATCTAACTTCCTCTTTGGTATCAAGTAGAAAATTTCATCTACCACATTATAACCCCCACATTTCTTAACCATTTCAAGCAAATACCACCAACACAGTTCGTCAGGATCAACTAAAAAAGTCCTAATTTCCCCACCAAAATACTCTAAACAACCCAACTTATTCTTCTTAAATACCCCTCCATGATGAAAACGCAAAGTCACACTTTGCTCCATTACAAACTACCACTCGAAAGCATATAGTAAATCCAAGCACATACATTACACCACGAGGCAATTGAATCTCGGTGATTCATCAAACAACAACAATTATAATCCAAATGCATAAACAACAATAATGGAACCCAAAGTCATAAAATTTGGCAAAATAATAAAAATTCTACCTTTCACACGAGTGCACTTAACCACATATTCAAGAAAAATTCTACCTTTCACAGAGTTCACTTAACCAACCGCACTTAACCCTAAAATTACGAAATTAAAAACATTAAAGTTCTCAAATTTAAAACTTACCCGAATTGAGTATGATATTGAGAATTGCGTTGTTGTGATGTCAAACTTCCAAAATCGGGCCACACCAACTTGCGCAATTGAAGAGTGCCCGGAACTACGAAAAAATTAAGTAAAATTGAAGGGGAAGAGAAGAATTCGGAGCGGTTGCTTGGGAAGAGAGGAGGGAGTTATTGTTACGATGCTTTGTATAGGTATTCGTGTTTTGGAGGGAGAAATATTTTAGAAACGAAATTAAAGGAGAATTACATTCTCATCAGGTTACTATCAGGTTACCAGTCAATAAGGTCCACGCGTGTCAAATGGGTATAAAAGTTGGGACCTGTGTGGGATAGTCCAAAGTTGGGATCTATTATGGAAGGGGGGCCATAGTTGGGCCTGCTCCTATCAATTAATCCTATATATATATATATATATATATATATATATGTATATGTATATATATATATATATATATATGTATATATATATATAAAGCAGAGTACAAAATCCAATTTACGAGGTCGCGACACTTGGCGTCCTCATTTGACACCATTTATCGCGCTGATTAAGTGTCATGTCATTTTTTTGAGTATAAGTAGAGTTCTAAATTGATTAAAATACAAATAGAGATTAGGATAAGAATATATAGAGTTGGGTTCACAATGAAAATCTTAAATATAGTAAATTGATTATAACTTTTAATATATAGTTCGTAAAATTATAACTTTTTTTACCATTGAAAAGTGTTTAATAAGTACTTTAAAATAAGATCCATTTATACTATATTTAAAATTTTATATTAAAGTCACGTATAAAAGGAAATATTGACTATACTAATGTATCATATAACTAATATACAAAGCAGAGTACAAAAGCTAGCTCACGAGGTCGCGACATTTGGCGTCCTCATTGGACGCCGTTTGTCGCGCTCATTAACTGGCATGTCATATTTTTTTTTATATAAATAGAGTTCTAAATTGATTAAAATACAAATAGAGTTTAGGATAGGAATAAATGGAGCTGGTTTCACAATGAAAAACTTAAATATAGCAAATTGATTATAACTTTTAATATATAGTTCTTATAGTTCTTAAAATTATAATTTTTGCACCATTGGAAAGTGTTTAAAAAGTACTTTAAAATAAGATCCATTTATACTATATTTAAAATTTTATATTAAAGTAACATATTAAAGGAAATATTGACTATACTAACGTATTAAAGTAACCTACTGCAATTGGAATTAGCGATTCAATTAGAATTTTGCGACATTTGGCGTCCTCATTGGAGGCCATTTGTCGCACTCATTAAGTGACATGTCATATTTTTTTGAATATAAATAGAGTTCTAAATTGATTAAAATACAAATAGAGTTTAGGATAAGAATAAATAGAGTTGGATTCATAATGAAAAACTTAAATATAGTAAAAATGATTATAACTTTTAATATATAGTTCGTAAAATTATAATTTTGTACCATTGGAAAGTGTTTAAAAGAACTTTAAAATAAGATCTATTTATACTATATTTAAAATTTTATATTAAAGTAACATATAAAAGGAAATATTGACTATACTAACGTATTAAAGTAACCTACTACAATTGGAATTAACGATTCAATTATAATTAGGGTTAAAGTATTAAAGTAACCTACTGCAAATGGAATTAGGGATTCAATTAGAATTAGGGTTGTTCTACAAAATATATTCATGTTAGAATTAATTAAAATATTCAAAGTTATATATACTAGATTGTCAGCTATCAACTTTGTACATTGCTAATGAATTATGGAATAGGGTTTTATTTTTAATTGAGTTTCTTCGTGCCATGTCATTTTTTAAAAATATAAATAGAGTTTTTAATTGATTAATATACAAATTGAATTTAGGATAAGAATAAATAGAGTTGGGTTCACAGTGAAAAACTTAAATATAGTAAATTGATTATAACTTTTAATATATAGTTAAATTATAATTTTTGTACCATTGGAAAGTGTTTAAAAAGTACTTTAAAATAAAATCCATTTATACTATATTTAAAATTTTATATTAAAGTAACATATAAAAGGAAATATTGACTAATTACGTGAACTAAATATTATAGATTTTTAGCGGTCAGCTTTGCACACTGAGTTCTTCCCCAATGTACGGTTTCTAATAAATATACTCCTCATATTTCCTTTTCCTTTGATGAGAAACAAATGCTGCATTCGTCTTCTCCAAACATGGATAAGATGGGACATGGTCAACGTATTCGAAAGAGGATTGATATTGGTAATCATGTTGGTCTATTGAGGCTAGAAGGGCACCGTAGCACACATACCATAGCAACATACCGTAGCAATATTACCAATTCTTCATAATTTAACAAATTGTTTACTATTTATATGACAGGCGCTTTAATTTGATTTGTAAACATAATGAGTACTAAAGAAAGGTAAGTTTTATCTTCAACTTTCTGCATTAACTTTTCATTGGTCTAGAACATATACTGATGACTTAAGCATTGGAACAAAAAATATACTTATGTGCTATGCTATTGTAAATAAAAAGGTCAAGGATATTAATTAAACCAATCAGGTACAATATGATCAAGGATTTGAGCAAAGAAAGGGAAGATTGGACTATGAAAGTTAGGGTCACCAGAATGTGGGATGCAATAAACCCGAAAACCAACAATTTTATTGGTGTAGAAACAATACTTGCAGATGAGGAAGTAAGCCCCACTATACAATTAACACATTATCTATCATTGTTTTATTTTGATCTAATCTTGCAAACTAAATGGCCTACTAAAATAGGGAGATCATATTCAAGGCTCTATAAGAGGAGATGATGCATCAGACTACAAACGCACGCTCAAGGAGGGGAACATCTACATAATTAGAAACCAACGTCAAAGATAATGACAAAATCATATTATAACTTTTAGTTGTTCTATGTCAGATAAAAAGAACGACAAAAAATAGGGGTGTAAATATTTGAAAACTCAACCTTTTATTTTCGAAAAAGCCCGGGCATTTGCCCGAGTCCCAATACTAGTCAACCCACCGCCGGTGCTCCACTCTCACCTAGTCACCTCTGATTTTCGTCCTTTCTCTTCTCTCTTGCTTCCTCGTGTCTGCTGCCCAGCGCCGGACTCAAGACTGACGAACGTCGCCAGCACCGCGCTGAACCACCGGAAGTGCTGTATGCCTCGTCGCCCAGTCACCGGAGCTCCGTCCTCCCTCTCGTCTGAGCCGCGTGAAGTCGCCCCTGCTCAAGTAGCAGAGGTATAAATTACCTCTTGTGTTCTTTTAATTTTCAGATTTTCAAGTATTACTAATACAAGCCCAATTATTCTTAGTTAGTTAATATTAGTTTGGGCCTAGGAGACTACACTAGAACTTAAAGTTAAGTTTTAAAATCTGAATTATTATTGCTGTTAGGCTTAAATATAGTTTGAGCTTGTTCCATGGACTTGTTATGGACTGATTTTAGTTGAAATTAAACCACCTAACTTATTTCCTAAAACTATGTTGGGCTATATTTCATGACTTCTAAACTAGTTGAGAAGTTTAAAACTAATTAAAATCCAATAAGCTTGTTATTTATAATATGAGTTTAATTTATTATTACCTCCACTAATACTTAAGTTTACTTATAATAACAAGATAGCTCGACTTACGAGTTTTATGAGAATAAATAATGTTATAATAATGTTAATAGTTCTATTATAGCTTAAAACTTAATTGGTTTAATAATAAAAAATTATTTAGTGATTAACTATGAACTCGAATAATAATATATTTTCGAATGGTTATAGGTTATGTATTAATATAACTTTAAGGTTTCGATAATTCTAAAAGTATAACTAAAGGAGTTATTTCGCCTAATTAGTTGTTTAAGAGTCACCTTGAGAAGTTATTAACGACTAAGATTATAACGACCTTTAATGAGACTTATACTCCATTATAATAATAATGATTTACAATTATAAAATGATTAGTAATGATAAAGTTGTTGCTATTTCACTTTTATTAACTTAAACTCACCAAGTCACAATTCATAAGTAATAACTCTAAATGCAATTTATGAAATTGATAATAACATATGATTAAAATATATTGATTTATGATATTCTTTTAGTCGAGATTGACTTATGGACATTATGATTACTCTTGAGGACAATGACACTATGGACAAGGACTGTGATATTCCTTTTAGTCGAGATTGACTTATGGACATTCTATGACTTTGTACTAACAAACTAACCTACTAACATTTCCTTAATCGTTACTAATAAGACTTCTTATTTTTGATTTATAATTAATAACTAATAAATAATAACTAAAGTCTACTTAAGTACTAAAGTAAATGAATATTTATACTTTCGATATTTAAATTCTTGGTTAGATTAAAGGAAGGGATATTACAAGCCTCCCCCGGCTATCAAGGTTATTAAGCAGGAATTCAGGTAACGTCTACTGCTAACACCCGCATTCCCCTTCGAAGTATGTTTTATGATCATGATTAATATTATGTTTTATATATGGATTGCGGGAAATGAAATGTTTTATGAAGGTTATGATGATACGATGCTATAAAATGATGATGATGATGTTATGAATGAAATTAAAAGAATAAAAATATTCATATGATGATGATGATGATATTATGGATGACATGAAATAATATAATTATTTCATATTATAACTTTTAGTTGTTCTATGTCAGATAAAAATAACGACAAAAAATAGGGGTGTAAATATTTGAAAACTCAACCTCTTCTTTACGAAAAAGCCCGGGCATTTGCCCGAGTCCCAATACTAGTATATTTTATTTTTTACTTACAAAAATAGAGTTCTACACATATTGGGTAAGCGAAAATTAGAGTTTGGTTTTGAAGGAACAAACCAAAATACTATATTGTGTAAATTGAATATAACTTTTGCTACATAATTCGGAATATTATAATTTTTGTACCATTGGATAGTGCTCGAAATATGCTTCAAAATAAGACCCATTTACAATATAGCTCTACAACTTATGAAATCGAACATGCCACATACGATTGCCATATCAGTATTTTTTTTACAGAGCCGTATCCTTAATTTTTACTTTAAATCTTTTTTGAAAATAGAGTTCTACATATATTTATTATTTTAAAAAAAAAATAGAATTGTCCTCATATATAAAGAGTTTTTGATAAATGAATATCAATTTGATAGCTTTATCTTGGACAATTATACTCACCTTATGATCATCCTCCTACCAGCACCAGGTTTATCTTAATACTTGAATTCTTTATATATTGGAAATTCAAATCCGAATTAGATTTGGATTTTGAACTACTTTTTTTTTTGAATATTAATTGAAAGCCAAACGGCATCTACAATAAGTAATAAAGAAAAACAGGATACAATCAAACAAGATCAGATCAACTTCGTCTTCGATGAAACTACAATGAACCAGATCGAATATTGTGGCGCAAGTCCCTTGTATTTGTTGTCCCAAACAACTATTAATGGAACCGTCTATCATTTTGACATAGTTTGGAGAAGAATCTTCTTGATCTATCTATATTGATCGCATCCGAGCTTCGAATACCTTCATGTTAATAGTTTTGGACTTCAACCAATGAGAACAATTTCTCATACCTACAAATAAAAAAACTAGACTCACAACTCCCATAAGGGAGAAGGAGACCTCCACAACAGAGAAGACTAGTCTTCTTATATTAGGGCACAAGAAACTCTCATAAAGAGAGACTAACTTATTCAACAAAACAAAAGGACAAACTAGAATATACTACTTATTATCACACATAATGGCATATAAATATAATTCTACCACATAAACGGACTCTAAAATTCATTTTCCGCAATCTAATTCTAGCCTTCTAGGGCATAGATGCTGATTGCTGAGCACGTTTCTTAACACTTAGCTACAAGCCTACAACCCTTTTTTAGCCTCTGCGTTACTAGTTTCGGAGGCAAGAAATTAGAAACCAGGAAGTTCTACACAGAGAGACAAAGAAATACAAGCTCAAACGATGTCGTACGACGACAGATACGAGGATAACGGTCAAGAACACGGTTCGCCGCCGCGGCAAACCAGCGACGCTCATGTCGATGCCTCTGATAATCACCACGACTCCAAATCACGCGTATTTTTTCTCTTCTTAGATCTTCTCTATCTTTTCTCAATTAATTTCTTCGACCTTATTTTCTCGTCTAATTTGCTGTTCTTTTTAGGGTTTTAGCATGTTTTTAATCTTAGTTTAATTGCTTGCACTAGATTATACTTATTTCACTGAATGAAACGAAGTTGTATTTAACAATTGTCGACGAATTTTGTCCATATTTTAGTGTTTGTTGATTAGGGTTTTCTTTCGGGTCTGCGGTAGTACATGAATAGTGCAAAAGTCAAATTGTAGCGATTAGAAAATAACACGGAGGAAGTATTTATGTATATACACACACAATCGTAGTTGCTTTATTTTTTTTTTTTGTTCAGGAAAGATAATTGGTCCGAAGACCAACCCCTGCTAGGCTACTAACCTGCAGGGCACACCAGCTCATTGGCTGGGTAGAGGGGATTTATACCCACAAGCAAACATTTTTATACAAACTCCCCAAATTGGGGAGTGATGAGAGTCGAACACCCGACCTTGCGGTTGGAAGGTGGGAGCACCAACCATTGGGCTCCCACGAGGACCTCTATCGTAGTTGCTTTATATTCAGTCGTGAATGTTAGAATACAAAATCACTATCAGCTTGTTTGGTAGAAGGGATTTGGAAGGAAAAGAAAGGAAGGGGAAGGAAAGTTGTTAGTTTCCAATGTTTGGTTCAAGAAAATAAATTTAAATGAAAGGAAATGGAAGGAATTGAAAGGAAAGACTCCTTAATAAATTTTCAATTTCTTTCCTCCCAAAAGTGGGGGAATTTGGGAGGAAAGAGAAAATTTAAACCAAACATGGGAAGTTATGGGTTTTTTCCTTTCTCTTCCCTTCTTTTCCTTTCTATTCCTTTCCTTTCTCTTCTCTTTCTTTCCTTTACTAAAAATGAACCAAACAAGCTTAATATGTGATATGTTTCTCTTGTATATCAAGGTGATAAACTTGGATGAGCATAATTGGTTGTGATATAGATTATACCAACCAAAGAAATAACTTTTCTGAAAAAGGAATTTAAAGAACAGTGGGATATGACTATATGAGTAAGAGAAAGGTAACAGGGTTTAATTTGATTTTGTTTGAGTGGACAGTGGAATCATTGGGTACAAGGACAAAATCACACACATAGTGTATGGACAGAGAGAGAAGAGAAAGTTTTTTTTGTAATTTTGGAATGATTTGTGTTGATTACCTCACTTGCTAATTGAGTAGGCGGTTCATAGTTCTGTACTTCTGTAGACATTTGGAAAATTAACTGGAAAGCTGATACTAATAGGTGAAACAAAATTTCTTGGAACTTTCTAATTTGAGGAAATGCAGATTTTCCGTGTTTCGATAGTAAGGCCTGTTCTCTTCGCCTGATTTTTACTGTACTAGAATGACTTTTACTAGATCAAAACTTTTTTTTTTCTAATTGAAATTGCTAGTGTTACTGAATTGCTGTTGTTTTCCATATATGCAATTATTGAGTTTTAGTGATTAAAATTGAATTTTATTGCTTAAAATTGGTTTTACTCACTGTAATTTCCTGAAGTTGAAGAGAACAGCACCTACTGACTAAGATGGCAAAACATTATTGGTGGTAGTGGATGTATAGATGCTGCACTAGTAATGAGTGTATTGAATTGAATTACCGTTCTTCTGAGTTTGGGACTTTCCATCTTCTGGTTACACTTGTGTCTTTGAGTCTTTCTATTGTTATCTAAGTTAAGCGCCATTTCACTTTATAATTGGTTGATAGTGTCTGTCAATCTGACGGTGTTCATGGTTATGATCACATATCCCGATGGTATGTGGTTCTTCTTATGCTTTTATTTTTAAACGTTCTGTTCGAAACCTTGCTTATGACAACATATCATGCAGCATGATTCACAAAGTCATGAGGAGTCTACAAGAAGCAGAGAAAAAGAAAGAGAAAAAGACAGAGACAAAGAAGGGAAGAGGGACAAGGATAGAGATAAAGACAGAGATAAAGACAGAGAAAGGAGTAGGGACAGAGATAGAGACAAAGAAAGGAGTAGGGATAGGGATAGAGAGCGTGATCGCCATAGCTCCCGACATAGAGAAAGGAGTGAGAGAAGGGAGCGGAGCAGGGGCGTGGAAGATGATGATCATCGCCATAGTAGCCGAGATTATGACAGGTTCGTGTGTTAAAATATTCAACTTATGTACATTGAGTTTTTGTTTGTGAATTTGGACATTGATTTTTATTGGTTTCTGTCAAAAAGTATAAGGTTCCACCCTTGTTTTCCTGATGAGTTTGAGATGCGTTTTTCTAATTTAGACGGCGGGATTATGATGAAGACAGAGAGGACAGGCACAGACGTAGTTCTCGATCTCATTCTAGGGCCAGATCTCATCATAAATCAGGTTCACGTTCTCGTTCGAGGTCAAGATCTCGATCACGTTCTCGTTCTAAGAGGTAAAACTTCTAATCTCTGACCGATCTTTTCATGTTCTTCTCTAAAATCGTTTTAAAGCTGGTGGTAAGATGTGCTGATATTATATTGCATAGTGTTTGTGATTTATACAGGTAACTCGGTCAGTATCATATGTTTTGGATGATGTTTTATACCTGTTCTTGTGTAATCTATCCTAATTCACTAGGCTTTCTCAGCATTTCGGTCTAAGGTTGAGTATTATCTTCTCTAATGTCATATGATTGTCCATGCGCAATCTGAATTCAGAGAATAAGCATGCATCAAAGTGGTGGAAGTTGGTCCCTTTGCTTGAAGATAAATGATATTGGTTGATATATTATAGAGGAATTGTATCTCTAAAGTTATTATTGGTTATTCACCTAACTTTGTCCAACCAAATTTACGGTTTTGTGTATTGATTATTAGATCATTATATGCTATATGGAAAAATGATAATTCTATGCTATAGGGTGATTACAGTTCATGATTAGTCCTCTATTGGTGACTTATGTTATACATATTAAATTATTATATCCTATTGAGTTCTATACAATGGATGGCATATGCTTGTGTTTAATTCGTAAATATAATACTGTGAGCTTCTGTTGTTCAATTTCTATATTGATCTGGGATTCCCGCCTATTTTTGCAAATGGTCAGTTTTTCTGCTCCATGCTCGTGCTCGTCTAGCTTTCGGATTTAATTTGTCCAAGAATATCTTTTTGAGCACTTCTCTTTTGGCTTGTTAATTTTTAATATGTTTGTTAGCATGGGGATCCTTTATGAAGTTGTTACTTGTTAGTTGTTACTGATAGTTACGTATATTGTTACTTCTGATGCTATCATGTCTCTTTCGATTGACTATTCTTGTGTGCTAGCAGTAAAAGGATTAGCGGGTTTGACATGGCCCCACCAACTGCAATGATTGCTGCGGCTCCTACCATTGGAGGTCTGACTATTATCCTTTACTCTGAACATAGATTTGTGTTTATAACTACTGCTTCTTTTTTTGTTTGCTTTAGTGTGGAAAGTTCGTATCAAATTACATGCTTTCATTGGGTAAGCTTATTCATCCACTTCTTATTTGCTTTACTGAGCCTGATGGAGTGTTTGCAGATGGACGGTAGTTTTTATTTATTTTTCTCATTATATTTATTCAGTCAAATAACTCTGGAACTGAAAGAAGTTTTTCGTTTGTTCTTGTCTTTTGGTGTTTGTTTCTTGTTTGTGTCTTTTGTTTGTTGTAAGAAGGTTATGTTGGGCTACTTGCCCCACTGTGCTGAAATTGGGTGTGAGCCGACTTCTGTAGCTTTAATGTACAAGGAAGAACGAGTGCTCAGGTTGGGTTTTGTTCATCTTTAACTGGCCCCTTATGTGTGTTTCTGTAGTATTTCTAATTAATCCCTGCAAACTGCCTTGTACATTATCTAGTTGAGATCAATTATATCTAGAAAATCCGATGAATATGTGACCAAAGAAAATCTTTTACTTGAAAGGATTCGTATATTTACTTAAAACGAAATAGGATGTGTGATTTTATCTTGAAAAAGGTTAATAAGGATGTGGGTCTTTCATTTGAGCATCAATGTACTTGGTGCTTCTACAGAAATATGACAATTTTGTACTCTATACAGCCCCGATTACAACAACTCCTGTTCCTGGGGTGTTTCCCAACATTTTCCCCTTGACACCAGGGCAGGTATGTGTATATTAATTGTATGATTCATGCTATTGTTTGCTGTTTTCTACCATTAGGCCTTTATGTTATCTTGTTTTGTGGATGCAGCTTGGAACTCTTCCTGTCATGCCTGTTCAAGCAATGACTCAGCAGGTTAACTGAGATGATATTTTGCTTTAGGATCTCTTCTTTAGTTTATACATCATCGTCTTTATACATCAAAATTCTCATAGCTGATATGAAATTTACAGGCTACTCGGCACGCTCGACGTGTTTATGTAGGAGGATTACCCCCAACAGCTAATGAACAGGTTTTTAATTGTTATTATCGTCATATTGTTCATCCTTTTTACCCCTTGGTTATTAGTTTACCTTTTTTCTGTTGATAATTTTTGGCTTAAATGTTCTGCCACAGTCTGTCGCTACCTTTTTCAGCCATGTCATGGCAGCAATTGGAGGAAATACTGCAGGCCCGGGTAGGAGCACGATGCTGTATGAAATTACTGTATACAGGTTGTTAGTGTTGTATAAAGATAAATCATAAATGATTGTGTTATACCTTGTGCATTTCAGGTGATGCTGTTGTCAATGTATATATTAACCATGAAAAGAAGTTCGCTTTTGTGGAGATGAGATCTGTAGAGGAAGCTAGTAATGCTATGGCGCTAGACGGTATCACATTTGAGGTAAATTATTTTCATTTCTTGGTTCACGGTTTTTATAATAAGTCTGGACTCTGGGATCCCTGTGTAGTTTGATCTATATGTGCCTCTCTGTGTCCTCCTAACTTTTGGGGGGCTGGTATGTGGAATAAAAATAGTGATGTTATTTTTGATAATATTTCTATGGTCTTGCTTTTGCAGGGGACTCCGGTTAAGGTGAGGAGACCCAGTGACTACAATCCATCCCTTGCTGCAGCACTGGGTCCAAGTCAGCCTAATCCGAACCTGAATCTAGGTGCTGTTGGCTTGACACCAGGTTCTGCCGGTGGTCTTGAGGGTCCTGACAGGATATTTGTGGGCGGGCTTCCTTATTACTTTACTGAGGCTCAAGTGCGGGAGTTGTTGGAGTCCTTTGGAGCACTTCGGGGTTTTGATCTTGTCAAAGACAGAGAAACTGGAAATTCAAAAGGCTATGCATTTTGTGTGTACCAAGATCTGTCTGTTACAGATATTGTTTGTCAAGCACTTAATGGAATCAAAATGGGAGATAAAACCCTTACCGTTAGGCGTGCAAACCAGGGTGCTCAGCAACCAAAGCCGGAGCAAGAAAGCGTGTACATGCATGCTCAGCAGCAGATTGCACTGCAGGTGATGTGTGGTTCATGTTCTATTTTTATTTTAATTCGAATAGCTGCTGCTGTAGCTAAGTTGATATCTCAAGACAGGAGCGTGTACATGCGTGTATCGTAGCAATTCTTCCATATTGGCTGTTGTTTGTTCTGATCATATTTGTAGCTATGTCACATTTTCTATTTTACTGCTTGTTTTTTTACAGAAAAGATAAAGTTCTTGACACGCCTGTTTTACCTTGCAGAAAATGATATTGCAGCCTGGTGGCCTTCCCACCAAGATTGTGTGCTTAACCAACTGTGTAAATATCGATGAGCTCAAAGACGACGAAGAATTTGAAGATATCCTTGATGACATGAGACAAGAGGGGACAAGATTTGGTACTTTCTTTATAACTTTTTTCTGATCTAGATAGATGTAAGTTATATTGTTTGTCCTGTACATCTTTATTTGTGTGTTAATGCTATTTTATCTTTCCATATTCTACTGTGAAGAGTTTTGGCTATTTTGCAGAAAGGTTACACACTTTTCTGTATTCTTGTGTGCATTGATTGTTTTCATTTCAGCGGGGAGCTGAGAACCATATATGTAATATATTTCTTTTTCTTGTGTTGTAGGCTCTTTACTAAGTGTTGCCATCCCGAGACCGCATCCAAATGGAGAGCCTTCACCTGGGCTTGGAAAGGTTAGTTCTGTCTAATGCCTCATGGTCATTTATTTATGGTAGTTGTTTGTTTCTGTTGAATCACTATACTGTAAGTCTGTACTCCCGTTATTGCAAAATAGGTGTTTCATTTAACGTTATGGAGACTGGTTTAGGAGTTGTTAGTTATGATACTGGTATTTGGACATGACAAGTTGAATTACATTTATATATTGAACTTGCAAAGTTGCAATTATAAGTAAGTTGGTGGCTGAAGTGACAAAATGTACTTCTATGGGATAAGAAAAGTTAGTAAAGAGGAAACTTATATGAAGTGAGGGCGTACACATTCGTATCATGCTTTCTCTAAGAGAGAGGCTATTAAGTTAATGGTCTACATAACGAAAAGGTATAGTTATATTCTTTGCCCATATTGGGAATACCATAGTTCACAAAACAAAGGGTTAAAGGGTCAACATACCTCTTGTTTATAGTAGGGAACGGTTTGGTAAATAACCTTTTTCTTCCTTTTAACGAGCACTTTCCTTATATGGGGAAGGGTCGTTTCGGTGTGTCTCAATGCACTGTGCTTTTTACGTGGTTTCAGGTGTTCTTGGAGTATGCTGATTTAGAGAGCGCTTCAAAGGCCAGAGTCGGTATGAATGGAAGGAAGTTTGGTGGCAATGAAGTCGTGGCTACGTTTTACCCGGAGAATAAATTTGCCGAGGGCCAATATGATGGCTGAAGAAATGAGAAGATGAGGGGTCTGATTGTTTCTGCTTCTATTTGATGTAGTGATTTTTTTTCCTCTTATGTTGGTAGCTGATGGATCTTTTTTGTACCTGATAGGATTTTGTGTAACAGTCAGTAGACAGTAGCTGGTGTGTTTGACATTGACTTCCTTTTTTAACCTTTGATAATTTTGGAAGATGGTTTAAATAATATTAGATTATACTTCCTCTATTCACTTTTAGTTGCAAAATATTGACTTTTATGCTTGTCAATGTATAACTTTAAGTTAACCCTTCACATCTCTACTAGTCTAATTATAGATATGTAAAATATTGAGATGAATTTAACAATATTTCATATAAATTATATTTTGCCTTGTATATAAATTACTAAATGTGGTCAAATATTGCAAAATCTCAAACGTTTCAATCAAAAGTGAACGGAGTAGACTTCTTTTCAAAGCAATATCAAAGAAATTTGTGAATTGAAGATCATTAAAAAATAAAGAGAAATATGTAAGAAATAAAAAAGGCTCCTTTAACTAAACAAGTTAGGAACAATTTTCAATTGATATAAATAATTTAAACTTTTACTCATCTTTTCACAATAATCTTAATATCTCTAATTCAGATTGTTGATTTTTACTACCTTTGTTAATCCTTTTTGGGTCTATGATACGTAAAAATAACAGTTTGGAATATTTTGAGAAGCTCTTCCCTTCCCAAAGTTTGGATTACTATGCCATATTCAAAAGTTTGTGGCGGATGAAAGCTTGGATTATTCATATCAATTATTCCGAGGAAGTATGTTTATTGATTTATAGTGTAAGCGTCGTGTACATATATAATAATTTTTCTTACTGCATGTTTGCCCCAAGAGATAAGTTACAAACATTGAATTTTTTAAAATAATAGTATGAACTTTTAGAATACACGACAAAATTGACGCCCTTTTTTTTATGTCTATAGGTGTTATTAATGATTAAAATTTCAACTTATATATTAATTCTTATTATCTTCACACCACACGAAGTCATGAACCACATATAAATTTCTTCATTTGCTAAATGAGGGAGACACAACAACTTAGAGCTTATGCACAAAAAAAAAAAAACTTAAAGTTTTGTTTGCAGCACTCATTAGTTGATATTTTAAATGCACAAACATATGAGTATAACTAATTTTTACTTCATAATTCTTGTAAGATTGAATTTCTTTTTACTAATTCCCCCAGACAGTAAAAACGATTTTTTACTAATTTAAAACGATTTTAACTTAATAGTTAATATCAGCAACTCCAGAAGAAAAAAAGAATTCGAGAAAACCAATATGTAGATGGTGCACACGTCTGTATGGTAAGGAAGGTGCGCACATGTACATGGCTAACAAGACAAATGTACATGGCTAACAAGCCAAATGTACATGAATACAAGTCAAATTAACACATGTACATGACTAACAAGCCAAATGAACATATGTACATCTCTGTTAGTATATATTCATTGATATTGGTCTTTATGTTCATAACCTAGTGCTTGATGTGCATCGTGCGCACCTTCCTCACCATACGAACGTGTGCACCTAATAATTTGCACGAGAAAACCTGTAAAACTAACCTAAAACCCTAAACCCTCATCTCTTCCCTCTTTTCACGTCTCCACATCTCAGCTGAAACCCATCCATTTTTTGCAGCAAAAATTCTCAATCGCACACAAAAAAATGTCATTTTCTCGCTCCATTCGATTTGTTCGTCAACTATCTACCTCATCTTCTTCTTCCATTTCCATCTCCAAAGCAAAATTCAAGCTTCGAACAGAGCACGACCCTGATAAAGCTTTACACATCTACTCCTCTGTTTCCGACCATTACACTTCCCCTGTTTCTTCTCGTTACGCCCAAGAACTCACTGTTCAACGTCTCGCCAAAGCTCGTCGTTTCACTGACATTGAATCCCTAATTGAATCCCACAAAAAAAGCCCCAAAATTACGCAAGAGCCTTTTTTGTGTTCTTTGATCCGATGTTATGGCAAAGCAGGTATGTTTGATAATGCCCTTAACACTTATAATCAAATGGATGAACTGGGTACTCCCAGATCAACGCTTTCTTTTAATGCTTTGCTTGCTGCTTGTAATCATTCTAGATTGTTTGATAATGTCCCCCAACTGTTCGATGAAATGCCTAAGAGATATGGGTTTGTTCCCGATAAAGTTTCTTATGGGATTTTGATTAAGTCTTTTTGTGAGAAGGGTGATCCTGAATTAGCCTTGAAAACTTTGGAGGTGATGGAGGGGAAGGGTGTTGAGGTTACTGCTGTGAGTTATACCACTGTATTAGATTCGTTTTATAAGAAGGGAAAATGTGATGAGGCTGAGGATGTTTGGAATGAGATGTTGAAGAAAGGGTGTGTGATTGATGTTGCGGCGTATAATGTTAGGATTGGTCATGCGCAAGGCGGTGAACCGGAGGATGTGAAGAGGTTGATTGAAGATATGGGTGCTGTGGGTTTGAGACCAGACACCATTAGTTATAATTATTTGTTGACTAGTTATTGTAGAAGTGGTAGGATCGATGAGGCTATGAAGCTTTACCAAGAGTTGGAGGCTAGTGGGTTTAAGCCGAAAGCTGCAACGTTTAGAACTTTGATTCATTATTTGTGTAAGAATGGAGATTTTGCGATGGGTTATGATGTTTTCAAGCGGAGTGTTTTTCACAACAAGATTCCTGATTTTGCGACCTTGAAGGTTTTGGTGGAAGGGTTGGTGGTAAAGAATGAAAGGAAGGATGCAAAGGGGTTGATTCGGACTGTTAAGAAGAAGTTCCCACCTAATGTTTTGAATGCTTGGAAGAAAGTTGAGCTAGAACTTGGTTTGGTTTCTGAAGAATCTGCTCCTGTTGCTCTTGAAGTGGGAGAGGCTGCCAGATAGTAGTGATCTTCTTGTGATGTCAAAGGGATATGTTTGGTGTCTGGCAAGAGCATATGCAAATCTTCATGTGACCGTTGTGGAAGGGCACAGCGAATTGGGCTCCAACAATGGTGAAACAACTGCACGTATCCATTTATGATGTCTGGAGAATCCGAGAAGGCGCCGGTTTGGAAACAGACGACTGCTGTGATTTTTGGCCCAAGTTTGTATTTGCTTTCTCATTTCCTTTGACAGAATAGGATTTGATTATATCTGTTTGATACCTCAAATTTATGATTTTGAGGCTTTTAGATATTTGAAATTTTAAAGTCCTTTTACACTGATGTATATCATTGTCATTTTTTGTAGGGCAATGCAATATTTTCCATTGTTATCTTTTCCCACATTGCTTCGTATCATAAACTGAATATCCTTGAAGTTCATTTTCTAATTTGTCGTTTGGCAATTTTCCTATCACTATCAAATGCTGTTCTTTTTACACTAGCATAGACGTATCACTAACCATATAATTGTTAATTGCTTCTCTCAAAGATGAACTATTACGACCTTTGATTTTGAGTCTAGGACTGCTGATGTAACTATCCTCATTCTGTTACTCAATCATAATCCTTGTTTATGTCTCTAATGAATCTGTGAAGTTGCCTGTTGGTATTCTGAAGATTTGCTTCAGCTAGTCCTGATCATGGAAGTTTTGGCTGATTGCAAGTCGTCTTTGGATTCTTTTTACTCGTACATACCCTAAAGTTGATGGCATTATATGTGAAATTCAATGATATCTCTCATTTAGCTAACTCAAGTTAGTAGTAGTGCTTTTCTGCGTCTTCTTGAAGCATCTGTTTCTGTGCACCTGGAATTGGGTTCTTTCCATATCACATATTGATGTAGCTATGACCCCAGTCCCCAAGTTTAGCTGATGATAATGTATTTATGTGGTTAATGGTTACTTGAATTTGTGCCAAGTTGAACTTAATGCCTAAGAACACCTTATTCTCTTAGGTGGCATGATCATCTATGGAAGATGCTTAGGGGGCGTTTGGTTGGGGGTATTTAGGAAAGGGTAAGGAATCACTTGTTGCTTTACTCCATTTAATGAAACCCTTTACCCTCTCCTTACCCCCAAAGTCCTCTACTCTCATACCCCTACCCCCTAAGGTTTCACTTACCCTTTCTTTGACTCAAATTGACCATCTCCTTGACCACCCAACCACCACTTGACCCAATCACTCAACAACCACCTGACCACCCAACCACCAGTCCACCACCACATTCCCACCCAATCACCGCATAACGCCAACACCCCAACCAAGCCATCGTTTACCCACAAACCGCCTCTACCATTCACCATCTAAACTACCATTCGTCCACAAACCCTAGAAAGAAAAACATGGGAGAACGATGGCTGAAAGGGAGGGCGCTAAACCGACGGCGCCGGGAAGGGGGAGGGGGAGGAGGCGAACTAAAGATAACCTGGAATAATCACATTAACAATTGCATTGACAGTTATCTTCATTCTCAAATCCGTATTGGAAGTTCCATCCTAAATATGCACGGAAGGAGAGGGGAGGGGGTGACAGTGTAGTGTGAAGGGGAGGGGAGAAGTGCAAAGCTGCGGGGAAGGGAAGGGGGATGGGCGGCGGTGCGGCTCGGGAAGGGGGAGGGGAGAGACGTCGGCATGATGGGAAGGGGAAGGGGAGAGGCGACGCGATGGGAAGAGAAGGAGAGATATGTGGAGCTGCGGGAAGGGGAGGGGGATGGAGGGTGGCGCGGCGTGACGGAAAGGAGAGGGGAGAGACGCTGGCGCGGTGGGGAGGGGAGGTAGAGCGGCGGCGCTAGTGGGGTGGGGAGGTGGTGGTGGGGGCACAACAAAGGAGGGAGGAAATGGTGGTGCTATGGTGGAAGAATGGTAAGAGGAGGAAGAAAGTGAAATGATATTGTACCAACCAAACAACATTTAATATCTAAGGGTTTTGCTTTCCTTTCCCTCTCTACCCATTTCTTGATTCCATTTCTTTACCCTATGACAACCAAACGGCTCCTTAGTTTATATTGTTGTCACTGTGTCACAGCCTCACAGGTTCCCGCTCAGGATCTTCGTATCCTTGCAGTTAGCGCATATTTTCTTTTTGTTGTCTTAGTTTTTGTTGTCGATTGAGAATTTGAAAGTAAAGGACATTACTGAAGCATGTTTAAGGGATCGAATCCAGAAATGCTGGTACTTCTGCGATTGAAGCTAATTTTTTTTAGTCGTAAGCGTACACCAATCTCCATTGCAACATGTTATTGATATGGTCGTCGTGAAGATCTCTTGTTTACTTCATTCTCTGTTCGTCACCAAGTTCATAAACTTGCAGAAATGGGAGATCCGCACTCTGCAGGTATATGTATATATAGTTCATGTTCACTTCCTCTTGACAATAATGCATTTGTGGTACCAGATTCATAAAACTGAGTCACGTCTACATCTTTACCTTTCGTGGTTTTATTTTTATATGGTCCTTTAATAGAAGTTTGTTGTTTATTAGATTCTAGAGCTTCTTTTATTTATTTATTATTTTTTCTAGTCTATCTTAAGGCTGATATAAGTTTGACTTGTCAAATATTTTCCCATGTGTATATAACTTACTACAACTTAAAATTTTGAGTCAAAATCTAATCTAGACAATTTTTTTGAGCCTTGTCCAATCTAACAAGTTTGGATTTTATTGATTAATATTAGACTATGAACTTTAACCAGTTCATGTAACCCCACTTTGCTAAATTTGTATGAAAATTTTCCAATCCTTCTATTGTGTGACGTGTCTCATAATCAAACAATTTTTACATCATTTTGATACTCTATATATGCATTATGACTAACCCATTTCTACTTGTAACCCCACATTGCTAAAGTTGTATGATAATTTGTTTTCTCCAATACTTCTATCGTGTGACGTGTCTCATAATCAAATAATTTTTACGTCATTCTGATACTCTATATATGCATTATGACTAATCCATTTTTACTTGTTAGTACCATATATGCACTGAAAATTACAAGCTTGACTTAGTAATTCATATAAAAAAACCCATACATGTGTTACTATTAGCCTTGTCTATGCTAATCGGTGATGTAAGTCATATGCCAACTAATGGTGTAATGTGTCTCATATAAGAATTTGTTTTTTTTTAATCAGAAAAAGAGAAGAGAAGACAGAATTTTGTTACAATAGTACACATATCAAAACTTTGGTAGACTAATAATTTGATTCAACATATTCTCCAATCAAATTTTATCACTAAACTCATAAGGTTGTAATTTAATTATTGCATAAGCAACAATATTTCCTCTTTTCCCTATGACAAAGCGGCCTCACTCTGATTAAATTAAATGAAATGTGCTTTGACCTGAAAAGAATGACTCAAAGTTAGCCCAAATTCCTAATATAAAGCAAGGTAATCTAAACTCGACTTAAGTGAGCTAGATCTAAATCTAAATAGACCTTAGCTTACTTGCATATATGTGATCTAAATGAACTTGAAATGATCTGATTCTAATCCCAAAATTCAAAGTTGAATCAATGCATTGACTCAACTAGAAAGAAATAGACTTGAACATACTCGACCCGATCCTTTTAGAAGGACAAAGATGAACCTATCTGACCCGATCCTGTAAGAAGGACCATGATGAACATACCTGACCCGAGATGACCCTGCACAACTGATCTGAACGACCTAAATGCCACCTTATCTTCTTTCATATAGACCAATAATAGATTGTGGTGATATTGAATTAAACCCTAGTTTTTAAAATTATGGTGCGAAAAATTGTTTTTTGTAAATTAAAGCTAATTCTTGCTAGTCATAACCACTTCTTGATAAATTCTTATTAAATCCACTATTACTATTCTGCAACTTCCATATATTTAAAGGTTCTTATAAGAAATTTTGACTTTATATAATATTAACTTTTACTTATATGTACAAGATGATATCGTCTAAACTATTTGCCATGAGTAATATTCGAGGAGCAAGGACAATACTCAGCTCGCATCTACTGCACCAAGACTTCAAATTGTGCTCCCAGCATGAAGACATGGCAAGCTCCCTCTCCAGGCATGTTGAAGCTTAATGTCGATGCATCCCTAGCTGCTGTTGACTGGGTTGGTTTAGGCGTGATGGGGCGAGATTCGAATGGGGAGGTGGTGTTTGCAGCCACTCGTCAAGTTAAAGCTTTTTGGAGCCCTGAAGTTGCGGAAGCTAAAGCCATTCAAATGGCAGTAAGACTTGGTAAAAGGTTTGGTTTAAATGAGGTGATTCTTGAGTCGGATTGTCAAGTTATGATCAAGCGGTTGTCAAAGAGTGCTCTTTTTCTCTCGAATCTTGACAACATTATCCATGATACATTAGCTTCTTGTTCCTCCTTTTCTTCTCTTGTTTGGTCAAAGATGGAAACTGTGTTGCTCATCACTTAGTAAAGCTAGTTCCTTTTGGTGTTGAACAAATTTAGGAAAACCACTCCCCTCCGGAGGTTACGCACTATGTACGCATGGACAAGTTGTCTTTAAATTAATCTAGCTTGCTTTCTCCTCAAAACAATAAATAAATTCAAGTACGGTCAATTGTGCAAAAATAATATGAAGACTATCGCTGACTAAATATTATGTTAAATACCACTAAAAATTTTTATGATGCCCTAAATCAAAAATTCAACATACACAAAATAGTTTAATTTATATTACTCCCTTTTACTTCAATAATTTTTTTTTACTCCTTTTACAACCGCCATATATTTTACAAGTAAAAAGTAAAGTTTGTGAAATTAATCTTAGGCTTTGTTTGACAACGCATTTCAATCACCTTAAATGAATAGGTACTAAAATAAATAGTAATGTTTGGGGTAATAGCTTAAATAAAATTTCAGCCTAAAAATTGACTGAAATTGAGTTGCTATTAAATATAGCTTCTCAAAAATATGTGCTGAAATTTTCAATTACCTTATAAATTCAGCTTCTTCAGTCACCCTATCAATTTCAGCTCCATTTCATCTCGTGTTGCCAAACATAGCTTTAGTGTTGATGCTTTTGTGGGGGTTTATTATATATTAGCCTTTCCCTCCCAAACGTCTCTGTACTCTGTAGTCTGTAGCCGGTGATTCAGTTAGGAGGCACAGAAAGCAAAATGACGACAAGAATTGCTCCGGGCGTGGGAGCCAATCTTCTCGGACAACATTCCGCTGAGAGAAACCAAGACGCCACCGCTTATGTCGGTAACCTCGACGCTCAGGTTCTCTTTCTTCCCTTTTTTCTTCTTCTAGGGTTTCATATTATTCTGTTTGCTTCCGATTTTACTACTTCAATTATTTCACTCTTGGATCAGATTTCAATTCTTAATTTCTTTGATTTATGATGTTTATAAGTTTATTGTTATAAGTGAGCTTAATTGATTTATTACGCTTTGTAATTGTGCACTTGATGGTATTTAATCGTCGACAATTTTAGGGTATATCGAGAGAAAAATGATTCGCCGAAAAATTTATGCAACTAGTTAGGGTTTTCAATCTCAATTAAATTCAGAAATGTGTAGTTTAAACATTAGTAATAAATTCTTCAAGGGACGTGCTTACTTTTAAACAAGGAAGCAACAAAGGAAAATTGAATTTTGAAACATGATATCTGTTAGAATGTACCGCCATTCTTTGAAGTAAGCACATTCGAAGCGTAACAGACTTCCCCACCGCTATCAGTTGCTACTCTCCTTGTGGAAGGTTTATCAAGTTAGACTATTCGTTATGTTGGTGGGATTTGTTGCAACCATTGGCAATATCAGCCACTGTCCTTCTGAACTCATCTGGTTCTCAGGATGTATTGAGGGCTTCCTTTGCCTCTTAGGCTTTTCTTTCTGAGCTGTCAGTTGGAAAGCTGATAATTCAGGGTTTGTAATGTTTTAGATGACCTGGATATAGTAAATCACCGCTCAACGAGAAATTTTATTGTGAGCTCTAGGACTTGGGTCTCATTCTTGGGTGGGGGAATCAAGTC
This sequence comes from Beta lomatogona, assembly GCA_947646795.1. NCBI lineage: Eukaryota > Viridiplantae > Streptophyta > Magnoliopsida > Caryophyllales > Amaranthaceae > Beta > Beta lomatogona. The sequence continues at coordinate 11,463,948 of CANSNZ010000063.1, read as the reverse complement.
CATGTATTGTTACTGATTAACCAATTTCTAAATGCTGGGTAGATCCTAAAGAGATACCGGTTCCTCATGAATTTGTACTGAATCGGGATGCGAGAAAATAATTTAATCTTATACTTCTACATGGTTAACTAGTCCCTAAAAATTTAAATTTTTTAATGATCATCTCTGTTGATTGTTATGCTGCAGATCACAGAGGAATTGCTGTGGGAATTATTTGTTCAAGCAGGCCCTGTTGGTAATCTTTGTAAAGTTAGTGGTTTTATATGCTTGTATAATTTCTAATTTTCTATATCTTATAAAAAACAATATTTTTTACCCTTATTTTTCCAGTGAATGTCTATGTGCCAAAAGATAGAGTTACAAATCTCCATCAAGGTTATGGATTTGTAGAGTTCAGAAGCGAAGAAGACGCTGACTATGTATGTTTATTATTCCTTAGTGGCTGTTTCTGTTACTTCTTAGTTCTTACTTGTTTGACTTTTTTAAGTTAAATAATTTGATGAACCATAATTGTAATCATGACTGTTTCTGTAATGCAGGCAATTAAAGTTCTTAATATGATCAAGCTTTATGGGAAACCTATACGTGTAAATAAGGTATCTTGATTCTGGACATTTTCTTTTTGTCATGACACGCTTATTCAAGAAGCATGTTTATGCACATCCATGTGGAAGTATTCAAACTTGCAAATGCGTAATTCCTATTTGATTTCCTTTCTTTTGCCCTGTACAGGCTTCTCAAGACAAAAAGAGCTTGGATGTTGGAGCGAATCTATTTGTTGGGAATTTGGACCCTGTAAGTCTCCATTTTTACCTCTCTTATTAGTATTTTATACTTGGTGTCTTGGCTGCCTCATGTAAATCAAATAGCCTTGTCATGCTTTCGGCCTTTCTTCTTCATTTATGCTGAGCTCTTGTCGTTTTTAATGACATTGAGATATGTTTTCTTGTAGGATGTGGACGAGAAACTTCTTTATGATACTTTCACTGCGTTTGGAGTTATTGTCACAAATCCCAAGGTAATGTATAATTTTACCAGTGTAGTTACTCTGTAGTACCGTCATCAGCTGTGAAGTCTGTGCTTTCCTCTATAAAGAACAATGCTCTTTCAATATGCTCAATTGCTCATCATTGTGAAAATCAGTTTCCTGATTTCCTTTGTGTATGTATTTCTTGTTTATATGTCTAAATTGAAGTCTGGATTATGCCATAATATTCTGACACTAACCTAAACTCAAATATTGCATATAGGACATACCTATCCTTGTGTAGTTGTGTTCTGTCACTGCCTTCATCATTCTGTGTGCTTAAACGTTCATTATGGATATTGCAGCCTTAGCCTTCGGGAAACTATTGAATTATGAAGTAATTTATATCTTCAATTAACACAAGTACTTCGATTTTTGAAAAGTTTCCTAGAATAACTTTCCTTTGTAGTTGTATCCCTTTTGTGGTGGTCATTTTATCCAACTGTTATGTGATTGTTCTGCTGAGAGTGTTCATTGAAGTAGATTAGAAGTGGGCAGATATAGGTTATGAAATTAGCTAAAAAAGAAAGACTATTTATTGGGGCTTCCTTTTGTTTGTTTTTTTTTTCCTCTCAATGACACCTCTTACTGAAACATTTCTTAAGAACACCCATAAGTGATAGTTTGTCCCCAACAGCACCCTAAAACACTTTTTATAAAATAAGCAATAATAAAAAATTAATTAATGTTAATTAAATGAATCGGGAGATGTTTTATAGAATCTGAAGTATAAATGATTATCTTGCCCTAAGTTTCCCAAATTTTCGCCCTTTTGCTTTTAATATTTTAGTAGTAAACATCTGCTTATTCAACTTAATAATTATAATTAATTAAGCTTTATTCAAAATCAACTTTTAATCAATTTATAGACAAAAATGTTATTGGGTGCCAGTGCCACTGAGAATAGAAAAATCACTCAAGGCTGTCACTTAAATATGAAGTCCTACTTAAGGGTTGTTTTTCTGCAAATTTTCCATTATTGTATTCGCAATCCCCTTTAGTTTACCATACAAGGCTATTCATATTGTTTCCCTGATGAGGTTCCCTACTCTACAAGGAGTTTGGTTATTGGGCGGGTTTAGCTGATAGTTGGTCACCTTTGTTAATGGGCCAATTTGGGCTGTCAATAAAGGACAGGTTAATAAAGGAGAGAGGGGAAAGAGAGCAATGGCACATATAGAAACTAAATCATGCGTAATATTTGACCCTCTATTCCTACGTTTTACAAAATTATTGGCCTATATATCGACCCTGTCCAAATAAAAGCCTTGTGAACTTGACACTACCTCTATGTCCATGGGGTGCGTATTAACCAGGCTTAGTTGTCATTTAGTCTCACCCTTGCTGTTGGCTGTTATTTTCAAGAATAACAAGTGTAGAAAAAGTAGAGCAAGCTCAATTCTTCACTTGTAATAAATAGAAATTCAATCCTTTGATTTTTGTCGAGATTTTTCTTACTTAAAATGAATTATTAAGGTTCTCCTATTGAATTCATTTAAGAAAGATTACATATTTAAAGCAAACTCTTTCTTTGTGTGGAATTAAATGGTTCAGGAGGGGGCTAGAGGCAAGTATCAATGCCCCCCCCCCCAATAGCAAAACAAGGAAAAATAAGAACGGGCGACTTCGCTGGCATTTGTGTACTATTAACTGCTGCTGGAGATATTAGTGATTTCTCGTACAGATTTAAAATGACTGACAGCACTGTGATAGTTGAATAGAGCTTTTGGCTACATCTGGTCTCTTTTCTTATGAAATCTAGAAGAATTATGGTGATTGTTTGTTAGGCAAGAAAGAACTATGTTGAATCAGGTGTCTTTTACTTGCTATGTGTGTTGATTTTGTTGCCTTGTTGGTTCTTTTTTGAAGATTATGAGAGATCCAGAGACAGGAAATTCTCGCGGCTTTGGATTTATTAGCTACGATTCTTTTGAGGCATCTGATGCAGCTATTGAGGTATGTGCAGTCTTATTCCTTTTCTCTTCTCTCTTCCTGAACTGTCGTAGCTGTTAGCTGAGTTTTTTGGCCAGTTGGTTGGTTAGTTCATTATTTTGTTACAAAGGCTTTTAGTATGGATATATATGCTGGTTACTTGGTTCTACTCGTGTTTCAATGACATCAGTTGCATTGTTTAATCTGATGTCGGTCACATTGGTATATATCTTCACTTATTCTTCTATTAAGTTCTTATAACGTGTTCAGAATATAATGCACAAAAGTACATAGTGCACAAAATTATGCGCCCGAGCCTTTGCTAGTATTCCAGGATCAACAAGTCATAGGCGGGGTGGACTTACCGTAACTTAGTAAAGTCACCTTGATCTCACAAATCACAATAAGTTATTGTAAAGCTGTATTATACAAGATTTTGTCTTCCAATATAATGGTTTGGCCTACTATGCTTGACGACTTATCTGGAACTGCAGGCGATGAATGGCCAATATCTTTGTAATCGTCAAATCACAGTATCCTACGCATACAAGAAAGATACCAAGGGAGAGAGACATGGCACTCCTGCAGGTCAGCATTCTTTGGTTAATAAAATCTTACATAGACCTAATTTATTATTAATCATCCATAGTAAACCAAAAACTTTATCTAACAACTTTTTTGATCTTTCCTCAATGCGTATTACAGAGAGAGTTCTAGCCGCAAGCAATCCAAGTTCTCAGAAAACCAGACCTCACACCCTGTTTGCAAGTGGTCCCCCGAGTCTTCCTCAAGCCAATGGGGCTGTACCTACACCTGCTGCTCCTCGACCTCTTGCGAATGGTGCAGTCCCACCACCTCCGATGCCCCAATTCCGTCCTCCACCGCCACCACTAGTCGGCTCTTTCCCCCCTCCACCAATGCAGATGGGCAACACGTGGCAGGGGCAGCCTCAGCAGCTAGGTCAAGGGCCACCACCAAATATGATGCCCCCACCACCTCCACAGTTCAGGCCAGCACCACCGCCAAACATGATGCCGCCACCGCCGCCTCAGGGAGGTCAAGGTCTTGGAAGGCCACCTCCCCAAATGTCAATGGGGGGTCCTCCTGTTTGGAGGCCACCTCCTCCACCTCAGCAATTGGCTGGCAGGCCGCCTTTCCACCAACAGTTTTCGATGCCGCCTCCACCACCCCCACATTCAGGCTAAAGATGTTGAGGTTCTAAGATTTGGATACCTAAATTTTTTGTCCTTGTACAACCTTAGCTACAGATTTTATCATGTGATGAGGTACACTCTTAATAGAGAGGTAGCTTTTCCTAGTGATGTTTACTTTTTACTAATCTATATTAACTTCTTGAATCCCTCAAAAAGAAAATATTAAGTTGAATTACGCGGTGTGACCTGATAAAATTGGTAATTTTAAATTGAAGTATCTTGTAGAATCCATTTGACTCAAGAGCACCCCTAGGCTTTATCCCTTTGAAGAGGGATGAAAAGAAGGAAAAAGTGGGCGACAGATGAATTTAGGTTCCATTATTGAGCGTAAAAGTCAAAACACATGTCATTTGGTCCAAGACTGCCGTCGCACTTTTAAGCATTTGTAACTAGGCTTGTTGCCTTTTCGCAACTCTTCAATTGTGTAGATTGGAACTAATAATTATTGGTGGAAAAGAAAGCTTTCTACTCCACATCAAAACTTAACATTATACTGATAATTTAAAGTTTGGTCGAATAAAAGAAAACTACACGAGAGGTCATAATTATTTGAGGAATTCTAAGATATACAAACTTCTTTTCGGTAATGTTTAATAAAATTTTATTTGAAGTTATAATAGTTATGATTATATAGGTATTTAGATTATACAAGTACCCGGTATGTCAGGTTAGGTTAAATTTTCTTATCTGCTTATTAAATGGATCAGGTTTGAATCAAGAAATGTATATTAATTATTATCAACCTCACGCATTGTTAACTCATAGGTGGAATGGCCACGGAGGAAGGCGGCTCATCGAAGGCTTGGCAATGCCATGCTGCTCTAGTTAATGTTAAGTGTAAAGAAGAAATTAGACGGTTAGTCCTAGGGTTGCAATTTGATTTTAGTTTTGATGAATGGTAAAGATATGAAATCATTTGTATAATAAGTTCTACTTGAGAGTGTTGTATTTATACTAGATCAAAATGAGCCATGTCCGAAAAATGCCTGCGCTGGGCAGATTTTTTGGAAGACGGATTTTAGGCAACCTAAAAATGACTTTCTAAAAGCGGGTTTTAAGCACAAAATTTGGCTCGACCCATCTAATGGGCAATTTTTTTAAGGTGCGGCCCAGCCTAAACCCGGCCCGCCATTTAATCAACTCTAGTTGAATTAAGGATGTAATCAAATTAATCATCGTTTGATCGTGAATCTCTCTACATTTCTAAGTGAGTGATGCTTAATAATTAATATTGAACAAAAGTCTTTCTAATTTGTGAGTGATTAAAGCTTCCATATTCTATTCAGTGGGAGACTCTCAGTTTGCGCTCACAACTCACAAGTCACAACTCACAAGTCCTGTCTTAACACTTTTGCTCGAGCCTGTCATAACATCACTTTGGTATCTCTTACCAACAAGAAGCTATTACTACTACTCGAGCCTTCACTCGCTTTAAACCCTGCAAAATTCAGTACAAAAATCTTGAAGTTTGAGAGCCAGGTTTCATTAATTAAAAGAAGCCATTTTTCAACAGTCATGAGAATGGAGTCCAAATATAACAATTAGAACAATCCTAAGGAATTGAAATTTGAAACAAAAACCAATTCACATACATTGAACCACGATACTCGTTATAGTTATAGTGAAAGAGAGGATAAAAGGCCAGCCCTACACATACTTAAAGGCAGGTTCAGCAAATACCGCGTTAAACACGAAACATCTCAAAGTTGTACTGTGAGGCCTCTGAACTTGAATGGAAGAAGAACCTGTTACCTAGCCACAAGCAACTCAAATGTTGCTTTTACTCAACCATTTTGATTTATGACGGGCTCAAAAAATGGAAACAGCTAAATCCAGAAAATCACATATCAACATTCCAAGTACTCTCAGCACTCAATTTTGGTATTCTTGCTTCCTCAGCCAGATTCAGAGATGCTGATACCTGAAACAAAAGTTACTATATGCTTAGACAGTGTACTCAGTAGACAGTACCAAGTGTGTGTAATATCTAAATATTCTGAATTAGCAGAAAACTAAAATCAACAGAACACCAGTCACAGAAACACCAGTGGACCGTGGACACATCAGGATTTAGATGGAATTAGCAACTGTTGCATAGACTGACAGCAGATTAAGCATATGATACCAGAAGATCAGTTGCAGATTTGCCATATGCAATATAAAAAACTTCAGAGGAATATGTTCACTCAAAGAGCAGGACAGATGAGAGACATTCGTTATGGACTGGTAGATAACATAGAGAAAACTAATGAAGTAGATAAAAGGAAACCTAAGTCCAGTTTATACGATAATGCTATGCAACTCTCGGGCCAAAGTATATAGTTTCATGGACTTCAGGTCAAACAGTAAATATGGTCATCCGTCATAGCTTATACTTACCACAATGTTTCAAAGATACCTCCAACTATATCATATTGTTAAATCATCTAAAGCTCATGAACAAGCTCAAGCTTGCTTACGACATGTGAATAAGCTCGAAATTGGCTCAGTTTAAATTAAAAGAACACGAATAAAATATCCAATTATCCTAGCTACTCTGAGATTAAAAGACATCCTTAGTTAATCTCATCATCGCCTCACCGTGTTAGATACTTGACACTTTAACGTGGTACATGTTTTGAAACATTAGTTACGAATGCTATACGCTTGTCAAGTCTAACAAATCAACCACAACATCGTTTGTCCTTAGTCATAGGATCCAATCATTCGTTATGGAGTCATACACCTATACACACACACACGCACGCACAATAACACTTTTAAGTCTTGAGTATTAGAGGTCATATTCACCAATAATGCACTACTTGAAACACTGTTCAGATAACAGACACACCATTCAAGCTCACCGCAGTATACGCAACATCAAAAGACCTAAATCAATCAAATTCATCATTAAACATGATTCACCAAGCTTAATTAAACTAAATTGCAGACCAAATAATCTCATCTCAACAAAGAAATCGACTAACAGCCGAAAAAATGTTGAAATGTACCTTGAAAGATCCACTGAAAGGCGAGGCTCGCGACCACTGGAACCCCAAAATCTTAGTAGAAGTCTGATAAGAAGCTTTAACAACATCACCCCCATAAATCCTTTGTGAAACTATGAAATCCCAGCAATTCTTAGAAACATCATAACAAGGTTCAAAAGTCCTAACACCTCCTTCCTGACTATAACAATACTTCAACTTGCAATTTCCAGAATCAAACTTATAATTCGCCGAAACCTTATTCGACGAATCAATCATCAATGTCCCGTCTAACCACAAGTTTTTCTCTCTCCTAGAATGCGTGTATGTTAAATTCAATTGCCTGTCTAAAACCCTAACCGAATTCATAAATTGAAACCTCAAATCCTGCCACACCAAAAAAAAAAAAAAGTTAAATCGGGAAAAAAATTTGTTATTCTTTTGAAAGAAAAAATGGGAAGATAAGAAATTACTTGTTTGGGAACATGGTAGTCGATGATAAATGAGGCGGGTTTTTCGAGAGAGAGGGAGAGGTTGCTGAAGGAGGGTCCCGCGTCGAAGTTAGCTTCAGAAAGCGCGGCTTTTAGCTTGACTTCGCCGGCGTTGACGGTGATAGTTGCGACGGCGCCGCTGCTGTCGGCCGCGCACTGCCCTTTTACCGACGCATTCCACATTGTCGTGGTGGGAGAGAGATAGCGCGCAGAAGTGTTTTGTATGAGGCGCGCACAATTTTGCGCGGTGTAGGGAAATGAAATGGATAAGAGTGGAAAACAAACACTACAATGGTACATAGTCTACATACATGATACAACTACAACCTGAAGTTTTTGCACCAAAAAAAAACAACCTGAAGCTAGCAAAAATCGAACTAACCCATCAACCCAACCCGAGACCAACCTAATAATAACGGGTTAGGTTAAAATTTCAACCCGTTTAATTAAATGAGTTAACTCAATCCAATCCGTTTAATTAAATAGGTTGGGTTAGGTTGTAATTTTCAACTTGAAATCAATCCACTAATCTGTTTACTTAGATGGGTCATGTTCGGGTTGAGTTGACTCACCAACCCATCTAATTTTTTCATCCAAAAAAATCAAATTTTCAAGTCAAATGAACGATAAAAAGGGGTGTATTTTATTTGGATTTGTCTTGTTGTTATGTATAAACTCTTTGTAATTCAAAATTTTTAGAATGTGAGGTACTTAAGTAATTATTAATCAAGTCGCCGTTAATGGAAGAAAAATGCTATTAAATGGATTAGTGGGTCGATTTCAGGTCTACCCATTTATTATTAGGTTGGGTTGAGGATCTCAACTCATTTAAGTAAACGGGTCAACTCGAACGCAACTCAGATCGACCCATTGTTAGCCCTAGATACACCTAGAGTTTAGAAATCGCAAAAAATAGCTTGTTCCCAAGGGTAAAAGATTGGGATCCAATAATTAATTTAATATAAGAGAAAGTATATGGTAGATTATGCTTTGTCCAGTTTAGCAAATGTAAGTCCAGTTAAGTAAGAATGAGTTGAGGTGAATAGGATCATATAATTGAAAATAACATTTGAAATCTGATTGTTTCCATTGTTGATAATTTAAACAAATTCATAAATAGTTCCACAATTAAAATTTCACCCACTTTCCAAGAATAATGATGGAATCTGAAATTGTTATTATTTCGTAATTTATGGTATAGAAATATTGTCATTGATAGTAATCCAAACAGCACTAAGAATAACAATTTGTCATAATAGAGATCAGTTGTAAATTTATACAAATTTAAGATCTAGTTTGCTGATGGTTTCGCTTTTGCCTGTATTATTAATTTATTACCATGGCACAATATTGACCATAATTTTAACATCAACCTTAAAGCATTTTTTCTCAAGCGAGATTTTATGAATATTTTTTTTTTTGAGGGGGGAAAAAAAAATTACATTGAGGATATGTCGGTGTTTTCGTTCGACGCGACCATTTTGTTGAGGAGTACCAACACAAGTAGTTTGAAAAAGAATGCCATGAGAATTAAAATAATTAAGCATACAATTGAATTCCGTTCCATTGTCACTACGCAGCCTTTTCACATGAACTTCAAATTGGCATTCAATCATAGCAAAGAAAGAGCAAAATGAGTGAAAGACATCCGTTTTGGATTTCAGCAAATAGACCCAAGTAGCACGAGAAAAATCATCCACTAATGTTAAGAAATAATGAGCACCACAAGAAGAAGGAGTCTTATAAGGGCCCCACAAGTCACAATGAATTAATTCAAAGACACGACTCGCTTTATTATAACTAATGGGAAAACTAGGGCGAGATTGTTTTGCTTGAGGACAAACAACACACGCTTTATTTAAACACTTATGACCACTAGAAGAACTAAAAACAGGAAGAAGCTTGACAACCTTATCCGAAGGATGTCCAAGACGGCGATGCCACAACTCAAAGTCACTGATAGCAGAAGCAGTCACAGCACAGATGCTTGGAATCCCACGATAGTAGTAGAGTCCATCCTTACGCTCACCGGCTCCAATCAGGTTCCCCGAGCGAAGGTCCTGTATAGCACATAGAGAGTCAGTGAAACGAACAATGCAAGAAGAATCATCAATCAACTGCGACACCGATATCAAATTACAAGATAAACAGGGAACAAATAACACAAGTTTAAGGACTAAGCCCCCAGCGAGATGGACAGTGCCAGCTTTAGTAGCCATGACCTGCTGACCATCAGGTAAACCAACAGGACACGCTACAAAAGTAATAGGATCTTGCAACAAAGAGAGGTTGCCAGTAACATGATAAGAGGCGCCTGTGTCAAGGAGCCAAGAAGAACGAAGAAACTCACCCATCATAGCCTCATTGGAGCGTTCATTTACTAAATTTAAAAGAGCCTGCATTTGAGCAGGAGTGAGAGAAGCAAGAGGAGCCCCCCCACCCCCACGGGTAGTAGAAACATGCGGCCCAAGAGTGCTGCCAGGTGAGGATGCAGCGCTAGAAATTGCGTTGGCACGCACAGGGGGAGCAGTAGGGCCACGAGCAGGTGAGGGATCGACGGCGAGACGAGATTTGCCCTCCACGCTAGAGGAGAATGCCGACGAGGAGCCTTTACCAAACTTCTCCTCCCACCACGCGGGTCGGCCGTGAATTTTGAAGCAAGAGCTAATCTCATGGCCAATTTTTTATTACAATGAGAACAAGTGAGTTTAGTTTTATCGGGACGGTCAATATTACTCTTCACAACAAACACATGAGCAGCCTCGGTTATGGCCTTGTCACGAGTCATGTTACGAACACGTTCCTCTTGAAGAAACGCTTGATAAGCGCGCGTGAGATCGGGAGAAGGTTGTTGAGACAAAAGGTTGGAACGGACAGTGGAGTATAAGGTGTCATCAACACCAATATAGAATTGATGTAGTTGCTCTTCGTCGCGATCGGCGGCGAATTTTCCGGCCACATCACACGTACACTTACCACACGTGCATCCATGAAGAGGTTTGAGACGGGATAGATCATCATATAACCCCATGAGTGTGGTATAATAATCCTCCATTGTCATGGTTTTGGTCTGCTTGCAATTGGCGATGTTGGCACGGAGTTCTTGAAGTCGAATGCCATCTGCCACACAAAACCGGTGCTCTAAATAGAGCCACAAAGGACGAGCCTCATCATGGTAAGGAATGGAGGCAACGAGTTTCTCATCCATGCTACGGAGCATCCAAGAGACGAGCATGGAGTTAACGGTATCCCAATCCAGTAACTTTTTCGAGTCCGTAGGTTTCGAGATGGTTCCATCAATGAAACCGTATTTCGGGCGAGCTTTCAATGACAGCGTGAGTGCCCGAGCCCAAGATAAGTAATTATCGCCTTTGAGAATCACGTGGGTGATGAGGTTACCGGGTTGATCACTGGAACCCAAGTAAAAAGGAGAACTAGAATCAAGTTTAATGTCCTCCGTCATAGCTGCGCCGCCGTGAATAATGGCCTGAACAACCGTGAGTTTAGGGTAGAGCAACCGTGAGGAAGCAGTAAAAAACGGCAGTGAGGGAGGTAGGGTTAGGCTATAGCGGTGATACCATGTTAGGAATTAACTTTCCTTAGTTTCATTAGCTTTGTGTAATCACATAAATACAACCTAATGAGCAACTAATGGGCTTTACAACTAATACAACATATTATAACAAGAGTATGTACACTATAGGCCCAAGAGTAGAGTTCGTGGGTTAAACGCCTTACTACATAGTCTTCCCAAATGTTTAAGAGGTAACTAGGGGGGGTAGGGATAAGCCTAGTTCCATTCATTTCTAAAGGACCTTTCCTTCCTTCCTTAGCCATGGTATCCGCGATTGAGTTGAGCTTCCTTGGGCAATATTAGACCTTCATCTCGTGGAAGTAACGACTTTGATCCCTGCATAACATGGTAGTTTGATCATTAGTTGTGCATATAAAAGAGGAATTTAGGAGATGCGTTGCTTGCTTGCAGTCCGTGTGAACTTCAATATGCGAGGCTCCCTGGTCTTTAGGAAGTGAGAGAACCCAAAAAATACCAAGGAGTTATGCTTGGAGAGCATTATTTGCATAAATTTTTCTTTGAAAACCGAGGATCCGTGTACCTGTACAATCAAAAACCACACCAGCCACACAAGAAGCAGTAGATAGATTGACAAAAGACGCATCAACGTTTATGGTTAACCAAGGGTGGGGGATAATTTCTTTTAACTGGGTACTGGGAGGGTTGGTCTGCGTGGGGTTGGGGATAGCTTTGTAGTGGTCAATTGCATTTTTTAGAGCTTTGTTGGGAGATTTGGACCCAACGAAACAAACATGTGTACTACTATCAATCACTACATACCCATTTTTAGTTCTTTTTGCTTTCAAATTTTTAGATTTTCACATGGTTATGAAGATCATGAATTAGTCTCTCACATATCTTTATTTTTTCCATTGTCAATTTGTCATTATTCAATGGTATGGAAGTACGCATTTAGATTTTTTTAGAAGATATATGTCATCAATCCGACAATATTTTTGCCAAAAAAAAATCAATTGGATATTAATTGCACGATTTATAAAATATTTGGGGATTATTTGCTCTATGCAAAGATTAAAAGGGAACTACTTATACAATTGTAGGGGGGTGATTTGCCACTTCAAGTCATTTCTCGTCTTATGGCAAATGACAATCGACGATATCTAACTTATAGTGAAGTAGGAGAAAATTTGAAACTGATTTCATATATCTCCGATAATCCCCAAATTGTGAAGTATAAATCCTAATGATTGCCAAACATCATGCATATGTGAAATATGAGATCTACATTTCACTTTTCGTTATTAAATTAAAAAAATTCAAAATTAAACTTTATTTTATTTTATTTAATAGTAGTTCAATTTAAAACCTTAAATTTAAACATCAACATATATAGGGTTCGTTTCGTTGATGGAAGATGGTTTTTCATGATGGAAAACGCAAATAAATATTAGTTTCCTTTGTTCAGTTTGATGGAAAACTTATTAAGCTAAGAAGGGGAAAATGGAGATATTGGAAATGAGAGAATGGAGGAAAATGATTTACCTTCAAATTTTAGAGGAAAATGTTTACAAAGGGATGAAAAACTCTTTTTCACCTTAATTTTCTTTTTTAAGTTTGTCCAACCAAACAATAAAAAATGATGAAAATCGTAATCCTTGTAAACATTTTCTTCCAACAAGAAACGAAGCCCGGTTTCATTCCTTAGAAAAAAGTAGTGCATAATATTTTGGAATAATTGACATTAAGAATCCCAACTTTCACTCATCGTTTCAAAATAATCCCAACTTTGGATTATCTTGGAATAATCCCAACTTTGTATTATATCTTTTTAAAATAATCTGAACTATGACTTTTCATATAGACAATAGACCCATATAATGGTTTAGTGACGACAAGTCAACGATTAATTTGAGAAACAACTCCCTCAAAGTTAAGATTATTCTAAAATAAGTTGAAGTTGAGATTATTTTCATACCTGCGAAAGTTGGGATTATTCATGTCAATTTTCTTTCCGAATCAATAAGGATTGGCAGCACTACCAAAATCAAAAAGTTGTTTGATCGCATGCTCCTCCCACCATCCCGGTGGACGAAAAAGTCCAGAAAAAAGATGAAAGGACGTCATATAGCAAAGAGTAGACTAGTGCATCTATTTTGGGAACTGAGATATACGCTTCACATTCGCACAAAGGACAACTCATGGATGGAGATGGATTGAAGGGGCAGATGGGTTATGTGTGAGCCTCTCTCTGATGCCGTGCGTTCCAAAATTATCAGAAATCTTTCCGGGCGTTTTATTCCCAGCATACATTGCGATGACTAATCGCACTGCAGCAACGAATGACACAAGGCTGTGAAAGAGGGACTTTTAGCGCAAAAAAGAACAAATTACAAACCGGAAATTTGACGTGCCTTTTATCAAGTTTATGAGATATCAATACCTCTTTAGTCTTTAGTCCTTCCAAGTTTCCATCCATGTTGGTCCGTGGCATAGTTACGCTCCGATTTACTCGAAAAGACATCTTGGCCTAGTGGTTAAGATTGAGGTGCTGTGAATAATTGGTCACAGGTTCGAATCCCCCTTCCCCTTCTTTGTACTTTGTACTGCCTTCGTGGCTCATATGGATCAAAAAAAAAAAAAAATTTACTTGAAAAGACGTCCCCGAATTCAAATAGGAAGGACCAATTCTGATAAGTCATACCTGAAAAAATAATCCCATTCGAAGTTGACACGAACTAATATCGATCCAAACATTAATATTTTACTTATGTTTATGAATATGTATATCTATCACTTCACTAATATATACTGGTATTTCCTCTAAAAACAATACTAGTATTGACCCGAAAGTATTATTAATAGTTTAATTTCAAATGTGGCCCTTGCTCATATGAAGTACATCCATGTCTTATTTTGTGAACAACTTACTGTTCGATTGCTTTCATATAATGGTTATGATAATTCTTATGTTATTAATGACGTTTCGTAAATACTTGCATCTTTTTCAATTCAATAGCATCATAGAGCGTTCAATCGCTTAAATCTAATAACTATCATTCATTTGTGACCAATGGGATCTCTGTATATGTTTTGATCGTCTTCCTCTATTGAGGGTCTAAACTACAAAAGAGATAACGACAATTTATAATAATGATACATAATGCTTCCAATGATACAAGTTACACTATAAAATGACGTAGAGGTTAAAAATGATACTTGTATGCTTGAAAGATGGCACAAACCATATCATCAATATAATACTGTATAAGCATGCATGACACAAAACTTGAAAATTGATATTAAACTTTTTTTAAAAAAATTCAATACAAACATAGAAGTTTTAGAAAAGACATTTAAAATGTACAAAAAAAATATATCAAATGCTTGAAAAAGAACGTTACCTCCATTTCTTGATACATGTACCATTCAATTCAAACATATTAGTTTTCAGCTTATAAGTTTACAGTACACATATTTGTTATTAGTTTATACATACTTCATATCATTTTATAAATTGATAACATAAATGTATAAAGTATAAATGATAGCAAATATATATAAAATGATATGAATTATGCATAAATTGATAACAAATATGTATATAAACTGATATAAAACAATCTAATTAAACTGATAACAAATACATATAAAATAAAACACTGATCTGAAATATATGTATAAACTGATGTGAAGTATGCAAAAATTGATAAAAAATATGTATAGACTGATACGAAATAATCTTAAATTGATAACAAACACGTATAAACTGATATGCATAAACTTATAACAAATATGTATAAACTGATAACAATTATGCATAGACTGATCATAATGTATACATGTAAATTTAGCTTGTTAGAAACTCGCCTCAATAACTGAGACAGTCTCAACCAAATTTTTCAGTAATAATAAAAAAGAGATGACATCTAATTTAATGGCACATAACTTGAAAAAAAAATGACATTAGAGTTTAAAAATGATATAAAATCTTTGAAAATACCACTCAAATCAATGACATTTCTCAAAGGTTCTATGCACATTTTTACAAGTATGCATGTCATATTTATAAGGGTGATTGTTCACATATATAACACAATGGGTGATTACCTATTGTTCTCATTGAAAAAAGATGCCATATCAAATTACCTAATATTAACTCGGAGATACAAAAACTAACTCAATCTGATGAATCTAAATAATACGATCCTAATTCGACCTAAATCAAACTTGAATCGAAACAAACTCGATTGAAAGGAAGGACATACTCGAACATCGACCGAAATTAATCCAACATGTTCACTCTACATATCTTACTTTCTTGGTCCAAAGTATAGGAAAGTTTATCCAAGTAAAAGTAACGGCTAAAATTTAATAGATCATGGATGTGCAAACATATTTTTTTTTGGAGCATGTAAACATAATTTTTGGATGTGCACACATAAATTTGGGCTGTACAAGAATACTGTGTAGATGTACACATTCTTTGACAATTGTTAGATAAATTGTTACTTTAATTGGTAAGTACTGAACAATTCTACATTTAGCCGGACTCTAAAAGAATAACACAATCAGAAATGTACATACTACTACAAAACATTGTTGCAATTTCAAGACATTATTGACCCTAGCTCATATGGATTAAACACTATATAATGTATAACGATACAACATATAAATCTAATAAATTACTCCCTCCGTCCCATAATATAGTGCTTGTTTCTTTTTTACACGGTCTCCAAGATGTAACTTTGACCTTTAATATCTTCAATTCCGTATTAATAAAAAATATAAAAAGTTGATATTATGAAACTACACATTGAGATGAATCTAACAAGATCCCACATGAATATGTTTTTTTATATATACAAATGAGAATATTCGGTCAAAGATTTTAAAGTTTGACCCAAAAAAAAATGAAGTAGGCACTATATTATGGGACGGAGGGAGTATCATTTTAAAAAAAAAAATATTACCTCCGTCCCAGAATAGTCTGAACACTTTCCTATTATGTTTGTCCCAAATTAGTTTGAACACTTCCATTCTTGACATGGTCCCACCATTAATATATTATTTCTTTTAGACATCTTTGGCCCACACTCTACCTTTTATCAATAAAAAGTTACACAACTTTCTCTCTCCTCTAATAAAAATACCCCCACCAACTCCTATCACATCTACTTTTTAAATAAAATAACATTTGATAACCACACAACTTATCACCTTGAACTACGTGTCCCAACAAGTGTTCAGATCTTTCTGAGACGGAGGGAGTATTAAAGTTGAACTTAAAAAAAATTACAGATTATCAAGCTTTTGAAATGAGTAAAAAAAATAATAATCCAAATATCCTTACCCTAGATATTGTCAGGATATTCATATAATAGTCATATTAAATATGACTATATAAATCAAGCAGTTCCGAATTACTTTAACCCACATTTTTTTATTCTAAAACCTTTTTATACCACTAGATTTCTCATGTTCGTATTATTAATAATAAGTTATAAAATATAACAACCTAAATAATTTTCAGGGGCCGCAAAATTCATAAGAGTGAGCTCAAGGTGTGTACAACTAATTAAAAACATACTCTCTCCATTTATAGAAAAATGACAAATATTTGAAGTTATGGATAGAAAGATGATAAACATAAAGACGAGTATTGATATTTTTTGGTAGGCCATAATTACCAAATAAACAAATGTAGTATAAGTAAAAAGAGATTTATGAGAATGAGGGAGTGAAAGGATGGTAAGCCCTTTCATCTTCCACCCACATGTTATAGGTTCGGTTCTCATCAGGGGGTTTTGTGGTAGGTTGTATTTAGGTACTCTGTGAGAGAGTGTTAATGTAATTTATCTTACCAAATTTTAAATAAAAAGTAAAAAGAGATTTATTTATGAAAAATGTAGCAGGTAAATAGAGAAGAGAGGTAATATAAAAACAAATGATTCATCAATGATGGAGGAAGAAAGTATGAATAGCAGGATAGGTGATTGTCCACACAGAGAAATGAGAATAGTAGGTTGATTCCCCTATGGGTAAGGCATATGAAGAGTAGGGTTTTGTTGGTTTAGGTTGTTTGCATGCATGCAAGAGTTCGCACGGTCATTTCATACGACTGTTGGAATGAAGTTACAATTAATGGTTCAAAGTGTAACACAATGGAGTAGTCCACTTATCTATAGTAGACTATTAGAGTAATGTGCAAAATAAAGCCGGCCATGCATGGTCCTATATGAAGGACTCTTAGCTATAGTATTTCACAGATGACTAAAAATATACTAGAAATAGAATTGTACTGTGCAGGTGGGTTACGTTGCAGAACCTGAGGACAGACTCTATTCACGAGAAAGGGTCAATATGTAATATCAACTTGTTTTACTTACTACAATCACAGAGACACAGACAAACACAACAAAACAAAAAGGGCAAAAGCTAAAAAAGCTTAACATTAATAAATGTAGGAGTATTTTGATTTTCACAAAACCGAACCATAGGTCACAGCTAATAATCAGTGAACATAATATCACTTTATACTAGTAGTAGTAGCACCAAATAAAAAAAATTCACTTTATACGTCAATCCACATTTGGTCTCTGGGTGTTGCAGTAGGAAGATGTTATACGTAATGCCATTTCTTTTGATGTGGTTCTGTTATTCATCACTTTAACGCCCTGTTCTTTAAAATTTTAATTCAGTTTATTTCATTTCAACTGAGTTACAATAAGTTTAGTTTAGCTTCAGTTCAACTTAACTTAAAAACTAGGTAAAATTAGCCTCAATATCACAAATTATGGGGCGGGTACACCCAACACTATCAGCTTTGACTAGTAGCCAAAACTCCATAAAAATATTTGTCTGGATGTAGCGAGTGTCATAAATGACGTTGCAACTAACTTTTTTTGCCCGCGGCGGGGAGTCGTACTAATTTTTTTTTTTTCCATTTTCCCCTTTTTTATCCATTTATCCTTTTTTTTTACATTAATTAGAAATCTAACGAGAGCATGTGTCGAGAAAAGTTAGCTTTAGAAGTCTGAATATTGATTATTGTTGATTTATTCTAACTTTTTCCACCCCTTTTTCTTTTTGAAAACTGTTCCTCTCTAGGTATGATTTTTTGAATATTGATTATACTAGAGTTCTTGATTTTAAAGGCACCAATATAAAATATTAATTATATTTGAACCTTCAGAAGTTTCAGGTCTAGTAAATGCACGCTAGAAGAGATAATTCATTATAGTATAACACCGCGATTTTACAAGATGGGTATAATATAACTTGAGTACATCACATGTACGTTCTTGATGTAAAAATACAAACAAGCATATGACACCTCGTTGGTTAGGATTCAAAGTACTTATAGATTTGCTCCGATTAGGAATTATTGACCCTTAGAATTAAGAATTCTTAACTAACGTACGAGTAATCTAAATAAGCAATGATTACCAAAAACGTGAATGAATACATCAATTTTATCTTAGAAAGGCATAGGTATTAATTAGAGGGATGAAACCACAAACTTTAACTGAAAAACCATAGCAAGAAGTCAGGCATAAATTTCCATAACAGCAAAGAAATGTACATCCATTACAATGCGAAATTGATTGAACAACGTACACTTAAACTTAAATAAAGCTATACTAAACATGCTAAAGGTGCGTTCGAGTAAAAGTAGTGTTGGAGTAAATGTTACTGTGGAGAAGAATGTTACTGTTCGAGTAGTATGTTAGCGTGTCTTAGAATGGTCGCTTTTAATTTGAAAAGAATGCTTAAAATATATGTGTTTGGTAAAAGTAGCTGTAGAGATTCTAGAATGTAAAAATGACATATTATATATTGTAATATTAATTGAATAACATAATCAATTATTTTATGGTTATGAACACAATGCATTACTTTCTTTTTATAATAGATAAATTATAGTTAAATTCAATATCTATATTGTGATCAAAATGTTCAAATTTTAGCTTATTCAATGTTTATATCATAAGCAAATTATTTTCTTATGAAAACCCATTTAAACAACTTTGTTGCCTATGTTATACTAGTAGTCAATATACAATGTATCTCAAATTTTCAATGCATACAGCCCACTTGTCATATTATGCATCTCAAAATTCTCAATGCATACTAGTCAATATATTATGCAAACTGTTACTACTTAGGATTATTGCTTTACTTCCTACGGCACTTTCTGTTTTACTTTCTATCACTCTTTCTCCTTCACATCAAAGGGAATTTCGAGATTGAAACCCTTTGTTTTCATCACTTATGGTGGGGTTTCCGATGGTTAGGCGGCGGGGAAGGTGGTTTTTGGTACTCTGTTTCTCGCTCATCCTCCCCGGCCTCTCTCTCCTATCCTTTCTTCTCTCTCAGTTTCGAGATTGAAACCCGACCGCATAAGCACCTTCAATTCAAATGGGTGATGATGTTCGCTTAAAAAGAATCATTGCAAGAAAATATGGATTTTCCTCAACTTTTATTGCACTGTGCTAGATTTGGATGGAGGCAGAGCAAGAACGAAGATGAGATCAGGGTTTTTTTTGTACTTTTTTCAAAAAAGGAAAAAACAAAAAAAAAGTGCAACGCTACTTTTTTTTCTTGAACGATATAAATTGTAACGTTTGCCAAAAGCTATCTAAACACTACTTGAAACACTAACTACTAGTCTAACCTCTATCATACCAAACACTTAATTAGTGTCTTGAATTGGTCAAAACACTAAAAGCTAGTTCAAAAGCTGTCGCCGAACACGCCCTAACTCTAGTCTAAGCTTGGCTAAAAAACTAAGATAACTTATATAAAGATATATAAATGTTGTTAAGTTGTTCTTTCTCGAGTAGTCCATCCTTCTATTTGTTTAAGACTGCATGATAATTTCCTTCAGAACCACGTTCATGTTCTCCACTTCTAATTTGGTGCCATGTTTGAAATGCTTGCAACTTCTTTTATTGCTCGGGAAATTGTCTACTTAGCCTTGACACGTAACTACCTTCTTAAATACTTGTGGAAGCTTAACTGTCGTTTGACTTGTTGACTCCTAACTTTTAGATTTAATTATTAGATACTAATTGGAAAAAACTTTGTCTACCTACTGGATAGACTAACCACCATAATAAAGACTTGTTGAGGGTTATGGTAATAGAATCCAACTCAACAAAATTATAACTCCCTCCGTCCCAAAATATAGTTCCCATTTTCATTTTGGGTGTCCCAAAATATAGTTCCCATTTTCATATTAAGTTCCACATTTTTCCATAATTTGTCTAGAAAAACCGTGTCCCATTATTTATTTGCTTCTTGAATTTTGTTTTTTGCTTTGTTTATTCAACTCAAGTGTTACAATTAATGCTCTTTCACCAATTATTCTCCATTCTCTCTCTTAAAATCATCTTTTCCCATACAACATTTATTTAAATAAACAAAAAATCTTTACTATCCCAGCTCTTAGATTCTACTTGCATAAATTACTGTGAAAAAAGAGAAATGAGAACTATATTTTGGGACGGGGGGAGTATTATTTTAATACTATATTAATAGTGGGTTGTCTATCCGGTGGGTAGCCAGGTAAGTGCAGCAATGTCCATATTAATTGGCCTGATCATATCCTTAACTTTAGGGCTTGTGGAGACTGTTTGGAGAATATGAGTAACACACGCGTAGTTCAATCAACACCAATGACTAGGGGGGTTCAATGACATCTATTCAAGCATGTTTCTTGTACTTATTGATCGTCGTCCAGTGACAAATGTGCCATCGTCCATCATATTGCTATTTGCTACTACCATTATTATTACTGCTTCCTAAAACAAACTATCAAAGTGTGGGACATGGTGGACCAACCCTTTTTTAATTGCTTGATTTTACTTTGTAAATTGCGTAAAATGCGGGTATTGGCCTCCAATCAGAATCTTATGTTTTCTAGACATAGTTTGACATCTGCTTTGTCTTATCTGTCAGACAAGTGTCAGACAAGTTGATTAGGGTTGTTTTGAGTCTTGTAATCTTAATTTCCAGGCAATATTCCCTTATTTTTGGGAAGAGTTTAGGTTTTATAGTTCGCAATAGCATATCACCCCATGTATTATGTATATGCTTTTTCCTATAATTTGGTGAAAATTTATAGTTTACATCTTGTATTTTATAAATAGGGTATTCCAAATTGAAACACCAAAATAATACATATGGAATAAATATAAAAGGGTAGGTCTTCTTCATACATCAAGTTTTCCCAATTGGCAAATTATATCAAAGTCAAACTTCAATACAGAGACGCGTTTCTGTGAGGTGACTAAATCTTATTATCGATAACTGATATATATTGAAAGTTATGATAGATTAAAATATTCTAATAAAGCATGATTGAATTCTCAACTTGGTCTAATTTTTGACAGATTTACTTACTTAGTCTTATAGGCATAATTATTAGAAATGAAAAAAGTGGGGACTCCACCTTTTTATCTATTAAAGCAAAGATGCTCGTTAAAAAAATAAAGCTTTAAGAAATTAACTGTAATGTTCTAATTAAAACAAAGATCAAATAATCCAATGACATCATTACAAAGCCATTAGGTGTTAAGGTGTAATGTAGCTTCAATTAATTAAGAATAACACTTTACATCTAATTTAGAGTATCAAAAAAATTAATAAATAATATAGTACAAGTGAATTGCTATATCATGGATAAGCGTTGAGAAAATTATATAAATGCCATATGTTGATAACTATACTCCCTTTATTTCACAAAGAATTAGACTAGATTTATGTCAAGATCGATATAGTTACAAAATATCAACTTTTTTATATTCTCTAATTAATTAAAAATAGGAAAAATTGATTTAAACAGTCCCAACTATGGGCGTCCTGATAAAAACAGTCCCAACTATCGTTTTTTATTGTTCAGTCCCAACTTTAACCCCCCCTTTACACTGGTGGTCCAAGTCGACTTATGACTTGCTAAACCGGTAAAAAACCCCTATTTTCCTTCTTTTTTTTTTTGACCTGTTTCTTCCACCTCTTCCTTCAGTCTTTCTCTCTCCTCCCTCCTGCCTCCCCTTCCCGTACCACCCCCTGCTTCCCTCTCCCTTCCACCCAACCGACAACCTCTCTCACACACCCGAAACCCGAAGCCCGTGAACCCGTGCTACCGGCCGCGGTTGCGTTGGTTGCCGGTGATGGGTTGCGCAAACCTTACTCGCGTCTCTCTCTCTCTCCCCTTTAGTCACTGCTTCTTTGACCCTCTTTCTTCTTCTTCTCATAAAGCGGTCCGAAGGGCAAGGGGAAGTCTTTCGGGTGCAGGGAGGTGGGGGGGAAGGGGAGGGTTTCGAAGGCCGGGGGGGGAATGTTTTAGGACAAGGGAGGGGATGGGTGGCGGGGAGGGGAGGGGGGGTGGGGAAGGGGAGGGTAGTGGAGTGGAAGGGGAGGGAGGGATTACAAGGTCGGGGGATGGGTGGTTGGGGTAGGGGCGGGGAGTTTTAGGGGCGGGGAGGGGTAGGCCGGGGCAGGGGGAAAGGGGAGGGCGGGGAGGGGTTCCGGGCGGGGAGGGGTGGTCGGGGATTCGTGGGTCGGGGGAGGGGTGGCGGGGGGTTGGGCTGGGGCGGGGAAAGGGAGGGTAGTGGAGGGGAAGGGAAGGGTTCCGAGGCGGGGAGGGTTTCGGGCGGGGGGAGGGGTGGGGGGATGCATGGTCGGAAGGGGTGGCGGGGGGTTGGGCTGGGGGCAGGGGAAAGGGGAGGGTAGTGGAGGGGAATGGGAAGGGGTTCCGAGGCAAGGGGAGGGGTTCCTGGGCGGGGAGAGGTGGTCGGGGATGCTTGGGCGGGAGGGGTGGCAGGGGGTTGGGCTGGGGAGGGGTGGTCAGGTGGCGAGAGAAGAGGAGGAGGAAGTAGTGAAGGAAGGAGGGAGAAAGAAAATTGAAAAATAAAAATAAAAAAAATGGCAAATTACCTGCTACAGCAGGTTTTTTACCTGCTAGGACTACTACTGTAAAACACCCTTCAAAGTTGGGACTGAACAATAAAAAACGATTGTTGGGACTGTTTTTGTCAGGACGCCCATAGTTGGGACTGATAAAATCAATTTTTCCTTAAAAATATTAATGGTCGAAATTATGTGTTTGTAAATCTGAAAGTCAAAGCGTTGCATTCACAGAAAACGGAAAAAAATCCTTTATTTGAATAGAATTGAAGGAGTTTTTTATGTTAAGAAGACTAAAACAAAAATCAATTATATATATGAATCTTTTAATAAGTTATAAGGGTCTGTTCTCCCCAGCTTATTTTCAGTTCAGTTCCGTTTAGTTCAGTTTAGTTCCTAAATGATAATCATTACTATTAATTAGTTATAATTTAATTCAGTTCAGTTCAGTTATTTTATGCCGAAGAGTACATGCCCTAACATCCACTCTTAAATGGTTTAATAATATGTATTGGTATAATCACGAGTCAAAACTTAACCTTAAAATATTGTATGTGGCTCATAAAAAAAATGGACCAAGTAGATGAGGAAATAAAGCTAATCGACATGACTTAAGGCCTGATCTCCCAGCTTATTTTCAGTTCAGTTCAGTTCAGTTCAGTTCCTAAATGATAATCATTACTATTAATTTAATTCGATTCGGCCGGTTCGCTTCAATTCGGTTCGATTCGGCCCGATTCAATTCAGTAGTTTTATGTCGAAGAGAACATGCCCTTAGTAATAAGTCTCTAGTTACTAATCAATTTGAGACCCGCATTGAGTGATTACTGAACACTGAACACTGAACAGCAAGATACTAGTAAAAAAAACACTCCTTTCTTATACATGCAAGTATATATGTAAGTATGTAACCAGTCTTCCAACCACTTCCTTAATTCATTCATAATCATATGTCAAACTCTACGACCATACTTGTATACTAAGCAAAAACTAGCATGGAACTCGAGAAATTGGGATCATAATCATTATCATATAAGAAGATTCTAAACATTTAATTAAAACTTACACTAGGCTGTTTATCACAAGGTCAAGATCTAACACCTTATTAATTATTTAATTAACTACGGTCAGCAGATCGATTAAAGAAATACTATAATACTACTATTTCTTCTAGTTGTATCATACAAAATACTAATAAAATACTCGACGTACTAGCTAGTTTACTATTGAGAGTGAGGGATAGCTAGTGGTTAGAGCTTTCCTCCGTTCCAGGGAGGCCCAGGATCGATCTCACCTAGCGATTTGGTATCCCCTTGTTCCCCCAACTCACAAGATTTCTCCTTACCTTATTAAAAAAAAAAAAAAAAACTAGCTAGTTTACTACTATGGCGACGGTGACTGAGAAAATAAGGTCTCCCAAATCTGAGTAAAAGCTCTAACAATGGTTTCATGGTGATGTTTAGAATTAAGAGAGAGAAAACAACGTAACAACTCTTCTAATTCTCTCTCCTCGAACATCTTCTTCTCCACCACCATCTCCACCATTGATTTCCTGAAATCATCGTACGGATCTTCCGATCTTTTCACAACCGCGAAACTCTCTCGCACTTTTCCGTTCGCCACCGCTCTGCACGGCGCCATTTTTCTCATAAACGCCGACAATCTCGCCGGCGATGTGTTTCCGGAGTCGCACGATTTTCTTGTTTTGTTGTTTTCTCTCTCCTTTGACTTGATGACGTGTCGGCGGTGGCGCTGACTCATTGAGCTAGCAGCGGAGTCAGTGGAAACGAGTGTTTCTCTCTCCTGATGATCGTCGTCGTCTTCGCTGAAAAGGCCGCTGTCGGAAGAAGTACTAAGTCGAACCTTCTGGAAGGTTAATCTTCTCTGACGTCGACGACTTTTTCTAGTTCGTGACTTTGTCGGTGGAGGAGGGAGGAAGACGACGTCGTTTTCGCGGTCGGTGTCTGAAGCAGCGGAATTGTAAATCTTACGACGAGGAGGGGTAGAATCGTAATTATGATAATCAGCGGGGATCTTAGCGATGACGTGCCACTGAGGATTTTTAGTGTGGGAGACCTCAGGGGAAGCGCGTGATCTTAAGCAACCGCAGGAGGACACGTGGCGCTTCAAAGAGGAGTGATGGGGTAAAGGAGTAGTGATGTTTAATTTAGTGGTGGTGGGAGTGGAAGTGGAAGAGGAAGAGTGGTGAAGGAATGAAGGGACAGGAATAGGAATGGATGGGAGAGTAGAAGGGTCTTTTGAACGGCAGGAATGGAAGGTGGGGATCACTTGGGATACCCGGAACTTGAAACCTTTTCCCATTTCTCTCTTTTCTCTCTCTAGAACTGGGATATGGATTAGGGAAGAACGATATGATACAAAACTACCACTCTACAAAGGTGGCATCATTTTTATATACATCATGCACTTGTGGAGTTGTGGTGCTCATATACTTGCACTTGAATAGTAGTTAGTACTCCCTCGATTTCATTTTAATTTACTCACTTCACTTTGACAGAGAACCAAGGAATAAATACAAAAGTATTAGAGAAAAACTGAAAAGGTGGAGAGAGAAACTGAAAAAAGAGAGAGAAAGTAAAAAGTGGGTTAAAATATTAAAAAGTGGATGACATGGGTGCAAAAAGAGGAGAAAGTAGATGTGACATGTTACCTAAAATAGAAAAAACAACAATGTGTAGATTAAAAAGAAACAGACCAAAAAGGAAAGTGTGTAGATTAAAATGAAACAGAGGGAGTATATAGTTGAATTAAACCTGTTCCCTTCGACATAAAACAACTGAATTGAACTGAACTAAACTGATTGCAACTGAACTAAACTAAATTAAATTATAACTAATAGTAGTGATAATAATTTAGCTATCATTAATTAATAAATATAAATTAATAGATTAATAAATAAATAATAGTAATAACAATATTAATATAACATTATATAATATAATATAATAAACATTAATTGATGATAATGATAGTTTTTAATAATATAATATGTTAATATTCAATTATAATAATCATAATAATAAATAAATAATAGTAATAACAATATTAATATAATATAATATAATATAATATAATATAATAAACATTAATTGATGATAATAATATTTTTTAATAATATAATATGTTAATATTCAAAAATAATTATAATAATAAAAATATTATTGAATTAAATAAATTCATAATAATAAGTTATTAAATAAAATAATAATAATAATAATACTAAAATTAATAATAATAATAATAATAATAATAATAATAATATATAAGCAATTGTATTAATAATATTAAAATTAATATTAATAATAGTAATAGTAATAGTAATAGTAATAGTAATAGTAATAGTAATAGTAATAGTAATAGTAATAGTAATAGTAATAGTAATAGTAATATTAATAATAAAATAATCTTAATTGTAATAATAATAATAATAATAATCATTGTTTTATTA
Organism: Beta lomatogona; assembly: GCA_947646795.1. NCBI lineage: Eukaryota > Viridiplantae > Streptophyta > Magnoliopsida > Caryophyllales > Amaranthaceae > Beta > Beta lomatogona. Next base: position 11,437,398 of record CANSNZ010000063.1, on the reverse strand, counting down.
TCTGAGAAATAAATTAGGAACTGAACTTAACTGATTGCAACTGAACTGAAAATAAGATGGGGAGAACAAGCCCTAAATAAACCGTAATTGTATACTATAGGGTTTAGACCAAATTGTACCTCCCTTGTTCAATACATGTCATTTTTTATACTCCATCCGTTTCAATACATGTCATTTAACTTTTCACGCTTAACTTGTCAATGTAAGTGTTTGAACATTAATATCTCTAAATTTGCATTTGTAAAAATTAAAAAAAAGTTGATATTCCAAAAGGACATATCAAGACGAATTAAACAAGATCTCACATAATTGTATTTTTCCTTATCCATTAATTACAAATGATAATCAAACATAAATGTGTGAATAGTGTCAAAACTCAAAGTGTAACCATTAAAAAGAAACAGAGAAAGTACCAAGTAGTCCTTAGAAAATCATCTTGAGAGGTCCAGCGTTATATTCTTTATTTTATTTTTTTGACAACAAGGAAATGCATTAATATAAAAGCATTAGAGTACAAGTAAGCCCATTCCCCTAGCTTCTATAGCTAGGTTTTGGGCTTCGTTTACTTGAGGACACGTAATACAAAGATTCACAAGACCATACTTAGAAGTACTACTAACAGATTTTATACACAAACTTGAGACACTACTAATTCCTGACTTACTACTAGCACAGGAAGCAATGCTACTAACACAAGGACCTGAAGCGGGTTTTTTCCTTGGACTTTGGGTAGGATCTTCACTAAAACCCGCTTTCCTCTTTAATCCAGTACGGCACCTGCCAATAAGATGAAACTTAGGAAGGAAAAATGAACTTTTCTTGCGTCTAGATTTTAGAATTCTCTTGGAATTTAGTGATCGTGATCGTGCTTTCCTGCTCATTGCTTCTTTCCTGAGACTTCGTTTTTTATTTGCTTGGAGGCTGATGAGATATATCCATTATTTGGAAGAGTGGATGAAACAACCGAGCTCTAGTGGACCATGTGGGGCTTACTAGCTTCTTTCTTCATAATATCACTTTTGGATTGAGACTTCGTATATTTTCCCGCATAGGATCTTCATTTTCATGCACTCCATTAGGACGATTATGCTCCTTCGTAGAATCGGAGAAATGTTGTTGCAACCGACCATCATGCATTACAGTTTTCCCATTAGTGTCTTCTTTTGCCACTTGAGCAACTCGAACTACCATGAATGACCCTATTTTTGGATTATACAATTGGATTGATTTCCAATCCTGTAGCAATTGAATATCGTTTTTTGTCATTCGTAATGAGGAGCCCGACCTCCTTCGGTTAGGAAACCGATATTTGGACTCCGCCTGATTTGGTTTTTCGATGTTGGGATCGCCCATACTCTCATTCATAAACTCCATTTTATCATCTTTCTCTTCACATACCACCTAATCCTTCTCTTCACATACGACCTGCACCATTTCTTCTCTTTTTTCCAGTGAGCTTAGGACCTCACTACGTACCCCTTCTATCATCCTACAAGAACATTCTCCCTCTTCGTGATGGTGTTCCATCATCTTTTTCCTTGGTGGTAATGGTTCCACCCCTAATCCAACTGGATGATCATCTGGTTTTTGCTTGTTTAATGAACTCTTTACTTCATTAAATTTCTTAGCAATTTCTTTGTTCGATGGGTCAATCTTAGAGGCTTGCAGTAAATCCCAATAAGCTAAATCACTCCTTCCTATCCCTATTGCTGTTTTTGCTCTTCTAAACAGGGCTTCTTATCCTCTGCGTTCTATTCACGAGCGTGGAGTTTGCTCTTTTAATGGAAGATTGAATGTTGGGCCGGAGGAGATTTGGACTACTTAACCTGGGATCGAGATACCGTAATAATAAGGGTCCTAGAAAAAAAACAATAGAAAAGCATAGTCAAAACTCAATAGTGTTTGGTGAAGTACTCCCTCTGTTTTTTTTTTTTTTATCTTTCTCACTTGGGAATCTTGGTACTATTCATACTTAGAGAGAATCTTCTTAATTTTTTTTCAATTTATAAGAAAAAATATAGTGATGTGGAGTCTTGTTTGATTCATTTTAATTAGTACATTATTAATATTCAATCATTATAATTTTCACTAATATATAATGAAAGATATTTAAGTTCAAAGAGGTGCACTGAGAGACGCGCAGAGAAAAGTGAGAATGATTAAAAAAAACAGAGGGAGTATTATTAGTACTTTTCACGGACTTGACTTTACAAATGGAAGGAGGTAGCAAGATATATAGAATGTATATTATGACCTCGAGCTTAGCTTGTAGAGTTTGACATAATCTATCACTGAATTCTCTAAAAAGATCATAATCTATCATTCTCTTTAAGCTAACTTAGATAGCCATTTGAGGGGATTTTCTCGATCACCTCTGAGGGTCAACTTATGTGTATGTTTGTGCAACCAACCTTCAAATAAATGTGACCATTTTCCCTCACAAATAATACAAAGTTTCTCTCTTAAAATAATCCGGCACTGCCCATGGCGACCATTTTCCCTCACAAATACAAATTCATCATTTTAATGAAATATATTTAGTCACATGCGGCAAGTTAGGCTCCAACAATGTTTGCCGAACACTTTATTTCAATCTCCTCGAGAGAATAGGGCAAGATCTCGTTCACAGATTTGTAGGCTCTCGAGAAATAATAGAGGTTGCCAAAAATAGCACAAGCTAAGAGCATCAGGGAGGGATTAGAAGTTGGGTTACAATCCAAGAAACACACCAAATATTAATTAGAAGTCTTTTGAATATAGAAGTAATATGAAGCACGAAATTTTTTGTGTTTTGGGAAGTTTAATACTTCCTCCGTATCAAATTAAATGCAACAAATCCCTTGACCTGAATTCCTAGGCAAAATTCCTTAAGGTGTGATTAATGCAAAAGTTTAGCATGTGGGTATGTTAATAAGGAGAGAGAAAGTGGGGCAAAAAAAAAAGGGAGGGTATTGGGTATTAGTTGAATAAACAAAGGTTTATTACTTTTAGTAAGGGTATTTGAGTCATTTCACACTCATAATCTTTACCAAAAAAGGAAAGAAGGCAATTGTTGCATTTAATTTGAAACAACCATTTTTAGAAACTGTTGCATTTAATTTGATACGGAGGAAGTATAATTAATTGTTTCCTAATTATTTTAGAAGTCTAGTTGTAATTTTCATATTATAGTAGGAATAGGAGATCTTGTAACTCCTATAAATATAGGACGGTAGGAAGATATTTTCAAGCCGTTTGAGATGTAGTTCATAAGCAGTTGAGGGCAGTTTATAATGAAGTTGAGAGAAAAAACACGTAGTAGTTGTTATTTTTGCAGTTTATTAGTTAAGGAAGAGGTGGTTTAAACCACCATTAAAATTCCTTCTGTGTTGCTCTTGATTTTTGAAGTGAAGTTCCTAACATTAGCTTGTAAATGGAGGTCTCCTAATAAAGAGCTCAATCCAAATGTTGAAAACATAGAAAATCAGTGTTCTAGGCCTAACACAAGGATCTTAGAAGGTGGAAATGTAAGAGATAAGTCATCGCCCCTTAGGTAAGGGACACACTTCAAAGATGACTGCGAGAAAGAAGAGTTGCACACAAATTATGATAAGAGGTGCCATGAAAATTACTAGAAGCTCTCACATCAGTTCTATAGAAGTGTCGCAGCCAAAAATTCAGAAGAACGCAACTGTAATAGCCCTTGAGTATGAGCTGTTATTGTGTACTAGAAGGTGTGAAATATGCCACAACCGTTTCTTAATACTTGAAACACGTGGAAATTACACATCAATCAAGAGTCAGACAGAGAGTGAAACATGACCCATGTGATTAACAATATAATAAGGCTTTTCTTGTATGAAAAATTATCCAAAGAAACAAAACAACGCAAATGTTATAGAACATTCCAAAAATGAATACTACTCCCTCCGTCTCAAAATATAGTTCACATTTCCCTTTTTTCACGGTAATTTATGCAAGTAGAATCTAAAAGGGATAGTAAAGATTTTTTATTTATTTAAATAAATGTTGTATGGGAAAAGATGATTTTAGGAGAGAGAATGGAGAATAATTGGTGAAAAAGCATTAATTATAACACTTGGGTTGAATAAACAAAGCAAAAAACAAAATTCAAAAAGCAAATAAATGATGAGACATGGTTTTTCTAGACAAATGATGGAAAAATATGGAACTAGATATGGAAATGGAAACTATATTTTGGGACACCCAAAATGGAAATGGGAACTGTATTTTGGGACGGATGGAGTACTATTTTGCAAGTATTAAAGAGCAAGGATAGTACATGGTTATTAACATTTAGAAGTGGAGTTATGCATTTTAGATTTTGGCAATTATTCTTTTGTTATAAGAGTGATAATCTCATATTGTCTAATTAGAGTGGCTTTTAAGTTGGTATATACAACTACAAGTACACTTGAAAAACCATCAGCATACTAAGAAGATTATCTCGAACGAAATTATTTCGTCCAATATAACATATACAAGCATGATCCTGCGACTAACAAAATTCTTCAAAACTACAGTATTAATAACAACCAATGGATATTTTCTAAAGTACTCTTACAAAATGCAAAAGAAAATGTGGTGCTATGTAAATTTTTCTTGGTCGCCTACTTAAACAAGAATTCTACCTGGAGTGGTTTTCAGATCTCCCGCATTCTCTGCTAGCTCTCCTCTGAAGTTTTTGAAGGAATACTAGTTTTCATGGAAACTTTACCGAATGCACGTATTTTCACTCACCTTCCTCAACTTCAACCAGTCTTCCACAGACCCATTTTTTGGTAACTGTCTCTGCAGAAGCAGGAGATACTTGTTCTTCATGATTTTGCAATTTACTTGTGTGGTTGTGCGAAGAGATACCATTCAATTTGGTCGAACCATTTAGTTCATGCAGATGTTGTTGATCAATGAGCTCTCTTAACTCAGATTTACCCATAATATCAAGTTTTGAGAACTCATACCCACCGACTTGTCTTGGAAGCGGATGATTCACGTTCATATCTTCTAGCATAGGTATCTTATAGTAATCAATATCTGGATGTTGGCTATTTGTTCTTTGTACATACCCAGTGCTGGTGCCATTCACCCCTCTATGGTGATTCATGTCCAGCATAGGCATCTTATAGACACTGATATCTGGATTTTGGCCATCAGATTTTTGCACAGATCCATCATTTGTGAGAGGATGTTCATCCTTCTGAACATGATTTTGTGGCCCCAATGTCAGATCATCTACAGATGTAATCTGTTCGTTCTCTATTGATTCAATAGATTGAGTAGCTTCCAGGATGAGCTTTCTTGCCTCAATGAGGGAAGCTCGAGCAACTGGGCTTCTCGTTGCAGCAATCTCGAGGGCCTTCGCAGCCTTCTCTGCTTCTGCTATCAGGAGCCTGTATTTATTTTTCACCAAAATGAGAAAAAAAATTCATCAAAAAAGAGACGGGCAAGTTCTAAAAGGTAAAAGGCTCACTTTGCTCGTTCCAAGGCTTCGTTCTTCATTGCTTCTGATGCCACTCTCTGTGCCCTGATGTTCTTCAACATTTCCAGTTTAGAATTTGCCAAAGGATCCTTGTACTTAGGAGTGGTTCTCTTCTTCAACTTGGATTGTTGAGTCTTTCCCATTATTTCAGATGCAGCGGACCCTTCTGCATTGCTGATCTTTTTCTTAGGAGTTCTTGGGGACTGTGATTTCCTCCTTACCTTTCTCTCAGCTCCCTCTGGTATTCCATGATATTTAGCCAAGCCACTAGTCACTCTCGAACGGTATTCCTGTAAAAACAGTAGAAAATCAGACAAGGATTATAAAATGCACGCTAAACAAAAAAGAAATAACTCAACATGTGCTCATCAAACCACACAACTTGGTCTCAGAGGCAAGGAACGGTACTTGTACCAAAGCAATGATCAGATTATTTTTAAACTTTGAACGGTGATTAAAGTTAAGAACTAAACCACGGCATTGACAATAAAAATACCCAAAGATTGGCGTTAGGACAACAAGATCTCATTTGAGCAGAAAAGCAGCACTTGAGCAGATAATTCAAATCTCAAGCAAGAACTACATTCATACTCTAGATTACGACAATAGGTAGCACTAATTTCTCTTTAAAAAATGAAAATGGATGAATATGCTTTTATGTGTTGGGACAAAAGCTTACAGGATCAGCCCATTTAGCAGCAATGGCCTCAGCAATTTTTCTTCGTTGTTGAAGAGATTTGGGTGCTCTCTTGCTACCTTTGGGTCTGGGCGTCAATTTCCTGTACTCAATGCTAGCCAACCACTCCTGCTGCAATTTCTCATTGATGATCTTGTAGGAATCCCACTGCAACTCTTCCTCATCTTCAAGACCTTTCCGAGCAGCTTCAGCAATCATGTTCTGCCAATCAAAGAGGCAGGTTTCCTGAAGCAATAGCTTTTCACGGCGTTTTTGCCAGCCAATCCGCACTCCAGCAGCAATTTTTTCCCTTGTCTCTTGACTGCAGGAAGCGCATACACATTACAGAGGGAAGCTAATTGATTATAAGGTTATGACAAAGTTAGAATAGGGCACCCCACAGATCAGAACAGGACCTGATCTGGACCCACCTTTGTGCATGACCAATATTTGCCAACTTCATTTTCACCTGAACATAAATTCTCATTAATATGAATCTTGTAATACATTTAAATTAAGTTCAGCATCTAATAGAACAACAGAGGGGACTAAGGACAAACAGAAACCATAATATGTGGAGAGGATGACGGACAGAAGTTCCTAAATTCTGAACATAAATTATCATCAATATGAATCTTGTAATACTCATTTAAAAAAAGTTCAGCATCTGAATAGAACAATGGAGGGGACTAAGGACAAACAGAAACCATCATATGTGGAGAGGGCTGTCAATAGATTTCCTGATGTCCAAGGATGACGGACAGAAGTTCCTAAATTGGAAAAGTTAACAAAAGTACAAATATGTGATGGCAGGATATCACAAACCCGAATACATCCAGCCTATGTTGCTCGGACTCTTCATTTCACCTCAAGTACCCGTGTCGGATCCTCGACACACTGACATGGGTGGGACACTTGGACACTTCATTTTGGGCCAAAAAATTGAAAAAGTTCCAAAAAATAGCCGAGTCGGACACTTGGACACGTACTGTGTCGGACATGGGCACCCGAGTCCGAGCAACATAGCATCCAGCTACGTTCTGGGGTGTTAAAATGGAGAAATCAGAGAGTAAGGCGTAACTAGAGGATGAAGCAACAAAACATATGGCAATCATATTATTAAGATTTAAGCTAGTCTTCTTCCTATATCCAAAAAAGTGAAGGGGGTTTATAGGGACTAAGATGCAGTTCAACACCATCGACAAATCGCCCAATATCCAAAGATTAACTTGTTACCAAGTAAAAGGATGAGACACAAATAAACTGCAATTTGATAATTTATCATAACAAAGGATTAAATTCAGATAATTTCAGGGTTATTATTAATTTATTCATTTATTGCTCCCCTCAAACATAAAAACATAATCCAATAATTCTTACATGACTTCACCTTAGGGTTTTGCATAGCAAGTCTTGTCCGCTCCCTGATACGTTGACGAGTTTCTGCATATTATCAAAGTAACCATCAAATTTCAATATCCCTTTTCATATCAGAAATAAAGGAAGGCTGCTAATGTACACGTTACCAGGACTGTGCTTTCTGCCTTTGTTCCATGGTGTGTTTCCTTTATTTGCTTTAGAAATCCGTATACGTCTCAACTTTTCTCTCTCATTAACTTCCTCTGAATCTTTATGTGGTTTGGCGGTAATTGACAATACATTGCTTTGCTTCTCTGCATCTTTACTTTCGACTGAACACTTTGGTTCAAGAGTAGCGACAGCTTTAACCAGAAACTTATGGTGCGATTTCTTATGAAAATGACTTGAATTAAAGTTTAAGTTTCTTGAATTCTGAAAGGACTTTCGAAATGATGCCCATCTGTCCTCATGCTGTAACAGGTAAGAGTTGTGTATTTTACAAAAAATAGATGGCTGCACCCTTGAACGATCCAAATAGTTTTGGAAGGAAGACTGCGCAATAGCAATATCTGTCACAGTTTATCATAATGAAGACTTGATTAGTATTAATACATGACACCTTAAGTTTCTCAAAAAGAAAAATGACTACTTAAGGGTAAAAGTAGGAGCAACTAATCAACAAAGCTCAAACTGACATCAGAGCTCAAGTGTGCAGTCCCTCTAAGTTCTCTTGTGAAAATAGAAGTGTATAAATTGGAAGATTGATAATTAGCATGGCAAAGGTGGTTCAAACAGAAGGAACCTATGGAAAAATAGACAATTCCGATCAATTATAACCTATTAATAAACAATGCTCTATCTCTCTCCATCAGAGAGTTAATGGACACATCGACCCAACACACATATATTAAAAATTCAGTCCGAACTTAATAAAATTACCTTTATAATAGTGGTCTTCTTCTCACCTCCCTCCACCACTTCATTTAATGGGGTATGTTTGCAAATCTAAGGATATTTAAAATAGTATATGTTATTGTTTTTGGGCAGAGAAAATATACCCTCATAGTGAATGATATGAGCAACTGAGCATACTAGTGTCTTATTGCATTCTCTGCAATTGTAGATGAAACAAATGACAATCATATTCCTATAAAACGGCCCAAGCAGGCTGAAAGGTAATGGACATGCTCTGACACGGTGACACCCATCAATATGTCTTCAACATAGTGGATTCTTATTCAGACACATTTTTCAAATGAAATTTCAAAATTATATATTCTTGGGATGCCTAGAATCTGGCGCTTCAAACAACCCAGCACTATATAAACTCCCTTTCGACCTATATTACCTCCCTATTCAGGAATATGTAATCTCTACCCTGAAAACCTAATAAAATTTGTTTCCTTCCCCAGCCACAGATTAGCCAACACACACACATTGTTGGTGAACCATGTAGATCCGTGTGTTGATTATGTGTTCTTTCTGTTTACTTTGTTTGCCTTTTCAAAATAACATATATTGAATTGATACTACAAAGGGCAACTATTGTTCTGAACTAGTTATTCTGTTCAAATTTCTTGCATAACCATTGTCCATTAAAGACCATGAGAAGCCAAAAGCATTACAAAATGTAAAAAAGAGTGGCAACAATTAAACAAATAAAAAAAGGACACAAATTCCCAAGAAGAGATTTGGTAAGACATGGAAGCAGCTACCTTATCACAAATTCTGCACCCTAAATTGTTAATTTGTCTATAAGTGACTATTTTACTTCAAGATTTAGCAAAAATGGAACTACTAATATGGAAATCACCCTTTTGCAAAGTGCGATAACAAGCCCTAAACTTTATGCTGTCAACTACTCAACTCACCCAGAGATTAAAAAAATCCAAACTTGAAGGGAAGAACAATAATTTGATTAAAATTCACAACTTCCCTAAAATTCCCAGAAATGCCTAATTGCTCATTTGAATATTAGCACTAATTGAATATGCAATCTTCATAATATGAACTATAATTTCATGGGTCATATAAATTGAACTTCATTATTAACATTATCAAGAAAAGCATCAAAGAACACAAAGCAAAAGAAAAGAAACAAAGAGGGAGAGAGAGAGAACCTAATAAAGGCATGGGGAGTTCATTCAGTCAAACTCCAGAAATCCCAAAACAGGAGAAGTTGATGATAGTCAAGTTTCCATTAAACTTCTTGTGCTAAAGAAATTACACAAGTGTAAGAGCAAAAGAAGAGAAGTGGGGAAAGTAGAGATAAAATGGTTGTGAAATTTAGAAGATGAGATGAGAGAGTGTGAGGAAGAAACAGGAAACGAGCAAAGAGTGAAGTGAAGGTGAAGGTGGAGGGGAGAGGATAAAAGTTTGTTTGTGTTTGTATGGTGCCAAACACAACTATATGTTTGCTTCATTCTTTAAGTCCATTACAAAATGGATATGGAGTTGGGATTTTCAATTGCAATGGGCACGGCCCGATAATTTGTTTAAGGAAATCCTCGGCGTTCCTATTAAAGGAACAGTGCCACATGAAACTCTTCCAATATATGTGCCACATGACACTCATCTCAAGCTTTTAAGTTCTAATATACATGTTTATGATCTCATTTAAAAATACTAACAATGTGTAGCTATTAGGAATTGAACACGTGATGTTTGAAATGAAATATGAGAGTTTAAATTGGATAAAAAAAAAAGAAATGAGAGTTTAAACATCAATCCACTACAATTTCAATGTTTAATCTTTCAAAGCAAAACATAATAAAGTCTTATAATCATATGTAACTATAAAGACATAGACAAACTTTTTTTAAAATCTCTAGCACTTTTATTAAGGTAATAACAATCTCTTACTCCCAATTCCATTGAAATTGTTACTTTTATCCCTAATTCTTTAGAAGTTTTTTTAAAAATAACTTATCATGCCATAACGTCCTTTTTCCAACTTCACACTAGACTGAGAATTACCAAAAGTTAATAAAATGAATTATTAAATTTATAAATAATAATATATTTGATAATTGTAACTGACTCGGGGTATCGTCCGGGCCAAAATATTAGTAAAGGTATTAATTAGAGTTCCACTTATATTGAGTCTGTACCACCTTGGTTTCATAATTCCATTATTCCTTTACCATACTTGATTTTGTACTTCGAGTTTGGGTTAAGGAAGTTTGAGTGAGCTCTTGTATAAGTGAGGCTTTAAGTGAAACAAAGAAAGAAGAGAAGGGACTTCAAGTGAAGTGTGAGTTGAAAAGCAGTTCGAGGGAGCTGGAACTATTGTTGGGTACTTGAGTTTGTAGAGGAATTCAAGGAAAGACTCGAGTTTATAGTAGGTTGTAACAAAGTTGTTGGATTATCATAGTGAGAAAAGTTAAGGTTTTTTCTTTCTGTTAGGCCCATAAAATTTTTTCTCGTAAAAATCTCTCTTGTAGTGTCTTTGTTCCTTTCATTGTTTTTTACAATTTTGCGAAAAGAACGCTCATTAGTCACACGACAATTCACCCCATCTTATAGTGTTTATCTTATTCCAACAATTTGGATTGCAATGTGATCCATAATTCCATATGCTTCTTTTAATCTCCTTAACATTAATGAAAATCCTCACTCTTCTTCACCTAATCCAAAAGGCAATTATACTAGAAAAATCTATTATTCCCATTAGGCATCAATCTTGAAGACTGGACGACTTTAGAGCTTTTAATAGGTTCTTTGATAGAGAGAGGGGGTTCCAAGTTCCAATAATAGAAATTTGTTCAAATTCCTACGTTTCCTCAATCTTCAAATTGATCTTTTTCTATAATTTGACCTATCAAGTATCAACGTTCCTTCATGAGACTTGAGAGTGGGTTCATCGTGACAAGGTATCTAGGTTGCAAAGTAGCGGGCGTTAACGGAGATTGACACATTTAGCCACTGGATAGATTATCCACTAGAAATAGACAATTTAAAAATAATTAATTCTTCTGAGTTAAACTCCATTGAATATTAATGTTTATCTCTAGTGGTTAGATTAACAAGTGGGTAGACAAAGTTCTTTTCAGGTGTTAACCTCTAGTTTATGATAATGGGGAGGTGCAACTGTGTTTAAAAAGTTGTCATTGATTTTCAATTGGCACGACATTTAGGGGTTACGAACTTAAGACTGGCTAGGTCATAGCTTTGCCAAATCTCAAACTAATATGCGTTACTCAAAAGCCTATCATGAGCCTTTATGTATATTTCAAATATTTAAATACAACATTTATAAACTACCCCACACACACACACACACACACACACACACACACATAGTCATATGGAATCTTATTTGATTTTTTCAGAGAATGAAGTATTTCATTAATATTCAATCGTTATAATTTAAACTAATATGTAATGAAAGATATTTAAGGTTAAAGAAGTGCATTGACAAACACACACAGTTAAAGAAGGAAGAATAAGAAAATACAGAGAGAGTAACAATTTAAAACAACATAAGGATAAGATAATAGTATTAGAAAATAAAATATAACATTGAACACTCAATTATTGGTGATCCAACAAAATAAGAACAAAAAAAACCTATATGGAAAAAAAAATTAAGTTAGTGTATCACATATGATTTATAAAAAAGGGTCACTATATTAAAAAGCAGTAGATATAAAATAAAAGATGAGCAATTATAAGTTGTAAAGGATGACTATATGAGAAGAAAAAAGTTATTATGTCATAAAGGTTTATTTTTGTTATGGTAAATTAATGTAAGAAAGGGTGACGGGGAAAATATAAGTGTCACTATGTTAGAAAATAGTACTTCCTTTGTATTTTTTTTTTTTTGTCTTGCCTACTTATTTTTGCGCAGTTTCTAACGTACATCTTTAATCGTTAATATTTCTAAATAGGTATTAGTAAATATTATGAAAAGTTGATATTTGTAAACTACCATTGAGATGAAATTAACAAGACTCACGTGACTATATTTTCTCCATAAATAATAGTCACTAAATTAACATGGTCAAAGTTTTCTAACTTTGATTAAGTGAGCCAGTTAAAAAAAAAAAAAAAAAAAAAGGAGTATATAAGAGCAAGTATAGGTTGGAAAAGATAATTAGTTGAAGAAGAAATAAAGTCAATATGGCACATGTATGGCTTTGGTCTTATTAGTGTGGACTAGGTTTGTGCAATTGACTTACTGTACTAGAATAAGAATTATACAAAACTCGATAACTATGTTAGAGCCATTTCTATACATTCAATTTACTCTACGGAGGGAGGAATATTATCCTAATCCTTTTAAAGAATCATCTCAACCATCACTTTGTTAGTGTAGAATTGTAGATGCATCATTCAATGAAATCAACGTTGAATTATAGACATGAACGTGTGTTTTGTGTTTAATTTTTGCTATAAATAAAGTTAGATATGTCTGTCTTGGAGATTGCTACATCTACCCACTGGGTAGACTACCCATTAGAAATAGAAAATTAAAATATAATTAATTCTGCTGAGTTGGACTCCACTAATTATTAGTGTATATTTCTAGTGGGTAGATTACCCGGTGGGTAGACAAAGTTTTTCCCGTCTTAAGTGTTAGATATCGATCAACCTTCACCGAAAGTCAAAAATGCAAGTAGTTTAACATTTATAGCACTTTACAGGTACGTCGATTTGCAAAAACACTTTCTTGCTCCTTTTGTCTCTAGAAGAGAACAAAAGGTAAAGTTTGTGTATGGCGTCGTTATTCTATGAACAAGCAAAGCTCCAAAGAATTTGCCTACTTCCCTTTTTCTTTGCATCCACCAAGCTAAGATCTTTATTTAGTCGACAAACACACCTAACCGAGTGATTAAGTACTACAAAATATGCATGCTTTTCAGATAATTACAAGCTTGTGCGTGGGCTCCGCAAGCAACTTGGAGATTAGGATCTTTCTTAGAGAAAAACTTCTTCCTAATTTCCTTTAGGTTCAAATATTATGTATGGATGTTCTTTATAGTTTATATTGTACATTCTAACTATAATAGCAATACATACCCCCCTCATGGCCTCATTTCATACGAGTAATTGGATCACTCTTTTGCATGGGTCTCCAATGCATTATAGATATAATTGTTAAAATGTTCATAAATTATATGATATGATGTTTTTAAAAAAAAAATTGAGAGTAAAATTAATAAAAATACCACATGACTGTTTTTCAGAATTACCAAATGGTTGATTGTTAGATATCAATATATTGAAATATGAGGTTACGTGGTATATTCTTAAATGCATTAGATATGAAATTCTCCATTTTCCTTATTTCACAAATAGATATTTGACAACTAGATATTTATCCTTTTGCACCTTTTTGTTGAGAATTTACTGTCAAATTTTGTGAAAATTGATGTTTAAAGGAATTGCAATTATTGTAAAAGTGAGGGACGAAGTAATATAATTACTGGGTGAAAAATTAAATTGTGCATTGGAAATCATTAGAAAGATTAAATTATTCCACATCATCAATACATGGAGTATATTGTATGTCGAATCGGGGTAAAGATTATGGGATAAGGATAGGGAATTGTTATGTAGGATAGGGAATTGTTATGTAGGATAAGGATAAAATTATGACTTTTCTTTATGTGATATAGATTAAAAATAAATTTTAAATTACAGGCAAAGTTACTAAATATACTCCTAGTAATTTTCTTACTCTTTAACTTCTTTTTTCATGCCCTTATCCTTATATTAAACTCTTATCCTTCTATATAAACACCCCGTATCTAACTATCTATATATAATAAATGACGGAGGATAATTGATTTTGCAAGAGTTGAAAACAGAACCAAATATTCAAGAATCAAGATGATGGAGGATGCTGTTACAGTTATAGGAAAACAACAGATGAAGCTAAATCAATATGCTTGTGCTTCTGCTATCCTTGCGTCTACAATTTCTATCATCTTTGGTTATGGTAATCCACTTTCTATAACACACTTTTTTATTTTTGGAATTCAGATCAAATCAATTATATTATAACTCACTTTTATATAGTGTTTTAAATAACGAGTTTTGCTTAATGACCTTTATACCACGTTTGATAGGTGGCAATAAAATAGTGGTAATATCATAATGATATATTTGCGTTTTGCATATTCCTAATAAGAAAAGTATTTATTTAATGTCCAATATCTCACTCATACATGATAACTTTTGTTTATCAACATTACTATTTTAGAGGTGTTATTGGGTGATTATACAAGAAATTCTTGAAGAGAAGCACATTTTGTAAATATTTGTAATGAAGTTCTATAACATGCATGTATGGACATTGTCACATTGACATAAAATATTACTAATATAATTCTTCATATATTAATTATATTTGATGTTTTGACTTTATAAAGCCTTACTTTGACTTATATGTTACTCTTAGATTATAATCCATTGATAAAAAATATATAATAATTATATTGCTTGATTTTGTTTTCAAATGTTTTGGTAGTTATTTTGTAAGCTAAGTTACATCATTAGATTAAATATAAAAATTCATCATCAAATCGGAACCTATTCTCTTCAGCTGAAAAATAATCAACTAATTATCATTTTATAATTGGCGTCAGATTTGATCCATAAAAATGATTTTATGGTAAAAACCAGTAATTAACTTCCTAAAAGACTAATCAATTCTATTTACAGCAAAATTCAGTTCTTATCAATATATTTTTTTTAGTAGTTTCAATTTTTGATTCATTGTACTCTGATAGGCTATATTTAGCACTTTCCCGAAAATCTTAGGGCCTTTACAGTCTACACATCACTCTACATCATTTTCCTAAGAGTGTGATTCACATGTGATAAAGACCAGAAGCTGGGCACACACCCTTAAAATTCCCTTGTTTTTGTAAGAGGTCGTTTGGTTGACCTCAAATTCCACTGGAATTCGGATTTCCTAGGAAGTATAAAATAGGGTAGTTGTTTGGTATGTAAGAAATAGGGAATTTATGGGAAATAGAATTTCCAAGGAAATGGAAATTCCTATGTAGTGTAGGAAATTAATAACCAACCCTCCTTTAATGGGTGATGTAGAAGAATTAGACGTTATTTTGGATTATTAAATTCCATTTTAATGAATACAACCAAACACCTAAAAAGCCATTTCCTAGGAAATAGACTAGGGAACTTACTTCCCATGAAATAAGACTTCCCATGGAAAGTAAGTTTCAACAGTAACCAAACGAGTCCTAATATTAGGTGTAAATGTCAGATTTATTTATCTAAACTCATGTTACATAGAGTATGTTTCTTCTGATCAATTGCTACTGTTTGACCTTGATATTAGAAAATTGATTATATATATAAAGATCCTAGTCATCCTACGTTACTATATTTTCTAACATATAAAAATAATACAAGAGAGTCAAATTAAAGTTTGTGTCTAATGTTAAAAGTTAATATGGTACTAGAAAAAAGGAATAAAATATGTGTCAATCTAGCATGTGAGTGATTCTCAAGCAAATTGATACATGATTAACTAACACAGAACATAAGTACACATCAGGAAATGAGTTTGTGCAAATTGCAAAACAAAAATAAACATTGCATTGTCAAATTAATGCTATGCACAAAGATTGTATCAAACTTGAATCATTCTAACATTTTGTCTATTATTTGTACCATTTTCAGATACTGGAGTTATGAGTGGAGCTATGATATTCATAAAAGAAGACCTCAAGATCAATGACACCCAAATCGAAATACTAGCCGGAATCCTCAACTTATGTGCATTAGTTGGCTCCCTAACAGCCGGGAGAACTTCCGACTACATCGGTCGACGCTATACAATCGTCCTGGCATCCATTCTCTTCTTGTTGGGCTCAATCTTTATGGGTTATAGCTTGAATTATGGCATGTTAATGGCTGGGAGATGTGTTGCTGGGGTTGGCGTAGGCTTTGCCCTTATGATAGCTCCAATCTACACAGCTGAGATTGCTTCAGCAACACACAGAGGAAAACTTGCATCTTTGCCCGAGTTTTGCATTAGTCTTGGCATTTTATTAGGCTATGTCTCAAATTACTTGTTCGGGAAACTAAGTTTACGATTGGGTTGGAGGTTAATGCTCGGCGTGGCAGCCATCCCTTCGCTTTTTTTAACCTTTGGGGTCCTTAAGATGCCGGAGTCTCCTAGGTGGCTCGTCATGAAAGGCCGCCTAGAGGATGCCAAAAGGGTCCTTCTTTTGGTATCAAACTCTAAACATGAAGCCGAAGCTAGGCTGGATGATATAAGAACAATAACATTAGATAGCAACACAAACCTTAATAATCAAAAGTCTCAAAATGAAGTTTTGTTGTGGAAACAACTTTTTTGTAAACCAGCCCTGTATGCTGCTATAGGCATACATTTCTTTGAACATGCAACCGGGGTAGAAGCTGTCATACTTTATAGCCCTCGGATTTTCGAGGCCGTTGGGATCACAAGCAAAAACAAGCTCTTACTAGCAAATGTTGGTCTAGGGGTGACTAAGACCCTTTTCATTTTAGTAGCTACGTTTTTGTTAGACAAAGTTGGTCGACGGCCTTTGTTATTGACAAGCACAACTGGGGTAGTATGCGCACTCGTTGCGCTAGGAGTTGGACTAACTGCTTCTAGTTGTTACACTCATGGTAGCACCACATCACCGGTGGTGTCAAAGATGCAAGAAAAGATATGTAGGTTATCTATTGGCGAAAATTCGAGGAAGCATGGATCATGGGCTTTAGCACTATCTATTGCTGCCACTTACATATATATGGCCTTCTTCTCAATTGGCATTTCTCCCATCACTTGGGTATATACTTCAGAGATATTTCCTCTTAAATTTAGGGCAGTTGGATCAGGAGTTGCTGTAGCTGTCAATAGGTCCATGAATGCTGTTGTTTCAATGAGTTTTATATCCATTTATAAGGCAATTACTATTGGTGGTGCTTTCTTAATGTTTGGTGGGATTGCTGTAATGGCATGGCTGTTCTTCTACTTCTTCTTGCCTGAGACAAAGGGGAGATCTTTGGAGGAAATTGAGATGATGTTTAGCAAGAAAAGACAAGCTAACAATGGGATTTGTTGAATCAATGAACAAAATGTAATGGGTCATAGCAAGAAGAGAGTATATATATGAGTAAATTGGAGGAAAATGCAATGTGTAGATCATTTTAATATTAAATTTTACTCCGGTTTCAATGTATATGTTAACTTTATTAACTTAAAAATATATACCATATGTATAGTTAATCTAGTAGATAGATTGATTTATGGAAGTTGGAGTAAGATTCTTAAGAAATCAAAGGTTCGTCTTGGTAGTATCCTTAGGCTGTTTCCTTTTCACATATACCCTTTTCTTTGGTAGTAATTAGTATACTTCCTCCGTTTCTTTTTAGTTGCAACACTTTTTTTTTTCACAAACTCCAATGCAAAATTTGGGTAGGAGAGAGGTAGAGAGGAAAAATGGAGAAGGCCCCATGTGATTGGAGAGAGATAGAGAGAAAGGAAAAGCAAAAGTAGAAAGTGTTGCAACTAATTAGAAATTTTCCTTTTAGGAAAGTGTTGCAACTAAAAAAAACGGAGGAAGTATATACATATTTATTGGTGAGTACATATTAGTTTCTTATCTTCTTTTTAATAGGGTGTTATGTTCATGTCCTATCTACCCCTCAAAAAGAAAATCTTCATGTGTTATCTAAGAAGTATGTATGTCCACCGAATAATCTATTGAGAAACTAGTCAATTTTATATTCCAATATGTATATAAAGCAAGCGGGAGTACCTAGGCCTAATTTTAAGTACAATAAAATGTTCTAGTATTGATGTAATTGCTATTACTTGTTTCATCTTACAATGTTGAGGTCATAAATTTGCTCACTACAAAGTGTTTTTGGGAGTAGAAATCCCCTTAATTTTTTCCCTTCCATTCCCAAGTGTCTGGCCTACAAAGTTGAATCAGATTGACTTGCGATAAAATGTTTAGACCTTCACTAAATTCCTATTATATACTCCCTCCGTTTCTTTTTAATGGTTACACTTACACTTTTCACGCATGCCAATGCAAAACTTTGAGGATATATATCTCTAGTTTTGTATTTGTAAAAATTATAAAAAGTACATATTAATAAAATACATATTAAGACGAATCTAACAAGATCCCACATGACTATGTTTTTATTCATGTATAAATCACAAATGAGGATCAAAGTGCAACTTGTGAATAGTATAAAATGTCAAAGTGTAACAATTAAAATGAAACAGAGGGAGTAGGATTTTCCATTCTGCACTTTATTGTAAGATTTTCCTTTCCTCTCCAATTCATTGTTAAGCCAAAAACATAAAGAAATTGGAGGTCTACTTATTCCCTTTCCTGTCTCACAATCACAATCAAATGGCCTTTAGATCTACTATATAATTAAGGGATCATCTTGACATCTTCACAAGTACAAGTATTTAGAAAAGTATTCAAAACCCTCTTTATTTACTCTCTCTCTCTAGAATGTAAGTCTTGAAAATTAGAGTCGCATTCATGATCACCAGGGACGGCTAAGGCCATGTGCAAGGTGAGCAACTGCACAGAGCCCCCAAAATATAAAGGTCCAATTTTATTAGTTGTCCGCCCAAAGTCAAAAGAAAAAAAAGAAAACTATATCTAATTACATATTGTCCCTTTCCAATTTGTCGACTGTAATGTTGGATGCAGATTCAAATAGTTTAATTTAGAGTTCACTCATGGTACACCCGGGTGTACCATGCTCATGGTACACCCAGGGGTATTTTCGCAATAAATTACAACTTCAGGGGAACGTTGGTAAATTTCACGTTCTCTCTCCTCTTCCTCTTCCGCGTATACTCCTCTTCCGCTGCTTTTGCTGCCATTCTTTCCGGCGACGCCCCGCCGCCGCTCATTTCCTCGCGTTTTCATGGTGGAAGCTCAACAAGAAGAAATTATTCTCTCTCCAATTTTCGGTGAGGAGTTAGAGAGATAACAATGGAAGATCACATCCAAAACCCTAGAACAACTTGCGTAGTGATCGGAGGTCAAGGTTTCATCGGCCGATTTCTCGTTTTGCGGCTCTTGCAACTCGGCAATTGGATCGTTCGAATCGCCGATTCTTCTCCGAGTCTTCATGTTGAGCAGAATTCTCTTCTCTTCGATGCTATTTCTGATGGTTGTGCATCTTATTTCAAGTCGATGTTCGTGATAAATCTCAGCTTGTAAGAGGTAATTTGATTTTGTTAGGGTTCTTGAAAGTTGTAAAGTTCGTAATTGATTCGTCTGTCTACTGTTTATCTTACAAATGATTGAATTATATTTATGTTAATGCTGGAGAATGTAGTTGTAGGGAGAGAATTTGAATAATTCGGTTGAGATTGTTGATCGTCGAATTTGTCGGAATTGGAGTTGAAATTTCTCATGAAGATTGGGGGTTTAGGGTTTTCCGACGCCATTGTTGCTCATTTGCTCGTTTTTTTCAATCGATTTTTGCTCGTTTTCTTCAATGAGAGAGAAAGTAATTTGTTCATGGTGTCAAGTTTGCTCATTTTCTTAAATGAGTAATTTGTGCTCATTCAAGTTTTGCTCATTTTCTTAAATGAGTAAAAATGCTTGCTCATTTTGCTCATTTGCTCATTTAAACATTTGCTCATTTTGCTCATTTGCCCATTTGGCGAAAATAGCCTTGGGTGTACTATGAGCATGGTACACCCAGGTCTACTATAAAGATTCCCGTTAATTTATATCTGGTGCTTTTTGCTTTATCTCTTCCGATTCTCCAAAAAAAAGGTCACTAATGACTTTTTGTTCTCTTCCTATTCGCCAAAAAATTTAAATTCTTATAATTTAATTTAACACAGGGCCCCTAAATTGTACAAGACGACCCTGATGATCACCCCTTGGGAAAAGTAACCTTTTTTATTTTGCAAAATTGTCTTTTGAACAACTCTGCGGATTTTGATGAAATGACCTTTGTGACGTGCTATAATGATTTGTAGGATAGATAAACTCCCCAAATTCTCCTTATTAAGATCTTTTCATGAAGCCATGCCATAATTTAGGTCAGAACTTTGTTATCTTCAGCATGCTTCTCTCTTTTATTTTCAGATTAGTTTTCAGAATATGAATGAAAACTAGCTAAGAAATTATTTTCAGACAAATATTATGCTACTGCATTACTGGTTATTGTATCCTTGCTCCAGGTTATCATTCAACAAAGGCACTATTTTTACTTTGCAATCACTCACGATTCATGAATAATAGCAGGGTCTTACACACGGTTTATCGTGAAAAATATACAAACATAAGCTAATCTAGCATATTAGGCAGACCATTACATTCTTTCCTGGTCCTAGGCCATTGAAAATTAAAGGGTGTTCTACTGTAATAACACCTCTTTTGAATTTCAAGGATATTATAACGATTAGTGATTTTACTGTATATTACTATGGTGCAAGTACATAATATTAAGATTGTCTCTTTCCCTCAAATTCAATAAATGATACAAGGGTTTATCTTCCTTCACTCCATTCATCAGACATTTGCAGATGCAAATGAGAGCAAGGTCTATCGGGTTCCCCCGTTGTCCATAACTTCTTGAGATTGCCTCTCTTCCTTCCCAGCATCAATAATGTGCCTGACATTCATGCAAATCCTTATTAATGAATAGAAGTCCTAGATGTATCACTGATGTTTGTGTGTGCGCGTGTTCTTTGTTGATAAGTAATCTTTGCAAATCGCAATAACAGCCTCCTTACAATTGCAGGGGAAAAACATTTTTTTGATGGAAATTGAAGGGGTATAACTGCGTGAACTTGATCTGTCATACATCTCTACAAGTGAGGGCTTTCATGCACAAGGTTGATCATTTAGTTATAGCATCAAGTATCCTCATTGATGGCTAAATTGGACCGATTCAACTTTTGAAACATTAATTACTTCAATCCGGAACAGAGTAGAAGTCGTTAAGGCAAACCCTTATAGTACATCAGAAAACGTACCTAAAGTAAAAGGGACAATGTAAAGCAAGGCAGGTTGGCCATGTCCATCCATCAAATTTAGTGCCACATAAGTAATGAAGAGACCTGTAAGTAATGTTAAAAAAATTGTACAAGAATCAGCAACTCGAGGAACTTTCACGATACAAAACTGTCAAATTTTCACAATGCGCAGCTTTATGCATCGTGCTTTAACTACCATAACTTGAGAAGATGAGTGAATAATTGGAAGATAAGGCAAACGAGTTTGTATACCTAATCCGTAGGCAATCATCGTCCACAAGAAGTACCCAGCTCGAAGACTCTTCTTTGCTAACCAGTCATACCTTTCAAACATATATGAATATACGATATCAGTTTACATTAGCAACCATCCCACTGCTCAAATTGCTTAGAAAATCTGAAGACAAGAACAAGATAAAACCTACCTAAGAGAAAAAGCTATTAGTAATCCCGGTAAAAGGATGTCTCCAAAACCAATGATGCTATAGCCACCCCATGGGTCAAACATGCGTGGGATCTTTAGCAGCATTGGAATACCATCCTCCCCACTTTTATCACCACGGGCTACCTAAAAATGAAGGCATTCATCATTAATATATGGATATAGCATTTCAACCAAACCTTTTAGCTAAATAGTGGTAGCTATGGCTTACTTACCACAATCATCACACTCTCATGGAATAACTTCTTCGAAAGAAATACCCAAAACAAGTCATACAATAAGGCACAAGAGAGAAGAACCGTACCCACCTGATTCACATAACAAAAGTTACAAATATATCATCAATTCATCATCTATGTTGAGCAGGGATTAATGATTTCACTAATAGATCAATTGGTCATAATTGTCAAAGAAAGCACTCCAAGTGTGCAAAACAGACAACCACCTTATGTAAATGTGCCATGAATAGAATTCAACACGAAAAAAACTGTTGAGTTGAACAAATCTGATAAATTACTATACATGATTTCAAGAAACACAACTAACTTTTTCCTTAAAATGCATAGTTTGAGGGAGACAATAAAAAATTCCTGGCATTTGCAGCTACCACTGGATGTGCCAGGTCACTGACCCCTCTATAAGGGGGGAGAGAGAGAGAGAGAGAGAGGGAGAGGGAGAAATGCTGGGAGTCACATGTACTGTGAGCCCTCTCTCTATAATATCTTAATTCGGTTTGGGGGCAGAGGTCTGTACTCAGCCAATATATCGCACATGAAATACCGCACCCTAATTTTTCTAGCCTCTTTTGCTGTTCACTTAGCAAGCGAAGAGAAGTTTAGACCAAGTAAAACAATCAGTTTTGAAGTACAACGATTTTCTTCAGGTCAGGGTTTTTGTTTTTCCCCCCGAGTTTTACACTAAGGCTCCGTTTGGTTGGGTGTAAAACATTTTCAGTGTAAAATGATTTTCATGGAAAACTATTTACAATGGAAAACACAATTCCAAAATTAGTTTTCCATTGTTTGGTTCCATGTGAGAAAAATGATGAAACGAAAGGAAAATGAAAGGGAAAGTAAGAAGGTAATGAGAGGGGTGTACAAGAAAGATAAGGAAAATGAAGGAAAACAGTTTTCCTTTCATTTTAAAAGGAAAATGGTTTTCCATCATTTGGGAAGCAATTTGACTCCAAGGGAAAATGGTTTTACGCTCCTTTGCAAACCAAACAATGTAAAATTGAAAATAGAGGAAAACAGTTTTCCACGAAAATGTTTTAGGCCCTACCAAACGGAGCCTAAATCTGCCAGAACAA
Source organism: Beta lomatogona (assembly GCA_947646795.1). Lineage (NCBI taxonomy): Eukaryota > Viridiplantae > Streptophyta > Magnoliopsida > Caryophyllales > Amaranthaceae > Beta > Beta lomatogona. The sequence continues at coordinate 11,414,149 of CANSNZ010000063.1, read as the reverse complement.
CCAGAGCATATGGTCTTTTTTTATGGATTGGGGGGGGGGTCATTACCTTAAGATTTGGAATCCGAACAATTTGAATAACTGTCATTATCAAAGCGATTCCCTGAGTCACCCAAAAGAGATACATAATGTGAATATCAGTAGATAATTACAAATGGCCCAAGTATGCCAGCAAAGTTGAATACAAGATACATGTGACAAATATTCATCCTTACAAGCACATCTTGACCAATCCAAGCAAAATGGAGATCTCGATAAACTCCCCAGAGGACCGCAAATGTGATGCAGAATGGTGAAACAGCTATAGTAAGGTATGAGACAGCTCCAAAAAGAGGCACTTTTACATATGAGTGCGCAAACAATTTGAACCATCTGCAACATAGAACTGTTAAACAATTTACGTGATAAGAAGAGATTCAATTCATATGACTCAGTCGCTCAAATTCTAATTTGAAAGGGGAGCTGTGATTCTGTAACATACTCAGAAATTTGTGAAGCATCAAAGTACAACAGAATTACATTCTTAGCAACAAAATAATCTCCAGCGGAATCAATGCATAGTTCTCATGATTTTCGTGGATATTAGAAATCAGTTAAGCACGCATAGATGATAATTACCATTGAAACCTCCCATGTATAAAAAAAGTAAAAAAAACTATATAAGGATCGCGTTAACATGAGTAATGTTCAAAGTATTCCAACACTCAGAAAGTTATCTGGTAACATTCAGCAATTAACACACTGAGAAGTGAGAACAGAACTAGAAGCGTTTAGGAATACATACCTTGAGAGTAAAGCAACCAAGCATGTTTGTAGTCCCTGAAAAACATAGAGGATGGGCAAAAAGCTAAATAAGAGGTAGGAAATGGTGTTAAAGTATGAATGAAAAGACTGGTATCCAACACGTACAATATCAATTAATTACACATATTGATTTTCCACACAACCCAGAAATCGAATAAGAAAAATCTGGCTTATTAAGTTAAGTAGTATACACAAGGACTAGGAAGGAGTGATTCCTAGTTTCTGTGATTGGGATATTTTCTCCATACATAATGGCCTGGTTTGGTAGATGTCTTTAAGCTAGTTGTTCAAAGTGGTCAAACAATCAACAAATATTATACGATAAATGCCATTTCAATTGCTTCAAAAGCCTATTTTTCAGTTAAAAACAAAAAGGTAATTAAATAAACTTATTGTCATCGGCAGTTGGCTTTTCATAGATATAATAACTGTTTTGCCCAAAAGGTTTTGAATTACTTTGCATTACTAATAGCTAAAAGCGAGCAACTAATTTACAGAACATTTTTAATGATGCCTGCTCATTTAGATAGTCGTGACAAGTCAAAGAACTTAATTGAACCAGTTAACAGCCACATCGGATTGCCAAACAAGGCCTACATATCTGCACATATAGGTGTAACTGGTAGCTAAAATAGCTCTTAAGGGTAACAAATTTTTCTATAAAAATGACTAATACACAATAGGGGAAGATGCCATTCTATCGGGATTTACTTACAGTAATGATACTTGCCTTTGTTAATACTTGAGAATTTGATTTCGCTAGACCTAAACTATTCTCAGACTTTTAAAACTGTACACAAACATAGATCAGGTTATGCACATACACAAGTCCCGCTATATATATTGAATAAATTTAGATTGCTTTACTAAACAGGAAGTAGCTGGCAAGATTTGTGGATGAAAATGCAATTTCTAACCCCCAGCAAGTTCTTACTTCTTTCTAGTACTTAATCATGGTACGGGCCTGCCTGACTCAAAAGCAGCAATTAGAGCTATGAACTGGTTGGTCTGCTTCTAATCTTTTCGAGAAAGAAACTGCAAAAACTATATAGCCAACAGATTTGCTGCAAAAACAGTTGTACTGGCGCCATAAGCCAACAAGGACAGTTCACGTCTATTGGGTGGACGAGCATATTTCAAATAATATTCAACCTAAAGAATAGCAAAAAGATGCTGTCGAGTAGAGTCTTACCTCTGCACCACCAATGCAGAAAAGCACCACCAAAAGCTCAATGAGCCAAGATGACATCAGTTTGTAAAGGATAACAAGAAAGCATGAAGCTACAACAACAAATAATAGTGCTGATGTTGTACTGATGTTCACGACACCCCCAGAGCTTGTATATGAGAGTTCATCCGAAGCATCCTAAGAGAATAAGTTTGCAAGAAACAGTCAGCAGCCAATTTAAAGTAAAAGAAGGATCATTAAGACTAATAGAACAATAATACTTGCAAGCCCACCCAGACTATCCCCTATACAACACACCAACGATACATAAATTCGAGATTGAAAAGGACGCTTACTTTTAATAGGTTTTCATGTTCAGCAGCTGCTTCTCTGGCACCCGAGGCCGACCAAAATGATGCACACAGAATAGTACCAACTGCCATAAGCCATAAAAATACTTCGGCAATGTCAACCACTGGTCGCCGTGGAGAGTATAGCTGAACAGATACTGAACAAGGGAAAAAGTTTTAGAAACACGTTACAGAATCATCAGATAGTGGCTTTATTCAAGTTAACACTGAGAAGTGCAGAAGAATTTGAAGTAAGCACAGAAATTTAGGATAAAGGCAGTATTCTAAAAGTAATAACATTGTAGTAGGAACCTGACTAGGAAAGATAACCTGAAGAACTATTTGATAGCATTTTCTCCAACGTTCTACCAGCTTCTTGAGGGAGCATAACTGCAGGGATATGGATATCAAGAGCGGTCTCATCTGGTTCACAGACCATCTTGTAAAGTTCTACAAGCAAATAAAATAGTTCATCAAGTAAGTTATTTATAATTGTAACAATTAAATTGCATATGCATATGTATGTGTATACAGATACATACATAAGCATACGCATACACATATTGGGATGTAGTTGACGTACATGTACTTGAGCACACGTTTGTGAATGTGTCTGTATCATATGTATGTAGGAACTATGAACATATACAAGTATCTAAGTAGGCATGTCAAGGTGAATGCTTCCAAACATTCTGCTTGTACATCACTGTAGAAAGAAGTTTGTGATGCCAAATGCACAGCAATATTGTCTTTGCTTCAGCCTCAAATGGTCAAACGGAAGATTGAATCTGTTCAAGATTCATGGTGTCATATAAACTCACAGAGGCATAACTAGTGCTCGCTTATGAGACACATGCCAGAGTATACATTACTATGACTTTGTTTTACTAACTTTTTCCCAGGGAAGTAACTGAACTAACTAGAAAATGAGACACATACTAGTATACTACTGCCAAACACTAGTCGGTTTTACACTACAGATTGTCCTTAAATACAGAAACAAAATCTAATTTGTAATATATAAATCTTCTTTCCTTTCCATTGTCCAGGTCTAGCTTTGAAGAACAGGTCAACAGATACAATCTTAGAAAGAAAAAATTAGAACATCTTAGAAAGGAATCAAGGATACGCCGATTGAGGAGGAAAATTTCAAAAATAAAATCACATAGCAGACTTACTCAAGTGCAAAACGGATACATATAGTCTTACAAGACATGTATTGACTAGAAAATTTTAAGTCATCCTACAAAGTTTTAAGTCACAAATCCCAAGTACTAGAATCTGCCAATGCTCCTCCAAATCTGCTACCTCTCATATTAGCAAGTACTAGAAAATGCCAATGCTCCTCCAAATCTGCTACCTCTCATTGTAAAGTAATTCAAAGCTCGGAGTCTATTTTCTGATACAATCATCAACATCTCAGAATTCCCTACATCTTAAAAGAAACAATATATGAACTTTTGTTAACTTGAACTTTAACCAGTGACAGAGGTAGCCAGTGCCTAGTGATGTCCACGCTCTTCAAAACTTGTATGGCTACTCAGTCATTATTCAATAAGATTCCAAACTAGAATCTCAATAGGCAGAGCCCTTAAAGCTACACTCATATTCTGGTATGTTACACAGATTAAACTCACTGTCAGAATACTAGTAACTAAATGTCTCCTAAATACCATATGGTGTCACTATGAAGCAGAAACTCTTTAGCCAAAATGTTTTCTCTCTTCCCCTAGGGCTATGAGGCAGTTGCTACCACAAAGTACTCCTCATCCTACAAAGTTTTAAGTTACAAATCCCAAAGCTCAGAAACAGTGTGAGAATGAGGGTTTTGTACATGAAGCTGCTTATGAGCTATCATATTAGCAAGTACTAGAAAATGACAATGCTCCTCCAAATCTGATACCTCTCATTGTAAAATAATCAAAAGAATTGGACTGGCAACTGGCAGGTTAAATATGAATGAGCTCAAAAATGAAATGGTTCTTAATATGGGCATCATCAAAAAACAACTAACTGTACATAATTGATGTGTTTCAGCAAAGTTATAAATATAACTGCCCTCTAGTTGGCTTGCTAGTGTATTAACAAGCAGCCTTCAGCAGCTGTAAAGACTTGAGACATTCAGGGAAAAAGTGCAAGTCACCAAATAATAAGAACTGAATCTGCACATAATTACCATTTTGATCATTTATAATGAGAACCGCTGAAGCACCGGCAGCTTGTGCAACATTTGCTTTGGTGGTGAATCTGCAGTGACCTCGGTGTACCATAATGACATCTCCGGCAAGCTAACCAAGAGCTCATGAATGAGCTAAATGATAGTGTAATCACCAAATTCAACATAGATAGGGTAATAGAATGCAACCTTGTTCCTTGGCTGACTGCAACAATCACGAGGATCAGAAAGAGTAAGACGTGAGTAGTTAGCGTTCTTCTCCTTCGAGACGATTCTGGTACCAAATCTGGCACCAACACCAGCAAATTCTACATCTTCTTTGCCATCAATCCATGTTTGCACTTTCACCTAACCAAAGAGTGATCACCACATAACCACTAATCATACTTTAGAGCAAGCAGGCCAATAACTTTTAAAAAAAAAAAAACCTACTTATCATCCTTGCAAACAGTACTCAGCAGGCAATCATTCATAATCAAATTTCAACAAAAATTCTCCCAAGTATAGGCTAACAAAAACCAAACAATAAAACTTGGAAAAGATACTTATTTATAACAATAATCACCAAGCATTTATCACAACAAAGCAAAAAAAACATTGACCTACCACCAAAATCATATACCAACATACATTTGATCACAAAATTATACTCTATTTGAAACCTATTTTAGTAAAGAAAATTACTTACTTGCATAAACACAAATCAAAGAGTAAAATCAAGTAATACCCAGATGAAAAACACTCAAAATAGAAAGTGGGTAGAAGAGAAAGTTAAGAAATTCAAACTCACAAGAATGAAATCATTTTCACACCCAGGTTTCTTGGGAACTTTATCATCATGATGAACTATATCCCCAGCTCTAACACTCACTATCAGAGCACACAGAATGAGAAACAACCTCACTCTTTGCAGATCCATCTCTTTTAATTTTATGCTTCAGAAAGCGCGCAGCTTTAGCCTTCAAAGTTATGAAGAAACAGAAGGAAATTTTCAGAAGTGGGTAAGACTTGAAATAGAGAAAAGAAGATTTCTTTTTCTCTTTTCTTCTTTTTTATCGATGTAGGAAAAGAAGCAATTGATATTCCTAATTATGGGGAGAAATAGAATAGAGATTGAAAAAGTTGTGTACTTCACCTTCTTTTGCCCTTTTTGCAAAATAAGTGGATTCATCAATTGAAGATAAATCTCTACTTTTAGTAATAGTATCTACTTAGTAAAGAGAATTTCAATGGAATAATGAATTTATATGGACTTGCAACTTACTAAAATATAAGGATTAACCTATAGTAGTTTTAGCTTATTATCATGTCATTTTCGTGATGGTGATTCCCAAATTTTGAGCTAGAAATACGTTCACGATGAATTTGCGATGTTAAATAATAAGTTGTTCTTTATCAAAAAAAAAAAAATTGGTATGGATGTGGTTGTCAAAATGAAGTACTCATGCTTTATAATATTTTCAAGATTGTTAATGAAAATCTCTGACAATTAATATCTTTAACATTGCATTTGTTAAAATTTTAGAAGTTATATTTTACAAATATATTTTAAGACGAATTTAATAGGATCTCACATGATTAAATCTTTGGTTAAATACATATAATAATAAATTTTAAAAAAACAATGGTCAAGTAGAGTATGTGAAAATTGTCAAAATACTAAGTGTAACAATTATACTGGAACAAAGAGACTATAGAGAAAGCATGTGGACCTACTTTCTAAACTAAATTTTCTTGCACAACATTGTGTGTCTATTCCTTCAAAAAAAAAAAAAAATTGTGTATCTATAATAAGTGAATAGTTTTAGTGTATATATAATAAGTGAATAGTTTTATATTAACTAGTGTATCCTAATTTTTACACCTATCTTTTCTTGCATAACTTGTCGTTGAGGCCCAGTACACCATTGTAAAATTCTCTTATCTTTAACATGTTGTGAATATATTCAGTTGTGAAATCTATATAAAAAGTTGTAGTTGTTATATAAACAATTGATGATTTGAGATTTCTTTTTTTTATTGAAGGGATGGCCTTCCTTTCCTCCCCATACGCAAGGAAGACAAGATATGTTCTCAGAAAGAAAAAAGGAAGACAAGATATGTTATCCAAAGAGAATCAATCATGTAGGCACCATTTATCTTGTGAGCAATAAATCGATAAATCATAATTTATACTCCTAATTCCTAATTGGTATGATCTTATTCACATGTAGGAATCGTTACATCCACGACAACAAAGGAAAGGCAAGGGACAAAGAAGTTATTGTTATAACAGGAAAAATGAACTAGAAACATTTTTTTTTTGGTTCTTATGACTAAAATAAGCTAGAAACAACTTTTTTGGTTCTTATAACTCGGGGTGGGATTGGTCAGTTTAACATTGCATTGTATTTGCATTGGATCGTTTTAAAATTTGCGTTGCATTAAAGTCGATCCATTCAGGTAAAGACATCATTGGGGCAATTCTCAATCCACATGATACATTGTGAAATTGATGTGACTACAATGTATTTTTTAATAGGTAAAAAGATATCCCCTTCGTCTGGTTCTTCCTTGACATTGGATATATAGCCTTTCCCGCTTCCTCTAGGCTACCCTTGCACAAGGCCTCCATCTAAAGGTCCATTAAAACCATACACCCCCAAACCCCTCCTTAGCTCCCAAGTGCTTAGGGTAAGAACTAAACCCTGAACTTCACTAGAGAAAATGAGAAAGCTCACCATTTAAGCCAACCTCGATTCCTAAATACAATGTATATTTTCACAAATATACAGACACCACATATGCAACTCCAAAGAAGGAACAAATACTAATAACCCAATTCCATATGTGAAATCAAATTAGAGATTTATCAAGGATTAATCTTGGTGCAATTACTACTGGAAGGTTGCCTCATTTGTCCATATATAATAGGGAAGTTCACATGTTGAACTCGTGGAATAAAACTATTCTGTAAGAAAAGTAACATTGTCATGAGATGCTTTCTTATTTTCTTTTTCATAGTCATGACATGTTGCTCTACCATGATAAAAAAAACCACGAAAATTAAACTTGTACTCTGAAAAAAAAAAATAAAGGAAATGATTTTCCATTTCTGACTTATTCCACTTTGTTTATGGAAGACTTATTGATTTGTTATATTAGACTGGTTGAAGGCTCCTCTTCTAATCTCTGGACACTGTAATGCCATGACTCCACCTTGTTGAACATTGAATTTCAGATGTTGATTCAAAGAACTGTAGTTTTCCATAAAAGCATGGTTTCCATTAGAAAATCTAAAAGGTTCCCTATACATTCCTGGCATCCTGTTCCCCTGAGTGAGATATTGTAGCCCATATTGACTCGGAACGTTTCGTATTCCGATTCCAGCATTTGATCCTTGGGGAGCGAGTGGAAAAGGAAACACATTTCCATTCCCATTTTCGATCCCACTACCCATAGATGGGCATGTGTTCTGTTCATATTCACTCACATTTCTCAGACCACTTTGAGCAAAGACTCCATCGTTGTGCAGGGCTCTTGGATCAAAATTCAGCTGACGAGAGCTTAAATCAACTCCTGAATTCAATGCATTTCTCTGTCCAACATCTTTTTCATTACCATCTTTTAAGGGAATCTCACTGTTTGCAACCTGTTTTTCAGGCAGGACAGTAGGTAATGTCACATTATTACCTCCCTTATTAGTCTGCTCATCAGCTTCAACAACGCCTGCGATTTTTTGCTTCTTGGTAGACAATCTAGTAACCTTGCCCTTTGGTTTCTCAATCTTCTTTTTTTTATCAGCTTCATTGGTTTGAGGAGATTTTTTTCCTGAAGACCCGTCTTCACAGTTCTGAGTCGCTATGCCTGACCTTTTTCTACTATTGATTGGATTATTTCTGGGAGTTTTGATTCTCTTTGCACTCTGTCTTTGGCCTTTTCTTGTCCCACTAGGCTTAGAGGAAACGGCATCGTCCTTGGAGGACGGTTTCATTTCCTTGTTCATCCATGCGAGCAAGTCTTCTCTAGTGGTTTTAATTCCTTCAACCAAAGATTCCATATAGCCTCTCAAATCGATCAATGCAGCATTTGAAGGCTCATAATCAGAGGTCTTTCTCTTAGTTTTCCTTGATCTAGCTTCTCTCCCATGCATCTTTCCTGGCTGGTTAGGCTCATCAAAACTCGAGTGATTTTCTTTTTCTCCTCTAGGAAGTGATGATGTAGGGCTATGCATGGTTGTCTGGGCATTTTCCTCAGGAAAAAGACAAGTGACCAGCTTGTGCTTTATGAGTTTCGGCTCACTTGCAGAAGCAGGTCTCGAGTGATCGTCATCACTAGAATCAAAATCATTTTCAGTCCTTCTGAACTCCCACCTGTGCTGGAATCGCTGATCCGGAGTACTCATTCTTACCCAAATTTACCTAAACCACCTTACTTCAATGAGATGCCTGATAAGCTCTATATCTGCTTAGTACATGGGTTACCAGCACTCCAGTAATGATCACATGGAAACCTAAAAAAAAAAGCATAGCTTATTCTCTGTCAATGTGACACAAAAATGCATGGAGGTTCAACATTAATCAACATCAGTAACAAATAAATAAAAGAGACAAGTCCAAAACAACTAAATTCTGAAGCTGCAAAAGAATTCCTTAGTAGACACTACTCCCAATAGATGGAAGAACAGAGTAAATATCATGAATTTAATATTTACTTAAGTATAACTTCATGTTATACAAATTCAATTTTACACCATTTACAGGTTTCATGATTTTTATTCTCTATAAAATGCAATTGTTGACAAGATTACCTGAAATCAGGAGTAGTTGTTAGAGAGCCTAAATCTGATAGCATGCTTTGCAAATAAGAAAAGAAAAACAAAAGCAATTAAAGAGTAGTGCCGAAATGGATTGCTTTCTTACCATTAGAAAGTTGATGAAAAAAACAAAGCAGACAATCCTCACCAGAAACTGGACAAGTCTGTCTGTCTGTCTGTCTGTCTTTCTTCCTGCATTTATCTAGTTATTCATTTAACCTCACCACATACAGAAGGAAAAGATTATAACCATTTATGGTTAACGGAAGTAATTACCATCAAGATCATAGTTACCTGAATATTCAGTAATCTGGAGTGGAAATTGTGAAAATGAGCAACTTGCTACTTATTTTGGAGACAGAATCAGAGCCTTTTAATATATAAATGGAAGGAAATAAAGGAGTAAAAAATGACAAAAAACTCATATTCATTACACAAATGTGAAGAAAATCTTAACTATCCTGTATCTTCCTCATTAAGATTGATCAACTAATAGTGCAAATATTTCATGCAAATCTGATACTAACTTTTGCAGATGATTTCATGGTTCAGCCAGGAAATCTAAAACTTCAATGCACTAACCTTATGAGAATGGATTTCAGCAATATACAAAAGAAAATTAAAGCAGTAGTCTGACACCACAAACCTACGATTTTTCGCCAACAGATGATTTGCTACTACATGATTTTGATGGCCTGAGAGGAAATGTAATTAATTTTCTTTATTTGGTCTATTACAGGCCTCAGCAACTGCAAGCATATCTCATTCTAACTGCAAGGGCTACTATTCTAGATTAAAAGGAAAAGGCAAAAGTGAATTTAAGACCAACTAAATGAGGAATCTGATCACATAACTTTCACATTGAAACACTGAAGTATACAGAGAGGATGACCAACACCAAAGGAAGGCATAAATTTCAATATGTACATTGTACAATCAACAGACACCTATATAGTCATTCAGTTACAAAATTGGTGTTTCCATATGGCTGCCTAAAGTATTAGAGCGTTGGGCAAAATGCCTTACTGTTCAGCAAAGTGCATTGCAGTAGTCCAAGTATAAGCAAAATCCTGCAGCCTGCATATGGGTATAAGTAAAGATAAGGGCAAAGGTTTACAAAAGAAGAAAATAGCAAATTGGAAACTGCAAAGGCATATATCATATCCCACATCATGCAGGCACTGCAAATGAGTTCCATTGAGCTGCATTAATCACTAAGTTTACCCTCTTTTTTATCTTTATATATGCATATAAAAGGTTTGTGTTTTAATTTTGATTTCTCGCTTTCTTTTCAACATCGGGTAAAGGAAAATAGACTTCACTCAATGTTCATTGGAACAAAGCAACCATCTTAGTAAAGGCATTTCCGATCCATACCCTCACTTCTCCAAACGAGAAAGTAATTTGAATTAGATAGAATGACCACATCACCTAATCTATTGACCAGGATCCTACACAAGAGAAATTATTACCATGTGCCCCTAACTTCAAAGATCTCATTCATACCACCAATTCCTATCTCATTCCGATTATAAAGAGAGAGGACAAAAGGTCTAGTTGAGACTTGAGAGGACAGATATATATTTCTCCAAACACAGAAATTGGAGAATGAAACTGTTAGTAGGGGGAAGCAAAGGACATATATAGCAAGAAAACAGTTCTGCAGCTTGGAGGGTTAATATCTCCTTGTATAACACCTTCCAGATGGCCCAAAAGAAAACAAAAGACAAATTGTGGGGAAGAGCTATGATTTTAAGAATATGATGAAAAGAGAAAGCAACCTCAGCAAATTTACACTGTGCCTTGGCTCCAAATAAAATATGAAAATGCTCCTTGAACCCGTCTAACTTCAGAGAGTAACATGGAAATCTATCATTGATAATGTAGCCACTTTAATCCATGGGAAGAGGCTATCTTCCAAGCACCATCAGAAAAACCCACTAAGAAGTCTGTTTTTCTTTTTTCGAACTTATCACAATTCATAAATCAATGACTCTCAGGTAACCTGCAATAACAGAGAGAGATTCAAATAATCATCTTCAGCATAGCATTGATTAGTTTTATCAGGGGTGAGAGGAAATACAGATGACCATGAACATCATACCGCCACGGAAATTCACTTGTGTCTATTCCAGCTTGGTGAAGCTCATCAACATATTGTAGTGCTTCCCTGCATTCCTCCCTATCATCAAAAAACTCCTTTTTGTCACCTTCAAACTGATATGGTTCCTGGCCCTTGCCAGCAACTACCTGTAAGATACAGCCAATTATTTAGAGAAGTTATTAAAGGACTGACAGAAATCATGTCGACCTCTGCATAATCCAATTACAAAATCCTCCATGCAATAATATTACAGCTATCCTGGACAGCCCCATCAATTCCTTTATGAGCATATATTTTTATAAATGTATCAGCATTTTTGGGCACATAAGTAGGCACGAGATAGGGAATATCAAATAACATAAATAGGATTATGAAAGCATCCTTAATTCCTGAAACTTACCACCACATCGCCTTCCTCACCCATTGCAACAGCACAACGGACGGCAACACGCCTAATATCATGCAGGAAGAGTCTGTGACCATTTGAAAGAGGAGGATAATAATCATTCTCCCCATGTTTCAGGTAATCTTGCATTGTCCATCCAACTCCAGTCAACATGTCGTCCAATACATCCACTACTCAAAGAGAAACATATGCACATGCGTGTTAGGTACATACATGGATACACCAAGAAACACAATGCTCTATTATCTGTATAATCAGTTCGTATACACAATTGTCCTACATGCATACAGATCCAGCAATCTAGTGGCTTTGTACCCCACTCATCAGGTAGAATAAGATCCTAGTCAACAGAATTTTCAATATTGTAGCATGTTTCACCCTCCCCTTTTGGTATGATAAGATCTACATCTAATAAATGAATTTATGTCAAAATTGCTAGCAGTGGTGATAGTTTGAACACGGAATCTCACACCATCATGCAAATTCCATAAACATACAAGAATACAAGCATTATACTGAGGTATTATAATAATAATCTGCAACAAGAATCTTCTCTCTTTAGATCAAACAGTTTGGCCTACCAAAATACTCACATGGATCTTCCTTTCCTGGATTGTCTGATGTCAGCATAGTCACATCGCTTTTATCTGTTGCTATCTTGGTCAGTATGGGTCTCTTTCCCCTCTCTTTCTCACCGCAAGAGCCGATAACTGCTCATGAACAAATAGAAGTCAGATGACAGAAACACATGTCACTCATCGGTGTTTCCTGTAAAGTAAATGAGTATCTCCTAGTATCAAGTATCAACAACATTCAACTGAGAAGTCATGCTAAACATACATAGCATGTAAAATCAAACAACAGAAACTTGAAAATTTTAAGTCATCTTTTAGCTAATACTTCCTCCATTTTATTTTGTTGCTCCACTTTAATTTTTAATATATTCACATTATCACATACTCATCCTTAGTCCTTACACAATGATTACCTCATACCATGTACCACCACCTCCATCCACCTTCAATCTCTTTAAATTTTCTTTTATTACCCCTTAATAGTGGAAGGCAATCAGTGGTGTTACCCTTTTAATACATTATCCCAATCCAAACATGCCCTTAGTGTGATAAGATATATTGGGAAGTAAGGGAAAGGAAAGAAGCATACCAGTAATTATCCTCCTTGGTTTGAGCTCCCTTACCGAATCAAGAAGTCTAGACAAGGCATCCGGAGTAGAGGCATGATCCACAATCACCCCAAAAGCCTGTTCTTCATCTATTAACTCACATCTTCCTGGAACCGCGTCAACTTCTTCAATACCCCTCACAATATCTTCCAGTGGTGCCCCCACTGCAATCCCTACAGTAACGGCTGCAAGGATATTATATATATTATGCCTCCCAAGCAATCCTGATGATATCTCCAATATTCCCTGAGGAGTATTGACTAAAACCGTGGTCTCAAAGAGAGAGAGCTCAAACTTCAAAGGATAAACATCTGCATCCTTATTGTCAAGTGCGAAAGTTAAAACAGGGACATTTGGGTTCCCTTGTGCAATAAAGAAGGGTGCATTAGGGTCATCAACATTGACAATCTTCCTGTGTCTGTCTGGATCAACCATCCTAGAGAACAATTTAGCCTGAGTAAGCCTATATTCTTCTTCCGACCCTTGAAAATCCGATTGGTCCCCTGATAAATTAGTGAAAACCGCAATATCAAAATCAACTTCCTCACAACGCCCATGAACCAGCTCATTAGCGGAGGCCTCCATAACAACCGCTTCAGTCCCATTGTGAAGCATCTTAGCCATTAACTTCTGCACCACAACAGCATCTGGGTTTGCTTCAGGGGACTCTAATTTGTTATCACCATGTACATAATATGCAACCGAGCTCATCATCCCAGTCCTCAACCCCATGGCTTCATACATAGTCCTGATCAAATAAGCTGTAGTGGTTTTCCCATGAGTACCCGTAATCCCTATGACCGACATATTCTTCGTCGGGCACCTAAAAAACGCCGCAGCTAGTGCAGGAAGAGCAGCATTAGTATCCTCCACAAGCACCAAAGCTTTACAACCTAAAGTCTCCTCAATATCAATTTCCTTGCTAGCAACAACAGCTACAGCACCCCTTTTATCAGCCTCACTCAAATACAAATGCCCATCACTTTCACTCTCACCCTCACTCCCAACACAACACACAAACAAATCCCCAGCATTAACCAACCTCGAATCGTGCTCAATTCCACTAATCTCAACCTCTAAATTCCCATAAACCGAAATCGGCACTACCTTACACTCATCTAAAAGCTCAGCTAATGTCATTCTAAACTTAGGTTCCACAATTCTAACTTTACTATTATTACCAAAACTATCAAAATTAATATCAAATGAATCATCAAACAAACTAGAACCATTCTTACCCAATTCACTTACCTCATCACTCTCATCAACATAATCTTCCACCTCTGAACCTTCACCGTCTTCGCCTTCATCCACAGCCCTTAAACCCTGCAATTCATCAATCTCCTCCAAATCAACAACTTCTTCAGGCTGCAATTCACCATCTCCAACCTCTTCTTCAACCTCAACCCCAATTTTTTTGGGTGGGTTGGGTTTCAACAATCCTTGCTTCACAAACTCCTTCCTTTTCTGGGCAATTGCCTTATCAATATCCCCAAATAAATCATCCCCAGAATTGCTAACTCCAGTTGAATAATCCTCGTTATCAGGAGCATCTTCGACGTCTTTAATGGCGTCGAGAAAAACAGAACGGTTCTTCTCGAAGTCCTCCTTCTTCGAGCTTGCGTGCGCGCGCAGCTTGGCGTTGGATTTGACCGAATTTTGGAGACGCCATGCGCGGTGTCTTCTGGAGCTTCGGGTGGGTCGTCGGAGGACGGGTCTGGGTAGGAATTGGCGGCGGCGGAAGGAGGTTTAAGGCGGAGAGAGGAGAAAGAATGGCGGAGAAGAAAGGGGTTTTGGGAAATGGGGAGAAGGAGAAGAAGTGGTGGGTGGGAAGAGTGAAGGGGAGGAGAGAGAAAGTGGGGGGAGAGTGAGAAAAGAATGGAGTGACATTGGAGACACACAAAGATTTTTCGGTTCGTAGCTAAGAGATAACAGACTAACAGAGAGCTAGCCGTTTTAGTTAAAGTTAGAGCAGTTTCAGTTTTCACAAGCCCATAGGCTACAAAGAAAGCCCCCCCGTCTATATATGAGGTGCACAACCAAGAATGTTGCAAAAAACCTAACCCAACACAAGAAAAACAAGAACACAAAAATATATATATATATATATATATATATATATATGAGATGCACAACTTGTATCTAACTATCTACAAATAAACTTGTATCTAACTATCTACGAATACGATCATACACCACAATGACATGAAATTAATTCATGGGATCAAAAAAAAGAAAATCATCCATATTATGAACAACTTATAAATCCACCTTCTTCTACGTTCCGGAAATTCATTTGGAAACTTCATATTCTCCCTAAATTCAAAATATTCTCAACAAAGCAATCCCAACCTCTTTTAATCTTATCAAAAGAAATATTCAAGTTCAAAGTGTTTGTAGACTTTGTAACTCGAATCCTGAGTCTTTGGAGCATCTCTTTCGAGATTGTCAATTCTCCAACAAAATTTGGATTACTACGATGGGTATTCGGGCCAATTCAAACAATGTAATCCCTTGGAGTCAATGGATTAAGAAATTCATTAATCTTTTGTGCAAGATAAACAATGAGCATTTTGAAGAAGAAAGAATTTTGAGCATCGAAGGTTTCATCTCATGTACTCTTTGGGCTATTTGGATTCGTAGAAATGAAGTTACGTTTAGAAATGCCTTGCCCAATCCGATGAGAGCAATGAACTCCCTCTGTTTTTTTTATCTTTCTCACTTTCCTGTGCGCATCTCCCAATGCACATCTTTCAACTTAAACATCTTTCATTATATATTAATAGAAAATTATAACGATTGAATATTAATAATGTACTAATTGAGATGAATCAAACATGACCCTACATGACTATATTTTTTCTTATAAATTGAAAACAATTGAGAAGATTCTCTCTAAGTATGAATAGTGTCAAGATTCTAAGTGAGAACGATAAAAAAAAAATAGAGGGAGTATATGTTTGTTTGAGCTAGAAAATTTTGGAAATTTAGAGTTTATTGAAAACTTTAGGGACAATAGGCAATAGATGGTTCAATAGGGTCAGGCACGCAAGTTTATGTTTACTTACATTACGTGGGTTAAGAACCTATTCATATGTTTAGAACGTATAAAATAATAGATATATGAATTGATCTGGGCCAAGAAGGGAATTTTCTGATGAAACCTTGTATTAACAACCCACATTCCAATGTAAGTGTGCACCCTAAATTATACATTATTTCTATATTATGGGACGGAGGGAGTATTAATTACTCGCGGCATTCTAAGCCCTTAAATAGTTGTTGTCATTATGTTATTTTGTAACTTTAAGTTTTTAAAGTACAAAATCATTTTGAAAAACTTAAGGACTAAAGAAACAAAAAATTGAATTTTCCCAAATTCTACATATATCCATGATTCCTTTTATTTTTTTTATAATATTCTTTTGTATTTTTTACCAACACAATATTACAAGCAAAACAAGCCTAGTAGTATTGTTCTATTTTAATGAGGTTGTTAAGTTTGGAAATGAGGGGATTCCCTACATTTAATAATGGTCATAGATTCATAATCCGATTTCAAACGATTTTGACTGTGCCATGTTGATTATCCATCAGGAAAAAAAGGAGGCGAAAAGAAAATTTCTATCCATGAAATATCTAAAAACAAGGGGAGCCTTTAATTGGTTGACTTTCCCGCAAATTTATCCCACCCAAAAAAACTATACTATGAATCTATATGGTAGGACTATTTCTCTTACACATCCTCTTTTGCGCCTGTTTGGTTTTTGTACATTATGTATCTTTCATTTTGACTTTGTATAAACAGAGTTTTATGTGCAAGCCACTTCAATTCCTCTATATATCTCATTTAGGCAAATATTGAAAAGTAGTATTCAAACTCTTTTGATATATTGTTCAAACTGCACCATATAAACTATATTGTTGCCGTGAGTCTGAATGAGGAAACTATGCCCAAATTTGGACAAGGAAGATGCCCTCGAGACGATCCTCGAGGTACCGATTCCGGAGGAGATGTTTAGCAACATGGGCAACAATGTTGCATTGCGTTGCCAGAATATGCAACAATGGATGAAGGCTCAGACATCGGATAAATGGTCATCACCCGTTATCCTAGGCCGAATCAACGAGCTTCGCTTCCTTCTTTACCATGTTGGTTCCCCCCTCATTCCTCTTCAGGTCCATATTGACAACATCAGTCGCCCTGTTAGAGATAGTTCCATTGTGAGTCGTTGTTTAATACATTCTTTCCTTCCATTTGTTTTTCTTTGGGAGGATTTACTCTTTGTAATTACATCATATTAGTACATTCTTATCTGAAATATTTGACACATTCTTGTCCCATTCTACAAATACGACCCCACAACTGAGAGAGGGGGATTGACTGTATGGTGAGGAAGGTGCGCGCGATCGATCATCAACACCTTATGAACATGTTAAACAACACTAATAAACATATACCAACAAGATGTACATATGTTCAGGATTTACTCTTTGTAATTACATCATATTAGGACATTCTTATCTGAAATGTTAGCCACATTCTTGTCCCATTCTACAAATACGACCCCACAACTCAACACGTGATTAAAAATTAAAATAGGCTCGTGTTAAGTATTTTAACCTAAGTTAACCCGACACAACCTATCTATTAAATGGGTTAAACACGGACCGACATAACAAGTCAACAACCCATTTATTCATAACTTAGAAGAATGAATATAATTCAACAACCCATTGTAGTAACTGCTTCATTTGGATTTGATTTTCGTACAAAGAGATCGAGTTAATTAGATTACCAGGCTAATTTGTTTGGTTTATCACGGGTCAGGTTAGAATTTGGAGATTGGTTAGACACACTTAGACTCAGGGCAGTCAACCCATTAAACTGTAAAACACACCAACAGGGTTTGCCAACTCTATCAGGAAGCATATATGAAGTATTATGTCCGACTTTAGAGGGCATAGAAATGTAATCTTAATGTCTCTAATTTCCCAACTTGCATTACTCATCCATGATCTTTTCTGCAATGTTTATTATGATTTTGAATTTATGATCTTTTGAGACACATAGCGACAAATGAAAGGAAGTCTATTTACTGCCATGAAAACTCTGTTTGAAGAAAGTCATGTTTCTGTAAGAAAATTTTCATAGAAGGATATACTCTTCATATACTTGGTCAAATTTTTTTCTTGGGCTAGCTCCCACAGATTGGTTTTGCTAAATAACTATTGGTTTCAAATGCAGCAAACATCGACTGCAAAGTATATCGTACAACAGTATATTGCAGCTACAGGAGGGCAAGCAGCCATAAGCTCAATACAAAGCATGTGTGTCATAGGACATGCTAAGATAGGCGCAACTGCTTTTCATTTGGGTGATCAAGCTGTGAAGGGAAAGAGCACCGAGGAAACTGGGGGATTCGTACTGTGGCAAAAGAATCCGGACTTGTGGTGCTTGGAATTTGTGGTGTCTGGCTGCAAAGTTTTTTCTGGAAGCAATGGCAAGCTTTCTTGGAGGCAATCATCAAATCAACCTTGTGTCACTACTGGTCCTCCAAGACCATTACGCCGATTTCTACAGGTAAGTTAGTAGCTTCAATCCTGTCTAAAACTCAGTGCATCTATATCATCATGTACTAGAAAATAGTACTAGTATATTTTTTAAAGAAGAGCCAGTCCCCCATATGCACTTACTTTTAGCTTAGGCATGTCTATATGTGAAAGAGGAGTTAACAATCCTTGAAAAAAGACCTGTTGTCTCAAATTTGTGATTCAACCAGCATATCAATGAGTTCAGTGATAGTTTCTGGAATCAATAGATATTTTTTTTTTTTTTTTTTTTTTTTTTTTTTTTTTAATTAATTTTTTTTTTTTTTTTTTTTTTTTTATTTAATAAAATTAATTTTTTATTTTTTTTTTTATTTTTTTTTTTTTTTTTTTTTTTTTTTTTTTTTTTTTTTTTATTTTTTTTTTTTTTTTTTTTTTTTTTTTTTTTTTAAAAAAAATTTAAATTAAATAATTTTTTATATTTTTTTAAATTATTTTTTTTTTTTTTTTTTTTTTTTTAGGGGGGGGTTAAAAAATTTTCCCTTTTAGGTTTTGGATTAGGCTTTTAAAAAAAAAATCGATAAAACAATGCAAGGCATATTACTATTCGGTTATATTGGATTTTTGGATCAATCCCAATTCATCCGATCCGAAATCCAATTTTCCAAAAAATCTCGATTAACAAATTACTAATTCATTAATTATTTTTTTTTATTTTTTAATAACTTTCACTTTTTTCCCTAGATATATCATATATATGAGTGCAATTTTGACCAGATAAAACAACAAGATCATGTTACATTGTTACTCGCATAACCGATTGCACACACACAACCTTCTCTCATAGCTAGCTTCTTTCCATAACCACCAATGCAACAATGATGTTATTTACCTCTACTGTTGCATTTCCACATTGCTTTCACCTAGGTTCTTCAATTTCCCTCCACATTGTTACATACGTAGTTTCCTTCGAGTTTCATGAATTGGTTGTTTTCAAGTATGTTTGAACCTTAATCTTATCAGGGCTTGGATCCAAGGGCTACAGCCAACTTATTCATAGATGCAACATGTATCGGTGAGAAGGTCATCAACAACGAGGATTGTTTCATCCTGAAGCTTGAGACAAGCCAAGCAACTCTAGATGCACAAAGTGGCTCAAAATTTGAAATCATTCACCACACATTATGGGGCTATTTCAGCCAAAGATCTGGACTTCTCCTCCAGTTTGAGGACTCAAGAATGTTGCGTTTGAAGAACAGTGTTGAAAATGATGACGGAGATGGAGTGTTTTGGGAGACAAGTGCAGAATCAGTAATAGAAGATTATAGGTATGTTGATGGGATTAATATAGCTCACAGTGGTAAAACCTCTGTTAGAGTGTTTAGGTATGGGGAGCAATCAGCTAATCATCAAAGGGAGATTGAAGAAACATGGAAGATTGATGAAGTTGGTTTTAACATTTGGGGTTTGGATCCTGACTTCTTTACGCCACCAAGAGACGTAGAAGTAGAACTAGAGACTTAAAGAAATTTATATTTCAATCATTGGTTTTATATTTTGATGAGAGACCTTTGTATAATTTTGGTCTCGGAAGTTGTATATATTAGCATGTTTTGTAATATCTCCCAGTTTTCAGTTTTTACTACAATCATTGGCTAATATTGGTAACAGAGATCGTCAATAACAATACTTAGGATTGAAAGTATATGTTGGTGTTGCTACTCTCTGGCTTTCGTATTAAGGAGCATTGCTTAATTCACCTTAGAAGTAGTGAGTTTCAAGATAGATCGGTCCAATACAATGTAAACATAAGGTAGATTTAGAGGTGAGTTTGAATCAAGTCGAACAATAATCAAGTTTTAACTAAATTGATGTTGAGTACTAGATTGTAAGTTGTTTAGATTGAATTGTCACCCAAATATTGATATTGTGTTTGCTCAGCCTCAACATGATAAGTAGTGGATAAGTGAGGACTTAGGCTATGTTCTTTTGGACTAAATTAATGAAAATTCAGTTCAGTTTCAGACAAATTCAATTCAGTTTAGTTCAATTCAGGTTTATTCAGTTCAGTTCAGATTAATTCAGTTCAGTTAGTTTCCTCTCACAATTTTCATTCACTTCAGTTCAGTTCAGCTTTATTCATTTCAGTTCAGTTCAGACAAATTCAGTCCAAAAGAACAAAGCCTTATTGATTGAACTAACTACTATCTCTATAACTTTTCAATAGTTTGGTATCATAATCATCTTCATTTGCCAAAAAAACCAGTTGAAGGGGATAAGAATTCATAACTTGAATGTAAATCCTACAGAGACAATAATATCAAAGATTTTTTGATGATTCTACTTAATATAAAGTTATAATGACATCCACATACATATACATAAAGTTACCCGAAACACTGGTCGTCTGGAAGGGGTCCAGGGATAGAACCTTTCTCCACAAACTGTAATCCGAACACTAGAAGAATGGCGAGCAAGCATAAGTAGGACAAGCCTTCAACAGCACCCAGTAAACCAAAAGGCCCACTAGGAAGGCCTGAACCTGTCTTAGTTTTTGTGTACAAAGACCAGCCCACTATGCCTACTACAACTAAGTAGCTCACCCCCTCCAAAGCCCCAATGGACCCACCAGGCCCAGGAGGCAGTCCACAGCCAGTGGTCTTAAGTGTAAAGAGGGACCACCCGATCACCGGAGACGAGATCAATCCTCCAACTATAGCTGCTTTCTCGGCTATCCCGACATCCTCGGTCTCGTTGCTGGTGCCCTTTGCCATGGCAACCACCTTGTTAGTTGATGAGTATGGTCTGAAAATACCATTGCGAGTTTTTAATGGACTAATGAGTGTGGTAAAAGATGGAGATAACAACATAGTTGTGTATTGTATTATTAAGTTTACAACAAAAAGAAGCCTAAGAATAAAAGGGAAGTAGGGAAAAAAAGGAAGAGAGAGAATAACGTTCCTTTTCCCAAATCCACTAGTTTTGGTTTGATGCAAAAAAAACCTTATCCAATCACATTCACTCGCTTGACTGGTGAAAAAACAAGAAAAGCTTGAATTAGCCCAAATTATATGTGAGATGGGCCACAAATGAGGCCCACAAGTAGCCTTGGCATAAAAGAAGCCAAATGTAGCACCAAATTAGACAGAAATAAAAACTCCATGTGGCAATGATGATTACATTTACACATGCTGCGAATGCGATGAGTTATAGTTGGAAATTGCCACTAGCACAGGGAATATATGAATATGAATAAAAAGATAATTAAACAGGTTTAGAGAGAGAGAGAAAGAGTAAAAATGTTAAAAAGTCGAAAATGCCCATACATAAGAGTGGGATTAACAAAGAGAGAAAGAAAGCATCTTAAAAGAAAGCCTTTTTATACAACTGAGTATCTCTAATTGAAAACTGCTTGAACTAGCAATGACTGTTGGAGTTCCTACTATAAAATTTCCCCTTTTTTTTGTCCTAATAAATATATACTGGGAATTTTGGGGGGAAAACCACCAGGACAATGAACCCTTCATTTAACTGTCATTCAAATACCAAACTAACGGCTATTTTTATAAGAGCAGGAGCCAAAACCATTACTAACCACTTTTTGAACAAGATTTAAAAAAAAACCCATCATCTGGAATTAGTTTTCCCTCCTAAAAAAACTGTCCCAAGAACAACATCCTAAAACCCTCTTAAAACTGCCTACCAATCAGAGATATACATTCAGGTTCTCCATCTTCTTTCTCCCAGTCACTCCATGAAAGAACCCTACAGCAAATCTTCGTCACAGACGCTTCTTTGAGGACACACCTCTCTGCATCACTTCCTCACAGACGCTTTTTTGAGGACCGTCTTTCTGCATCATCTGCATCTTCTTCATCATCCACATCGGCATCATCTCTCTTTCTCTTTGATTCAGAAGAAGATGGAGCCATCACCTGCCCTTCCCCAAGATCATCCTCATCATCTTCAACTTCCTCACCTTCTCCAGCATCATTTATAGCCTCCACGTCACTTTCTTCTGCGTCCTCTGTTGATTGTCTAACCCGCTGAACCAGGTACCCCTCTTCGCCATCTTCTTCCTGCCATCGTAACACACAATTATGAGCAAGAACAGATAAAAATCAACAGGTGAAAAATATAGAAATCATTGTACAATTCCAGAATATACACTAGAGTTCTCCCACATAAAGCAATCATTGTACAGTTCTCCAAGATAAAAATACACTGGAGTTCACCCATAGAAAAGGAAAAATGCAAAATCAAACCAACAATCAACACCCAGAACAAAATTTAAAAGGGATGAGCAGAGAAAGGACCGAGAAACTAAAATAGAAGCAACTTGGTTACACGGTAATGTATGTGGGGCAAAGAACGAAAGCAAACAAGTACCTAGAGTGAAAAGTCCCCAAACAACCAAACACTGTTATGATATCAGAATAGCAAGACAGGAAAAAAAATTCTCAGGAAGACACACCATTAAAGTCAATTAAAAAATAAGGCCAAGCTATATCTACCATCAATCAGATTTTAAAGGGCAGCTCAAACTTATTTCATTCCCCACTGAACCTGAAAAAACATAAACCACAAGGAGCAATACAAGTACTTCATAGATAAGCGATGCTAGTTCATCATCAAGCAAGGATCAAATGATGAAGTGATGCAACAAAGAGCCACAACTAGCCCAAACACAAGTATAAACAATTAAGTATTTTCAAGCATAGATCTAAAAGTAACCTTGCATAAACACAACGACGAGCACCATCTAAATTTACTCCAACTTAAAACTAGGAAGTCATAACTTGAACCTTAATCAGCATTCTGATTCTAAATAATCCAACAGCACTCATGAACATAAAGCAAGGTTAGCGCTCTAAAGAAACGTAAAACATCATCAGTAAAAACCCTGAATAAAACTGTCTAAAATTACCAGTCTAGTAAACACATGCTCAAGCTTCCAGAGAACTACCAAACAGAAGATAAAAATACATCCCCTATGAAGAGAATACAGATGAATCAATAGAAAACCCATCTCTATCTAAAACATCAAAGTTAGGCTTCTTTAAAGAACTTTTTAGACCACATCCGAAGCTCAGCAATATGACAACTCCAGTCAACTTTCAGAAATTAAACGTGCAAGTGTGCAATGCAGTATATGGAAGAGAAACAATAAGGGTAATTTTCTATCACAAATTACCAAAACAATTTTCCACAGCTCATACAGCAACAACCTAGGTTTCACAGAGACGGGTACAGGTAAGGGTACGGGGCGGAAAACGACAAGATTCAAAATTTTAGGAATGGGTACGCGTACCCATACAGGATACGTATCGGGAACGGGAACGGGAACGGGAACGGGAACGGGTACAAGTACGTGACCAAGTAGAAGTACCCGTGCTACATAAGCAACAACTGACAACAAGGAGAGGCAACAATCCATGGTATACTAGTTTCTTATTCTCTCATTCTGGCTTATTATAACGTTTTCCCCTTCAATCCATATAGCCCCTGGAGTGACAAGATCAAACTGCACAGTCCACAATATTTAAAGGAAAGATTGCAAGCACAATACACACAAAAAGCTCAACATCTCCATAATTAAATATCACCAAATGCATAACCCTCAAAAGAAACCAGCAATTACATCCTCAAAGTAAAGGACCACATAGCAAAAATACAGAGCGCAAAGAATCAGCTGAAAGGCAACCTAGTACTTACGGAATATTATCTAACGAGAAAATGTAAACCACTTGCAAACATTCACAAAGAATTAACTCAATCCAGTCAGAAACTAAGTAAAAAAACACGCACAAAAGCAAAATTATAAAGGTTTAGTGTGTGTTATACCTCATCCTCACCCTCATCATCCTCATCTGATTCTCCCTCATCTTCAACACCCAGCTCTTCCTCTCCAGTCTCACCATTATCATCCTCATCATCCTCATCTTCCCCTTGTTCATGCCCATCAATCTCTCCATCTGTGCTATTCAATCTACCAGTACTCTCTGGCTCCACAGCATCAACAACATCATCATTATCAACCTCCTCTACCTCATCATCCTCATCATCGTCATCATCATCATCATCCTCAAACTCCTCATCTCCATCCCCCTCTTCATCATCATCACTATCCACAATATCATGAACCTCAACAACATCCTCCTCCTCCTCACCATCATCCTCATCAATCTCCTCCACATCCTCTTCCTCCTCCCCATCATCATTCTCATCCTCATCCTCATCCTCACCATCCACCTCCCCAGCCGCCTCCACTCTAAACCCGTTCTCCCTCCCATTATACATCCCCCCATTCTCCCTCCTCCTCGACGCCTCAATCTCCGTCTCCTCCTCATCAGCATCACTCTCCTCATCCTCATCAACATCTACAATCCCATCACCACCACCACCACCACTACTATGCCCATTGGCCATCCTATAACTCCCACCCTCACCTTCACCTTCACCTTCACCTTCACCCTCGGCTTCGGCATCGGCATCGCCATCACCATCAACTTCCCCACTCCCAGGATCATCATCCTCCTCCTCATCCTCATCCTCCTCCTCCTCATCATCACTCTCAGGACGCTCATTCTCCTCAGCATCCATCTTATCCAAATACTTCAAAGATTTAATCAATCCAAAAACCCTAGCTCTATAATCCTTAACCCTAGTAACAGGACACTCATACAAATCAAGCGAAACAAGCTTAAGCTGAGCTAAAGGTGCAAGATCCTCTATAAACTGAATTCGATTATTCGACAAATCAAGGTCTCGAAGCGAATCAAGCCCCGCTTCAACAAGATACTCTAAACCTGAAGCGATTCGATTGTCGGAAAGTATAAGCTTCTGGAGACTTCCAAGCCTAGGAAATTGCTCTAGTGATGATACACCAATATTTGCAAGTGAAAGATGTTGAAGATTTTGAAACTTCTCTAACACTGATGCTGCTGCTAAACGACCTTGAACACACTTCACGGCGCCGTCTAGGGTTAGGCTTTTTGTTGAACCATTATCCGTTTGTCCGTCTAACGCCGTTACCACCGCTCTCTCCCAGATCTCGTCCATTCAACTAATATTTCAATTTTAATACTCTCATACAAAATTTGCAACAAAATTTCAAACTTTATCTGGTTTCAGAATGAGAAATCGAAACCCTAATATTAGGAACTGTGTGATTTTGGTGGAAAAAAAACCCTAAATTAGAGGTTTTTGAAGGGATGAAGATGATCTTCTTTGAGTTTTTTTTTTTTTTTGTTTTTCTCTCTCCTACAGTAGTTCTTATGAGTTTTATCTCTCTTTTTTTTTTCTCTGTTTTTGTTTTCAGTTTCTCTCTCTAAAATATTCTCTCTCTCTAGGAGATAAACCCCAGGAGGAGGGAGGGGAGGAGGGATTGAGGCGGGCCGGGTTGGGTTTGGGTAGGGGAAGGATGACCGTTGGATTTAGAGGGAGTGGATTGATGACGTGGAGGAATGAGTGGTGAGGATTAAGAGTAGGTGTGTTTGTTTCTGAAGAAGGAAGTATCTCGATTGGTATACGCGTCTTGTGTGCGGTGTGAATGGTTGGAAATTGGTGAAATAATATCGGGGGTGGTAGTGGATTGCCCTTGCTGTTCGTTTAAATTACGGAAATGCCACTTTCCTTTTTGGTTTTTGCTCGGGAGCCAAACAAACTTTTTCTATTAAAAAAAAAAAAAAAAAATACAAAATTATATCGACTTAAAGATTTCAAATTCAATCCAATATTCCAATTCCATCCTACAACGTCTAGTCTACGAGATATAGCCAGCCAACCCGATCTGAACCCGATCTGAACCCGATATAAAATGAATAGGTTTGGTTTAAGGTTTTTACTAACATGTGTTAAACAAAGTGAGTTGACTCAACTCAACTCAATACAACTTAAAATATATTTGGCTCAATATTTTTGGCCTCTAAAATATAGAATCAAATATATACTCTTCTATTAAAAAATTTAAAAAATTATAAATAAATATTAATAAAACAAAAAAAAGAAATTATCAATAAAAAAAAATAAAAAGAAAAAGAAAAAAACTTTATTTCTTATTGTTTGTAATACACTACTCTAATTTGTTACTTTTATTCCCCCTTAAGTAACAAAATTCATTCCCTTAAAAAAAAAAATACTTTAAAGTAACAGAATTCATTTCTTGGTGATACCAAATACCTAATAAAGGTACCAAATTATGTTACTATTTCACTTCTTTATTTGATTCAATTTCTTTTCCATTCCATGATTCGAATCAAACATGCTCTTTTACGGTTGAATTTTTTACTCCATTTAATTCTTATGCTTCTATCGTATTATTAGTTTGGCTTTTGATTGTTTGACTATTTTGTTTACCTATGTAACTTTTTGTTTGTTTTAATTGGTTAATTTGTGTAAAATATTAGTATATAGAAGTAGGTTAAGAAATACACGAGATTGATTTATTTTATTCATATATATATATGTTGTGCTTAATAAACGATACCGACTATCGACTACCCCGTTTAATA
This sequence comes from Beta lomatogona, assembly GCA_947646795.1. Classification (NCBI taxonomy): domain Eukaryota; kingdom Viridiplantae; phylum Streptophyta; class Magnoliopsida; order Caryophyllales; family Amaranthaceae; genus Beta; species Beta lomatogona. The sequence continues at coordinate 11,387,103 of CANSNZ010000063.1, read as the reverse complement.
AATAGCTTAGACTAAGATCGAGGATCATTAACTTATTTAATAAACATGTTGTGTCAGGCTTGAGGGAGTTTGACCTCTTTAGTGGGAAATTGACATAGCCCAATCTCTTTTACTAGCTTCGACTACAATTTATACAACCAACTTTTTTATTTTTTGGTTATCATGAAAGCATGCTTACTTCTAAACCTATTAAAACCTTAGGCGACATGTGTGTGGAGGATGGTAAGTGAATCCAGTCAATCCACCTCCAAGTTCTCCACGCCAACCTTCAAACTCTTGACCCAAGGGCTAAGGCAAATGAGCTAAGTGGTACTATCAGATAATATGGTGTTTTTAAGGTAAGATGAAGGGGCTCACTTGAGGGGATAAGATGAATACCTCAAAATGAATCCCATGAGGTTTAATCGCTAGACCTCAAGGATACGAGGTGATGAGTGATGCCACAACTACACCACCTCACCCTTAGCCAATATGGTTTATATGGGGAAAACATTTTATACTCGTAATAATATATATTTAGTTTCTTATTTGGCTTTGGAGTGAAGCCCTGACATTCTAATACACTCTTCGTTTCACAAAAATGGTTATGTTTTTTGTATTTTGTCACTACTTATCTTCACCATTTCTTTTACCATTAATTGTGCTTTTTTACGTAAAAGAAAAGTATAGTAATATAGAATCATGTTTGATTTGTTTTTCAATATGTATATTTGGAATATCACTTTTTTTGTTACTTACATATAAATAATTTGAGACATTAATTTTCATAATTTTGTGTAAAAAAATTCAAGTTAATAATTTTTTTGTGAAACAAAGGAAATATAATTATGGAGATTATAGAAGTGCAACTCCTTTTCTTATCTCAAACTTGTCAATAATCATTCCGGATATGTCATATGTGCATGGCAGGATTCTCTATTTCTCTTGTTGACAAAACTACCTTGCCTTTCAGAGTCAAGTCATCAGTGACGCATCTTAATTGTCAGTTTCGCTTCAAACCAAATATGATAATTGGACTCCTTCAATCAACAAAGTCGTTGTAGTATAGTGGTAAGTATTCCCGCCTGTCACGCGGGTGACCCGGGTTCGATCCCCGGCAACGGCGTATTTTTAATTTTTCAATGTCCCAAAGATGAAGAAGATCCATTGTTAGCTTTTCATTTTTTATTTCAAGGCTGAAGGGAAAGGAGACTTAAAAACCCAAACGTAAGAAAATTATTTAAATGCTTTCATTTCCTTTCTTATCCATCCATATTTTCCCAACCAGCGAGCTATAACATATTCTAAACTATTATAAGTTATAACATAAGATTTTGGAAATATGGGGGAAAAAAATATTGGAGGTCTTAAAAAAAGTGTAGGAAATGTAAGTGTTATAAACTTATAAGAGTTATAAATTACTTCTATGAGTTTCTGCAACCAAACTAAGTGTACATTTTTTGGAAAACATTTCATCTCCTTATCTTTTTTAAGATCACCCAACAAAAAAAAAATTAAGGAAAAGGATCCAGAGTACATAGCAAAAAAAGGGATCCATCCCTTTTGGAAAGGAAAATTTTCAGGTATTCCAACATGGAAAAGATGCAAAAACCTGTATTCTTTTGGTGATATGTTGTACACAATGAAGGAACCTTCATGATTAGCAATACAGAAGTTAAAAATCCAAGAACTACACTACATCAAATCATCTTCCTGCAGCTGCATCAGACCCTTTGCCTAAATTATGCCTGCTAGAATCTTTAAACTCCGAAGAACGGGAACCTACTGCTGTCTGGTAATGCCCTGGTTGCGAATTTTGAACATGAGGAGAAGAGCTCGATGTATGTGAAGATCGTGCTGTGGAAGTTGCACTAAAAACCTGAGCAGCAACAAACGGATTAGGTCTCAGAGAGCCAATGCCTTTTTGCTCTGCTTCTGGCATACTTGAAGTAAACTTCAACCCAATTCCTTGATTGATCTCACCACTGTTCTTCACAACATTAGTACCAAGCTGAACCCCGGGTTTCCAAGAAGTGGGTGCCTTATTTGTAATAGGGGAATTACTGTCATTCTCCCCCTTTAACCTGTCATGATGGGTTGTCTCAGAGACCTGATTCGTTTTGGGCTGTTTGATCTCAGGCTGCTTTTCTCGATCCAATGTAGCGATTTCTGGTAGTTCGGCTCTAGGGGTTGCAGAGCGGCCAGAAGCGATTGTAGTAGTTGGAAATGCTTTTTCAGGAGGGACAACTGGAGTATAATTAGATGGGAGAAGATCATCCCAATTCTCAAGCAGCTCTTTGTAGACTTTTCTAAGTGTGACTTCAGTAAGACCTGTCACCTTACATATCTCTGCCTGTGTCTTGCGTCTATCCTCTAGTTGACAGGCCAGATAAATAGCAGCAGCTGATATACTTATAGGGTTCCTACGCGTGCAGAAACATTTGTTCATCACAACTTCTCCAATGTGCGTAGCAAGTTCCTATACAACAACGAGTTATATAAATGTCCATGAAAGTCAATTTATAACAGTGCTCTCGCCCACCAATATCAGATAAGATGAGAATAATGCGAAAGATGTAGCATATGCCATGAAATGCATTGCCGAAGTTCAAAACTAGCAAGACCAATGTTGAAATGCTTCAGACACGTAACCAGGAAATCATTTGCATATGACCAAATATTACAATGTAAACTCTGATTTGCATATCAGCTGGGTGACAAAACAATCCTATATTCCAAAAGTATACATTATATATCAGCGGAGCAGACATCAGCAAGTGCTTTATTTACCTGGGCGGATTTATTAAGCTGGAGAAGATTACAAAATCTGGGCATATGTACAGCTATGGAGTTGCTATTGATTGGTTGACTGAGTTGTAGAGCTTCCCCCAAGATCTTGATGTACTTTCCAATCTCTTTTTGAGGAAGGTTCGCTGCAATAGAGATTTCCTGTTTTACAGGATAAGAATTAAGATGCCCTCAGATTACATATGCCCTCAAATCAAGTCTTCTTTAGCATAGACTAGACAACTTTTCTTAAATTTTTATTCACTCAAATAATAATGCAGATCACAAAATATCTCATTCAAGCCTGTAAGATTTGCCTTTCATATATTTTGTTCTGAAAATTGATGGAGACGTAAGACATTCAAGGTAGAAGGACATACGACTAATGCCTAATTAGTAACGGTTATAAATTTATAAACAATTTCAATCAAGGAGGATGAGAATAGAAATTCCACGCATTATGTTCACCCTAATTTCACTTTCATACCAAAGCAAACCCTTGAATTAAATGAAATTAAGATTGAAGAACTCAAAACAATGCATTTGTTAACAGCTTTTTCCAACGAAGCCTTCAAAATCATAGTAATATATAGTAATTTAATCAGAAAGAACACCTACAAAATTGAAGCATTAGATCCCAACACAATTTTATGAATTCCATCTCCATCATAAACCACAAAACCAAAAATTTTACAACCTAGCACCCTTAAAAACCCAAATCCAAATTCTAGAGAAGTCCAGAATTCAGACAGTTCAATTCATGAAATTAACAAGGGACAACACAAGATCCAAATCATTGTTAATGAGTTCCAATTCCATAATAAACCACAACATTCAAGAATGTACCCCATTAGCACCATAAACTCAAATCCCAAATCCCCATAAAACTCCAAAATCTAGACAGTCCAATAATTACATTAGTGTTTAGTATCAAACTCCATTACAATAGCAAACACCAACAAATAAATCCTACTTAAAAGTGAATGTCATCTAACTTAGGATCCGTTCTGTTCAACTTATTTTAACTTATATAAGATTTTATAAGATAAGATAAGATAAGATAAAATAAGATCAGATATAAGATAAGATAAAATAAGATCAGATAAATAAGATGTTAGACACACACAATAAACTATCTATTAAAATAAGATAAGATCAGATTTTATATAAGATAAGATAAAATAAGTTGAATAGAACAGACCCTTAGTTAGTAAAGCCTTGTAGAAGTGGTACTCTCGGAACGAATCCCGTCTACATCACTGCACTTAGTCGCTAATCGGAATATTACAAAAAAGAGGAGGAGAGAGAAAAACCTGGAGAGTACGAGGCTCCTGAGCTTCACGAATAGCTTGAACAAGACAAGCAGTAGCAAGAGCTTCAACACTACGATTACGCAAACAAGTAGCAGAAGAACAATCCCTAAACAACTGAAAAGCATGATCAGATATATCATAATCCAACCCCAAAATAGAAGCTACATCAAGAATCTGAAGATAAGCCCTCAAATTATCAACAACAACTCCAGAAGAAGATGAATTGACAGAAGTACCCTCGAGAGCACGCTCAAGTTCAGCGAGGTGGCCAGAGAAGGAGAGAGAAGAGAGAGAAAAAAGAGGAGAGTGGTAGAGAGACCACGTGGAGAAAGCGGTGATGAACCCGGTATGATCAAATGGGTCATCCGGGTCGGGTGAGGGTGGTTCGGGAGGAGAGAGAGGGAGGTCGGAGGTGGATAAGAGAAGTGGGGAGTCTTGGCTACGGAGATGGAAAAGGTGGTGAGATTGTGTTTGACGTTCTTCGATCACGCGACCACAGGAGATGCATTCGGTTATGTAACGACCTGATTGGGTGCTTGTGCACTTTCCGTTCGACGGCGGTGCTGAGCAGTATGGACACTTCATTTTGAGTTTTGAGAATGATGTCTTTTTTGGGTTCAGGGTTGAGAATGAGGGGAAATGAATATAAACCTAGATGATATGTAATTAGTGGTAAGTGATATGGTAACCAAGCTAATTTCACCAATTAGTAATTGATTGGTCGTTGGATATTGGAGATAGGAGGTTAGAGTAGTTGGTTAAGGTCCGTCCAATCTATCACCACTTTCGGTTCACCAATTAGTAATTGATTGGTCATTGAGTGGAAGAAGGAGGGTATAGGTTAAATCTCACTTTTAGCGCAAATTAGACTATAGGTCAAATCTTTAACGGATTATATCTTACTCCCCCGTTCCTAGGATGGACCATGAAAATGACTTTGTTATAGGGATTATTTGAGTTGGGCGATTATTTGTCAATATAGAATATCATGTGTATATTTATATTGAAAAGCTTGTAATATGTGATTTTTTTTAAAAAAATATAGCAGGAATGGAGGATTGAGATATTTGCCTTAAATATATGTTTGTCCTATAAATGATTAAGATATGTAGTATGCAAAGTAGGAGAATATGCTAGTATAGTTATGTTGCACAAATTAGATAGAGAAATGTAATAGTTTTAGCATGTATAATATGGGTTTTAGTGGTTGTTTGGTCGGCGATAGAAATTATGTAGACGATGATTTTCTGATTTGAGTAGTTATTTGGTTGACAAGAAGTGGAAAAAATGGGGGGCAATGAAAATTCCTTGAGAAATTGAAATTTATTCACCCACCCCCTCATTGGTCATTCAGAATTCCCACATGAATTTATGGAAAGTGCAAATTCCTTAATGTCAACCAAACATGTTAACATCATTTCCTAGGAATTACATATTTCATGACGATAAAACTTCCCATGGAAATTAAATTCTCATATATACCAAACAACCACTTAGTGTAGTAGTAGGCGTCCCACGATGATGATATGGGTTTTGGGCTGCGTATTTTCTTACTCCCTCCGTCCCATAATATAGTGCCTATTTCATTTTAAAAACGTCAAATTTTAAAATCTTTGACCAAATATTCTCATTGATATATACAAGAAAACATGCTTAAGTGAGATTTTGTTAGATTCACCTTAATATGTAGTTTCATAATATCAACTTTTTATATTTTTTTATTAATAAGGAAATGAAGATATTGAAAGTCAAAGGTTTATCTTAGAGACCGTGTAAAAAAGAAACAAGCATTATTATATTATGGGACGGAAGATGTATGTAGTCATGTAATAGTGACTAAGCAAAATGTGACGATTGCACAGCATATCAGGAAATCGATTCATTTCTCTCTTTTCTAATTAACAAACGCCGTAGGATATAACTCTGAGCAGTTGAATACAGAAGTATGAAATAAACACTTTCTTATCTTACGATATGATATTCACTTCATTTATTTTACAATTGTTCTTATATTCTAGCACAAATAAAAAAAAATCTCATTATAAAGGGAACAGAGTTTTCTTTTGTTTGAAATTTATATAGCAAGTGACATCAAAACTTTTAATAAGTGAAATTCCAACTAAGTACATATTGTGCCTGTGGTAAACAAGATCAACTGACTATAATAAGTTCGTGTGAGCCCTGGCAGAAGTTGGCAGCTTACAAGCAAACCTTTTGTAGGCCAAGCAAAGTGTAAAGTAGCTTCAGATTCTTCATAGAGATGTCCAATGTCAACTATTCCCAGATGCAGTTGCTGTCTTTCTAATTTCAGCATGCTTAAGACTCAGTTCTCGAGCGCCCTGTTAGCACAACAAACCAACAAACAAGAAAAATGACTCAGAATCCACAAGCATTCTAAATCGATGACGAATAATTCGTCCGTCCACGAATATTTGAGGCGGGGAGGGAAAGGTGGGGATCAATTTCCGTTAAAACTGGCATGTTGTGAGATTACACAAATGTTGCTCTCCAGTCTCCACAATTATTTCAATAGCTAATAGAAATGCCAAGCTACCTTGTAGCTCAAAATTGCAAAAAGCCATAAAATGCCAAATATTTACCCCCAGAAATCCCCTGGCCTCAAGAAAAGGAAAAAGGAAAAAGACAAGAAAAAATAGATGAAAGAAATATCTCTATTCCCGCCATTATTTAATTATTGGTAGAGGCAGGAGATGAAAATAATTGACTGATGTTCTTTTGGCCTGAATAGAACAACATTAAGCAAACAAAACAGATCAAGAAAAGATATAAGCATCAACAATATGCAATATGCATCATGAGAACAAGAAAGGCTAGCTTTCACGCCCAGAGATACTACCATATTTCACCATGAATGCATCATGAGTCTTCCCCCAAAAAATCCCACATCAGCATTCTCGTTAGGCCAAGCATGGAATGATATCAATAAAATAAGGGCATTAGGCAGGGGGCCGACACAGAAAGTTAGAGCAGATATCCAGGGTGAAACCTATTACCCCAAAGGGGAGTCAATACTTTAACATCCCATAACTACTTACATACTATAGTTTACCTTTCCCCATAGATGAAACTCCAGGCATGGCCTAAATGTCTCAAAGTAAATGCCAAACAACATTGTAAACCTTACACGTTTGTTAGAAGGGAAGGCAAGAGTGAGTTCGCATTTTCCTTCGAAATCTTTTTTTGGCAAATAAAGTTTTATAGCCTACCAGAAAAACTACAATATGAGATGGTAGAATCACCACTGACAGAAATAAAACTTGAGAGCACTTCCAATACTAGAAGTATCTCGTTCGTTAGGAGGGGAAAGATAATGAATCCTTCTATTCACAATCTCTCGCCTCCTACCATGTTATGTCCAAACAAGAGAAGAAAAAGAATCCCTCTCTTTCCTTTTGCCCCCTAACTCCCCTATACAAACACACTCTTAGTCTATTCGCCAAGGCCGTTGCCCTCCCAAAGTTGGTACCAAATCCAAGTAATAATCCTCCCGCCTCATTTTATAACTCAGGAAAGAAAATAATATCAACTTTATGTAAGGACACACAGACTTATTTGTTTCATACCCTTAGTGGAGAAGGAAGACCCTCTTGTCAATTTCCATGATTTCACTACTCTTAATCCTAGTATAATCTGTGCGAGGGGAGAACCAAATTCATGCCTCATCATATGTTTTCCCCTCTACACGGGCATAAGAGACCTATCATCACCATCTCTCTGCACAATTATTATATTTAACACATTGAAGCTAGGTGTTGCACAATGGTAAACCCAAAACATAGATAAGCCTCTGCTATCAGCTTGATATGGGTTTGAATAATTCCAAATCGATACCACTTGTTTAATTGGTAAAGTTGGGAAAACTGACATCTTGAGACAGAGACAAATCCGAGATAGCCCCAGGTATGGATTTGTTGAACCGGAGAAGGAAGGTGGATTTCTATCATTCCCTTCTCAAGTCTAAACAATTAGTGGCCACTGAAGGTGAAATGTACAACAAACCCAAGTTCAGAGGAGATGGAAGAGGGGAGAGATGAAGGAATATTTTTCCTCTATCAGCCAAACACTCATGTTCAAGTATGGCTTTTAAAGTCATCCCTTTGAAACAATGGGTTTGATTCCCAAAGCAACAAACTGCTGCCTCCAAAAGAGGTGGCCCAAAAAAAAGGCACGCCGCCTGAACCCCTTTTTAAGAGAAATGGGGAGAGGTGCCGTGTGGTTGGTGGTGACCTTTGCCCCCGCCCGCACCGGGCCACCTCCCCAAGGCAAACCAAACAATAGTTAAAAGAGTTTCATCAAAGCTCCTCGTTATGTTGTACCGCAAGACAAAACTAACAGCAATAGTACAGATAATCCCTCTCTAATCAAAAGGAAAAACCAACTGGGATGCAAACAAAAAAAAAAAATACTAAGAGAACAAAATGATTACAAGTCTAAGTGAAGCAATCGAAACAAAAAAGGCATGTCTCAATTGTATCAACCAACACCACTTTGCTGTATAGAAACATCTACATTGCCCATAGTCATTAACAAAATTCCCCAGACAGCTGAATTCAGCATCTCAATTTTGTAAAACACATCCAGGTCATGTTGTACATATAACAATTTGTCGGGGTAAAAAATCAAGGAGATAATTGAAGCTCGCCAAAGCAACTAACTTCCACTTGGAATAAGGTTATTAAATATGTCACGATTTTGGAGAACAACCCACTAATCATATCATTACCACCTAGAATTATACTTATGAGTCCGTAACATGTCCAAGATCCACCCAAGAGTTCCTCATGCAGGTCCAATTTCGAAATGCTGAAGCATGTCTTATATGATGGAAGCTAAAGACCAAGACACTAATCAAGCGTGCAAATGCATACCATCATAAGGATGGAAAGAAAAGAAGAAATTTCGTATTATTTTCTCAGTCTCGAAATGTAGCCATTTGGAATATTTCGTAATTCCCATAGATAGTTTTATTACTGTTTTAGGGCTTTAAATTAGGTAATTCAATCTTGTAATATTTGTTTATTAAGGTAAGGACATGGGTTCGACAATAACATAATAGTGTTGTCTTATACTCTAGGAGTCTTAAGTAATATATAAGCTTTATAGTACACCCAATAAGCTATATGTTGTTGATTTAAAATGAGTTAGTTGAATAATTTTGGTTGTAGACATTCCCTATTGATTTACCATTTGAATGGCATGAGTCAGCATCATTTGACATGTTTTGTAGTTTAGATCACCTTTCTAAATGATTTGTGAAGTCATTATCATTGAGAAGCAATCTGCACATCAATCATTATCACCAATCCTATCGTCAATACTCAACTAATATCAGGATTTAGGACCATAAACTTGTTTCTCCAAAAACCCAACATTAATAAAAACCATCAGATGTTTAAAGCTGCAAAACAAGTCTTTCCCAATAGCTTCGTGCTTACAAACCACATCAAATTAATTCCCACTGTATTGCAAGATATTGCACAAAACTGAAGCCCATTACCGATCATATTTGCAAGTTGAAAAGCCGAAACTTCCAATTGACCCAAAAATTAAAGAACATGGAAAGCAAGTAGAAGAATCATGACGTGACTGTGAGGCTTATGGCAAGACTAGATACCGGAAGCAAGAGATTAATATCAAGCAAGTTGAAAAGAGAAACAGATAGAAGCAACAAGGGAGGCCTATGTCACATTGTTGCTACTACAGCTGTTGATACGGGGGATGAGAGCGTAAACACTTAATTAAAGATGTTGAGCATGACATTCAAGAGGAGACAGAAAACCGAGGTAGAGAGTCTGTGGTGTGAACTAATGAGAATTCTGGTCTTTATTATCTCAGCAATCTCGTGGTCAGGAACTGCTCTTCCTATATGTTTATGTGAACCATCTCAATTCAAGCTTCAATGTTTTCACCTTACATACTGGTGACCAATAACCCATTCCCAAAGCCTTGATGGTGTGCTGACACTCATTATTATTTTCTTTATGACTTTGGTGTAAAGTTTTTCTAAGGTAAAGCAATATAATTACTATTTGGAGCCTAAACCGGCCAAGCGTTGATGTTACCTAAATAATTCATTTTAACCTTTATCACTTAGTTTCATTAAATTTTCCTACGGTTGATAATGTATAAATGAGGTAATAATGGAAATTAGGCGTTTAAATCACCCCCTCCCCTCTCACACACACGGAGACTCCTATACAGATTATTGACTAAAACAAGTGAACATGAAGGCTAACACCATAACAAACTCCTCCTAATAAACCCAAGAAAAAGGTTGCCATAGCACTCTCAAATCCCGGCATCCTACATATACAGCCACATCGAAAGTATTTCTCTGTTAGTATGGCTATGTAATGGGTTCTATATAAAGGAAAAATTTAAAATTTATCAAAATCAACCCTCTTTATGACCAAATTTGTCAAGACTCGAGATTTTGACATCACTAAAGAATTCTGCAACTAAATCAAGCTTCAAGATTTACCAGAACTTACACCCCTCAGACCAAACCAAATGCTCAAGCCTCACACCAAGCATAGCAATAACATAAATTATCCAACCCATAACCCAAATTTGCATACTATTCTTCACGGCACATGTCCTTAATTAGAATTAAGGACAAGAATGGACCCCCTCCAAGAGTCCAATATATCCAAAATAGGTCAGTAGACGTTTGTATCCAATTCGCCAAAGAGGATAATATACAGCAATGGCAGAGCCTTGATCCCATAAAGATGGAGTCGGTTGCATGAGCCAAAGTGGATTATATAGCTACACTTAAAACGATTAATTGAAATGTTAAGCATCAACTAATGAATGATAGATATCTGATTTACTAGAATGATCTGCAGGCCACAATAGAGTTACTTTATACATTATCATCCCCAAATTCCATAAGCACTCCAACCATATAAAAGGTATATCGGTTGTCATAGAACATTAAACAGCCATAAATAGAGAATAGATTCACTTTCAAGTCACCGCTACTTCCATCCCCATCCCACTCCCCCCCTCCGTGAAAAGAAAAGGAAAGAAACAACAAGAGCAACATGAATATGCTAATAGTAATAGATACTCCTTCCGTCCCATATTAACCGATACACTTTACAATTCCGTGTGTCCTACATCAATGGATACAATTCCTAAAATAGTATGGTGACCATCAAATTTGTATTATTTCTCTCTTCATGAGAACCCTAACAACTATAATGAAACATCACACCACACTCTTACTCCAAAAAAGTTGAGGTCCTACATTCAACTAAATACAATAAAAAGAAGCCCCACCACCAACAATAAAATAATGAAGTCAAATAAAGCTCTTAAAACTTTGTGCCATCAAATTGCATTTGATTAATATGGAATGGAGTGTGTATACTGTGAGTCTATGCTTATTTGCTTTCCATGAATACAGCAGGAAGAGTGAAAAGGTGAAAGAGGAAAACAACGGCAAGTATGTCAACGAAGGAGAAGCATGTATGCTGCTTCTCTCAAATGGCAACTGACTAGCAGGCATCAAGGATTCCACCTTCCCTTCTTCTATAAACATCAATCAAACAATCACTCATGATCCAACCAAGGGGGGAAAAGAACCTCTTGACCTACAAACAAAGTGCTTACCCAATAATTTGAGCCCGAAATTGACTTAAACCCACATCAGATTCCATCCTAACTATTCAATGAACTCGTCAAATTTGCCTTGTGGCAAAAACATCTCAGGCTAGTTCTTCGACTTCCAGTTCCACATAACCATCAACAAAGCAGCTATGTACCATTCAAATTCAAATTCCCGGATACAAAGATTCGATGAATTAACTACCTTACACTGCCACTCCTCCACCACTATCTAAACTCCCAATTCACACAACAACCCGAATATAGGTAAACTGTATACATGTATAACTCGAAAACTCTAGAATACAATACCACCTCTCTTATTGTACACCCAGTCACACATTTAATACTAATACTTAGCAAATCAGCATAATTACACAATAAAAACAAACAATAACAGCATGAAGAAACAACACTGACCGTCAATTGAATAGGAGGTGGATCAAGATCAATAGACCGAATCGACATCTTAGCAATCTCATTAATAGCAGCCTCACGAACCCCAGGTACATCACTAGTCATATCTTCATAAGCAGCCTCAAAAGCCTGCTGCCAAAACCTCGGCAATCTCATCCTGTGACTATTAGTGTACACATCCCACATATACTTCACCACTTTTTCTCTCTCCTCCATCTCCTACAATAATCAAAACCCACTAAAATTAACACCAACCCAGATTCAGAAATCGATGAGAGAGAAAAGGGTACTCACCAAAACATCGAGATCGTCCCTCAAAGGAGTGTCAATGTCGTCGGAAAGACGGTTAAGATTACCGGCGGACCACCGGAGAGTGACAGTTCCGGTGAACATGGACCAGAAAGCTAGCAGTAAAATGGCTGCCAATGCCCAGAATTTGTACCGACCTTTACCGAAAAGACTCACATCGGAGGTGTCTTTCTTATTTGATGAATTGGCGGATGTTGCTGTTGATGAGGTTGTGTTTAACGTTGTTAGTGGGAGAGAATCTTCATCCTTCATGTTATTATTGTTTTATTTTCTGGGAATTTCTTTCTAAGTTGGGGAATTTTTGCAGTGGGAATTTAAATTGTTGTTTCTTCTTAGGTTGAATTAGTTCTTGTTGTGCAATTAGGGGAAGATGAAGTTGTATGTATGAAATTTGAAAGCTTCTTTTCTGTAGAAATGAAAGGGATTCAGATGTGAGAGTTGCTTTATTATGGAAGGGAAAAGGAAAGTCGATCACTCGATCTGATATGATATGAATACTTATGAGTTATGGGGAGTGGGGAAGAGGGGTACATTCGCTGTTCCCCTACACAGTGACCATAATTAAAAATTTAACACGCTATAGGGTTAATTAAGAGTAGTTAATACCAAATTAACATGTTTTTGCCTTTCTTTCTTTCCTTCCTTCCATTTTCGTAAGCTAGTTTCTTGACCCGGGTGAATCCTCATGTAATTTTTAAGGGTACGTTTATTTTATACTACTCCCTCCGTCCAATAATATAGTGCATACTTCATTTTTGGTGGGTCAAACTTTAAAATCTTTGACCGAATATTCTCATTTGTATATATAAAAAAACATAATCATGTGGGATCTTGTTAGATTCGTCTTAATGTGTAGTTCCATAATATCAACTTTTTATATTTTTTTGTTAATACGGAATTGAAGATATTAAAGGTCAAAGTTACGTCTTGAAGATCGTGTAAAAAATAAACAAGCACTATATTATGGGACGGAGGGAGTACCTCTGTTTTTTTAGTTGCAACAATTGCCTTCTTGCACAAACCTTAAGGAAAGAGGAGAGAGATTATAATTTGACCCAATTACCCATGCTTTTTGCATGTGGGGTAGGTAAAGTGAAGATAAAATGGTTAAATTACCCAAAAACCTTTACCAAAAAATTGAATTGTTGCAACTAAATAAAAACACCTAAATATGGAAATTGTTGCAACTAAAAAAAAACAGATGAAGTATGTTTTTATATTTTCATCAGCTATTATTTCGATTATGTTAGAACTTTACAATAAACAAGGGTCTCAAAGATGTTATTCTAGGTGTGATTGCACTTTCCCAAAAGCAATACCGACCCTACACTTGAGCACGTGTTGTACAGGATATACTTTCGAGAAACAAAGAAGAAAAACAACAAAGTTGTTGCTCGCAAGAACAATGTCAAATGAGAACAAATGTATTAAGAGATTTGAGATGATGAAAACTAAATTTGATGAACTTTCAATCTTGTTGTGCAAAGTCTGAAGATCTCTTGTAACATTCATAATGAGAGAGATTTCATATAGAGAGACTAAAACATGCCCGGTTATATCGTCGAAATAACAATAAACGCTCAACGTATTAAGCAACGCTTTGCAAGAAAAGGCAAAACTGATGAAACAAAGTTGGCGCTCCACACTGGAGCGAACGCTCCTTAGGGGCCAAATCCAAATTTCATCAAATTTTGATTCTCGCCAATCTCAAGTGTGCGCTCTATCATCAATGCAACGCTCCACATAAAAAACCTCTATATTTTACATTATTTAAGCCACGTCACCTTAACCAAACCATTTATACTAACGTAACATGAATCAAATTGCATACGTACGCCGAATCTCCAACATATTATGCCTATGGTTTTTTGTTTTGTAGTGAGTGGTCTTTTTTTTTTTTTTGCCTTACACAATTGGCTTTCTATTTTTTTGGTTAGATACATAAAAGGATGTTGACATCTAAAAGGTTAATTTTAGATGAAGTGTTCATAATAGCATTTTCAGTCATATGCAACATTTTAAAACACCGTCATACGTCAGTTCTTAAAAGGGTTATTCTATTTTTTGTAACCAAGTATTGGAGTAATTAAGAGATGTTAATGTCTCATAATCGAAATGCTATTCACTATCCTCTTGAAATTAGGAGAAGTATAAATCTAAAATCCAAATATATAAAATACCTCTGAATTTTCGAAAAAACAATATGTTATGTAACAAAAAAAAAGTTGGATAATTTATAAGAGTTGATTATATCTTAAACAGTTACAAAACAGAAGAAATAAACCAATAAAGCTATATTACTTTCAATTATTATGGATCTGATAGGGCATAAATTAGGAAATGTCATACCCCAATTTTTATTTACAAAATAGAAGGAATAAATTTAGGAAAATTTTAATTGCAAAATTAAAGGTGTTAATTTATTTTAGTAATAGGGGGTATGAGGGTGTAATTTAAGGGGTGAATGACTTTAATTTGCAGCTACGAAATTCGGATTAAATTTGATTTATTCAAGAATAACACAAAACCTATGACATCCTCATGTGGCGGAAAAATATTATTCGTCTCTGTCATTGGTGAGGTCAAGCGGAGATGTTCGAGAAATGAAAAAAAGAAATTTAGTGTAAGAGAAGCTTTGGAGAAAGCATATGCCATGAAGAAGAAGTTTTGGGGAAAGCAGTGGCCATAGAAGCATCTAGGGAAAAAGGAAAACACTCAGAAGGAAAACGTTGACCTTTAATTGAGAAATGAGTCCTCGTAAAATGGTTTAACATGTATCAGTCCTAAATAAGTTTTTAAAATATTTTTTTTTTCGAAATTATTAAATTTAAGTTTAATTTGCAGTTTCTTATCAATTGCATGGAAGTCTATCAGTACATAAGTTTATCATTATACTATGTTTAAGTAAACAAATTATAATATCAATAGAGTTGTGTAGATATGCCGTTATTAGTATTTAGTTTTTTTTTTTTTTTTTACAAAGAAGGTGGTATAACTTGGTGATGGAAAAAATGATATTTCGATTAGTCGGTCAGGGAATCGAAACCTTAATATGCGTTGCACACTTGCACCTAGTCCAATAGTTCAATATATTTTGGTTACTAGTACCCTCATTGGTGTAAACGGACTGCGAAAAGTCCAGAGTTCAATCCAGTCCAGTCCAAACTTGTCGGACTGGACTGGACTGGATTGAAATTTTTTTGGACTGGACTCGGGCTCAAACTTTCGAGTCCAAATATTTTCGGACTGGATTTAAACTCACCCCTTTGAAGTCCAGTAAGTTCAGTCCAGTCCAAAGATATTTTTATATATAATATATCTATCTATCTATCTATCTATCTATATATATATATATATAATATAAAAGATGTATGTGACTTATTTCATGGAATGAATATAATAAGCTTAATTTTTCAAATTCAATTATGAGAAAATGTTGTGAATCATTGAATCTAAATCGGCAAAAAAAATAATATAATAATCGAACTGGACTGAATTAAGACTCAAGAAAAAATTATTGGACTGAATTGAACTTTGCCAAATTCAAATCAAGTCTAAAATTTTTTGGACTAGAGAAATTGAGTCCAAGTCCGATCCAAATATCTTTTGAGTCCAAAGTCCAAATATTTTTTAGACTGGATTGAACTTGATTTGAATTTGGCAAAGTCCAATCCTGTCCAATCCACTTACACCTCTACTTAGGAATAGTTGGGGCCAATTTTGGGCAAAAAAAAAACCATCAAAATCCCTAATTGGAGGATGAATCTTCGTCAAAGTATTCGGTTGTAGGAAGGGAAAGTTTCCGGTAGGAAATTAGAAGTCAGCGACAGTTGAAATCCCTAATCTCAAGCTGTTCGTTTGTTGCAGAGTTACAGGTAACCGTTGCTTCTTCTTTACCCTCCATTTTCCTTGCTTCTCTTTCTTTCTCTCCCTGCTTTAATCTGCATTTTCATTTCTAGTTTAGATGAATTTACATTTTCATTTTAACTCCATGTACCGTATATTTTTCTAAGCAACCATATCATTGACCCCATTTTATTATATCTACACTATACTGGTATGTATTTGGTGATTTATTAAGTAAAAGCCATTTTTTTGGGGCAAGTAATCGTATGTCGATTTTACATCCAATTAGGCTGTTGATGGGACGCGATTTTTCTTTTCGACCGTCTGTTTTCAATTTTTTGTAGCTTATCAGTTTTTAGAGTTGTTTAAATTTCTAGGTGGTGATCAGTGAGCAACCACTAAAGTTGTGTTCTTTTGGACTGAATTGATATGAACTGAACTGAATTTGTCTGAACTGAAAAACTGAAATGAATGAAAACTGTGAGAGAAAACTAACTAAAATGAACTGAACTAAACTGAATTTGTCTGAACTGGATTTGTCTGAAATGAACTGAATTGAATTTTTATTAATTCAGTCCAAAAGAACAGAGCCTAATTTGTTCGCATTGTGGCTACAAACTGTCATTTTTAAAGAAATAAACTTGTATGCCCTAGTTGATTTGAACTCAACTTTTTTTTATAACACAAGATGATTGATTTGCAACTTATGTGATCCCTTAAGAATGAAGATGCTTAAACTTTTCTGGGTTTAAGTGGTGCTATCTTGTAGTAATATGCTTGTTGATGCTGATAAAAGTCGTGAAACACGAAAATTCTTAAGCATGGTTCTAGAAAAGTGACAATGCATAACTCATTTCGGGCTGGTTTTCGAGTATGTGGGTGTAAATGTGTAATTATCTGTGTGTTTGTACTCTGTGTACTGATTTTAACTTTGTTCTAGCTTTAATTGACTGGTTTTTGTGAATTTATGTTTTGGGTAGTAATTGGGTATGTATCTTCAAGAAATTGGTGTGGTTGGTTGAATTATGTTTCTATTTTCATGGGTTTTATTAGGAAATTCTCTCATGTGATGAATTCAATGCATTAGTTGCTTAGTTTACTTCTAGTTTGTTGTTTAAGTTCTTGATATGGATGATTTACTAATTTAGGGTTGTTGAAGATTGGTTTTTGGGTTGTGGGTAAGAGAGGCAAATTACTAAATTGTGTTATTACGAGCTATGGGTCATTTGAAGAGAGATTGTTGGGTGACTTCTAACATTTGTGAGAATAGTAGATTAGCCACGTATATCCTAGAATATTAAGTTCGTAGCTTAACAAGATTATTTGGAGATGGTTAAAGATTGGTTATTAGAATTTTTAGTAGTAATGTCGTTGGTGGACGGTGGTGTGACCAACCATCTATAAGTTCCTGGATTCGCTACTGGTTGTGACTTATGAGTGGCTTATGATATTGAGATAAAATGCTATATGATTGTATTGTCCCAGTGTTATCGAGAATCTCTAGATTAAGAATAGTTTTGGTTGTTCAGTCACCTTCTTTTCCCAATGCTGTGTGTAGTTTTCTTTAAGCCTTGGAATTTTGTGATATAATTAGGATGGACAAAGGAAGGAAGCCGGGTAAATCTACAGCCATGTCCAAGTCCAACAAGATCTATATGGACCTCAAAGAGATACTCCAGGAGCATGCTCTTCGTTACCTTCCTGCTAAATCTCTTTACAGGTTTAAAGTTGTGTGCAGAGACTGGAAACTACAGATATCAACTCCGTTCTTTGAGCACAGCCAATCCTTTGCTTTCCGTTCTATGTCAGGTCTCTTTTGTCAGTCTCCTAACGGCTCTATCTCCTTCGTTTCCCTTGACCCAATGGCATATGGCATCCCGGACCCAAATCTAAAGTTTTTGCCTGAGCCTGCTGATTTGCTCGCGTCTTCTCATGGATTACTCTGTTGTCGAGGTTGCAATGATAAAAAGGCGTATTACATATGCAATCCTGTCAATCAGAATTGGAAGAAGCTTCCTCTGCCTGAAGCTGACCATGGACAGCACCCTTCCCTGGCACTTGTTTTTGAGCCATCACTGCTGAATTTTGTGGCTGATTTTAAGTTAATTTGTGCTTTCCCTTCGACTGACTTTGATGGTGCTTATGAATTTGAGATCTATTCATCAGCTGAAGACTCGTGGAAAATTTCTTCTGAGATTTGCTTTGGTGAAAATGGGAGGATATTAAAAGCAGGTGGCTATCATGTAAATGGGGTTGTTTACTGGGTGTCAAATAATTATGCGCTTATTGGTTTTGATCTGAAGAAAAACCGTGTGAAGGTGATCCCGTGTTTTGAATTGTACGGATCTCTTACCTTGGGCATCATGAACGGAAAGCTTTGTGCATCACATAAGAAAGGTTGTCAACTAAAAATATGTGTATTGTCCAATGAGTATGCAAATACCATGCATATGGAAGCTGATAGCAAGACATGGGAAACAAAAACAGTTCTGCTTAGTCATGCAGGCACCGGACGTACAGTCCATGAATCTGAAGGAACTATTTTGGCTGTAGGAAGTGATGTGATTGTGTTTCCTGATGGAAGAAAAATCTTTGCGCATGATCTACGAACTAAAGTAACTACAGATGTGAGCACTGAGGTAGAGTTTAGTAGTAGAAATGTTTATTTTCCTTATGTTAATAGCCTAGTGTGCCTTTAGTGACTGTAATTTATAATGGCGTGCGGGACGAAGTAACTTTGTGTTTTTGGTACTGGTGTTCAGCGTTCAGGTTGATTGTGTAGTTGTGTATGTCTATATTTTGAAATTCTATAGTTCTATCTTGCTCTGATTGGTATGCTTTACCTCATATGATCAATCTGCAGTTCGGTTTCGAATTGTAGTTTTGTCATATCATATTTAGCTAGTTTCATGATGATATTACCTTAGATATACTCCATAATGTGTCAAAAGCTATTCTAAGGTTGTTTTAACTTTTACTTCACATGACTATAGGGGTGTTCATTAGCGGGTACCCGGACTTTCGGGTACCCGGACATGCGGGTACCCGGGCATGCGGGTAGTGGAAAAAGCGGCCCATGACCCGACCCGGGAAAACTGGGTACCCGCAAATCGGGTACCCGATTTTTCCTGGTCGGGTCATGGGTACCCGAATTAGAAAACATCTGTTCAACATTCAACAACCAATTCACTGCCAAAGTTTCCAGAAGATCAATTAAGACTCACTGATTTTCTAAAAACTCATATATGATACTCTAGGCAAAAAAACAACTAACAGTACTCACTTGAAGCTAATTAGAAGAGAAAATTTTTTTTTTAGAAGAGAACATTGATATGATAATAAAAAATTAAACCATAATTTATAGTTATAAATTTCAAGCATATAATTCTTTGGCAAACTCCTTTTTGAAAACATGGAAAAAAAACTTTCGACATTTTTATATTCTAAAAACATGAAATGATAGATGAAACCCACAATTTATTAAAGATACAAGCATAATCCTAAACTACTTAAACAAACAAAAGAATGCAATTTGCAATATTATATAGCAACTTAGTCTAATTAAATGCATGTAGAACCAAAAAAAGAAGAAGATGAAGTATGGAAGGGGTGAGGTATGCTGATGTGGTGAATCTGTGGAAATGGTTGCCGACGTTCTATGGTGTGTTTTGGTGGTGTTTCTTGTTGGTGTGGTGTCTAGTGTCAACTGGTAAGTGGAGGAGAGAGAAGTATAAAGATCTGCAGAAGATGAGAAGAAGAAGAAGAAGATAGATGAGTTTAGAGAAAGGTGAATTTGGGGAAAACGAGAGGACAGAGAATGGAAATAAATGAAATTAGCATTAGCACTGACCCAAAAATCTGCCAAACATCCAGATTTTGGGTTTTTTTCAAAATCAAATTAGCGGGTAGTCGGGTACCCGCTTACTCCATTAATCGGCCCATGACCCGACCCGGATATTTGCAAATTTTATCGGGTCGGGTACCCGGCCCGAATAATCAGAAATTTTTATGAAATTACCCGGCTCTTTTGAACCGGGTTATCGGGTCAACGGGTCGGGTACTTTTGAACACCCCTACATGACTATATGAGGCATATATGAGTTATATGACTATGTGAGTGGCAATCGTTAAAAACAACAATTGATTGAACATTAGTGTTTCATATTTACTCTAATTAACAAGCATGTGAACATTCCTTTTATAATTAAAAATTGGTAGTGTTGGTAAATTTCAAATCCAAATTATCTACTACCTCCGGTTTCTATTATTTGCAACGATTAGACATTTTCCCTCTCTACTTTATGTCAAATCGTTGCAAATAATAAAAACCGGAGGTAGTATTTCAAAACTAGATACCATTAATGTGTCACTCTTTCTTATTGGTTTATGTTATTAATTTTAGAATTTTTTCCTTGAATAATGCAAAATGGGGTTTTAATTCCCGAAATATGTTGAAAGGGAAATTAATTCCCTGCGTACCGTCCACGTAGGACGGCACGCGAGAAATTTTTTTTTTTCTTTACTTAAGTAAAACCTCTACTTGAAGTAGCGGTTAACCTTTATAAACCGCTACTTCAAGTAGCGGTTAATAAAAAATAAACCGCTACCTGAAGTAGCGGTTAATAAAGGTTAACCGCTACTTCAAGTAGCGGTTTAGTGGTACCTGGACCAAGTTGGCGTTGACTGAAGTAAACCGCTACTTCAAGTAGCGGTTCATTAATATAAACGTACACATCGGCAGACCTCAGATTTCGAGGTTGCGGGACCCACCTCCACAGTTTGACGATGCCGTTCCTATTTTAGGCTCCCAGCATGTTCCGGGGTTGACCCCTTAGCCGTCGAGTAATATGCGAGTGTCTCACATTTGTTGACATTATTTAGTTTCATTTTTCAGAAGGATATTAATGTGTATTTCTTTTCAGTTGGCTTCGGGTACACCTTAGTAGGTCCCACTTAGCAAGTGGGCTATCTTACTACAGGGATGCACTTGACCATCAGACGGACGAGCAGGTACATAGAGTCTCACTTGCCTAACTTATATACATTGGTAGACATCTCTCACGTGTCTAATATTTGCAACATTCTTTATTTGTAGATGACTTGGCAGCCATATACTGATGCGAGACTAGAGTTGTTGCATGCTATATGTCGAGCTGATCGACATGTATGGCGCACATTGGCTCCACTTATTTGTTTCGACATTGTGGAGTTTCATTGTCCTGATCGAGTTATGCGCCAGTTTGGCTTCGAGCAGAGGATTCCAACACCTTGTGATACAAGCACAGCCCTTCATGGCATAGATCGGAGGTCGAAGAACAAGAATTATCCGCTCAGACATCGCCCTTACATAGCGCAGTGGGGGTCTAGTGAGACCACACCTAGTTCATCTAGACCTTCACAAAAGAAGAAGAGGGGGTCTTAGCACTTTCATTTGTTGTTTGGATAGTTTGTTAACACTATGTTAAATATTAAACTTTGTTTGTGATTGACATATTTTCTTAATCTTACTTATTGGATAAATGTGAATGTGGATGAACTTGGTGTTTGGTGATTGATGTGTGCATAGACTTTGTATGGACTTGGATGGAATTTGGTGTTGAAATTGCAGGTTGGAAAGCTTTTTTTTTTTTATGTTTCTGGCATTTGGGCCAGTTATGGGGAAGCAACGATGAGAGGTCTTTTTTTTTCTCATAAACCGCTATCTCAAGTAGCGGTTTACATACTATAGAGTGTGAGTGTGGAAGGTGGTGACCACATAAACCGCTACTTCAAGTAGCGGTTTACATGCATAAACCGCTACTTCAAGTAGCGGTTAATATGTATAAACCGCTACTTGAAGTAGCGGTTTAATTTAAATAAACCGCTACTTGAAGTAGCGGTTTACCTGGGATAAAAAAAAAAAAAAAACATTTTCTCGCGTGCCGTCCTACGTGGACGGTACGCAGGGAATTAATTTCTCTTTCAACATATTTCGGGAATTAAAACCCTATTTTGCATTATTCAAGGAAAAAATTCATTAATTTTACCTATTCAAATCTTCAAGGCACGCGAATGACACAATTTTCCTACAGTTTTGATTCGACTCTCTTATGATCAATTGAAATGTAGAATAATGCTATTGTGATACAATGAAGAACAATTGACTTTGTTTGTTTGACAAAATCAATTCATAAGAGTTTTTGAAATGAGTTTGCAAACTATTCAACAAACAATTTCGACTAATACCGTTCATTTAGTAGATCAAAATGTCCTAACAGAATATTTGAATCTTATTTCATAGATTTAGCTAACTTGAATATGTTTGTCTTCAACTCGTTAATGTTCATTTACATCCAGTTTAATACTTGCAACACAAAAAATGACGTTGTTGGAATCATAGAATGTTTTTCATTTTTGAGAAGTCAATTAATACATCACTATACAATCTATATCCTTTGGTCATGTACTAGTTATCAATTCTTTTCTTTTTCCTCTTTGAAGTGGAAGACATTTGAATTTAATTTTTTGGTAATTGGATCGCACTTTATATGGATGGTTTTATTTTTGAACTCGTATATATTCATGTTAGTTTTGGTAGTTCATTAAAATTACTATATTGGTCTTTCAAAAAGGGTTAAGTTGCAGAGCTTGTTTAGTAACTAAGGTCCTCTACAACTCATTTGACTGTGGGGTTAACTCAAAACGTAAGCGAGCGTTCTTGAGCTAAGCTCGAGCAATAGAAATTCTTGATGAGCCGAATTTAAACAAGGATTTGAAAAAAGCTAGTTCGAACTTAAATCATGTTCGCACAATATAATCCTTATTAAGCTTAGCTTGATAACATTAAAACTTAACCGAAGTCAACTTATTTGTGTCCTAACTCTTTATATGATACTATCCATAATAAATATATTTTGTGACCTGAGTTAATGATAATATGTATATGGGGTGTTAGATAGGGTTATTTATAATAAAGTCTAAGGAGGTAATGTTGATGCATATATGTGGGTTTTGACAAAGGATTATGGGTATAATTGTATAATAGTAGTGCACACATGGGAATTATTCATGATGATGTACTATCATTATAGTATGTCACACGTTAAACAGGAGACAGATTGCTCCAACAAAAGTGATAATGCAACTCAAAAGATTGTTTTATTTTTGTTGAGCAAAGAAGAAAACAAAAATTGACAAGGGGTGTTTGCCAATATGATGTTGGCTAGGTCCAATGACTGTATTTATTGATTGCTTATGTTGAATATTTGACTAATAACTGTTTATTGGTAAAATCAATTGTTAATAACATTAAGGAAAAATGGAAACTAATAATCCCACCTTTGGCATGTCTTCTGAAAACAATCCCACCTCATCGAAATCTGGAAACAATCCCACCTTATACCCCCATATTCTCAAAACAAGCCTTTATCGATTTGTGAAATTGGTAACTTGTTTTAGAAGGTGACTTGCCACGTGTCACCTTTTGATTGGTTTTTTAGAAAATAAAGGAATTTATACCCTTGCTTCTTCCCTCCCCTGTCGAAGCCCCACCTCCTTGCCTACCCTGTCGTCTGTCGGAGCCCCCATCCCTTTCCCTCCCCTTCCCCTTCCCTCCCCCGCCGGAGCCCCCATCCCCTAGCTTCCCTCCCCTTCCCCTTCCCCTTCCCCTTCCCCTTCCTCTTCCTCTCCCTGCCGGAGCCCCCATCCCCTTCCCTCCCCTGCCGGAGCCCCCATCCCCTTCCCCTTTCCCCTCCCCCTTCCCTCCCCTTCCCCCGCCCGAGCCCCCCTCCCCTTGCCTCCCCGCCGCCCGCCGGAGCCCCCATCCCCTTCCCTCTTCCTCGATTCCCTCCCCTTCCCTCTTCCTCGATTCCCTCCCCTTCCCAGCCAGCCTCCCATTTTCCCGACTAGTGGGGTGGGTTTCGGTTCGAGGTGGTGGGTGTCGGGTGTGAGGTGGGGTTTCGATCCGGTGTGGTGGGGTATTGGTCTAGTGGGGGTGAGGGTCAGGTGGAAGGGGGTAGGGGTTTCGGCCGGTGGGGTGGGGTTTTGGTCCAGTGGGGGTTCCGGTTCGGTTCGGGTGGTGGCCGTGGGTGGGGGTTCGGGCCAGGTGGTTGCCGAGGGTGGGGGGGTTCGGCCCAGTGGCGTTTAGTAATGGGGTTGGCCGGGGTTCCGGTTTAGTGGTGGTGGGGTGGGTTTCCTCTTAAGCGGTGGTCGGGTGAGAGGGAGTGGCGGTGGTCGAGTGAGAGGGGGGGGGGGGTGGGAGTGGGGGTGAGCCATGAAAGAAAGATGTAAGGTGGGGATGAGAGATTAAAAGAAAAAAAATAAAAATCAAAATCAAAATATAAATTGGTAAACAAGTTGGAGGTAAAAAGACCTGTTTTGAGAAGATGGGGGTAAAGGTGGGACTGTTTTCAGATTTCGAAGAGGTGGGATTGTTTTGAACAGAAGTGACAAAGGTGGGATTATTAGTTTCCATTTTTCCTAACATTAATGCAAACTCAATACTAGAGTCAAAAGCCAATATAATTACTACTAAACCAACTTTTTTGGTTGAAAAGTCAACCTTTTCAATATAGGAGATCAAAATGCGGGCCGAGCTACCACTATTAAAAAGCAGCCCGCCGCACAACGGGCCAGACCAAATTTTTGGCTGTTTTTTGTTATCCAAATCACGCTTTTTCGAGTAAAAAAATAACGGGTTTTCGGATCAAATCCGGACCTGAAAAATGCCCAAATTCGGCATTTTTGAGCCGGGCTATCTTTGATCAGCTCTACTTTCAACTATCTAAATCATTTACTATGCTTCTTATTTTTTTTTTTTCTCCTTTTGACAAAATAGGTAAAAATTGACGCAAGGGCTTTAACGGTACTATATATCTCTATTATATAAGTGAAGAGGGGAGGAAGATGGTGTCCACTCACAAAAAGTCTAATATACCCTTAATGATTTAAATTATTATATATATTAAATAGTCTTTTCTTCCTCCTACCTGCCATATATATTAAACAAGTTAATAATAGAATTGAATTTCAAATTTCAATTAAATATTAAATCTTAAATATGTGTGAAAAACTCATATCAAAAATTAAATTGACAATATAACTTGATTGAAACAATCCGTACAAAAAATAAAAACTTGAATTTCATAATAATAATTATAATGATATTATTTTAAAACCTAAATGTTGAGTATTATTCGGTAATCTCTATTATATAAAATAAACTTCTCCACTTTATTAATATTCAACGATTGAATCTGATACACAATTTCTTCCACTTTATTTGAATAATGATGAACAAATAACTAAAAAAACCAAAGAAACTTTGATTTAAGAAAAATATATTTAAATAATTAAATATTATTATAAATGTTTGTTCGAATCAATTTTTTTGTAGCACTGATGAATAACTAATTGAGAAAAAGAATGTTAATATGACATGCACGCATAGCGTGCAAAAAATACTAGTATATATATATGTCCACTGTCGAGTAAATACCGACGGTAAATAGTAAAGCTCTATAAAAACCTATTTTTTAGGTATAAAGTTACAAACGGTACTATAGTATATACCAACCACCCAAAATGACGCAAGAGTTTTTAACATTTTTATCGTAGGTTTGTTTTTTTTACTGTGCTGGTGATTGGTGAGTCGGCGATGGTGAGTTTTGAGAGTCCCGTCAAAAAAGAAAAAGAAGTTGCGGCAGCAGATGATTAGATAAAGTGAGGACGACAAAATAAAAAGCACCAATATTCCCAGTTTTCTTGTTCTTTTGCTCCACTTAATAAAATCCTCTCATCAGGTATTTTTTTATCAATAAATTATTGATAATTTTCGAATTACAACAAACCATGCTTTAGTTGAATGATTGGATTTTTTTCTTGTTTTTCTCTCGTATTAGAGGGTTTTTTTCAACGTCATATGTGGAGTAATTTTGAATCTTATGATGTTTTTGGCCAAAAATTGATCTTATTTTCATGTACACTGTAGAATTGCGTCTCGTATTACAAATATGTATTTTTTTTTATTAACTGTAGATATGTGGAATTCTTGTTTAGTTACAATTCATGGGATTTTTTTTTCAAAAAAAGAAAGGATTATATAAAAAAATTTACGGGCTACTCATAACTCAACGATTAATGGCGACAAAAGAAATAATTTTTGTTAATGGAAAGCCTGAATTATTTAGTAATTTAGCATTTAGTGATTTTAATTAGATACTACAAAAGAAATAAACTTTTTTCCCCTTTCCCCTTTTTTGTTTATGCATATGATCAGTTCACTTTCTGTGGAAGAGTTCAATTTTAATTGGAAGGTAGGGCTTAGGAAAGATAAGTAGGTGTTTGTGATAATTAGAAATTTGATCTTACACTATTGTTAAGTTGTTCTCTTCCTTCCTTGTGGTATCTCTCCCAGTTTTCAGCTTTTGGTTTAGAACTGGAAAGTTGAGGTTGCACAGTATAAGTTGTATAATGAAATAGAAAATTAAGGATCTGTTTTTTTGGACTGAATTTGTTTGAACTGAACTGAAATGAATGAAAACTGTAAGAGGAAACTAACTGAATTGATTTTTTATTAATTCTGTCCAAAAAGAATAGAGCCTATCACTTAGGGCTTGTTTGTTTGCCTTTTTTATTTTTGCTTTTAACAAAAATTAAAACAAAATTATGGAAACTGAAAAAAAAAGCAGTTTTTGTATCATATGACTTTTCTTATGATTCTAGAACAAAACTTAGAAGGTTAAAGTGATGGACTTGATGGTGATTAGCTTTTTAGATTCCAAAAGCATGTTAATATATTCAAGAAAATCGAAAACTGAAAAGTGGCAATGAAAAATTGAGTCCAAATTTTTGGACTTGAAAAGGTACTTTTTGTATCATATGACTTCTCGTAAGATTCTAGAACCAAAACTTAAAAAGTTAAAGTGATGGTGATTAGTTTTTTAGATTCCAAAAGGATGTTAATATATTCAAGAAAATCAAAACTCAAAAGTGGCAATGATAAGTCGATAACTAGGGTGCAAATTGGATGGACTTGATTAGACTTTGCCAAGTCATGAGACCAATCTCATTCAGTCTTTTTATTGAGCTCGAATCCAATTCAAACCAAATTTCCTTTTTTTTTCTTTCATGTCATTTTTCGGTAAAAAAAAAACTGATTTGCCACAATTAATAATTTAAATCAAAATATTGGATTTGGAGTCAAATTAAAAATATATATCATTGTATTGGTGTAAGTAATAACATCGCCATTAATAAAGTTCCAGATGTAAAAGAACATGAAAAATAACAAGACATGTATCATAGAATGCAAAATTCTTTACCGTCCAAATTTATAATGGAACTTGAAATTCGTAATTTGTATATGTAAGTTTTATTCAACTTTTTTCATGGAGTATATGTATACAAAAAGTTCGGAATCAAGATTGGACTTTTTGACTTTAAATGGTTGAGTTTAAGTCCAGTCTTAATTTTTTTCCAATCTAATTTAGCTCGACAAGTTTGGATTAGATTATGAACTTTTTCCAGTCCGCTCACACCACTGATGATAACATTTGTGTCTATACATAAGAAAAATTATAGTCATGTTGGATCTTATCAAATTCGTCAACTACTTATAGTTTTTAGTTGGTCGTAACTAAAGATATTAATGGTAGAAGTTTTGCGTTGATAAGGTCAAATTGTGTAGATTAAAAAGAAACAGAGGTAATCTATGATAGCTTCGTCTATCAATTTTGAGTGGAACTCATAATTTCTAACTGTTATAACTTTATCACACACTAAAACACTTACATTCCTTATCCTTCTTTTCAAAACCCCCTATCTTTCCCCATGTTTCTTCCCATTGTCCTTTATCATAAGTTATAACAGCTAGGAATACGTTACTCCGATTTTGAGGACTTCAATTACACTAACTTTTCTGTTGACATTAATTATCAGGATGGATCAAAAAAATTCCTTGAGAACTAGGAATAAAACCAATAGAGTTTACATGGACCTTAAGAATATACTCAGAGAGTACGCCCTTTGCTATCTCCCTGCAAAGGCCCTTCACAGGTCTCTTACAGTGTGCAAGGACTGGAAGCTTCAAATATCAACTCCTTTCTTCATCCACAACCAATCAGTTTCTTTCTCCTCAATCTCAGGCTTCTTCTTGCAATCACCAACATTCCCTCTCTCCTTCATTTCTATTGATCGAATGGCTTATGGTGTACCTGATCAAGAACTCAAGTTTTTGCCCGAACCAGTTGATTTGAAGGCCTCCTCTAATGGCCTGCTTTGCTGCCAAGGCCGCACTGCGGACAAGCCATACTATGTCTGCAATCCTGTAAATCAGCAGTGGAAAAAACTCCCTAAGCCTACTGCTGATCATGGATCTGATCCTGGCATTGTTCTTGTGTTTGAACCGTCATTATTGAATTTCGTGGCTGATTATAAGGTGGTTTGCATCTTTGCTTCTAATGACATTGAGGAAGCTTATGAATTTGAAATTTACTCCTCGCTGCAAGATTCTTGGAAAGTTTGCTCTGATTTGTTTTTTAGCACAAGACAGCTAAAGTTTACTAGAGGGATTGCTGTGAATGGAGTTGTCTATTGGCATTTGAGTTCTGGCAAGCTTTTGATCTTTGATTTGAAGAAAGAAAAGGTAATGGATTATGGATATGGGATATATATAGACGGAATTACGCACCCGTCATCCTTAGGGATGATTGATGGGAAGCTCTGCAAGTCATCCATAAAGGGTAACTTGTCTATAACTGTGGATGTATTGCAAACTATACATGCCAATACAATGCCAATGAGTTTTAGGATCAGCCCATGGCTAAACAAGCATCAAGTTCAGTTAAATGTTCAAGATTTACAATGTCAGGGAAACAATCTGCTACAAGTTTTGATGACATGGGATAATGTGATTGTGCTCCGAGTTGGTGCCAAAGTCTTTTGCTATGATATTAGAACCCATACTACTAAATTGTGCTGTCAAGCACATTTTCATCCTCAGTATGAAGTTTTTCCATATGTTAACAGTCTTGTCTCCCTCATATGACTTTGTTAATGCCTTAGGATTTGAGAATTAGTTTAATAACTTTCTTGCTCAGTTGGGTTATGTGCTGCAGTACTATTTTTATTTTGAGATTAAATAGAACTCTGAACTTTTTGTGGTTTTCCATTATGATTGAGTATGAAATGATCGGACAAACGGTTAATTTTTTTACCACTTGTTTGTGAGTTTATGTATATCACTGTCAAAGAATGTACTTCATATAATTAGGGTGCATTCTCTTCCTGTAAATTATGCTAAACTAGTAGATAGAATGTCCCTTTGATCTAGAAATTAGTGATAGCATGTAGATAAGGTACCTTTACAGTCTCGTGTCTATCAAACATGGATGTATTCAGTTAGCAACCTGCAAGGCTGCAAGATATGATCCACTTCAGGAAGTTGTCACTTCTCCCATGGCTAAAAGGAGACTTTAGGAGTGAGCGGTAAGTTATACTTCCTCCGTTTTTATTTACTTGCATCATTTCCCACTTTTGACAGTTCCTTATTAATTGCATCGTTTTTAT
Organism: Beta lomatogona; assembly: GCA_947646795.1. Classification (NCBI taxonomy): domain Eukaryota; kingdom Viridiplantae; phylum Streptophyta; class Magnoliopsida; order Caryophyllales; family Amaranthaceae; genus Beta; species Beta lomatogona. The sequence continues at coordinate 11,357,275 of CANSNZ010000063.1, read as the reverse complement.
TTTTTACAATATATTCTCTCTTTCTCTCTTTCTCTCTTTCTCTCTCATAGTATATGGTTTTCTTCTTCAATCTCTCTATATACCTCCTCGCCTTGGTCCTTGTGCAAATACAAATAATGCAAGTAAAAAAACAGATAAGTATATCATTCTTCCATGTGATAAGTGGTAGGGAAATTTTTTTTTTTAGAGGTGGCAGCCTCTAAGGAAACTATTTGGCTATCAAATTATATACTTCTTCCATTCCTAAATAAGTGTTATGTTCTGTAAATTAACACTATTCATCAACTAATTTTGACTCTGTTTTCTCGCTATTATATAAAGAAAAACATAGTCAAGTGAGATATTGTTAGATTCTTCTCAATGTATACTTTGAAAATATAAATTTTTATAATTTTTACCTATGCGCAATTAAAGATTTTAAGAATTAAAAGCGCATTTGGTTACGTGAAAAAGTGGATGTAACACTTAAATTTCTTTTGAAGGTAAGTTGAAGTCCCTTGCAAGTAGGAGTAATTTGGGGATCTCGCTTGCAAAGTGATGAGATTCGATCCCAGGATTTTTGAGATCGAAAATGATACCAACACTTTGAGGCTATTACCTGCTGCTTAATGTAACAGTTATATAGGAATGGAGGAGAGTACCAAATTACCAAGTTCATCTATTCCCCTAGTGTTTTCTTCGACACACATTATTGACCATCAATATATCTGATTACACGTGTGTAAAAAATCACAAAAAGTTGGTATTTTCTATATGCCAAAAGTTTGTACCTTTGACCATAAAAGGCATAATGTGTAAACTGGAGGTGAAAAATGGTACAACTAAACATTATTTTGATATATAGTTCCTCCGTTTTTTAATACTTCCAACTAGGACTGTTCGTGAGTTGGGTTGGTGCGGTTTGGTATGTAACCCAAACCAAACCACAAATATACGGTTTGACATTCTTCCAATCCAAACTGCACCGCACTTTTTCCCAAACTAACGCAAATCGAACCACGCAAAACGGTTTGATATGTTGCGGTTTAACCATATTTCCTCCGCGATATGAGTTATGTAATCTAAGAATTAAAAAGAATTTAGTACAAAGTTGTTGATAAACCAATACATAATTCTCTAAAACTACATAATAAATACTGAGCAGATGAGTGGAGGTAGGAGGAGCATGAGCAGATAAGTCACGGAGGCAAGGGGATTGCAAACAGGAGCTGATGACTAATGTGTGTAAAGACCTAAACTAATACTCGTATTAACTTGTATAGTCGTATTATCTCGTATACTCGTATGCTTGTTTGTTTGTCAAGTGCTTTTTTTTAAAAAAATCAAAATATATAAACTTTATTTTAAAAAAAAAATCATATAAACTTGCGATTTACGATGCGGTTTCGGTTTACAAAAATTTAAACCCAAACCGCAGTTTGCTTGAAATATCAAACAAAACGCACAATTTTGAAACTACAAACCAACCTGCACCGCGAAAAAAGGTGTGGGTTGCGGTTTGGTGCGGTCCAGACCGCTCTATGAACATTTTGACTTTCACACTTGGCAATACACAACTTTGACTATTAATATCTCTAATTATGTTTTTGTGAAATTATAAAAAAAAAATTGGTAAAAATAGTTTGTAACTATTTTAAAACGGAGTAACTGTATATCAAATTCCTCAAAATTGAGTAACAAAAATTTATCTCTAACAAAAATTTGTAAAAAAAAAAAAAAAAACAAATAAATACATCTATATTCTATAAGTAGTTATCATACTTATCAATGAATTAAGAAGAATCATACTGCGTTTGTTTGTGTACTATGTTGTATACAACCAAAACTGTAGCTCTATGTGCAAATATCACACAATATGTTATCGATGAAGTTTTGCTAAGGTTGAGTTGGTAGTGCGTAGCGGCACAAGGGGCAGAGATTACTACACCTTAACCAACGCCTAGCACAATCAGGATGGTAGACATGAAAGCAGGGCAACTGAACAACCTCTTCCCCTCTCACTAAGATGTCCCTACACACTGAACATTCTTCTTCACCTGGATCATTAAAGCTGATTCTATCTAGGCTATTGATCGCGTCTTCTCCTGCAGGAGTCGTTCTCGCTTGTGGAGATTCTCTCCGAGCAGCCTGTAACAGCAACCGGTCAGTCAGGCTTCTCAGATTTTCATGTCTTTCTAGCGCTATACCTTCAGTCCTCAAGTACTCTATGATCTCCCTCCGCACTGTCTCCGGTTCAAACGAAGGTTGGAGCAGTGAGATGCGCCAGTAGATAATTTCCTGGGCTCTGTTCTGTAGTTCGATATGATGCAAGCGAGAAACAAACGCATCGTGATTTAAGAAGACGTTCCTCTTTATGCTCAAGTGTAAGTGTAACTTCCTTCTAGGCCAGGCATCATTGCGCATGGATAATCTGTTAGCCATTGCCCGGGCTGCTTCGAGGGTCCATGTAACCAACTCGTCTCGTGTTTCTAAAATTGTCCCCCCTGTAGGTATCTGGCTGTCCACCCAGCGCACTCTATTCAATGAGAACGGGATCGAGTATGAGATACGGGCTATTATATCAGATACACAATACCATGAATCAGACGCGGGGCTCCCATCGTCTGATATGAGCCTTTGCTGTGAGACAGTGAATATGCCACTGAATTTGGCAACTCGGTACTTGTGTCTGACTACTGCACTGTTGTTATTATTGTGATCAGATGATAAGCGGATTATATTGATTTTGACTTTGGCTTTAATGACTACAGAGCCTGAGTTGCTTGAACTACTGTTGCTGGTAACTAGCAGGACCTGAGTAACTGGGATTGCTGTCACCTCAATTGTGTCGCTTCCATGGGTTGGCGCGCCAGCAGGATCAGCCATGTTAATAGGATATACTTGGTTTTTGGATATCAATATGATCACCTTAGAATTTTCGCAGAAGAAGATGAGACAAATAAGGATTCTTTTTGGGTGATAAGAATCACATATATGTTTCGTCGTGGTGCTTGGTTTTGGGCTATAAGGAGAAAGTAGTACAGTTTATACAAGAGTATACACACGACATAGTTTGTCTGCAGGAACATATATGATATATATAAGACATTGTACTACGCGTGATCTGGTTTATGCCGCCCTTAATAGGATTCGGACGATAAAACTTAGCTGATTATCAATATTGGAAAAGCTTTCGTTTTCCCGAATTTGTAGTGGACTATGATTCCCACAACCACTAGTTTCCTTGTGTATTTCGAATTCTTCTATGCACTCTTGAGTGCTGACTACAACAGTTTTTCGGTTGTTTCAAAATTCTTACTTTAGAAATGACAACGGGTTTATATTGTCCATTATCCGATTCTGATCCTACAACAAAAATCGGATTTTAAATTCGAATCTGACATCCGACTCCGAAAATCTAAATCCCTTCCGATTTAAAATACTAACATCCTATTTCGACTCACCAATCCGCCTTTTTTTTTCAACCCATTTTTCTAATAGAAAGATCTTGTATAATATAAATAATCTAATCATTACAATTTTTTTAAAAATCATATGGAAATTTTATAATAATACTAATGATCTACTCATACTATGTTTTTTTTACAAACATTTTTTTTAATACATACATAATACATTAATATAAAAAAGACTATTTGCCTCAGGTCGGATGAGTCAGATTTTTTATGGGATCCAACACCAACTCGAAGTCGGAATTTTTAAACGGATCGGATTCGGATAATTTTTTTTTGCGGAGTCAACTCAAAATTTTTTTTCCTTCATATTCGGACTGGATTGCCATCCCTAATTCTGCTAGATCCATGATTTTTTATATATGGGTTAGACTTTGGTTAGTAATAATAAATTAATTGATACAATAGAATATTCTATGCATATATTTTGTAAATAGATATCTTATCTTTGAAAGATTTCCTTGTACAATTATTATGACTATTATTAGTTTGTAACCTATAATATTGATCAGTGGAAATCACTCCAATCAAGAAGTTTAACCAAGTCTAGCATGGTATCACTGCTTTAGGTTATAGATTTAGTTTAAACAAAAAGTCTTTATTTTTTTCTTGGGTTATGTGCCTTCCGGCCCTACACCACACTTCCGCCATCTTTCTTTCTTCCGCCACCTTATTGCCGCCAAGTACCTTCCTATCACCATGACAAAAGATGTCTCCCAACCCTCACACCCACCATCCTCCCAGTATCATCCCGCTCTTTCTGTTAATGATATCAAAAATGCTATTCCTTTAATTCTTGATCGCGAAAAAGTTCAGCATTCGAATTGAATTGAAGTGTTTGAGTGTCATGCTCATGCATTCAATGTTCTAGATCACATAAACTCGAATACAGAGCGTGCGAGTGATGTATCTAACAACATGTGGCTGCGTCCTGCTTCTATTGTGAGATGTGGATCTTGGGTATAATTTCTCTTGATCTAACTCCTTCAAACAATTCTTTGTTGTGGTGACTAGACGCAATTTTTCAAGATAAACAAAGTTTGGCCGTCTATCTCGAACATCCACTTTTTTTAGATGTTTCGTCCTACTGTCAACAACTCAAAAATATTAAATATCAACTTGCTAAAATTGATCATCCTATTTCGGAACGTCAAAAACATTTGGAATCTATATATATTGGTCATGGAAATTACTCTAATCAAGCAGCTTAACCAAATCTAGCATTAATGATGTACTAGTTTTGAAACTCGAACGATATATAGATTGTCGCCCTCCATCCCAAAATATAATTCCTGTTTCTTTTTGCACAGTCTCCAATATGTACCTTTGACCTACCATATCTTCTATTTCGTATTAGTAAAAGTTGACATTATATTATGAATGTACACATCAAAGTGAGTTTAATAAGATCCCACATGAGTATGTTTTTTTTTGTATACATTAATGAGAATATTTGGTCAAAGTTTTTAGAATTTGACTCCCAAAATAGAAACATGAACTATATATTACAGGAACTATATTATGGGATGGAGGGAGTTATTTGTAACTAGTATGGTAGAGTTATAATGATCATCATGCTATGTCAAGAAACTTAAATCTAAAATCTTAAGTTCTTGATATGATATTGATACACTTGGAGCAGACATGTGTACAAGATGATATTTGTTTCACTTATTGAACTTCAATCTAGATCAAGAATTATTGTGACACTTTTGCTTTTTGAAAAAGTTTTAAAAAACTATAATATCAATTATGAGTGAGTAATAAAAAAATGGTAAAGATCCTAAGATAGAAATCAATTGATCATAATATTATTTTTGTTGCAACCAATTTAGGATAATTTGTTAGAAACCACCTTATAAATATCATTTTTTGTGAAAAACCACCCTATAAAAAAGAATTGGCACTGAACCACCTTTTATCAAAAAAAAAATAATTGCGAAACCACCATTCCGATTCCGACATTGATTTCATTTGTTTGGCACGGACTTTGTATATGCAAGGCACGTGACCCTCTAAATCTCTCAAATTTGTTTCCTTTTCTCGCTAGTTTCCTCCACATCAACTTTTCCTCCTAAATTTCCAAGAGGACCGAGAACGATAATGAGCTGAAATTTGAAGGGTAAAAGAAAGAATTTGAGGAGTTTAGTGAATCAAATGACTTGTATGTGCTAGTCAATACCTAAAAAAGTGAAATCAACATCAAAATCCGACAAGTGTTTCCATCTCGTGAAAAATAGTTCTTAAAAGGTGGTTGAATGCCAAAAGAGTTTCATAAGGTGGTTTGTCACAAGAATGGACATTTATAAGGTATTTTGTTATAAATTTTCCTTTTTTATGATAGGTTTTACCCTTGAAAAAAAAAAGATTAAATCCCAACTTCAACTTTGAATTTATCTTTTGTGGTAATAGGTAAGCATTTTTGTGCATATCGTATACTATTTTTCGAATTTTTTTTTGAGGAAAATATACTATTTTTAGATTTAATTAAATAGCTAAAATAACATGTCTCTTCTGTCCTTTCTTTTTGTTCTTTCAACTTCGGATTTTGCTATAAAAGTTAGAAGATCATTATATTACTTTATCTATGTAGAATGAAAAAAAAGCATTGCCATATTGAATTTTGTTAGATTTGTGTCAATTTTTTATGTATATCTTCAAAATATCCATACTCTATTTAAGCAACCAAAGAATCAACCAAATAATCAGTGACGGGGTCATTAAAAACACTTGCATTACTTTTGTGAAAGAAACTGTAAAAGTGGGGAAGAAAAAATCTGAAAAAGAGATCAGAACGAATAAACCCTCCAATGATGTTAGATGTATTATAAATCCTTCAATGACAGTATGACACTATAAAACCTGCAAAATTTTATTAATATGTGCACCAATGAAACTTTTTTGTAGAACCATTGAAAAGGTCGATTTTAGTATTTTACATTGGTAAGATGAATAACTTTTGTTGTTGTGACATAGAAGAAAGGACATTTATAAGGTATTTTGTTATAAATTTTCCTTTTTTATGATAGGTTTTACCCTTGAAAAAAAGAGATTAAATCCCAACTTCGACTTTGAATTTATCTTTTGTGGTAATAGGTAAGCATTTTTGTAAATATCGTATACTATTTTTCGAATTTTTTTTTGAGGAAAATATACTATTTTTAGATTTAATTAAATAGCTATAATAACATGTCTCTTCTGTCCTTTCTTTTTGTTCTTTCAACTTCGGATTTTGCTATAAAAGTTAGAAGATCATTATATTACTTTATCTACTCCCTCCGTAACACATTATTTGCAACAATTGGACTAGGGGGATTTCCTAGGCAAAATTTGGTAAGTATGGGTAAAGGAGATTAATTATGAAAAAGTAGGAGAGAGAAATCACATGGGTTGAGGAAAGAAAAAGTAGGAGAGAGAAATCATATGGGTTAAGAAGATTAATTATGAAAAAGTAGGAGAGAGAAATCACATGGGTGGGACATTTTACATGCTAAATTTTGCCATATATGGAAAGTTTCAAATTGTTGCAAGTAATATGTTACACCCATTTTTGGCAAATGTTGCAAGTAGGGGTGTGCACCGGTTCAGGACCGGACCGGACCGGAACCGGCTGGACCGGTGGACCGGAATCCGGGGTTTTCCTGGACCGGGACCGGACCGGAAAAATTCCGGTCCGGTCCGGTCCTGGACCTCTTGGACCGGAATTTTTTTTTTTTTTTTAAAAAAAATCTTTTTTATTTTATTTAAATATATTTATAAATTATATACATTAAAAATTAATAATTTTAATGTCAATAATCCTAAAAGAATAAATAGTAGGTTTTTAAGTTTCTAACTTTCTACCTTTTAATTTTTTTTTAACATATAAATTTTTTTTTTTACTAAAACAATAGAAATTCCGGTCCAACCGATCCGGACCGGAATTTTCCGGGTTTGGACCGGACCGGACCGGTGGACCGGAATCTTGATTTTCGGCGGACCGGTTTGTGCACACCCCTAGTTGCAAGTAATGTGTTACGGAGGGAGTATGTAGAATGAAAAAAAAAAGCATTGCCATATTGAATTTTGTTAGATTTGTCTCAATTGTTTATGTATATCTTCAAAATATCCATACTCTATTTAAGCAACCAAAGAATCAACCAAATAATCAGTGACGGGGTCATTAAAAACACTTGCATTACTTTTGTGAGAGAAACTGTAAAAGTGGGGAAGAAAAAATCTGAAAAAGAGAACGAATAAACCCTCCAATGATGTTAGATGTATTATAAATCCTTCAATGACAGTATGACACTATAAAACCTGCAAAATTTTATTAATATGTGCACCAATGAAACTTTTTTGTAGAACCATTGAAAAGGTCGATTTTAGTATTTTACATTGGTAAGATGAATAACTTTTGTTGTTGTGACATAGAAGAAAGGACATTTATAAGGTATTTTGTTATAAATTTTCCTTTTTACACTAGTGGAAAAAACCTTATCTGACACTTAGTAACAGATTCGGTTTTTAGAAAACCGCATTCGAAAATCAATGAAAAAATGGGAGGGAAGTCTAGGCAAAGAATCTGATGCGGTCTTTTAAAGAAACCGGATCAGATTCTATAATCTGATGCGGTTTTTACAAATCTGATCCGGTTCTAAAGACCGCATCAGATTTTCTTGTTTTTTTTCCGCCCAAACTCCCGTGTTTTTTTCCTCGCTAATTCACACAATTTCGGCTCCCACCCATTTTCGATTCTCCTCCTTCCTTCGAAGAGTTCAATCCTCCTCCTTCACCATCCCGATTCCGCCGCCACCACCCGATTCCGCGCCACCAAACCGCCGCCACCACCTGATTCCGCGCCTCCCGAAGCTTCCACCATTCGTCTAACTCATTTCCACCCGAAGCTGGGCGCCCTAGGTTGCGCACCACTGCCCTAGCTTGCGCACCTCCACCTTCCTCCTCCTAAACAACTACATTCGTCCTCTACCCCACCCTAAACAACTACATTCCTCCTCCACCTCTTCCTAGGTAACTAAAAGTTCATAACTTTTATTTTAATCTCATATTTGAAACTTCAAGTTTATAATTCATTGTAGTTTTATGAATAATTGTTAGTGAAATTAGGTTGTATAATAGTTAAAAGGTGGTTCAAAGTTGATTGATTTGAGTTAATTTGATTTTAGTTTAAGTAGTTAGTGTGCTTTTTAGGTTAAAAAACTAGGGCTTTGGTGGGGTTGTTGTTGTTGTGGTTGTTGTTGTTGTGGTTGTTGTAGTGGTTGTTGTAGTGGTTGTTGTGTTGTTGTTGTATTTAATTAGTTTTGTTTAGTTTAGTTTTGTTTAGTTTAGTTTTGTTTAGTTTAGTTTGGTTTGGTTTAGTTTAGTTTTGTTTTGTTTTGTTTTGTTTTGTTTGATTTGCTAATTTATACTAATGTTAACTTTCACTTTGTTGTTGATTGAAGCTAGCTATAGTGACGGAGTGTTGAGTTCGATTTTCCTATTTACAACCTTGATATTGGTATGTTATCATTCATATTCAACTTTCTTGCTTTCATATATAGTAAATTGGTTTATACGTGAAAAAATGTATATATTTTTCGTTGAATTGAGATTAGATGTAAAATGTTTTGTTGTTTAAAAACCTATGTATGCATCATCATATCATATGCCTAGATACCCGTTCGAGACTTACTCATTAGGAGTAAGTCTTGAATAGTCCCCGGTTTGGGACTGTTCTTAGATGTTTAATCTCACTTAGGTGGTGAATGTATGCCTTTATTTCGATTCTAGAGGAAAATTTTGGCTCGTCGTTTCCCTACTTTTGTTCTTTGGGTACATATGTAGATATAAGTAACTATATATCTACATCGTGTACTTGGAGAACTGTAGGGAAATGCTGCCGGATTTTCCGTAGAATCGAAAAGAAGACATACATTCACTAGTGAGATTAGACATCTAAGGACGGGTTAGGTTGGAGTGATAAGGACCCTTGGAAAGCATGCCTAATTTCATTAAATATATATGGTTCATAAACTCTAATCATGTAATGAAGTTTGTCATTGACATGAGGTACTTGTTGGTTGTGTTTAATTAGAGGTCTGATTGAAATGAATCGTGCATGGATGTACGGTAGTCGCGATACGTGTGAATTCGTGGATGGGGTCTATGAATTTTGTGATGCTGCATTAAGTCATCAGTCTGCAACGAGAACCGAGGGGTTTTATTGTCCTTGTGTTGATTGTTGTAATGTGGGCATGGTTAGTAGCATTGGGTCGCTTAGGGAGCATATCTTTCGTCGCGGGTTTAGGCAAGACTACCATGTATAGGTTTGGCACGGTGAGGAGGGTATATATGATGGTCGGAATGCCATTGTTAACGATGTGCGTGAAGGAGGTGAGTTTGATGTCATTGAGAATGACAAGAACATCGAGGACGAATATGAGGATCATGAAGTAGAGGATGATGATGATGAAGGGGACTATATAGAGGAGATGATGGAGGGGGTGGATGATTATGCTGGCAAACGGCCTCGTGTTTTTGAGTGCATGACCGAGGCATCTCGGAAACCGTTGTATCCCGGTTGTACGAGGTACACGAAGCTGACGGCCGTGATAACACTCTATAATATCAAGACGAAAGCCGGTATAAGTGACTCTTGTTTCACTTCCTTATTGCAAGCCTTTGGTGATATGTTGCCGGACGACCATGAACTACCGAAGTCGAACTACTATGCTAAGAAACTGATGTGTCCCTTCGGTTTAGAGTACCAAAGGATACATGCTTGTCCAAACGATCGTGTGCTATATCGAAATGAATATGAAAATATGGATGAGTGTCCTCGATGTGGGAAGTCGCGTTACGGGCGCGCGGGGGTTAGTGATAAGAAAGGGCCTCCAAAGAAAGGTGATGTGGTATCTTCCGATTATACCACGATTCAAGCGCATGTTTTCAATTAAAAAAGATGCTAAGAACTTGAGGTGGCATGCAGAACGAAGGAAGAAGGACGGTTTTATCAAACATCCGACTGATTCTCCTGAGTGGAAAGGTATCGATCGGGTGCATATGCCCTTTGGTGCCGAGGCCAGAAATTTGAGGCTTGGCCTATGCACGGATGGGATGAACCCATTTGGCACTCTTAGTTCTCAACATAGTACATGGCCGGTTCTTCTAGTTATATACAACTTGCCTCCTTGGTTGTGCATGAAACGCAAATACATCATGTTGTCGATTCTTATTTCAGGGCCGAAACAGCCTGGAAATGACATAGATGTCTACCTCCAGCCACTTGTTGATGATTTGAGAAAAATGTGGGATGAAGGGGTTTCTGTGTATGACGCACATGCTGATGAGGTATTCACATTGCGTGCCATGCTTTTATTCACTCTTAATGACTATCCTGCTTATGGGAACTTATCCGGGTACAAGAACAAAGGGAAGAAAGCATGCCCAATTTGCGTGGACGACACATCATCTAAATACATTAGTACTTGTCACAAAGAAGTTTATATGCGCACCCGAAGGTTCCTTCGACGCGACCATCCTTATCGTAATAAGAAGAAGGCATTCGATGGAACAGTTGAGGAAGGGGTTGCTCGTAGACCATTGACTGATACTGAGGTTTATGATCAAGTCAAGGGTATTGAAACGATATTCGGCAAAGGAACGAGTGTTGGTGATAAGGGACTTTGGAAAAAAGAGTCTATTCGTGGGAAACTTCCATATTGGAGAGATCTAGAGGTTAGACATTGTCTCGACGTCATGCACATAGAGAAAAATGTATGGGACGCCATTCTGGGGACACTTATGAATATTCCACATAAGACAAAGGATAGCAAAGGGGTGCGACTGTATCTGGAAAGCGAGGGACTTCGACCAGAGTTATGGGCTCAAAAGAGGGACACTAAGAAAAGAAAGAAAAAAGAAAAAGTGCCTAGTAAAGGAAAAGAAAAGGGAAAAGATAAGGGAAAAGAAGACGGGTCGCTGCGGGAATTGAAGGAAAAGGAAAGAAAACGGTGAAGGATGATGATAGGAACTATTTGCCTCCCGGCTTGCTACACTCTATCTAGAGCCGAGAAGCGACTTTTTTTGCGAGTCTTTGTACGGCATTAAGGTTCCATCAGGGTACTCATCGAACATGAAAAGATTTGTTACCTTAGACGGTGAGTTGAAATTATCGAGTATGAAGTCTCACGATTGTCATGTAATGATGCAAGTATTCATACCGATTGCAATTCGAGGGATATTGCCGAAACACGTGAGACACACCATAACAGAGCTATGTTCGTTTTTCAATACTATATGTAGCAAAAAGTTACAACCGTCGAAGCTTGATGCTCTCCAGGCTGGTGTGATAGAGACTTTGTGCAAGTTTGAGATGTATTTCCCACCTGCTTTCTTCGACATTATGGTCCATTTGGTTGTACATCTCGTTCGAGAAATTAAGCTATGTGGTCCGGTGTTTTTGAGGTGGTGCTATCCCTTTGAGAGACATATGGGCTCTTTGAAAGATAAGGTAAGGAATCCCGCTCAACCGAAGGAAGTATAATTCGGGGATTGTGAGTGAAGAGGTCGGTAATTTTGTGGGTCGAGTTCTTACCTAATGTTGATCCTATTGGAGTTCCTACATCTCGACACGAGGGCAGACTCGAGGGTAAAGGTACACTTGGCTCCAAAATGATCGTACCTCCTGTTGAAAGGTGCATACAAGCACACTTATTTGTATTGCAGCATATGGTACAGGTCCATCCTTACTTGGATGAGCATATGAAGGAGTTACGCGATCAAAATCCAGGTAAAGGGACTAGAGCATTGATGCAGTTGCATAATAAGACGTTTATTGATTGGTTCCATAACCGAATAATGCGTGAAGTAGATTCCAATGTTTCGAAACTCGAAGTGGCTAGCATTTGGTCCTCGAGAAGCCGTGCACTCCTATGAGGGTTATGATGTTAACGGATTTACATTTTGGACGGATCGTCAAGATCAAAAGTCGAGATCTCTGCAGAATAGTGGCGTTTCAAGAGAGGCATCATCTACACAAGATGCAAGTGCCAAAGACAAGTCTCCTATTGATGCTAAATTGTTATACTATGGGCGGGTTCAAGATATATGGGAGCTTGACTACTCTGGTTTCACGGTCTGCTTATTTCGATGCAAGTGGGTTGATTATAACCGGCGCTACATAAGAAAAGATGACCCTTGTGGATTTACTCTTGTAGACTTGGGTCGGTTGCGTTATAGTGAAGAGCCATTCGTGCTTGCATCACAAGTTAAGCAAGTATTCTACGTAACTGACCCTTCTGATAAAAAGTGGTCAATTGTTGTCCCTGGAAAAAGAAGTATACTTGGAGTTGGTGATGTTGAGGATGAGGAGGAGTATGATGCGTTTGAAGACACCCCGCCTTTCACCATTCCCAAGTCCGATGTCACTGATGTCGAGTTAGCGACAAATTACATGCGTGCAGATCACGAAGAAGGGATAATGGTTGAAACTTCATAGGAAGGTGGCAAAAGTAAACAAAAGGCTCGACTTCTCAAGTTCAAATTCCGGCTTTCGGCTTTTCAAGGTCATTTGACTGAATTTCTCACTTTTTATCGTTTGTAATGTCATGAATAGTTTAATTTGGTATGTATATATGTATTACAATCAACTAAACTCGCTTCACATGTTTTGAAACCCATTTTGGGTAAGTGAATGTCATTTTGGGCTGATTTCGGCTTTTCGAGCTCAATTTCTTTAATTTATCGCTTTTAGCCTCATTTTAAGTCATGTATAGTTCTTATTGGTATATATATATGTATTACAATCAACTAAACTCGCTTCACATGTTTTGAAACCCATTTTGGGTAAGTGAATGTCATTTCGGACCGATTTCGGCTTTTCGAGCTCAATTTCTTTAATTTATCGCTTTTAGCCTCATTTTAAGTCATGTATAGTTCTTATTGGTATATATATATATATGTATTACAATCAACTAAACTCGCTTCACATGTTTTGAAACCCATTTTGGGTAAGTGAATGTCATTTTGGGCTGATTTCGGCTTTTCGAGCTCAATTTCTTTAATTTATCGCTTCTAGCCTCATTTTAAGTCATCTATAGTTCTTATTGGTATATATATATGTATTACAATCAACTAAACTCGCTTCACATGTTTTGAAACCCATTTTGGGTAAGTGAATGTCATTTCGGACCGATTTCGGCTTTTCGAGCTCAATTTCTTTAATTTATCGCTTTTAGCCTCATTTTAAGTCATATATAGTTCTTATTGGTATATATATATGTATTACAATCAACTAAACTCGCTTCACATGTTTTGAAACCCATTTTGGGTAAGTGAATGTCATTTTGGGCTGATTTCGGCTTTTCGAGCTCAATTTCTTTAATTTATCGCTTCTAGCCTCATTTTAAGTCATCTATAGTTCTTATTGGTATATATATATGTATTACAATCAACTAAACTCGCTTCACATGTTTTGAAACCCATTTTGGGTAAGTGAATGTCATTTCGGACCGATTTCGGCTTTTCGAGCTCAATTTCTTTAATTTATCGCTTTTAGCCTCATTTTAAGTCATATATAGTTCTTATTGGTATATATATATGTATTACAATCAACTAAACTCGCTTCACATGTTTTGAAACCCATTTTGGGTAAGTGAATGTCATTTTGGGCTGATTTCGGCTTTTCGAGCTCAATTTCTTTAATTTATCGCTTCTAGCCTCATTTTAAGTCATCTATAGTTCTTATTGGTATATATATATGTATTACAATCAACTATACTTGCTTCACATGTTTTGAAACCCATTTTGGGTAAGTGAATGTCAAATCCGGACGATTTCGGCTTTTCGAGCTCAATTTCTTTAATTTACCGCTTTTAACCTCATTTTAGGTATGTATAGTTCTTATTGGTATATGTATCACCATTAGAGTCACTTAAAGTTAGGTCGCATGATTTTGAAGATATTTCCGATCGAATTATGGCTTGTGCGGGTGGGGGAGGTTTGCACGGGGGCCAAAGAGGGGGTGGGCGGCAAGGGTCGGGGTAGCGGCATGGTGGGGGAGCAGGGGGAAGCGAGGGTGGGGGGAGCAGCAAGGGGGGCAGCAGGTTGGGGGGCGGTAGGGTGGGGGGGCGGGGGCGACGGGGGTGGGGCAAGCAGGCGGGGGGAGCGGGGGCGGGGGGTGGGGAGCGGGGGGCGGGGGGGTGGGGGGGCGGGGGAGCGGGGGGGGGGGCAGGGGGGTGGGGGCAGGGGGGGGAGCGAGGGGGCAGCGGGGGGTGGGGGGGGCGCAGGGGGCAGCGGGGGGGGGGCAGCAGGGGGGAGCGAGGGCGGCGGGGGTGGGGGAGCAAGCGGGGGCGGCAGGGAGGAGGATAAATTTTTTTTTGTTTGTTTGATACCGTTGTTTTTTTGTTAACTCTTGCGCGTCTCTAATTAATTTTTTTACATTATTTCAGGACTTTCAAACATGGACCGAGATGATGTGATTGTGGAGGAAGGAACCGATATGATTATGATAAGTCATTGGATGATGATGATGAGTATAATGCGGACAAGGAGGAGGATAAAGGTGATCCGGAAGACATAGCGGATGATGAGGCGAAGCGCTTGCGTGAAAGGGAAATTCGCTTGGTGGAGATAAATGAGGTGCTAGCCGATAATGCTCCCCCTATTGACGACAATGCTAGGGAAGATTATCCATTTACTTCATCCATCGTTGTGCCACACAATAATGCGGGGAAAGAATTGCATAGGACCACCAAAACTCCAAGCATCGTTGCAACAAAGAAACGGAAAGGAAGGGGTGCGACTAAGGGTTTGAATGTCGATAGAAATATCCATATGACCCTCGAGTATGATGATTTGGGTCAACCGTGTGGTAAGTGGCGTGCAAAGTATGGGCAGCATATTGGGTTTTGTATGCGCAAACTCAACATTTTGGTCAAATGAAAAGATGTGCCCGAGGGAATGAAGAAATCATTATGGGAAGACACTTGTGTAAGTTTATTTTTCAACTAAATTAGTTTAGTTTATCGCATTTTGGGTAGATGAAACCGATTTTGGTTAAATGAAATATCCATACTTAGTTTCTCAACCATTAGAGCCAAGAAAAATCACTTCTTATGCTTTGAAACCCATTTTGGGTAAATGAAGGCTATTTCGGGTCGATTTTTGCTTTTCATGTTCAAAGTACTTAGTTTCTCGCATTTAGCCACATGTTAGGACATATATAGTTGTAATAACAACATATACAACCATTAAAGCCAAGAAAAATCACTTCTTATGCTTTGAAACCCATTTTGGGTAAATGAAGGCTATTTCGGGTCGGTTTTTGCTTTTCATGTTCAAAGTACTTAGTTTCTCGCATTTAGCCACATGTTAGGACATATATAGTTGTAATAACAACATATACAACCATTAGAGCCAAGAAAAATCACTTCTTATGCTTTCAAACCCATTTTGGGTAAATGTAGGCTATTTTGGGTCGGTTTTTGCTTTTCATGTTCAAAGTACTTACTTTCTCGCATTTAGCCACATATTAGGACATATATAGTTGTAATAACAACATATACAACCATTAGAGTTAAGTAAAATCACTTCTTATGCTTTCAAACCCATTTTGGGTAGATGAAACCGATTTTGGGTAAATGAAGGCCATTTCGGGCCGATTTTGCTTTTCATGTTCAATGTAATTAGTTTCTCGCATTTAGCCACATGTTAGGACATATATAGTTGTAATAACCACATATACAACCATTAGAGCCAAGAAAAATCACTTCTTATGCTTTGAAACCCATTTTGGGTAAATGAAGGCATTTTCGGGTCGGTTTTTGCTTTTCATGTTCAAAGTACTTAGTTTCTTGCATTTAGCCACATGTTAGGACATATATATCTCGAATAACAACATATTTTCATTGATATATATCTATATGGAAATAACTATTTGTTAGTTTCTTGTTTCTATAGAATTTGTTCCATATTACTCCTAATGACGCCAAAAAGGCGTTGTTCCTATCCGCGGTGGCCGAAAGATTTAGAGCTTTCAAAAGCAAACTAGTTAGTGGGTGGATCACAAAACGGAGAAAGAGGAATGAAAAGAAGAATGTAAAGAGGAGGAAATTTGTCAAATCAAAGCAAAATGAGACTATAGAAACAGAAAATGACGGGGGAGAGAAAGAGCCACGACAACCGGATAACATGCCTTATGAGATTTGGGGCCATATAAAACGAGAGGATTGGGAGGCATTTGTTGCCTAAAATACTACGCCGGAGATGGTGGTAAGTATTGTGTTATTTATCGCATATTCGACTTTGCATATTTACTTTTAATACAATTAGATGTGTTTTCAAACTCACCATGTGATTATATAGGCTAAGCGTGAGAAACATGCACACAGTTCAAAACAGAGGAACCACTACCATCATATGGGTTCCTACACTTATGCGAGGGCGAGACAGGTGTGGATTGACGATAAATTTTACCCTTCTATCGATGCATCAACAACGACATCTTCTACCTCCAATGCCCCATCTGTCAAAGTTCACCGTGTCGCTGATTGGTGGTGCTCCATGCATGGGCGTGATTCAAACAATAAAATGACCATTTCAGATACGGGGACCTTGAAGATAGCAAATGCTGTTGTAAGTAATTGAATTCACATGTTTTTCCCCCGCTTCTGCCGTCCCCTTGCTACCGAACCCCGTCCCTTGCCGCCTCCCTGCCGGACCCCCACCTCGCTGCCCGGGGCCCCCGACCCCCTTCCCCCTGCTGCCCCCATTGCCAGACCCCCCTTACCTCCCCTACTGCCCCCCTGGCCCCCTCCCCCTCTTGCTCCCCTCCCCGCTGCCCCCTCCCCCGACCCCCCTTCCCCTACTTGCCCCCTGCACCCCCTTCCCCCTACTTCCCCCCCCCGCTTGGCCCCCTCCCCGTTGGCCCCCCCCCCTTGCCCCCCCGCCGGCCCCCTCCCTTCCCCCCCTCCCCTACCGCTCCTCCCTCCCCGTTGGCCCCCCCCCTGTTGCCCCTCCCCCGACCCCCCCTTCCCCCGCTGCCCCCTGCACCCCCGTCCCCCTACGCCCCCTCCCCGCTTGCCTCCCTCCCCGCTGGCCCCCCTCCACCCCCTCCCCGACCCCCCTCCACCTGCGGACCCCCCGCTTGCCCCCCTTCCCCCTACTGCCCCCCTCCCCGCTGCCTCCCTCCCCTGCCGGCCCCTCCCTCTTGCCCTCCCCCCGCTCGCCCCCTCCCTACTGCTCCCCTCCCCGCTGGCCCCCTCCCTACTCCCCCTGCAGAGCCCCCATCCCCCCCGCCCCCCTCCCCCATCCCCCTCCCCCTGCAGACCCCCTCGCCCCCCTTCCCCCCCTACGCCCCCCCCCCTGCTCCCTCCCTCCCCCCCGGCCCCCCCCCCTTGCCCCCCTCCCCCGACCCTCTCTCCCTGCTTGGCCCCCTCCCCTACTCGCTCCCTCCCCTGCTGGCCCCCTCCCCCTACTGGCCCCCCTGCGAGCCCCACCTCCCCGCTGCCCCCCTCCCCCCGGACCCCCCCTTCCCCCGACCCGCTTTGCCCCCTCCTCGCACAATCCCCCATTGCACAACCCCCTTATATATGTTGTAATTTTTTTATACTTACTACTTCTATAATCTATGTAGATGGGGATCAAGCAAAAAGAGGTTAGCGGCGAGTTCACTCCCGAAGGCAACAAAGATGCTCTTTACGAGACTTTTGCAAAGGACCACAATGGGCGTTTGAGGGGTTTTGGTGGTATTCGTCTCGGTGTGAAAAAAGCCTATGCTAAAGATTCCTCCGTGGGTAGAAGATCACGCTCTAACGAATCTATGTCACAAGTTATGCGGGAGAAGCTTACGGAGGAAATTACCGAGAAAGTGACGGCTAAAATCACGGAAAGTTTCAACGCGGTCCTTCCACAGTTTGGTATACCGGCGATACGTCCTTTGGATCGTCCTTTGGAGGACAAATCTAGCCATCCTAACACACAAAAATCAGCACCATCTATACTTGAGCTAGAGGTAACTACTATCCTTCTTATAATTTTTAAAACTAAGTAATATAAACTAACCTCAATCCATTTACTTTTGGAAGGAAGAAACGCCTTGCCAGCTTTTACTAGATGTAAAAGATGAGGGTTTGATTGTGGTGGCTGAAGGAAATGCACAACCACGAAGTGAACGACCAATAGTCCATCACGAGTGTGTGGACAATGAGCACTTGGCGGTTAGTATAGTCACCATCACTCCTGGTTACGAAGACTTTGCTCTTCCGTTGCCTAAACCGTCAGTTGATATAAATGTCTTGATCGACGCTCGTGGTGGTTATGTGTTGTGGCCATCGGCATGGGTGAGGTTTTCAGACGAGGTAAAATGAGAAACTAAAATCCATATTCATATTGATATATTTCATACCTATTAAATATAAACTAACTAAGTTGAATGTTTTTCCATTTGAATTAATAGGTTTTGGAGAGAATAAGCAAGCCCAAGGAAAGCAAGGCGGACTCACCTCCTCTGGAAAAGGCGAAGGAGAAGGAGGGTACAAGCAAGCCAAAGAAAGCCATTTCGGGTAAAGGAACGCAAGACTCCAAAGGTTTAAGTTGCGAACTAAACCTGTCTACATATACTTGGATTGAGAAACCAACGCTTCAGTGTCTCACTAAGTCATGCTTATGGCTACATGCAAATGTGCGTGATATGCCTGGATGATACACCCGTGGAGGTGAAGTTGGGTACCACGGAATTCAACTACCACGAGGAAACATCGACATGGGTGTCTAAGGTTGATGTGAAGGAGTTCCTTTGCGGAGAGATGTTGAATGTTTCCTTGATTCAAACCTTCATCAGGTATAATAGTTGTACTTATCAAATATATGAACTTTCTTTGCAATATCTAATAATATATATATGTTATGTACGTGGTTGTGCTTTGAAGATTACTCCAAGATGATCCTCGTGGACGCGATCAGTTTGGGTGGTTATGTCCAAATTTTGTTCGAGCTGACAATTGTTTGCAAAACACAAGTGAGGTTAAGGAGTATATTTGGCTATGTCTCAAAACAGCTAAACGTGCACAACATAAGTTCATATTTGCCCCTTGTTTTGAAGAGTATAGTTCTTAACTTTGTATCCATTTTTGTCACTTTATTATTATATAATACAAGTACTCACATGATTGATTCCTAACTTAGCTTTTTTGGGATTTTAGTCTCCATTGGTCGCTCCTTGTGATTTGTCCTTCAAACAACACATTATATCAGTTTGATTCTGCAGCTCAAGATCCACCACGATCCTTACTCCTCAAATCATGCATAAATAGGTATTTTTGTTACTTAAAATGCTTATTTGCATAACATGTTTCACTAATTTCATCCTTTGCCCACTTCTCACCTGAAATTAACATAACTACAGTTGTATGAAGAAAGTTGGGAGAACAGGACAGGTTCCTAAGTGGAAAGCAATGAAGGTAATAGATATTACTTAAGCTACTTATTTCTTTTATAAAAAACAAACATATACGTTTCTTACATGATTTTTTTTTATGTAATTTTATAATTAGTGTGCTCAACAACCCGGGGGAACCGAATGTGGCTACTATGTGTTGAGATTCATGTTCGATATATTTTCAAGTTGCAAGGAAGCCGGGGGTCTTGAGAAGGTATTATTATACATAAATAATAAGTAGCTCAATATACGGCCAATTTTGGCCTCGTAAGCTCAATTTTTTTTAACTTTCCCGCATTTAGCCACATTTTAGGTCATATATACTTATAACAAGTACATATAGAACTATTAGAGCCAAGTAAACTACATTCACATGCTTTGAAACCCATTTTGGGTAAATGAATGCCATTTCGAGCCTATTTTGGCCTTTCAAGTTCATTGTACTTATTTTCTTACATTTAGCCACATTTTAGGACATATATAGTTCTAATAGCAACATATATAACCATTAGAGTCAAGCAAAATAATTTTTCATGCTTCGAAACCCAATTTGGGTAAATGAATGCCATTTCGGACGATTTTGGCCTTTTAAGCTCATTTTGCTTATTTCCTTACATTTAGCCACATGTTAATAACAACATATACAACCATAAGAGTTAAGTAAAATCCATTCACATGCTTTGAAACTCATTTTGGGTAAATGAATGCCAAGTATGGGACGATTTTGGCCTTTTAAGCTCATTTTTCTTATTTTCTTACTTGTAGCCACATGTTAGGACATGTATAGTTCTAATAACAACATTTATAACCATTAGATTCAAGTAAATTCCATTCATATGCTTTTGAAACCCATTTTGGGTAAATGATTGTCATTTTGGCCCGATTTTGACCTTCTTAGCTCAACTTTCCTTAATTAATCTCCCGCACTTACTCTCATTTT
The DNA here is from genome assembly GCA_947646795.1 of Beta lomatogona. Lineage (NCBI taxonomy): Eukaryota > Viridiplantae > Streptophyta > Magnoliopsida > Caryophyllales > Amaranthaceae > Beta > Beta lomatogona. Next base: position 11,336,466 of record CANSNZ010000063.1, on the reverse strand, counting down.
AAGCTCATATATAGTTCTAATAAGTATATATGTAAGTATTAAAGTCAACAAAAGTCCACTCACATGCTCTAAAACCCATTATGGGTAAATGATTGTCATTTTTTGCCAATGTTTACATTTTAAGCTCGATTTCCTTAATTTCTTACATTATATTATTTCCTCAATCTCTTTAGAGTCAACTAAAGTCATATATGTGTATTTCCTTATGTTTGTTTTATAAGGTATTCCTCGATGGCAAACCAAGGGATGGTTGTTTCACCACGGCCGAGATAGACGAGGTTCGGGATTTGCGTGCTACCTTACCGACTTTTGCATGTGAAGATGATGTCGCGGCATTGAGTTTTTATGTTCTTATTATGTTACTAGTTACTTATATAGGTCCAAATATTTATTTTTGATTTTAGTACTTATTTCAACTTTATTTGTAGTACATTTATAATTCTCAAAATATTATATATATAATATCATTTTGACTTGTACACGATGCGTGCGTGATACTTTTTGCCAATTATAACAGGTTTAAATATAAGCTTCATATAAATATAATAATATATATAAATATTATATATATATATAAATATATATATATAATATTTAAATATATATATAACAATCTGATCCGGTTTTTTTTAAATAACCGGATCAGATTGTGTGCTTTGCATACACCAAGATGGCGCCAAGGCAATTTTCTGATCCGGTTTCTTAGGAAAACCGGATCAGAAAATCATTTACTGATCCGGTTTAGGACCGGATCAGTAAATGATTGACATCGGCTGCGAGCCCACCTGATGCGGCCCAAAACCGCAGCAGTAAGCCCGGTTTTGACCGCATCAGATGGGCTTTTTTCCACTAGTGTTATGATAGGTTTTACCCTTGAAAAAAAAAAAGATTAAATCCCAACTTCGACTTTGAATTTATCTTTTGTGGTAATAGGTAAGCATTTTTGTGCATATCGTATACTATTTTTCGAATTTTTTTTTTGTTGTTGAATAACTTTTGTTGTTGTGACATAGAACCCGATCCAAAGGCCCAAGCTTTTGGAAGGAGATGTGAATAATAAGGGGGAATCCTCCTCCAAGTGCCCCTTACTTAATGTCATTTGAACCCCTAACTTTAAGCTTGGTAGGTTGGTTTCAGTATGATGTGTCTAGTACAAATATAGGCCCATAACCGCTCAAGTAAAATAATTAATGGTCTTAGGTATAGGGGTGAAAGTTATTCGGATAAAATCCAAGATCCAGTCCAATCCAATCCGAATTAGTAATTCGGATCGGATTCTAACTGTGCTCGGATTGCGATTTTTTGAAACATTGGACTTTCGGATCCAATTTAGAGTATGAAATTTCGGATCAGGTTGGATCGGATTCAAACTCTAATTGGTTTGGATTCGAATTGGAAAATTAAAATCCAAATTTTGTTCGGATTGGATTAGGCCCTAATCCAAACCGTACATTGAACTTTCAACCCTACTTAGGTATATATATTGGTGAACATGTGGAAAAAGTAGAATGTGATATAAACTTTGAAAGTACTAGCTTTTATCTGTGCTACATGGACTTGGTATCTAACACCTTTATCATGACATCAAATTCTCTCGCAATTGGTATAATTTTTTTTTTCAAAAGCTACCATTTCTAATACCGTTTCATATTTTAAGTTGTCGGTAGGAATTAGAAGATGCAATTGTACCAAGCTATCCGATAGATGCAAATTAGTTATTAGATAGACGCCAATCACAACTCACATAAACTCACTAGTTTCTGGTCCGGGCATTGCCGCCTTAGATATTATTTTTTGGGTCCCGTTTCATTGGTTATATGTTCTTAAGTTTTCATAGAGCAAGTTATTTCGACCTTGGTCTTGGCTTTTAGTTTTATTTAGTGGAGTGATCATTGTTATACTTTACTTTTACTTTTTGTTTTTTTGATTCATTTGAAATAAAAAGATGTTTTATGTCAGAGTTTACATAGTACTCACTCCGTTTCTTTTTAATCTACACTCTTTCCTTTTTGGTCTGTTTCTTTTTAATCTACACACTGTTGTTTTTTTCTATTTTTGGTAACGTGTCACATCTACTTTCTCCTCTTTTTCCACCCATATCATCTAATTTTTAATATTTTAACCCACTTTTTAATTTATCTCTCTCACTTTTTAATTTCTCTCTCCACCTTTTCAGTTTCTCTCTCATACTTTTACACTTTCTCCTTGGTTCTCCCCCAAAGTAGAGTGAGTAAATTAAAATGAAACTGGACGAGACACGTGAAGCATATATAATTAGAAGACAATTGATGGTCTGCAATCGTCCCCACATGTTTTAGTTAATGATATATTGATTGAAGACAATTACAAGAATTTTTCTTTCATTTAGCAGATGCAAGCAGTGAGTTAACTTACATCTAAGTTGTTAGCCCTAGGCACTGGCGGAGTCAGCATAGGGCACGCGGGGTCACGTGACCCCGCGAATTTAAAAATTATTTTTAAGGATTTTTGTTAAAAAAAAAAAAACCAAAAGTTGCTGCGAGACGCAAGCAACATTCAACGCCAAACAGTAAAACTAACTCCACAAAGTAATAGTCTGACAAAGAGAAAAACTGAAAAAAGCTATGTTGAAAGCGACATGTTGAAAACCTATCAAAGATTGCAGCATGTATTGTAGGCTGTATCTGCACTACAACACCAGATTCGGCCCACTCTTCAGCCGCCACATGGCGCAAGTTTTGTTGTATCCACTCCCGAGACGACACGTGTAGGCCTATGTCTACGGACTCAACACCAAAGTCAGTCTATTTAATCTTTTATTGTTTTAATTGATGTTTTATGGAAGATTTTATGGTAATTGTTCATTGTTGTACTCTACTTCCTCCAACTGTTAAACGCTAATCTTGGCAATATTTATAAGTAAAAAAAAAAATTCTTCTGAATTCTTTCCAAATAAAAGAAAAAACATAGCCAAGTCATGTGGACTCTTCAAAATATTGGGTCTTGTTTTCGTTGCATTGCAAAAATTAAACTTTTATATTTTTTTAGTAATACATAATTAAAAATATGAATGTACATATTAATAGTTGACTTAATAGTTTAATCAAAGTAATTGTTGCATTGTAATTTAAATAAAATATTTAATCTGAGTAATTTTATGTGTTTTCAAAAATATTGAATTCTCGTATACTACTCGGTCGATTATTTCGGGCCTCCGAAATTAAAATCTTAGATCGGCCCATTACTATGTATGTTAGGCTCTCTTTCTCCTCCTAATTTTTGAGTTGTAAACTTTTTAATATTGAATATCTTTTGTCTTATTTTGTGACCCCCCGATTTTGAAATCCTGGCTCCGCCACTGGCCCTAGGCACATCTATAATATTATTACAATGTGTGAGCACACATTGAAGTGTTTCAAAAATACATGTAAAAGAATTTGAACCCATGACCAATTATATAGAATGTCATATGTTCATAACTCTATCGCCAAGCTAACCTAAGCTACATCCTCTCTTTTTTTGTCAAATTCCATTTTGTATTATCAAATGACTTGATAATGTCAATATAATTTATAATATTTGTAACATGTTTTCTACTATTAATAATTTATGTTTGAGGTTTTGAGCCCATGATCTCTGTAAAAATTGGCTATTTAATACTAGTAAAATAGTTATTTATATTCTTCTTACTTGTTATCATGTACTTTCTCCGTTTTTAAAAAGTTCTTTCTACATTATTCAATTTTTTCTCATAGAAAGATTCCAGTAAGAAGGAAAAATAGAAACAAAAAGAGAGAGATATATTGAAAGTTATTGTAAAAAGTACTAATTGAAACTCTCAACTCTGTTTAATTTAGAACTAATGATCATTATTTTGAGCCTTTTTTTTCTCTAAAAAGGTGATTACCAAAAATATCACTTTCTAATTAGAGGTAATAAATGACCTCAAGATTGCTAAAATTAAGGGGGAGTCATTAAGCCAAGGTTAAGAAAGAGAAAAAGAAGAGAGGGAAAAAAGCAAACAAAGTGGAGGAAAGAGACAAAACGACCGGAGCCTATTTTGTAGGAAGAGACTAGTGAAGGACTACGTACGTACGTCCTCCTTTCTATCTTGACATCGATCGTCTACTCCAATTTTTGCTTCTCTTTCCTTTGATTTCCTTTTCTTCCATCAGGTGTTTCTCTCTCCTCTTTAATTTCTCATCCCATCTCCGATCCCCCTTTTGTAAGTGTAGTTTGCATATATTTGCATGTGGTAAATCGAATTTGTGTATTACTAAAATGATGTTACGTTACATTATTTTATAAAAAAAATGATGCATTATATTTATATGCATGTTTGAAGATCCCTTGTTGAAGAGGCAACACTTTTTTTTGAAAGAGAAAATTCATTAATTGAAGGACAAACGACATCTACAATAGGTTTTAAAGAAAAACAAGATACAATTAAACAAGGCTAAATCAAATTCGTCTCCGAAGGAACTACAATGAACCAGATCGAGCAATACACCGCAGCCCCCTTGTATTTGCTGAATCAAGCAGCTATTGATGATGAAGTCTTATCATTTTGATGTAGTTTGGGAAGAACATTCTTGACCGAGTTATGTTGACCGTATCCGAAATTCTAATACCTTCATGTTGAGTCTCAAACTTCAACCAATGAGAACAATTTCTCATACCTAAAAACAAAAAAAACCATACTCACAACTCTCACAGGGGAGAAGGAGATTTCCAAAACAGAAACTAAAAACCCCATAACAGGGTTTGAAAAGATCTTATAAGGAGAGACTAATTTATTAAACAAAACAAGAAAATGAATTTAAAACTGAAAATAAAAGGGGATTATATCCTCATATATTAGTACTCACCATAATGGATTACAATGTTCTATGTGCTATATAGTTTGTACTTTCTGTATGGTCTCCGATATATAGAGATAACTATCCTATATGATCATTGTAAATCGTATATGTTCTAATCGAATACTTGTAATCTTCTAAACCAATCATGTTATCTATCATAGGTGTTTATTTGGTTAACTTTTATTGTGAATGTAGGGCTTGGAAAGAATTAGAGGCGAGTAAAAGGGGGGAGGCCAACTGGCCAAGGAGTAAAGTTTGTTGAAGAAAATATTTACATGTAAAAGTGTTATTAATTTAGTTGGAGGAGAAGAAAAGCTTAGGAGGTAAAAATGGCGGATGGATCATCTCCTTCACCTGAAGACTCACCATCCTCAGGATCATCATCACCACCACCTCCTTCAGAGTCTTCTTCATCTCCGCCACCGTCTTCACCACCTCCTTCTCCCCCGTCGCCATCCGAAAGCGATACCGGAAACTCATCACCGTCGCCTCCACCACCATCAGAGGGATCATCATCGCCACCTCCTACCGAGAATCATCCTCCACCAACGAATGAAGGTGGTGGTGAATCCAAGAATATTCCGGCGCAACCTTGGGCTCCACCTCAAGGAGTATTGGCACCACCTGCACCACCATTGCCGCCTAACCAGTCATCCCCTCCCTCAAGTGGCGGTGGAAGCTCTTCAAATGGGTCGAAGTCATCGAATCACGGTGTCGGAGTCATAGCCGGAGTGGTGGCAGTGGGTGGCATTTTGTTGGTGTTCATGGTTGTTTGTATAGTGTGTGTAAGAAAGAGGAAGAAAAAGCGTGCTGGTATGCCCCCTTACGGTTGGGAACCTCCTGTCAAACCTCAAGGTACGTACATACATTATTATGGCTTTGGTTATATCATAGATCACGAGTCCGGATCCTCTAGAGTTTTAATAAAACTCTACAAGGTAGAGTTGTATATGAAACATATATTTTAAAATCAAGGGATCGTATTGGTGAGAGGGGAAAATTAGGAGGTGGATTTTGATGAAAAAAAGTAGGGGGATTTTGGAAAGATATTATATGAGCCATTGATTGTTTATTCAATGGTTGGTATTGCTCAAACTCTACCTTGTAGAGTTATTTTAGAACTCTAGAGGATCCAAACACTCACATCACATGATTGTCGATGTCTCTCAAAGTAAATAGAAATTAAAATTGTATTATTGTATCTAATAACCTCAAATAATAGGTAAGAAAAAATGTTCATAAAGTTTTTGTAAATAAGGGGGAAAGTTCGGTTTACGATTTGGATTTAGGTCTAAGTCAATCCGATCAGAATAAAATTTGGATTTTAATTTTCCATCCAAATCCAAACCAATCCAATCCGAATTTTTAGACATTAGATTGGATCCGATCCAAATTATCCAATTTTTTAAAACTTTGTTTTTTCGACGAAATAAATTTGGTCCAAGCATAAAATTAAATGTTCAATAATAGAAGTAATTCATACAATCTCATAAAAATTTATTAATAAACTTATACTAACAACTCATAATTCATTACAACAGAAGGTTTAACAACATAACAACATGTTCAAGTTTACAACAGTAAGTTAGGATTACTTTTAGGGGAAGGGAAGGGCAACCCAACCATTTGGTTTTTTTTTTTTTTTATTAAAAATAAGTTAAGCCTCACCATATATAAAATAAAAATAGGGCCTATTTGGAGTTTTGGATTATTTTGGATTCAATCACTCTCAATCCAATCCTATCCGAAAATCTGATTTTTTTAAAAAAAAAAAACTATCCTAATCCAATCCGAATATATTTCGAGTTTTCAATCTGAATTACTAATTTGGTTTGGATTGGATTTGATTTCAATTTTTTATCCGAATAACTTTCACCCTTACATGTAAAGAAAAATTTCGTTTAGGCTCGGCTCGTGAGCTCGTTTAGGCTCGTATCGTGAGCTCGAATAGGCTCAGGCTCGACTCGTGAGCTCGATTGTAGCTTGTGAGCTCGTTTAATTGCTTTTACCTTTTCTTTTTATCTTTCTTCTAATATATATACTTTAGTTAGTATCTTAAAAGAAATACTTAATATAATTTTTAATATATATATAAATAATTTTTTAATATAAAATATTTTTTTAATATAAAATATTTTTTTAGTATAAAATAATAATCGAGCTGTTCACGAGCTTTACGAGCCGAGCTTTGCCTAGCTCGGCTCGGCTCGTTTAAGTCTCGAGCCGACCCCGAGCTCGAGCCGAGCTTCAACGAGCCGAGCCCAAGCTCGAGCTGAGCTTGTCAGGCTCATTATCACCCCTAGCCACGTGCATATGTAGCGACGTCCATTTATTAAGTGATGTTTGCATCATTTTCTAAATTAATTTTATTTAATTAGTATGTGAGTGAGGGTTATTTAGTATTTTTACATGGACACTAAGCTCCTTAAAAATTGGCTTCCCGAACTCCCATCTCCGACGATGAGATTTGAACCCCTGTCCATTGTCAGTTGCTAAGGGAGCAGGGAGCTACGTAATTGTGGGTTGTGGCTCAATATTTGCGCACGCCCTGTGCAAAGTGCATTGAAGATGAAAATGGGTCATAGTTTAAAAAATATATAAAATCCAAAAAAAACTTAACCTTTTATATTTAAAAAAAAAAGACAAATTAAGCAACAGTGTTAGCAATACACGATGTAAACTTAAATAAGAGAGTCCAATACCAACAATGAAGAACACCCATATACTCTATCCGGTTCCTAAAGATCTTCCCTCTTTCCGTTTAAGTGCGTTTCCAAAAGATCTTCCCTCTTTTGCTTTATTCCTTATTTAGCAAAATAAATTTCCCTATTTACCCTCTCATGTCACTATCGTATGGGTCCACAATTGCACTTTATTATACTTTATTACCCTCTCTCTCTCCTCTATGATCTTACTTTATTATACTTTATTACCCTCTCTCTCCTCTATGGTCTTACTTTATTATACTTTATCTACCCTAGACCCCACATCAATGAATCCTCCTTGGTATCTGTAAGAACAGTAACAACTAATAAGGAAGATCTTTAGGAACCGGAGGGAGTATATAGTATCATTGATGAAGGAAAAAAATAATATCTAGAGGCTTCAAATATTTGGGTCATGTACAATCGCCCACATCGCACATATCCAACATGGCAACATCACACCTGAAGCCAAGAGTTGCTGCTAACTCAACCCCTTGAATCTAAACTATTAACCTAATCTAATGTACTAATATTTGAAAGGTACCAATTAATGTGCTACCTCGTTTGGTGTATACATTTTTACGCTCCTTTTTTTTTTTTTTTTTTTTTGGTGAACTAGGGATGCAATTTAAATTACGATAGTTTGGCCAAACAGCCTATTACAATCCGAAAGTAGAGGTTCATGACAATAACTAGGAATAATGTGAATAATCCTAGCTACATTAAGGGACTCTGGCCCAATACAAGAGTTCTTAGCTATTACATCCGCCACTTGGTTATCATGGCGTCTAATGAACGTGATCTCCATTTTCTTGAAGTAGTGCCTGAGCTCCCCATTTTTACGCTCTCTACGAAGAGTAGTACTAACACATGCAATTATGATATTCCAAATTCACATGTAGTCCATGATATAATTTATATTACGATGGTAACTAAATTGACAACAGGAAACCAGCAATATTGGCAAACTCCGCAAGAGCATGCAGTGAAGATCCCTCCAACATCAGGTGGTTGGGGATACCCAAATAATCCAATGGGGATGAGTAGCGAGGAAAGTGGACAACAATCAGTACAAAATGCAACAACATCGTTAGCACCATCTCCAAGTCTTACACTTGGTTTTAATAAGAGCACCTTCACCTATGAAGAATTAGCCGCAGCAACTAATGGGTTCGATAAATCACAAATGTTAGGGCAAGGTGGTTTTGGATATGTTCATAAGGGTGTTTTGCCTAATGGTAAAGAAATTGCTGTTAAAAGCCTCAAATCTGGTAGTGGACAAGGAGAGAGAGAATTTCAGTCTGAAGTTGAGATTATTAGTCGTGTTCATCATCGTCATCTTGTGTCCTTGGTGGGTTATTGCATTGCTGGTGGACAACGCATGTTGGTTTATGAGTTTGTTCCTAACGACACTTTGGAATACCACCTTCACAGTAAGTTTCTTATTCAATTGATCAGTTCTATTTAATAATATACTTTCTTCGTTTTTTTGAAACGTTTCGACTTTTACACTATGACCCACACTCCCCTTTGACCGTATTTTGCTAATTCAACATAGTATATAAGGAAAAACATTGTCATGTATTGGATATTGTAAAATTCATCTCAACATATATTAATGATTAAAGTTATGCAAGCGTACCGGAAGAAACGTTTTAAGTAATATGAAGCGAAGGAAGTATATAATACTATCATAATTCTTTTGCAATGTATTATAGTGAGTCTCAAAAAGTAGAAATGTAAACAAACTCAATAATTTACTATTCAAGTTAAGACTTTATCAACTAAACTAGCAAAACCCATGTGTTGATTGTTCGGAGCCCCAAATTCAAGCGTCGCAATATATGTTATCATATAAGTTATTTTATTCTTTATTTGAGCTATAAGATGGAGCAAGATGGTAATTACGACTTATAGGTCGAAATGGACTGGAACTAGGGGTGGCTTAGCCTCTGTTTGGCAACACATTTAAGTCACCTTAAATGAGTAGGTGCTAAAAGTTTAAGTCACCTAAAATAAATAGTCGTGTTAGGGATAAGAGCTTAAATAAAATTTAAGCTCAAAATTTGATTGAAATTGAGTAGCTATTAAATATAGCATCTCAATTTAAGGTGCTATAATTTTCAGCTATCTTATCAGTTCGGCTCCTTTCAGCTACCTTATCAGTTTCAGCTCTATTTCAGCTTATTTTCCCAAACATAGCCTTAATATATTCATAGAAATACAATTTTATGTAGTGTGTAATGTTAGATTCAAAGGAATCATTAATTAGCTTATGAATTAATTAGGTTTATAAAAGAAGACGAGGTTTGTGGGTTGTTACACCATAAATCATGGTGTAATAGTTATACCCAAGAATTTGTGTAATTATTAAGGTATCTGCAAGTGTGTTATTGATTATCTAAGCACCATATTCATAGGTTACTTTTCTTGTTAATAATTTTTTTCGTTCCTCTATTCTTTTATTAGGAGAGAAAAACTGGACAAGCCTTTAATCCCAACCTTTTATTTCAATCTTTTTAGAGTTCGTTCTGTTCAACTTATTTTGTCTTATCTTATCTTATCTTATCTTATATGATCTTATAAAATCTTATCTTATAAGATAGTTTATTGTGTGTGTCTAACATCTTATTTTATCTTTTCTTATCTTATCTTATCTGATCTGATTTGATCTTATCTGATCTTATAAGATCTTATATCTTATATAAGTTAAAATAAGTTGAACAGAACGGACCCTTAGATACAATGTTACAAACTTATATCTCAAAATTATTTTTGTTGATCTACCTGTGCCCACCTCTTAATCTTGGGTCTTTATATTGAATCTGTTTTAATTGCAGAGAGAGGTGAATTAGATTTTCCCACTAGGCTTCGCATCGCACTTGGATCAGCTAAAGGGCTTGGTTATCTCCATGAAGATTGTACGTTAATCTCCCTCATATATTTTTTTTAATTTTTTATTAAGAGGCAAATAATCATTTCTAATTATTTATAAGCTTCTAAAGTTCATTTCCTAGTCCAGGGAGCCAACCTTTATTGCATATTATGATTTATGAATGTTATATTTACTTATAGGTCACCCCAGAATTATCCATCGTGACATCAAAGCTTCTAATATTTTGTTGGATGAAAACTATGAGGCCATGGTATTTTCTTCAATCTACTTATCTGAAATTTATCATTATCTACTACTTTCATCCAAAAGTATTGCACATAAATAAATCCAGTTGTATTCTTCTCCTTTTACACATGCTGATAATGTAAGGATATATTTTACCTAATTCAGGTTGCTGATTTTGGACTAGCTAAACTTACCACTGATACAAATACTCATGTTTCTACTCGTGTGATGGGAACTTTTGGGTGAGTAATTCTCCTGATTATTCGAACTCATGAATCCATGAATGAAAAAGTTTCCTAAGTGATTTCATTTCCGACATTAAAGTTTAATTTGGTCAAGGTGAAATGGTAATTAGTAAGTTTAGTTCTTGAAGAGTCTCTTCTAGTTTTTTTTTTTTTCCAGTCTTTTTAAACTACAATAGAATTACAAAAATACAAAGATAGTTCTCAAATTTTCTTTGCCGGTGTCAAAAATTAATACTCCGTCCGTTTTTAATTGTTACTCTTTGACATTTTACACTATTCACAAGTTGCACTTTGACCCTCATTTGTGATTTATACATGAATAAAAACATAGTCATGTGGAATCTTGTTAAATTCGTCTTAGTATATATTTTATTAATATGTACTTTTTATAATTTTTACAAATACAAAACTAGAGATATACATCCTCAAAGTTTTGCATTGACATGCGTGAAATGTGTAAGTGTAACCATTAAAAAGAAACGGAGGGAGTAATGTCTAATATAAGTATGACTACTTATAAAGCTATTTCTAATCCACATTTACCAACCGCATTGATAAGAGATCGGTAATCTAATCCACTAGATAGAACGCCTTTTTATCCTAATGAATTAACATTACATGGACAAATGCAGGTATTTAGCGCCAGAGTATGCTTCAAGTGGCAAGCTCACAGAAAAATCGGATGTATTCTCATATGGTGTTATGTTGCTAGAAATTATAACTGGACGCCGACCAGTTGACCCTAACATGAAATACATGGAAGATAGTTTGGTGGATTGGGTACTTTATGCATCTAAATCTTTTTACATAAACTGCTAAAATTTTTAAAGTTGTGTAGGAGTACACCTTTTTAGATTTTACCCCGACTTATTATAATGTTATGTTTTTGGTCATGATTTTCAGTCTAGGCCACTCCTAGCAAAAGCATTGGAAAATGGTAACTACCATGAGTTTGTTGATCCACGTTTGGAGGGTAACTATGACCCTCATTTGATGAAACGTATGGTGGCTTGTGCTGCTGCCTCCATTCGTCATTCCGCTAAGAGGCGTCCTAAAATGAGCCAGGTTTGTACAACTTCAATTCATAGACGAAATGAATTGAGGATTATTTATCATTTATGATGGTAGTATAACTTAACAAAACAAGATGTGTAAATCATCCAAAATTTAGGTTCAAGTAAAATTTGATGTATAAATTACGTCCAGTTAGAATTTAAAATTTCTTATTATTGTACTCCATTAAATCGCAAATAAGCACATGCACCCAAGTGCATGTAGAGCATGGCGCACCCTAGAGGTGGGCATGGGACGGGCCAGCACGCGGGTCAGCCCGGCCCGGCCCGGTTTGGGCCCGGCCCAGCGCGAGCCCATTCAAGGCCCGTTGTCCGCTCCGTGGGCCGTGGGCCTGCCACGGTCAAGAAATTTTATTTCAGGCTCGCACCGGCACGAGCCCGCGGGCCGAACGCTCCTTTCCTTTGTTTTTTAGCCTAAAACTGGCAAAAATACAAAAAAAACAACATAAAACACGGGCCAGGCCCGCAGGAGGCACGAGCCCGGCCGTGGACAAAACCTGAAAATTTCATGCCCGGCCCGCCACGGCCCGCCACTCACGGGCTCGGGGCCGGTCCGGCCCGCCATTTCCCCAAGCCCGCGGGCCGAGCCCGTGAACAGGCCCGGCCCATGCCCAGGTCTAGTGCACCTGCACCCTCTTCTAAACTACTCCCTCCGTTTCTTTTTAATCTACACACTTTCCTTTTCGGTCTGTTTCTTTTTAATCTACACACTGTTGTTTTATTTATTTTAGGTAACATGTCACATCTACTTTCTCCTCTTTTTCCACCCATGTCATCCACTTTTTAATATTTTAACCCACTTTTATCTTTCTCTCTCTCACTTTTCAATTTCTCTCTCCACCTTTTCATTTTCCCTCTCATACTTTTGTACTTCCTCCTTGGTTCTCCCCCAAAGTGAAGTGAGTAAATTAAAATGAAACGGAGGAAGTACGTCGTTTTATCATTTTGAGAGTCTATAATTTTAAAAAATTGTTGTTATATGTTTCCTAAAATTTTGCAACTAAATATTCCTTTTTCAAATTTAAATTTAACAGGTATATGTTCTTTTACCTTAAAGAATATAACCTATATTCTTTTATAAATATAGATTTACATGTTCTTTAATTTTAAGTAGTGTGTTCTTTTTTAAAGTAGAAAAGTTGTTGAAAAAAGTTTGTGTTCTTTTATATAAATGGTATGTTCTTTTTGGGTGCACAATGAGCATTGTGCACCCTAGTGTATAATCCACGCTTTGTAAATAAATAGAGAACTATCTTAGGCTCTTTAAATCGACTTTGCTCAAGTCGTGTAGATTGTAGAGTCAATCTGGAAACCATGTGTATGTTGAAATAAATCATTTATTAATTGATGATCAATAAATTGCAGATTGTTCGAGCATTAGAAGGAGATGTCTCATTGGATGACCTAAATAATGAAGGCGCAAAAGCAGGGCAAGGGATGTTTAGCTCATCAGAGGGATCAGATCAGTATGATACTCGTGCATATAGTGCAGATCTCAAGAAGTTTAGGCAAATGGCATTTGCAACTCAAGATTTTGCAAGCAGTGAATATGGAGGAACCACTAGTGAGTACGGGTTGAACCCATCTAGTAGCTCAAGTGAGAGTTCAAGGGAGATGAATAGCAGAAATATTCCTTAATTACTTTTAATCAACTAGGATGCCGCATGACTAATTTATTAAAGGACTGCTTTGTAATCATGAGCTAATCAGTTTATCATATGGAGAATGTATTGAATTTCTCTAAAGATTGCCAGCACTTTCCTTAATCACATGGAAATGGGATGGAAGAAAAGCAAACAATACTACTTCCCGTACTATATTATTCTGAATATAGTCTTCAAAAGTACCAACTTCTATCAAGGAAAAATTTGAGTGTTCTTATCTATATATATCAAGTACTTTGTATGTACCTTTTATTTGGACAAGAAAAAGATGCAGTACTATATGTTTTTGGTCATATGTACATGCAAATTTTCCTTGATTCTTTTGTTCAAGAAAATGAGTGTTTCAGAAAAGAATATGGAGTTGTGTTTTAAAATGTATGGTTGAGTGGTTTGGAATAATTAGTTTCAAGTGGTTACCAAGAGAAAATTTAGAAGAATCATTATTGATTATGTAAAACCAAATCTAAAATAGTTATTTCTTATATGCTTGGCAAAGGGATCAAGCGTCTATTCGTCTTTCTCATATGCTTGCCTCTGTTCCAAACTATAAAACGAATTCGGAATTTTCTCAAAGTATCATCAGTAAATGGTTAAATTTTTTTGTATAGAAAATATATATCAATGTGTAGTATGGTATTGTAATTATTTTTTGTCTAGTAGGGTATCATTAATTCATTATCAATGAACTGTCTTTTAAAAATAATGGGCAAACATATAAACAAAGATTCTAAATTGGTGTCATATAGGACATTCAAAAAAAAAAAATCAATTAAAATGTGTTAAATGTTTTGCATCGATCATTAATCACCATGTGAAATAGTGGTAGCTATATTCTTAGTAGAATATAGTATACTAATGCATCGTAAGACTTTGGTTCAATCAAAGGAAGAGAGTACACTATGGACTCTCATAATGATTGTTGTTAGAATCGTGATTCGAATCCTAGGATCCACATATGACAAACAGATTCAGATCATGTGCAGAATTGGATTATTGCCAGTAACATTTGTCAAGATTGCATAGAATTGGAACATGCATGTTCGTTCAGGATCGTATGATTCTACATTATAGTTCTTAAAATATGTTTATTATTTGCTAAAACCGATTTTTTTGGGGAAAAAAAACACAAATCTAAAATAAAAACACATAAAACAGATGAACATAAAGTTCAACCTTTTATTCTACTATTTGAATATGTTTTTTTTTTTTTTTTTTTTTACATTGGTTGGTAAGGCATGCATAGCATGCTAAGGAAACACCCAGCATTAGGTAAGGATCGAACCCCTGACCTCAGGGGCTAAGGGGGAGTGCTCTATCCACTTGAGCTAACTCCTATCCTTACTATTTGAATATGTTTAATATATATTCAATTAATTAGTTGGTGATAATGATACTTTGGAACTCGGGTGATCTCTTTATTATTTTTTATCGGTAATGTGAAAGTAAATGTTTTTAGATTTTCTTCCATGTATATATTCACAACATTTTTTTTATACTCACTCAATTCCTATTTGTTATTCATATTTAGAAACTTTCTGAGAGAGAAAAAAAAAAAAGTCAAAGTAGAAAAAGTAGATTTTAGTGACTAATAATTAGAGATATTAACGATAGAAGTTATGCATTAGCAAGTGTGCAAATTAAAGTATTGCGATCTGGAAAACAAAGGAAGAATTGTTCTTGAACTTTCTTTAGATTGTGATATAGCATGGTTTGTTAGATGGCTCAAGAACAACCGACAATTATTTATTGTTTTTTTTTCTTAAACTATCAATTGCACATTGAATTCCTTAAGGCCTACTTGTTATTGTTTTCCCATCTTTTCTTCAATTCTATTAAAAATAACAAAAAGGAAATATAGAAACCACTAAACCATGAAAATATTGGTAACAAGGAGTGTCTAATGGACCAAAATCTCGCATAAATCCTCCCGCCACGATCACACAAACAAGGCCCGTTGGAAATAAGGGGAAAAGGTAAAGGATTCTCAGTCTCCCTCCCCAAAATGCCTCTTGTGGGTTTATTCTCACAACCCTATGGTAAAAAAATAAATTCAATATTGTAAGAATATTATAATGCAGTAGAAGTAATTAATCCTATTAGTAAATGCATTATATATAATTTGATCCACATAACCCCCTTTCTCTCTCAAACCCTAGCCTCCCCTACCCCTTTTTCATCAGTTATGGGCTGCCATGGATGATTTCATCCATGGTAAGCCCCTTTTCCCATTTTATTTTTAGTTTTTAGTTCATTTTCTTGTTTTGTTTAATAAATTAGTCTCTCTTTATGAGATTTTTTCAAACCTTGTTATGGGGATTTTAGTCTTAATGGTGGAGATCTCCTTCTCCCCTATGGGAGTTGAGAGTATAGTTTTTTTTTTTTTTTTTTTTTAGGTATGAGAAATTGTTCTCATTGATAAAAGTTCGAGACTCAACATGAAGGTATTGGAATCTCGGATGCGGTCAACATGGTTCAATCAATAATGCTCTTCCCAAACTATGTCAGAATGATAGACTTCCTCATCAATAGTTGTTTGATTCAGCAAATACATGGGGGATGCGCTGTATTGCTTGATCTGGTTCATTGTAGTTTTTTCGAAGACGAATTTGATTTAATATTGTTTGATTGTATCTTGTTTTTCTTTAATACCTATTGTAGATCCCGTTTGACCTTCAATTAATGAAATTTCTCTTTCAAAAAAAAAATATAGGATTTGATCCCATGACTTCAAGTTTTTATACTAAAGTCTTAACTATTAATGATATTTGGTAATATCATTTTAAAGTAAAATATTAATAATGAAAATTTCGGGGAATAGTCGGGGTCTACAAACTACTTCCCCCGTTCTTTTTCTATTGCAACAATGAGATTTTTACACTATCCACTCACCAACTTTTCACTATCTCTTGTGATTTTTACGTAAGGAAAAATATAGTCATGTGAGATCTTGTTAGATTCGTCTCAATTTATCCTTTTAAAATATCAAATTTGTATATTTTTTACTAAAACGTAATTAAAGATATTAATAGTTAAAGTTGTGCATTGACAAGCGTGAAAACTCTATTTTTTTTTTGGTAAATAAAGCACTTCATTCATTTACTAATAAAGTTTAGACTATTACAATCCAGATTTAGAAGTTCGATACAATAACTAGGGGGGTGGGGGAAAGCCTAGTTACAGTACAAGCCGAATCCATGGCCCTACAAGCCTTAGCCACACTATCTGCTACCTGATTAAACTGACGCTTACAGTGCTTTAACAGACTCCTGGGGAACGACCTATGCCACTGCCTGCAGAAATACAGAATATTAAGACAAATATCAGTTCTGTCACCTAAGATGAGGTCCACCGCATGCTTACAATCAGAATAAATGATGGCATCATGAAATTTTTGAAACTCCGCACAGTACCTGGCTTCGAAAACTCTATTGTTGCAACAGAAAAAGAACGAAGGTAGTAGGTTTGACTAGTTTGGTAATAAAAATTGGTGAAAGGATCTAATCTTTCAGAATTTGGGCCCATGAGACCGTGTGCCAAATTTGCCAACTTCTGAGTTTTGAGTCCCCTAAACCGACTTACAAGAGGACTTAAAAAAAACGACCGGGAATTAATCCAGGTACTAAAATACGAATACTTCAACTTTGTATAAAAGCGAGAGCCTAAACCCTCTCTCTCCTTTTTCTCGTTCTTCTCGCGTTTTTCACTGTCGTTCTTTTCATCGATTTTCCGTCTACAAATTTAGCACTTCCAAATCTGATACTTAATTTTCTTTCTCCCCCAATCTGATCTCCTTCTTCTGACGAAAAAAGAATAAACCAAATTCAAACCCTAACCCTAGATTTTGTAGATTTCCGGCGATATGGGAGACCAAAATAATGACGCGTTCCTGCGCAACCAAAACGCCGCCGTTCAGGGTCGCACAAAAGCCCAGAATCGCGCTAATGTCCTTCAGCTTAAAATGGTAGGATTTAGTTATTTTATGTTTTTTTTGTCGTGCATCTTGTTTGATCTCGATTCTGGTGATGTTTTATTTAGGGTTTATCTGATATTGTCGATTTTCATACGTATGTATAGTGTTGAGCTAGGGTTTGCGTAATGTGATTTAGGGAGCTGGTAATGATCGAATTTTAGCTAACAATTGCAGTGTTTAGTGCTTGATTAAGCAGTGTTGAGGTGTCTTGATTTTTTGAAATTGTGTGATTTATTGAATGATATGTGTGGAAATATTGATCACAGATTGGACAGTCTCATCCGACTGGTTTGACGCCCAATTTGCTGAAGCTTTTCGAGCCGCGCCCTCCGCTGGAGTATAAGCCGCCTCCTGAGAAGAGGAAATGCCCTCCTTACATGGGTGAGAAATGTTTCTTTGCTTCTTTGACTGCATTTGTTAGTTGATTCCCTTCTCTAATTCCATTATAAATTACTACCCAATGAAGGAATGGCGCAATATGCGAATCTTTTTGCTGAGCCAGGGGATCCTGAGTATGCCCCACCTGTCAAAGAAGCTGAAACTCCGGTAATACTCTGGTTTCTTTTGGGTATTGTGCTGGTAGTTGTTGTTTTAGAATTTTACATAGTTGTGGCTCAACTTGTTTATTAGCTGGTCTCTTATCGTGAAGAGATGGATATCCATGTGAATGTCAGGTTATCCACATGTTTGTTTAATCTGATAAAATGTTATGGCTTGGTTCGTTTTGATGTTTGCAGCTCACCATGAATATTTTCAAGGATTGAATGCTTTTGTAGCTTTCTGTTCTTGGGAAATAAAGGGTAAAGGAAATACTTTCACATGTGGATTTCATTGGTTTCAAATTTGGATTCTATTTGAATTTTATGACACATGCTGCTTCCATTCCATTGTGTATTTTCCTTCATGTTTGTGTTTGATGCAATGATATTGTACCTTCACGTGGTTTCTAGTAATTTGTAGTACTTAGGCATGTAAAGCTGAATGGAGGAACTGCTTGAATTTTACGCTCTTATTGATAGTAGGTTTTCTTGGTTAATTATAGCTTGTTCTCATGGAGTCTTAATGTCATATTTACATTTATGATAGCTACTATCATTTTAATTTTATGTAACATGGGCCATCCATTCATGTAGTCTACGCAGCTTTTTGGAAGAAATTTAGGATTTTCCTCTCTTGGTGCAAGGTTCTATTAAGATTGAAACGTGTTGCACATTGATGAGATTAGGTGCTGTTGTAGGAAATTTTTTACGTGCTTACCACATGTAAAAGCCAGGGAAATCTGACCCTTTTGCATCCTGCTCATTCAGTTGATGCTGTCAATTTTGATTCGTGCATTAACTGTTCCTGAGATAGGGGAAATTCATATTACTCCCTCCGGACCCTTTTGCTTTCCCCAATTTTTTTGATATCCCTAGAAGATTTCCCCATACTACAAATGGCCATTGGGATAACTAGTGTATTGTCACACATCCATTCAATTTGGTTCCACCATGTTGTCCTTCATGAACTCTGCTCAACCTTAAATCTAAAATGTAAGCAATGCTCAATGGAGCAAACTATTGGTGTTAGATGGAGATATCCCAAAAGATTGCGCAATACTACAAATTGCCATTGGGGTACATTCACTCTATTTGGTCTGAGCATATTGTTTTTCATCAACTCCACTCAAGTAAAAATAGAAAACATAACCACTTCTCAATCGGGCAAACTTAGGGCTAAAGTGAGTATCTAAGAGTGTTCAAGTATACCCATTTGCAATCATAGCTATTTTAATCCATATGAATATATGGTTTTCTGTGAGTGACTGAGCATATTATATAAATTATGTATGGATTTGAATGCTATGCCTTGCTGATCTTGTTTCTGTGAACATCTTGAGTGACTGAGCATATTATATAAACTGGTGATCTTCTTCTTTGAGTGGATGGAACAATTTTTTTTTTTGAAGGAAAGAGTGGATGGAACAATTTGTGTTTATATATGTATGTTGTCTTTGTGTTCTAGATTTTTTAGCTTCTCTATTTTTTTTTAATGAGCAGTCACAAAGAAGGGCCAGAATTCACGAATTGCGATTGGAGAAGGGTGCTGCAAAGGCTGCAGAAGAGCTAGAGAAATGTGACACCCTTTGTTTTTCTGTACCATATTTTGAACGTGTCCTTATTATCATATACAAATTTGACATACTCCTGTGCTGCAGATGATCCACAAAGTAACCAAAGTGCAACTGAAGACCCGTACAAGACTCTGTTTGTTGCTAGGCTGGTAAGACTTACCATCCACTGAACGTCTGGGTCACTGTCATCATGAAACCTTGCAAGAATTATACCAAATGAAGCATTGAAATGGAAAGTTAATGTCCCAATGATCTAGGAAACAGGGGAACATTGATTAAAATCTAAAAACGTTATTTTACTTTTATTAAACTGTTCAATGTTTGTAGTTTTTATAAAAATATTATATACTACCAAAAGCCCAGCCCACAATACTTTGAACCCTTATAGTCTGCCTGTCTCTCTCTCCCACTTACCTTAGACAATCACCCCCCTCTCTGCTCCTGTTGTGATATCCCCTTGTCTTTATATCATAAAATAAGCCGATGCTGAACTGCTGGTGACTTTTGTAACAACCAGATCCCTCCTTGCAGAATTTAATTTATTTTTTCATGTCTAATTATCTTATCCGGCCATCATTTGGAGAAGATTTTGAATTTAATGTGAGTTACAAACTACTAAATGGTTGAACTCTTCGGGATAGATGAAATGTTTTAATTTTTTTGTCTAGTAATCTGTTTTACTTATCTGTCATTAATATTCTCATGATAATGTTTTGGAGATGGAAGTTGCATGTTCTAATGCGTTGAGGTTTTTCAGTGGAATTGAACTTAGCTTATGCCTTATGTTTCCAGCTACTTATATGATTTATTTATTTATTTTTTGCTTAATTCAAAATATTGCATTTTCTTTTCATGAGGGGTTATTGTAGGCTATAGTCTGTATGCAAAAAATTTGAACTAAGTAGTTCTTATGCTTGCTTGCAGAGTTATGAGACCTCAGAGAGCAGGCTGAAAAGGGAGTTTGAAACCTATGGGGCCATAAAGCGGGTAGGTACCATAACCATTCCCCTCGGGGATCAGGTTATTGCGTTTTATCTTCGGTAAGAGGTTACTTGTGTTTATGACCGCTCCTCCACCGCCTCTCTTCTTCTTGTGGCCGTTTCAGAAGTTCTTCAATCTTTTTATTCAAAAAGTTTTCAATCTGGTTTCAAATTTTTACAACCAATCTTGGTTTTATGAAAAATGTATTTTTCACATTATTGCTAATCAAGTATTTCATTAACTTTATTTGTTTTATTGCAACTAAAAAAACAAATAATTGGCTTAGTATCTCTCCAGCCTAGATGGTGGATGTTGGTTTTTCTTTTGAGGTTTAACTTTTAAACAGGTAATGCCTTGAAATGATCCCAATATATTTGTGCTACACACTCAATATGTAGAGCTTTCCTTCAAGATAAAGAAGAACGATTTTGTGTATAAAACAAAGCTGAAATAACTTTTGAAGCTTCGTGCACATATAAATGATAGTAGTTATTGTAATTTGTGCTGGAAAACTTCAGCCTTGTTAGTGGTTATCCAAAATCTATGCTACTAATAAAGGGAAGAAACAAATACAGGCTCTCAGCAAAGTTTTGGTTCAGGATTCATTCTAGTTTTGAGGTGCTTATGCCGGTGAGGTGGGACTATTTGAGATGTTAGCAGATAATATTTGCCTGCTTTCCTTCTGTTTTACATTCCTGAACAATGGCATTCTGCATGAAGTAAAATGATAGGTTGGGTAATGCTCTTCAATGTTTATCTAGTACCACACATGTATGACGTATGTGACATGTATCAAATGGGTATTGGGCTCTTGTAGTTCAAGCTTGTCTGACATCTGTCTTCTGATTGACAAAGCTGTGAGAGGGGAATTCAGTCTTGTTTTATATTCTAGGTGCAATTTAATTCAAGTTTGCTTGTAATTTTTAATTTCTTGCCAGATAGTTCAAAATTTATATGTTCTTTGTTGTAAATGGTTGCTGGTCCTTGATGGCAAATCTGTAATAGTAAGCTATCCGGTGCTTAAGGAGCATTTCATTTTCTGGAACCTATAGCAAAGATACCATTGGTTGTCCACCTTTATAACAATAGGTCTGTCTTGCATATGCTTTGACACTGTTTGATTGCCTTAGATATGGGTGGTTTCTTGAAGGTAGTTATTTGCCTTCAGTTCTAGTGCCTAGGTATGAGACACTACCTGAGTATGAAGCTCCATGGTTTTAAGCAAAGTCCATGAAGAGATGGTATGAATATCAACCATATGGTAATCCATTTTTCTCTTTTTATGTTCGCTTATGAATTAAAAGCTGTTACTTCATCCTCCACGGCGAAGCTGAAATAGTAAGTTGAGAAGAGCCGATATCTTGTGCCTTTGTGACTTTCTTTTTTCAAGCTACAAAAGGAGACAGCTCCTACACCTTTAGCTGCACTCGGTAAAAATGTCGGGAGTATTAGTTTCTTCTCCTTTCATTTTAATTTCACTACATGTAATGCTTTACTGAGCTCTTTTTTCTCATACAAAGGCCAATCGAAACCTATCAGCTGTCAAGAAAGGATCCTGGTATATTTAATTCTAAGCACTTCCTTCTATTTTCAAATTTTCCCTGGTAAGGGGATTAATTTTTACTATAATTTTCCCTGGTAAGGGGATTAGTTGGTTCAAGGGCCTGGTAAATTGGCCACTTACATCAGTGTTCCTACTACTCTAGCGATGGCAGTCCGTCTCACTTGTGGAGCTTTATGGATTAAAGGTGAGCGCGGTTAGTAAGGCACAAGGAGTTTCTGCCCTCTGCCCGTGCCATTGAGGACTTTACTTCTTGTAGATTCTTAGCTCTGCTGCTTTAGATGCTAAGAAAATGACTTAAGTTTCTTTTGATGTTTCTTGTCTTTGTTATATTCCCGTTCCTGTAAACTTTTATCTTTGTTGTATTTCAGGTCAAAATGGTCTATGACAAAGAGACAAACAAACCAAAAGGCTATGCTTTCATAGAGTATGCTCATACAAGGGACATGAAAGGTTTGTCTGTCATGATGCGGTCTAATGGAATCGACTGTATTTACCGTTCTCTTATCTTACATGCTCTATTATTCTGTACAGCTGCATACAAGCAAGCTGATGGAAGGAAAATTGATGGAAGGAGGGTTCTGGTGGATGTGGAGCGTGGAAGAACTGTTCCAAACTGGCGGCCTCGCAGACTGGGTGGCGGATTAGGAACAACTAGAGTGGGAGGTGAAGATGTCAATCAGAGGCATTCTACAAGGTAAATGACCTTGTTGGGCTATTATTGTGGGAGTGCTTGTACCTATGTATCTACTCAAAAAATGCTGATGCTTCATTATAGATGTCAGGGAAATGTTTATCTTGTAGTAACTCACGTGGAAAGGTTGGTGTCAGTTTAGAGTGAGGTTTATAGTGTCTTTCTTTATTTGTTCCACCTGGAAAGTGCATTTTCATTTTCCTTCTATGGGAGACGAGGGATATTTTCAAGAGAGGAGCTAGATGAAGGTTGTGGAAGGGTCTTATGCTTACGTATAGTTTTAAAGTTCAATCTGTCTTTTTAAGTTTTTAGGCTTTGCTTTTTGAGATCAGTTACTAGTTCATGACCATATTTAGGTGTTAAGTTTCCATCTTTTGGATCAATTGTTGTATGTCGTTCCTTGTTGCTGCTTCTTTGATTTATAGGACTAGTGCGCTAGAAGACTAGCATAATGTGACTGGTGTTACTAGTTGACTTGTTTCCTCTAGTGATATTGTGAAGAATTATTCATGGTTTTGTTTGTTGGTAAGTTAAATGCTCTAAAGTCTCATGCTGTTTGCTTGCGTCGTTAGCTCTTTCTTGTTTACTTTTTGCTTTATTAATATTACTTTGGCGGTTAAAACTCCCCCCTTTTTTGTCTTAGGGAGCCTCCAGCGGGAGGGCCATCTCGATCAGAAGAGCCCAAGATACGAGAGGATAGGTATATTGCATTAGTTATCTCTCTGATGTCGTTGCCCTATTTCGTGGCTTAATAGCTTTAGCAAAAGGCAATATTTGCTTAAAAGGTTTGATCATGTAATGGTGATGCTCTGTGACTCTGGACGATGGATCATGAGCATGAGAGGAATTTGCTAGTGAATTGCTCTTCATGTTCAACTTGCAAATATGCTGGCACCACACACCATTTGCTTCCTTGCATGATACTTCTTTTTGTTTGGAAATGCAAGGAGTTTGTTTACAATTACTAATCATTTATCAGATTGCTGGTATACTTTAATCCGCTCTATGTTGATGGATTTGAATATTTAATATTGCAGAGATAGAGAAAAATCTCGTGAAAGGGGCAGGGAGAGAGAAAAGGAACGAGAAAAATCTCGTGAGCGATCTCATGACAAGCCAAGAGACCGCGATCACAAAGAAGAGAGGCATCACAGAGATCGTGATAGAACCAGAGACAAGGAGAGGGACAGAGGTCGTGATCGTGACCGTGATCGTACACGTGATCGTGATAGAGGTAAGGACCGTGGTCGTGATCATGATAGAGATAGGGATCATGGGCGTTCTCGTGACAGACACCGAGATAGGGACCGTGACTATGAAACTGGGGAAGCAGACCATGATCGTGGGCATTCCCGTGATAGGGATTATGAGTATGATCACGCGGAAGCTAAACATGATCGTGGCAGGCATGGTGATAGAGAACGAGGTTATGATCATGCTGGAGCAGATGAGGATCGAGGATGGTATGAGGATGATCATGAGCACAAGCGTTCTGAAACTGAACCTGATGATAAGAGTTATGACCATTATGGGCATCACCAAGGGCGGGGACAATATGATAACAAAGATGCTCTTGGGGATCATGACCGCTACAATCATATGGAAGAAGATGACTACAGTTACGATCGAGATGCCTGAAGAAGGTGAAGAGAGCTCTTGAACCCAAGAGACACAGAAGGTTTTGGGTGAATATTTCCTTGGCAGTTCTTTATTTTTTCAATCACAGGAAGTTTGAGCTCTGTCGGGGTTATTATTACCTGCAATGGTCAGAGTTGGGCCCTTTTTGCTGCTAGGGAGGTATTGTAATGTTACTTTAGGTAAGAATCTGTTGTGTTTCACTAGTACTGGTTTCATTGTCCTGCCTTTTTCCTTTTCTGGGAAAGGGAAAGGGAGGCGGGGGGTTTAGTTACTCTGTTAGAGTGCGTGTTCTGGCTTGTAATTCCTATTTACTTTTAAAAGACCGTGGCTGTTCATGGCATTCGTAATGCATTCAAGTGCATTTCGTGGACTGCACCCAGCTATTGCTTTGTTTTGTATGTGCAAAAGGGAAGAAGATGGAGCTATAGCACATCATTAGTACTATAATGAACTTTGGAGTTAATTTTCTCAAATACTGCTAAACATTCGACCCAAAAGTTATCAGGTTCTGGTTTTGTGAAGGCTTAGATATATGCAGGTTTCATGGCTAGGTTTCTTTTTACCTTCGCGGTGAAATAGTTCCTCTCAAAACATGATGTATGTTATATTATTATAACTATATAAGCTATAGTATGCAAATGTATAAAGTGGCTGTTACTCCAAAGTTCTAATAAGCCAACCAATGAAATTGACATAAATTCGCTGTTGGATCACTTTGAAAACGAATAAAGTAGTATTTATTTTGTCGATGATAGATGAAATGGACAAAATCGTGAGAAAAGTAAAACAACTTGCATGAAATTTCTTGGCATTTGCTTTCCGAAAGAAAACGATGTGGCTTTGCCGAATACTAAGACAGTGCAGGTCCACAAGCTTTCTCGTAACTAAGAAATATAAATTAGTCTCGTGCTTGTATGATGTACTTGGGATAATCAAGCTTGACACTCCCACTTTGATATTCATCGATGAAACTATCAATTAGGGGGTACATGATTGAAAATGAGCTTGGAATTGATTATAGTAATAATCAAATGTTTACTGTAAATGAAACATTGTTTGTTTAAAAACTTATCCAATCGTGTTTCATCAATGACTCATCATTTGATGTTATTAAAATGGCTTTCAAATCATCATTTTTACCACCACCATCACGTATATTGTTTGAGATTTGTAAATTAAAATATGATTTTATAGTATTATAACTTATGCGATATCCATTTCAGAATTCAAAATATTGTTGAAAAAACTATTTTCTTAAACTAATGAACCGTATATATAAATACTGAAAGTTGTGAATGAAATTTGTAAGTTATAAGTTCATCCATGTACATCTTTTGAAACATCAGTTTATTAGTTGATTTTTTTTACAGTGGATTGAAAATTTAGTTATCAACGTAAATGCAAAGACCATCGTGCAACATGATCTTGGGCACCATATATAAATAATGCTACTATCATTATATATTCTATCGAAGTATAAAAACAATGTTTTCATGAAAATGTTAATGGAATTGATTTTATTATACTTTCAACATATAAACATTGACATTCTGATGTCTAGAGTATATATATATATAGAGGTAGGATCCGCTGAAAACCAATGTTAAGTTGAAAACTGAAAACTTGCTCATTTTACAATTTTTTTGCTTATTTTACCAATTTTTGCTCATTTTATGATTTTTGCTCATTTTATGTTTTTGCTCATTTTAAGAAACTTTTGCTCATTTTAAGAAACTTTTGCTCATTTAAGCAAACTTTCGCTCATTTTACGAAATTTTTGTTCATTTTATGTTTTTTGCTCATTTTATGTTTTCGCTCATTTTAAGAAACTTATGCTCATTTTATATTTTTTGCTCATTTTATATTTATGCTCATTTTAAGAACTTTTTGCTCATTTTATGTTTTTGCTCATTTTCAGAAACTTTTTGCTCATTATGTTGCAGTTTTCAGTTTTCAACATAAGGAGTGGTTTTCACGTGATCCTATATATATATATATATATATATATATATATATATATATATATATATATATATATATATATATATATATGAATCCTAAGCTACTAATAATTCTAAATTTGTAGATATCATTCTAATACATTATCTTAACTTATTCTTTTAGAAATAAGCCAAAATAAGTTGAATAGAATAGAGTCTAAATTAATCAACTTCAGACTAGGAGCAACACGAAAAAAGTGTCCCCATTCCCTGAACTTAAGTTTAACTATAGTTAAAGAGACTAATGGTCAAAATTATGTGTTATCAAACATAAAAGTTAAAATTAAACAATTACTACAGAATTGAAGTCAATAGGTGTTTTTTTGGTATTTGCTTCAAGCCTTCAAGACTAGCCATTTCTGCTAGGAAATTTCGTTGGACTTTCTAGATACAAAGAAGGAATTAACAAGTAAGCTTCCTAGAAGTTTCTTGTAATAGTGCAATGTGTTTTCTGTTTTGAGCATCACTTGGAGATTCAGTATACATGACACAAACGCATCCGACCTTTTCAGCTAAACTCCAGCATTACTCTATTTCCTCTGGAGTCTGGATAACTGATCAATGATTCTCCGTGACAGGGAATCTTGTTTCTGGCGACATATGTGGTGCGAAGTTCGACCAATGACAATTTACATCCAAATTTTTTTATGCCCATTTATATTTTTAACCTCAAAAGTTCTCCTATAAAAAAAAAAACCTCAAAAGTTCTACTTTTGAGAAAAAAATACCACTATATGATATTATTGGGGCCAATTATTGTTGGGGAATTTTAAGGAAAAAAAAAACATTTTTGCTAGATCAATTTCTTTTCTATTATTATATCAGCCACTTAACAAAGAACATGCCCGCTAACTCTCTTCCACTAAGATTCTAACAAGGTCCATTGCTCACTGAACAAATCAATTCACAATATGAATGATTGTTTGGTTAATATATAATAGAAGAAAAAATATATTTTTTTGGGTTTTTATATGATATACCCCTGTGTTTTTTAAAATTCTATAATGTACCCCTAATGTTTTTTTATTCTACATTGTACCCCTGTGTTTTTTTATTCCAAGTTGAAATATGTCTTGAATTATCTAGCGCTAGATTTAACTAAGCACGAGTGCTTTAGATTTATGTGGTTTAATAAACATAATCCGTTTTGGCTTTGGTTTTAGGCCAAGTCTGTTTAGGTTACTTAGAAGGGTACTATATAAACTTCTAACTAACCTATGTCCCCAAATTTCTGTAGTTTGTACTAAAAACATAATAAAAAAAAATTGTTTCTTCATTGCCTATAGACGTAGCTAACACAGTGGACCATGGTAATCTTTGTGTTGTTCTTTTTTAATTCTTTGTTCTTTAATTGCATCTGTTATAACACTTATAAATTAAAATAAATAATTCCTCTCCAAAAAAAAAATTAAATTATTTGATTGACAATTACATAGGAATATACTAAAAAGTTCTACTTCCCACCAATCGGAAGAATTTACCAACCTAGTCTACCTTATGAGAATAGAATTTTACATGAAAAGTTTTTGTTACGCTCTAGTTCAACCAATCAATTTTTTTAACACTTCCTAGAAATAAAATTGCATGGAAATTCATCTAACCAAACGATCACTAACTACTTGCATATGGCATTTGGACTGCTAACAGTGTATGACACTCGTATTAGAAATCAGAAATTGATGGAGTATCTTTTTTTTGGTCCTACTACGAGGAGTTTCCCACCGCCTTTGGCGAATGGACTAATCTCCCGCGGGAGTTTGCATGGGTATCTCGAAGGGTAGCATCCCTCCCAGCTGGGTTTTTTTCCATACCCAAGGCTCGAACCCGAGACCTTGGTTAAAGAAGGAGAGGCCCTTAACCACTCACGCCAACCCCAGTTGGTAATTGATGGGGTATCTAATACCACTATTCCAATAGCAATATTCTCAGATGTGCAACTTCCTGCATTAAACCAAATGACTACTCTCTAGATACGACACAAAAATTTCTAAGATGTAGTACTCAAATTTCAAAAGAAAAAGGTTGAGTCATTCTAATTATATGAGAAAAACACGCTTATTACATTGTAGCACTTCCCAACAGACAATAAGAATATGACAATTTGAAGGGCGTAATTGAGAAAGGCAAGAAAGAACGTGCACAAATTGCATGCCTAACAAACAAAATAGACTAGAATTAAGCAGTACATGAAGATGAAGTATATCCAAAGACTGGCTAAGTCTATAAATACAAGCAATTAAGTAGCCATCTGCAAGTGAAGCTTAAAACACAAGATCTCTACCATATCATTTCTTAGAGACAATTCCTTGAGAGGACGAAGAAACGTCGATTCGAAGGCTAAGGTTTGGTTAATCAATGGCTACATTCAAAGAGGTGAACCAACAAAGAAAAGTTGCAGCATGGATGATCTGTTTCAGTTTCGTGCTTCTGAATAGTATAGCCCTTGCAGAAAGACCCTTGAAAGAGAATCTCATTAGTTTAGTTGATGAGGAGCAAGTAATGAAAGAAGGCCTTTTGAATAAGATGTATCATTTCTTATGGAAATCAGGAGAATCATCCTACCAACCTGTTTGGCCTGTCAGTTTTCTTACATTAATCAACTTTTCTTTCCCCTTTTTTTATTCTGTTCTTATCTTTGTTCCTGATAAATTCTGTGTTTGTTAAACAGGACATGGAGTTCGGTTGGAGGATCGTGGTAGGATCGTTTATAGGGTTCCTTGGTGCAGCCCTTGGAAGTGTTGGCGGAGTTGGAGGTGGCGGAATATTTGTCCCTATGCTTACTTTGATCATTGGTTTTGATCCCAAATCTTCTACTGCCATTTCTAAATGTGGGTTAATCTTCAATCTTTCCTAATTACCTCCTATCATTCTATTATCAATCTAAAACTTGAAAACAATATTTGAAATAGGAGGATTTTAAGACCTTAATTGTTGAACTGTGGAGATTACAGGTATGATAATGGGAGCAGCTGCATCAACAGTATACTGTAATCTAAGCCTAAAGCATCCAACATTGGACATGCCCATCATAGACTATGACCTTGCTGTACTAATTCAGCCTATGCTTATGCTTGGAATCAGCATTGGAGTTACTTTCAATGTCATCTTCGCTGATTGGATGGTCACCGTCCTCCTCATCATCCTTTTCTTAGGTAAGTAACTTACTCCACGATGTTTTAACAATGATTTCTATCATGCATTAACACAAATTTTACATTACGAATTCTCAGTGACATCGATAAAAGCTTTACTTAAAGGGGTAAATACATGGAACAAAGAGTCGGAGATGAAGAAGGTGCTCATATATTTACATAACTTGAGGTTTTGTAATGATGTTTATGGTTCTGCACTTCTTACTGATGAATTTAATTCATTACTTTTGGCTATGTTTCAGATTGTAGCCTCAATGCACGTACCAGATACTAAGTCAGGAGGTTAGTGCATATTATAAATCTATAAACTTGTAATCCGGATTAATTACAAGCGCGAAAATCTTCTTCAAGAGCAATACACCAACCCTCTTTTCATTAGCATTGATCCAAATTTTAGATAATCTATGTATTGTATTAAACTTACGTGCAATATATCAATGCTTACTAAAGGTTTTGAACTGTAGAAGAGTCTGAAGCAGACTACAAGCTGTTACCTAGTGGACCTCCTGCCCCTGCACATGATGATAAGGTCTCTCTTTATCTTCACACCAAAGCTATTGAAATCAAATCCCTTTATATCAACTTCAAGTAGTAGTGATTAAGTAATTCTTTTTGTTGATGTTAGGTTCCTATGTTATCCAACATATACTGGAAAGAACTATCATTGCTTTCATTTGTTTGGCTGGGCTTCCTTGTTATACAACTTGTCAAGGTATGTGTATTCCCTGTGTACTTACCCGCTTGCTATAGACAATAATTAATGGATCTAATGATATACTGATGCTCAAGTATGTACTTTGTTAGAAAACGTTGAGCTAAACTTCATAATAATACATGAATCTCATGTTCAAGTATGCGTTTATCTTCACAAATTAACGTTCTCAATCCAAAACCACATCTGAAATTGTCGCGAGTGTTGATGAAAATTGAAAAGACCTATTGCCAGAAAAAGGAAGAAAAACAAGAGCCTAGAGTCTCATTATATTGCACTTTGACATGAGAACTTAAATCCAAAATTACACACTATCCATGTACTATATCATTTATTACTGCTTAGTGCTTACACAAGAATGTTAAGTTTATGGTTTAATAAAAGTGTGGTATGTGTAGAGATATACAGTGACCTGCTCCGTACAATATTGGCTTCTGGATGCATTACAGGTAAAACTCAGAAATTTCTGAAACTCGAATGAGTAAATTTATATGTACTATACTATATACCATATAAATGATTAAAGAGTTAATTTTGACAATTGCAGATACCTATTGCTGTATCAGTCTCTCTATTTGAAGGAGTATGCTTATACAAAGGGACTAAGGTTATAGCATCCAAGGGAAAAGAAATCACAGTATTGAAGGTCCATCAAATTTTCTTCTACTGTATATGTGGCGTTGTTGCTGGTATGGTTGGTGGCTTACTTGGGTTAGGAGGCGGATTCATCTTGGGACCTCTCTTTCTTGAACTCGGAATTCCTCCTCAGGTATACAAGATTAATAGTGTTGATAACCTCAGTTCACTCAGTTGCAAAATTTGCTTTTTCAAGATGTATATGCGCACAACTTGATCATTAACATACTTCTATTTAGGGGCTTGTTAAACGTCGCCCCAAAATTACCTAAAATCGCCCCAAATTTATTTTTATAGACTATTTTACCCTTCCTCTTTTCCACACCACCCACCACCACCTGCCACCCCTTGCAACCACCAGCCATCACCTACCTCCCCACTACCACCTACCACCTCCTCCACCACACACCTGGAAGCTGTCAAATTTTTTTTTGGACCATCGAGCGAACGTCTGGCATGGACGTTCGCTCCATGGGGCGAACGTCTTGCCTGGACGTTTGCACCATGGAGCGAACGTTCAGGCCAGACGTTCGCTCCATGGTCCGAAAAAAAATTTGACGGCTTCCAGTGGGTGGTTGTGGCGATGGGGTGGTGGTGGCAGGAGGTGGATGGTGGTGGAGTGAGGTGGGTGGTGGTGGGTGGTGGTGGTGGTTTAGGGAAAAAGAAGGAAAAGGTTAGAGATGTAATTTCAACTTTTTTAGGGGCGATTTTAAGTACTTTTAGGGCGATGAATAGAAGTTCAGTTCTATTATATATGTACAAGTTTTTAGCTTGATTGTACATCCTGAGACTTAAAGACAAATAAAATCTAGCGGGATCCTTCATAATGATAGAAGTGAAGTATTAGGGAAACAATATAGTCAATATTTTAAGGTTTGACTTTTGAAACAAATGTTGCAACTCATAAAAATAACAACGAAATATCATCATCACCCATTCCCCCAATATAGGATGATTAGCAATGTACTAGTAATGATTAAGTGATCTTTTGTTAATTACATGATAAGATTTAAAAGTTTGAATTAAATAATGTGGTCAACAGGTAGCAAGTGCAACTTCAACATTCTCAATGATATTCTCATCTTCTATGTCAGTGGTGCAATACTACATCCTTAAGCGTTTTCCTGTTCCTTACGGTAAATTTTTTTCTCTCTGTTTCTATTTTACCTTGCTAGCAGTAGAAACCTTGTGCCACTACTAAATTTAGAAATTAGAAAAAGTCTTTCACTTCAATGAGTTAACCATATTCTTATGTGTTTCAGCGGCTTATTTCGTCCTAGTTGCTACGCTAGCTGCCGTAGTTGGTCAGCATGTTGTAAGAAAGTTGATAACATTACTAGGCAGAGCATCAATAATCATTTTTATCCTCGCATCAACTATTCTAGTCAGTGCAATCACCTTAGGTACGTACTACGTCCACTCATTCAGTCGTTTCCTTTTTCGCATTTCTTACATTTTGGTAGTTGATAATAAATGGCCGGTAATGGAAAATTTAAATTTGTACGTAATTTTGTGAAGGACCATATCGATATTCATGTTAATGGAAGTTCTTCTCTTCTAGAGTTTTCACTCATAAACTCTACTTTATTTACTCTACCTTCAATTGCTATAAAAATCCTCATTGGTTGTCTATAAATGTTCAGAAATCTAATATTCACATCTTGCATAAACAGAATTTAGTGAGCATCTGTTGGTATTTCAGTTTGCTTTGTCATATCAAACCCATAGGAAACATGTTATTGATTTAGGAGTATTTCCTAAATCTATCTAGTTGGAAGTGTTTTTATACCGTTAATATTATCATCATCTATACTAAACAATGAACGATGTCAAGTGTCGCTTTCCCTTAAAGTGTTTAAAAATATATATTTATATATTGTATAAGATTCGACCCCGTGATCACAAGCATAAATACTAAAGTCTTAGCCACTAAATTGAGTGATTCTTGATGCTATCATTTTAAACTAAAATATTAATAAAAGAAAGATACAATTATTCGGAGCTTAACCCGAGCCTAAAAACTAGTTACTTACTACTGTATGCAATACTGCATAATGAATTAGATGTAGAAGTTAAATAATGTACACAACAATCATAGAGTATTTCCAAGATCAGGGTGAGAATATTGGGGTCTTGAGGGTAGTCTTGTATGGAGTCTTGTGGCAAGACTCAACAAGTCTTGGACAGAGTCTTGGGTTGGGTTTTGTTTTTCAAGACTCCTCCCAAGACTCTTATCATGCAAAGGATATTTTTGTGGCCAGTAAAAATGTCATGTGTCTTCTTCTTTTTTGTAGAGTGAGTCTGGAGAGAGTCTGAGCGATAAAGTACAAAATTAAAATGAGTCTAAAGTGAGTATATAGAATTACAAAGTAGTGAAAAGCTGATGTGGCACAGTCTGAAGTTTGGAGTTGAGTCTTAGGGATAAACTCATCCTCATGTTCCTTGACTTCGCGCATTGTATATTTATTTGTGTGTATCAATATTTATTGCATAAGTTGGAAATAGCTTGCGCATGAGAAGATTGTACATTTGTACTAGCCTCGAATTATATTGCTCCATGCTTTTGTGACCACATACCATGCAATCGAAGTAGTTAGAAATTGCGTGTAAATCGTATAGTTCATATATGTAATTAATAAAGTTGATTGTATAACATAAGTTGCATTTTCTTTGACATTGTAGGTGGAGTGGGAATAGTGAACATGATACAGAAGCTGGAAAATCACGAGTACATGGGTTTTGAAAATTTCTGTCATCGTCCCTAAGCCTCAATGCAGATATTATATTAATACGCATCGCATTATTAGGTACTTCAAATGTTGCATGCCATATTGGTGCACTTTTTGTAGGCGATAAATTTCGCCAATTTGCAATGTCTCGATTCATCAACATTAAAGATTTTTTTACCTTCGTAAACCAAAAGCACCTAGAGACCAGAGGCTTTTGAATGGGATAAGTGTCATAAGTCCATGGAATGTATAATGTATGATGTATAATGTATAATCCATGCATATGTCTGGTTCCTATTATTTCAAATAAAGTTAATGAATAAAATTGTTTTTCCCCTGAAAATTGAAAAAGTATACTATATTGTTTCATGTATCAAAGCGTCTCGCATGAGACACATCTCAATCATTTAGAATGACTAAGACGAGATTTTGTTATCGATTTATTGGCATAAGACTATCAGTTTACGGGCTTAAATTGATTGATATATTAGGTTAACTAATAGATGTTTGGAATAAACCGACAAATATATGGGTTAAACTGATATATCAGGCTCAAATTAACACTTGTCCCAAGTTATGTCTTGGGACCGAGACAGTCCCGATCATACAATACTTTTCGATTATGTATATATGTGATAAATTTATATGAAAGTAGAAATGTGTTAAACAAATTAATAATTATATTCTTTACAAGGAAGGGAAAAATTAGAGGACAATCGTGCATCAAAGACTTCTCTCTCTACTTCATTTTCACTTCCATTACTCATATATTTCAGGAAGCTAATATAGCAACATATTATCTCTCAAAAAAGTCATTGTATCTCTCCTACCATATTAGACGTCATTGTTGGTTCGGAACCTACTCTAAATCAGTTTGTCCTTGATTTGTTAGGTGTTTCCCTTAATAGAAGTGTGTCCTAACTTCTTGTATGTACTAAAGAAAAAATGATATACTTCAATCAATCCCACCCAAAAGCTTGAGACTCACCAAGGAGTCGATAAGCTAAGGTTGCTGGTTTAAATGACCTATATCTAAGTGTTCTCTCTCACTGAACCACCTTTCGTAGAAAATGGGCCTTGCAATTCTTTAAGAAAACAATGGACATTAGTAAGTGTTACCTAATCCTCACTTGTAAATTCTAACAGAAGCTGGACCATGGTAGGGAGCAAAAGTGTGATATTGGAGAACATAACGTAGACTACTTAACAAATAAAGTCCCAACCATGACATTTTCTAATATATAATGCATAGAATCATTAACAAATATACTTCCAAAAAATATAATAATATTTTTCTAAACATATATGGACAAAAAAAATCCTAATATTCCCCCCCCCAAAGATATATTCATTCAGGATAAATAGCTATGTTAAGTACTAAAGTAATTTCGTGACAAATAAGTTTTGCAAAATGAGTTACATCCAACAAAAAGATTATCTAAAATTGATATGGTTGTTGGAGGCGTTAAACGATCTCGCAAAATGAGCTAATTTGAGATTATTTATAATTTTTCCACGAATAATTACGGTCTGAATTTTTATCCCATTCCTAAAAGATTACGACTATTACTTGTTGAAAATTTTGTCTCATGAGTAGAATTCAATTATTTTTTTTCTCTTAAACTAACTACTCCTATCTCATAATACTTATACTTTTTGTATTTTTTTCAATTTGTTTCAAAGTACTCTTTACACTTTCATTTTTGAAAGTGACCTATAAAAAATTCTAAATATATCTCTTCATCTATTTCCCACTACCAAAAAGTCAACTAGATTTTAAGATAAAGTCTTGTCTGATATCAATTTCAGATTGTAGACCCTTTTTATGGTAATATATAAGGAAAACATATTCATGATTTTGTTAGATTCATCTTGGGTATATATTCAAATATCCAATTTTACGAAATTACGCACCGTTAATAATAAGGAAATTAAAAAGAAGAAAATCTGGTCTAGTTTGAATATGTAATGGTTTGATCAAAATGAAATTTAGAAAGTACTCAAGATAAGTTTCTGAAATAAGGTGAAGTGAACATAGTCTTAGAACATGTTATTTTGAACTGAAGTTCATTGACCTAAACCGAACTTAATGGAGTCGGGCTGAACTGAAAAAACTTTAATAATAATTGTAAGCGTGATTTTATTTCGCCTACCCGCGTAAGCGCGTATTTGAGTACCCCATTGTTAATTTATTTTATTAAAAACGTTTTGAAGTCGCCAACAAGTCTTTAGAGGAAGACTCGTAAACCTAGTTGTATATTTTGAAACTTAGGGACATCTTAGGGACTTATCCAATGTAGATTTCCCTGTCATAACTTTATTAATGGTCATGAACCAAAAAGTGAGTTCGGGGGGTGAGGGTACAAATACGGTCATGAACCACGTTCGCCCATTGCTGGCCTCTACTTAATACGATTCATAGCAAAGTTTATACCAAATAACAACCAAATAATATTTTCAAACACCCTACAAATATTAGTCTAGATTGGTCTATTAAACACATAAAAGACTATTTTTTAGTGACATGTTATTAAGCAATCAAAATCACGGGGTTCCTAATAGGTTGTCCAAATTATCTGATTATTGTTAGA
Source organism: Beta lomatogona (assembly GCA_947646795.1). NCBI lineage: Eukaryota > Viridiplantae > Streptophyta > Magnoliopsida > Caryophyllales > Amaranthaceae > Beta > Beta lomatogona. Next base: position 11,300,040 of record CANSNZ010000063.1, on the reverse strand, counting down.
ACAATTTCTTAGGTCTTGATTAACAATAATAACATGTGAGGTGATGAAAGTATAAGCTAGAGGTGATCATGGGCCGGGCTGGGTTCGGGCAGGGCCGAGCCAAAAAAAATTGCCCATTGACCGGGCCGGGCCCAAATTCGGGCCAAAAATTTGTGCCCAAAGCCCGGTATTTCGGGCCGGGCCGAGCGGGCTTTTGCGGGCCAAAACGGGCGGGGCCTAAATTTTAGACTAAAAAGTGTTTTTTTGCTTGTCCAAAGCCCGCACAAAAAAAAAAGGGGTCCGGCCCGGCCCGCGGGCCCAAAAAAACTGCCCAAGCCCGGCCAAAAACCGGGCCGGGCTAGAGTTGATCAGCTCTAGTATAAGCAGGACAATCATAGAAAATACATAAGAAAATAAGAAATAAAGAATGGAGGTTAGAATACACAAAAGAACGTGTTTTTATTAAAGATGTACATCATGAAAGAAAACGTTAGTAACTTCAATAAAATAAATAAGAGAGAAATATTCATGGACCCTCAGGAATATACCGGTATGACATGAACGGGTTTTTACTAAAGGTCTACATCATGAATGAAAACGTTAGTAACTTCAATAAAGTAAATAAGAGAGAAATTTTCAAGGACCCTAAGGAATATACCCGTATGGCTTGAGTCTGTGGGGATAACAACCTTCGGGAGGAGAAATTGTGAAGCCTCTCAACGAAAACTTGTGAGGATCGATCAAAGTAAAAGTACATGTTTATGAGTTTGTAAGTATGAAAGTATAAGAGTATGATAGTATTTTTTCCTTGAGAGATCGCAAGTATTTGGGTGTAGAGAGTGTATAAGAGTGTCCCTTAGATCCAGAAAATCATTAGCTTATTTATATGAAAATATTTTAAAAAAAGGATAACAAAGTGTAATGCACTCAGCGCAAAAGATTACGCTGGACGCACTGCTGTGCGTGACGCGCAAAGCTACTTGTCACGCGCAAAGCTACTTGTCACGCGCAAAGTGGTGCGCTGAGCGCAATCCAGCTTGTGCACCGAGCGGACAACCTGCGCTTGACCCATCACTAATATGGCCAGCCTTTTTTACGCGGTTTTCTAATGATTCTTTTTATCTTTTATCTTTAAATCCTGAAACCAACTATTTTATGAGATAAAAATCTGATTTCAACTTAAAAATCCGTTACTTACAAATATTTATGAAAATATTTATTTAAATAATAAATAAATACAATTAATTATCATGAGTAATTAATTGGGCTCTTCAAAGGATTGGGCTCAATATATTTAATTTGTGGGCTCAAGATGCAATTAATTGTCTAGAATAATTAATTGGGCTTTGAAAATTAGATTTTGGATCTTTAATGCAAATAAATAAGCTTTATGCTTGAAAACAATTTTGGCCCTGGCTCATCGAATTGCTCTCGTCTTGGGTCGGACCAATTAAGACCGAGGTATGTTTCATCATTGGGCCCTTAAATGGGGAGACACGATTATGTGAGTATAATAATAATAATAATAATAATAATAATAATAATAATAATAATAATAATAATAATAATAATAATAATAATAATAATAATAATAATAATTGTTGTAGTCTAACATCGATGGCTCTCTTTAAGACACTTGGGCTCATCAGAGCCGTACACATGTCACCTTAGTAAAAGAAGGGAAAAGCCTTGAATCTTTGGGCTACACTCAGCTGAGTTAAAAGGATCAAATTCTGGCCCAACAGTCAGAGCCCAGCAGTGCCAAATGGGCGAAGGAGAGTGGTTAATAGACATCCCCGGTCATTGTCTGCCACGTGTCATGATCTGATTCCTTAGCCAATCAGAGGCCACTATTGTAGGTCAGTTTTTAAGGTTAGCTGTCAACTTGCTATCACTATAAATACCCCTGAAATAAGGAGAAAAACACATTCAATGCAAACAGTGCAAAGTTACTCTGATAAAATTCTCTCTCACTTTCTCTTTCTATCTCTACTTTCTCTTACTACTCCTGATAACTGACTTAAGCATCGGAGGGGGAACCACCACCCAAACCTCCAGGGTGGGTCCCTTTGTGCAGGTTCGGGAGCGAAGCCAAGGCTAAGGATTAAGCTGATTCAAGCATTGTTGCACAAGTCTCCATCTGAAGAACACTCAAGATACTACTTTACTTGCTCGACAAGGAAGCTAAGCCTGCAGCTTACTTGTTGGACAAGTATATAAAACATTTGGCGCCGTCTGTGGGGAGACGCAACGATGACTGATTGTCAATCGTCCAACATTGCCAGGAATCGAAGCCTTCAAGTTAATGTCGAAGATACGGTGGAGCATGAAAGACCACCTAGAGGAAGAGATAGACCTCCGTCCATTGTCAATGTTCCTGGACCAAGCCAAGAACCTGGTCATCCAAGTGAATCCGGATCGTCCGATGGCTCGCGCCCACCCGGAGAATGTGCTTGAATGACTTTCGGACTAAGATGGCGGCGGTCGTCCAGAATGCATTAAAAGCAATATGCTTTGTTTTTTCATCACAACCCGGAGCCACTGCTAACAATCTACCTCGTCCTAAAGGACGTTCTCAAGTAGATCGTCCAGGTCCTAGTCGACATGTTCGTCAGGAGCCCTCTAGGAGGACGGCAAGAGGAAAGCATCCAGAGGTAGGGCTGTTCACATGGGTGAGTCGGACCGGACCGGACCGGATTTTGGACCGTGGAAAGTGACGATTCCGGGTTTCCGGTCCGGTCCGGGTCCAAACCCGGAAAAATCGAGTCCGGACCGGAAACCCGGAATTTTTGTATTTTTTTTTTTAAACTTGCCACCCCAAGTCATTTTTACAGGTCCAAACAGGTCCAACAGGTCCAAACAGGTCCAAGCGGTCCAACAGGTCCAAACAGGTCCAACAAGTCCAAATAGAATATTTAAAATCAAAAAAAAAAAAAAAAATCGAAAATCAGTCCAACAGTCCGGACCGGGGACCGGACCTGATTTTTCCCGGCCCGGCACTGAGCCGGACCGGAAAATCAGTCCGGTCCCCGGTCCACCAAATCCTACAAATCCGATCCACCGGTCCCAAGCAGTCCGGTCCGGTCTTGGACCGGTGAATGACCCCTAGCCGAGAGGATAATGATCAACGAAGAAAGATGGACTGGAACCTGGTGGTGAGGACTCAGGACCATGTTCGTCCAAGCGGGCACCGCATGGAAACAGATGCTAGAGAGTATCTAGAAGCAAAGAAAGCCGCTGCATTACAACGATCGCCGACCTGGATCTACACCATATTTGAGATACCCTCCTTTGAGGTTGTCGTCCGAGGGGAGGGACGAAGTTTAAGTCACTCTCTTGTTCATCCGCGACAGGAGAAGACAGTGGCTCGGCCCATGGTCTATAGGCGTCCGAAGTGCTCGCAAACACTTCATCCAACCCAAGTAATGAAGGAATATCGCAAGGAGTTCATACCCATTGAGGGACAATGGGAGCTCTCCAAATCAACCGGCCTACTCCATTCTCGGCCAGGATTATGGAGACGCCCCCCTTCCCAAAGGTAAAACTCCCAACCATTGAGCCTTTCGATGGAACTGCGATCCGGACGATCACCCGTCCGCTTACAAGCATCGAGATGTACGTCCAAGGAGTGGACGACGCTACTTGGTGTAAGAATTTTCCAGCTACTTTGAAAGGAGTAGCGCGAAGTGGTTTAACAATCTTCCCCCAATTCAGTCAACAACTTTACCGAACTTAGCTTCTTATTCACTAGTCATTTTGTTGCCAACAAGCAAGAGCAAAAGACAAGCATGCACCTAGGCAAGGTCGTCCAGGGGACCTAAGGAGGCTCTTAGAAGTTTTGTTAAGAGATTCAACCTAGAAGCACTTCGCGATCCAAGATCTTAATCTTTGGAGTAGCCTTTGACGCCTTCATCAGGGGTCTAAGGCCAGGAAGTTTCAAGTTTGACCTTGTTAAGAAGAAAATCTCCACTCTTGCTGAGGCTTTGAGGGAAGCCGAAGCATTTATTCATGCCACCGAAGTATGTGCTTTGAGGCAAAGCATCCCGAGTCTAAGAAGCTCGAAGAGGTTGCTCGGCCAAAAAAAGAGCAACCCCAAGAAGGCCGAGACTTGGGCGATAACCTCCAACATCACTCCGGCTAGAAAGAACAAGAGAAAGGAGGCCGAGCCATCCTCATCCAATCCTGTTGAGTTTAACAAAGACCAATACTTCATCCTCATGGAAATTAAGGATCAATATGAGTTGAAGGCCCCAGCTGAAATGAAAACTCCTTATAGAAACAGGGATAAGAGCAAGTATTGCCACTTCCAAAAAGATTGTGGTCATGAGACCAATGAATGTAAGCACCTCAAGAGAGCTTTGGAAGAGTTGGCCCGAAAAGGAAAGATGAATTCCTATATGCCGCAAAGGGGAAGGAAGTTTCCAAGGAAAGATGATTGGCATAACAAGAAGAAAGAGAGTGCAAGCACGCACAAAGATGTTGTTCTCGTAATCTCGGGTGGATTTCTTTGCTGGGGGACCAACCAATAGAGGGCACAAAAACTACCTTAGGGAGCTCGGCCAAGTGTTGTTAGCTGATCAGACAAAGGCTGAGCCCTTCCCAAGGGTGGTGGTTAGTGAGCAAGATCGGGGCAGGTTGAGGATTCCCCATGATGATCCCTTGGTTGTAGAAATGAAAATAGCAAACTTGAGAGTAAGAAGGATCCTGATCGACACCGGAAGTTTGACGGACATCATTAGTGCTGATTGCTTGTCCAGACTAAAGTTTGAGGAGAAGAACTTAGTTCCCGTTCACCATCCCATCATAGGGTTTGGGGGAGGAGTCATCCATCCCATGGGAACGGTGACTTTGCCCGTTCGAGCGGGAGAGAAGGAAGTCTCAAGAACTCGTTTATCAAGTTCTTGGTGGTCCGAGACTTGACAGCCCTACAATGTCATTCTTGGACGACCAACTCGAATCATGTCAAAGCGGTAATAGTAACTCACCCGATGTTGATGAAGTATGAGTGTGATGACAAACAGGATTGGCTCCTTGTATGGAGACCAAGCAGGCGGCTAGGGAATGTTACCTAACTACTCGAAACTATCATCATGGAAGGCAGATAAGCAAGACCAGGACGAAGGTTGTTGGCGGAAGGAAAACGTCCTGGAATAGAGAAAGATCGAGACGAAGGTTGCTAGCGAAAGGAAAACGCGTCCTGGAATAGAGAAAGATCGACGAAGATGGCTAGCGAGAGGAAAACGTCCTGGATTTATCAAAGACCAGGTCGCCTCGTTAAAAGCCGACCATTGAGAGCCCTCGGACGCCCCTTGCTCCCTCAAGGAAGGCGTCCCGAACATCTCCCCAAAGAAGAAGAGAAAATATGAAATCATCAAGGAAGAACCCTCCTCGTCTGAAGAAGTCATGACCATCATGGGGCTAACAAAGTAGAACGTCCGCGAGCCGTGGAAGCCCTTGAAGAAGTACGTCTGGATGAAGCTCGTCCAGAAAGGACCCTCAAAATTGGATCTTCGCTCGCTCCTGGTTTGAAGGGTCCTCTAGTCCACTTGTTGAAAGAGTTTCAAGATGTGTTTGCCTATTGCGTCGAGGAAATGCCGGGGAATTGATCCAGAAGTAGCCGTCCACCGGTTGAATGTTGATCCAAATTTGAAGCCGGTTCGCCGAAGAAGAGGCATTTGGGACCTAGGCTAGAAACCAAAGCGGTCGACCAAGAAGTTCGAAGTTGTTGGAATCCAAGTTCATCAAAGAAACCTATTATCCAAACTGGATAGCAAATGTGGTTATGGTGCCAAAGCCCAATGGCACCTGGAGAATGTGTGTGGACTACACGGACCTCAACAAGGCTTGTCCTAAGGACAGTTTCCCTTTGCCTAAGTTGGATCGTCTAGTAGACTCCACAGTGGCCATGCTTTGCCGAGCTTCATGGACGCATATTCGGGTTTTCATCAAATTCCAATGTGGCCGAGAGGATCGGGACAAAACGTCCTTCATTACGAAAAAGGGTTGTATGGTCGGGTGAGGATGCCATTCGGCCTGCGCAATGCCCCGGTCACTTTTCAAAGATTGATCAATAATGTTTTTTACCAGCAGTTAGGGACGAAATTTGGAGGCATATATTGACGATATGATAGTCAAGAGCCGTCAAGAAGAAAGTCATGTTGGTGATTTGAGAGAAACTTTTGAAACTCTCAGAAATACAAGTTGAAGTCGAATCCCAAAGAAATGTGTCTTTGGGGTTTTGTCGGGGAAGTTTTTAGGCTTCTTGGTGGATCGTAGGGGAATAGAAGCCAACCCCGAAAAGATTCAAGCTATTTTAGACATGAAGTCTCCTTCGAAGGTAAAAGAGGTACAATGGGCGACGGGTTGCTTGGCGCCCTTGGACGATTTTTTGTCTAAGTCGGCGACAAGTGCCATCACTTCTTTGCCACGATCAAGAAAAAAGCCAAGTTCGACTGGACAGCAGAGGCGGAGCAAGCCCTTCAGCTTGTCTAGGTTGGTCAGTCCCGCCGAGGGGGAAAAGTTGTTTGTATACTTGGCTGTATCCACTCAAGATGTGAGTGCCGTCCTGTTGGCTGAACGAGAGTCCGTCCAAGTTCCCATATAATTTGTGAGTCATGTGCTCAAAGATGCGGAAAACAGGTATACTCCAGTCGAGAAGTTTGGATTGGCCCTAGTCATGGCCAGCAGAAAGTTGAGGCCATATTTCTTGGCGCACAGTGTAATTGTCTACACTGACCAGCCCTTGAAGCAAGTTCTGCAGAAGATGGAAGCTGCTGGACGAATGCTAAAATGGGCGGTGGAGCTTAACATGTTTGACATATCATTTGAACCAAGGAAAGCCATTAAAGGGCAAGCCTTGGCAGATTTTATAGTTGAGCTTACTCGGCCAACCATAGAACCAATATCTGATCCAGCTAGAGGAAGGAAGCATTGGAAGCTCATGGTTGATGGATCGTCCACGGTCAATGGATGTGGGGCAGGAATCATTTGTCAATCTCCTGAAGGAGATAAGTTTGAATATGCACTGAGATTCCAGTTCAGAGCGTCCAATAATGAGGCTGAATATGAAGCACTCTTAGCTGGAATCAAAATGTGCAAGGCGGCTGGAGCTGTTGAGATCGAGGCCAAATCGGACTTCCTCTTAGTTGTCAGTCAGGTTAATGGGGATTTTGAATGCAAAGAAGCAACAATGAGCAAATACATGCGACTGATCAAAGATGAGATAGAGCCATTAAAACGATTTGTCCTCGACCAAGTACCCCGGGTCAGAAAATCATCAAGCCGATGCTCTCTCAAAATTAGCCAGCTCGGCTGAAGGTGATGTGCCAAGAACCGTTTTTTGGGAAGTCAAACCCAAAAAGAGCATCGACCAAGAACATATTATGTTTCTCAGCCGAGGAACTGTCTGGATGGAGCCGATCATAGAATATAAGAAGACGGGACGATTGCCTTCAGATCCTGTAGAGGCTAAGTATGTAAAGGCTAGAGACAAGTGGTTTGAATTATGGGATGAGACGCTTTACAAGAAGTCATTCAACCGGCCTCTGCTCAAGTGCGTCACCAGAGAAGATGGTTTGGGGGTTCTGAAAGAGCTCCATGAGGGATCTTGTGCATCCCACATTGGGGGAAGAGCTTTAGGCGAGAAGGCTTTAAGGACGGGGTACTACTGGCCTACCTTAAAGGAAGATGCTTTAGTCTATGCAAAGAAGTGTGATAGTTGTCAGAAGCATGGAAATGTGCATCAGAAGCCGTCCAACTATTTGACCCCCATCTTGTTCCCTCTGCCTTTTGCCAAATGGGGCATGGATATCCTAGGACCTTTCCATGTAGCCGCTGGGCAAAAGAAGTTTGTGATAGTAGCAGTGGACTATTTCACTAAATGGATAGAAGCTGAAGCCATGCGAGGAATAACAACAAACGACGTCAAGGGCTTCATCTGGAAAAACATTATAACTCGATTTGGCATGCCTCAGTCAATCGTCTTTGATAATGGTCCACAGTTCGAAACGCCTAAGCTGAAAGAGTGGCTGTCAGAAAGAGAAATCAAAGCCCACTTTGCGGCAGTCGCCCACCCACAAGCCAATGGGTAAGTTGAGTCCTTCAACAAGATTCTATCAAATGGAATCAAGAAGAAGCTGGATAACGCCAAAGGACAATGGGTTGAAGAACTGCAATTGGTGTTGTGGTCCATTAGAACAACCGCTAAGAATTCCACAGGCGAGACGCCTTTCATGTTAGTCTATGGCACTGAAGCCGTCTTGCCCATTGAGGTTGAAGAGCCCACCCTACGAGTCATGTTATACACAGAAGATGCCAATTGGGCCGCATTACGCACGGCTTTGGACCAAGTCCCAGAAGTCAGGGGCAATGCCTTGCTAAGAATGCAATTGTACAAACTGAGAATGGCTCGGGAGTTTAACAAAAGAGTTGTTAGACGACCACTCAGGGTGGGGGATCTCGTCCTAAGAAAGATGGAAGCGGTTGGACGCGCTAAAGAGATAGGGAAGCTAACACCAAATTGGGAAGGACCTTATCTGATTGTCCAGGAGATACACAGTGGAACTTTTCGTCTACAAAATTTAGATGGACGACCTATTCAGCGTACTTGGAATTCGGACAACTTAAAGAAGTACCACGTCTAACTCAGATCTTCGTCATATAACTGTAGGGTAATTTGTAGTTACTCCAAAGTGCCACGGCACATGTTAGTCAGAAAAGAATTGTATACATGTATCTTGGCATTCAGCCAAGCAAAATCCATATAATACAATTCTTACTTTCTTATCTCTTTGTATATTTTCACCAAGTTAATTCACTTTAGGGCATTAAATCAGTTACTCGTCTAAAAAAGTGACAATAACTTGGACAAAATACAAACAAAAGCAGAACGTCAAAATTACTCGCATTTACGCCGAACATCACTCCCTCAAAGAGACCGGCCAAAAATATAATGCATATATGGCCGTCAAATTGACAAAAACTCTAGTAAGAGTAACGTCAAAGTCTCTGAGAGAAAGCTGGCCTGAAATAAGACCTTAGTAAAGGATACTTACATTCAAAATCACGGACAACTAAGTAGTCCAGACCCTAGTAAGGGATCGCTACTTAATGACGAGTGTTGCCCCCTCAAGGAAACCGGCTAAAACACCCTTTGAACAGGTATCTCAAGCTCGTCCATCAACTTCAGCAGGCTCAGCCACGGCTGGCTGCTCTCCTTCTTGGACTTTGGCTCTCCCTCCACGCACGGTTGAGCTAAGCCCAATAAAGGGGGGATGATAGAAGCCAAAAGGACGAGCCATGTAAAAACAAGGACGAGCCATAGAAAACAAGGTCGTCCAAAAAACTAATACCTAGGCTATAGGGGCCTTTCTGATGGTTTGAAACCATCCCAGACGAGTACGGCCCAAAGAAGGTGACCGTCTGAGAATGGACGTCCTACCGTGGATGACCATCGTACAAAAAAAAAGACTCGTCTGAATAAGCAGACCGTACAACAATCTAGGGAAAATCAAGCAAAATGCTTGGACACTTAATAAAGATTGGAAATCGTCCAATGCCTAGAATGATCGTCCAAGAAGTTCAAGACGAGTCAATTCTTGTACTTGGATATTTCATAAAATAACAAATAATCGTCCAAAGGCAAGGGGGACAAATTTCTCGTATGGGCACTTTGCAAACAGTCTCAGACGAGTCCCTTTTTGGTATTTGGAGGCAAGTTTTAAAGGTTAAGAATCTGAGCAGGATGTTCAGCGATCATGACGAAGTTAAAGTTACACTTAGCCAAATTGCAATTGTAAAAATAAATAAATAAAAAGAAGACCGGCAATTGGCAAAAAGTTCTTCATATATATCAACAGCAAAACTTTACAACTTAAGGCTATTGAAGAGCTAAGACTACAACGGCACACAAGCCAAGAAACTTAGCAAAATAAACCTAAAGCTAGGCTTCATCTCCAGCGCGTGTTTCTTGGTTGTCCTCAGGCTTCTCATCCCCGCCTTCGTCTTCAGGCCCCTCATCATCGGCTGCAGCCTCGTCGTCAGACTCTAAGAATTCCGGAGGTTCCTCGGCACAGACCATAGCCCGATGAACACTCTATTGGTACTCTAGACGACGCATAAAGCTGGGAACCTCATCAGATTCAGCCAAGATCTCGAAGGCCTTGACGGCCCAGCCTTTAGATGTTTCGATGACTTAGTGCCAACCCTTCCTTGGCGTCATCAAAGGCCTTGGCCGCCTCTCTAGATGGGCGCTCTCGCCCTCGAAGAATATTCTCCTTCCTTAGGCGCGCGGCGACGAGAAGGGCGGCATTTCTTTCATCTCTTAGATCGGTGGAGACAAAGATCAATTACCATCTTCGGACGGTCTTGTTCCTTGAACATGTCATTAATAGTAACAAGATAATTCTTGTTTTCTGACTCCAGAAGAGCTGATCTTTTCTCCAGAGCCTCCAGGGATTGGCGATGGAGAGTATTAGCCATCTCAATATCATGGATGGCCTTGTCACCTGCCGTAGTCGCCATATGGACGAGCCGTTTATTCTCTTTTCTCGGCTCCTTCGCCCATTCTTCGCTTAGCATGCTTTGAGCCGAGAAGCCGGAACAATGAAAACAAATCAAGTTATTAGACGGGTTAAAGAGTCAAAATTTGAACAACTATAAAACAAAACCGGCATAAAGTAATACCTCGGCAGCAAGCTGGGACATGTAGCCCACATGCCCGGCAGAAGCCCCCCTTAATCCTTTGATATAGGATTCAGGGTAGCACTTGAAGAGCTCCTGTTTCAGACGCTCTTTCTCCAGCCTTGACATTTTGGCGAAAGCCGAGAAGACTCCTCGTCCGAATCAACAAGGGGAGGAGTTGGGGGAATAAAGGGGCCTTTGCCCTTATCCGAAAGAGGGGAAGAGTCGTTGATTTTGATAGGAAAGACGACGGCTTGTCTATTGGACGGACTCATGGACCGTCCACCGACCCGCATCGTCCTAACTATATTGGGGTAATACGACTCACTGGGACAAAAGCGATGCTTTGTCCCTAACAGCTAAAGGCATCTCGTGGCACCAGCTTAGCCACCGAGCCGCCGAACCCCGGATAGTTCTCGGCAGAGCGCCCGGATTCCGGGTGCAACCAAAGCCAAGGCGGACTCTAGATAGACCTCGCGAGAGTCGGCCGACAAAACGCTGAGTGGAACAGCTGCATGGGCGTCCTTTCCCTCCTCGGCCGGGCCAACAGTCGAAGGCCCCCTTTTAAGAGCCTTGGCTTGTGGGGGAGCCATGCTTTTCTCCCCGCTCTCGACAAGGGAGAGCCGCCTTATCCGCCTTCTTCCTTGTAAAGCCTTTAGGCTTCTTTCTTTAAGGCCGGTCGGGCCGCGTAGTTGGCCTCTTCTTGGATGAGGACGACTTCCCGGTGGAAGTTTGTTAGTAGGAGCATTTTTCCGCAAAAAGTAAAGGCATCAGATCGATCGTCCAAAAAACAAAAATAACTACTATTGCAAAAATCCAGACGAGTATGGCCCCAAGAAGGTGACCGTCCAAGTATGGACGTTCTTCTATGGCTGACCCTCGCCCCAAAATTGGATGCAAAAATCCAGACGAGTACGGTCCCAAAGAGGTGATCGTCCAAGTCTGGACGATCTCTATCTTTGGCTGACCTTCGTCCAAGATTTGGTGCAAAACTCTTGGACGAGCATGGCCCCAAGAAGGTGAACGTCCAAGTCTGGACGTTCTCCTCCTTTGGGTGACTCTCGTCCAAGAATTGGATACCAATTCTTGGACGAGCATGGTCCCAAATAGGTGACCGTCCAAGTCTGGACGTTCTCCTTCTTTGGGTGACTCTCGTCCAAGATTTGGACACCAATTCCTGGACGAGCATGGCCCCAAGAAGGTGACCGTCCAAGTCTGGACGTTCTCCTTCTTTGGGTGACTCTCCTCCAAGAATTGGATACCAATTCTTGGACGAGCATGGTCCCAAAGAGGTGACCGTCCAAGTCTGGACGTTCTCCTTCTTTGGGTGACTCTCGTCCAAGAATTGGACACCAACTCTTAGAAGAGCTTGGCCCCAAAGAGGTGACCGTCCAAGTCTAGACGTTCTCCTTCTTTGGGTGACTCGCGTCCAAGAATTGGACACCAATTCTTGGACGAGCATGGTCCCAAAGAGGTGACCGTCCAAGTCTGGACGTTCTCCTTCTTTGGGTGACTCTCGTCCAAGAATTGAACACCAATTCTTGGACGAGTGTGGGCCCAAGGAGGTGACCGTCCAAGTCTGGACGCTCTCCTTCTTTGGGTGACCCACGTCCAAGAATTGGATGCCAATTCCGGACGAGCTCATATGGTCCTCGTCAAAAAAAAAAAAAAAAAAAAAATTACCAATGTTTCTGCCCTTTTTTCGGCGCTACTCTTTGCATACTCCTTCCACAGATTATCTGTAAATTGGGACATGCTGATTTCCCCCGTCCAAGATGGTTTGAGGCGTTGTTTGGCCGAGTCTGCAAATACACAAAAAAAAAAAAATTGTGTTTGTCATATGAGCTATGGACGAAGAGTTTTACTTGGATGATTTTAAATATACCTTTATCCTCAGCCAACCGCAAGCCGGCAGCGACCAAGAAGTCGTCTTGGTAAAACATTTCCTTAAAGGGTATCCAGTTAGACGGTCCCTTAAAAGATCGCTGGCCGGGTTTGGAGTACTCCTTCACTCTGAAGTACTCCACCACCTCCTCGTCAAAGTCGTCCTCCAACTCCAGACAAGACCGCTTCCGTCCAGCATTAGTGACGGATCTATTATAATATCTGTAGCTCTCGGTGACATAGTCGCTGGACGCCCGTAAAAAGATAAAATCGGCTTTCCACTCGTGCATCTTTGACGATTTTCCCCAAGCTGTCATGAAGCCTGGACGGTTGCAGATGCTGAGCCATGCTCCGTCCACAGCCCCAAGTACTTTAGACGCATAATGGATATGGGTAAAGGCTTGAAGGGAAAGGGCTAGGCCGCGTAGCTCGCAGACGGCAATAAACATCAAGATGTTGTGCCAAGCGTTTGGTGCCAGCTGGTTATGGCCGATGTGGTAGTGCTGCAGCACTTGTTCTACGAAGTCGTGAAGAGGAAACCTCAATCCAGCATCTAAGGCCAGTTTATAGACGGCGAAATGACTCCTGGGGGCATTCAGGATCGTCGCGTCGTTATTGGGAATGACAAAGGAGAAGCCCGGCATGGGCATGAAAGACAACAAGAAATTAGGGTCTGGTCCTAGTTTCTCTAACCACTTACGGTTAACTAGAATGAAGCCAGGATCAGAAAGGGGACCTAAACGTCTTCTAATCTCCGACGAGGTGGTTGAAGCCTCGTTTGATTCTTCGGCAGCCTCAGGATCGCTACCATTATTACCTTCGCCGATCTCCGCCGTATCGGCGTCCCGGCCAGAAGTACTGGTCTCAGTTTTTATTTCTGAAGTTTCTGCATCATGGTCGAAAGGAGGCCTGTCCAAAGACTGAGCACTTTGGACCTCTCTTGCCTCATCTGGCACTCGTCCAGTTGATTCCTCCATATCCGAGCTATTTGATGGGATTATTGCTTTTCGTCTTAGACGGGTCGTTTGCTTGACGCGCGCCAGATTACCCTGCACAGGTAAAGACTGGGTCGTCTGACTTTCTCGGCCAAAACTATGAAAAAATATGTACTCGGCCAAAAGAGGCCCAACTCTAGAATGTGCCGAAGAAGAAGTATCGGTTCTAGGGTCAAGACAAGCTCTTGGTCGGCTAGGATTATTTGACGAAGATGATTCCATTTTATTGATTTTCTAAGAAAAAATAAAGAATAAAGAAGAATGAAAGGATCAAAGAAACGATACCTCCTAAGAACGTCTGGGAAATTCGGTGAAGGATGCTGAAGCTGGACGATCTCTCTCTCTCTCTAGAAAATTGCAGAGCTTCTCTCTCTAGGAAAATTTGTTCGAGGTGTTAAATGATTGTATGTTTTCACACCAAGGATATTTATAGAGGAATAAGAAACCTGCGCAGCCGGTCAAGAATGACCGAAAAGAGAATTCCGCGGTCTAATATGACCGGTATAACACAGGAGAAGGCGCGCCACTTCATTTCAAATTAAACTACCTTGAGTGTAAAAGGGCCTTAACCGTCGGATGTGCCAACAAAAAAAAGCCCTTTTAGGGGCAAATGTTGTAGTCTAACATCGATGGCTCTCTTTTAAGACACTTGGGCTCATCGGAGCCGTACACGTGTCACCTTAGTAAAAGAAGGGAAAAGCCTTGAATCTTTGGGCTACACTCACTGAGTTAAAAGGATCAAATTCCGGCCCAACAATCGAGCCCAACGAAGCCAAATGGTCGAAGGAGAGTGGTTAATAGACATCCCCAGTCATTGTCTCGCCACGTGTCATGATCCGATTCCTCGGCCAATCGAGAGGCCACTATTGTAGGTCGGTTTTTAAGGTTAGTTGTCAACTTGCTATCACTATAAATACCCCTGAAATCAGGAGAAAACACACATTCAATGCAAACAGTGCAAAGTTACTCTGATAAAATTCTCTCTCACTTTCTCTTTCTATCTCTACTTTCTCTTACTACTCCTGATAACTGACTTAAGCATCGGAGGGGGAACCACCACCCAAACATCCAGGGTGGGTCCCTTTGTGCAGGTTCGGGAGCGAAGCCAAGGCTAAGGATTAAGCTGATTCAAGCATTGTTGCACAAGTCTCCATCTGAAGAACACTCAAGATACTACTTTACTTGCTCGACAAGGAAGCTAAGCCTGCAGCTTACTTGTTGGACAAGTGGATAAAACAATAATAATAATAATAATAATAATAATAATAATAATAATAATAATAATAATAATAATAATAATAATAATAATAATAATAATAATAATAATACTACTACTACTAATAATAATAATAATAATAATAACAACAACAACAATTATTCTCCAATAATAGATACAATAATAATAATACTAATAATAACAATAAATATAATAATTACTATGCTAATAATAACCAATATAATAATAAATTTAATAGTAATAATAATAATGATGATTTTAGTTGAACTATAATGAATTGAATCGAATTTAATGGAGCTGAACTGAATTTAATTGAAATATGTTGAAATTAAGCTTAAAAAACAGGGCTTTGGCACAATATCATAAATGAAAAAGTACCATAGTAAAAAGGTGTTCTCTTCACCTTAATAAAATAAGTTTCATTTCAATTAACTTTAGATAAGGACAAAACAGGTCATATAAGTTATAATCGAACAAATTCACTTTTTAGACTGTCATACTCTGTTACATCTTAATTACTAGCACATTTTCATAATTAGATGTCGATTTTTACTTGTTATATTTCCTTAGTTAGTAACTATCACCCACATAAAAACACTCATTCCCTTAATTTTTTTCTCACCTCGAAATCCATAATTTTCGCAATCTTTTGGAAAAGGTATAGTCTATACCATACGTGTAACTATCTCCTAAAATATTATTGCAAAAACAAATGTAGTAAGTAAACAGATACGAAGGGAGGAAGTATTATGGGCTTTAACTTTTCACCTTATTTTCAGTTCTTATAAGAAAAACTAAATTCTAATAATAAGTTTTTATTAGTTCGGATGAGCTTAATTAAGGAAAAATAAGGTTTGACACATTCATACATAAGATTTAATAAGTTCATATGAGATCTACTCCCTCCGTCCCATACTATAGTGTTAACTTCTCATTTAAGTAATTGCTTTTTTAGTACTTTTGTATGGGAACTAGTTTTTTATTTTCTTTTTTCTTTAAAATAAAATTAAAAAACAATAAATGTTCCTTGGAATGATGTACAACAATAGATAGGGGCATATATTTTGAAAGAATGGGAGGAGTATTTTGGAATGTCTATGTAGAAATGAATGATAATTTAGTCTAAATAAATTGAATGGTGGGAGTTCTTTTGAACTTATTCTGATTGAACTGAACTGAACTTATTTTTGTTGAACTGAACTTATTTTTGTTGAACTGAACTTATTTTGGCTGAACTGAACTTATTTTTGTTAAACTGAACTTATTTTTAACCAAACTAAACTGAAAATAAGTCCAAAAGAACATAACCTTACTGTAACAAGTAACAACACTCTACAAAAATGAATTAGCTCTACAATGTACAGTACCGTCTCATCAATCAAAAAACTGAACTAAAAATTTTCAAATCTTGGTAATAAACAAATATCCCTGTTTCGACAGGAAGAAGCATAAAAGGCAAGGTCAAAAATGTCATAAAAAAGTTCGATTTCCCGCCCAAGACGCATGGGCCAACTCATTATAATATAATTTCCCCCTCCCTTTTATGCATTTTGTTTCAATTAAATAAGTTTATAGCATGATTAGTGGTAACTGGTACTAGTAGAGTACTGGCTTTTAAGTGTTCTCCTCCACTTCCACCATTTTCTTCTCTTTCCTCTCATCTCCACATTCTCATTCTTCTAGAAATTCTCCTTCCATTTTCTCTCTCTTCTTCTCATTTCAAGGTTAATAATTCTTCTATTTTGTCATTTCTTCTCTGAAATCCTTTTTAAAAGTATGGCATTTTTAAAATTTGAAATCGTTTCTAAATTGCTAAAAACCTAGGGTTTTAGCAATGTCTTCCAATTTTTCATGTTTTGGTTTCATTGATGCTCATATTTATGTAAATTCTTACTGTTTTTTGGTTTATTTGTTACTTTTTTTTTTTCAGAATTTGGTTTCGGAAGAGATTAGGGTTTGAAAATGGCGGAGGATAACGAGACAAAGCCTGCTGATCCTGCCATTGATTCTCCAACTTCTGTTCTAGAAGACGAGGTATTGTATTGTTCATCTTCTTCTTCAATTTCATTTTTTCTGTCATTTAAATTGTTTATAAATTTTAAATGTGTGTTCTTTTTATTTTATTCAAAGATATGCTCTCACTTCGACTTTTTTCCTCATTTTTGGCTGGTTATGTTTATGTCTGTTATATGATTCTTTGGTTTTTGTTTCATGCTTCCGCTTTTTGATTGTAATGTGGTAGGCTTTTGAATTTAGCTGATTCGTTTTTGAATTGTGTACTTCTGGAATATCTTACTTCAAATATTGTTTATGTAACTAACCTTCAAATAGTTGATAAAACGAAATAAAATGTTTTACCATTTATATGATGAACAACCCTTTTGCTTTTATGTCATGCTTTCGATCTCTTGGACATAGAAATGGGCTTGGTTATCGGTTGATTGCTTTTGGGTTTCTTACCATCGTGATTTTGTTTAAGTCTAGCAGGATTATTAAAATGTTTCGTCTTTTTTTTTTTTTTTTCTAACTTGGACTTTGTGGTTGCTTTGAGTTGATTACCATTAGTATGATAATGTTGGATGTTTTGCGAATCTGCAGGATGTTGTTAAGGAAGAACCTGAAGTCAAATTGGAGGATGCTTTACTTCTTGATGCAAAAAATGGAGATATTGCTCTTATATCTAAAGAAATGGCGGAAGAAGAAGAGAAGTTGCTTGAAGCGAGAGTGAAGGAAGAAGAGAAATTGGCGAACGAAGCTGGCGATTTGAATGAGATTCAGTTTTCTAAGTTAGATGATCTTTTAACTCAAACGCAGCTTTACTCAGAGTTCTTGCTGGAAAAGATGGATGACATTACATTAGTACGTGTTTAGCTTTATTTTAGCATCTAATTTTGTTTATATATTTTTCTTGTTGCATGTTCATATGCTTATTAATGTGCCTAATGATTGTAGAATGGAGTGGAAGAACAAGAAGAAGAGCCTAGCAAGGGAAAGAAAAGAGGACGGGGTGGAAAGAGGAAAGCTGCACAGTATAATGATGTGAGCACTTCACCTTTTTCTTGAATTTATGAGCAATATTATCGCATTGTTGTTAGGCGTCGTACATTTTAATCTTACATAGTAGCAAGTTATGATAGTGTAACTCGATGCTTAATTGAAGGCGAGCAAATTGGTGTTTAATTTGGGGATATATTTGGATTTTCCTTTTCTCTTTATGGTGGTCAGACATAATGGGGTTTTGTTTCTGTCAAGTACCAATGTTCTATTTTACATGTTTGATAATGGATGTAAATCTTTGTTTCTATTTAGTTTAGTGCTGATTAATTGTATTTGAATTCTGTTGCTAGTACATCTTATGTTTGTAACATCCTTTTTCATTTTTTATCAAAAACTATTTGTTCACTATCTCTATCTGGCTGAAGCTCTATATGTGACAATCTTGTGTGTTTCTGTTATTGTTTGATCTAAAAATTCTTGCAGAGGAAAGCAAAGAGAGCAGTAGCGGCAATGCTCACTAGATCTCAACAAGGAACAACTACTGAAGATGCTGATCTTACTGAGGAAGATAGAATTGTGAAGGAGCAGTCTGAGCTAATTCCTCTGTTGACTGGTGGAAAGTTAAAGTCGTACCAAATCAAAGGAGTGAAGTGGCTGATATCTCTTTGGCAAAATGGTCTTAATGGAATTCTTGCTGATCAAATGGGACTTGGAAAGACAATTCAGACCATTGGGTTTCTGGCACATCTTAAAGGGAAGGGTTTGGATGGGCCATATATGGTGATTGCTCCTCTCTCTACTCTGTCAAACTGGGTGAATGAGTTTAATAGGTAAGTGACTACTACCATGGTTGTGTTTCAGTTGTATTAAGAGCATTGCAAACCAATGTGATTTCTTTGATGTTTCAGGTTTACACCTTCAGTGAAAGCATTAATTTATCATGGTGATCGGAAAGAGAGGAATGCAATAAGGCTCAAATATATGCCAAAAAACATTGGTCCAAATTTCCCAATAATTGTCACTTCTTATGAGGTTGCTCTTAATGATTCCCGGAAGTACTTAAGGCATTACAAGTGGAAATATGTTGTTGTTGACGAGGTAAGATACAATGCACTGGTCAATCTTAAACACTAGTCCTCTTTATGCATTTTCATTGCAGCCTGCAACTTTAGTTTATTTACAATTAACTCGGAAGAGGTTATGTTTTTGACAGGGCCATCGTTTGAAAAATTCAAACTGCAAATTGTTTAAAGCGCTAAAGCTTTTACCAGTTGAGAATAAGCTTCTGTTGACTGGAACACCATTGCAGAACAACTTGGCTGAGTTATGGTCATTGTTGAATTTCATATTGCCTGACATATTCTCATCTCATGAGGAATTTGAGTCATGGTTTGTTTTCTAATTTTATACTTATTGATACCTCAGTTAATAAATAATCCAATCTTTCTCTACGTGCTCTCAGCTTCTAGTTTACAGCCAGTTTTCTGAGCAGTGTCATGTCTACCTTCATAATCTGTTCTTGGACCTTGGCCTTTTGCTCTACAGTTGTTTCAATAAACGAGAATGGATTGCTTTTAGAATGTTATTTAAATTTGAGTGTTTCTCATGGTCATGGCTCTGAGAATTGCAATTGAAAGATGTAGATTCAGTTTAGAATCATATTTTGAACTCAACAAATGTAATAAATGCAGTGTTTGGTCAATATCACATGAAGTTCCTGTTGTGGTTCTGTCAGTCCACATAAATTAGTCTGAAGGTTTCAGTAGAATTGTCTTTTCTGTATTCAGTATTTACACATCTCTGTAGAAGCTAAATCTTTTAATGTTCTGACAGATTTTAAGGTTCATGCAAAATTCGTGTTTTCATACTAAACAAACTTTTGGGCCCTGTTGTAGTTCCTAATATTCATTCCATGTTAAATCAGGATTTAGGAGGCTTCAAAAAATGGGCAGTAATATATTTGTGTTTCTTGGATTTTGGATGTTACTGTATTCATGGTGTACGCATTACTTTCAGGTTTGACCTATCAGGAAAGCGCAGCAATGAAGCTGTGGAGGAAGTAGAAGAGAAAAAGAGGGTTCAGGCATGTACTTAAGTGATGTTTTCTCATATCTGGTCATTGTGCTATACTACTCTATTTGTGATGTGTTGATCCTATATGTTGTTTGTAGGTGGTGGCTAAGCTACACGCCATATTACGTCCATTTCTCCTTCGCAGAATGAAATCTGATGTTGAACTTATGCTCCCACGCAAGAAGGAGATTATATTATATGCTACCATGACTGAGCATCAAAAGAACTTTCAGGATCACTTAATCAATCGAACTCTGGAGAATCATCTAGTACAGAATGTAACGTTAGGTAAGGGTTTTTTTTTTTCATGCTGGTGCTTATCTACACTGTTTAATGATCTTGTAATTTCTTAAAAGTATTAGGCTTTTACATCTGTCTCCCCCTTTTGTTTATTATTTATCACTTTCTTTATTTGAAAGTATTCCTACCACTATTTTATTTTAAACTTATGTCAAGTTTTATGTGAAGATGGTGATAATGTGTTATGTACTTATCTCAAAATTTGGCATGCTTGTACAAGGCTTGTTAACGATTGAATTTATCGAATTGACAATCAAATTTGTGCTCTGATTAGTATATATTCTCTTTGGTGGGGTTTAGTTACCTGTCGTTAGTTTACATGTATTAGCTTATCCAGGCCCTAGGGACTAGAAAGCTTTCAAGGTTGCTTTGTGGCGAGTCATCAGTTGGATGGTGGCTGTTGAATGTGGCCATAGTTGGGCATTGAAGGAGATAAAATATCATATTCAAGCAGTTCATGAGCCATTAGTTCTTTGGCAGAATTAGTCAGATGTTGCAGGAGGCTTCCTTTGGGCTTCTGAATAATTCAGTGGTCCTACAATTGTTTTTCATTTGTCCTTGTTGTGTGTACGAGAATAGTTTGAGGACTTGCATTGCAGGTTTGTCATTTATGTGCTGATCAGAAAATGGTAATATGATTACTCACAGGTTAGCATTAACCCTTATTGAGACGTATATTCATATAGGATAGCTGATAACTGGTTTTCATGAAATTTTACCTTGAATTCAAATTAGTGATTGTTTGATTCTATTTATCAACTTTTTTATATGTTGAGTGTGCTAATTGGTTTTAAAAAATGCAGGGACTGCACCACCTGGGATGAGAGGAAAGCTTAACAATCTAATGATTCAGCTCCGGAAAAACTGCAATCATCCAGATCTGTTGGAGTCTGCTTATGATGGATCATGTGAGTGCTAGGATGACCATACCCACAAAACAGGAAATCTGCTACTGAATTTCTCTTCTTTAATGGTTTTTCTTTGTCTCCTTGTGGCAGACTTCTATCCTCCTGTAGAACAGATAGTTGGACAGTGTGGCAAGTTCCAGCTGCTGGACAGGTTGTTGACTGAGCTTTTTGCACGTAAACACAAGGCAAGTTTCAAGTTAGATTTGCTTATTGGTCAAAGACACAGTGAGTGGTGCACATCTTTGTTTCCAAGTTTTTGCTGATCTTATAGTTTGTTACTCTTAGGTTCTGATATTCTCTCAGTGGACCAAAATTCTTGACATAATGGATTACTATTTCAATGAGAAGGGTTTTAAGATTTGCCGAATTGATGGCAGTGTAAAACTTGAAGAGAGGAAGAGACAGGTTAGTGCTTATTAGCTTGCACTAATTTTTTTTGCTGAATTATTCATTCTGTAATTTTCATGTCTGCTTGTTATTTTGATATTTTCCACCTTCCCTGTTGTCTTTTTAAAATTTTATTTTTTCCTTTTTGTTTGAACTTCTCTTTCCTAATGGCATTAATTTCTTGTGCATCTACAGATAAAGGAGTTCAATGACATAGATAGCGACTATAGAATATTTATTCTCAGTACAAGGGCTGGAGGGTTAGGTATTAACCTTACTGCTGCGGACACTTGTATTCTTTATGACAGTGACTGGGTAGGTTTCCACTTCTGCTATAGAAATTTGAGTATTTTCTCTCATCATATTTTAAACTGATGCACTTGATTTTGCATCTATTCGCTAGAACCCCCAAATGGATCTGCAGGCAATGGATCGTTGTCACAGGATCGGTCAAACTAAGCCTGTTCATGTTTATAGGCTTGCGACTGCACAATCTGTGGAGGTGCTTTATCGACTGACTGGCTCTGCTCTTGTTTAATGGGTTTCAATGCCTTTGGTTTTGTTGAGGAACTAAGGATTTCTTTTCTCAGGGCCGTATGCTGAAAAGGGCCTTCAGTAAGCTGAGGCTTGAACATGTTGTCATTGGCAAGGGGCAATTTAAGGCAGAGAGGGCAATGAATGATATTATGGAGGTATATTATTACGATTTCTCGTTCCATTGCTAACCAGATTTTCTTCTCTTTTTTATTCTTAAAGGTCTTGGGGTCTGTTTGGTACGACGGATTTTTTTTTGTTCTGTTTCAGTCATTTTATAGCACAAAAGGTTAAATGAAATATGTTCCCTTTTCTTCTCAATTGGCAAAAACTGTACCCTCTACTAAAAGAGTTATATTCTTAAACCCAAATAAAAATTTCTTTCACCTATTATATGAATTTCTGAGTTAATCATATATATGAACGTCTTTATATGAAATGTATCTTCTGTCAGGCCAAATGGAGCATTGGTTAACAGAGCTTGACTGCTGCAGCACATTTCATGGCGCTTCTATTAGTGTTTTTTTAATGAATTCCACAACTCATTGATGTTGAATGTTTAGGAGAGTAAGGGTCTACATGCTATTTTGTGCTTTGCCATAGTCCAATTGCCACATATTCTATTTACGCGAGTGGAGGTTGGATGTAGCAATGTGGCCTACTTTCTGTGTTTCATATCTGTCATGCCTGGGGAAGACCACAAAATTTGCTCGTTAACAAGTGAACAAAGTCATTGGCCTTTTCTGGTTTTGTTGGGTGTTTTCTTTTTGCAATTTTCCGCAATTAGGACGTCTTTTTTTATTCTGATATTTTTATGCATCTGGTCAACTTATATTCGGTAACTATTTTCGTTTATAGACTAATACTAAACTCATTTGTTTATGTATCATGCTTTCACTTCTAAAATTTTGGTATCTGCTTGTAGGAGGAGGATCTGCTGGCACTCCTCCGGGAGGAAGAGGGTGAGGAAGATAAGATGGTGCAGAAAGAAATTAATAATGAAGACCTCCAAAAAGTTCTTGACCGTAGTGACTTGTTGGTTTACGCACCAGGTGAAGAAGACACCTCTATTGAGAAATATGTGCTTCCGCTTAAAGGACCCGGTTGGGAGGTGGTCATACCGACTGCAACCGGAGGTGTCTTGTCTACTCTCAACAGCTAATTCAACTCTTTCCAGCGAATTTGAGACTCCTCGCCTCGTAGATTTTTGTTAGCAGGGGCTGAATGTGTTTTTTTTGACGGGAAGCTGGTGGATTTTGTCTTTAGGCCTAGTGGGGGAATGAATATATTAGGCTCCTTTCATTTTGTTTCATTTGGCAGTTAGGGAGCAAGTAAAGCCATTGAGAAAGGAAGCTGCTTTTGTAAATTACTTTGTCAGCTGTGAGGATGAAAGATCATTCCATGTTTCAACTTTTATTATATGCTCCGTAATTACTACTAGATGAATGGATTGGGCTTTCTCCAATCTCTTGGTAACATCTTAGTATCTATTTATGTAAGATTATTTGCTTTTGACCAGAAATTTTAGCCAATGCCAATTTTGGTACACATTCAAACTTCATTATATTTATCTCCGAGGGATAAAATGTAATAGGCAATATTTAGTAATTAGATTGTAAGAATACATCAGTTGGAAGGGGAAAAAGATGATTCATCTAGAGACTAATGAAATGTAATGAATTAATGATAAAGAGAAAAAATAAGTAATAAACTCTCCAAAAAATTATAAATAATAAAAAGTTCCGTTGCCGGGAATCGAACCCGGGTCTCCTGGGTGAAAGCCAGATATCCTAACCGCTGGACGACAACGGATATTGATGATTAAGCAGCTTAATATAGTATAATAAGAAGGATATGTTGTGAAAGAAGTTTATGCCTTGTGAAAGCCTCATTTTCTTTTTATAGGACGAAAAGATAAAGATGCCTTTTAGCTCTTAGTAAAAGTTGTTGCCAAATTAAACATTGATGTTCGACCATATGTATCTTTACTCTCATTTACTCTCAAATTAAAATTGGAATACGGCATCTTTGTGATGTATGCTAAATTCAGAGGGAGTATCATATGCGCTGCACTCTTTTTTCCTTCGATCAGGTTTTTATCCCACTTGGGTTTTTCCCCGACAAAGTTTTTTTTAATGAGGCAGCTTAATTTTAAACATATAAGGATACATAATAGTTGTACTCTTTCCCTAGTTATGGATTTTTCCCACAGGGGTTTTTCCTAACAAGGTTCTTAATGAGACAACGTCTATTATGAGTTATCGGTGGACATTCAGGGGAGTGTTGAGAAATAGTGGAATGATAGATTCCACTTGTTCATATGTGATGTCCACCGTCCCGTATGCATTTAATGCATGTCGAGGTTTTTCTTCGACCTCAAATTTTCTTCCGCGGCGCGTAAATTGTTGAATTTACAATCGTGTACAGTAGAAAAATTTTGCTTATAAATACCGGTGTAAGAAATCAGTTTTTACATCAATACGAATTACAATACTCTCTGATATATTTCTATAGCTTCTCTCTCTCCATATTTCTCACAACAGTTGTCTAATTAAACATTGATGTTTTTACTCTCATCTCCTTGTATTATTACATCAAGTAGATTTATCAAATTATCCCTATAATCTGTTTACTGAAAAATTGTTCTCTAGTTATCCTTTTGGTTGGAGAGATTTGAAAAAAAAAAAAAAAAAAACTAGATTCATAAATACATTGGCCTTTTTTGGTTGTTTCGGTAGCAATATTTGTCACTTTGAGGAGATTTGCTACATAGAACAGAGGAAGAAATAGCAATTCTTCATTAACAATAAGAGTCCAACTAAAGAATGAGAATACAAATTTCACAGCATAATGTTGATCCCAATTCTAATTTCTAACTATATTTATGTATGTAAATACTAATCACATACTCCCTATTATTTTGACTTTTACGTTTTTTAAGCCGTCTTTTAACCTTAAATATCTTTCATTGTATTAAAGAAAATTATAATGATTACAATAAAGTACTCATTGAGACGAAACAAACAATACTACACATGACTATATTTTTTATCATATGTTGAAAATAATTTAGAAGATTATCCATTGTGAATAATATGATTTTAAACGGGAAAAAAAAAAGGAAACGGAGGGAGTATAACAAAAGAATCACTGAAAAAATCCAGTTTCTAAACAGCTGTTTCCTGTCCTCTTGCTTTGGCCTCTGAGAATTCACCATGCAGTTTCTGCTCCAATGAACCAACATTAAACTGGCATTATTCCAGAAAAATCTCCTCCTTTTACATCCCGCAGGATTCGTGCATCGACTGTTGTCAGTGTTTGAGGTATTGACATTCCCCCGGAGATGACAATTTCTGCCCCAAAGTTTATTGAAACAAATCAGAAATTCTTGAGTTGATACATTTTAAGCAATTTTTGCATGAATTTATAAAGTTTCCACTTTCAAGTTAATCTTACCTAGGCCTTCACGGACCGAAAGATTAGGCCTCAGAATATCTTTTGAGTTAACAAGAAACATGTCTCCTAAGTAAAGGTGGTTTGTTGGTACATAAACACAAAATAGTTCCTCTTCACCCATATTGCTTTGGAGAGTCACAGTAGATGTGATAAATGCAAGTGCATATTCTCCTATGCGTGGATGTTTGATCATAGCCACTTCCTTAAAAGCGTGCGAGTTTTGATCTGAAATAGTGATCATTGTCTTCAAGTTATCAACTCAAAGATGAATGTCAAAGTCTCAGGAGGTTTTAAGTGTATTCACATAATATAATACCTGGTGATATTGCTGCACTAATTTGTTTCGAAGCAGAGTATATATGGCTAATAAGGGGCATTTTCTTGATGAACCACTCCCCTAGTTGGAGAATAGAAGTTCCTAACCATGATGACATTAATACTCCAACCAAGAAGATGAATGTGATGGACGTCATAAACCCGAGACCTATACTCCATAAACACAATTTTTGCAATGACAATGATCGATCATATACTCCATAAAAGGCTATGTTCTTTTCAACTTATTAAATTAAGTTAATCAAAAGTAAGTTATGTTAAACAAAAGTAAGTTGAGCTCAGTATATATAAGTAGAGGAGAACAAAGCCTAAGTAAAGATCAGATAAAAAGCACTAGTTTAACTATGTTTGTCGAAGATCCTATTCTTGTCAATAAGCTTTAGTTGTAACTTGTAAGCATTCTCAAACAATGGAGGGAATAGTTCTTTGCATGAAGCGCGGGTACTGGTTTTGTTTCAGTGCTAGCTGCAAAAAATTTCAGCTATAAAATTTAGAGCCAACTTTTCACCTTTAGAATTATGTGAAATCTAAGTGAACTACTCATGTATCAGTTTTGTTAAAGGTTCTCCTTGAATTTCTTCAATTGCAATCAGAATTATATCAATCTGTATTAAAGGGGAGCTTTTGTTATCCAATGAGATGTGTAACGAACCGTAAAAAAGATAATCGTAGAGCCATTTTCAAACCTTATACGGAAACTTCCTCCTAGCTCAAAGGGGGTGTTAATCAGTACTACTCACTGTTGAAGATGGCTAGCTTTTGTTATCTGAATAGGATCTAAGCATAAACTATAACAACAGTAGTCACCTACATCTACATATGATGCAATATTATTGCACTAGCTATCACATTCTTCCTCCTCTTTACATTGGATCTAGAAGTAACTGTTAGCAACAAGAATGAAGTCACAGAAGAGAAATGTTTTCATAAGATAACACAAATATGATGCAGAAATGGATATATTAAACTAACCAAATATGTTTATTCCAAGATGTGTATAGATTGGTGAGAAGAATCCATCCACGAAATGAATAAACCACCAAGTGAAGTAAAAGGTGATGGCAATAGGAAGCAGAATCACACTGAAAAGGACAAGAAAACAAGGAAATTATAGGACCAGATGCTGGCTTGAATCTGATGCATGCTCTCAATATTGAACTATTGATTACATAGAGTATATTCACGGATGAGGCAATATTTGTTACAATCATCCAACATATTGAATCGAAACTACGCCTATTGGTAATTGCAGTAAAAGCAAACCAAGACCAACTAAAATTGGTGGTGTGAAGAATGACAAAAGCATGAACCAAAAGTCTCTTCTTATATGCTTCGAATATACTTCCTCTGTTTCAAATTACTCGCTACACTTTCCATATAGGGAAGTTTCATATTACTTGCTACACTTCCTTTTTGGGCAATAAACTCTCTCTATCTCTCTCCTCTCATGGGTCCCTTTTCTTTTACTCTCTACCTCTCTCCAAAATTGCCTCAGTGAATTAAAATGAAACGGAGGAAGTAGTATACTTCCTCCGTTTCAAATTAAATGCAACAGTTTCTAAAAACGGCAATTTCAAATTAAATGCAACATTTTACTTCTTTTTATTCTTGGTAAAGATTTTTGAATGTGAAATTACGAATATACCCTTACAAAAACTAATTAAACCTTGTTAACTTAGTCACATGCCCTTACTTTTTCTTAATTTCACCCTCAGAAATTTTGCCTAGGAGAATGTGTCATCCAAATTGCTGCATTTAATTTGGAACGGAGGAAGTATAAGTTATGTAAAGACTACTTCAATTTCTTATGTTCTTGTAAATAATGCTTTGGGACTTCCACGAAAGTTGTAACAATGGATCATTAACATGGATATTTCATCTGATTTGAACTAATCAGGAAAGGGACTACAGAGAATAATAAAGAAAGGCTTATGGGTTGATTGATTGAGAGTGTACTAGAAATCATGATAATTTTGCCATTTAAAGATCAATTATAGCAAGGAATGAAGAACTTATAAATTAAACGAGACCTAAGCTATTCAGTATATGTGACTATTAATGCCGAGCAAAAGAAAGTAATATTTCAAAGTTTACATGACAATCAATGACATTATTCCTTGTAAAATACTTGTACTAGGTTCTTTCGTTCAAGAGTGAAGAAACTCTAGAACATTAACAAGGGTCAATAAGAGGCCTGGGTGGCACAGGCCCCACCAAATTTTTTTAAAGTCATTGTATGGCGAACTAAAAGTCGAAAGGAACAATACACTAACTAGTGAAAAGTCATTGTATAACGAACTAAAAGTCGAAAGGAAAAGTTACACAGCTTCTGAATTAGTTGCCAACATTGAAGCAAAACTAAAACGCACAAAGTTCAAAGGAACCATAGCTAACAATAATAAGCAATTTACCTTCCAGTCATAAACTTTTTTGATGCCCAGATGCGGATGACTTTGCAACATGCCTATACATTAACATTGTATGAAATCAACTGTTCAGTTCATGCACGTTAAAGAAGATCATAAGGAAGATATTGCACAAACATTCTAAATGAGGGTCCTAAATACATTAACACATGTTTTAGAAATTGCAACCGTACAAATAATTTTGGGTAGATGTCATTCTTCAAAAACATAAGAGTTGGAAATTATGAAAACACTGAAAATTGGATAGAAATAATCATGCATGATCACATATCATTAAATCCAGCCATTTGAGTTTAGTACATTGTTAATAAAACGTGCAACAATTATTCACAATGCACAAAATTATCAGCTACAGAAATCGTTAAGATTTGTTTATGTACATATCAAATTCATCAAAAAGTAGTAAAAATTGTAGAGATCATCATTGGTTGTCTATTAAAAACGGCGAAAATAAACAAAGATGAGGGATTCATAAAAAAAAGAAGACCTCTTTGTTGGGGGAGGGGTGGTGGAAAGGAACAGAGCCAGGGGACGAAGACGGCGAAGAAGGAGTTGATGGTTTAGAGGTTCCATTGTTAGGAATCAATGGAGGAATTGCGACAGGGATGAGTAGCTCAAGATCTCTGTCTCTTTCTCTCGTTCCCATCTTTTTTTTTTCTTTGTTTCTCCTACTGGGATGAGTTAGTTAGAATGAGAGTAACTAACTTTTCTTTTGATGGGTTCTCCTATTCCTGCCTGCTGGTCCCCGGTTCTCAATTTTATTTGTGGCATATAGGATTAAACGAGTTATCGTATCAGGTTTGGATGGTAAAGTATGACTCTAACCTTCTAAAAAAAAAGTATGACTCTAGTTCCTTTTTTTTTCTCGGGTTGTACACGATCAACTAACTTACTGAAAAGGGTTGAAAATTTTAACCTAGAGTTGTTAATTTCGCTTCGCGCTTAAATCGTGTCAGTTTTTACTACCTTTACTTTCACAGTTTCACCCCACTGTCGAGGAAATGTTAATTAAGGAACCATTCATATGCAAGGCCTCATACAAGGAGAAATTGTTCCATAGCATCTGAATTACGACAAGCAACTTTGAACACAACTCTTTTAAACATCCTAGCTTATTTGGAAAAAAAAGCTTTGTTATTCTTGGATGTTGGAGTTCTCTGATGCAGTTTGATGTTGGTTTTTATCTTATAGGTTGCTACTAGCTAGGTTTTAGCCCGTTGTCAATATTGGCTATGCTAACATTTACAACTATCATCTTGTGGACATTGTGATCTATTAGATGAAAGGCAGCAATCTATCTCTGAAGATCGTCTGGATTTAGTATCTCACCAGATTCCCTCTCATTATATTAGGTCTTTTTCATCAAAACGTATAACTCAACCCCAACCACCATCGCCCAAGCTTAGTTTCATTTGGATTGGAAATGTAATAGACTGTTTTTCCTTCATCGAGTCTATAAGAGCCAATGAAGCTCTTTTTAGTGTTGGTTGCTTTATGTTTTATGTTTGGTTGTATTACCATTAGGCCTACTTCTGGTTTTTAATTAATGCAAATTTTCTCGATGTCAAAAAAAACATTTACAACTATCCTTACAAATATAACAGGTATTAATCACTATTTGAGGACGCAATTTAAATAGTAAAACTGCTACTTTAGGTCTTGCTTGACTTCGTTGCTAGTATTTAGCTTTGAGTTTTAAGATTGTTAAACTCATATGATAAGTAGTACTTGATCAAGTGGTATGATTCGTATATGTGTCACCTCATGGATTTTAATTTCAACTACTAAATAACATATTACCTTTTTTTTTATTAATACGAAGCTTATACACTAACTCCCAACATTTTTCGAGCTAAAACACTAGTTATCCTCTAAAAACTACTCCCTATGCCTTTTTTACTTGCTACATTGTTGTTTTCACTAGTTTTTAGGAGATGTCCCTTTCAATCTCTTTTGGTGTACTTTTTGACCCCTTCAGCATTAAATGAGGTGGGAAGTTGGGAACCAGTGAGAAAGTAGTACTTTTTGGTGGAAAAAGGAAGAAACAAATATAGTAGTATTACTTTTTGGCGGGCCAAGTCTCCCAATAAGGAAAGTTGAAACAATGTAGCAAGTAAAAAAAAACAACCATTTAAAGAAGATGTAGCAGAGAATATTTATAGTACACCTGGGTGTACCATGCTCATAGTACACCAAAAAACTATTTTCTCCAAATGAGCTAAATGAGCAAACACTTTTATTACAAAATGAGCAAATGAGTAAAATGAGCAAAATGCCAAAATGAGCAAACTTGGTGTCAAATGAGCACCTGAATTTCTAATTTATTACAAAAATACCCCTGGGTGTAGCATGGTACACCCGAGTGTACCATGAGTGAACTCGATGGAGCAAGTAAAAAAACGCGGAGGGAGTAACATTTCGACATTGGCTTTGACGTAGGGTCCACCTTAGTTCCTTCTTCTTTCATCCCTTTCGTTTCCCTCCCAAACCCCTCAAAGTCTCAACCAAACAGAAGATGTAGGCAATGAAATTTAAAAACTCGGAATTGGTGGTGTGCCTATTTTCAAATCAAATATCTCGTTCGAGTAAAAAGCGAGAGAGATGAGGAATGGTAAACAGAGTCGTTATCACCGCAAACTCACTTTCTTCTCCCTTAAACCCTTCTCAAAGATCAATCAGCGCAATTTCGTGTATGTTCAATTAATTCTTTCTCACTTGAAAATTTCAATTGTTTTTCGTAAATTGTCCATTGTTGATTGCTTGTTGATGCTGCTCTAGGTTTCTCCTTTCTTACATATTATGCCTTCTATGCTGCATATTACTTTTGTTTCGAACATTTGCCTTAAACTATGTAGCAGATTATGTTCACTCTAATGTAAATTAAACGGTTTTTTTTTGCTATATGGCGAAATTTGTTGTATGTAGATGTTGTTGAAGGCAACATTCTGGTCGGATTTTTAAAATTTGTGGAATTTGGAATTTCATTGTGGTGTACTAACTTACTAAGCTAGTGTTGATTGAATTTATTGTACTAGTTTACATCCGATGGTGGCGTGCTTGTATTTAACAGCAATGTTTGGTCTCTAGACTCTCTTCAAGATTAGAAGCGTTCCGATCGACATATTTCATATTTGGATTGTTACAGACTAAAATCATATCCTCTCTCTATCCATAATTTATAGTTGCTTCTTATGCTACTTTTGGGATGCTTAAACAAGTTATTGCTGTTTCTAGAGTAGCTAGTATGTAGTATTACCTCTTTCTCGAATCAACGAGTCACATTTGACTCTGGTGGTCAAAATTAGTATTAAAATATGCGTTGAGTTCTAATGTGCCAACATTATGTGGTTAATCTTAAGAAATATTACCATAAGACTATTGTTTGTTGGCTTAATAATGATTTAAGGAGAAAATAATGGTTTAACAAGATTTGACCACAAGAGTCAGAGTGACTAGTTCATCTAATTCTTTTAGAACGGAGGGAGTAGTTTATAATGGTTGGATTGTCTAAGATACCTCTCTCAGATTGAGTGATGGACTAAGGGTGAAATACACCAACTATTTTCAATGTTGTACTAGTTAAATCATGTCAAATCGTTCTATATAATTTGTTCGGTCAATGTGACAACTATTTTCAACAGAGGGAATATATTACTAAATTGGCTCCGTATATATTTTTTGTTTCTGAAAAGACCCGTTAGTTGCCTTTTTCTGGTCAAGGGTTTAAATGGAAGCAATCTCTTTACAATTGTACAAAAGTTTATATGCAGTTGCATAGTTGCATGAATAAGGCTGTATGGGCCTAATTACTGGCATGGTATGATGTAGTCATGACAACATTTGACGCAAGAAGAAAAACTTCATGTCAAGAGATGCTACCAGCTTATCTGATTATTAAGGGGATGATAAGTTTGGCATGTTCTTCAATTATTTCCCATAGGAGGAGATGTGTTTTTACGTGTAAGTAGGATTGCTCTTGGCATTTCTTTGCTGCAAGCTGGAATAAGATGCAAACTTGTTGTTTTTAGCATTGCAAGTAAAGTAAAGAATGGAAAAAATTGGTTGAGACTTCTTTCTGTAAGCAGGGTCCAGAAAGGGCCTGGTCTTCAATTTCAATGATTATGTATAAGCAAATTTCTTGAGGAAAAGGTTCATTGTTCCCTGTGAAATTGACTATCTAACTCCTTTTTGGCTTTCTTAAGGTGTAAGTGACTAAGTGTTATCTGTCTCCTTACTATCTAAGTTGTAACATTGTTTTCCTTGGCTAAATGTGTCCAGACCATTCAAAACTGCTTCCTATGATACTTTTCAAGATCTTATAGTATATTCAATGAACCAGAAAAGTATAAACTAAAGACTTTCTCAGTTAATCACAGTGGACACAAATGGCGTGCATTCTTTCTTAACTCACCAGGGAATCTGAACTTCTAAAAACTCTCTGAAATGTGGGGCTTCAGATTTTATATCATTTTTGTTTGTGTTGTTTTGTATCATACTTCCTCCCTTTTTCAAAAATTGCAACACTTAGACTTTTGCAATATTCACATAACCCCATTTTGATCATATTTTTTTATTAATATATAATTTCATATATCATTATGAAATATGTTATTGGATTTTTTTATATTAATGTATATGTTCAATATATCCACCTTTAATATTATTTACTAATAGATAATTAAAGACATTAATAGTCAAAGGTGTGCATTGACCATAAGTTGAAAATCTGAAAATACAAGAGGTTGTTCTTTGGGCTTTTCTTTTGCAGCCACGACCATTAGATCTAGAAGTTCTTGGTGGCAGTTTAGGTGGTACTTTTCTGGTGCTAGATGGTTTGGTGGATTGGAGGGTTCAGGGGCGCATGGTGGTAAAAGGTTGTGTGCTTGCTTGTTGCTAGTTGTAGTTGTCCGGTTGTCGATGGTTGGCGGGCAAGTGGCGGGGGGTCAGGCTAGTGGTGGATGTCGGGTTGTTGTTGGGGTCTAAAGAGTTGTGGTGGGAATGATGGGTCTGGTGTTGGTGGCAATGGAGGGGTGGTGATGTCGGAGAGAACTGGTGTGATGGTGGGTTAAGATGTGAAAAACCCAAGTTGAGGAATTCAAGTCCAAGGAGATGTGGGGAATGGTGTTGCAACAATATGGGGGAACTCCAAAAAGAAAAGTGGGCAAAGGAAATCATGAATATTGCTAATTAAACACTGGCCAGCTGGTCAGGGGTTTAAGTTTTCTTTCCCTTTCTTGCTGACCCTAACAAAATGCCTCGAAGATGCCTAGGTTTATGACACAACCATATCTTCTCTTTTTGCATGTGAGCCCTCACATTGAGAAGAAGAAATAAAAGAAGATGTTTGGATCAAAATATTGGATGATGAGATTAAAAGGATCTAGAGACTTAGGCTCTATTCTTTTGGACTGAACTGAACTTAATTTGTCTAAACTGAACTAAACTTAATTTATTTGAACTTAACTGAACTGAATTGAATTAAAACAGTGAGAAGGAAATTAATTGAATCGAACCGAATTTGTTTAAAGTGAAGTGAACTGAATCTAAACTGAACTGAATTTCCATTAATTCAATCCAAGAGAACAAAGCCTTAGTTGCTTATGTATTTTCTAGAAGGTAAAAGATGTCATTGGTCCAGGATGGGTTTAAAAGACTAATGAAGATAGAAGCATCCAATAATAGAAGGATAGGACAGATGCTTCACCAAAGGTTTGTTGGGGTTGTCGCATGAAGACCATAAGAATTATATTTGCTATTGGTCCATAATGCGCAAATGAAGTTACTTATCTATCGCCTCATGTAAAGTGTGCATTTTTACTATAGAATTGGAATAAAAAGTGTACATGGAGGCATGAAGTGTGCATGGAGTAATAAGAGGGATGTGAAATTGAAGGGAAAGAACCAAATTTTTGTTCATATTAAGACTTAAACAAGTTCTGAGAGCACGGAATCATAGAATTGCAGTTATTTTTTTGCATAATAATTTCAAGAAGAGTCTAGACTCCTAAGTAAATTGTCAGTCTACATAAAGAAGGGAGATTGTAATGATTCTCTTATTGTTTGTCTTTGTAACATATTAATGATCTGATTACTAACTTGTAAATGATGCAGTTTGAAATGAGAGACTTTTCAAGTAAGCAAATCAAGGGAGAAATCTCATTCTCGTCTCAAGGGATAAATACCAAAGATCAATGATAGAAATTTTGGATGTGAATGGGAAACTTATGATTACTCCGATGACTTTGGGCGAAAATTAAGTCCAGATCGTGGAGCTAAGGAGGTCAAAAATAGCATATACTTCCTCTGTTTTTTTTAGATGCAACATTTGCCTTTTTGGTGGGTAGATTAAATAAGCAAATGTTGCATCTAAAAAAACAGAGGTAGTATATAGGACTTTGTTGATAGTTGGTACTTTACTCTAGTTAGCTCATATATAGACCTTATACTGTTTAAGCAGTAAATATGGTACTAAGGAAATACTCCCTCCGTTTCTTTTTAATCTACACACTTTCCTTTTTAGTCTGTTTCTTTTTTAATCTACACACTATTGCTTTTTCTATTTTTGGTAACATGTCACATCTACTTTCTCCTCTTTTTCCACCCATGTCATCCACTTTTTAATATTTTAACCCACATTTTAGTTTCTCTCTCTTACTTTTCAGTTTTCCTCTCCACCTTTTCAGTTTTTCTCTCATACTTTTGTACTTCCTCCTTGGTTCGCCCCCAAAGTGAAGTGAGTAAATTAAAATGAAACGGAGGGAGTAGGATTTAGGTACCTAGCTGATACTATTGAAGAGTTAGTCGACTACACTAATAGTGGTTGCATTGGTTCTCTAGATGATCATAAAGATATGTTAGCATGCATATTTTTGTTTAGGTTAAAAAACTATATCGTAGAATTTCTAGAAGCAACACGCAGAAGCACTTTCTTCATAATGCTCTGATGAATAATCTGTTTGTAATTGCCATGACTAAAAGTTACATCTTTCATGCCAGGAGCAAGTACATTGAGATTCTTCATCTCATCTTATTCGCGGTATATTGAACAATGGAAGTCTGATAATCAGCTTGCACATATGCTTACCAAACGACTTTATTGAACTTTGAAAAGCTCAAGAAAGTATTGAGAGTTGCAAGCTAAGAGAAATCTTTGAGAAGTAACTTGCAATTCATGGAGAACACGTAAAATCAGAAAGAATTGTTTTAATAAAATCAACATTGTCGATGCCTTGTCTTACAGATAAATTGAAGTAGAAGCAGCATCACTACTTACAATGATTTCTAGATGTTCCCTGATCCTGATCTTCTGTTGTCTTTAAGAGGCAACAACTTAATAATTTGGATTTAGAACCATGTACTGTAGATTTCTTTGAATTCTTGCATCTCAGTATTAGAATGAGTGGTGTGTTATTTTTGGTAGACAGAGCTTTTGGTATCTGTTATCCAGTTGTTTACACGTTTGCCTGTAAATAGAGAGGCAGTGCGATTGGGGTTTTGTAGGATGCACTCCAGACAAGGTTGTAGTTTAAAGTATAGAATTCCTTACATGCATTTTGCAGCTAATCTCAAATGTCCTATTGCTCAAAGAAGATTCTGAAGGACACTGGTCTTTAATTTTTTTTTTTCTGAACAATATTAGAGAAAAGGCACAGATTTGGTTCATTGAATGTTGAGCTTTGTGTAAATGAGAATAAAAATATGTTTCTTTCCCTCTGTTCTTGCCCCTTGTATTCTCAGTAGAACAAACATTTAGCTTCCTGTTACTGGCTTGCTGCCCTTTCTTTAGTGACTTCTAGATGACTAGATGTACAATCTCACTTGAACTTTCTTCTATCCAATAGCTTGAAATAAGGGCCTTAAATGTTTTTCTTGAATGTAGACCTGACAAATGATGTGTGCCTTAGAGCAACTCCAGTGATAGGAAATCAAACCCTTCTCTGCCAAATTTCGCAAAATGCAGCTGTCTTAGAGCATTGGAGGAGAACATATTGATCTACCAACTGACTTCCCATGACAATTTAAAAGAAAAAAAGGAAAGCAGTGAAGCAGGTTGAATGGATGACTTGGGGACTGATTGCTATGTGGCTTGGATTAGATACCTGTTTCTTACTTTCTTGTACAGATCCTGTTTGATCTTATTTACCTATATAGGCCTAATGATTTACAGATATTAACAGAGTTTATGCAACAATTCCTAGCTTTTACTCATTCACACTGAGGGATTGCATCTCTTGATGCCCATCATCCACTAGATAGATGATGTGTTGAAATCATGTGTTCCGTCCTCATTTTCAGCTCCTCCTACATCATATCTGTATATCATTCAGATCATATTGTATTTGCTGCTTGGAAGCCTAAGAAACAATTAGACCTTTTTTCGACCCAGATTGAAAGTTTAATCTCGTCTAAAAACCTAACCTGGTTAAATTGTTAGATTTATCCAGAAATAGAGTGTGTTTACTTATTTAATTTGTGTCAAAATATATGGCTTCTGCAGCTACATTGTTGTATCAGCTATGCCAACTAAACTCAAGTGAAGTTACGACTGTTCTGCCTAGTATACTCTTGTGAGTGCTTGAGTTTCTAAATTCGAATTTATAATTATCAGGTTGAGTTACTCTGTGTCAGTTGCGCTGCTTCAGTATTGGGTGAGGGATATCGTCACATTATGACATTTCAAATAGATGCTCATATTAATGGAGCATGATTACATTGAATTTTAAATGTTTTGAAGCATAAAAGCCAAGGGATATTGGCTAGCATATATTAATTGATTCCGATAATCTCAGACATTGCTTAATAACTGTTAGTTTGTGGTTAATTGTTACATTAGCTAGCATATGCCTAAGCTCTATTATACTGTTTGCTGCAAGTATCAAATGTTTGTGCGTTTCCTCTCTGAGAAGTAGAAGAGCTAAACTTTTGATGATACAGATTGGGAGAGTGCACTTTCTATTATGCTCTATGTAATGATTGACATGTCTAGTGGTGAACCTGAGTTTCTTTTCTTGATTTCTTTTTTGGATTTGAACATCCTCTGCTGCATCCTGAACGACTTCTGTTATCATTGAATTTTGGTCTCAGAATAAGAGTGCCCCTCGTGCAACGAAGTTAATCGAGTATGCTTTTGTGCCTTTGTCTTAATATGCATGCCAGATCATTTTGGGACTCTTAGAGTAGGGTAGGGAGCATCATAAAGGTAACATATTTGGTCAGATTGGGGAGTTGTTGATCGTGCTTTAGCATGTCACAGATAAGTTGGTGGAGTGGGGTTACTATGTCTTTATAATTTTGGAGTTTACGGTTGTGTCTTGGATTCTTGACATCATATAATTTGTACAAAGACATCTGTCTAACAAGACTGGATGCCGCCAGTTTCTGTAGCAGTCATGCTATGTGAAGGTAATATCATAGTTGATGTTGAATAAGATTTTAAGATACTATAACTAGTGAAACTGGTGATAACACAAGAGACAAGATTACTATTATGAATTCCTTGTCTATGTAATTATACATGGCAAACCAGAAATCAGCTGGGGCCTAGCAAGTAACAAAGTCCCAACACAGCAAAGATACATGATCTTTTTGCTTTTTGTTTTAGTACCAGTGGTACTCTGCCAGAATTTAGGCACTATGGATTATCTAGGCTGGTACTCATCGTATTGGTATTCTTTTTCCTTTTGCCCCCCTTCTCTCTGTTTGGAGTGAGTTGGAGTTCGCCTTAATGATTCTCAATTTTTAACACAGCTGCTGAGCTGCATAATGGAAATAATGGTCCCAGGGAGCTACAATTTTTTTTCTCCTTATGAGATAGTGGTTAATAATTGATTTGTTCTTGTGCTTCGGAGCTGTCATAAAATATCTTATGCACAGGGTGCTCTGAAATGTGGCCCCTTCATGAAGTGGCTTAAAGTTCTTTAGGTTTTTGAATCAGATCAGAGTATGCATTTAATATATGTATAACTATTCTTATGCTGAAGGGAATGTTGATGGACTCGAGCCTAATACTACGAAATCTTTTATCAGCACTTTTTAGTTTTAGCACAATAATGACATGCAGCTGTTTGTACTTGGTAGAGTTTGGGGACTTCAAGATTTACCTCTGTTTGGTTTAGACTAGTTGTGGCATCAGATATTGATACTGAAGACTGATTTGCATGAGTTGATCCTTTTGAAAATTTCTTATTATAATATGATTTTATGTGGGAGAGGATGTATATTGGTATATGTTGCGCGACAAAGTATTCATAATAAAATTGTATTATTTATTTATTTAACCACAAATACTTGTCTCGGATATTTGGTACTAACATGGGTATGGATGTTTGGCTCTTCACTTTGGAATGAATACAATCAAGATTTTTATATAATTGCTAAGACTAGTACTTGTACTAGCATTCTTATACGATGTTGAGCAGCAGGTGATAGCCTAGTGGTGTTGGCATCACCTCCGATCCCAGAGGACCTGGGATCGAGTCTCACCCATTGCAAGGAGGGATCCCCAATTTCCCCCCTACTTGCCAGGGCCGATATTATATAGCATAGTAATGAATTATGTTATCACTGAATTTGACAATGTATGTATTTCATTATACTTGGTTGATGTACTTGGAACATCCCCCACCTCTCCTTTTTGGTATGAAATTGGCAATGACAACTACAAGATGATGAAATTGTCACCTAACAGGCTAACAAGAAGTTTTTGGTTCTGGATAATTACAGATCAAATTAAATATCCCACTATATCTTCCTTATTGTAAAATAGCTCTCGAAGTGTTTTCAATTGAGAGCCTACTAAACATCCCCCAATCACTGTATATGGGTGGCAAGACTCAATGTTCGTTCTAAGACCTTTCGGAGTTTCTTAAGCTAGATTGTTGCGGCTTATATTTTGTTTTAATCTAGCATCCAGAGTCTTGTAGTAGTTGGGCTGAGAAGAAGCTTACAGAGTGGCTCTTTCAGGGTAAGATATTGATTATTCCATTTCTGCTGCAGGTACCCAGATCCACAGTGGAGGTCACTGGCGCACAAATTGGAAATGGCTACCACCTATTGACAAAGGTACATTAGACGTGGAGGTGAAAATAATATACAACTTGGAGGCTGTTCAAGGACATCATCAATTCTTTGTTATCTTATTGAAAGTAAAATTTATTCTAGGATCAAGTTTACTGCCATGATTTCGTTGCTTTCGACGTGAAGGTTTAACTTTTTTTTACTGTAAAAATACTCATTGAAAGCTTTTCTATCATGAAACTTTTGGACGCTTGAACTCTAAGTTTCATTATGCTAGATCAATCGTATGCCTCTGCGTGTACATATGATTGAATATGTGTGTCTTTTTTGGAGGAAACATGTATTACTTTTACTGCGGTAAGCTATCAAATTTAAGATAGTGATGTAATACTTATCTAGCACTGGCTAGAACAACTTATAATTCGTGTTTAAGGGCTACTTGTCACATGTTAATTAGCTTGCCCTTCCCATGATTGATAGGACAAAACAACACTGGGTTACTCTGTAGCTCAAAATGTCGAAATCTTCGGCCAATCAATGCTCTGCCACTAATTCTAGATTAATGTGCAATAATTTACTTCCTACTGTATAATAATTTAAGCAACTCATGTATTGGAGATACTATGATTGTTTTATTAGGAATTTGATTAAGATTAACCAGGAGTCGTTGCTGATGTTGCAATTTCTGCCTGCACTGAACGTAGATATGCTCTGTACAAATCCCGACCGTCCTGCAATTGGTGGGGACCTGAAGTTCAATGGAGGATGCAGCCGAAAGCAAAAGCTAGTGAGCAATAAACCAGGTCTGATGTCCCAGATTGAAAAGGTGCGCTTTTATCCTACCCTTTTTGTAACCTCAAATGGGCATCTATAATAAGACTATAACTATCATATTTTTTGTGCTACCAAGTTTTAAAATATTATGGGAAAGAAAGAGCATGAAACGCATGAATTCTACTACTTGTGAAATTTGGATTGAATAGGTTGAGTTTTTTGGGCTTCCAAAAGGTCAAATTTACCCTCTCTTTCCCTTTTCTTTTTGACCCTTTTGTCAACCTTTGTAGGCTTTTGTTGGGTTCATGATGGGCAGAGAGGACACCAGTGTAGTGCATCTCAATGATGGTTCCTCTCTTTGGTCCATTAAGTGCTTCCGTTGATTGGGACCTCTTACCACTTACTTCATCCGTTTTCTTTTTGTCTACACACTTCATACTTTGACACTATTTTACAAGCTCCACTTTGACCATCATTTGTTATTTATACACATAAAAAAAGATAATGTTTGAAGTCTTATTAACTTCTTCTCAACATATATTTGCAAGATATAAACTTTTTATTATATTTAGGTTTTGATTATTAAAGATATTAATCCTCAGGTTTATATCTTAACAATCGTGAAAGTCAGACCTTGTAGATGAAAAAGGAATATAGATAGCAATTTACATTGTGTGCTTGATTTTACAATCTTGTTTGGGTCCTTCTAAGGTGATCATGACTCATGAGTCTGGTCAGGCAGGCTTTTACTTCAATAGTGACCAGCTTTGAGCTGAAGGGTCAGAGCTAACTTTTGGATCACTAAACTCGGCCGGGTCAGTTCCGGCCCAAGGCTAAATCAGACTAAAGACTATATTTTGGACCTAAATTTCAATTCCCAATACTTGGAAACGGGCCGAAATATCCTGTCATAACTCGGGCTTTTTCCGAGACGGGTCGAGACGGACTCGAGTTGATCGGCTATTGGGATCATAGATTCCATCTAGGCTCATGACTTTGGCATCATGCAGAGCTGAGTACACTGTTAAGACAGTTTAGTGGAGAAATGCTCAAAACTTAGTACAAGACTTCATGATTGCAAACGACCAAGGTTTTCCTCGAGAAAAATGCTTAAAATATTCTCGTAATCCCAAAGAATTTTAGACAGCAAAGAATTTTAGAGATTATTTCGAGGTTCCTGTAATCCCAAAATGTTGTCTTGAGGATCTTAATTCTTAGCTGCTTTTGCAAACCTATGAGGCTATGAGGCTATGAGGCCTAGCCGCCTAGGCACTATTCACTAGCTTTGGCTTGGCCTTTTTCTTTTTTTGGGGGGGGGTTGTGGGGGTGTTGATGTGTGAGGGGTTTGGCATGTGTTCATCGCATCACATAACAAGTTAATTGCATATGGATTCAAGATTTTTGATATATATTCATATATATAGGATCTTGGAAAAACCAAATACTAATCTAACAACTGAAGGGTATGCTTTGGGAAAATTGCTGCATTTTCAAACTCCAAGTCATTGATTACTGTGAAAGAAAATTGAGTATTCCTTTGGTTTGTTGATCGAAGTTCGTAGATTTACTATAAAGTTTGGTAGTAATAATTGTGATCTATGTATTATGCTTGTGGTTTGCGAATTAAAGATGACCTTGATCATACAATTTTTTTTTTAAAGACGACCTTGTGCCTTTTTACATTTTAAATTGTATTTCCTTTATAAAAGTATCAATCTTAATGCCAAAATTATATATTAATACAAGAAATTGTTTGATTGATACTAGAAATTGTTTAATTGGTAGTTCAGATGGAATCAATATATGATCCTATAGTATAAAAATGGGGTTGAGACAATCTCGGATTTTTCAAAGAAAAATCTATCCTCTTCAAGTTCTTTTTGCTTTGTTTAGTCTTGTAAGTCAAATGTTGGGTTGATGAGACGCACGTTTTTGATGATTACCAGTGATAGATCCCTTTATTTGGTCCCTTAAAGTGTAGTGTGTACACCTTACTAAAACCTTTAGTCCCTTTCGTTGTAGCAGCTACGCTGCGCTTGGAGAGATTTCGCATTATGTCTTCTGTAACAGGGTTGATCTAACAAATGAGTTTGTGCTATCTATTAGAGTAATAATTATAATGCTCGAATTTTCTTTAGAGTGGAAGACTACTTGAGGAAAATACTAGTAGGAGACACGAAAATGCCGTATGTCACCAAGAGTACACTGTTATTTGTGGATAATTTGGCACCTTGTTCCCTCGGGTTTTCTAGGGCCAAAGCATGTAAAATAGAAGGACCCATTTTTTTTAACTTGTCATAATCATGGCATCATTTCAGTTTCTTTTCAGTTCCATGCTATGAATTAAAATTCCATCAAAAGCTCATCTCAAAAATAAAAAAATGAAAGTGAATAAGAGCTCTTTCATTTTTTCTTTCCTCACCAAGCAAAAATTGGGGAGATGTAATTTATCTCCTTTCTTTATCATTTGAATTTCTATTTCATAATCTGAGCCAAAATCCCTAGTTACTAAATTAACCCAACCTTTTGGACTGTAAGGAGTTCATTTAATGTGAAGTGAGTACAACAAAATGATTTATGTGTTTAATGTGAAGTGAAGTGAGTGGGAACTGGGAAGGTCGGTTTCCAATCTTTTGTGTAACATTTTTTTAATCTTCTTATTTAATGCTTTCTAATATTTTACTTTATGTGTTTATCCCTTTATTTAGGTTGTATTTTCCATTATTATGTCACCGCAAGTATTGTGTTCAGCGGGTAGATTAATTATCTCACAATCAACCCTCTTTAAGGAGTGTCATTGAATGAATGAAAGTAGATTTCCTACCAAGTTTTAATTGAATTTTCATTGTCGTCCATATATAAGTTTTGTATTGCAATTTAAGTTAAAATGCCCCCTCCCCACTAATGTCCCGCGGATTGTCTCGGATTCACTTATGACTTTTGTGCGTACATTAGCCCCGGTTAACCCTCTCTCTTGTCGCCATTAGGCAAATTATCTCTTCAAAGATGCAACGTGACTCATGCTTATACGAGCCACAAAGACCCATAAGGCCATACTGCACAAGGCTTGCGCCCTTGCCGCTAGATAGGCAAGGTCATGTCATACGTTTCAATGTCAAAACACTCGGACAGTGACACTAAGCTAAAGTTGAGCATGGACCGGATGGCATGAGGGCCAGCACTACCATCAGTCGACATCATTTTCAAAAATATAGCACGAGCAGTTGAGTAAGATTACGATGTAATATTTATGGTAGTTGCTAATATAAGTACAAGTTAGGGATTTTTCAACCACGCTAAAAACATATCCAAATAGATCAAGTAGGATGTTGGATAATCCAATAGCTAGGTGTTTATCAAAGTTCTGATTTGATGATATGAATTATGATGTCATGAGGGAATCTAAATTTTTATAGTGTTAAGCTAGTTAATATATAGAAAAAGATGAAAGGGAGGAAGTATAGTTTGGGTTTAACCTGTTTTCTTTTAGTATGATGGGTTGAATCTCACTATTTTCTTTAGGTAGGTAAAATGCGCCCTTCTAAACTACAACCTTTTGTAGGTTAACTCGGCTTAAGTTAACGGGCTAAGACTTTAAGGGATGAGGAGAAGGTAAGGAGATTCCCTCTTCTAATGTCTTTCTAATGGAGACTGAACTCGAACTTTGAGGTTGAATTTATGTGACTACTACTTTGGAGGGGCCGCTTCCTTAAACCATTAAATATGGTTTGTATTATTGTATAGGAGTTGTTACCACTACAGTACTTGTTAGTCTTCTTACCTGTTAGAGTCGGGGACTGTGCGTTGGAAAAATTGTGCGGCTTCAGATCAGCGCGTGCGCAATGATTAAAATGAGGAGAGGACTTACTTTTGGGGCTTTGCGATGTTACCATCATGACTCGTGAGCTCTTGACTATGGGGCCTTCATTCTCAAGAGCGTGTCCGTGGTATGTGTTGGTCTAGCTTTCATACTTCTCTGTTTCCTTGTAATTACTAGGGTATTGTTTTTTTGGTTGAATTAATAGAAATTCAGTTCATTTCGATTCAACTAGTTTCCTCTTGTAGTTTCGGTTCTGTTCAACTTAGCTAGTTTTCTATCATAAATTCAATTCACTTCAATTCAGTTAGTTTCCGCTCATAGTTTCAGTTCAGTTGAATTAAGTTAGGTCAATCCAGACATATTGAGTTGGGTTTAATTGAATTCAAAAGAATAGGGTCTAAGTAACATATATGACTGCATGAGTCATACTTAGTTTTTTAATTCATGTATATATGAAGTATTTGGATACTTACATACTTCGTTGTTTAGAAACTTTTCTATATTGGAGAAATGTGGAGATTATATTACCTCAAAAGACATTGTGGCAATCTTTTGAAGACAAACAAAATGGATAATTTGACAAATGTTTTAGGAACAGAGAGAATAAAATTTTAATTATCAAAATAAGTAAATAACTAATATATTAATTGGTACGATAAAAAAAAACTTGATTTTTGATA
The DNA here is from genome assembly GCA_947646795.1 of Beta lomatogona. Taxonomy (NCBI): domain Eukaryota; kingdom Viridiplantae; phylum Streptophyta; class Magnoliopsida; order Caryophyllales; family Amaranthaceae; genus Beta; species Beta lomatogona. Next base: position 11,255,558 of record CANSNZ010000063.1, on the reverse strand, counting down.
CAAACACTTAATTATTTTAATAGAACCTTGTTACCACTCATTCATTAAGTTTTGAACTTTAACCTCGACACACACCCCCCACCCACCCCACCCACGTATATGAGCTTGAGATGGTGGAGTAGTGGTGTCGCTTTCCATCTCATATCCCTGAGATCTGGGATCATACCTCATGGGACTCATATGAGGAATTTCTCTTAACCCTCCTCAAGTGTAACCCCTTCACTTTACCTTAATATATACTAACATTTTTAACACGCTATGCGTGCGTGTCATATTTACGTTTTTTTTTCTCAATTAGTTATTCATCAGTGTTACAAAAAAATTGATGTAAGCGAACATTTATAATTATTCTAAAATTTTTAAATATGTTTTTTTAGTTATTTGTTCATCATTATTCAAATATAATATTGAGAGAAGGAAATATAAAGCTGAAGAAAGCTTGTGCTCAATAAAGTGGAAGAATTTGTGTATCAGGTTCAATCATTGAATATTAATAAAGTGGAAAAGTTTGATTTATATAATATAAAATACCGAATAATAATCAACATTTAGGTTTTAAAATATTATCAGTATGATTACTAATATGAAATTCAAGTTTTTATTTTTTTTCAGATTGTGTCAATCAAGTTATATTGTCAAATTTTTTGATCAAAGTTTTTCACATGTAAGAAGAGGAAATCATTCTTTTTAATTCAACATTTAATTGAATATTCAACTTCAATTCCATTGTTGACTTTTTCAATATATATGGTAAGTAGGAAAAAGAAAATATTATTTAATATATATGGCAATTTAAATTCATTAAGGTTATATCAGACTTTTTATAAGGGGGATACCATCTTCCTCCCCCTTCACTTATATAATAGCTCTATATATGTATGTATACTACCTACGTATCAGATTGATCTGAACATTTGTTAGGACACGTACTTTAAGGTTATAAGTTGTAGTGTGGTTATCAAATGTTATTTTATTAAAAAGTAAATGAGATAGGAGTTGGTAGGGTTTTTTTATTGGAGGAGAGAAAAATTTGTGTAATGTTTTCTTGATAAAGGTGGAGTGTGGGCCAAACGAGTGTAAAAGAAATAATATAATAATAGTGTGATCATGTCAAAAATGGGAATGTTCAAAGTAATTTGAGACAAAAAATAAAAGAAAAATGTTCATACTATTCTGGAATTGGAGGGAGTATACACTTAATTAATTTGTATAGGAGTTGAGTTTATATGAGTGATTTGGAGGCATAAATTTTTAATTTCGACATCATTATCTATAATTGTTGTCACTATAGAGATTGGATCCAGATTCGCCCCAGATCCGATGAAGCTGGAAAACTTCCAGATACTGCGGATCCCACGGATCTGGATCCAAAACAAATTTGTCTGTTTTTATTTTATTTTACCTACTTTACCACAAGTTCGCCACAAAATTAAGCAACTAAACCACAAATTCGCCACAAAATTAAGCAAATAAACCACAAATTCAATCACCAAATTCAACAATAAGAAGACAAATACAATTAAACAAATTCGGCAATAAACCATCATATTTAAAGCAAATTCACAACTTTGAAATTGTAGATGAAAAAAATTCACTTCTTCCTGACGTAAAAGTTGCAGTGGTGGGTCTGATGACCGTCCTGGCTGGTGGTGTTGTGGTCTTGGATGGTTGACGTGACGAGAGAGAACTCTTCGTCGTTAGCTCGTGTAGTGGATGGTGGCTTTGTGGTGGTTGCAAACTGGTGGTCGAGAGAGAAGGAATTTGAACGAGAGAGAGAATGGTGGCTGGTGGTCGTGCGATCGAATTTAGGAGTATTGTTTAATTGAATTGAAAATTTGATCTAATTTGTTGTCCAATGGTGGTGCGCTGGTTGTGTACTTGTGTTTTTCTCCTTAAAAATTTGAGCACTCGCCGTGCAGTATAGTGGATGACCAGAAAGAGGATGATGGCAGGCAGAGGATGGCCGATAGGGATAAAAGGGTGAGGCGTGGTGGTCTGGTAGGAGTTAGGACTAGAGCGTGAATGCGTGATTGTGAAAGTTAGAGTTTGGACCGTTAGAGAGAGCCCAGTCCAGGTATTTTTTCAAAAAAAAAAAAACGGATTCGCAGATGAGGGTTCAAGTCTTGGGTTAGATTTAGACCCGAGTCCATAATCTGACGACATGACCCAAATCCGACCCGGATCCAACGTGCCTAAATTTTAGGATCTAGGTCCGAAAAAAGGATATGGGTCCATGGATCCGGCTGGCTCCAGGATCCATTGTTATCCTTAATGGTGAAGCTTTTGCAGCTAAGCAAGAAGAAACATGTGAATGCTTGGAGCGCCAACTTCTAATAATAGGAAGCATACGCTCCTTGCAAGCAAAACTCGTCATTTGGCATGCAAGGGAGCTATCCTAACGCCGGATGGGGTGCATAGCAGGGGCATTTAGGAGCTCCAGTTTGTTTGCTTCTTTGTTATGGAGCGCATAATTTAGTATTCTTTTTAAAAATATTTTCTAATTAATTGGTAATTGTATCATGAAAATAAATAGGAAAAATTGACACCATGGGTCCCAACTATTGGCCAACATTTTTTATGGATACCAACTATTGATTATCCCGTAGAGGTCCCAACTATAAAGGGTATTGTTTTTTAATGGACCCTCCAAGTTACTTAACCTGCTGCAACAGGTTATAAATCATGTGACTTCATAAAATAATCACGTGACTCCCCCTATCTTTATTCTCTACTTCTTTACCCTTAAACCTCTTCTTCTTCCTTCTACTTCACTGTAACTTATTGCAGTACCATAACCACAAGTCCACAACCCTTAAGCACATCAATGTCGCTAGAAACAACCATTTCAAGAAAACTTGTTTTCTTGTTGAAATTCAAATTTAAGGTGAAATGGACTTGGACGGTGGTCTTCAATCAACAAATATAATTTCAACTCTTAGCAAACGAGAAAAATCAGTTCATAACACTAAATCTCCAAACACAAATTAACAAAAGAAAGATAGCAATTCGAACACAATTTATTAACAAATTTCATAGATTATTCATCAGCAAATCCCGAATTACAAATCAACCCAGAGAAAATACCCAAAAAGCTACTACCTTATATTCGAAATTCCACAAAAGAAACCCAAAATTATATTTCACCCTTGCCACCACTGTTTGGACATCCCCTTCGCCTGAAATAATCCATAATTGCGCCGACCACCACAATCGCCTCCTTCCTTCCGCCCCTCTTTGTGTGCCTCTTTATGTGACATCCACTTCCCCCTGTGGTTGTCTCTCCCCTCCCCGGCTGCTGCTGAACAATAACACCACGATACCAATTAGTTTCTAATGAGCGCTCTTTCTCTCTCCCATTTTTCCTCTTCCCTTTCCACCATTTTTTTTGTTTTCTAGATCTCTTTCTCAATTTATGCGATTAGGGGAACAAGTGACAAAAAAGGAGAGGGAAGGGTGAGAAACATAGCGTAGAGGCAAGAGGGGAAAGCGAAGCGAGGGAGTTGGGTTTAGGTCCTAGTTGTGGTTCTTGCGGTGTATCTGGATGGGCTCGTGGAATTGTGCGGTTGTATTGGTGACTGGTGCGCAAACAGAGAGGGAGGGTGAAAGGGGAGAGAGAAAAAAATTTTGAAAATAAAAAATAAATAAATAAAATGATTTTACTTAGATAGCAGGTCATAAGTCACCTGGGTCCAATTAGAAACACTATCCCTTATAGTTGGGACCTCCACAGGATAATCAATAGTTGGTACCTATAAAAAATGTTGGCACATAGTTGAGACCCATGGTGTCAATTTTTCCAAATAAATATTATAGTTTCATCTTATCGTATATTCTAGATCTTGACAAAAGTCTAGAATATTTGTTTCTTAAAGAATAGGTAATTCTTTTCACCTTAAGTAAAAAAAATTCGAGCCCATAAGCTCAAATTAGTTTCAGTAAGTTTCAATATGTGTAGTTAAACTCTAATAAGTTATAATAAGCTAAATAAATATAGTTCAAATAAGTTTAGAAAAGATAAGGTGACTAAAAAGCAACCTAAATATAGATAATAATGTATTAAGGTCCTATTTTATTAGACTGTATTCTGTTACCTGTTTTTGTGGCCGAACTGTAGTGAATTGAACTGAAACTGCGAAATAAAACTAGTTGAATGGAACTGAAACTATGCCTAAAAAAACAAGGCGGATGGAACTAAGGCCTCGTTCTTTTGGGTTGAACAGAACTGAAATAAACTGAATTGAACTGTACTAAAGTAAAATTGTGATAGGAACTGAACTGAACCTGCGAAAGAAAACTAGTTGAACTGAACTGAAACTATGCTAAAAAAAACAAGGCGGGTGAAACTAAGGCCCTGTTCTTTTGGGTTGAACAGAACTGAAATAAACTGAATTGAACTGTACTAAAGTAAAATTGTGATAGGAACTAAACTGAAACTGTACCCAAAAGAAGAGGGTGCAAGAAGAGTTAAATTGAGTTGTCCAAAATAATATGACTGTTATCAAAAGTTGTAAATGCAATAATATGAGTAAGGCACAATAAAAAAGGATGGGAGCTAACCGAGGGCCTGAACCTTATGTAAGGACATGTTTAGGCAGTTGTAGCTTCGTCCTTGGCTCTCTAATCAAGAGGCCTAGACCTTGTAGAACTTTGACCGCCTTTATGCATGTATTAATAGCAGAAAGTTGTAATTGTTTCATGGCTATCCTCCCAAAGAAGACCAGGGATAACCAGGGTCTTTACATCGTCATAGCATACGTGTTCTTTCCTTCAGACGTTGGAGTTTGATTATCATTGAGTGGGGCACGTATGGCTTCAAAAGTGTGTTATTACACATTATCCCCTTTTTTAATTGAGAGTAACTAAACTGAACTGAACTAAAAATAAGTCTAAAAGAACAGGACCATTGTCCTACTCTCTCAGTATATAATTACTTGTTGAGATTCAAGGTTAGCTTAGTGGTTGTGAGACTCTCCTTCCATCCCTGTGACAGGAGTTCGATTCTCATTTCTTACAAGAAGGATCCTCAATTTCTCCCCCTTCTTGCAAGGGATTTCTCCTTACCAAATATATATATATATATATATATATATATATATATATATATATATATATATATATATATATATATATATATATACTTGTTACTACGTCCTATTCTTAGGTCCCGTTCTTTTGGACTGAGAGAAACTAAATTAAATTGAACTGAAAATTAATTGAGATAAACTGAATTGATGAGAATCGAAGTGAAGTGAACCGAAATGAGTGAAAATAAGTCCAAAAGAACAGCACCTTAATGCATGCAACATACTACATCCGTTTCACAATATATCCATCATTTGCTTTTTCACGTAATCCAACATGTTTTTTTTAATATTGATATTTCTAATTGTGTATAAGTAAAAATTGTAGAATATCCATCAATTATTTTACAAAGAAAGAAGGCACTTTATTACAATAAAAACATTGAAAATCGCTATCATATGATAAAATACTACTATCTCTGTTCCTTTTTAATATACACGGTTTGCTTTTCACTAGAAACAAGGAAAAAGTGAAAAAGTATAAGAGAGATGAAATGAATTATGAAAAGTGGTGAGTAAAAAGTACAAAAAGTAAATAAAAAATAGAGGAGAGAGATAGATGGGTAGTTGGGAGGTTTTAAGTGGGTTAATTATTTGATGAGGGACACATGGGGCATAAAAGTGGGAATAATGATTGAACATTTTACCTCATATAGATAAAGTAACAGTAACCATTAAGAATGAACGATCCGAAAAGAAAAGTGTGTAGATTAAAAAGGAACGGATGTATTATTTATTATGTGTCCATCTTTCTAATGTTATGACTTACCTCCTCCATTCTTTTTCTATTGCAACAATGAGATTTTTACACTATTCACTCACAACCCTTTAACTATCTATTGTGATTTCTACGTAAGGAAAAACATAGTCAAGTGAAATCTTGCTAGATTCGTCTCGATCTATACTCTCAAAATATCAAATTTGTATATTTTTTACTAAAAAGTAATTAAAGATATTAATAGTTGAACTTATGAATTGGTAAGCTTGAAAACTCAATTGTTGCAATAGAAAAAGAACGGATGAAGTATATGTTTAATATTGAGACCCTCTTGTGACTCTTGAATCTCTTCTCATTATTGGGGATCCACTACAATTAATCAAATAAAAAATAACTCTATTACAATCAAAATATAGAAAAGCGAAGGAGATAAATAGGAAAAATAAAAAAAACCAAACAACGATCCATATCTCATTATAACTAAAATGACAAAATTTTATGAATCATAATTTACATCATGTTTGGTAGTCTCACTTTATTTTATCTTTTAAAACCTTCATCTATGTTGGTACCTTTGAAGAGAATATAACAAGGTTATGACTTATGATTAGTAAGATTTAAGAAATAAATCATACATCTTTCAAAAAAAAAAAAAGAAATAAAACATACATCTTTCAAAAAAAAAAAAAAGAAATAAAACATACATGGGAAAAAAATTCAAAATAAATCTAAAAAAATCATATTAGGTTTTGATTGTTTTATTCCAAAGTAGGAGTAATTGTAAACAAATTAAAACATTTTATTTTAAAGATCCTGAGTTTTTTTTTAAGACAAAAACCTAGCTGAACAAATGTAGAAACGGATTGGCTGAAAATGGGATGATATTGTCTCATTTTAAGTGTAGGCTTACCAATTATGGCATTATCTTTATTTTAATTAATTACGCCATCTTCTAATGAATGTATTTATTTATTTTTGAGAGGAGCTATCCTATTATACTTCAAGTCTCAAAATTTTCTGGAAAGCAGCATGCTGGAAGGCCTAATCAGATCGGGTTGTAAAGCAACGGATCTAAAAAGATCCATGCACTTAAAGTACTTGGAGTCCCTCAATAGTTAATATGGTGGTTAGGTAATTAATACTACTTCTCTCTTATATTCTGGGAAGCCTAAAAGACCCATGCCGTCATGCATTGTGGTCAACACACGTGGACATGATAATGCTTCCCATGCAATGGAAAAGAAATATTGCTTTACTAAATTGCAATCATTGGTCTGCCACTACCTTTGGGTAACCCGCACGAGTGGTTAGGCAATAATCAACTCATTTCTTCCCTCCCTTCTCACTTTTTACCACTCTTCCCAACCTGTACTACCCCCTCCGTTTTTTACCATTTCTATGGTAGACTTGGATGTATCATTAAGGATGGATGGGCTCGATATTTGGAGGGGTCTAAATTTGATCTGATGGGTCTAGCGAGTTATGGGTCTAAAATGAATCTCAAACTTATTTAAGTGTTTTCATTATCTTTGTTAATATGTAAAAGAAAATGGGTCTGTAGGTGGATTTTTATTGCCTACGCAGGATGAACGTGTATTTGACTATCTCATTGTAAATGTTTTGTTTTGAAATAAAGAAGTCGCCAATAAGTCTTTAAAGGAAGACTTATAAACCTAATTGGATATTGGCAAATCTTAGGGTCTTATCCAATATTAATTTCTCCGCCATGACTCCATATTGATCAATGAACCAAAGATTGAGTTCAGGGGAGAGGTATGAATATGATCAGGAATCAAATTATCTCATTGATTGCCTCTACTTAATACGATTCATGTCGAGTGTTATGCAATAAAACAACCACGCAATATGTTTGAGTAATATAAGAATTAGTCTACGTTGGTTCATTAAATAATACATAAAAAAATTAATTTTTGGTGACATGTTATTTAAGCAATCAAATTACAGGGAACATAATCCAATTATCCAAATTATCTGAATTTAGCATTATGAAATCATATAGATTTTGTAATAGCAATAATAAGTATGTGCAATGATGAAAGATTTAAAGCACACAGCTTGCATATGAACAATATAATATAATGTAGAATAAAAAAATAAAAAAAAAAGAAGGGAGACTAGAGAAAATTGGACGCTCCTTTAACGATCTACATCATGACAAGCAAATTATTAGTAAAACAAGAATTAAATTGGAATTGACCCTCAAAAATTATACATTTGTCGTCTAACGATCTGCAGGAGAAGCAATCTTGAAGCTTAAAATTCGAATGCGGTTAGAATGTATGTGTTTGAATATAAGTTTGTATGATTTTTTGTAATAGGAGAGTACATGTAAGTGTGTTGTAAAGTCATATAAAAAGCATGTTAAAATCGTGTAAAAGATTCGCCGAAACAAAGCTATTTATAGGAGAAATAAACCCGAAAATCACGCCGAAAGGATAGCACAGAGCCTACGCTAGGCGTAAGGCTCATGCGTCCCATGCATGGCTCATGCGCTTGGCGCGACAGCCTTGCGTCAACGCATACTACTTTTGCATTCCTAGCTTTTGTAAACTGTTTATGAGTTGCGTCAACGCATTCTAGTGTGTTTGACGCAACACAGATTTGAGCGGATTTCGTTCATTAAATGATTCCTTATCTTCGATGAAATATTATCTTTTTGAATCCAAAATCAAATATCTTTAGGAATAAATCAAAAGTAGAGGTGATCATAGGCCGGGCCGTGACTTAAAAATATTTCCCATTGGTCGGGCCTGGCGGGGTCGGGCCAAAATTTTGTGCCCAAAGCCCGCTATTTCGGGCCGGGCCGAGCGGGCTTTTCGGGTCGAAATCGGGCTGGGCAAAAAAATAGACTAAAAATTCATTTTTGGCTTGCCAAAGCTCGTCCCAAAAAAAATCGGGTCAGGCCCGACCGCGGGCCCAATCAGGTCGGGTTGTAGTTGATCGGCTCTAATCAAAAGATTTGAAAATATTTATTAATTATCGAGAATAATTAATAGTTAATAAAGATATAACAATAATTAATTGAGTTTTATGAAAGTGGGCCTAGAATTGTTTTAAACAAATAAATAGAGACTTTATGTTTGCAAAACATTTTGAACTTAGCTTTTAAATCGCTCTTCCTTTGGACCGTACCAATTACGACGACAATATGTTTCATTGTTGGGTATTCAATGGGAGACAAGATTTTGTGTCTACAATTACAATGCATACATAATGCTTAGAAACCAAGAAGATAAAGTTAAGTAATTCAATATTTACAATTTATACAATTGAAAGGAGTTTGGAATATCCATGATTGAAACACTAGTGGAAAAAAGCCCATCAGATTCCGTCAAAACCGGGCTTACAGATCCGGTTTTGGTCCGGATTTGCTAGGCCCGCAACAGCTTTTAGTGACCAATTGATCCGGTCCAAAATCGGATCAGTTTATCACTAACTGATTAGATTTTGAGTGAAAACCGAATCAGTTAACTCCCCAAAAAACCAATTTTTTAAATTTTTTTTGCATTTGTTCATTATTAATCCAACACTCAAACTTAAAAACGAACAAGGGATACATATGAAAATAAACGAAACTTGACAGTCTAAAATCAACAAAAATTGATGAAATTACATCGCAAATATAAACTAAAACAAAAAAAAATATAAGAAAATAAAGATGACCTAGATTTGAATGAAAATTACGAAATAAAAATTAATTACAAAACCTAGATCTGAACTGAAATTATGAAAAAAAAAATAATAATAATAATTACAAAACCTAGGTCTGAACGAAAATTAGGAAAAAAAAACCAAAATAAAAAATAATTACAAAACCTAGATCTAAACGAAAATTAAAACGAAAATAAAAAATATTTACAAAACCTAGATCTACAAAAATAATTGTTGAAGGCGACCTTCACTCCTCTTTTGGCGACGGTGGGAAATGACGTGATTTCATCGGCGTGAGAGGAGAAAGCAGTAGAGGGGGAGTTAGTGGCAAGTGGTACGGTTCGATTCTCGTTGCAAGTGGTGTTTTCGAGCCAGCGAGTTTGAATTTGTTGGTGTTTTTCAAGGACCCATTTGGATTCAACCTCGGAATTCCAGAAAAAAAAACAGATAATCCTCTCTTTTGGTTTGACGGGTCACCTTTTGATGGGGTTAAGGTTAAGAATGTTTCCAAAATTGAAATCCCAAATTTGTTGACTTGAATAGTGTAAATATAAGGGTTATTGTTCTTCTAATGGCGGCGGTGAGAGTAGGAGGGGGAGGTCAGTTTGCAGACGAGAGACCAAAGTTTGTGGTATTGGCTGGAACTTGTCGAGGGTTGATACTGCTCGTCGGAGGCGGTCGTCGTCTCGAGGAGAGATCAGCAGAGGGGAGAGTTGATGATAGGGAGAAGTCGGTGGCGAAGGAGGAGAGAGATGGAAGAGTAACAAGGAGGAGAAGATTGAATAGAGTGTTTGAATTTGTTGGGTTGTTGCTATCAATGCTGGCTAGGTTGGGAGGAGAGAGGAGGGTGAGAGAGAGGGAACTTAGGGAGTAAGGGTTTTGTTGAGGAGAGAGGAGGGGAGGGTGAAATGAGAGGAATAGAGTGAAATGGGGTAGAGTGAAACGGGGTAGGGTGAGAAGAAGAGGACATATGGGCTATTGGGCTTCTTACTTCTATCACCGGCTCGTTTGGGTCTGCCATGTTGGGGCGTATCTGATTCGGTTGGGGCGAATCGGATCACTAACATGATCCGGTTTTCCTCCTAACCGGATAAGTTAATTGAACCAAAATTTTACGCCCATAATTTGGTGGATTTGTTATGTCATATATATATAAGGTTTTTTCCACTAGTGAAATCAAATCCGTTGATATCAATTTGAAAAATTCTTGTAAACAAGGTCCATGAGAATCAAAATTTTGTTTCTAGTTTTAAAGAAACCGAAAAAAAAAATGATAACAAACGTGGTTATGTGGCCAAGTCATTAATTAAGTTAAAGCCTCAAATTTTGTTTCTAGTTTTTTACTATAACGACTTAGTTACACTCTTTTTTTCCGGTTAATTCATTACACTAAATTAAAATTAGTGTTTTTTTTATAATTTAATATCATATTAATGCTAATCTAATGTTACCCCAGTTTATGATTTGGTGATCCATTATATGATGAAGCCAGGTTTGCAATTGCAAATCAAAGAGTATTAGTACTATATAGTATATATGATGAAGGTATGATGGTTATAGCCACAGGCCACTTAGAATACCAGACGGCCACCCCCAAGAAGTCCCACTCCTCTCTTTTTATGCTGAAGCATGTGATTTGGTGGAGAGAGAAACTGCTAAGAATTAGACGGCCAATTAGAGTGTTAGTCCACGTGAAGACCAACAATGTAGGGATCTCTACTTGGCTAGCTTTATTTTGCTTCTGTTGGCAAAGCTGAGTGATTATCATTATTTTTGGAAATTCTCTTCTGTGTTCTTTGCTTTTATTTTAGATAATTATTGCTTCATAATTTCGCTCTAGCTGTAAAGGGTTCTCAAAAATGGGTGGTTTGAAGATTTTTGGACTATTTAAACTTAAACTGAGGGTTTATTCTTTAATTTATAAAGTTGTGCTTCAAGTTATTTATTTATTTATTTATTATTATTATTATTATTATGCACGCCTTCATATATATGATACTGCGGCAGGAAGAATGCACCTAGCTAGGAATAGAGGTTCAATTTTTTTTTTCCACACATGTAAAAGTAAAATGTAAAAATTATGTCAATTTAAAATTAATTTTATGATTAAAAACAAAGAAAAACATAAGAACAATAGATAGACATACAGTTTAAGGATATTTGCATCAAAAAAACATACAGTTTAAGGATATTATTATTTTTATATATTCTTTTGGCATATGATGATATTTTGAAAATTTAAGGAAGAAAAAGTCATTTACACCCTTTGGTGCAAATCTAAATTGCGAGAATTATTGTTCTCCTCATTGCACTTGAACGATCAGATCAGATACAAAGAGGAAACTGGCCCTTTAGCTAAGGTAAGATTAAATCTTGGATGATACTACAACATACAAAAAGTTGTAGAGCCTCAAATTATTAAGAGTTAACCCTTCCTCATCATTCATTAGGCCGTCACCCGTGCAAAGGTACATCCACTTGTCCACTAGCAATTCCCCTCTATGACTACCAATAGCTACAAGGCCATTTTATTTATTAGTAGCCTTATAAGTTATATGTACGCGATACGTGCAAAACCTATAAAAAATTAAGTTAATTGCATAATTAAATATAATTACCTAAAATAATTATTAATGGTAAATAGTGTAACTGTCGGGAGAAATTGCATTGCAGTTCTTAGTGAGTGCATACATTTTTTCTTTTTTAAAATTAATATTGTTGCAGTTTAGTTATGTTGTCTAATGTTGTTTTTTTTTTTTGAAATTATTATCTTAATAAAGTAGTTAATTTGTTGGTATTTTCATTTTTGGTGTCCTCCATCTCTTCCCTTATAGAATAGAGATTTTAAATGTGAAGCTAACTAGCTTTTGGCGTAGTCATGCTTGATAGAGCATGTAAGAACAGTTGTTCTTATATATGTTTATTGAATAAAAATGAAAATGAAATTAAAAATGTTTACATTCATAAATTATCTATATAAATTTTTTATTCCAATAATATAACATTTAGATCTGTAGTTGCGACAAAGTTATAAATATTTTTGGAATCTATAACATGTTTTTCTTTAAGAACAATGTTTAAAATATATACATTAGTATATATATTCTATCCAATTTTTCTATATATTTTATTTTATACTGTTAATCTCATTTGTTTCACAATATTTTGTGTAAGAAACCTAATATGGAAAAAAATTGTAATTGATTATAAAGATTATGTTAACATCAAAAATAAAAATAAAAACAATAAAAATGGTATGTATCAACAAGAATCAACTCAAAAAGGATAATACAATCTTGATGATTTAGTTCAAAATCATATTGATTTGTAAACATATAGTAACAATTAAGGTAATAATTGATTACAAAACTATAAAAATCATTAGATATTTTTCTTTATATTATGAAAATGAAAATTGATTATTTCTTAAAAAGAATGTAAAAAATGATATATATCAACAAGACAACAATATATCTATTACATTGACCAAAGCATAAACAATATGTGTTACTCCCTCCAATTCTTTTTAGTTTACTCACTTAACTTTGGGGAGAACCAAAGAGGAAGTAAAAAGGTTTGAGAAAGAAACTAAAAAGGTGAAAGGAGAAACTGAAAAGTGAGATAAACAAACTAAAAAGTGAGTTAAAATATTAAAAAGTGGATGACATGGGTGGGAAAAAAGGAGAAAGTAAATGAGACATGTTACCAATGCAATGATAAAAAATGAAATAGTGTGTAGATTAAAAAGAAACAGACTAAAGAGGAAAGTGTGTAAATTAAAAAGAAACGGAGGGAGTACGTGGTAGCACCATATTAAAATATTTTTCCTCCAAATTTCTTTGATTTTTGAATAAATAAATGAGATAATTGTTTATATATAGATCTTGATATTTTTTTTCATTGTACATTTATTCATAATTTGGCTAAATGGAATCTAATTAGTTAATTTGGTATGGTTTCAATTTATGTGGAAGATTTTATTATTTCTATAGAAATTGTCATCAAAAAGTTGTTTGCATAATATGAAAAGATAGAGTTTAATGATTTTTTTGAAGGGAAGATTTTAATGATTTATAATATCAATATCTCCTTATCATATACTGTTTTGTAGATTTAAAATGTATGTTAATGATTTATGCTTCTATAAACATTTTATAATGAATTAATTATATATTAAAATAAATATTGCCACTAGATATAAGATTTTGACAGATTTACAAACATTTCATAACATACCGATTCCTTAGTGGTTACTCCCTCTGTTTTTTAATCATTCTCACTTTCTTGTGCGCGTCTCCCAATGCACTACTTCTTTGAACTTAAATATCTTTCATTATATATTAGTAAAAAATATAACGATTGAATATTAATAATGTACTAATTGAGACGAATCAAACAAGACCCCACATGACTATATTTTTTCTTATAAATTGAAAAAAAAAATTGAGAAGATTCTCTCTAAGTATGAATAGTGTCAAGATTCCAAGTGAGAAAGATAAAAAAAAAAAGAGAGGGAGTATTTGGTATACATGAAATTTTGATTCCCGTGGGAAGTTCAATTTCCTAGGAAATTATTTCCCTTATGTAGTTCCTAGGAAATATAATTAATGTGTTTGGTTGGCATCAAGCAATTTGTATTTCCCATGAATTGATGTGAGAATTTTGAATGATCAAGGGAGGGGCGGGTGAATAAATTCCCACTTTTTATGGGAATTTCAATTTCCCAGGAATTTTCATTGCCATCATTTTCCCAACTTACTATCAACTAAACAACTACCCGAATTAGAAAATCATGGAAATTTCTATTACCTGCATAATTTCCTGTACACTAAACAACCACTTAGAATATTTTGCATTTAGTGAGGTTTTTCCATCATCCCATGTAAAGGATGTAAATCAATTAGGTATGATACCATGTATAAGGCTCTATTCTTTTGGACTGAGTAGAACTGAACTTAGTTTGTCTGAACTGAACTGAAATGAATAAAAACTGTGAGAGGAAACTAACTGAACTGAACTGAATTGTCTGAACTGAACTGAATTTTCATTAATTCAGTCCAAAAGAACAGAGCCTAAGTATGCATGAATCTAACTAATCAATCAAGAGGAATACTTGTATGATTTGAATGCCCGAAAAAAACCTTATGATTCTCAAAAACTCGTTAATATCTACAGATTCGATCCAAATTTCATGGAAATCTTGTTATGTATCGAGTATCTTAATAATTCAAAAGCAAATTATCAAAAAAAATCAACGGAACTAGTTATTTTCTGTATTGCACGGGTCTAAAGTAGTTCATTTATATTAAAAAGTTCGAAAACATTATATGACTAGTTTTTGGCCCGAGCTAAGTTAGAAATATATTATATGTAATGTAAGAACATCCTTTTTTGTGGGTCAACTTCGAATACTATAAGTCTATAACTTGAAAATTTCATGATTAATTCCAATTCGTAACAAAATTATTTTCTACAATATCTGAAACTTTTGTCATATAAGACCTATAAAAAGAGTTATTTTGCTAAGAAGGACCTAATAAAAAAACTTTTTTTTTTTGTTGAAAATGTCCTATTATATTACTTTTATTTGTTACTTCAGACCATCTTAATATTTTATGGTCAAAAAGTCTATTTTTCTGCCTTGACTTTTTCCCCTCCCTTTCTCATTAAATGGAACTAAACAAAATTGTTGCCGTTAAACTTTGGTGAGAAGAGAGGGGGGGGGGGTCTATGCCGGAAAATAGACGTTTTGGCCAGAAAATTTTGAGATGGTCTGAAGTAACAAACGCAAGTAATATAATAGGTCTTTTTAACAATTTTTTCTATTAGGTCTTTCCGAACAAGATAACTATTTAAATAGGTCTTATTAGACAAAAAGTTATAATATGAGAAGATTATAATTTACAATATTTTATTTTCCAAAATAATCCACAAATCATTTAGATGGAATTTTTTTTTATGAGAGAGTGACTCATGTCCCCTTTAATTTCTATTTTAATATAATGTAATAGATAAACATAAATCTGCTAAAAAAAATTGATATATGTTACAATTATATTCACAAAATCAGAAGATGCATTTTTTTTAGTAAAGATAATGAGCTTTTTGAGGAAGCAATCCTTTTTGGAGTAATTTTTAGGAATAATTGTCAATAATAAGTCAACCTTTATCTCGTCCGCTAATAATAAGTCATCTTTTGATTATTTCATGAATAAGTCTACCTTTAGTACTTATCAATTTTAAACAAGTTAAATAACAAATAATTTGACTTTTTTCTTTCTTTTTTGTAATTTTTTATTTCTTTTTGGTTTCTCTCTCATCCCGTTGAAGAGTTACACATATCATATTTAAGCGATTAAATAAGTTAACAACAGGCAAGGACTTGTTAAAAACATATTGGTATTAAAGGTTGACTTACTCAAGGATAATCAAAATGTTAACTTATTTTTAGCGGATGGTGAAAAGATTGACTTATTCTTAACAATTTTCTCTAATTTTTAAGGTAGAACAAGTTAATTTTTTTCCCCTTTCTCTTTCTTTCTAATACGATAACTAGTTTTACCAAACACCAATAGTTTTAAAAACTATTTTAATAGATAACCTATAACAACTAATATCAAACTGCAAACAACTTATAAAAATATTAACATCTATCATAACAACTACTTTTATCGAATAGGCCTCAAGCTACCTTAAAAACAGAAAAAAATAGTAGGCTATAAAAACCCCTTATTGGCTCCAAAGTGTTTCATTTAACATCTGCTCCTTTGTCTTGTTATTGTTTTGCTTCCTAGTTCTTCCCTTCCAAGTTCTCAAACCTCCCTCCCTTTCTCCTTTTTTGTCAGTCCTGCTGTCTGCAGGTGGACTCTTCAAACACATCTTTTGAAGAGAGAGAGAAAGAGGAGGAAAGGAAAAGACAAAATAGCCCTCCAATTCAATTCAAGCTTTCACTCAATCCTCAACTGTTAATACTAGTCTCTAATAATCTCCCACCCTCATGTCTGACTTACAATTTTTCTTGTACCTTCTCCCATTTGTTTTGGCTTTATCTTGGACCTTAAACTTTCTTAAAAGAAAAAATCCCCTCCCAAATCTTCCTCCTGGCAATAAGGGCTTGCCCTTTATTGGTGAAACTATTGGCTACTTAAAGCCACATCCTGCCACTACCATTGGAAAATTCATGGAGCAACACATAACAAGGTAAAAAAAATAAACATTATGCATACACTAATATAATTTGTAACAATCCCGAGCCTACTAGACTCCGACTAATCAGAATACGAACCGGGTCAGGAAAAACTTTTTCCTGACCCGGACTAAAAATATATTTCATAGAAGAAGAGTAACTAACTTTTAGGGACAAGGTTGTATATATGCATTTGGACTACCCTATGTCCCTATCTACAACTTGAAAGATTTTGAAAAGAAAAAAAGAAGTTCTAAGTTTAAATAGTTTCTTTAAGCCAAATTACACTAAAATATTGTTAATTTTGCAGGTTTGGGAAAATTTACAAAGCAAATTTGTTTGGAGAACCAACAATAGTATCAGCAGATGCAGGGTTGAACAGATTCATCTTTCAAAATGAAGGGAAATTATTTGAAAGTAGCTATCCAAGTAGCATTGGTGGGATACTTGGAAAATGGTCTATGTTGGTTTTGGTTGGAGATTTACACAGAGATATGAGAAATATTTCTCTTAATTTCTTAAGTCATAGCAGGCTTAAAGCTCATCTTATTAGAGAGGTTGAAAGCCATGCTCTTCTTGTTTTTGACACTTGGCAAGAGAATTGTTCTTTTTCTGCTCAAGATGAAGCCAAGAAGGTATTTTTATTTATTTCTCCTTTTTTTTTTTTAACTTCTTAACCTCATTTTATTGATTGTTTGTTCATTTTTATTTGTGGGTTTTTGTAGTTTACATTCAATGTAATGGCAAAGCAAATACTGAGTTTAAATCATGGGGAAGCTGAAACAGAGCAGCTTAAAAAAGAATATATTAATTTTATGAAAGGAGTGGTATCAGCTCCTGTTAATTTGCCAGGAAGTCCATATAGAAGAGCATTAAAGGTAATTATTATATTTAATTATTTACTTAGAAATAAAAAAAATCTTTTTTTATATAATTATTTACTTAAATAATTAATTTAAATTTATTGTTGACAGTCAAGAACAGCCATATTAGATTTCATAGAGATGAAAATGGATGAGAAGATAAAGAAGAAGATGATGAATGATGGTAGTGATCAGAAGGAAGAAGATGATCTACTTGGGTGGGTGTTGAAGTATTCAACTCTATCAACGGAACAAATACTTGACTTAATTTTGAGTTTGCTGTTTGCTGGCCATGAAACTTCCTCTGTTTCCATTGCTTTAGCCATCTTTTTCTTGGAGGGCTCCCCTTCTGCTGTTCAGCAATTAAGAGTATGTTCTCTCTTTACTTCATGCTATACTAGCTTTTATTATGCACGCGATGCGTCTGGCGATATTTTAGGCATAACTGCTTCAATAGTCGGTGTAAACGAACCAAAAACGAAAAGTTCGTATCTAAGTTCACCTTCATTTTGTGAATAAGAAATATTGAAATATATTTTCTTTAGTAAATGCTGAATTTTATTTCTTTTCATCTGTTTTTTTTTTTGTTACTAATGTTTAATTGTGTATCAGGAAGAACACCTTATGATTGCCAGAGCCAAGCAACAATTAGGAGAGAAAGAATTGAATTGGGAGGACTACAAGAAAATGGAATTTACTCAATGTGTAAGCTTTATTAAGACTTTTTTTTATATATACAATTATCATGTTTTTGTGTAAAAGTCTTAAAATTTTGAGAGCACACAAAAATACAGAAAAAAATTCCTCTAAATAAAAAGAATAAATATTTTTACCTCTTAATTATTATTCCTTTAATTTCTCAACAGGCTAATTGGTTACAAAATATATGGATCTTTTAAAATAAATTTAACACTTGTGTTCTTTTTACCTTATTCAAGATTTATTTTATGTATTTCTGTCTTTTATTACATGAGCCCACTTTTTCTTTCTATCTTTCTCCTTAGTTTCTCGAGTGAAAACGCTATTGTAAAACAAAATGAGTAAATTTTCCGGTATGATTTTTTAAGTCTCATTTGCAAGAGAAGGGTTTTTTTTGTTTTCAAAATGTAGAAGTACTAGGGTAGTTTACCGAAAATAATATGAATTCATATAACATAAGATATAATTTTCATGCCATGAACTGATGGACATGCCATATTAATTTGAATTCACATTAATAATAGTATTTTTTTTTTTGGATTTTTCAATGTTATACCCTTGTGTTTTTTCAGTTTCGACGTTGTACTTTGACCTTTTTTAAGTTCTATATAGACTATAGTACCCTTAAACTTCAATTTTTTTAATGCACAATACCCTTACCACTTTATACATTGTTAGTTTCGTTTATTTTTTTTTTAAATTAAGTGGAACTAAAATAACTTATACATTTTTTATTTTTTGGAAAAATATAACTTATACATAGTTTAACCCAACATTACTCTCCAATCCATTTTTTACTTTCTCTCTCCTCAAGATACTTCCAAGAGCACCCCTTCAAAAATTGTTAACAATGGTATTTACTCTCCAATGAGCTTTCCAAAAATCAAAAAACAAAAAAAAATGAAAATACCTAATTATCAATGACATGTGTCATTGTATTATTCCAAGAGCATGCTCTCCCAATGCTCTTGGGGAAGAGCATTCCTGCAAGTGCTCTCCATGGAGAGCGAACGGAGAGCACCTTGAGAGCACCAATGTTGGGGTAGAGTTGACCCTCCATTTTCTCTCTCCTTGGAGAGCAACTTGGAGAGTACCAATGTTAGAGAGAATATTTATAAAGTAAATTAGTTTCACGTAGAAAATTTTTTTTTTTGGGTAAGGAGAATCATTGACAAGTTGGGAGAGTAACCGTAGAAAAAAAAAAAAAAAAGTTACGAGAGTAAAGGGGATCCCAACTTGCCAATACCAAGACCTCTTAGAACCGGGAGAAATGATCTAACCACTAAGCTATCCTTTACGCTTACTAAGAACAATATTTAGGTACCACTCCATAACAATATTTAATATGGATCTTTTGTACTTTGTGAAGGTCATTAACGAAACATTGAGACTGGGAAACGTAGTAAGGTTCCTGCATAGGAAGGCTCTTAAAGATGTTCGGTATAAAGGTAAATGTCAGTTCTATTAATGAATTCCAATATCTCATTTCTTTATTTATTATGGTATGTACTCATAACTTTGCGGATTGTTCACGGGAAGTTCGTCGGCCGGAAAGTTGATTTATTACAGATTTAGTTGCTGAAAGTTTAATTAATGTAAATAATGACGTTGTTGTTGTTGTAAAGGTTATGACATTCCATGTGGATGGAAAGTGCTGCCTGTTATAGCAGCCGTGCATTTGGATTCTGCCCATTATGACCATCCTCATCTCTTCAACCCTTGGAGATGGCACCAGGTTAGTCATCCATTGTTTTACCTAGAAATTCCAACCCTTGGAGTATAATTTTATATCGGAAAATGTTTGAGTAACCCTTAGGTTGCCAATCCTCTTAAACATATTAGAATAAATTTGAAATTCAAAAGCCCGGTATAACGTTGTCGTCTTAAATAAAAGTCAGTTTAACTATTTGTATACGTGTTAAAAGTTCGAGTAAAGTTTATTATACTTGTTTTTGTGTTTATGAGGTACTATTAGTAAAAAAAAAACCCACCATACCATAAAATTATATTGATATATAGTAAAGTGCTAATATTAATGATTGCATCAAACTTGTAAAATTAGCTAAATTAACTTCCTCCATTTTTTCTCACTTGCAACATTGAAGTGTGGCACAAAGATTTACGAGAGGAGAGAGATAAAAAAAGGACTCTCATATTATAGGAGTGAGAAAGAGAGAATACATTGCCAAAAATGTTATTTTTGCTTATATTATGCAACTTCCTAAAATAGAAAACACTGTAATTTAAAAAAAAATAGAGGAAGTATAATGTATCTCACATTTCGATTTTTTGATTTGTTTATTTGGAAAACACTCCTATCTTAAAAAGAAATATATCAAGTGTTGTAAAACCAAATTTGTTGACTAATCTGATGTAATTCTGATCATGATTATTATCGAACTTTTTAGATAATTAACAATTAGAATAAGCTTTAGATATAGAAGTGTGGATTTCTTTTACAAGTCAAAGTGGTCAAATATGTAGTGGGATCAATATGAAAATGATATCGTTAAATATAGGATTATTCATAGATGAACAAATTAGAAATTAATATGGAAAGATACTCAAAATGTGAACTTTATACGTTCATTTACATTATAAAGAGAGAATTCTTCTTTTGAGGTTTCAATTTTTGAAAGTTGAGCCCTATCTCTTCGTGGGGGCCTGTATCCTAATCCTATATATGGGTTATGCAACCAACCTAGGAGTAGTTGCTACCCCTTGAAACCATTTTCTCCCTATGACTATGAGGATCCAAAGCTGTTCTTGAAAGGTGAATAAACTGCCAACTGTGCTCTCTTCCAATTCTTCCTTCTCTTTCCAAGTATGAATTAGTTCAGTAATTCCAATACAAAGAAAGCCTAATTTTACAATTCAAACACATTTCTCCTGTTTCACTCTCTCTCCCGCTTCTTGGTTCATGTATTAAGAAACACAGGAAGTGTTATATAAATGAACTTATAAAATATGTTATTGGATTTGTCTCCATACTATATAACATTTTATATGGCTATTTTTTTAATATACAAACCTTGTGGTTAGATTCCGACCGTAATGTCAAGCATCCAGCTATTGACTCTTCCTTTTTTTCCGTCTCTATTTTTGGTCGGGAGCGTACAAAAAAAAGTACATGTAAAGGGAGGGTCAATTACCAAAAGTTTGACATTTTTAATAGGAATCCAATATAAGGATGCAAAGTGTCATATGAGATGTTTTTAAAAAAATAGAGAAGATATCTTTCACAAAAATCATAAAAGATAAGGTATGTTTTCACAATTTTTTTATTTATTACTAATAAATGTTTTAAATTGACTAATACTCTCAATGTTCAAACTTAGCTTCACTTCACTGCCACCTACCTACCTAAAGCCTTGTTGGAAGTACTTGAAGTACACAATTGATGTTTACTTCTCCAAACAAAAACTGTGTACTTGGAATCTAGCATAACATCAACATATTGTAGCAGCTAGTTAGTTGATTAGATATTGTTAGAAGAAATGGAAAGTTACCTAAAAAAGATTATTGTGTTAGTACGTTAGTAAACGGGTTTCGTAAGTGGTAGTTAAAATTGACTAACAATTGGGTAGCATATATTTATGATACTCCATCCATCCCTTCTATAAAAAAGTATATCGATACAATTAATAAAAACTTTTAGTCAAATTGAATGAGTGTAAAAAGATGGATCCACTTGATTTCCTTACTTTACTTACTAAATGAGATGCAAAAGTGTATATTATTATATCTAAGGGAGATAGAGAGCATAGAAGAGAG
Organism: Beta lomatogona; assembly: GCA_947646795.1. Taxonomy (NCBI): domain Eukaryota; kingdom Viridiplantae; phylum Streptophyta; class Magnoliopsida; order Caryophyllales; family Amaranthaceae; genus Beta; species Beta lomatogona. The sequence goes on along the minus strand of CANSNZ010000063.1, from coordinate 11,233,565 downwards.
TTTGGAGGAAAGATGATCAAAGTATTATACTACCTCCGTTTCCTAACATAAGGCATGCACGTTATACGAAAATTTGCTTTGACTATAAATATCTCTTATAATATATCGTATGGGAATTATAAAAACTATGCTATTAGATGTGTCATGAAAAATACTATTATAATATTATTTTCATATAATTTTTACTAACATGACAGATAGTAATAAACTGTTAAAGTTCGACCTTAAATATTATGTGTGTCTTATATTTTGAAACAAAGGGAGTAATATTTTTTGTCATGAAAAGAATAATCATAGTGAATATTTCATGGAACAGATTGAAATGGAAAGTAGATACTTTTTCATAGAGCGGAGAGAATATAAGTTTTTATATATCTGAAAGACTTGTGTGGGCCTAGTGATGCGTAAGCCTTGATGAGTCCTCTAAATATAGTCATTACTCATCATTTCCCATTTATAATTACATGTGCTAAGTTTACATGCACACTAAATTTAGTATAGACTAGGTCTATTAAATTTGTAGAGGAAAAGAGAGTACTAAGAATTCCAAATTTGTCTTGATTAGGGAAGATAATTAAGAGCATTAGGAAATATAGATGAGAACGAGAGAGGGAGAAGGGGACCATACAACAACAGTCAGTAATCCCTTAGGGCCTCGACACGAGAGTGGATTATTTACTAGTACTTGGTTGGGAGTATTTAGTTAAGGCAATTGGAGATAACCGAAATATTATTTGAGAAATAAGGACGGCTCCTAACTTTCCGTTGCCATCCAGGGTAAGACTCCTAAGTCCTAAACTAGACATCCTTTCCCAAAACAAGGGTATTGAATGTGATTGGTGCTATACATATAGAAACAAAATGAAGTATAAAGTGTGACTTATAAGGGTACATTTGGTAACCTAGAGAACTAATTGGTATTGAGAAACTGTACTATATATTTAGGGTTTCGCCAAACATTTTTTTTCTTTAAAACAATTATGCATTGTTTGTAATTGGAAATCTTAATATTATCAGTCCCAACTACACCCCTTTCAGTTTCGGAGGTCACAATTTTCGTTTATCTCAAAGCGGTCCCAACTTTGAGGGGTCTCTTCTCAAAACGGTCCTTCAATTTAATGAACTTGCTAAATTGGTTAATTATGAGACATTAGACTCTTCTATTGACTTCAGTCAATTAAAAAATGATTATTGGATGAGTATTATGTCTCTCAATTAACTTATGTAGTAGTTTAATTAATTAAGCTAAATGACCATTTTGAGTCTAGACCCGCAAAAGTTGGGACCATTCCAAGATAAGCACAAGTTAAGACCATTTTAAGTAAATCTGTCATAGTTGCCTAGTTGGGACGAGTAGAGTCAATTTTTCCTTTTCAATTTTTTGGGTCTATTCTTAGTCAATTTTTGGTTTTTTAAAACCTTTCTAATTTTACTGTAGTTTCAATTTATTTTTATTTTAAGGAAAAGAAGGATTACCAATAATAATTAATTAAATGACACCTAGCTAAATACGAGAAATAATAAAGCTCATTTTCTAGATCTTCAATCATGTAGACTAGTAAATAGACTCAAAAGATGATGAGCCATAACCATCTTCGGTGTTGTTCGGTTGACTTTCTAATTTATGGGTAGATTGATTTCCTAGGAAGTTAAAACTAGAGACGTTGTTTGGTTGACATGATCACAGGAAGTGGAACTAACTTCCAAGGAAGTTTTGCTTTCTATAAAATGCAGGAAGTTGCTTATCTAGCTCCTCTAAATAAGTATAATGTTCCATGGGAATTCTCTCCTTTTATGTTCAACAATTCCTAAACCGTGAAAATACATAAGAATAGCAAAAACGAGCGAAGTTAACTTCCCAAGTGCAACCGAATTAGATATATAAAAAAAAGGCTCTTGCAACTAGTTTTGCTCTCGAAAAATAAATATATCCTCTTATTTTTACTTGCGCAGGAAATGTTATACTCTCTCGTCCATATTATTTCCCTCTCGTGATAATTTGTAGTTTCTCAGTTACCACACATTACAATATAGGCACATAAAAGTGAAAGAGGGAAGTACTAAAATTAATATTGTCATAAATGTAATGAGTTATATGGTGAGCACCACAACATTTGTTTTGTTGTGTCAGTTTTCAACTTGGGTTCCACATTCAACAACATTTCTTAATAAGTAAGATCCTTTTATAGGGCTATAAGATAAGATAGATTATAGTTTCTCTTTTTTGTTGTATGAGTCGATCATACAATATCATCTCAATCAACACAGTATAGTGGTGGTTTATTGACATAGATATACGATAACTTGATTTTTACAAGTAGATATATGTATAGTGTATATCGGTAGTGCAACTTTATGAGAAAGTTATGCTGCTTAAAATAGGAGGAAGTTGTCTACCTAGTTTCGTATTTCTTTTATGAGTAAGTAAAACTTCTCATGAAAAATAAAAACTTCATATATTGAACCAAATAAAACTTTGAAACTTCACAATATATAGGAGATTAATTTCATGAGCGTTGCTGCTTCTTGAAAAGTTCATTTAATTAAATGATCACTTATTGCATCAGAATCATCAAACGTTCTTAGATAGTGTTGTTTAACTTATTTTGACTTTTTAAAATTAGTTTAGATAAATTGAAAATAAGCTTTATTCACAACTATGATAAGTTGCAATATATTTCGAAAAGTTCAAATAAGTTAAGATAATACTTTTATGTTCCATAATATTTGCTTTATTCCATACTAATACTTCCTCTATTTTTTTTAGTTGCACCATCTTTTTTTTGCACAACTTTTAAGTAAAGAAGAGAAAGAAGGAAATTGGATCCTTTTTATACCCATCTATTTAATTACTTCTATCATTAGGGTATTAGTAGAGAGATTAGTTAAGGATAACATCAAAATCATTGCCAAAAATATAGATGGTGCAATCCAAAAGAAGGGTCCAAAATGACAAATAGTGCGACTAAAAAAACAAAAAAAGTAGTAAGTTTAGATATTTAAGTTCAGATGATTTAAAGTTAGTTTAGATTAATCTAATTAAGATAGATTGAACACAACTATAAAATTGAGCATGTTAAGGTTTTCCTTCCCACAATTTCCTCTTAAAGAAACTACTTCCTCTATCTTAGGCTTTGTTTTTTGAGGGGTTTTCCTTCCCGCAATCACTATATTGAGTCGGTAGGTTGTTTGTCTTTTTCCATGTGAGGTAGTTATAAAGTCGATAAGTGATTGTGTGAGGACCATGTTACCTTAAAAGAAGAAGAAGCTATTTTAATTAGATAATAAAGTAAAAAAGCAGTAAAGAAAAGGACATTTCTATGGTTATTGTAATAAATATGACCATGAAAATCTAATAATTATGAATGATTCTAGGATCATATTTTGAAAATAAAACTAGTGGTTGGCCCGAAATATATATTTTGATAATAAAACTAGGATCATATTTTGAGTACCCAGGTTCCATTCCTTAAGTGAATTCCTCAACTTGGTATTTTGCCGAACCACCAATTTGCCAAGTCACCGCCTAGGGGGTGTGATGTCATTTGATGTGGGGGAAGGTGCTATGTAGCGGGTTACAAATATCGCCTATTCGTTTTGGTAATATATATTGATCATATTGGACCACTAGGTTTCTCATTGCCATATATATTATGACCATCATTGAACTTACACAAATGAAAAAGAATAAAGGAAGTGCTAAATGATAATCTCTCCTTCCCAAATTAATTGTCATGGTTTTTTTTACAATTTATTAACATACCTTTTTGACAATTTTTATTTCTACACTTAGCCTTAGCCATACATCCATACCCACCCATTAATTTCACTTTCCTTTTCCGCTATACTAACAGATTGTTTGGTAGAAAAGATTTGGAAGGAAAAGAAAGGAAGTGGAAGGAAATATGTTACTTTTCAATGTTTGGTTCATTAAAAAAATTTAAGTGAAAGGAAATGGAAGAAATTGGAAAGAAAGACTCTTTAATAAAATTTCACTTTCCGTTCCTCCCAAAAGTGGAGGATTTGGGTGGAAAGAGAAAATTTATATCAAACATCGGAAGTTTTTTTTTTTTTTTCCTTTTTCTTCCCTTCCTTTCTCTTCTCTTTCTTTCCTTTACTAAAAATGAACCAAACAGGCTGTAAAAGTTCAGATATGTTAACGTAATGTGTGACAATCAATTTAGAGAAAAAAGAAAATAATGAGTTTCACATAACAGTACATTTACATATATTTTCTATACTCACATTCCAACATATAAACTCACATCAATTAGCAATTTAGCATTAGGAATTTTCATAAATATAGGACAAAAGGAGTATAACAAAAAGGAAATGATGAAAATAGGACCCATAAGATGAACTGTCGTGATCACCCGTGGGTTTGACTCTGGTACGGCGGGTCGGGGTGATTTTTGGCCTTTGATGTGATCAACAGACTTTCTCTCTCCTCTTTTCTGTATGTGTAAAGATGGGGAAGACTAGAGTAGAGAGTATGACTGTATGAGTGACTCAGTAAGTGAGTGAATGAGTAAGTAAGTGAATGAGTGGAGTGTGGACCAAAAGTGATAATTGCCCCACGTGGACGTGGGGACTGTAGGTTGCACGTGCAACATGTCTTTTCTCTTTTCTACAGGGTCCGCAAAAACATGATGTCGGTCCCCAGGAATTTCCCCCCTGCAAAATGGCAATAATAATATAAAAAAGTCTTTTCTTTTCTTTTTTTCTATTTTCGTTGCTTAATGAAAGAAAAAGGAGCAGAAAGTCTTTCTTCCCTTTTTTTTTTATTCTTAAAGATTTTATGATGCAACAAAAGTTGATCCTTTTTGTTATTCTTCTATCGATATCCTATTGGATCACATGAATTTTACACCTTTCTCAATTATTAGTTTTTAAAGAAGAAGCCAAAACTCCCAAATACTACATTTTACAGTTGTTCTTACTCATAGTTGATCATAATTTGTTGTCTTGGGAAACGTAAGAAACCTTATCCTACATGCACAAAAAAGGATATGTTAATTTGTTATACATGTATAAATACAAATACAGAATGAGGAAGTGGAAGGGTGGTAAGCCCTTTCATCTTCCACCCGTAGGTTATGGGTTCGATTCTCATCGGGGGGTTTGGGGGGCTTTGGGGTAGGTTGTATTTAGGTGCCCTGTGAGAGGGCGTTAATGTAATTTATCTTACTAAATTTTTTCTAAAAAAAATGTATAAATACAAATAAAAAAGGTTTCTAATTTCCAAGGAAATCATTTTGTGAATTCTATTGAGTAAAAAGAATTCTTAGTAAATTCTTTTCACTCAAGTGTCATGATGATATTCGCTGATTTTCGTCCGAAAGAATAATTTAGGTTATTCTATTATATATTCACTTGTGGTGAAAACTTGGTTGAGACCGTCTCTTAATATAGTGTTCATTTTCATGGGGATAGGGGTTTACAAATAACCTTTCTAATTCGTAATATTCAAGTAGGGAGAAATTATTGCATTATGTAGGACTAATACTCAACCCTCTTGTAGAAAGAGTGGTTAACTGCGTTTTTGCTGCTGGTTTTCATAAAAGGTGTAAACTATGGTCTATACTTTAGCTACTGGTTATCAATTTTATAAAGGGCTATAAACTTATGGTCTATATTTTTGCACAAGATGAAAGAAGTACAAAAAAGCAACATGATCAACATTGATAATGGCATCTTTCAAGTTTCAAGTAAAGAGACAGAGGAAGAAGATCACACGAAGTATTTGTCAGTCAAAATTTAGAAGTATATAAGAGTAGTAGTACATGGATTTCATTTACTTATCTCAAACTGTACTAGACTTTGATAGAGATCAACAAGAGTTTAGCAACGTGTTAAAGAAAACACATCTTCCTTAGAAAAGACAACAAAAGTACAGGTTAAAAACATGTGCATTTTCTTATTAGTAGTACATTCAAACTAAATAGATCTATCAAATTTCATCAACATTGCATAATCTTGATTACATATTGTTAATCTTGTCCTTTCAGAATGGAAATAACAGAGGAGGCCTATCATCTTCAGCAACGAATTCGAACCCGACAATCGGACATAATTTCATGCCATTTGGGGGAGGACAAAGACTATGTCCAGGATCTGAACTGGCTAAGTTAGAGATGGCAATTTTTATCCATCATTTGGTTCTCAAATTCCAGTGGAAAATAGCAGATAAAGATGAAGCTTTTGTTTACCCATTCGTGGAATTTCCCAAAGGTTTACCAATTGAAGTTCAACGCTTAAATTTTGGACTCTAAGTTCTTCATTAAAACCCGGATTTAAGAATCTCATCCACAATCTTGCACAGAAAGTATGATTATAATAATAATAATGATTTATATATATTATATTATACATACATATATATTGGAGAACAAGAAGTCCACATTTTCCCAGATTAATAGTATTACTGGGTTTCTTCTTCTTCTCCACTTTTTTTTTTTAAGGGGTTTAGGGTTGTTTGATCTCGCTGTTGATATTGATGCTAAGCTTAGATTTGTGTAACGAGAGAAAATTATGAGTGAAGTAGAGAAAGACAAGCAAGTAAGACAGCCAATTATTTCTTCCCCTTTTGATTCTGTAAATGGCTTCTAGCTTCTTTATTATTAAGCCGTCCACATGATTGGCGTTTGACGGTGCTTTTATTATAATTTTTTACATTTTTCTATTGTATTTGTAGTAGTAATAATATATATTTATATGTAATTGTTATTCTTAGAATACTCTCTTACATTTTAATCAAGTTCATATCATGTTTAAACTTACAAGCCTATTAATGGGCATGGTAAATTTAATTTATTTTTTAAGTTATCACTCCCTGGCCCTGCATTTCATACTAGTTGCAACACTTTGGATTTTCATTGTCAAAGTTTTGAACTTTGACCGTGTTTGTTCATCAACATATTTGATGAAACATAGTAATAGTTATATAACATCTCATTAAATTAGTCTCACTGTACAATTCTCAAAAGAGCAACTTTATATAATATTTGTTACTATGAAATAAAACATCTTTTTGGTGCACACGTAATGATCACAGTGGTACATTGAAGATCGTAAAATTCAACATGTTAAAACTAAGATTAAACAAAGTGTTGATTATTGTCCCATGAGTAATGTATCAAAGGTTTAAGTTAAGAGTACAAGACATTGTTAACAATAGATTTTGTTTTCATTAGATTGCACCAGCACCTATTCACATTAGTTGGGTAATCCACCCATTGAGGCCCTATTCTTTTGGACTTATTTTCAATTCAGTTCAGTTCAGTTCAGTTCAGCCAAAAGTACGGGGGCTGAGTAGATTAAAAAAATTCTCTATTCTCCAAAAGTCACCACATAATCATGATATAGATAGAAAAACATTATCTATTAGCAGGTAATTCTACGTAAAATAAGAAACCAGTTTATTGCTTGAAACTCGATTATTTAAACAAGTAACAAGACAATGTTTTTCACATTAGCAGATAAAGAACATATAATATCTTCGGTATGGGGTAAAATGCAAAGTAAAAAGAAAAAAAAAAAAATCAACATTCTTCACTTAAGTTTCACAATCCAACCCATATTATCTTCTGCAATACCCATTTGTAGTCTAGTAAGTGCAGTATAAAGCTGTTGTGCCACACGCCCAACCTTCTCGTTTCCAAAAGAGGTCCTGCAAATGACATCATCATACTTGAGTGTAACTAACCATAGCATGATAAAATGCCACTGATTCAATAATTCAGTTTATAACTATCGAATTCTCGGAGAGTAACCTATATACAGCATTTGACTCTACTGGGAAACCAAACATTGATCAGGGGAGGAGCTATAGCCTTAATTACAGGTTTCTGCAATTCGATCTGAAGCAAGTCCTTGCCAGAAAGCTAATCCATTGGAAATTCAATGGGGATAATGGACATGTTAGAATCGCTTCTGACTCACAGGCAAACTTATAATCTATGCCCTATGATGTTTGGACTTCCGATATTCCATGTACAACATCATAAATTGAACACTCATAATCATGTCCCAGCATTTTAAACCTAATTTCCATGTCAAACTTTTGGACCCATACCAGAGTCTTAGAACTTGTATTTGGGTACGAGCATAATAGCTTGTTATCCTCAATGAAGCAAATGGACCATTCGACTTTGCTGACTCTTAAGGATATAAGACTAAAGAGACCAGTGCTTCAGCTCATGATTTGGCTCAGCAGTCATGAGCATTTACATGGGATATTCATCTCATGTCAAATTTCACTAGAATTTATTATCTTACCTAACTAAACACCCCACATGAAATGAGGCGTTAGGATTCTGAAACCATGCAAGGAGTGACTACTTCTCCAACTAACAGCACCAGCATTATATACTATGCTTGGCCATTGTACAAGAAAAAGAAATGACATGCACATACATAAGAATTCATCATCAAAGATTAAAATTACAGTTTTTTTCTACCTTGGTGCCTAAGGTAAAATTCTTACATATCCAGTCATGATCAAACACAACATTGAACTTAATTGGTAAAGTAAACAACCCACATTCATAAAGGATTTTGGAACTATTGACTAGTAAACTAATTATAGGTTGGTGATATGGTTTCAATTTAGCTCTAAAATTAAGAAGAGATACAACAGGTAGCATATGTCTCCTTACGTAAATCTATCACTTATTTTGTTCTTATTAATGCTGTACCTACTGAGTACTGATTCTAGGGTGACCCTATGTCTCCTTTTCTTTCTTTCTCTTGGTATATAACAAACAGACAGAAAAACGAGACATAAAAAAAAGGCATTCGATTTTCGAGAGGACTTCAGACTAGGGTGGGTGGGTATGGGTCTCTTTCCATGAGATTAATTAGTGGAAACCTCTAAGTAAATGCCTGGAATAACTGAAGCTGCATCCTAATTTTAACTTTTATCCTAAATGCGGGAAGCTAGATGTGACACATTTACTGTTTGATGATATAGTGTTGCTTCTGGATTTCTCTCCAAAAGTATGACACATTTGTTAAAGCCTTGGTGACCACTACAATTTTTCTTTCTCCTTCAAAATCCTTCCTAGAAAGTAGAGGGAGATGGAAAAATGATGCAATTATAGCAGTGGGTCACTATAAATATTCTGAGACAATTTGAGTTTCGTGTCAGGCATTATTGGTATACGCGCCCTGCATAGTTTGCCTTTTGTTGATAAATAAATCTTGAATAATTACCCAAAATAGGGGTAAGTGTCATATCTCAGTTTTCACACCTAGTCATGATCTTGTTCTACAATATCAATTACGCAAAGCGAATTTTACCTTTCACCCATATGTGTAATGCTACCAACAGGTGATACCACCACCGCTGTGCCTGTACAGAATACTTCATCAGCACTGAGAAGTTGGTCCACTGACACAAGCTGCTCCACAACCTTCATCCATTCATCAAGATTTAGACAAAAAATTATAAAAATATGACGTGACAAGAGAAAGATGATAAAAAAAAAATCCTACTAAACTGCTTTATGATCCTTCAATAATGAATATCCTTAAACCAAAACACAAGATTCAACCAAAAGTAGTCACCATCATCACAATCCACAAATTAAAGAGAAAAACATATAACAACTTTTGGTGTTCTGCATTCCATCCTCTTCATGCCATACTATATGCGACTTCTGCTATAAATATTAACAAGCCAAAACATTGATCAAGTAAATAATTAGACATTCGTATATACATGGACACATCAACTTTTGATGCTACCATTCCACCGTCAAGTTAGCAACCATCTCCAGATGGTTCTATATTTTGTCAAATGAATTTTATTTAAAATATTTAAAAACCAACTAATTTGAGCAATCATTTTTGGTTTGAAACCATTGTCAAGCAAGGAAGTGTTATTCTTCAACTTAGACAATAATTAGGTTGTATGGAAATACTCAATGCTCAACAGAAAGATAATCCATGTCCATTAAAACCTCAATTCCATCACTCCTAACTAATAGTCATTACATTCAATCAGCCCAATCATCAGTGATAGACTGAAACGTTAAGAAGATTCTCCACTAGGAACTCCTGGAAACATATAACCAGACTGGATAAATTACCTCAAAACCTAGGCTACGAGCAATGTCAATTATACTTTTCCTTGTAATGCCAGGCAGAATCGTTCCCTTTATAGCAGGAGTAGATATCACATTATCCTGCAAAAAAAAAAAAAAAAAAAAAAAAGGGAATTTCAGACAGCTGCTTCACAAATATACAAGAATACCTCAGCATGAAGACAAGACAATCAGGTTGGCTACATAATTAGTATACAGTATTAGAATGCTGATCGACTGATGCGTCATAAAATGCATAGCTGAAACAGCATATGGACAACCAAATATGCTCCACGAGACTTGGGTTAGGTCTTTGAAACATCCTTAAGTAGGACGGACAATAAAGTTGGCAGTCATATGTCATGTCATGTAGGTTTCAATTTCATATTTGTGTCGACAATAAATGTGTTCGGAGGAATTGTATCAATGCATTTACCATTTCCAATTATAACTTCAATCATAAAGTACTATCTGAAAACAAACAAAAAATCAAGACAGGTACAAAAAAAACATATTTGAACAGGGTCTGTCATAAATCATGATTCTTCTGTAGCATCTTTTGCATTTTTTGCTATATTTCATACTTATATGCATGTTGAAAATCGCGTGAACATAAACGAAAAATAGGTTAGAGCAAGTTATTTCAAGGTTAAATACTTAAATTAGATGCCTATCCTAAATTTCTAATTCATTTAATCCAACAGGACGATCATGTCAAGTTGTCAACCAAATTATCTATTAGAGTTGAAAATCTAAATCCCAACCCACTATACAAATATTCAATACAGACCGAGTTGTCATGCTGGATCATTTCAACCAAATTATCTAAATGAGTTGAAAATCTCAGCCCCAACCATATACAAATATTATACTCAGGTCGAGTTGTCATGCTGGATCAGCTTTTGCCAACTCTAGCTATAACCTATAAGGGAAGACTAAACCTTTCTAGTCTGAAATCTTTACAGCTAATATGAGATGGCTTCTAAGTAGAAAAAGTTCTTTTGACAGGAATACTGAAAAATGCAAGAATGTACAGTCAATTTACTACAAATGATTCATGCAACATACCTTCACGACAAAAACATTACAAGACGACACCTCCTCCAGGTATTTCTTGTGTACACAGTCCAGGTATAGTACATCAGAGAAACCTTGAGCTTTAGCAGCTGTATGAGCCTTCAAAACCTGATAATATAATCTCAAGAATGGTGAGTGATTTAATATGATGAATATCATGGCATCAGCAAAATCGAACTGAAGTTGCAGTACTAAGAAGTACGAAGACTAAGAATCATCATACCCAAGCTCTATTCAGATTAATTTTGATGCTCTTTGCCTTAAAAAATATCATGGCATCAGCACATCAGACTGAAGTTGCATTACTAAGAACACTAGCAAGCATCATAATACCCAAGCTCTATTCAGAATGATATTATCAAACCACAAGACTTTCCATTGGCAGGTAGCCACGTAGGCTTTAGCAACCATTTATTCTTTATCTTCCATTAAGGGGGGGAAGCCTGGAATAACTATAGCTCAAAGGATATCCCAAAAACTTTCTAATATACTGCAAATCACTAATAATCCTTTTGGTAGATGGTTATAAATGGTGGTAATGGTAATAAATTCATAAAAGTATCATGTCATTATCCGTGGTAAGGTTTGTCCATCCCCAAACTTGTGTTTTTCTTCCTAAAATTTTATTACCATCGATTACCAGAGTTAGTGTTAAGTGGGAAATCATATAATTTCATTAACATCATATAATACTGCCTATCAAACAGGCTATAAATCCTATTACTGTGGAATCAAAAGTGTGTTGAATAATCTGATAGAGTAATACTACTACTTTCTAATTGCCAGAATATATGTTAAAACATCATGATTACTATTGACATCCGAAATAGAAATAGAACTAGACATGTAACAATTCAAATCTAGTTCTAATATGTGTATGTTCACAACAAAAGCACACTCGTGAAAAGGATTTGTTAGTTTTGTTTGGATCAGAACTCAAAAGTAAAGGAGGAGGAGGCCAAGGCAAAAAAGAGCCAGGGTCACAAAAGTACTTAGTCTGGAATTATATGGGTAAAAGAAGTTTACAGGAGATTAAGATAGAAGATGTAAAACCATAAATGGTATAAAACAAACCTTTGCTTCCCATTCTAAAGTAACTGAACACAAGAAAGACTATGCAATGCAACCACAAATACTCTTATTAATACAAAATGGGAGACAACAATGTCCTTCTGAAGCAAAAGGAATAATATTCCTTTTTGCTCATCTCATTTTGTTAGAATTAGTGGCAACTGGCTTCAGCAAAGAAGAGGATTATACTCTAATCTTTACATAGGATGTCAATAAAAGAAATAAAGAAACAAGATATGGGAGAAAACCAAATCCAGTAAACCCAAATTATTACTCTAGTTGATATAATTGATAATTCATTCTAGTCCAGCAAATAATGCATAGATATATATTTGAAAGGAGACACTTCAGTGAGAATGTAACGCTGCTAAAGGATCATTCACCAATCAATCACTTGAGAAATTTGAACATTTTATTTTACATGCCATCAACTATTCAGAAACTCAAAGTGGAATTACAAAATTCAAAAAGAGGCCATTTTCTGTCCACACAGCATTGGTGTTATGTTGGACAATTTGATGCATTAGGGGAAGAGGGAAAAAGGAAAAACAAAAACTTAAAACCAGCATTACCGCTGCATAATTGCCGATAGTTTTAACTCCTCCAGTTCCACCAGGACTAGCACGATGAAAATCAGTCTCAATCACCAAATTGATGGGTGCAAGACCTTCCTGATATAAGAGGCTAACATGTGAGGAAAAAATTGCTGCAAGAATTACAAGTAAAAGATAGGTAAAGGAGGTATCATCAACAAACCTTAAAGTAGTTACCAACAGGTGATGCATAAATCATAAAGGTATACTCAGGAGCTGGTGCAATCCCCAAAACAGAACCACTACCCATGAGCAATGGCCTGATGTACAAAGAACCTTTACCAGCAGGGGGGATCTGGAATGAGATTTTAGGCGAGTGGTTATTGATTATACAGCAGGAAATCTTGCTACAAGCAAAAAAAAAAAAAAAAAGGAAAAACAAATTTGTAGATAGATAGAATATTAGAAATTTAGAACTATGACACTACAAGTACATGTACCATAACTTTAAAAAAATATTGCAGATTACCCAACGTTCATTTGCTAAAACTGTTTCTTTCACAGCTTCCAAAAATTGTTCAACAGTTGGTGCCGCCATGCACATCCTCTCTGCACCACTTCTCATCCGCAGCGCATTCTCTTCCGGACGAAAAAGCACAATATTACCATCTTGTGTTCTGTATGCCTTTAAGCCTTCAAATAGTCCCTGAAGCCATGTAGTACTTAGAAGGACAATACAAAGCACCAGAAAGTACAGTCATAAGCCAAAAAATCTAGTCAAAATCATCTTGCCTTTGTTTAAGAGTAAAGCTTAAATAGAGAAGCATCCATGCACACTTGACAATTTGACATTACCCCCACATTGACCTTATGGTATACAATAGCTAAAAAAAAGGTTATAATATTTAGAGGCTCACAAGCAAAACTGATTGAGAATAGTATCAAAGGTTCAATATACAATCTCTGGCAAAATATAAGCAAAGCATGATTTTAGCATAATCTACAAAGAATAGTCAAAAGGTTAATGACAAGGCTGAAGAGGACCAAGCTATAGTTCAAAGGCCATGAGCTGTACATCAGGTATGGCAGGATAAAACTTTCAGGCCAGCTGAAACTACATATACACTCCAAGGCCATGTAACTGTCCACATCTCCACAAGGTGGTGTTCCAATGTGTAAACTAACCCAGTCCACAAAATCAAAGGTTCAAGAGTCAATCACACTATCATTTTAACTTCTGCCAAAAGTCAAAAACTTGTAACAGTTGAGTTGCATGGAACAATTTCGTTTTAGATAATGAGAAAAAATTGTAAAAATCAAAACATATATATAGGCACAGGATCAAGACTCCCCCAACAAGAAACTTGTGGGAAAAAATAAGTCCCCAATCAGAAACATCAATAGAAGTCAACTCTAGAAAAACATGCATTAATAGCACAAAAAGAACCTAAATAAACCACCCTAATCTATAAAGCTTGCTGTCATGCAGATCCATGCCTGAAAACTCTATCATTACCTTCCATCTATAGAATCCAACGAAATCGCCAAATATGCAGATCTTTGCAAAAACCACCTTCCTTTTTTCCAATCACAAAAGGAAAAGGGAAAAAATGCTTCGAGGTGGATGACGACTAAACCATAATGCCAGCCTCACAACTCCCTAAAGCACAACCTACACACTTGAGCATCAAGTAGTGTTACAACACCAAAATATCAAAGCCATATCCAAAGGATGGGTTCTGCTACCTGTGCCAATATGTCATTTCAATGATACAATCAAATAAATCCTTCTTCTTCATTCACTTCTACACCCCAATTCTTTCACGTCCTTTTTTTACCTCTTCCATTCAAGTCCACTTTAGCCTACTCTCTACCTCCACTTTTAATATAGCTAATATTTGAACTCTCCATTCTCCACACAGGTGCCTCCCCATATTGGCATAGGGTGTATTTGGACCAATGAGGACTCTTCCAAGTGAATTCCTTCTCTTCCCGTATTACCGCACATCCCCCTCCAGCATATGTATCTCCACCACATTCATCTACTGAACATGTCTTCCTTTAAGCTACAACATTCCAACATGTATAGCATAGCTAGCTGAGCAAGAGTCCATGAATACTTTCCCTTCACCCTTACTACCCGAAGGTAGGCACAAATAGATGGTGGTAATGTAATGAACTTAGAGGTAATTTTATGATAAGTATCAAGTCCATGTCAATGGTGATGCTTAATCGTTCCCAAATAGCTCTTGTTCTTCATAAATTTTTATTACCACTTTATAGGTGGTATTGCGTGGTAAACCGTAAATGGTAATACAAATGGAAGAAAACACCTCAAGAGACGAAGTTCACATACCATAGGCATCAACATGAGACTTCCTTTACATAGTTACATATAAATTTATTAACATTACCTTCAATCATGACCACCTACCAAACTTACAGGCACATTGCAATCAGTCAATCACATAAAAATCTAAAAGGTTCTCTTACTGAGAGAGCTAGCTTAAATTTGTATAAATTCTTCTAAATGATAGACCCTCATTACTTAAAACACTCACTAGCAAGTGATTCGTTCCATCTAGTTTCATACCAAATTCACACTTCATATACCTCATTTTACTTTGACAAGTCTTTCCAAATAAGTTGTCCACACAAATGCCACAACTAGAAACTCGAAGAAGGGAAGGATTTTAAAGTTAATCATAAAGGAATGCAAATAACTCAACCAAAACTATCGTCACTCATAGCCCCCGCTCATATATACACATTACATACAATCTGTATATATACATACTCTTAGGATACCTCTCAAAATGAAATACCCGCCAATCAAACATTGAGATAGGTAAAAGCCAAATAAAAGTAGTAGCAAATAAGGCAGATTAACAAAGAGAAGAACCCATGTCCCCACCCCCACTTCCACGAAAGGCTCACCTTGGTTGATCCTGCCTCAAATTACCTTCACATTAAGCACAATAGTGGGAACAATTTTCACCTTAAGTCAGCAAAACGAGAAAGAAAATAAATATTTGGAAACTGCAAATGAGAAACCAAAACATATTCTTCACTCTCTCTTTAATCCTTAAAAACAACCCTCTCCTCGCTTCCCCCCCAACCACAAAAAAAAAAAGAAAAAAAAACTCCCACCACATCTTTCAAAAGGGACGCAAAGGATCGACCTCTTAAACACAAAACAATTTTGTTTGGTTTAGTGTTTTGTCTTTTTTGTATCACTTCATGTTTTGCTCCTTTATTTAGTACCTCCATTATGCATTAATTAATGTTTCTTTTTTTTCTCTATCACTTTCCCTTTATCCTCAATTGACTCCTGAATCTTTATATAATATTACAACAATTTTAATTATAATTATCTTTATTATACTAGTGAGAAAGCTATGTATACAAGAAAACTCTTTTAATTCGTTAAAATTTCATTCTAGCTTCACTTTTGAAAAAATACCACATATTTTAAATTAAAGTTTTTAAACCCTCTTACAAAAGGTTACTTGAATAGAAAATACTAGTATCATTAGACTTAAGAAGCAGTACCATACGAGCATTTTTCGTACCACCAGCATTACCTATTAAACCACTTTCTGTACAAATTTAACACTTCCTAAGTACCAAAAATATTTGTAATATTGGTACCAACAGAGATAAAAAATAATCTCTTTCTAGTACCAAACTACTTACCACAATCAAACTATTCACACCTTCATGTTAAGGATTGTAAACGGATCAAATTTTAGTCATAGGCATATTTTCTTATGATATTATTGTATCTTTTGAAATGGTTATAAGTGTTCCTTCAAGGGAATCATGTACTATCTATTGTTATTTGGTTGGTTGTTTGATGTCACCCTGATTGGAAATTCTAGTTCTGCCACTGTTCATGATAGTCCAACACTACAACTTGCACTCGTGACACCAAAATCTGTTACCTACAGACCTATGCCAAATCAGACTACCCCTCCATTCATTTTGACGTACAAAAGAATCCGAGATGCCTAGAAGCTTAAAGTTGCAATATGCTCAAAAGCCAACGCCAACGTACCCCAATGTGTACAATCATAATTGTAATTCTACACCCACCAAACTTCCTTTTATACTAGTTTCCAAACAAACAAATCAAAAATCTCCAACAACCCAGTGTGAAAAGCACAAATCCCGCTCCCATATACCCCTCCATTCTTTAATACTTCTACCATATTCTTCATTGGGGTTGTTAAGAAAAAGTTCCACCATTTCTCTTTTTTGGTAACTTAGTCCCCATTCATGCACCATCTATCTAATTTATCGATACTTCTACCACTTGTGTTTTACTTTTATCAATGATTCTACTATTTCTATCTTACTATTAACAATATCACATGAGTTCAAGATAATTATATGTTTTTTTGTTAATAAATCCTAAACTCCGTGCTATTTAAAAAAAGATAGAAGTATGAAGTATTGAAGAACATGGGGGAGTATTAAATAGAAAGGGAAAAAGAAAACATTGAGCGAGCTAAGAGGGCCTACAAAGAAACAAACAGGACGAAACACCCATTCCTAGAACAATAAAGAGGATGAACATTGGATAAAGACCAGTAAGCTTCCACCTTGACAGCAGCCTTACATCCCACTTTGCAACCATAAAACTAGGAGCCCCACGGTAATGAAGACAGATTAAATCTTAAACAGACTAAACAAGCCATGGAAGAGAATACAACTTAAAATAACTAAGCTCCAATAATAAATGAAGCATGAGCCTTCATTAACCTACTACTGGGCCAAATCCAAAACTGCTAATTGAAACTACTAATCAGAAGAAACTTAAGGTTTCAGAAAGGGCAGGGCAATGAATCATATACTTAAATCACCACTAAGAAGGGTTGACTCCATAAATTATTAAGACACTCAAAGAAGAAAGATAATCTCAAATTACCAACAAAGATCTTTCCAATGGAATCAACTAAGCACCAAAGAGCAAAAGCCACATCTCCAACCCCCCCCCTCTTCATTGTTAGAGCCCCAAACATATACTTTGCAAGTTCCGAATAAGTTTCCTACTAATCCTTATGTTACTTAAAACACAAAGTTTACTTGTTTATTGTATCTATACAGCCAGATATGAAGACTAATGATAACCTTGTTGCAAAAAGAAATACAGCTCGCAATTTCTATATAAAGTATGGAAGGTAAATCCCTAAATCAAATTTTCACTATCATTATATTAAGAGTAGTTCCAGACAATATGAATCTATTTTCCAATTTCTGGGACAGATATTGGAGGAAAACTGACATCATTCTTGATGTAGAACTCTTGGGAAGGAAAATAAAACAGAACTTTAATAAGTTGACAGATGATATAACGCATAAAAACCTTACCCCTAACCCACCTGCCCATAATTTAAGATCCCAGCAGCAGGGCTCATTTCAATGTTCCCAAATCTCCTCAGTTCACCATCGGAGAAGCTATCACCCCGAGCACATTTCATAACATACATGTAATCAGTCGGTAGGAATCCAAATCCAAGGTTGTCCCAATCAATGTCGGCTAATGTGGATGTTTCACTGCACAGGTGATGAAGATTAGGATAAAGCAACTCATGTGTGAAAATCAACATTAAGGGTAAGTAACTACTTAATAGTTAAAGGATCGCTAATATAAGTTCTAGCTTTTAGATCAACTGTACCTATCACTTGTTCATTAGAGTTATAGCGCGTAAAATTCATTCTCTTTTCTCATGTAAGTATCCATTCTCTTTTCTCATGTAAGTATCCATTCTCATATGAACTCGCTTCTATATATATATATATATATATATATATATATATATATATATATATATATATATATATATATATAAAATTAAATTGAAAACACACCATGGAGGGTGTCAACCATTTACAAAAGGAGGGCCTTAACAAAAGGCTCAAGCCCTCATGCTATCGTGGAGCAAGTTATCTACAAAGTCAAGGAACATTCAATTACTAGAACTTGTCTCCAGCATTTCTAAAACTGTATCTAAATTCATAACCTTCATTGTCACTTATCTCAAAAGGGAAAAGCTTTAATATAGAAGTATAGCATACCATCCAATACAAGAAACTATGACACCTCCAAATAGTTGATCTGGGATAAACTATGTACTCTTTCTCTACCACTAAAATGGGCAAAAAGAAAAACATCTTCTCAATTTGGACGATGTGTAGAACCATTCATTAGTCCAAGTGATCACTCTCCAAACTTCGCAATCATTTAATAATAAAAATAAACTCAAAACAGAGCAAACAATCTAGTGTCTTTGGGCACATAGCAACAACGTATCACTCCTTACAAATAGCTTATCCCTTCTTATAAACCATGTCACTACGACTTACTAGTGTCCGTCTCCACTATTTTACGATAAATTGCATCTTTCGGTTCAAAATGAAGTGTCAAGTCTCAATTTGCTAGTGCATGCTTTTGGCCCAAAATGAAGTGTCAAGTGAGCATTTGCATGTTTGGAATATCGTTTATCCAGGTTGAGTACTTGAGATGAAATGAACAAGTCTAAACAACATAATGATACTGTGTGTCTTAATTCTCCATACCAACCATATCTTTTATATCTTTTCTCCTCAGTGATAAATGCATAGCAAATTTATAGTATTAAAATGAATACTAAGCATAAGATGGTAATCGAAAATTAGAGATGCCGAATTTCCGATCACAATACTAGAGATTTCTCCTTGAGAAACAAAAAAAAAAAAGAAAGTCGTTGAAAAAAAAGGAGACAAAACCTGAAAGTATCGGACAATGTAGCGCTGCATTTCGCCGAAGATGAAAACCGAACATTGTTATGAGCGATTGGTAATTGCTTCTGAAGCTGAAATCATGCACATAACCATTCAACACATCAAACAACAAAAATTGATGATAACAACATCAATTCTGAAGCAAATTACTCCAAAAAAAACTCAAAAAATAGCAGTATTTCATAAAATTAACTCAAAAGAAAAACAATTACTAGCATGATATAACAAGAAACAAAGAAAACCTTGACAGAGAAATTAGCAGAGTGATTTTTGTTGGAGAAGGAAAGAGGAGAGAGAATTTGAAGACGAGAAACATGATTAGGAGGAGGAAGAGGAGAGAGAAAAGTGGTTTGCGTAAGAACGCTGCTCTCCATGTTTGTGTTTGTCTGACTTTCGGAGTCGTGAAGGCGGGTAAGGTAATGGAAATGCTCTTTCCTCGCCTGTGGCTCCGCAACTCCGGTGTGGCGCCCCCTTTTTGACCTAACTTACACTAAACCCTTAGCTTTAGTTACTTACCTCTAATTTTTAAGTACCATAGATTAGATTTTTTAACTACTTCTATGCTATGTTAAACCACACTATCTACTTGCACAACTTGGGGGTTTCACACTTGCACTCCTTTATTCAGGTCATGCTCTTTAGGTGTTGTTTTTGTCTGTCTATTCAAATTGTTCCTCGTTACTGTCAATTGCTAACCTACTCTTTTCTTCTACTCGTTATATTTACTCTCACTCAATTACTTATGGCATAGTTGCTCTCTCTATTACCTTTATTCTCTCATCCCGTTCCTAGGAGTGGGGACTATTAATGGTATGGAATCTAAATGGCATGGCACGTGTCCCACTACTAGTTTGTGTTTATGGACACATGTTAAGGTGTATATACAAATCTATATTCGGCTTCGCGACAAAATCAAAGAAAAATCCAAAATGCAATGTACCTCATAAAAGGCATGGTCATTCCTAAAGGAAAAATTGTTACTATTAAGATAAGTTAAAATCTAGAAGATATTCATATTATATTAATTTGGCAGCAAGTATAAAACAAGCAAAGATCAACACGAACCCTACTATTCGTGACCAAAGGCCCATTTCATGGGTTACAATACTAGAAACACAATAATTATTACAAAGCAAAACATTATCAGAGTCACCAATACTAGCCTTAGTACTACAAATATGATTACCACTACTTAAATGACACTTTTTCCTTGGACAAAAGTAAAGCTTGGTAGAGTGATAAAATCCTTTCTTTTCCTGCCAGAGGGTAACCTGTATCCAGAAGAACAATTAGATGATGAACGAACAATAGTTTTCAAAATATTACAAATGTGGAATCAGTTATTGCTTTTGTGTTCCCATAGCGCCTTTTTAGTTCTTCTTTTTTACAATTTCAATCATTTCATTTTGGTGTCTAAAAATTATGGTTTATTTTTTTATACTTTTCCTATTAATCTTTTTTTTTACTTAATTCCTTTTAAAAGAAGTCATTATTTCTTTTATTTTCTTGTCAAACTCGAACTATTAATTTAAAATGACATATATTAGAACATTATATTATTACATACTTCATCTGTCCTTTTTTAATTGCCAAGTTATCCATATTTGAAAGTTTAACATTACCTGCAACGTTTTTCTATTTAATAATATTTTCTCTCAATCTCTCTCTTATCATATGGAGTCCCACTTTCTATTTAAATCTTTATTTTTCTCCTTTTCACATGACTTTTTTTAAAAATGTATGAAGGGATCATGTTGCAACAATAATCAAATGGAGGATGTATAAATCATTCTAGCAATATATTCTCTGGATTTGTTATTATGGAAACTCATTTCCCAAAATTCAATCAATGAGATAATGTATAATAATACTCAATGCGTACTTAGCTAGTTTGTGCGTTGGTGAATTACATTAGCCAGGGCCCTTCGAAGTATAAAATTCTAGATCATCCTGTCCATTCACATAATCACATTTGTGGAAAGCTTGCATATTTATGTTCCTAAACACCAAACTCATTTAATTTCATGTCAAAATATTGTCTAAAACTCATTTACGTTATAATTTCAACCATTTGTGCTAAATCAAAGCGAAACTAGTACATGGATTGTAACTTTAGTAACGAGAGCCAAGAAGGAGTCAAGCAATATGTGGTAACATGGGACGATAAGAAGTTGCCCATGAGTGAGTGTTTTAAGTATGGTGTGCTGATTTTACAGAGATTCGGTGGTATTGACCAAGAAGAAAATAAATGATATGTTGAGATACATACGTGAGAACCACCAAAAGATGGAAATCAAAATGAATATTCCAAAAGATGGTTGAAGTTGCAAATGTTGAGGATATTACAATAAAATGACTAATTACGTAGGTCTATAAGATGCCAACTAAATGACACTCCACTAAGAATATTGCATAAGTCTTGAAAAGGCCCAACATGAAATGAACAGATGGCATTAATCATAACATGAAAAATATATAAGGTTTATGAGAGAAATATAACACTTGATAGACAAAAATGAAGGTATATATGGACATCAACAAGAAATAAAATATCGGCTCATGCAATTTACGGTATCCTATTAGGATTAAGGCTTTCACATAGTTAATTCTAAATATCTAATTGCTTAATAACTTTTCTATAAAAAAAATTACTCAACTAGTTCATCAATAGCTCCCTTTTCCATTCTGATGTCCCAATTGAATTGTCCCACTATTAGTTCTAACATGTCCCAAATTTATTGTCCCCATCCATATATCAAGCTTTTTCTCTTTATTGTTTTCTCCTAACGTAGAATACCATACATCCATACCTTTTTTTTTTTTTTGGCCCCCTCGGGAACCCGTGATGAATTAATCATCTGACAGCCCCCACATACAGGGGCCACTCACCTAAAGGCCCAACAAGCCCCAAACCCCTCCCCCCCACCCCCCAACAATATTGAAATTTTGCTTCTTTATATAAAAGGGCTTTTAAGCCACACAAGATTTGAAACCTTGACAAAGTTACTCCAATTCACACCAACTGTGGGAGATAGGAAATCATACTATTAGACCCAAGGGTCCTTGGTAACATACATCCATACCTATCCACCCAAGTTTTCCTTCTGTTCTCTTTCCTTAAAGAAGTACTACTACGTAAAAATACAGTGGTTCAATAAAAGAGAGGGAGTTGTAATAACCGAGCCAAACTTTTGAACAAACTTTTGAGCTCCACTGGAATCTCAAGATCACGTAAAAAGAGTAAAGAAAATTTAGGAATTGAAGTTAGCCATATTTGCAAAAATAAATAATAAAAATCATTTGATTCAAGATGTTCAGACAAAATCCAAAAGTAATCATAAAAATCTCGGAAATCATTAACATTCTCATGAGCTAACATAGCCGCAGGACAGCAAAAAAAATAGTGCCCTGTAATACCAACCATCACGAACACTGCCAATCTTTCGGTAACAAAAGTCCAACAGATGCACAAAATACATTATATGAAACATCAAATGAAGAACCTACTAAATACACCCTGAATCACACTCTTATCTAAGTCATTTACAAGTATACGTCACAAGCGAGATAACTGGAGACCTAGGTCAAAAGAACTAACCAACCCTTTAGATTGGGCAAGCTCAGAAATAAACCTGTCAAAGAAAATAGCCATACAATTCAATGAATCTGTAAACCAGGAGAAAGTAAATACATGTGCAGATGAAAATGGTACATATTTTTTGAACCAGAAAACAAGGGGAAAAAAAGGGGGTACATACTGTGCATTGGATGCCAACATCCAGATTAATAGAATGCATGGGCATAACCGCTGGAGCAGTTGATAGAGCAAACCGTTTATGATTTCTGCTTGGCCTTTGACCGAGTTTTAATTTTCTCCTGAACAATTTCTGGCTTATCAGTAGCACCTTCCTCCTGAGGGTAACAAAAGGACCAAACACATCAAACCACCAGTCTACAACGGATAAGCTACGGACTTATTATAGATTAAGCACAACTAGAAGATGTAAATAAAAGCTTGACTGTACTAAAAAGCAACTAGTTCTCTAGAAAAAGAATAACGACAACTCAAAGCAAAGAATTGGTTATTAATATTCAAAGGAAGGCTAGCAGTTCCGATAATTTTATTTTAGCCATAAGATGTACTTCAGCAACAACCTTTTTCTCTATCAACTTTGTATAAACAAGTACCAACAAAGGATAGTGGCAATAAGCCCCACGTGAAAATTCCCTAATTCTTGAATCAATTATCCCAACTACAGATATAGAGGACCAATGTCAAGCAATAAATATGTTTCAGAAACAAGTAATAAGATAAATGTACAAGAAAGCCTTGTTCATTGACCTGACATCACAAATTATCATCTTGCAGACAATGTTTATATTCTATTTCTTCAAAACAATGCATGGCTCTTTCAACTTCTATGTAAGTGAGCATCCAAGATATTGGAAATTTGTTGACAAAAGGAACCATATGTCCTAAAAAGAGCAACTGTAAATTAAGAAAACAACCTCCCAGAACCAAAAGAGTAAAATCAAGAAATCTTGTTGAACTACAGACAAAATATTAGTGTGGAGAGAGCGTGAGAAATAAGTAGACAAAGAAAGATCAAAAAAATTAGCACGAAGGTAAAGTATAAATATTTATCTTCAGATGGTCAAACATCCCCACGGGCTATAGAAAAGAGCAATAGAAATTTGAACTTCATAACAACTCTACTGACAACAAAGAGTAATATAACTTATCATGGAGAACAAGACGTATGCACATTGCACCAATGGATGTATACAAGTGATCTTTTAGATATTTCAATATACTCTTACGTGAAGCAAATTTCCAGCCTATTGAGAATTAATACAGCTTTCAACTCATAATTAATTAGTATAGAAGATGAATAATCTGCGTGCTATGTTCCAAATTCCGTTCACCCCCTATCTATCATACTTACCAGTTGCCAACTTGCTATCCAATATATGACATCTATAAAAGACATAGCTCACATAGCATCTAAAAAATCCCAAATGTTCAATTTGATGTTACTACCTTTGTCAAAGACAAGGAGATAAAGGTGTATTAATTGGCTACATAACAAAACAAAGACTCACTTATCTCCTATTAAACAAGAAACAAAGAAGAATATAATAGAATGACAGATTTGTCCTTTGTTAACATCAGAAAACAGTATCATTATTTTTGGCAACAGAAAACATCATTTATCCCAGTTTAAATCTAGAAATTGTCAACCCTCTGTTCTCTCTCAGCTTTCTTAAAAGAAACGCATCTCATCACTCTAATAACAAAAATAGATCACAAGTGATGAGAGATGAAGATAAAATGGTGATAACCACAAATCAAATAAGTTACCTCCAGATGCCTCTTTGCTTCTCCAGCATCTTCCACTATGAGAACTTCTTGTATCACTGTCTGCTTCTGAATGACACACCTCAGTACAGATTTGTCAGATTCGCTTTGCTCAACCTGATGTGCAGTTTTGCCAGTTTCAGTCATCTCTGGAAGGATTTCAGAACATCTCTTGGCTTGATCGGGATTTTCATTTTTGTTGTCTTTACTTTTGCTCTGCGTTGATAAACTGATGATGCATTGATCATCAAGAATACTTGTCTGCTTGGATTCCACACTATACACCGGGGGGGGTGGGGGAATGATCAACATAATCAGCATTACATAAAATAAGAAGAGTAACAAAAAATCAAATAGCCTGCACAAAAAGATTCATCTTCTCATGGCAGCAAAGTAGCTTATAAGGCAGAGAGCATATACCAGTGGGAAATGACATTAAGAGATCCATCAGAAGTATCACCATCATGCTGCCGCCTCTTCTTCTTACTTACTTCGTCGTCCAGAATCACAGCATCACTCCCAGGAACATGTGAGTCGTCAACTCTTCTTTTCCGGCTAGTGCCAACTAAAGCAGGGGCATAGCTTTCATGCACATCTTTCGTTGCTACCAAATCTGCCCAGTCTTCATCCACAGAAGGAACTTCATGAATCACTTTCGGCTCTTCTGAAGCAGTTCCAGCAAGCTGGCCTGCACTTCCCACCGATTTTATGAACTCAAACTCCATGGACATCCCCTGTTCTGATTGGTCATTAATGCTTGTTAAGTCTTTCTCAAAAAATCTCGAGTTTCCGACTTCACACTCGGAATATGAAGATGGTTCCATGTGCTTCAAGGGTTTGTCTGGTGAATGTTTAAACATCAATGAAGCACATTTTTTCAGCCAGGAAACAGTAGTGCTTGGTGGTGAATCACTTCCCGTATTTTGCCCATCTTCTGCAGCAACAATTTCCTGTGTTGGCTCCAAAGAAGGAATACGTACTGAGACTTCAGGAGTTGACTCTGCACAGGTTGGCTTTGTCACAGGAACTAAAATTCTATCAGAATCAACTTTCAAATCCTCTAATTTCACAAGTCGTTCAATCTGAGAAAGTATCTCTTCCCTATCCGCATGCAGCAATTCCCTCTGTTCCTTTAGTTTAAGTCTTTGCGTCTGAAGCTCTTCGATAAGATTCTGTAACTCTGCCCATGCCTTTTCCCTCTCCTCGCGATCCAATTTGATTTCCATCTTCTCAGTGTCGAGCTTTTTTAGTGCCAGAGCAATATGCTCTTGTTCTGTCACCAGATCTTCCTTCAGAGAACTAATATAGCGAAGTTCTCTTTTTTTCTCTTCTTCAAATGCTTTCTCCTTCTCTTTTAAGTAGCTTTCAATATCTTCACGCCTTTTGTTGATACAATCCTCCAACTCTCTTTTTCGACATTCAATCTCTAGCAAGAAATCTGCACGTTCTTGCTGAAATTTGGTGAACCACTCAGAACGCTCACGCTGACTCTCACTTCGGAAGGTTTCTCGATCAAGAGAAAGTGATTCTAGATCCTGTTTGTATTGCTCACGCAGAGCCTCTTTCTCCACATTTAGGCTGTCACGTTCATCTTTGAGAAACTTGGAAATTACGAGTTTCTCCGCAACTATACGTTCTTCTTCCCTTCGCAGTTCCTCCCTTTTCTCATCAATAACTTCCCACTCTGTCTCAAATTTTGCCTTCTCAATCTTCAGTTTTTCAGCCTCAGCCTCAAGTTGCAGATTCTGAGCTCTGATTGAATCAATTTCCTCTTTCAATTTTCTTTCTAACATGAGAAGCTCACTTGATTCACATTTCATAAGCTCCAACTTGTTTTTTGCCTCAGCAATTTGATTCTTCTCCTCTTCCAAATAAAGTGAAGACTTCTCTAGGTCAATTTTTGCCTTATCGATCTCCTCCCTCTCTTTTTGCAAAGTGTTTTTCATTAGCTCAACCTCATTCTCAGATTTCTGAAGATGACACTCCTTCTCTGCCACAACTTTTAACTTCTCAGCTAAATCTTTACCCTTGTCTGCTATCACCCTAGCTTGCACCTCCAAATCTTGCTCCTTCTCTAAAATAACATCCTCACGTTGTTTGAGATCCAGTTCACTCAACTCCCAGGCCCTCCTCTTTGTCTCAATCTCTTCTTCTGCCAATTTCTTTCTTACCGCCAGCTCTGCTTCAAATTCGTCGTTTCTACGTCTCAAGGTATTTTCCTGTTCAGCTATGAGTTTTTGGACTTCATTCTGCATCACCCGGGAAAAAAAAAAAACAATATCAGAAATGACATCACATAATTGACAGTTTCATCCTAATCTCATTGTCAGTAATATAATTAGGAGGACAGCAAGTTACATGTTCCTTGCTTGCCAGTTTTTCTTGTGAAATGAGGAAGTCCTGCTCTTTCTTGATCAAAAGACCCTCCTTTTCAATAACAGCCTGCAAGCACAGAAGAACAAGGCCTCATAAGTGCACGAGTCAAGTGTGTCTCAATTAAATTTGCACAGGCAAGAGTGTAGAATTAAACATATACTTCCAAGTAACAATGGAAAGGACCAAAAAGATGCAAAGACCTTCTCTCGTTCAGAAAGGGAGACTGCAGCTAGCTCCAAATTGGACTTCTCCTCCAATAAGGTCTTCCATTCAGCAGCAATATTCTCTTTCTGATCCTCCAGCTCCTTCTCAGTCTTTCTCAGTGCTTGAGATTTACTAAGAATATCGGCTTCCCTCTGATTTAGCAAAGCTTGACCATCATGTAATTTGTTCTGTGCTTCATTCATGACTTTCTGCCTCTCCACCAATGATTGCCTTTCAAGCATAATTTCTTTCTCCTTGACATCACAACTAGCATATAAAGATGACAAAAGTCAATGATTCTCCACAAAAGATGGTTTAAAACGATGAGCAGCCCCTTTAATGAATGCATTAAGAGTATATGAGCTAACTCGTACATATTTAGCAAGCTAACTTTAAGCATAATACACTATTCGATTTCAGCCAAGCTGCACTTCAATTTTCAAATCGAGGATTGACCTTCAAACTCCCATTGGGGAAGCATAGAAAATGATTATGCCGAGCCTATTCCAACCCCAATCTAAAATAAAGGCAAAACAGAAATGCTCATAACAAGCTGTTTAAATGTAAAGGGCTCTTTTTAAGACAGCTGTAAACCAACAAAAGAAAAACCACAAAATTTGGAAAAAGGTCTGATACTCGAGCCACTAAACAGAGGGCAAAAACTAATGACATACTAGCTCTGTCTTGAAATAACAGCACAGATACAATTCACAAAAGCCTCAGAAAATTAGCCAATACCCTATGATAGTAATCTCTCCATATTTACATGTCACCACCGACAATATACGAGAGTGCAATTGTGCATTATTGTACAAAATGATAAATTAGTAGTTCACAATAACAATGAAGCGATAGGGTAGTCAATCTGAGACAGACTAAATAAGAACTAGGTATCACGATCCGAGTGTTTTGACACCGGATCATGCGGCGTGCTCTTGCCTAATAAGCGGCTCTGGCGCAAGCCTTATGCGGAAAGGGCCTGCGAAGCTCGTAAAATAGGAGCTACGTTGTATCTCAAAGGGACGCTCTTGCCTATTCGCGACGAGAGAGAGCACGAGACGATGAATCGGGACTTAGATGGGAAGGGGCGCTTTAATGTAAATTGCAAGACCAAACGTAAGTAAGGCAATCCAAGACAACTCAGTTAAAACTTGGTAGGATACTCAATATGATTCATTCAAAGGTGCTCCCTAAAGAGGGTTAACTGTGAGATAGTTATTCTACCGAATAAAACACACTACTTGTAGTAACATAATAATAGAAGATAAAACCTAACCAAAGAGCTCAAAACATAAAGTACTCGAAAGCATTAAATAAGCAAAATACAAGGAAGGTTGAATTCTAACAATAAGGCAAACAAGATAAAAGGACGAAAGTAGTTGATATTTAATGGAATGTCTAGAGTCCCTACCTACATTGAGTGGTTGAGCAAAAGCTGAGATAACAAACTATGATTTTCATTGACGAAATCAGTGTAAAACAATTACTGTCAGAGGTACGACAGTATGACGAATGTTCATACATAATAACCATGTTGTTGAGACATATATTCATACCCACAACTGGCCATTTTTTTAGACAATTACTGAGAGTTAAATAATTTCATTTCTAGTCTTCAACTGCAAGACTTATACTTCAGCAACAAAACAATCTGAACGTGGAAAGTTAGTGTAAGAACACTGCCAATATTGAAGAAAACTTTAAGAAACACTCACTCAGATTTGAAAGATGCCATTCGACGACGAAGATCATCTTCACGTGATTCAACCTCCTGAAGCTTTCTTCCTGCTGCTCGTTCACATCGCCTTGCTTCATCTCGCAAAGATTCAGCAGTGTGCAGCTTTGCCTCGGCCTCAACATGCTTTCTCTGAGCATCTTCAACCATACTGCGTGATTCAGCCATTTTACTCTCTGCTGCAACCTTCACCTCAGCACACTCAGTACGCATTTCATGCAAAGCTTTTTCAATCTGACACAAAAAATTTGAAATCATTAGTATAAATGGTGGTAAGGAAGACGATAGAGATGTTAATAAAATATTTTTACATGTACAAGAAACACACTCTTATGAAGCAAACTTACATTTGCCACGCATTCCTTCTCCACTCCTAAGGCCTTCTTGAGGTTATCTTCTCGTTTCCTTGCTTCAGCTAAGGCTGATGATAATGCAGCTCGATCACGCATATGATTTACTTCTGTGGTTTCAGTAGATAACCTACCTTCTTCATACTTGGTAGCATAATCCTTTCTTTCCAAAATTAGAAGCCCCATGTTGTGCTGAAGCTCATAAATCTACAAGGAGTAGCTCATATCAAGTCATGTTAACAAATAACAACACAAAAGAGGCATATAACAAAATGTCACCAGCCAACTATAGCTCTTCAAAAAGGTTAGTATCCTTCTCCTATGCCCTATTTTCTTCTGGTCCGCTTCTCAATTGTTCGAGTTACCTTACTTATTTACAACTCCAATTTCATCAATTTCACATCCAATCCTTTCCTACGAAAATTGCTTAGGTCTTCAACAAATACGATTGTATTTTCGTCATTTACCTTTCATACCTCTTGGCTCTTTAAGTTGAAATCATGCTATCAAATCTAATGTTTTCCTCATTTGGTAGAACAAGAAGAATACAGATATCTCAATTAAGTGGTTGGCGCATTGACAATTTGATATTTGGGAGTCTTAAATTCAGAATCATAACATCAATAAATTGGACCCAACAGTCCATAATGTTGTCTACCCCTTATGGTATGCCTTAAGCTACTCCCTCCCTCTCCATCTCCCCAAAAGACTTTCCAATATCACAAATGTAGTTACTCGCGACGCTCCAGGAAAATTAATCAATCATTCTGAATACACTGGCAATCAAAACTAGACAGCATGAAACATAAAACTTACATATTGCAAACCACAAATAATCACTGAGGTAGTCAACAAGGCAATGTAGCTCTAAGAAACATTTTTTTAAAAAAATTCCAAATTAGCACACAACCTAATTAACAACACTCTCATAACATAACTCAAACAATAAATATTCTGTTTATACCATCCAATTGTAACATAT
Organism: Beta lomatogona; assembly: GCA_947646795.1. Lineage (NCBI taxonomy): Eukaryota > Viridiplantae > Streptophyta > Magnoliopsida > Caryophyllales > Amaranthaceae > Beta > Beta lomatogona. The sequence goes on along the minus strand of CANSNZ010000063.1, from coordinate 11,203,007 downwards.
ATATAACAAACAAAAGTATAACCTAGATCCAAAAGAATAATAAAATACATTCAAATTATAACACCAAAAAATAATCTTCATTAACTTTATACAACCTCCAATTCCCTCAAAACAAGCATTAATTAGTAAGTCCAAAATAATAATAAAGAAATTTCACTATTTCTACTAAAAATAAACTGAAAAAAAAAAAAAAAAAAAGTAGTAGAAAGAAAAGTTAGAAACCTCAGCTTCAAGCTTAGCAATATAAGCAATAAGAGCGGCTTTATCTCTGCGACGAATAGAGTCTTCATCGAAGCCGGAATCACGAAGACGTTTCCAGATCCCTTCATCGGAGAAAAGAGAACGACCGTTAGTCGCCGGAGTAGAAACGTCTAGAATTCTCGATCCTGGAGTTATCGTAATCGGTCGCAATGTCGTCGGAGATGGAGTCGCCGGAATCCGGGGACTCGCCATTGATTTTCTCTCTCCTCGAGAAGACAATGATGGAGAAAAAAACGAAACCCTAAAACCAAAAAAAAAAAAAAAGATTCTTTTTGTTACTTTTTTTGTGTGTTTCTTTCTTGAAGGTGATGATGATTTGAACAGAGAGAAAAGAGAGGAATTAGTTTGCTTTTGCTTTTTTGTTCCTTTTTTTTTTTGTGTGTTTTACTGTGAGAGGGAGTAAAGAGGTGGAGACGGCGTCGTATTGAGGAGGGTTTTTAATTTGAACCGCGCCTTTTAAGACATGTTTAGTGGTGGGATTTTGATTTTTGAAATTTAAATAAAGGAGGAGATGCTTTTATTGGTAATTTAAAGTGTTGACTTTAAATTATTTGTCCAGGTCTTTTGAATTTAATTAAGCTCACTATGGAAGCTTTTATGCTCACTTATGGAAGGTGATCTGGAAATGCATTGCCTTTTCCCGTTTTCCTTACTCCCTATTGCATAGGTTTCATGGGTGGTTTTCCGTCCCGAAACAACATATCGGTTCGGTAACCAAGAGTTTCGGTTCGCTCTTTTTTGCGAACCGTAACCGTGACCGTTTAGACTGGTTACCAACTAAGCGGTTAACCGTTTTTTCGGTACGGTTTTTTGGTTAACCATTAACCGTTATTCAAGTTATACTACTATATTTTACTCAATGTAAATATATATTTTCTATTTTTGTGTGCATATACTATAATATTATATATACTCTAATATATAATGTATTATAAAGTGGATAGTAAATCCATTGAAAACATAATAACACTAAGAATTTACTCCATTTCCAAATTATAGTGTTTAAATTAGTACTAAAGTTTTCAAATAATTTCAAACGTCCTCTAATTGTTGTTACTTAGTAACATATATTAGAATTAATGTAGTTGTTGGAAAATGTTTCACAATAATTAAATAGAGAAAAAAAAATCGATTTTTCGGTTAACCGTTCACTCAAAAATCGTAACCGTAACCATACCGTTTAACCATGAATTTCACCGGTTCGGTAACCGTACCGTTAATTTTTTTTTCCCGATATGATTACCACCCATTTGGATCGGTTTTTCGGTATTTCAGTACGGTTTTTCGGCTTCGGTTTTTAATGAACACCCCTACTCCCTATTGCATATTCAATTTCTATTTTTCGTCCCTCTCCTAATACCTCCAGGCTCCAAGTACCGCAATTGAGATGTAAGGTCATAAGGTCGAATTCCCAACCAACTACACCAAATAAGCTTAGTTGAATTTTTCTTTTTTGAAGAGGAATTATTTAAATTTATTTATTATACACTCAGCGTATCTAAAGCATGATATACATATACCCCCTAACATTATTCAGCATCATGTGCCCTACATGTGGATGAGTACATGAGTGCAAGGGTGTAAATGATACGAATCTAGTTCGAGTTTGAGCTAGCTCGGCTCGAGTCGTTAGTATTTTCGATTCGAGTTTTGGCCGATTCGAGTTTTAACCGAGTAGATTTCGATTAACTTGCAAGTGTCTCCCTATTAAAAGCAACCCTAAGGTAGAAAATATGTCAAATATAGGTATTTTGCTATAGATTAATTGGGTATTCGAGTTTTTCACATGTGTTCGAGTCGAGTATCGAATTGCTCAACTCGACTCGCCAACATCTCGAGTCGAGCTCACTCAATCCGGTCAAGTCAAGCTTTGACTGAGTAGCATGCAAGCTGTCTCGTCTTATTTATACTCCTAATGAGTGAATAACATAGATTGGTAATAAAAACCACGATGTAGCTAGGATGCAAATTGCATAATAATTTAATTTAGTTATATAATAAATGGATACTTCTTTATTATGTTTAGGTTGTTAATTAGGAAAATAGCATGAATCTAGTCTAATTGCTAAATTAGATTGATCATATAGATAGTGATCTCTAAAAAAAGAGTATTTAAATGATGTTGATATTCTATAAGTTGTAGACTTAGCTTGTACATAGAAAACGTTGATATGACATTATAGAGAAGAGACGCTAATATTGTCCATTTGACATATTCATTATACAATTTTATGAGTTTTTATAATCTAGAAAATATATGTCCTCAAAGACACATGTACAATCCATGTAAATTGTTATGTATGAACTATTTATAATTACTAATCAGGTCGTTGTTAATGAAAAAGTGGAAAATACTATTAAATGGGTTAGTGGGTTGATTTCAGGCCGACCCATTTATTATTAGGTTGGGTTGAGAATTTCAACCCATTTAAGTAAACAAGTTGGGTTGGATTGATGATCTTAAGCGAAATCAACCTAAACCCAACCCAAATCCACCCATTGCCAGCCCTAAATTGCCAAGTAAGTTGTAGCATAACTCGATTGGTTTAATGAGATAACTAGTTATTAGGCCCGGGCTATGCCCCGAGTAAAGAAAATTTTCATTCATTAATATTATACTTTAAGATGATAACACTAAATGTTATTTGGTCTAGTGGTTAAGACTTTTTTTTTTTGATAGGAGTGGTTAAGACTTTATTATATATTCTCGAGGTCTCGGGATCGAACCCTATACTATGCAATTCTAATTTTTTTTTATTGTTGTGAATTACGTAGAATAAAACGCCCTTAGGGAGAGCGCCACCGTTCCTTGTTTAGGCACGCCTTTTAATATATTAGTATAGATAATAACATTATGAACAACTATTAAATAGAGACATAAGACTAACAACTAATGAGACATTGATTTCCAAGTTCCAACATCAATTACTTTATTCATCAAATAGCAACCATTACATTTCCATTTCATCAGAAGAAGGAAATTTGAAGATAGATCAATAATTAGTTAATTCAGTGATCTTTACAAGAGCATAAGTTGCTAGCACTATTTCCCTTCCGAGCGTGTTAGAAGAACCAGTGTTACCTAATTCCCTAATTCCCTAATTCCCCCGCGAATTGCGAATTGAGAAAAGCGAATTATGGTCGGTTTTGGTTCATTTTTGGCCCATTTTGGGCGAATTGGCGAATTTAAAAGGCGAATTACATAGCGAATTAGGTAACACTGAGAAGAACCAAGAGAAAGTATACAATATACGCATATAGACATATAGTGGTATAAGGCATCACTCAGAATACCAAACCAAATTTACAATGTTTACATACTGAAGGCAGAGCCCCTGCCTTGATTGTGGTTCTGGTTGTAATCATCTATCCAACCTTGAATCAACCGAATCTCAGATGCTCTCTGTTGGACCAGCCAATCAGGATCGTTGGGCGTTGACGCTCGCAAATCTAGGTGATGGGCTCCTGGCATACAATTTTAATATAATTAGCAAGACTACTGGGCGACAACCACAGGTACTTACTGTACACACACAAACACCTTCATACTACCATTTTAAAGAGGATAATGAAACAAAGGGAAGCAACTGGGCCAAGGCACATATAATGAGTGACCAAATTGGGTAAATATGACGAAGGTAAGCAAGCATTAGAAAGTCCTATGGTTACTAACAATCATGTTGCTACGTTGCCATGACTCGGGTACTCATGCTGGCAGCAGCACTGAGGTTTATGACATTCCATGATCTAGGCCATACCCATGTCGGAGCATTGTGGATCGGATACTTAGGTAAAATGAACAGTCTAAGTAACAGTTATCATAGACTGAAATTGCTAAAATTCGAAATTCTATTAGGTAAAAATATGCATCGATCAGCTCCTAGCTAATCTACGTTGTACGTCTCAAGAAGTGTAAACTGAAAGAAATGAGTTAAAGAGGACACAGGAAAGATGCTACCTTCTTCTGTAACAAGGGCAACGAGAGTTTTTGAGACATTCTGCAGAACACTGTAAGAGAGTTGAGAGAGACAAAAGTCAGACTTGATAATAGTAGTTAGAAAACTATGCTCGCAATAAAAGTTTATAATATGGCTGCTAAATAATGAAATTACCTCCCACCACTCCAGGGATCCAGTAACCCACTCGCAAAGATTATGTTACTCCCACTTTCTTTCCAGGTAGTCTTATAATCCTTCAGAGTGCAAATAACAGGCATTACTCAGAATTGGGGATGATCGGAATGTAGTATCAGACTCAGACTCAGGCACACACTATCGTAACAGTCACGTGAAGCTACCATGAGTCCATGACAAATAATTAACTATACAAGCATATACTTCATTATATACTAGTACAAGTGCTGAAGGCAGCAAAGGGGATAAAATCCCCCCTGTGACCCCCCTTTCCAACTATAAACATTAATCTAAATAAAAACAAGAGAAGAATCAAAGGAAAAACGACATATGGTAGTGATGGTACAAAGCTCAAACTAATCGACTAGACATATAGCTTAGGCGACTATTGCTGTTCAGTGTTCACAGCTAAACTAACAACTAGTAGTAGCAGCATGAACAAAGCACTCATGGAAAAAGTCTACTCAGCTTGGTTAGCAACTTAATTCACTTGCATCTTTGCATATCAAAGACGGAACATAGAGATAGCTTAACATGCCAAATGACCAACCTTTTTCATGCCATATAGTATAAAAAAAGGTTAAGGACATTAAGTATGTTAGCTAAATTGCCAGTCTAAACCCTGAAAGAGTGAAACTCTTTCAAAATCTAGTCAAGTCTTCAATATCTGGGTTCAAAAAGAGTCTCTACAAAAACTTATAGTATCTCTGACAAAGTGGGAAATAAAGACTTCCTCAGAGAGGATGTAAGGAATTACAACAAACCATTGATGAATTATCATATATACATAGAAGAGATCAAGAGAATTATATAGCAAGCAAAGTCAGAAGAGATCAATAAGCATCTTACATGTCCACCAAATTCAGTGGTTATCCATCTGCCTCGTGGCTTTACTCCATACGATTTCATGCAACGCTCTTGCTCATAGGTGTAATTAAAAGTAAATGTTGGAAACATGCTTGTGTTGGGATCACTAGACATTGGCATTACCATCTCTGTACACGCCTAAATTAGCAAAAAGCACATCGTATATTTAAAATTCTTAGTACAATGACTTCATCTTCACTGTTTCCAAGTTATGATATACTAACTTATAAGAGAATTCAGCACCTGCCATTGCCAACCACTCATTCCATGAGGATCATCATCCAATTTGAAGCAGTCGACAGTCCCACTGTAGTTATAATAAACACTGACTCCATTGAAAATGCGATCAAGAACACTGGTACCATCAGCAGCACTGTCTATCCTTCTGCAAACCTAAGATGTAAAAACTTACGTTTAATTACTGCAGCAACTAACGGAAGCAAGACAGGAGTGATCTGAATGGGGTGAAGATCCTAATCAAAGAACTAAAGACAGAGAGAATACTATGTCAACATCTTGATTTAGTTTGAAAGAGAAAAGACATGTAGAGTCTAAAGCAATGAGCAGATTTGCTGCTCACATTTTGCAAAAGGGTCTTAGAAACAAATGTTCAAGTTTCAAGTTCCAACAAATCTTTGACTGATTAGGTTACATACATTTGGACTTCCCTTGGACCTTCCATCAATTGGTATTGATAGGTTGTGTTTGCTATGTTGTTCCTAATGAATTATAACTTCCCTTTGTACAGAGAAGGTTTCATGGAAATGTATTTTAGTTTACTGCTGAACACAGTTGATTGTAAAACTAGGCAATAAATCAGGATTACTAAATTAGCTTAGTAGCACGGAGCAGAAGAGAAGCAAACATCCCATACATAAATCCATATGACCAAAAAAAAAGATAGACTTTGTGACACAAATTTTTATCCAAAAAATAAGTAAACAAGAAAACTATTTCCTCACAATGAATGAAACCTTTTCATTAGTACTGAAGTAGTATATATGCATCAGTGATCCAACCAGGTAAAAACTCCAATTTTTTTTACATTAGATTAGCATGCATTAATGTTGCTTAAAGTTTTCTGCTCCAAGAGGAAACTACCTAGCTTGTCAACAAACTTCACAGAGTTTTAAAAGGCACATTTTCACATAAATCATAAGTGTCCATCATAAGTACTACAAAGAGTAGCAATACCAATGTTAGAGATGTGGAGTGGATATAATAGTGAGTAACCGGGTAAATGATCTTCCAAGCACGTACTTATACGCTTTCCTATAAGTTATTTACCGACCCACTAAGAACAACGAGTATCACGGTAATACTTATGAGATACGAAGAAGAAATCATTGAATCTTGGTTGTTGACAAGAAACAATCCCAACAAGAGTTTGTAGTTTGATTTTGTTTAGAGAAAACACAAGAGAATTCCATTCTCTAAGCAAGTACAATGGAATAATGATTTCTCTCATACACAATACATATGGCACATCCCTATTTATAGTATAGGAGATAGTTAGAGGATTTGTACGAAACAAGGTGTCGCTTCACACCAAAAGACACATTTAAATACTCTTAATTCATATTATACTTGTACTCCACAACACCAAGTATAATAACCATCACATATATAACCTACGAATACATTTAACTATAAATGTTCCAACAACCAAGAGGCAAGAGCCACATTAGCTCCTGTCACACAAGGCAAAATCCAAATAATGGACCTATGTACGTTTGTAATTCACAAATAACATTAAACCTGAACTTCCCATTCCTAGGAAGTGACAAAAGTTGTTTGGTTGCTTATGAGAAGTAAAACTTCTCATGGGAAGTTCTACTTGCCTAGGTCCCCTTAGGTTAGCAACTTCCTCCATTATGTGGGAAGTAGAACTTCCTAGAAAGTGCAACTTCTTACATTTTTGTCAACCAAACAACCTCACCTTATTTTATTTCTTAGGAAGTTCCACTTCCCATGTATTTTTATGTCAACCAAACAACACCTAAGCATGATAGGCAGATAACATCAGACCAGACCTTAAGCATGACATATAGATACCCACATCAACATATAGTTTAATTGAGAACATGTTAAGGTGTGAGAAAATTCTAAGCATTCAGAGATAAGATAGAAAGATAATTAAAGGTACATTACTCAGATCAGAATGGCTTATAACTTGAAGACTAGATTGAAAACATGGAACAGAATGCAGGTGGGAGAGAGAGAAAATGCAGCGGGCTAACCTCTCTGATCGGATGTCCAGGCAAAGACATCAAGAAGTCTGAAGGATATGGGTAGTTTACCATAGCTAAATAACTGTAAGCTGATGATAACCAGTCAGAAAGATCTTGAGTTCTCTTCAATTCCCTATCTCAGATTTAGACATTGATTATCGATCAGCTAAAGAACTGAAAATCTCTCAGAAAGTGCATAAAGAGATTCATAAAGTATTATCACCCGCAAAGATGGAATGTTTTAGTAAGCTGAATTAGGCCATCTGCATTCTCAGCCACGGATTGTAATGCACCCCAAGACTCCTTTATTGTGTTGAAACAGCTGGTGCTTTCGCGCTGTAGAGAGAGTACATTGCATCAATACAGTAGCTCCATGTCTTACCATAATCTGTAACTGTAACTACGAACCAGGAAAGAAAAAAGCTACAGACTCTAAAATCGTTGGAGACTATGTTATAAAATGTCTCGGGTGGCACAATATCTTCAAACTGAAGTATTGGTGCTGAAGAAGCCAGGGCACCAATTGTGAGATGCGGATATTTGAGCCTCATCCATGCAGCTAACACTGTTTCATTCATTCATACATAAATGCAAGAAATTAACGAATGCCTGACACTGGAAGTAAATTACTGAAATTTGAACTGAAACGCGAATAGCTAATCCAAATTATATAGAAAGAAAATGATCAGCAGCATACTTCCACCATATGATCCACCAAACAATACAACAGGACAATCCTGAGCAGACAAATTTCTCTTTAATTTCCTGAGCAACACGGCATAATCAGCAATAGCTTGCTCTGCAGTAAGATATGATAAGGTAGTGCTATTTTTATATGCTTCTTCTTTGCTTCCATAAGGCATTGATTCCCCATAATAACGATGCTGTAAAAAAGAATTTCAAGCAATGGTTAGCATTGATCATACTAATAACCAATACATAACATCTGTACATTTTTTATGTTATTCGCCTTCATTATCAAGAAGACCACTAGTAAATAACAGCTTTAACTCAAAGAAGATTGTATACTATACAACACTCCTGATTAGTACGACTTGTCTATTATCAGATCCAACATTCCTTAGGACATTCTAGCATATTGAATGGAAACAATAGTTGATATTTAAGTAAAAGGAGTTTTTTTTATATCTTTATCTTACAATTGGTTATCGATTCAATTACAATGTGCACAATCTCATAAGTTTAGGTCTTTAGGACCTTGTATTGAGTGTTTAGGACCTTGTATTGAGTGTTTGTGCAATTCTAATTCTAATATCAATTATTTGTTGATGGAAATTTGTCCGGTGTCGCACACAAGTTAAGTGATATACTTTGCATATTAGTCCTAGTTTGAATTTGATCAATTTAACATTTAAACGAAAACCCACGACACGCGTCACCAAGACCAATATGGAAAGGGTATCATCAAACTTGATAGTTGATACTACTTTTATTCATAGTAACAAACCTGTTCGAGATTAATATGGAAGGGTGACAATTTTTCCTTATTTTAACGAAAAGGTCATAATACCTATGTTATGTTAGCCTAGTAAAAAAAACCCTAGCCTCCCCCCACTTTCTTTCTCCCTCAAACCCTAGCCTCCCCTACCCCTTCTTCATCAGTTAGGGGCTGCCATAGATGATTTCATCCATGGTAAGTCCTTTTTCCCCTTTTATTTTCAGTTTTTAATTCATTTTCTTGTTTTGTTTAATAAATTAATCTCTCCTTATAAGATATTTTCAAACCTTGTTATGGGGTTTTTAGTTTGTGTTTTAGAAATCTCCTTCTCCCCTATGGGAGTTGTATGGTTTTTTTGTTTTTAGGTATGAGAAATTGTTCTCATTGGTTGAAGTTCGAGACTCAACATGAAGGTATTAGAATCTCGGATGCTCAACATGAATCGGTCAATAATGTTCTTCCCAAACAACATCAGAATGATAGACTTCCTCATCAATAGCGGCTTGATTCAGCAGATACAAGGGGCTGCGCTGTATTGCTCGATCTGGTTCATTGTAGTTCCTTCGAAGACGAATTTGATTTAGACTTGTTTAATTATATCTTGTTTATCTTTAATACCTATTGTAGATGTCGTTTGACCTTCAATTAATGAATGCATTAATAAGGTAACAAAAGCAAATGAAATACACGTAGAAAATAATAATAAAATAATCAAAAATGCGAAACGATTTCTTTTTACTATTCATGTTAGCCGACCCCAAATAGCGATATGAGATAGAGAAAAGAGTGATTACCTCGGGGAAGAGAAGCAAGGCGCCGAAACGAGGCGCAATATCCCAAACAAAGCCAGAATTAGAAGCGAACCATTCAATATCTCCCTCATTACCGCAATACATAAAGATGGGTCCCCTGCGCTGCGCTCCAACCCAGTCATCAGTGTTGATGAGATAACGTTGCGAGAAATTCCCATAATCATGGAAACTAAAGTGATCAAGTTTCTGAGTGATGTACTGAGTTTCATACTTGTATGATAATTTGTTGTTGTTGGGCTTTTTAGCATACTTGCCCAACAACAGAGGGGGAGATGATTCAGTGATGTAGGAAAGACAGAGTATAAGGGAAAAAATGAGAGGAGAAGTGAAAGTTGCCATTATTGTGAGGAGAACTGTGAAGTGGTGGCTGTTGCGGAGTTTTACTGGGTGATTAACTGAGTAGTAGGTAAAAAAGTGGGGGTCAATGTCTCCAACTAAGATGGAAACGTTAAGCAACTTCCTCCTTCCTTATTTCTTGGGTGGTCTTCGTAGAGTAGAATTAGAATCTCTTTTTTTGTTTGGATGGGAAGAATTAGAATCTCTTTGGTTCTTTGAGATGAATTCGGGCATGTTCGGCAATAGCTTTTTGTGTTTTGGAAAAGTTATAAATATTAGCTTTTGGCCTTTGGGGTAGATGTAGTTTTTGGAGTAACTTTTGAAGATTGGATATAATTTATTTTGTTATTTTTTAAAACTAACAACTAATTTTACCGAATACTAACTACCATAAAAAGCTATTTTCACAGCCAAACTCTGATAGTTAATATATGACAACAACAGCTAGTACAACAGTTGATAGCTACTTCTACAACTATCAGCTATCGCAACAACTATTTTTACCAAACAGGCCAAAAGATACTTTCATATTATGCATTTCCAATTGTCGGATGTTGGTAGGAGCTATGTTTATAAGTCACATGGTTGTAGACTCGTAGCTTGCAAGTAGCCTGTACTCGACTTGGTCAAATTATGATTCATGTTAACTAAACTTAAGAATTTACCGAATTGTCCCAATTCGGCATAATTAATTCTTGAGCAACTCAATAAGAAAAGAAAAAAATATAGATATCATTATTTTTTATGTGGATGGTGTAAAGTCAATTCCACAAAGCAACTTGCAAATATAAAGAAAAATTATGTTCTGTATAACTCTCCCAAAAAGCCATTAATGACTGCAAATCATAATAGAAGTATATCTTTTTGACATTTTCAACCAAAATACGTCATCGGTTTCTTAATGGATGGATCATATTGACTTTTAAAACTCTTTAGAAGCTAATTTTGGCTATATTAATTTACTTATGTATAAATTATAAAAATAAATGTCATTATTTTAACTGTCACTGTGTTAATATTGATACATATTTTCAAAATACTCCCTCTATAATTTTTTATATTTAATAATAATAATGAAATAAGTATTGATTGCTAAAATTATGCATTAGCGAATGTATCTACACAATAATACATCTATTAAGAAACAAAATAAGTTAGTAGTAGCAGCAATGGGAACCAATAATAGAGACAACAAACCAACTCCTACGGATGTAGTAAAGATGGGCCCAATAGCCTATTGGGCTCAATATCCTCCCCTTGGTCTAATTACTTTGACCACCTTTCCCTTTAGTTATTCTTGGGCTGTTATTTACAATGGGCCCATTCACAGATTTCATACCCAAACAGAGCAAATAATATCTTGGAGGCTCCATTGTACAATGTACTAAAGACTAGGTTTTGCAGTGAAGAAGAAGCTTCATCCACCTTTAGTGATAATATCTTGCTTGGAATATCTTCCATTTATCGTTCTGCATCATTTATCACAGACAAATAATTATTGTAATTTGTATATCCCACAATTCAGGTGGCATGATTAATGGGATTCAAACACCTGTCTAGTGTCTACTAATCAGGTCTTTGTTTAGTGATTGTAAAACAAGATAAGCAATATGAATACTGTGATAGCCCACGTATAACCTATATGGAAGGAAAAGTGTGATTATGACAAATCAAAAGCATATAAATTATACTTACTACTCCCTCCGTTTCTTTTTAATCTACACACTTTCTTTTTTAGTTTGTCTCTTTTTAATCTACACACTGTTGCTTTTTCTATTTTTGGTAATATGTCACATCTACTTTATCCTCTTTTTCCACCCATGTCATCTTCTTTTTAATATTTTAACCCACTTTTTAATTTATCTCTTTCACTTTTCAATTTCTCTCTCCACCTTTTCAGTTTCTCTCTCATACTTTTACACTTTCTCCTTGGTTTTCCCCCAAAAGTGAAGTGAGTAAATTAAAATGAAACGGAGGGAGTACTAGTTACAACTAAACTGTTTTTTTTTTTAAACAAAAGTTCAATAAAAATATGGTTTGGGTCATAATACAAAAAAGAAAGAAAAAGAAAACCGATCCAATAGAATAAACTATCAAAACAAATCTAAATATGTTATGTTGTTATATGAGTGATCCTAATGATAAACGGGATTTTAAGTTTTTTTTTTTTTTTTTTGTTACTGATCATGTACTATTACATATGTAGAGAAATCCTCTTTGCAATCAGTAGTAATTAAAAAAACAAGACATTTTCTAAAGGGTCTTAAGTATGATGCAATAATTATTAAGAATTTCTCAACATGTCAAATCGAACTTGAGATTACATTTTATATATAACCCAAAGTTTTTTTATATAAAATAAAGAGAGTTTATTATCCAACTTCGACCTTGTTCTTTTGGGTTGAACTAAAACGAGTTGAATTGAGATGAAGTAAAAATGTGAGAGGAACTGAACTCAACTAAGCTAAAATGAGCTGAACTTAACTGAAATGAAACTGTCTCCAAAAGAACAGGGCCTTCAACCCCGTATACTTCCTCCATTTCATATTACTCGCTACACTTCTCAATTCACGGACTCCTAGGCAATTTTTGGATAAGATTGAGGTAGAGAGTAAAAAGAAAAGGGACTCATGTGAGAGGAGAGAGATAGAAAGAGTTTATTGCCCAAAAAGGAAGTGTAGCAAGTAATGTGAAACTTCCCACAATGGAAAGTGTAGCGAGTATTATGAAACGGAGGAAGTATATATTTATAAAATACTCCAAATAAATAAATTATACGACAATGGCACCCTATGATCCACCAGTAAAACATGTGATGGGACTTGTGTGATCCAACTAAGTAAGCATGATTGCCATAACAGTATGCCACCCATGGGAGGGGCCAAAAAATAAGAACCCCCCATATTGGAACCATACACAAAGAAAATCATATACTATATATGAAGATAGATATGATGAATTCAGAATTCAGTGCACCCAATTTCCAGAATTCCAACAGTCACACTTCACTTCAGAAGATGCTACTCATTTATTGTTGCACCTGGTAACAAATTGTACGTTATATGAACATGTCTCTCCTAAACTCTTCTTTATCTAATCATTGTTCCCCATTTTCATGTGGGAGTGCCACACCGACCTCGTAGGCCAGCCCCTTCTCTCTCTCTGTGGGTGCCGGGTGGTGGGCACTTGGGCATCTAGTCGCCATACACTACTATTATGGGGTTCTCACTTATAATAATATGCAAGGATTAAGGTGTTGATAATTGATGAATGACTTTCAATATGCTCGACAACTACTTCATCTTTAAGATATACGCATAATTGCTTGTTACTCCCCTCCTCTCACTTGTACTTTTCAAGTTTGTCGATGTAAAGGCTTTAAGTATTAATATGATAATATCCCTCGTTATGTATTTGTAAAAAATATAAAAAGGTGATGTTTTGAATATACATATATATTGAGAGGAATCAAAGAAGATCACATATGAATATAATTTTTCTTATGTGTAAAACACAAATGATGGTCAAAGTGTTGGAGATATATAGCGTCAAAATACAAATTGTATCCGTTTTTGCAAAACGAAAGGAGTATTCAACAAGTCCGATTTTATATATAAGTAGATATCTCCTTGTTTTTCTTGAGTCAAACTAACCCATTTTGAATATCTCTTTGTATTTTTTGTGGTATACAAATATAATGTGTTATTATATGAGATTATGCTTGGTTTGTCTCAATATACATTAAAAAAAAATTATTATTTTTTTTTTTTTACTAAAACACAATAATAGATATTAACCAACAAAGTTATATAGGTGAGTATGAAAAGCAAATGTTTAGTTCAATAGGTATTACTTAGTCTTGGAAAAGAAATTAGGTCAAAGTTTCTAAAATAAATCTCAATTAAGGGTTTGTTCTACTCCACTTATTTTCCTTTATTATTGATTTTTTTTCTTTCTAAATTTTATGTATTTTTCTAAAAATCAGTAAAATTAAAGTTAAACAAGACCTAATTAAATTAACCATCCCTTTGTATCACTACCAGAAAGACTATAGAGGTGTGATACATTTAGTCCCTCAGTAGTTTAATTCTGTTGTTTTGTTTTTCTTCTTCTTCATCGTTTGGAACTCGTCTCCTCTTTTAATTAAAACAAGAAAACAAAAAAACTACTAAAAAGACTATCCTATCCAAATCCTACTCATTATTTGCACATAACAAGTCAGCAAATATGGTAAACACTAAATAATACTTTTCTCAAAGTAGCTGGACGACTACTTACGTTATTGCTACATTATTATAAATATTCCAAATGATGAACTTAATCTAGTACAAACTAAAAATCATTATCTGTTTAAAAGTGGATGATTTTTGCGTTATAAAAGATTGCATTCACACATTAAAGTTTCGACTAATAATTCCTTAACGCGCTTTCATGGCAAGAAAGACATAATCCAATAAGCCAATGAAATTATATTGGTAATTAAGATTAGGCAGCACTCCTACAGTATGTAATGTATGAGCCAATAAAAGTGAGTTTAAGTATAAGATGATGATTGATGACGATAATTATAATCACATAAATACAAATTAAGCAATATGGTCGGCTGGCCGTAAAGGCAGGGGCCAGGGGGTAGGGTAAAGCTTAAAGGGGACAAAATCAATCTAGCTACTAATTAGGAGAGGAAACTAGAAAGGGTGGTGAGTGAGTTGGGGAAACCTTATCTAGAATTCTTTACCCTTTAGTAATATTTTTGCTTTTTCTCATATGATATGTTCCTCTATCATTGCCAACATCTACGCTCCATAATCATCTGCCAACCATCTTACCTCATTACTATAAAATGCAATCACACCAATTATTGGTGGGACTCTCTGTTCAAAATAAGAAATTTCAACGAGTATCATTCATTGAAGCAAGAATTAAAAATTAACAAAACAAAACACATATATCAAAGTTTCAAGCTAGAGAAGGGGGAGGAAAAAAAATTGAGGGTAAGGTTATATTAATGATCCAAATTACTTTTTTAGTGATACAGAGAGAAAGGGCGAGAGTATCAAGGAGCATAGAGAGAAAAAGTTGGAGACTACTTTTTTAACTAATAGGGGTGGAAATTAAATAAAGGTGAAGGCGTAATAAACAATAAGTTTTTGTTTACCACTTTGAGTTATGTGTCACTTATTGTGACGTTTACCTTAAAGAAAAGGTGGTTATTGAAAAAGAAACGGAGGAAGTTAAAGTGTAGAAGTCAACAAGCTAGCATTGAAATGACAATCAAACTCCCATAAGTTTTGGCGGTAAATTATAGAGGAAAAATTGACACTATCAGTCTCAACTGTATATGGCTGGTTCACTTGGTCTCAATTTTTTATTATCTCACAGCGGTACCAACTTTAGGGGCCAGGTTCTCTTCTCAGAATAGTCCTTCAACTTGTTCAACTTGCTAAATCGGTTCATTACGACGCATTAAACTCTTTATTTGCTTTAATTAATCTGAATAAAAAGCCACATGGATTAGTGTCATATGTTTTAATTAATTAACTTATTTGACAAATTAATTAAATTGAAGGACGTTGTGAGAAAAGAACCCCCAAAGTTAGGGCTTCTATGAGATAATTAAAAGTTGGGACCTTTTAAAACAAAACTTTTAATACAAATTGGTCATAAATGAGACTGATGGTGTCAATTTTTCCAATTATAAAAGGTAAGGTAGTTATATCTGAAAGTCGAAAAGGCAATCTCTAGGGAAATAAGAGGAAGTTAAAAGCAAATCTAACATGGCGCTAAAATTGAAAGTTGAGAACATTAATTTGTACGTACATTGCTCAGATCTGACTTCCAAGGACGAAAGTACAAATTATTTTGATTTATTTATTTATTTTGGGGATCCCACTTTGTGAGGTGCAAGAATCGAACCTCTCTTACAAGGATAGAAGGAGAGCTTCTAACCAACTAAGCCAACCTTGATTCTTAGTACAAAATTTTGATTGGTTGATCATGAAAAGTAAATTAATGTACAGTGCCACATACCTAAGGGAATCTTTAGGTCAGTATTTTTCAAATTTCTGGTAGGAAGTAGAATTTCTAAGTTAGAAAATCAAATTTTCTATGCTTTTGTCAATCAAACAACGTAACATAGTATATATTTTACTTTATGAAATATTTTATTTTCCATTTTTTTTACGTCCATTCACTACAAGAAAATCACAAAATAACGACGGCCTATCAGCGACGGCAATTAAAACCGTCGGTAAATCCACATTAAGCGACGGCTTTAAGCCGTCGTTGATTACCGTCTGCTTTTATATCATATAACGACGGTTTAGCTGTCGTTGATTAATAACGACGGCTATAAGCGGTCGTTTTATTTGCGGACTTAAAGCGAGAATGTTTTTTTCTCGTGGGCGACGGTTATAGACGGTCGTTGATTGTCGAAGGGTGGGGGGTTTAATTGAATCCGGTGTTTCATCGGGTTTTAGTTTCAACAAAAAAAAAAAAGGAGGGAAAGACCTTGGCGAGCACGCGCGGCGACGGAACCACCTCCACCTGCCTTTCCTCCTTCCTCCAACCACCGGCGGCATGACGAAACCCACCTCCACCTCACTTCGCCGGCGGTAAGCTTTAATTTCTCCTTTTTTTTTAAAATTTTTGTACTCATGAACCCTAACAATTGGGTTTCGTTACTCGTGAGAGAAGTGAACTTCAGGGCGACGACCTTGGGCAACGAAGTTGCATCGACTCTTCTTGGGACCTACATTTCGCCGGTGGTAAGCAAGTGCCAATATCTTTTTTTTTTTTTTTTTTTAATAATTTGTGTACTCATGAAACTAAACCCGAAAAATTTGGTTTTTGCTAATTCTTGTTATTTGTCCTAAAAAATCGAATCTTGTTTTTGTCAGTTTTTTACTCACATTTTGTTAGTCTTGCTTTATTTTATGTATATTTCTTCATTTAAGTGTTTGATCTTATATTAAATCATTTCTTTAATCAAAGTTCATACTACTTATTATTTTTTCATATAATTTCATAGTCGATTTTAGTGATTTGGTGTTGCTCGTTTAGTAGAAATTGACGCTTAATCAAAGATTTTAGTGATTTCTTTAATCAAAGTTCATAGTTCATTTTAGTTACTTATTATTGGAGTTGCTCGTTTAGTAGAAATTGACGCTTAAAGGTGCCGTTGAATAATTGATTTTCTACATGATGTAGGATTACGTAGCACTTTGGTGTTTCTCTTTGGCTTAATTGTAAGGTTAGTAGCAATTTTTTACCATATTTTGTATTCAATTTATATTGTTTTCGTTCATGTAAATTATAAATTTTAATTTTTGTGTAAGTTTTTCATCATGAAATATAATGTATTAAAAAAACGTTTGTTTAGAGAATGTTAAAAACTATATAATTTTTTAGTTTATATTACTTTGAAGATTAAGTTACTTTAATTGTATAAGTTTAAGTTACTATATAATTATCACAATAGTTTTTATAGTGGTTCGTTTATTAAAGGTTATAAAAGTTAAAAACTATATAATTATGACAATAATTTAGTTATTGCACATTCCTTTATCTAGTTTACACTATTTAAATTGTTTATATTGTTTTTGACATATTTGTTTTCGTGGAAATAGTTTGGATGAGGTTATAAATTAAAGTTAAGTGTTTACATAAATATGTTTGCATCATCATGTGCCTAGATACCCGTTCAAGGTATACTCATTAGGAGTATATCTTGAATAGTCCCCGATTGGGACTTTGTTCTTCGACGTTTGACCTCACTTAGGTGGTGAATGTATGCCTTTTGTTCTATTCTATGTAATTTCCGGTGATGTTGTTTCTCTATGTTGTTCTCTCGGGTACATATGTAAGCTTTTACGAAGCGACATTGTGTACTTGGAGAACTCATGGGAAATGCTTGCTGGAATTTACGTAGAAGCGAATAATTGGCATACATTCACTAGTGGGGTTAGACGTCGAAGAACTCATGGAGGGCCGCAGGGGGAGGCGGCGGGGGAGGGGGACTGCAGCGGGGGGAGGGGGAGGGCTGCAGGGGGAGGGGGACTGCAGCAGGGGGAGGGGGAGGGGGAGGGGAGGGCTGCGGGGGGAGGGGGAGGGCAGCGGGGGAGGGGGAGGGGGGGGCTGCGGGGGGGAGGAGGGAGGGCTGCAGGGGGAGGGGAGGGGGACTGCAGCAGGGGGGGGGGAGGGCTGCAGGGGGGAGGGGGAGGGGGGAGGGCAGCAGGGGGAGGGGGACTGCAGCAGGGGGGAGGGGAGGGGGGAGGGCTGCAGGGGGAGGGGGAGGGGGGAGGGGGGGGGGGGAGGGGAGGGCAGGGCAGGGGGAGGGGACTGCAGCAGGGGGAGGGGGGGGGGAGGGCTGCGGGGGGAGGGGGAGGGGGAGGGCAGCAGGGGGAGGGGGAGGGGAGGGCTGCAGGGGGAGGGGGAGGGCAGCAGGGGGGAGGGGGAGGGGCTGCAGGGGGGAGGGGAGGGCGGCGGGGGGGGGGAGGGGCTGCGGGGAGAGGGAGGGGAGGAGGAGGGGCAGGGGGAGGGGGGGGGGAGGGGGGGGTGCGGGGGGGAGGGGGAGGGGGAGGGCTGCAGGGGGGGAGGGGGAGGGGGGACCTGCAACAGTTAGTTTAGTGTATTTATAAGTTGTTTTGATTGAAAATACACAAAGTAGGAAAGTTAGAACCAAATGTAGGCCAATATAGGCCTTTTTAGGCCTTTTTACTTGAAATTGAATGAATACGAGTACTTTGATGCTAGTTTAAGTTATAACCACCTCAAACATCATATATGTAGTTAGTTTAGTGTATTTATAAGTTGTTTTGATTGAAAATACACAAAGTAGGAAAGTTAGAACCAAATGTAGGCCAATATAGGCCTTTTTAGGCCTTTTACTTGAAATTGAATGAATACGAGTACTTTGATGTTAGTTTAAGTTATAACCACCTCAAACATGATATATGTAGTTAGTTTAGTGTATTTATAAGTTGTTTTGATTGAAAATACACAAAGTAGGAAAGTTAGAACCAAATGTAGGCCAATATAGGCCTTTTTAGGCCTTTTACTTGAAATTGAATGAATACGAGTACTTTGATGCTAGTTTAAGTTATAACCACCTCAAACATGATATATGTAGTTAGTTTAGTGTATTTATAAGTTGTTTTGATTGAAAATACACAAAGTAGGAAAGTTAGAACCAAATGTAGGCCAATATAGGCCTTTTTTAGGCCTTTTACTTGAAATTGAATGAATACGAGTACTTTGATGCTAGTTTAAGTTATAACCACCTCAAACATGATATATGTAGTTAGTTTAGTGTATTTATAAGTTGTTTTGATTGAAAATACACAAAGTAGGAAAGTTAGAACCAAATGTAGGCCAATATAGGCCTTTTTAGGCCTTTTTACTTGAAATTGAATGAATACGAGTACTTTGATGCTAGTTTAAGTTATAACCACCTCAAACATCATATATGTAGTTAGTTTAGTGTATTTATAAGTTGTTTTGATTGAAAATACACAAAGTAGGAAAGTTAGAACCAAATGTAGGCCAATATAGGCCTTTTTAGGCCTTTTACTTGAAATTGAATGAATACGAGTACTTTGATGCTAGTTTAAGTTATAACCACCTCAAACATGATATATGTAGTTAGTTTAGTGTATTTATAAGTTGTTTTGATTGAAAATACACAAAGTAGGAAAAGTTAGAACCAAATGTAGGCCAATATAGGCCTTTTTAGGCCTTTTTACTTGAAATTGAATGAATACGAGTACTTTGATGCTAGTTTAAGTTATAACCACCTCAAACATGATATATGTAGTTAGTTTAGTGTATTTATAAGTTGTTTTGATTGAAAATACACAAAGTAGGAAAGTTAGAACCAAATGTAGGCCAATATAGGCCTTTTTTAGGCCTTTTTACTTGAAATTGAATGAATACGAGTACTTTGATGCTAGTTTAAGTTATAACCACCTCAAACATGATATATGTAGTTAGTTTAGTGTATTTATAAGTTGTTTTGATTGAAAATACACAAAGTAGGAAAGTTAGAACCAAATGTAGGCCAATATAGGCCTTTTTAGGCCTTTTTACTTGAAATTGAATGAATACGAGTACTTTGATGCTAGTTTAAGTTATAACCACCTCAAACATGATATATGTAGTTAGTTTAGTGTATTTATAAGTTGTTTTGATTGAAAATACACAAAGTAGGAAAGTTAGAACCAAATGTAGGCCAATATAGGCCTTTTTAGGCCTTTTTACTTGAAATTGAATGAATACGAGTACTTTGATGCTAGTTTAAGTTATAACCACCTCAAACATCATATATGTAGTTAGTTTAGTGTATTTATAAGTTGTTTTGATTGAAAATACACAAAGTAGGAAAGTTAGAACCAAATGTAGGCCAATATAGGCCTTTTTAGGCCTTTTTACTTGAAATTGAATGAATACGAGTACTTTGATGCTAGTTTAAGTTATAACCACCTCAAACATCATATATGTAGTTAGTTTAGTGTATTTATAAGTTGTTTTGATTGAAAATACACAAAGTAGGAAAGTTAGAACCAAATGTAGGCCAATATAGGCCTTTTTAGGCCTTTTTACTTGAAATTGAATGAATACGAGTACTTTGATGCTAGTTTAAGTTATAACCACCTCAAACATCATATATGTAGTTAGTTTAGTGTATTTATAAGTTGTTTTGATTGAAAATACACAAAGTAGGAAAGTTAGAACCAAATGTAGGCCAATATAGGCCTTTTTAGGCCTTTTTACTTGAAATTGAATGAATACGAGTACTTTGATGCTAGTTTAAGTTATAACCACCTCAAACATCATATATGTAGTTAGTTTAGTGTATTTATAAGTTGTTTTGATTGAAAATACACAAAGTAGGAAAGTTAGAACCAAATGTAGGCCAATATAGGCCTTTTTAGGCCTTTTTACTTGAAATTGAATGAATACGAGTACTTTGATGCTAGTTTAAGTTATAACCACCTCAAACATCATATATGTAGTTAGTTTAGTGTATTTATAAGTTGTTTTGATTGAAAATACACAAAGTAGGAAAGTTAGAACCAAATGTAGGCCAATATAGGCCTTTTTAGGCCTTTTTACTTGAAATTGAATGAATACGAGTACTTTGATGCTAGTTTAAGTTATAACCACCTCAAACATGATATATGTAGTTAGTTTAGTGTATTTATAAGTTGTTTTGATTGAAAATACACAAAGTAGGAAAGTTAGAACCAAATGTAGGCCAATATAGGCCTTTTTAGGCCTTTTTACTTGAAATTGAATGAATACGAGTACTTTGATGCTAGTTTAAGTTATAACCACCTCAAACATGATATATGTAGTTAGTTTAGTGTATTTATAAGTTGTTTTGATTGAAAATACACAAAGTAGGAAAGTTAGAACCAAATGTAGGCCAATATAGGCCTTTTTAGGCCTTTTTACTTGAAATTGAATGAATACGAGTACTTTGATGCTAGTTTAAGTTATAACCACCTCAAACATCATATATGTAGTTAGTTTAGTGTATTTATAAGTTGTTTTGATTGAAAATACACAAAGTAGGAAAGTTAGAACCAAATGTAGGCCAATATAGGCCTTTTTAGGCCTTTTTACTTGAAATTGAATGAATACGAGTACTTTGATGCTAGTTTAAGTTATAACCACCTCAAACATCATATATGTAGTTAGTTTAGTGTATTTATAAGTTGTTTTGATTGAAAATACACAAAGTAGGAAAGTTAGAACCAAATGTAGGCCAATATAGGCCTTTTTAGGCCTTTTTACTTGAAATTGAATGAATACGAGTACTTTGATGCTAGTTTAAGTTATAACCACCTCAAACATCATATATGTAGTTAGTTTAGTGTATTTATAAGTTGTTTTGATTGAAAATACACAAAGTAGGAAAGTTAGAACCAAATGTAGGCCAATATAGGCCTTTTTAGGCCTTTTTACTTGAAATTGAATGAATACGAGTACTTTGATGCTAGTTTAAGTTATAACCACCTCAAACATGATATATGTAGTTAGTTTAGTGTATTTATAAGTTGTTTTGATTGAAAATACACAAAGTAGGAAAGTTAGAACCAAATGTAGGCCAATATAGGCCTTTTTAGGCCTTTTTACTTGAAATTGAATGAATACGAGTACTTTGATGCTAGTTTAAGTTATAACCACCTCAAACATGATATATGTAGTTAGTTTAGTGTATTTATAAGTTGTTTTGATTGAAAATACACAAAGTAGGAAAGTTAGAACCAAATGTAGGCCAATATAGGCCTTTTTAGGCCTTTTACTTGAAATTGAATGAATACGAGTACTTTGATGCTAGTTTAAGTTATAACCACCTCAAACATCATATATGTAGTTAGTTTAGTGTATTTATAAGTTGTTTTGATTGAAAATACACAAAGTAGGAAAGTTAGAACCAAATGTAGGCCAATATAGGCCTTTTTAGGCCTTTTTACTTGAAATTGAATGAATACGAGTACTTTGATGCTAGTTTAAGTTATAACCACCTCAAACATCATATATGTAGTTAGTTTAGTGTATTTATAAGTTGTTTTGATTGAAAATACACAAAGTAGGAAAGTTAGAACCAAATGTAGGCCAATATAGGCCTTTTTACCCACTTTATTTTACTTGAATTTGAGTATATTTAACCAAATGCAGGAGACGTACAAGAAGAAGGCTGGATCATTGTACCACTCGGGGTCACAACCGAACCCCGATCTGTTGTATTGGGAGACAGGTTGGGGGAGGAACCGAGGAAAAGTTCGGGGGTTGGGTCGGGAGATCATTTGTACTACAACTCTTCATCAGGGCGAGGAGATAGCGGCTCTTCACAACCATATGAGCCGTCCATTTTATCTCAGATTGAGGCGCAGGTGGAGGCAAAGGTCGCTGCGCGGATGGAAGAGGTGGAGGCAATGGTCGCAGCACGGGTGGAAGCGTCAAGTCGGGCCATTGTTGAGGAAATGATGAGGAACATGTCTAGTTTCGGCCACATGTCCTCAGGTTGCAACCCAGGCCCCCCTCCACATCGCGAGACCGGACGATGACCCGGGGTTTGGTGGTGGCGGTAGTGCTACACGAACACCCTTGACAGGTGTAGTGTTTTTGCTTTCGGCAACTTGGTAACTAACTTTTATGCATTTAGTGTCTATATTTTTCGGCATCTAACTTATTAGTTTCCAGCTTTGTCGATATATATTTTTTGTTAACACGTAATTCTACTTTATTTCCCGACATCGGGATCTATTTTGTGTACATAATTGTAATCTATTTCTTGTAATTATACAAGTATCAATGCAAATTGTAATATATATCAAAATTGCATATTTTTGTAATTGAATGCGATGGAGGAACAACTTTTAGTGTGGTCCACAAGCATGCAAACGTGTCTTGAGTACGGGTTTAATTATTGGAAACAACAAAAATATTTTAAATAATATAATTTCAAAAAAACAACGACGGCTAAACATTAAATTAACGACGGCTAGGCAGTCGTTGCCAGGTATACCATGGACCCAAGGACTTCCTCTTCAACGACGGCTTTTATATAATAGCGACGGTTTATAACAGACGTTGATGTGGCCCATACAACGACTGTTTAAAACCGTTGGGGAATTTACCGACGGTTTTGAACTGTCGCTAAATCAACGACGGTTTCACACCGTCGTTGATTTAACAACTTGTTAAAACAGTCGTTGGTTTGGTACCGGCGTCGGTTTTTCCAAACGGTCGGCGATTACAAGAAAGCCGTCGGTATTTTACTCACCGACGGCTCGGCGGTCCGTTGATTCTAAATTCAGCGACCACCGTTGCACCGACGGTCTTCTAACGACGGTTTAGCCGTCGTTGATGTTTCACCGACGGTTTTTCTAATATTGCCGACGGCTTTCAGCCGTCGTTAAATTCAACCTTTCTTGTAGTGATTGAAGAAACACCAAATACTAATGTCATTTATACTAATATATTAAAAGGCGAACCTAAACAAGGAACTGTGCACATGACGTTATCCTTTATAGTGTTTAAGGGAATTTTTATCATACACCTGGGTGTACCACGAGCATGGTACACCCAAGGCTATTTTTTTGCTCATTGCTTATTTGAAAACTCCAAATGAGCATAATTACATAATAGGTGGAGCTCTAAATGAGTAAAAAATAGCCTTGGGTGTACCATGCACTTGGTACACCCGGGTGTATGATGAATGCACTCTAGTGTTTACTTCATGTATTCCACATACAATAAGATATTAGAACATGCACGGTATAAGATTTGATCCCATTACTTCGAGTCAGTATATTGAAGTCTTAACCATTAAACCAAATAATGTTTAGTGTTATAATTCTAAAGTAAAACATTACTAAATAAAAAATATAATTACCAGGACATAACACGAGCCTAAAAACTCCTTATATAATTAATCATAAGGATTACAGGCCATAAGGAATGAATGCACCATATATGAGAAGGCGGCATGTAAAACCTTATTTAATTTTGGTTATGTACTTAAAGGAGCAGATTAATAAAGTTAGAGTGGGTATTGACATAAGAACCACCATGCTGAAAATCTTAGTTTTTTTTTTTTTTGGTGTTACCATCCGGTTCACCCTTGGGGCTAATCCGGATTCGGGGCGAGTTCTGGGTGGATAGGTTCCAGTCCCCTCCCAATTGTTGTTGCGGGGGATCGAACACGCTGTCCGCCCTACCAAGTTCAGCCTCAATCACCACTGAACCAACGACCAATTGGTGCTGAAAATCTTAGTGTCCTTGCTTCTACTTAGGGCTACGCGGATAGTAGTATTTGGTAAGTCTTCATTTCATTCAAATACTATATAAATTATCATCTGATTTCCAATTACTACATAATTTTGGTAGAAGTAGATTAATAAGCACCTAATATACCTGGACTAGTGGCTAGCTAGTAATTATTACAAATCATCATTTCAAAGGCATATCCTTTGACCAAATCTTAGTGTCAAAGTCAATTCCAATTTACATACTTCTTGCATTTAGTACGGTCTCAAACTCTCAACTAGTATAATCATTTCAAAGAAACTAATGTAAACCTAAACCAATATAGTCATACATTTTAAAGAAAAATAATTAGAATTCGTTGGAACCTCTTTTTTCATATTCTTTTTAAAATTATAATGGTTGGAGAAACCGTCAAAGGTGGTTCCATTAATTAGTCTATTCTCATGTGCTAGTTGACAGATTGCATAATTTCCAAGCAACACGAGTTTCCATCATATATGGATGGATGGATAATGCATGGCTTGAAAGATAGCCGTCATTCGTCACTGGTGATACACCTTACCATTGATTAGGTAAATTAAGTGATATAATTATTTAAGTGGCTATACTTTAATTTCTAGAAAGAGTACGGATTTGAATTCCAACCATCCAACCACTAGTCTACTACCAATGTTATTCTAAATTTCTAATCTTGATAAGATGTTGATTAGTATTTGCTATTTCTTTGTCTCTAATAATGAGAAAATAAGAAGTTTCTCTTAACTAGGAACATGCAAATGAGTTGTGGATGCATGTTGCCTGATTGAATTGGTAAAGTCATTTTAGCTAAGTAATTTTGAGATCAAATTTTATGCTCCCTTAGTTTTTTTACTACCTCTATCAAATAATACAATGTTCGCATTTTTTTGGGTGTCCTAAAAAATTATTTTTATTTTAGATATTTTTACTTTCAATGATTTAGGCAGGAATCCGTGAAATTTATAGATGTAATTCTATTGGTTGTTAAAAATAAATATTTGATGTAATCCTGTTGATTAATTTTAGTTTGTCTGGATTCATGCAAACTTTTTTCTCTCTATGTCTAATGTTAGTAAAGATTCAAGGCTGCTTGTTAGTTTTCGTTATTTTTAGCCATATTTTTTTTATAATCAAATATACAATTCAAATAGCATTCGATACAAGTACATCATTAAAATGATAACATTTTTCACTCCCATTAATTCCTGTGAGCATATATTATTTGTCTATTTTGATCTTCATGACAATGACACTCCCATTTTACGTGAACCGTGTGGAAGTGTGAGATACTAATCGTAACTAATTGTTGATTTTACCTTTCAAATTATCTTGTATAGTAAAAGCAAATTTTAATTGTATGATTTTGTTTTAAAAGGATTTAATTATATGATTACATTCATATATAATCATAATATCCATGATATGACAATTGACAAATTCTCCTATTCTCCCACATAATTTGGTCAATTTATGATATTTCTTAACAGTCAAAGTAAAGGTCTTTTCCAATTTCATCAACCTACAAAGGTCTTTAGCAAGAAGCTGGATTGCCTTGCTGCCTACCCTGATGGACTTTGAAAATTTGGTATAATATAAACTAGTAAACATAAATCTAAGTAGGTGTTGAAGATATAGAATATATAATCATAGTCCTTTTCTGATCTCCTAATCATGAGAAATTGATAATTATACAATCAACAGTAATATTTTTGAATAATTAATTAACATAACCTATTAACACTATTCACATAATCATTCTGCTGACTGTTTCGGTGTGTTATCGGGGCTGTGTCAAAGGGTAGGATTCGACAGCATAATAGTCAATAATTGTTTCATGGCCTCGTAAAGTTGGAACAATACCTACCCCAACATAATACTAATAAATTGTTATTCGATCATCTTCCTCCGCATGCACGCCATATCACCACAATTGACAATTACTATTGCATTTTATTTGTTTATACATGGAATTTATTCGTTCTTTGGAACACCTTCCCTTTAGTCAAGGAGCTTGAAGCAATTCATCATTATTATTATAATACTCCATGGTCATTTAAAGATTGTGTAATTATCTTAGCCTAATCAATGATTCCTAAATTTCCTTGGAGTTGACAAATTATGGAGTCATCCCTTTCATGATATTTTTTTTTTGGCATCCCTTTCTGAAACCCGTGGTAAGATGAATTTCCTCTGGGCTACCCTCGCACAGGGCCACTCACCCAGAGGCCCAACAAGCCCAAACCCCCCCAACAATATTGAAATTTTGCTTCCACTAAGATTTGAACCTTGGTCTCCCATATGGGAGATAGGACGCCATACCATTGGACCCAAGGGTCATTGGTCATCCCTTTCATGATTTGTCGACATTTTTTATATCACATATATAAGTACAGATTATTACTATTAGAAAAATGAATCTGTATCCATTGAATTATAAAAATTTTTATTTAATTTTTTTAGACTTTCTTACATTAACCATAAATATATTTTTAAAAAGGAATTTATAACATAATTGTCCGTCCGAAGTTATGTACTCCCTTCGTCCCAAAATAATCTGAACGCTTTCCTTGTATATTTGTTCCAGATTAGTTTGAACACTATCATTTTTTACATGGTTCAATTCCACCATTATCATATTAGTTTTGTATCACCCTTTTTGGAAACTAATTATCTCCTATCACATCTACTTTTAATATGAAAAAATACCCCATCAAATTCTTTCAAATCTACTTTTCAATGAAAAAAATATTCGGTGATTGCGTGTCCAAACAAGTCCATGGACCATGGTGAGTGGATTTTAATATAAAGTTAGACAAATCCAAGCCTACATTATTTTCCTAACAAGC
Organism: Beta lomatogona; assembly: GCA_947646795.1. Lineage (NCBI taxonomy): Eukaryota > Viridiplantae > Streptophyta > Magnoliopsida > Caryophyllales > Amaranthaceae > Beta > Beta lomatogona. The sequence continues at coordinate 11,175,269 of CANSNZ010000063.1, read as the reverse complement.
CATTCCACTCACTCTAACCCAACACTATCCCTAGACATTATTTTCCTAACAAGCCATTCCACTCACTCTAACTCAACACTATCCCTAGACATTTCACACAACCTAATCGTTCCTTCTCTTCTCCTTTGTCCTTTATTTTCCTTTGAATCTTGAACAACAACAAACAATTTTAAAAAATAACTCGACAATTTTACCGAATGGATTAAACTAGTCATTAAATGAATTAAAGAATGTGATAACTTAATGGATTTAACAGGTTACTAAATAGATAACTCTGATCACTAAAAATATTAAAACTAGTCATTATATTCAGAAAAGTGGTTCATTTTCTTCTCAATATTAGATATGGGTCGTTGTCTAATTTTAAATTAAAAGTAGCCGGTCTATTACAAGACTAATTTTTATCCAAATTACCCCCTTAAACCCAATTACATCAATATGCTACCAACACATTTTTCTCCTTAAGGGATTAAAACTTCCATAATGAAATTAATTGTCGGTCTTCATTATTAAATTTATGTGTTTAATCCATAAATTTAAGAGTTATGCGCACCAATTTTTTAATATTAATAATACGTTTCAAGAGTAATCAATAATCAAGCTCATAGAGCATCTAGAGATATTTCAACAAATACTCCCTCCGTTTCATTTTAATTGTTACACTTTGACATTTTACACTATTCACAAGTTGCACTTTGACTCTCATTTGTGATTTATACATGAATAAAAACATAGTCATGTGGGATCTTGTTAGATTCGTCTTAGTATGTATTTTATTAATATGTACTTTTTATAATTTTTACAAATACAAAACTAGAGATATATATCCTCAAAGTATTGCATTAGCATACGTAAAAAGTGTAAGTGTAACTATTAAAAAGAAACGGATGGAGTATATACGAAACCAAAATATTTCCGGAACAACTATAGTTCAATTCAATCTTCAATGATTGAAATGATGAAGAGAACAAGATCACAACAAGATTTGTATCTAGTATAGCTCTTTGTCCCATATCTCAATTTTTTTTTGTGATAGAGTCACAAAATTATATAGAAATTTCAATCACACATCATAGTCAGTATGCTCCCAAACTGCACTGATTAAACAACCTGACATTCATATCTTCTCTCATACTCTCGATGTAGCATGATGTTTGGCATCGAACGAGCAATAATTTGGTCCAAGGGCCATACTCTTTTTCAATTTTAGATTGCCAATTAATCTGATAATGTAATAGAGCTAGAAGCAAATAATTAGTAGAGACTAGAGACATATTATCTAAAGTAAGAAAAAAAAAAGGTAAGCATATTCTTTTGGAAACCAAGGAATAATATACATGTAAGTTGTGGAAAGTGCATATGCATATTCATAGATGACTCGTTAATCACACTTTAGCATCTGATTGGATCTCTAAGATTAGTCACACATATAAATATATATTTGAAGATTAGTCAGAAATTGGAAGATCACAATCAAATTACTCATGATCTTGTTGATTTATGATATAATTAAAGAAAGTGCACATAATTTAGGTTTATCATGTAGTGTTGGTGACCTAACTTCTCATCATTATCATCATCAGGCACACAGCCGACACTGCATTATTTATTTTGTTGTTGAATTCATAGATAACAAATTCAAGCAAAAAGGCCCCACACACACCATCTGTATCAAACTTTATAGTTAAGCAAAGATCCATATGAATCCTATTATAGGCATCCATCCATACATATGCATAGTAATAGTAATATTATTATTATTGCAAACCCTTTTTGAAAGTTGAATCTCACCGTCGTGTCTTTTACCTACAATTCTTATTGATTGATAATTTTTCTTACTTTTCAAGGGATATCAAAAATAATAAATACTCCACTTTTTGCTTTTATTTCTGAGTATAGTAAAAGAAAACACAGAAACCCATTGGTTTTCATCTCGGTAGTGTGTGTGACTAGTGATGTAGATCCTTTTTCTCATAACATGGGCGGCTCAATGCTTAGAAAACAAGATGAAAAAGCATTACTTAACACTATCTTACTTTTTGTTTAATTTTTTTTGAGGTTACACTGGGAGAAACTTTACTGAAATGAACTGCGAGAAACTAGATTGATTTGCGAGAAAGCTGAACATGAGAGAGTATCTAAACTGAACTGCGAGAAACTGAACTGAAAATAAGTCCACAAGAATAGGGCCTTGACTACATAGTACTTCTATATGTTACTCCCTTTATTTCCTATAGGATCGTTAATTTGTAAAGATTATTTTCAATAATACTCCCTTCGTTTCATTTTAATTTACTCACTTCACTTTGGGGGAGAACCAAGGAGAAAGTGCAAAAGTATGAGAAAGAAACTGAAAAGGTGGAGAGAGAGATTGAAAAGTGAGAGAGGAAAATTAAAAAGTGGGTTACAATATTAAAAAGTGGATGACATGGGTGGAAAAAGAGGAGAAAGTAGATGTGACATGTTGCCAAAAATAGAAAAAAGCAACAGTGTGTAAATTAAAAAGAAACGGACCAAAAAGAAAAGTGTGTAGATTAAAAAGAAACGGACCAAAAAGAAAAGTGTGTAGATTAAAAAGAAACGGAGGGAGTATGTATTATTTAAATATGTACTTAATTAAGTACTCTTTTTATGAATATGTATGTAGATAGGGATCTTAATGCTTGAAAATGTACCTTTGAGAACAAAAGAAAAGTAAATGCACAATCATTCAACGTAGACAGGGAATAAATAATTAGAAGGCAAAATCCATTTTCAAAAGCACCTCGATCCATTAATTATATTAGCCATATGACCTCTATGTAACCGAAAAGAAATGTTATATATGCATATAGTAGGAGTTGAAGCATTGAATAAAAGTTAGGCAAGGCATAATAGTATAATTGAAGCAAAAATGGGATTGGATTGAAATTTGAACCCACTAAGGTATTGTATGTTCTTAAGAACAAAGCAAGGAGTGGGAGACAGTTCATGTGGTTTGTCATACATAAAGTGGACAACAAACTTGTGGGCATTGTCCGATCCCACTACCTTATAATGTTATGGCCCCATAATTTGATCTAAACCTTGAATTCTTGTAACCTAATAATTATACCATTAATTATTTAATTTGTTTGTATATTGTACTATGTAGTAACAGAATAGAGGGAAACATTTGATTTCTTGAACAGTGTACTATTTGATTTCTTCAAGCTTCTAATACTAAGTACATACAATATAGTAGTACACTAGTACTACTTAGATGGTGAGTAGTGAGTACATAACCTATTGTAAAACCATGAGAGGGTTTACATGGGATCCTAGATGCCACGCGTTCTACCTTTTAAAAAAAATGAATTCTTATGGTAGGAAAAGAAATAAACAAAAAACTACAAGGTGTATATGTGTAACAGTCAGCTATTTAACCTCTCTTTTTTTACTCTTAATTACATTAGAGAAAAAAGGAAAAGAAATGCAATTTCTTAGATTAAAACCCAAAAAGTATTGTCTAGTAGTAAAAAAAAAATCTAAAAAATATTGTTTTGAGTCTGACTAGAGAGAGAAGAAAAAACAATTTTAAATTGAACATTCCTATAATAGAATCTTGTTAATACACCCGATTATTAATGATAACTGTAGTCTAACTAAACTTGTCAATTCGGAAATCATGAGTTTCTTTAAAAACCTTTTGGAGCAACAAATCAGTGATTTAGCAAAAAAATGATTAGAAATTACAAATAATCTTAATTAGAACTTAGATAAATTTTCGAGGGTTACTTTATGATTGTTGGATTTTGTAAAATTTTGGTATGCTATTGAGTTGGTTGATTTTAGTTCCCCACCAAATGTATAATTTTGGATCCGGCTCTGTATAAAAACATGATTGTGATGAGTTGATGACTTGGGAGTGTGGCCCAAACATGATTGCAAATGTGACCCTTGACATTATTTATTATTCGATTATTCCTTTACGCATTTTAAAGCCTAAATAATGTACGGATTGAATATTTATATTATATTTGTAATATAATTTTAATAAAATTGAAATTTACCTTACAAACTCAAATACTCAATTGTTCTACTTAAGAAAAATTCTTATGTTTATTTTTCAATTTTTCTCATCTCTGTACTCCCTTAATTATTCTATCCTTGTCAAACTCTTGTACCTATCTTTCCATTTCTCTCAAATTCTTATCAAAAATTATACAAGTTTGATATTATGAAAATCTTCCTTGAGAATAATCGGTGTACGGGAAGTGTGTTATAACAGTGTAAAAGTCAAAGCATTGCACTTAACAAAGAAATGCGGAAGTATTCAATTTACATAGTATAATACTTTTAGGTTATTTATACATAATTAAACTTTAATTTTCATTATTCAAAACTCTGTATATTTAGATGTATTTTTATTTCTATAAAACTCTACAATTTAAAATTTATTTAGAAAATTATGGCGTGGCAATCTCAAATGACACTTTCTAAAGTCCCGAAAAATTTCTCCGTTATTTGTTTTTTTTAAATAAATTAGATTGATTAGTACTAAAAGAGAATAATAATAAGAGAAAAGAAGTGTATTATTTATCAAGTACTATAATTTTCTGTCTTTTAAAGGTCTTAAATTTTGTAATCCTATGAGAGTAGTGGCAAACTATATTCTAGAGAGTGAAGAAATGGAAGCCATCCCTTGATGTACAAGCTCGGATTTCAAAATAGTAATATTTGTGATGGACCGGATTTGCAAACATAAGTATACAATTGATTAATAAATCTTTGCGTTGAGACTTAGAGGCTTTTGGTCGAGCGTATTCTAGAAAGGGGGTAACTTACTTGTTATTTGTTTACTCCATTTAATAATATCCTTTACGCTCTCGTTACCCCCAAAGTCCTCTACTTTCATACCCCACCCCCTTAGGGTTTCACTTACCCTTTCTTTGACTCACATTAACCATCTCCTTGACCACCCAACCACCACTTGACCCAGCCACTCAACCACCACCTGACCATCCAACCACCGCATAACGACTCCACCCCAACACCAGAATTGCCTTTACCATCCACTACCTAGACCATCGTTCACCCACAAACCCTAGAAAAAAAAAAGGAGAATGGTGGGTGAAAGGGAGGGGGCGAAAGCTGATGGCGGCAGGAAGGGGAGAAGGCGACGTAGGGAAGGGAAGAGGGATGAATGATGAGGCGAAGCATGGAGGGGGATGGGAGGGGTGATGATGCAGCGCGAAGGGGAGGGGAAGAAGTGCAACATTCGGGAAGGAGAGGGGAAGAGGCGACAGCGGGATAAGAAGGGGAGGGGTAGAGGCGACGGCGCGGTGAGAAGGGGAAATGGGAGACTACTACTGAGGTGGGGATGGGGTGGCGGAGGAAGAACAAAGGAGGGAGGAAATGGTATGGTAAGAGGAGAAAGAAAGAGAAATAAATTGTACCAACCAAACAACACTTAAAATCTAAGGGTTTTGCTTTCCTTTCCCTCTCTACCGCTTTCTTGATTCCATTCCCTTTACCCCATGACAACCAAATGCCCGCTTAATTAAAGGGGAACTTTTTAAAGGTAAATGATATATGCAACCCTTAGAGCTGCATATAAGAAGCTAAAAATGAATATATTATAAAATAAACGGTTTTTTATACACAAGTACCCCTGAGTTTTCAAAAAATTTACGAGTTACTCTCCTACTTTTCAAAATACACAAGGTACCCGTGAGTTTCATGATAATACATCAAAATGCCCTTAATGACTAACTAGTTAACCCCTAACCCTAATCCTAATTTTAATCCCAAACCCTAATCACCAGCCACCACCCCCCTCCCCCATCCCTCCCACCACCCCGCAACCCCCACACCTCCCACCACCCACCACAACAGCTCCCGGCCCCCACCATCCCCCCCCCACCCCCAGCACCCCAACCCTCACGCAGCCCCCACCCCTTCCTCCCCTCCTACACCGATTTCCCGAATCTCGAATTTCCTTATCATGCATCCTAGAAATTACAAAATCAATTGGGAGTGGAGCTGTTGTATTTGCAAATCCGAAAGGGGGGGGGAGCTGCGGAAATTCGAAGGCGGTGGGGCGCAAAGGTGGGGGGAGGATGAGGGCATGGGGGGCTGCGAAAAATTCCGTAGGGGGGGGGGGAAAGGAGGGGTTGGGGCTGCGGCAATTTGGTGAGGGTGGGGAGGGAGGGGGGGGGGTCAGGAGATTCGGCAGGTGTGGGGGGAGGGAAGTGGGTGGGGGGCGGGGGTGCGGGGGTGGTGTTTGCATGGGGGATAGTGTGCAGGGGGTAGGGGAAGGGTAGGGGCTGCGTTAGGGGGAGCCGTTATGGTGAGGGATGGGGGCTGCAGGGGTGGTGGAAGGGATGGGGGAGGGGATGGTGGACTGGTGGTTAGGAATAGGGTTAGGGTTAGGGTTAGGGGTAGGGGGGTTGGATTAGGGGTTAATGAAGGTTTAAAACAAAAAATTAGGGTTCATGACTAACAAAGTTAACCGTCGTTAGTTATTAAGGGCATTTTGATGTATTATCATTGAAACTCATGGGTACCTTATGTATTGTGAAAAGTGCGAGGGTAACTCGTGAATTTTCTAAAAACTCGGAGGTACTTGGTGAAAAAACCGTAAAATAAATAAGCATTGATTATATTGATTGACTCATAATTATGTCCTAAATATCTTAATTAATGTTCTACAAAATATATTTTATGCTTATTTGCAACCCTAAGGGCTGCATATACTATAATCCTTTTTTAAATACTTTTAAAAAATCTTAGAACCGAGCATTGTTCGGTTTTACCTAGTTGGTAACAAGTGGAAAAACAGAGCGTGAACCGTCAAAAAGAATTAAAAAGCTTTCAACAAGTATGGCTTGAGGTACTTGTAATATTTAACACTCCTTTAAATATGAAGTAGTACAAGCTATAACAATTACTAAAAGAAACCCCACAAAGGAGCAGTTTCGTCAAAGGAATTATTAAGATAGCATAAGAAACATGGGCTCTCAATTAATGCCCCTGTTTATGGCAAAAGCAAAGATCACATAAAATCCTTGGGAGGGACAAAGTCTTGGCAAAAGCCAAACATGAAAAGGCGAAGATTTCGCGGATATAATTGATAACCTTGTAGAAGTAAGCCAAGTACTAATCTTTATCTTTACCTAGTTGTTCAAACATACATAACTTGGTGCAATAGTGAAAAGGCGGTGGGGGTAATTTTTTTGGATTTGGGGAATCTCTTTTCCCTGTTCTATTTATCGACAAATTATAAGTTAAGGTTTTCCTACCTACGAGTAATATTGCTTCTTACGTTTAAGAAACTCATTATGGCGTGGTCCAGCACAAATTAATCACACTCATCATCGTGTAATAGGAGATCTACTGTGATCTACTAAGCACTTAAGCTTTAGCAAGTTGTGTACTTTAATTTTTTTAGAAATTTCAATAATGCTATAGGCTTAGTGTTTTACAATAAATTAATACTAACCCTTCTAATTCCTCCTCCGTTTTAAAATGCATTACTCATATTGTCATATGTTTTTAAGACAGAAATATAAGAAGGGAGCACTAAGTGGCTCATTTGAAAAAGATGACGTACATAATTTAATTGAAGGTAACATACCGAGGGAGGAATTAAATCCTCATTTAGAGTAATATATAGTGCCCTTTAATACTCTTATCTTTTTTTGCATTATGTTCTACTATCAACTAAAATCATCATTTTCTTTCTTTTGTCTTTAGTTCCACTTAATACAATACCTCAATCCAAGCATGTCCTATAAAATGCTTATTTAATATATTAAGTAAAAAGTACCTCTATCCCTTAAAATCTTGTCGATTTAGGAAATGCGCTTGTCGTGGATCGTTGTTCCTACATGTGTAAATAAAAAAAATAAGATAATGGTTTATTATTATTCTTTTTAAACTGAAAAGAGTTAGATATACTATACAATATTATTATTGGTAAATTTAGTCCAAAAAAGAAAATACGAAACATATTACGACAGACCAAAATGAAAATAATGGATTAGACTTTAAAGAACGAAGAGAGTGAGACATCTATTCTGTTATCTATCCGACTCTGATACCAATATAAAAAGATATATAAAATCTTCAACTTAAAAACTTTTAGCACTTTGCATATTTTATCAACACAATTTCACTTGTGAGTCTAAATCAATATCTCGAACAATTTGCATATATTTGTGCATAAACAAAAGAATTCATGAAAACCACTAAAAAAAGGTGGACATACACATGAAAGGCTTATGAGTAGTAATTTCCAATGTTAAGAAGGTAGACAAAAGCAAAGACTCATCAGCTGACGAATCAACCTCTTACTCATGATGTGTTTCCCACTCCCATGTGAATTGTGATCCATCGAATCCACGTATGACCCCCCCTAATGTAATCTCATGTTCATGTATTTATGTATTTTCTAATTTTCTCCCTTTTTCTCCTCTCTTTTTTCTTTTTTCTTTTTTCTTTTTCTTGGGTATTCATGGTTTTGTTTGGTATATTAATAATGATGGTAAAAGGTAAGGTGGGCCTCATGTTTCAAATGGTCAACCTATGTAAGAGATATAAAGAACCAGATTCGTCTACTCCTTAAAAATTCCAAAAAAAATCAAAAATTATAATTCAAAAAAAAAAAAAAAAAAAAAAAAATCCTCTCCTTCGAAGTATTATTAATCTCAGCCACCCACCCACCCCAATCCACCTCTCACACACACAAAGTCTTCTTATTAACATTCTCACCCTCTCTCTTTCTTCACTCATTTCCTTCCCCCAAAAAAAAAAAAATACATCAAACTTTCTCTCTCTAAAAAATAAACATGGTTTCTCCTTCATCAGTTGATCAATCTCTTACCCTAGGATTAGGATTTTCATCGACGACGAATAATAATCAAGTGGGTAGGAATCCTGTGAAACAAGCACAGATTATGGGGATAGATCATGAGCCATCCTTGACGCTGAGTTTATCAGGTGAAACGTATCAGACGGTTGATAGGAAAGTATTTGTTGATCAAGAGACTCCATGCAGTGTTAGCGTGGCTTCTTCTCTCTCTAATGTTGTGTCAGTTAAGAGAGAGAGGGAAACTGCTAGTTCTGATGATTTGGAACTTGAAAGAGGCTCTTCTAGAATTAGTGATGAAGAAGAAGATGGTTGTGGTCCCACTAATACTCCTAGGAAAAAACTTCGTCTTACTAAAGATCAATCTGCTCTTCTTGAAGAAAGCTTTAAGCAACAGAGCACTCTCAACCCGGTAATTTCTTTTTTTCATTCATTATTACTTTCTCCGTTCTAAAATATAATTCTCGTTTCATTTTCATGGTCAAAAATCCTTAAACCAAATATTTATGTAGGATCTTATTAGATTAGTCTTAATATATAGTTTTTTAATGTCAACTTTATATAATTTTTATTGATACATAACTAAAGATATTGATGATCAAAGACATATTTTGGAGTCAGTACAAAAATAAATGGGAATTATACCTTGGAACGGGAGAGTATTAATTAATTTGAAGCTGGTCTTGATCTAGACGCTCTGACCAAATTATTTTTTGTTTAGACCATTTAATTTGGTCTAGTGGTAAGGAGAGCACCCTTCCAACCTTTTAGATTGAGGGTTTAATCCCCACTAAAGGCACTTTGAGGGTAGGAATTCTCCTTACCCTTCCCCTTTACTCTCAAGTGCCTGGCCCATTAAGATCCAAGCAGGGTTCGGGCCACTTCTTGTTACCAAAAAAAAAAAATTAAAAACCTTTGTTTTTTATAGGCTTAAATTTCAAACTTATTTTCTCAAACTTTTGAGTTTTTTTTTTTAAAAAAAAGAGCTTTCTAAATTCTTGTATTTTTATATATAGACATATTTATTATTTATTAATGATTGTAACTTTTATTCACTTTTTGTCTGCTTGAGGATTTAAACGTCAAACCATTTTTTTTTTTTTAAAGAATTTGCCTATCTTCTCCTTACTTTAATAACTCTAAAGTTTATACTAATTTTTAAAATTAATTTGATTACAGAAGCAAAAACAGGCGTTAGCTGACCGACTAAACCTACGACCACGCCAAGTCGAGGTCTGGTTCCAGAATCGGAGAGCGAGGTATGTTCTTATTCTTTCCCCCGTAATTTGGATTTACGTATTGTAAGTGGTAGAGTGGCCTTGCTAACACGATCCAATAATAATATTAAAACGTGCAGGACGAAACTGAAGCAGACAGAAGTAGACTGTGAGTATCTGAAAAAATGTTGTGAAACACTGACGGATGAAAACAGGAGACTTCAGAAGGAACTACAAGAATTGAAAGCGTTAAAAATGGGACAGCCCTTTTACATGCACTTACCAGCTGCAACTCTGACGATGTGCCCTTCATGTGAGAGAATTGGCGCCGGTGTTCCTATTCCTACGGCGCCTACTAATTCTACACCTGCTTCAAAAACTCCCTTTACTTTGGGTCCTAGTAAATCCCATTTTTACCCTCCACAACAAATCCGTCCCCTTCTCGTTGATTAGTAGTAAAACCGTCTTAAAACCAAAAAAAAAAAAATTATACTTTTTCCGTTCAAAAATAAGTGAAACACTCCTCTCATTTATGTAAGAGCTTTGTGAGACAAGTATTTCACTTATTTTGAAACGGAGGAAGTATATATATATAAATATTGAGGTTTAGTTATAGTAGAAGTATATTTTAACTTTTATGTTACAGGAAATTACCAAATAGAAGTATTAATTAGTAGAACACAGAAGCCTGCCTTGGACCGATCTTTTTCTCGGTTCTGGTTTATAATTTTGTTTGTTATTTTATTTCTTTGGAGTAAATTTTTTTATTTTGGAGATATGCCGAAAAAAGAAAAAGAAAAAAAAAGGGAAAAAGGTTCAGTGTAAATATTTTTGTTTTTATAGATATAGAAATTACAGATCTAGGTGTCGGTCTTTTCGTGTTTTTATCTTTGTAAATACTCTTTGATGAAGGTAATATATCCATGTCAGGAAATTACTATTATTATTATTTATTATTATTCATTTTTTATTGATATTGATATTGTTTGTTGTTATGATTATCGTTGTTTAAAGTGTGCTTTTTTTTCTTTTCCTCAAAAAAAAAAGTACTTTTTTTTTTGTTTAAAGTATGCTCTCTTTTTTTTTTTTTAAATGATTTTATCTTTGGTTTTGAGGTTAAGTTTGTTTTGTTGACATGTCAATTATTCTGATTTCTAATGATTTTATTTATGATTTCGTCGACATACCGTTTGTGTTCCGATAGTTATAGGATAGCTAATTTAGATCCTCGACTCCCACATCTCATAACTATTATTGTTAATTTCTTTCCATTGTTGTATAGTTTAATTTGGACCAACCTTTTGCATATCTGAAGGTTAAAGCATAAATTTTATTTTTCTCTCTTTTGTTCTTTTCTCCCTCAAAAACCTATATTTCTTTATCGGTTTAGGGGCTATCACCAACCTTTTCGTTGATGGTAACTGGTAAGTCTCAATTCTCTAATTTTATTTTATCTAGTTTTAGTTTCATGTTGATAATAAATCTTTGATATCTCTATTGGAGAGTTGTAGTACTCAATTATTGGGTTATCTATACCCATGTATTGGGTTTTACCTCTCTCTCTCTGTCAAAGTTTGAGGTTAGGTTTTTCATTTTATAAGAATTTCAATTTGTTGATGAAGATTTGTACGATGTTGCGGCAAGTTTCAATTTCATATCTACAATCAATTAGATCAAATTTAGTTCTATTTTAAAACTGCAACAGATCAAAAGACCCCCTCGTAAAAGGCTGTTCAAACAGTTATGTGATGAAAAGGGGCATATACATAAGTGTCAAATCTTATATACAAGGGAAATTTCCTCAGGTATTTCTGAGATTTGGTGTAATTTCCAAAATACCCCCCACATTTGGGGAATTCCTCAGATACCCCTTAGGTTTGTGTTTGGGTCTAAAATACCTATACTATGGGCGGAACCCTAACGCTGTTAGGTTTTCCCATTTCTCTCCCCTATTTTCTCTCTCCTCCCATTCCCCTACCCACTGCCATTCTGCCAACCCCCCTCCTCCCCCAGCCATCGCGCCGACGGCCGGCGACCCTACCCCATCCATTTATCTAATATTCGAAATTAGGGTTGTGGGGTCTCATTAATATTGTTCAATTAATTAAATTTGTTTTGTCTACATTAAAATTGATTTTTGACAATCAGTGTCCCGTTTAATCTTATTGGAAAGATTTTCAGATGATTCTTTTTTTTTTATAGATAGATCTTCTAATGATTCTAACCATCAATTTTCTTTTTCTCCATATTCCAATATACAGGATAAAAGAATATATTGTCCACAAAAAATGTTTTTTTTCCCTAAATTACTCCCTTTATCCCTTAATTAATAGATCTTTGGTTTCTAATTTAAGCATTATTCATAGGTACAGAAAATCCTCAAAAAAAATGCAATATATAAGATAAAACATAATCATATGGGGTCTTGTTTGATTCGTCTTATTGTGTACATTTAGAAAATCAAACTTTTATAATTTTTACTCGTATGTAATTAAAGATATTAAGGGCGTGTTCTCTTCGGCATAAAACAACTGAACTGAACTAAACTATAACTAATTAATAGTAATGATTATAATTTGGGAACTGAACTGAAAATAAGTTGGGGAGAAACAGACGCTAAGGGTACAAAACGTGCATCGGCAAACGTGCATTGGATAAATGGAAAATGAGAAATCTATTAAGGGACGGAAGGAGTATTTTTCTTATCTAAATATTATTTAGCGTCACATTTGCTTCACATTTTTTTTTTTTTGATGAGGAGAACAAACTTAGGCTAACCCCCTAAACTGGGGGCCAGCCTAAAACATCCTTTCGGATGATGAGGGAAAAATCCAGACAGTACGGGGGAGACCAGTACAGTAAGGAGGGGTGGGCATGCGCCTTTCTAGCCATGAAGTTAGCAGCCTTGTTAGCTTCGCGGAAGCAGTGATGGAACTGACAGTCCTGAAACCATCGTGTAGCCACACCTGCATCTTTCACAATGTTAGAAATTTTCCATGGAATACGCCAACAATTCTTCATAAAATTAATGACAGCTAAGTTGTCTCCTTCAATAATAATATTAGAAATGTCAAGAGAAATAGCTCCTTTAACTCCTTCTCTGAGAGCCCAAGCTTCAGCTTGCAAAATAGAAATATGGGCCCCAAAGACTTGGCACCAGTTAGGAGAACCTCCCCATAATTATTACGAATAACAAAACCTAAGGAAGCATTCCCATTACTAATTTTAGAGCCATCGAAATTAAGCTTGCAGTAATTAGAAGGAGGGGGGGACCAAATAAGATTTTGGCCGGATCTATTTAACTTGGACATGGGCTTTTTGATGATAGAGGTGGAAACGACATTACCATTTCCATCATCCAGATCAGTCTTCAACCATTTGCTTCACATTTGTTAAATTGTTACCTTCAATTTCCCCCTTTCTCAATCTCCACCCCTTCATCTCCCTTTTTATGTCGTATTTTCTACTTCTTCTACTACGGATCCAAACCAAAAAAAAAGCAACACTAAAATCTACGTGTACAACTTCCTATTTAAAGTGCAGTTGCTTTTTTTTTTTTGGAGGGAATAAAGTGCATTTGCTTTACTTAGCTTGAATATATCTAAACTTATATGAAATTATTACACGTTATTATTGGACCTTAATTATTAGCCCTGATTGTAAATTACCAGACTTGATTGAGACTTATTGAACCTGATTGAAATTACTTACACCCAATTGAAATTGGTTAGACCTTATTAAAACTTATTTGAACTTGTCAATCCTTGTTTATCAATTATTAGTTCCTATATCAATGATAATTATTATACTATCTCCGTTCTGAAATAAATGAAATATTTTTCTCTTTTATGTGAGAGATTTTTTGAGATAAGTGTTTCATTTATTTCAGAAAGGAGGAAATATAACAACAATGGTACTAGTAATAAAAACATTAAATTAACCTCAATAATTAATATTACTAATTACTTAATCTATTTTCCTAAGTTCAACTCACTTTTTGTTTGCATATGTTTTTACTCGTGTTTGCTTCATTCTGTAGTATTTGGCCATTTTTTTAATACCTTTAATTTTTTTCATGTTTTATATTTCAAGACCCACAACTTTTAAGACCTACTAATATTAATATTTTCTCCTTAAAGTACTTAGTTAAAGACACCTAGAATAGTCCCTATTTCGAATCTTATTGTTTATCAGAGCCACAATAATTAAGTGAGTAGAATTTAGGAAAACGAATTTAATTAGGATCGGTTCGATTGAAACTTATTAACCTGAATGTAGCTTATTGGCCCTTATTTGAATTTTTTTCTGAGGGGTTATTTGAATTTATTTGGTCATCATGGTTACATCATGTACAAAATGGCAACCCAACTATTTCATAATATCGGAAATATATATATATATATATATATATATATATATATATATATATATATATATATATATATATATATATATATATATATATATATATATATGTGTGCGCGTGTGTGTGTGGGGTTTTTACTTTAATTTTAATTGTTAGGTATTTAATTGTGTTATATGGGATGTACTACAATTATATGTTGTGGTAAATATATAATGGCCATTTAATTCCCGCCCCCCCCTTTATCCATATGAGCCACGAAGACAAGACAAATTACAAAGAAGGGGAGGGAGAATTCGAACCCGACCTATCGTTCACAAAGACATCAATCTTAACCATTAGGCCAAGACATTCTTGGTATTTTCCCCCTTTTAATAGGAGTGTAATAGTGTATATAATGAGTTGTTGAAAAAAAAATTTATTTAATTGAAGGTTTGTTTGGGAAAAAAAAACTTGAGAACTGTATATGAGTTGAGAATGTTTATCTTGCTTTTCTAATTGTCTGCCGTGGCATATACTATATAGAACCTAAGGCTCGAGTCGAGTCCTACAATCACAACACTTAGGCCCCGTTCTTTTGAACTTATTTTGGTTGAACCGAACTGAATTTTTTTTTTTTTGCTGAACTGAACTTATTTTTGCTGAACTAAACTTATTTTTACTTATTTTTGCTGAACTGAACTTATTTTTACTTATTTTTGCTGAACTGAACTTATTTTTGCTAAATAATAATAATAAATAATAAATAATAAATAATAATAATAATAATAAATAATAATAATAGTAATAATAATAAATAATAAATAATAAATAATAAATAATAATAATAATTAATAACAGTAATAATAATAAATAATAAATAATAAATAATAATAATAAATAATTAATAATAATAAAAAAATAAAAAATAATAATAATTAATAGTAATAATAATAATAATAATAATAATAATAATAATAATAAATAATAAATAATAAATAATAAATAATAAATAATAAATTATAATAATAAATAAAAATAAAAATTAGAATAAGTAAAAATAATAACAAATAATAATTATAATAAATAATAAAAAGTAAATAATAATAATAATAATAATAATAATAATAATAAATAATAAATAATAAATAATAAATAATAAATAATAAATAATAATAATAAATAATCAATAATCATCAATAATAATAATTATAATAAATACTAAATACTAAATAATAAATAATAAATAATAAATAATAAATAATAATAAATAATAATAAATAATTACAACATTAGATAAGACTGAACTTATTTTTGCTGAACTGAACTTATTTTTACTTATTTTTGCTGAAAATAAGTCCAAAAAAATAGGACCTTATGGCAACAAATGATAAGTAACTAGGAAAATATCCTGGTTACCTAATCAAACCAAAAGAGTTCCTAATAGTTGTTCAATGTTCACCTCAAATAGAAGATAGAAAAAAACTCATATCCTTTTGCTTGAATGTATGTACGTACAGGAAAATCAACAAGATTTTACTATCACGAAACAGACATCACGGCGCTCGGGGAGTCGGGATTCGATCGTCTGAATCAAAGGGTTTCTGGTTGACTGTTTCCAAGATGATTAAAAAAGTGCGACCAACTTGTTCTACTGTCTGCCAAGAAAGGTGACTCATAATATTAAATTTTATTATTTTATCCGTTTTCTTGGTTTTAATATTTACTTGCTTTGATTTTTAGATAGTTACTACTCCCTCCATTTTAAAATATAGTTCCCATTTTTATTTTAGGTGTTCCAAAATATAGTTCTCATTTTCATATTTAGTTCCATATTTATCCGTAATTTGTCTAGAAAAACTGTGTCCCATCATTTATTTGTTTCATGAATTTTGTTTTTTGCTTTGTTTATTCAACCCAAGTGTCACAATTAATGATCTTTCACCAATTATTCTCCATTTTCTCTCCTAAAATTATCTTTTCTCATACAACATTTATTTAAATAAATAATTTTTTTTACTATCCCTCTAAGATTCTACTTGCATAAATTACCGTGAAAAAAGGGAAATGGAAATTATATTTTGAGACGGAGAGAGTACATAAGTATTTAAATTTATAGATATATAGTCTAAACTGATTTAAATACGCTTTAAACAAATACAAACATATCACAAACTGAAATATAAAAAATCATCAGCCAAAAATGCTTTATTAAAAAAAGTATGTCGAAAAAAACAGTCTAAAAAGTGTGTAAATTAAAAAATATATATATACCAATTAATCAAACACTTACTTTTACCAAACAATACCAATGAAAACAAATAAAAATACTTCGTTTTATTCGGTGAATCAATGAGATTATAATAAGGAAAGAAAATTGGTCCAAGGAAAGGAAACCAAGTCAAAATGAAATACCTTGACAATCAAATTTTGTCGTTGAACCTTTTCAACCGTGTTTTACGGACTTTTTTTCTTTCGGTATTACATAGTAGTAGTATACTGGTATAGTACTAATATGTATATAGGAGATATTGTCAATCTAAAGAAAGATGTTTTTAGTATTTATATAAGCCTATTTGGACCTTTATAGAACAAATCATGAAAAAAGAGTGCAAAACAGGAAGTTATGATAGGTAAGACATGAAAAAATTGTCAATTCGTCTTAAGACCTACTCTGTCTGGTTTTATCTTTATTACTTTCTTGTACGTGTCTCCCTATGTGTTTCTTTGAGCTTATATATCTTTATTATATATTAGTAAAAATTATAACGATTGAATATTAATAAAGTATTAATTGAGACGAATCAAACAAGACCCCACATGACTATATTTTTTCATATAAATTGCAAAAAATCGAGAAGATTCTCTCCATATATGAATAGTGTCAAGAATCCAAGTAAGAAAGATAAAAAAGAGCAGAGGGAGTATTTTCTTCATTTAGTTTTGATTATCTTTAGAAAAGTTTAAAACAAATAAGAAAAGTTAAAGAAAAAAATAAGCAAAGTATCAAAAAAAAATTCAGAAAAAGTAAGAAAAAATAACAAAAGATCAAAAAGTTCGAAAAAAAAAGAAGAGTTTGGAAAAAAGTAGGAAAAATACAGAAAAGTTAGAAAAAAAGTAAGTTGAAAATAACATTCCCTTAGTTAAGGCAATATATCAAACTCAAGGCAGTGGTAACTAATATTTGTATTCCCAATTGTATTGCAACATTTTTAGTTTACAACTCCATTAAACTTTACTTATCATTAGCCCTCTTCAAAATATATGAACTTATTTGGCTTATTTTTATAAGGCATGTACTATATCGTCTAAGGTCAGACTTTTGATCGTGAATTACCTTTAAAACATATCTAATATAAGTATTTAGAAAAATAGGCATGAGTGGAGCAAAAGTCCATAGAGTTCTCATGCAATAGAAGCTGCAAACTTCTGTACTTTGGTTCAAGTGAAGTTCAAACAATAGATCACCTCTTGATCACAACTATTACTCCCTCCAATTTTTTATATATTGCTACATTGTGTTTTGCATAGGATTTCAGGTAATGTCATTTCCTAAGTTTTACTTACTCTCCATTTATTTACATCTATTTTTTTAAGCTCTACTCACTTTTTTGTTTTACACATGTTTCCAGTATTCAGAAAAATTCATTTTTTTATTATCTTTTTATTCTTAAAAACAGTAGAACTTTGTACCTTATTAGAGTTAGCTTATAGTCTAGAAGTGTCAAATGCATTTAAATTTGGAAAATTTGTTAGAGCAGACCTTGTATATACCACTTTTTGTGAGAAACAACCTTTTATAATTTTTCTAGGCAACTTAATACCTTAAAATTTTTATTTTTTTGCGAAAAACAACTAACCTTACCTTGTTTTCCGGCTTTGACCCACCAATTTTCGGTGTTGACCCACTGAAGTCTCCCATGTGCTCAAGACATACGTCGGGTTTTTACACTCTTTTGAGGAGAAAATGGAGGGGAAAGAGTGGGAAATGGGAAAATCTGACGCACATGCAACATGGATGGAAAAAAGTTATAAAAATCCGAAAATCAATAGGGCAATGCCGAAAACGAGTAAGTCAATGCCTGAATATAGGGAAAGGTTGTATCTTGCCAAAAAAATTAAAGTTTCAAGTTGTCAGAAAATTTATAAAAGCTTGTTTCTCGCAAAAAGTTGTATATATAAATGGTGTGTTTTGACGAATTTTGAAATTTTTATCAAACAAAAGAAACTTTAATTTGAAAGGTGAAGTATAAATGAGAATTGGGTATGATTAAAACTATCAAATGTTAAAAATCGATCAAAATACAACTCTTCAAAACTTGTATTGAAAGTTGAAACACCTTATTTTTTTAAAAAAAAAATCTCTAAAATTCGAACTCGGGCCTGTTCTCCCCAGCTTATTTTCAGTTCAGTTCCTAAATGATAATTTTTTACAATTAATTAGTTATAATTTAATTCAGTTCAGTTCCTAAATGATAATCATTACAATTAATTAGTTATAATTTAATTCAGTTCAGTTCATTTCAATTCAGTTCAGTTCAATTCAGTTCAGTTCAGTTCAATAATTTTATGCCGAAGAGAACAGGCCCTCAATGGTCGCAACTAATATTATTACAATAATAATGCTATGAATATTATATAATATTTTCACCAGTATTATATTATTACTATTATCATCTTTGTTAAATAAAGAAAATAGCCAAAGATCGTCAAAAATTATTAATGGGTGAATCACATATTAATAAAATTTTCAACTAAATAGTGTTAATGTGGTTTCCAATATAGTAAATCGGACATCCAAAAATTAAAGAACCCGAGAAAAGTGAACAAAAAATAAATCATTCGTATAATTTGAAATCGGAATACCTGATTATGCTCTCCGTATTTTTTTTAAAAGTAAGATGAAGGGTCTTATCAAGTCAGAACCTAACAAAAACCAACACGACCTAGATTATCGGGTTACACAGTTTTAGGCTTGGGGAAAACTTACCAGGAATCTCCTCCCCCGAAAATCCCCAAATGGTACAATTCTTATCACTAAACCAAGTTTAACTTGATAATTGGAATTTGGTATGCTCTTTCCTTGATCTTAATTCTACACTTCCTAACATTTTATAAAATATATTTTATCCGCTCTGAAATAAGTGAAACACTTCTTTTTTTTTATGTAAAATTTTTTTAAGAGAAATATTTCACTTTTTTTTTCTTTTTAAGGTAAAATAAAGGGGATTCACTTGAGGGGACAAGGGGAAATTATCAAATGAGTCCCATGAAATTTGATCCATAGACTCAGGGATATGAGGTGGAAAGCGATACTACTACTCCACCACCTCAACCTCATAAGAATGTTTCACTTATTCCAAAACAGATGAAATATATACAAAACTATACAAATACAAATGGTATAATTTGGGGGTAGCACCCAGAAAATGAGGGCGCTGCTATCCGTAGAAAGTACTAGTAGAAAGTAGGAAGTGCCGAAGTGGAGGGGAACCTTGAAAAAGGAAAAGAGAAGGTTGGTCAAGGGAGATAATGATGAATCAGTTGGAGGTTATGATTACGCCAAAAAGAGGTTAGCTCACGTGTATCTGTCCCCATTTTCCTAGAGAGAGAAAGAGAGTGTGTGTGTGAATTGTGATCAGAGGCGTGTTGCGAAAGAAAGTAACTAGAGCCTAGAGGAGTGAGAAATTTTAGAGAGAGAAAACCACAATTTACAATTACAGGGTCTTGCCCACGTGAGATGCCCCTTCTCCCTTCACTACTGGACCATTTCCGTCACACCCCACGTGATTTACCCCCCCACCATTTTAGCCCCACCTTTTTATTTTTCAAAACTACTACTTCCTCCGTTTCAAATTACTCGCTACACTTTTCATATAGGGAAGTTTCATATTACTTGCTACACTTCATTTTTGGGTAATAAACTCTCTCTATCTCTCTCCTCTCACATGGGTCTCTTTTCTTTTTACTCTCTACCTCTCTCTCCAAAAAATTGCCTGGGTCAGAGAATTGAGAAGTGTAGAAGTAGAAAAAATGAAACGGAGGAAGATTTCTATTTCCTAATTATCTCCTATTCACATTCTTTGCATGAAAAATTATCATTTCTACTCTTTCTTTGCAATATTTTACTCCCAATTTCTTTTCATAAGATAAATATGAGGTTCAACTTAATCATTGGGTCTTTATGAGTTATTTTTCTAATTGTGATAACAAAATAAGAATATTATGCTTACTTATACATTTATTCTAATTGGTGGAGGTTAAGGTTAAGGTTAGGGTTAGTTAGGGTTTTAGGGTTAGTTAGAGTTTTAGGGTTTAATTAGGATTTAATTAGGTTAATTAGTTAATTAATTAACGGAGTACTAACGTCCGTTAGCCAAAAAGAGCATTTTTGGTATTTTTTGAAATGTCAGGGGTATCTGGTGTTTAAAGGTCAGGGGTATTTGGTGAATTTTGAAAAAAGTGGGGATATTTGGTGAATAAATTTATTTGTCAGGGGTATTTGGTGAAAAAACCGTTTAAATAAACTTATAGCTTTCATTAATAGAATATATATATTATCAATACTTAAGTACTTAACTTTCACATTCTTTACAACATTTACCCCTCTGTCATTTTTGTTGATCAACGATGATTACAATATCTTTAAGTTATAATCTTGTTATATGTATGATCCCACCTAGATATGTTTGTAAGTGAGATAATTGTCTCTTCAACATAGCTGCATCTTTCTTTGAGAGACGAGTGAGTCTCTTCTTCTGTTCGATTCTCAAGTCCCTGTATTTATATATGCTCCGTCCATTTCTAAAGGTTCCAACAAATTCAATACCTCAAAATAGTTATGACCAGACCTTTTTATGTCATGACCAAATTTCTAGTTTGTCAGCCTTTTGCTGGGATGTTTTTATATATAAATGAGTTAATAAGTGAGTCAAAGTTATTTGATGTACATCTCAATCCCACATCTGTATTTTGGGAAGGAGCACCAAAAGCAAATCCGTACAGACTTGGTCTAAATGGAACAATGTCCTTATAATAGTGAAGCTCTAGGTGGACTCATGGGCCCTATAAAAGTAGCTAGATTATTTTCGAGTTGGAAATATCTATCCTAATTGTTGGCCATATTAACCCATTTAGTCAGTTAAGTATAAATTTTCAACTCTAATCTGTTAGGTTCAGGTCAAAATACCTGATTGCATCAACTTATGCCGTTCCTAAATCTAAGGGCTCAAAATGCAAGATTGTGAGTAAATAACAATTAATGGCTGCGATTAACAAGGTTATGATGAGCAAACGACATACGTTATTGACACGATACCTTCCATGGATTGCAGGGCCCTCAAATTGATGGAAATGATAGAAGATCTAATGTGGTCCAAAACTATATGATATATACTCAAAATTATATCATATCTTACTCGTATATATCATCATCATCTGATTGTTAAATATGGTGCCACAAATTATGGGAGGGAGTGCTGTGAAATGAATGATGAAGGGAACCTTCGAAGAAGTTTAACTTGTTACTCTTATAATAAATGGTCCACCTCTTTATTTATCATTGTCATCACTTTCGTCATATCTTCTTTCTATCTTTTGTCTTTTGGAAAATTTGTATTGCTTTTTCCATTTGTCAAAGAACCAACTCAACCAAAAGCTTAAGCTGATGGTTGAGTTGGTTCTTTGACATGGTACCAGAGCCAGTGTGACATAAAGGTCACAGGTTCAAATCTCATCCACCTCTCATTTCTAAGTGGAATATTTAGCGCTAGGTATGAGGGAGACCTGTGTTGCATCTTCACTTCAAGCCCAATGGACTCTTGCATGAGGGGGCGTAATAGAGTATAAAACTATTCTTGGGACCTCAACCATCAGCTTAACCTTTTGGTTGAGTTGGTTCTTCGACACCATTCAAAGAAATGGATCGTGATTTCTATCTCATGGAGCATGATGTAGAGCATAAATATACATACATCTTCTGTCTTTTTTTTCTTTTTTCATCTGCTCGCTTTTATCTGAAAAGTGAACACATATAATCATATAAAATCCAAAAGAAAAAGAAAAGTAAAATAAAGTTGTTTTTATACCTTGTGAAATTATGCTCTTGTACATGGAATTTCGAGGTACTACTACAAAGCTTTTAACAATTCCCACGTCATGAATATGTCGCACCAAAATATGCGTTTTAGTTTGTTATTATTTTCCATCCTCGTCACATTCCAAACATTACTAGCAATTTTCCAAATGTACTTTTACTATTAATTGATGACAATTATATGAATATCTATAGATTTATTTATTTCTTAAATTAATTTATTTGTATTTTGAAAATATTTGTGTCAATATATATAAAGAGTAATGAAAGGTCAAGTTTTACTATCGGAAATGTAAGGAGTAATTTTTTTTTTTTTGCGTCTCTCAACTCTCAAGTGCATCCAGAATACTTAATGTACGGGTTAATGAATTATATATAAGTTGTAGAGAAAATGACAAACATATATATATAAGTGTACATGTTATTCCACTTCTTAGTCATGGGATAAAATCATAAAAAGGAGCCCACTTGAGTTTTAACATAATCAAATTCTCCTTTTATAAGAATGATTTCTCCTTTAATATGGTCAAATTTTAGTTATTTGAATGGGGACGAGTGATTGAAATTTCACTCCACTTCATTACTTAGCTATTTTTTTTATTTATTGATGCAATATATGAAAGGTCATATATTTCAATTTTAACCACATAATATATTCTCAATCTTATAACACAAACCCGAGATATGTTTAAATTGTCTCCTTATTCTTAATGCAATCCTTAAACAAAAATTACAAAATCCCACAGAATCTATGCAACTGGTTCTATCCCTTGTCTTTTCCCTTTTTTAAAATATTCTTTCCTTTCATTTAGGCTTCCAAATTGCTTAAACACGTTTTAAGAATAATTGAACAATATGAATCATCTAGCTCATACAACACCTTTAGTAGAGGATTTAGAATATGGGATCTAATTTACCAAACACTATATGTATTATTAACCATTGAGACAAGCTTATAATTATCTATGATCAAATTCATGACTAAGTTGATACTTAAATCATTTAATGAAATTAAGCTATAATAAAAAAAAGTTTTGATAATGGATAACAACTTTCTCTCATCTGTAAATTGAAGTTATTCATAGGACAATGATGTTATGATTTCTTTTGAAATTTTGCCGAAACACTCTTTCCAAATTGATGTTCCAATATCGTTTTGTCATTTCTCCCCCACACTTTCTCCTTTTCAATAAAGAGATGAGATAGTCTGAAATAAATAATTTTTTCAACGGAACCTACTTTTATATCGTGAATTGGCCGTTTTAATGATCAAAACTGATACTTCCTTACGGAAATTAGTTTATATATTAATGACATATAGGTAGTTGGCACAAAAGAAGATATTGTAATACAATCTTAAGTGAGTTGAACAACTAAAATAGTCAATCTCTCACATAATTAGTTTTGCCGACGAATAATTAAGATTATTCGCAATTGTAGGAATGTCAACCATATAGGTTGCTTTGGTAGGGAATTTTGATGCTCCTCACGAAAGGTAAAACCAACATGATATTTATGAGGAATCTTTCGGTGAAAATGGAGCAAATAAAAACAAGCACTTTTTATTCTAGTTGCATGGTGCCAAAGACGTTGCTTTACAAAGCTTATACTACAATAGAGGGAATAAATACAATTAAGAGTATTAAACTAAAAAATTTCCATTCTAAATAGAGAGAATATGTGTGTGTAAATTAGCATAAGATTCCATATATCTTTTTATAAGGTGCATGAATGAATGCACACGCGTACGTAAAAATGACTACTAAAACCAAACAAGACACATGTCTTGCGGTAGAAAGTTTGTCGGCTTGTCTAGCTTACAATATGGATAAAATGTTCTTATTCTGATGATTGATTTGCTATTTAGCTTAACATCATTGTTTAAACAATGCTTTCTTTTTCGGAATAATAATCTAATGTTCTGGTCTTTGTCTTTACTCATTTGGATTAATCCATATTAACGGCAATGTTAGGGACCACGAGTGCGTGCATTAAAGAAACTTCTCTCCCTGGGATGTATTTCAACCAAACAAAATTAATCATTAATCCATTAGCATTGATTTAGAATATGTTAGTCGTGTAATTTCAGATTGTTTGGTAAAATAGGGTTGTCCAAGTTTTATACTAACTACTATTTATTATTATTATGCTCAAGGGATCGGAGTGTTCTATCTGATAGATATCAAGCGTTGAGATCTATTTGGCACTACTATAATTCAAGACATTCATTTAATGATCAAACATTATTACTTCCTCCGTTTCATTTTACTTTGCTACACTTCTCAATTCACTGACTTCTGCAGCGATTTTTGGAAAAGAGAGGTAGAGAGAGTAAAAAGAAAAGAGACCCATGTGAGAGGAGAGAGTTTATTGCCCAAAAGGGAAGTGTAGCAAGTAATATGAAACTTCCCTATATGGAAAGTGTAGCGAGTAATTTGAAACGGAGGAAGTAGTTGTTTTCCATAATATAGACTATAGTGCTTGCGTTCTTTTTTGTATGTCTCAAAATATTGTGTCTATTTTCTTTTTTTTTTATCAATTTGTTTAGACTCAATTATCCTTAATTTAGCCTCCCCTACCCTTTCTTCATGTAGGGCCGCCATGGATGATTTCATCCATGGTAAGCCCCTTTTCCCCTTTTATTTTCAGTTTTTTTATTCATTTTCTTGTTTTGTTTAATAAATTAGTCTCTCTTTATGAGATCTTTTCAAACCTTGTTATGGGGTTTTTAGTTTCTGTTTTGGAAATCTCCTTCTCCCCTATGGGAGTTGTGAGTATGGTTTTTTTTTGTTTTTAGGTATGAGAAATTGTTCTCATTGGTTGAAGGTCGAGACTCAACATGAAGGTATTAGAATCTCGGATGCGGTCAACATGACTCGATCAAGAATGTTCTTCCCAAACTACAACAAAATGATAGACTTCCTCATCAATAGCTGCTTGATTCAGCAAATACAAGGGGGCTGCGCTGTATTGCTCGATCTGGTTCATTGTAGTTACTTCGAAGACGAATTTGATTTAGCCTTGTTTAATTGTATCTTGTTTTTCTTTAATACCTATTGTAGACGTCGTTTGGCCTTCAATTAATGAATTTTCTCTTTCAAAAAAAAAAATATCCTTACTTTCTACACAAACTTTCGAAATACCCTACCTTTCTTTTAAAACATGTGCCCCTATTTATTGTTTTATACCATTCCAAGGAACACTTATTGTTTTTTGATTACTTTTTAAAAGAAAAAGATAATAAAGAACTAGTTACAAGACAAAAGTACCAAGATGCAATTCATTAAATATATTATTTTTTTGGAAAATCCTACTACTGTCTCCATTTCCCTTAATTTCCGTAAATAATGAGAAGTGAGCACTATATTATATGGGACGGAGGGAGTAGTACCATTAGAGCTTTTATGACATCAATGCAATTCCAATCCAATATTCCTTAATAAAAGACACTATCACAATTGCTCATCATACGTCTAAATGTAATTTGATACTCTCTCATATATATCTTCCTTGATAATGTGCTTGCATATAAACACATGAGATAGAAAATGTAAGAGGACCTAATATCATCCCCTATCTTAATTTACTATCATCCTAATTGATTATTTTCATTCAATACAAACACAAAAGAAACGACGCCTAGTGATCATTGACAAGAGTATCACTTTACCAACTAGTGGATTCTACTTTTTATATTGCCTATATAATCAATCCTAAAGATTACAATATGCTCCTGTGACATTTAAGATATGAATATGAAAGTAATTCTTGTTGAAATAGACTAAATGGCAAAATGTTCACTGGTGAACCTTTACCATTTTGTCTTTTTCATGATGAGCCAACAACTTTTTTTTATGCTTTCACCAGCTAAATATTGTATTTGCATATCCAAAATCTATTTTGTACACCTATATGATTTATTTTATACATTCAAAAACTATATTTACACATCCATATTGGTTTTTGTATATTACATGCATTAGTTTTCTTGTACATTTAAAGACTGTCTTTGTACATTCATAATATATTGTGTACATCCAAAACTAATTTTGTACATTCGATACGTCAAAAGAAAATGCTAGTACGTAGCAATGTTCACTGGCGACCATCGCGCTATCTAGCCGGACTCATTCTTGTTTAATTCAACTTATTTCTACTTATTTGATCAGATGTTTATTTTTTAAATTTGATCTGATTTGATTTATATGTACTTTTTAGAAATAATGTATTTCATATTGTCATTGTTGTTAATTATTATACTACTACTACCTCAACGCAAGACGTACTTAATTTTTGTAATCATCCACACTTATCAATCCGTACTAAGGGTCTGTTCTCCCCAGCTTATTTTCAGTTCAGTTCAATTCAATTCAGTTCAAATCCTAAATTATTGTCATTACTATTAATTATTTATAATTTAATTCAGTTCAGTTCAGTCCAGTTCAGTTGTTTTATGCCGACGATTACATGCCCTAATACTACAATTGCAAGATGGCCCGAGCAAATCATTGTTATTGACATTTAAATCTTAGATGTCTAGTTGTTATAACAATAAGTAACCCCAACAATTATAATATGTAACCCCTAGTATATTAATTAATAATTTCAAAATTAGAGGTGGCAAAAAGTGACACGACCCACTAACCCGACCTAAACCCTACACGAAATTAGCGGGTTTGGGTCAAGGTTTAAACAGGTTGACCCGACACGGCCGGTTTATTAATCGGGTTGAGTTAGGGTTGAACTTTCTAACCGGAATCCAACACGATAACCCGTTTAAGTACCATGCTACTTTTAATGTTATCATTTTGGGTTGAAATAGTTTAAATATCTTTCTCAACTACATAAGCTTTAGTCTTTGACTGTTTAATTTAATTTATTTCGGTAAAATACTAGTAAATAAGAAGTGAGTTGAAAAGACACATGAGGTTGATTTGTTTGGTTTATGCATATGTTCACACTTGATAAACGGGTCGGGTAGCCCGTTTAATAAACATGTCAGGTTCGGGTTGCATTAGGGGGTTCAACCCGTTTACAGGTGAGCCCGACACGAATTTGATACAACACGATCCGTTTACCAGCTTTACTCAAAATGTAATAGCTAACCTTATACGTTAACTGAATGCACCATTAGCTAATGGTGTAGCTGGCTGCATGTAAAACTTTGTTTAATAATAATAAGAAGAAAAAGATATAATTTATCTCCGAAATTAATTTGAACTTATATGATTTGATCTAGATTTATAATCTTTGATCTGATCTAAACTTATCTTGTGAGATTTGATTTAGTATGAAGATAAGCAGGAATAAGGTTAATCGTGCGGTTTATATAAGTTAGGCAATAATCGTGCGATTTTATTACTCCTAAGTTAGGCATTTATATGACCTGGTGAGTTTACAGTAATTCATAGTTCACAATTTATATTTATTTTGTAGTATTAATTAGAATATATGGACCTACTGAAAAACTAATGGCTGAGGTGACACGTTCTGTAAGATAGAGTGAGCCAGCATATCATTGGTGGACTTGCTAGTAAATAGAGCAGTCAGCAGAGTACTGATTATATAATTTTTCTCTCAATCATACAAAGTACTCTAATAAACAACATGCATATAAAATTATAAATAAGAGACAAGAATAATACTTCTATATTACTCCTGCATGGTTCATCGTTTGGTATTATTATGAGGGCGTGCGACATGTATTAGCAAATCTACGGGGCCATTTGGCGCTCTTGTTGCTGTTTATGTATGTGGTAGTTCTTGGGTAATGCTCATAAATGGTTCTAGATAGAGTAAGAATGCATGATTCATCATTATCATTATCATATTTAACCTAAATCTTTCCTTGACTGTGATGTTTTTGGTAGTTAAATAAATGCTTAAAAGTAGAATAAATACATGGCTGCTAATTGAAAAGAGCAAGGTAACATCATGAGCCCTTATCTTTGAATTTCAATATGATTATGGTGTGAGTTGTGACATATCTTCCTCAATCACATCTTTTAAATAATCACATCTTTGGTATGATTTAAAAATTGGAAGAATTAGTATATTAGGTGTATAATTCTGTATAGATTAGTTTCATGTCGCTTCTTGGATACCACCTCTAATAAGACTTTTTAAAGTGAACTAGCGGAATCCACAAGTTAGATGTAATAGTTTATATGTAACTTAAAGAGGAATTTTTTTTTTATTACTTTTGTTAGTTGTTTAATAATGACTAACTCGTATATATGTAGTTTTTTTCGGTCACTTGCCATTGTCACTTATCATGATTCATGACCTCCAAAATTGATCACAAATGACCCATTTAATTGCAAAGGAAGCTTTGTCCCTGCCTCAAAGTGCCCCAAGTGACATTTGATCCCACACTTTTATGGTTGTAAAATATAAATTCTTACAATAAGACTAAACTTAGTTAATCACTGAAAGGTAAATATTTTATCTGAATTCGTCTTATAGGTACACAGTTCTAGATTTTTTTTTGGTGCTAGAGAGTCACTAGAACAGGTGATGAGAATCGATCCCAAGATCATTTGAAATCTGGAGGAAAGCTCTAACCAACTGAGCTATCCCTCACTCTTACGCAGTATGCATATGTCGATTGTTGTCTTGTAGACATATTGAGGGGTAGGATTAAGGACCATCGGTCCAAAAACAAAACAAAATAAATCCTTGCCATATGCTGGTGAACAGGCCCAACACGCTCAAGTATAATAGCCCAAGCCCACCATAAACAGCTGCATAATACCAATCTGGGCACATGCACCCTCGTTACAAATAGGCCCCAAGTTTATGGGCTCAAGTAAAAGAAAGTTTGTCGGCTTGTCTTGCTTACAATATGGATAAAATGTTCTTCTTCTGATGATTGATTATTTGATTTGCTATTTTGCTTAACATCCTTGTTTAAACAATGCTTTCTTTTTCGGAATAATAATCTAATGCTCTGGTCTTTGTCTTTACTCATATGGATTAATCCATATTAACGGCAACGTTAGGGACCACGAGTGTGTGCATTAAAGAAAATTCTCTCCTTGGGATGTATTTCATCCAAACAAATCTAATCATTAATTCATTAGCATTGATTTAGGATATGTTAGTCCTGTAATTTCAGAATGTTTGGTAAAATAGGGTTGTCCAAGTCTTAGGCCCCGTTCTTTTGGACTGAATTGGGCTGAACTGAACTGAACTGAAATAATAATAATAATAATAATTTAAAATAATAATAATAATGATAATAATAATTAATATTAATATTAATATTAGTAATTTTGATAATAGTTATTATTATTAAATAATAATATTATAATAATAATACTAATAATATTAACAATAATAATAATTATTTATATTAATTATTTTATATTATTTATTATTATTAATATTAATTATTTATTACTAATTATTATTATAATTAATTATTATATAATAATTATTATTAATTATAATAATAATAATAATTAATAATAATAACAATTATTAATAATACTAATTAATAATAATAATAATATAATAATAATAATAAATAAATAATGAAAATAAAAAATAAAAAAATAAAAATTTATTGTTATTATAATTAGGAAAATTTGTCAGAAACAACCTTTTATAAGACACTTTTTGTCAGAAACAACCTTTTAAATTTTTTTTTGTCAAGACAAACCTTAAACCAAAATATTTTTTTCACATTAAACCTTTGGCCGGAAAAAGACCTTTGACTTAGTTTTCAGGCGTTGACCATCCCAGCCCCACCGACGAAACCACCCCCCCACCCCATGAAATCAGCCCCCTCGCTTTCCCCCACCCTCGAAATCACCATTTTCTTCCCCCACCCTCAAAACCACCAACCCTCACTTCCCCGCCCCGAAACCACCAACCCTCAAATCCCATAATGCTTTGTGAAAATCATAAATCTTCAACACCACCAAAACCCAAACCTTCCTCATGTTCGACCCCAACTCACTCCTCTTCTTCGATTGCCTCTTTACTTAGAGAGGCTACTTAATGTATAGGGTCTGCTTAGTTTTCATACCGGTCCAACTGGACCGCCGTTGACCGTCGTGGCCAAATCATTCAGGAATATATTAAGGATTGGGATGGCGATGTGAAATGGCGGTATTCTTATCATACCGGTCCTTTTCAAGCACTTTACTGGTGTTAAATACCTGGGCCATTCTTAATAAGCTTTGGCCTGATCCAATACTTACCTAATGAGGCCTATGGGCCTAAACATAAGTATCGAAAGATGATAGAATTGTATTCGATCAATAAGAGCAGTGTCCTACCTAGCTTGGGACACTGTCGGCTCCTATAAATACCCCATGATTTGAGTCATAAGATACGTTCATAAACACTAATACACTCTAATTGAGATATACCGGCTTTACCTTTACTGACTTAGGCATCGGAGGGTGTTCCTCGGATCAACCCGACAACCCCCGAGGTTAGTTTACGTGTTCTATATTGCAGGGCTTCGAACCGCCATACGTGGTCAAGGGATATCGGTTCACCCCAACAGCATCTATTCCATACCGGAACACTTAATATACCAAGAAAAGAAAGTTACAACTCATGAAGAGAATATATATACAATAACACCAACAGATAGAATACACCATCAGTACAAAGATAGTGAATAATAAAAGAAGTATATTGCAAGATATAATAAAAGAAGTATATTGCAAGATAGAGGAGATCATATATTTTAAAAAGATAGAGATCAGATCATGATTATGATCTAGGTAATCGTGTCAAGCCCTTGCAAATGGGACGGCCGTGGCAATGTGAATATGTGATATATGATGGGTTTAACTTACTGTATGTGTATACTTATAGTTACAGAGTTGGTGTTAGTCAATATTTCCTTTAATACCAATATTTGTTTTGCTAGAATTATGGATTATATTGAGGAAGTAATTGATTTCTTTCCTTAAATGTTAATTGCTAGATTAATTTGCCTCACACACCTAAATCAACACAGTTTGCCTAATATTAGTCGAATCCAATGACACGTGGCATGATCATACAAGGCTTGGAAAAACCTAGGAGCTATGAGAGGAGAGGAAGAATAATGGCACGCCACGCACATAGGATGAATTTTTCTTCTTTTATTAGTATATATGATATGATGATATGATATGATATGATGATTAGAATATATGGATCTACTAAAAAACCAATGGCTGAAGTGAGTAAGTGACACATTCTGTAAGGTAGAGTGAGCCAGCATATCATTGGTGGCCTTGCTAGTAAATAGAGCAGTCAGCAGAGTACTGATACTATAATTTTTCTCAATCATTCAAAATAATAAACATGCATATAGAGAAGACAGACCAATATCATACTTCTATATTACTCCTGCATAGTGCATAGTCCATCGTTTGGTATAATGGTATATTATGAGGGCATGCGACATGTATTAGCAAACCTACTAATAGTACTTGTAAATGGTTCTCGATAGAGTAAGTATGTATGATTCATCATTATCATTATCATTATCATAATTGACCCTAAATCTTTTTTTGACTTTGATGTTTTTGGTAGTTAAGTAAATGCTTAAAAGAAGAATAAATACAAGGCTACTAATTGAAAAGGCCAAGTTAACATCATGAGCCCTTATCTTTGAATTTCAATATGATTATGGTGTGACATATCTTCCTCAATCACATCTTTTAACTAATAACATCTTTGGTATGATTAAAAATTGGAAGAATTAGTATATTAGGTGTATAATTCTATATAGATTATATTCATGTTGCTTCTTAGATACCACCTCTAATAAGACTTTTCTAAGTGAACTAGCGGAATCCACAAATTAGATGTAATAGTTCATATGTAACTTAAAGAGGAATTTTTTTTTTTAACTTCTGTTAGTTGTTTAATATTGGCTAACTCGTATATATGTAGCTTTTTTTGGTCACTTGCCAATCGTCATTATCACTTATCATGACCTCCAAAATTGATCATAAATGACCCATTTAATTACAAAGGAAGCTTTGTCCCTGCCCAAAGTT
Organism: Beta lomatogona; assembly: GCA_947646795.1. Classification (NCBI taxonomy): domain Eukaryota; kingdom Viridiplantae; phylum Streptophyta; class Magnoliopsida; order Caryophyllales; family Amaranthaceae; genus Beta; species Beta lomatogona. Next base: position 11,142,772 of record CANSNZ010000063.1, on the reverse strand, counting down.
CCCCAAGTGACACGTGATCCCACAATTTTAAGGTTGTAAAATATAAATTCTTACAACAAGACTAAACTTAGTTGATCTCCAAAAGGTAAATATTTTATTTAAATTTGTCTTTTTTTATTTGAGGGGCTAAAATTTGTCTTATAGGTATGCACTATGCAGTTCTAGATATATGCATATGTCGATTGTTTGACATATTGAGGGGTAGGACTAAGGACCATGGGTCCAAAAACAAAAATAAATCCTTGCCATATGCTATTATGCTGGTAAACAGGCCCAACACGCTCAAGTCTAATAGTCCAAGCCCACCATAAACAGCTGCATAATACCAATCTGGGCACATGCAACTCGTTACAAATAGGCCCAAGTTTATAGGCTTCCGGTTTCTATCGAGTGAGTAGTGCATGCTCCACCCTGCATGACTTCGTTGGCCCAACAAACAAAGTCCAACTTGGCCCAACTTTCCGATGCCAACTGCCAAGTACCAGGAGCTAAGTGGGCATGACATATTTGCCTCTCCAGTCTCCACCTGAAAATATGACTTCGGCTACTGTACGATCACCCACACTCTAGGTTTTTTTTTTTTTTTTAAAGAGAAATTTCATTAATTGAAAGCCAAACGGCATCTACAATAAGTAATAAAGAAAAACATGATACAATCAAACAAGACCAGATCAACTTCGTCTTCGATGAAACTACAATGAACCAGATCGAATATTGTGGCGCAAGTCCCTTGTATTTGTTGTCCCAAGCAACTATTAATGGAACCATCTATCATTTTGACATAGTTTGGAGAAGAACCTTCTTGATCTATCCATATTGACCGCATCCGAGCTTCCAATACCTTCATGTTGATAGTTTTGGACTTCAACCAATGAGAACAATTTCTCATACCTACAAATAAAAAAACTAGACTCACAACTCCCATAAGGGAGAAGGAGACCTCCACAACAGAGAAGACTAGTCTTCCCATATTAGGGCACAAGAAACTCTCATAAAGAGAGACTAACTTATTCAACAAAACAAAAGGACAAACTAGAAAGTGAAAACAAGAGAGGAAAAGGGGCTTACCATGGATGAGATCATCCATGGCAGCCCCTTACTGATGAAAGGAAAAGGGGAAAAGGGGAGGCGGCTAGAGAGAAAAACTAGGTTTAGGGTTTTTTGTTTCTATGGAACTTAATCTTTTGATTTACCCACACTCTAGGTAACAGAGTGAAAAAATGCAAAGAAGAGTGTGTGTTATTTTTTGCTATCAATTGGGAAAACAGTTAAACCCAAGAGAGGCTTCAAGCCCATTAGCCCCCTAGATGGCCCTCCCTATTTGAAAGGGCAGACACGGACAACATATTTTAGCACGCAAAAGGGTCGGGCATTAGCTCCCTAGGCCCGTTGAATTGATAATTAGATGGTTGGTCCGACCCGTGTCTGGCCATCCCTATTTGAAAGGGCAGACACGGACAACATATTTTAGCATGCAAAAGGGTCGGCAATTGGCTCCCTAGGCCCGTTGGATTGATAATTAGATGATTGGCCCGACCCGTGTCTGGCCCAAGCCCGCAAATGATTAGTTCTATTTTGGCACATTGATCACGACTTTAAATCCAATACCTAAACTCATCTCATGCCCTAGTTTGGATGACGAAAGTTGTGTTTAATAGTGAAAAATTAGCAACTCTTACGTTACTGTCTAATGCTAGACCATGACCCAGATGAGGAATGAGGATCACTCTAGGTCCATAGTTTAGGCACACAATGATTGCGTTTGAGCCATGGTTCATGCATAATTTTCGCCGTCTAGGTCATTTTCCGAAATTTTTATTATCGACTTCGATGCATTGTTCGCAGCTGGAAGTGGCCGTGTATTGTCTATCTAATCTTTGGTGGTAACACTTTCCTACAAGCAAGTAGTGTTAGTAGTCGTCAAGGGAGGGTAAAAGTGCAAAGAGAGTTGGATGGGAAGGGTAACAGGAGTGAGAAAGTAAGTGAGTGACTAAGAGCAATGTTGGAAAAACTAGTGTGACGCCTAGGTAAACTAGGACGATATTTAACTGCTCACGCTTTTAATGGTAGTAGTATACTAATATGAAACGACTGTCATGTAACACTCTCCCTTAGAGTGTTTCACGCATGTAATCCACATACGTTGATAAATAAAATCGGTAAATGTATTACTCCCTCCGTCCCAGAAAGATCTGAATACTTGTTGGGGCATGTAGTTTAAGGTGATAAGTTGTAGTGTGGTTATCAAATGTTATTTTATTTAAAAAGTAGATGTGATAGGAGTTGGTGGGGGTATTTTTTATTAGAGGAGAGAGAAAGTTGGGTAACTTTTTATTGATAAAAGGTAGAGTGTGGGCCAAAGATGTGTAAAAGAAATAATATATGAATGGTGGGACCATGCCAAAAAAAGAAGTGTTCAAACTAATTTGGGACAAACATAAAAGGAAAGTGTTCAGACTATTCTGGGACGGAGGTAGTATATAAGATTTGATCCCATGATTTTAAGCTTATATACTAAAATCTCAACCAATAAACCAAGTGATATACTTATGTTGTTATTATTTTAAAGTAAAATATTAATATATGAAAAATATAATTACCCAGGGCATAACCCGAACCTACAAACTAGTATGAGTTTTAATTTCAAATTTCGTTGCATTGTCATCACAATTCACAAGGACTTGCTCTTATCTTGTGAATAGGATAGATGAATTGTTTATTTTGGGTGTACAATACCCTTATGCCCTTATAAGTTATAACGGAAATATGTAGGCATACACATTATAATAAACATGTGGTAGTGGCCTAGTGGGCACTAAGGGTTTATTACTTTATTCAAACTATTAATTGCCAAATGACATGTATTAGCTAGATAAAAAGACTCAAGCCCGGTCCATTTTCTTGGGTTCTAATCATTCTGAAAACAACATTCCCCATCCTTCTCACCAAGTTACTGTATACAGGGCCTAATGGGCTGGCCGACAGTCCATAAATCACACATCAATACTTCCAACCCCATGCTCAACAAATAGATTGAGCCTTCATATCGTTGTTTGATTGGCCCTAAATTCGCCACGAGTCTGTCCAAAAGCTCCAATTTGACTCCTTATTGTTCTACCGATTCCCTTGATTTCGTTAAGTCTTTAACCCTACCTCCATTTATATCATGCACTCAGAGAGTGAGGGATAGCTCAGTTGGTTAGAGCTTTTCTCCCGGTTCTAAGTGATCCTGGGATTAATTCTCATCCCCACCCTTGTGGCTCATTTGCACCAAAAAAAAAATATCATGCACTCAAGTAGTCGAGTTTTCTTCAAAAATAGGAATAAACATAACTATTTTCTTGTTCATATATAAAACTTTTTAATAGTATAATTAACTTGACATATTGGATTCTAAAACTTGGGATTATTCTATTGTAGATAATTCAAAAATTGAGTTATTTTGAGAAGATAGTGTAAAAACGGATATTAATGTTATCCTATTTCTTTCCAAAAAAAAAGGTCATCCTCCTCCTCCCCAATGGATAGCGTAAAAAAAAGAAGATCACTAATGTTGTTCCCTTCCTCCTCTTCTTGGTAACTGCAACACTTTTAGTTTTGACACTATTCAGAACTACTCATATAACTAACTTTTGTTTTTCATATGTATGCAACAATATAGTCATGTGCGATCTTGTTGGATTTGTCTCATGTGTACTTTATTACTATCTTATTTTTAAAATTTTAACCAAAACATAGCTAAAGATATTATAAGTTTAAATTGTGCATTCGTAAGTGTGAAACTGGAAGTGTTATCTCTTCCCACGTTACCTTATTCCATTAGACCGATAAACCACAATATTCTGCACTTTATATATATAGATGCAAGGCAGGGAATCATTAAACTAATTACTAGAGTTTACAACTTTAATTTCTCTCCTGTGATCATGGTCCACAGTTCCAAGGAAAGGGACATAATATGGCCCCTTTCTTTTAGACTGAGAGAAATTGAATTGAACTAAACTGAAATTAAGCCCCAAAAGAAAGAGGGCCTAAGTTTAACATTACGATTTGTTAAATCAGCTTATCTTAATATCTTTGGCCAAGGCATCAGCAAGCTTATCTCTCGTACTAGCTGCATGTTCAATCTTCGTGCCAGCAGTATTTAGTAAGAGTACTTAGTCTGAATTCGCAATGATGTTGGTCCAACCCTTGATGCGTGCTATCCGCATACCCTCAAGGATAGCTGTTAGCTAAACAAGTCGATCGTTGACATTAAAATCCATTCTCATTTTTTCACAAAAGGGTCCCGGAAGATACCTGCAATTACATTTGGATAGATTTCGAGGACACATGTGCATTTACTGATGATCTACATTCAATTTTGATAGATTATGTAAATAATATTCTGTAAATATTGTTTTTAATGTATATCTTCATGTATAGTATCTCTTATTATATGTAATACAATATTACTTAGAATATTCTCATACAATACTGTTGTATATATTGCCCTAGCGGCTAAAGAAATAATCAAGGATTATCATTCTAATAAATTTAACATGTGGATGCCATTTAGTTGACTTGGTAATGTCTTGCGTGGGTGGTGCTTAAGACTTGAGATCAAATGCCATCTACATTATCACGCTTAGTTTCTCATTTACACAAAAACAATTTAACATCGGGGCAATCACGAAGGACGTCATGGAGAGTACCTTCTCTCCCATGGGGCACCGATCACAATCGATCTGCAGATGTACTGATGGAGAGCTTCGGATTTCTAGATTCATAACAGGTCTTTGGTTTAAATTCAGATTGTGCTATTCTACACTAGCTCACAACCACATTCTCTCTTTGATCTGAATATAAAAATGATTCACTTTCACTCATTTTATCTCTTCCTTGCTCTGGTAACTGCTACTACACTACATAGGAAGAATTTTAGTAAATAGAGGGAGTATAATAATTGATCGAGATATAAATTCTAAAAATATTGCATATGATTAGTAAAATCAATAAGTTTTCATATTTTATGAACACTCATATCCACTATGTTTACATATAATTTAATTGAAGATCATAGAGGAAACATGGTATTTTGTTTCTTTTAGAAAGAAGTGTCAAATGTCGAATCCTGAATGAATATATATATACTTCATCTGTTTCCAAAAAATTACAATACTTTGACTTTTGCACTTTTTACATTCTTAATCTGACCATGTTTTTTTTAATTAATACTTCATCTATTTTTTAAAAGATGCATCATATTGACTAAGCACACTTGCCAATGTATAACTTTTTTTTCGATCATCAATATCTTTATTATTAAAAATTATTGATTATAAAAAATAATATTTTGAAAATATACAATGAGATTAACCAACAACAATTATAATGATGACAAATATTTTTACAAATAATTTATTAAATATGTCAAAGTTGATTTTCATATAGTGCAAAAGTCAATGTGATGCATTGATCAAGAAATGAAGGAAGTATATAATAAGAAGTGCTATTATGTAACTGCAATTAGATTTTTCTCAATGTATATTTTCAAAATCTATAATTTTTATAATTTTTACTAATAAATCATTAAAAAATCTTAGTGGTCAAAGATGTGTGCTGGCAAACATACAAGTCAAACTGTTCAAAATTTTAAACATCGAATGTATACAACTCGGCTTCTGACCCATATCTTACACGGGTAAAAATATGTTTATATAAAGAATATATTTCTTTGCTTAAATAAATAATATAATTTAAAAATTCAAAATAAGATAATCGTAAGGAATAATTAGATAACACACCAATTGATCGAATATATAAATTATACGGTTTTTTCACCATATACCCCTGACAATTTTTTTTTTTGCACCGTATACCCTCGCAAGTTTCCAAATTCACCATATACCCCTCACGTTTCAAAAAATACATTAACATGCCCTTATGACTAACGGTGTTAGACTTCCGTTAGTCATTAGACCCTAATCTTCCCTTTAATCCTAATTAAATAACTTAAACCCTAAATAACCCTCAACCCTAAACCTAACTAACCAAAAAACCTAACCCTAAAAGCCCACCAGCCCCTACCCACCCCCAAACCCACCACCCACACCCACCATCCCCAACCCACGCCCCACGCCCCACCACCCCCACCCCCACAACTCCGGCCCACCCACCCCCCTCCCCTCCCCACCACCCCCACCTGCCGCACCCCCCCCCCCCCACCACGCCCGACCTGCCGCGCCTCCCCTCCCCACTACGCCCACCCCACCACCCCCCTCCCCTCTCCCCTTCGAATCTCGCAAAACCCTCCCCTTCGAAAAACAGAGGACCGGCGAAACAGAGGTGAGACCCTCCCCTTCGAAAAACAGGGGATGGGCGAAACAGAGGAGAGTGAGGCGTGCGTTTTCCGGCAAAAAACAGAGGAGAGAGAGAGCGTTCCAGCGAAACAAAACGGAGGGGAGAGAGAGAGCTTTATATTTTAGCACTATTCACATACTTCATTTTGACAATTATTTGTGCAGTAAACATAAGAAGATACATAGGCATGTGAGATTTTGTTAAATATGTCAAATTGTATAGACGAAAAAAAGGAGACATAGGTGGTAGATTAGAGTACCCTAGCTAACTGCTAAGCTACCGTTAAAATATTCTTTACCAAACACAACTTTGTCTACTAGAGTTATCACTTGGTCAATAATTTAACTTATTATCGCTACATGAAAAGTTATTGCTAAGCACAATAAACATATATAAGTAGGAATAATTAATTACTCCCTCTATTTATTTTTACTTGTTACATTGTTTATAAATAGATGTCTAAAATTTCTAGCTAGACAATAGAGAGGAGAAAAAGGAAACATACGGGTCCTCATTATCGCTTGCGATTAGCTGTTAGGAAAATGAAGGGGGTCTTAAATGATGTCCCACTAATTTAATCCAATTGAATTCAATGAGTACTACGGGCCGGGCTACAAATTTTCAAGCACTCCAACCTCTTCTCTGTTACTATTTCAAATTAGTATATAAGACCTTCTAAATTGGTCTTTCCTCAATCATCAAACTCTCTTTTTTCTCCAGTTCTTGCACATAATATATAATTCAAAACTATAGTATATAATACGGCACTAAATGAATAATATGATTACCATGGAACACCTGAGAAATCTGCTTGTGTCCCTTCTCTTTTGTGCTCTTATACTTACCTTTTCGGTCTCAGCAAGACCAGCAACATTTCAGCAAGATTTTAAGGTTACATGGGCTGATTCCCATTTCAAGCTCGTTGAGGGGGGCAAGGCAATTCAACTTAAGCTCGATCAGACTTCTGGTACGTACTATAGAGGTTTTGGTTTAGTAGGATATTTCTTCTTGCCAAATAAATATATACGTAGTATAACAAATGTGATTGATTTTTTGTTTGTTTTTGGAGCATCATGTAGGATGTGGGTTTGCCTCAAAATATAAGTATCTACATGGACGTGTGAGTATGAAACTCAAGCTTGTACCTGGAGATTCTGCAGGAACTGTTACTGCATTCTATGTAAGTTCCTTTTAAGAGCGAACCAGTAAGACGGATGAGTTAACCTATGCTTTTAAACTTGCTAATAAAGATAAAATAATGAAAATTGCTTTATATTTTTTGCATGCAGATGAACTCAGACACAGACACAATACGTGATGAGTTGGATTTCGAGTTCTTGGGAAATAGAACAGGCCAACCTTATACGGTACAAACAAATATTTATGCCCATGGAAAAGGCGATAGGGAGCAAAGAGTTAACCTATGGTTTGATCCATCTGCTGATTATCATACCTATACTATACTTTGGAATCATAATCACACTGTGTAAGTCACTTTACATAAGATTAGATGCATTTTCAATTTTGTGTTTCACTATTTTCGTCCGAATTTAGTTGTTATACACTGTATCATATCATGGAAACAAGCAAAAGATATCATTTTTTTTTCGTATGGTATTATGTAGATTCTATGTAGATGAAGTTCCCATAAGAGTATACAAGAACAATGAAGCAAGAGGAATCCCATATCCTAAGGCACAACCAATGGGTGTTTTTTCCACTTTATGGGAAGCTGATGATTGGGCAACACGTGGTGGGTTAGAGAAGATTGATTGGAGCAAAGCCCCATTTTATGCTTACTACAAGGATTTTGAAATTGAAGGTTGTCCTGTGCCAGGACCAGTCTCTTGTGCCTCAAATCCTCGAAATCAGTGGGAAGGTGTAGCTTACCAAGAGTTAACACCTACTCAAGCAAGATTACATCGATGGGTTCGCCTTAATCACATGATTTACGACTATTGCAATGATAAATCACGTTTTACCGTTACTCCTCCTGAGTGTATGGCTGGATTCCATTAGTTAAAACACATATTAATATATTCGCTAGTGATTTAAGCAAGTTTTCAATCAAGTATATGTTTACACTCGTATAATTTGCAAAGTGTAAAAATAAATTGCGCACATGCGAAAGTATATGCTATCATCAAACACCATATAACTTGATCCAATTATTTGTGTACTACCTATGTATAAAGTGTTATCTACGTGCCATTGATGTGTAAAGTGTAATAAATTAATAGTCATATATATGTCCTTGGAAAAAGATGTACACCAATGTCACCAAATTACTGGAGTAAAATGGATATGGTTCCTGTTGTTCTAAATTCTAATGGAGGTCGAGCCCATTCGTGTGAAAATCTATATATGCGAGGATAAATATTGCTTTCAGTTATAAATGTGTATTGAATTGCGAGGTCTACATGCAATTATGCAAGTACGCAACTAATAAATATAGCCCATGCAAATTGTCAAGAGTGGTACTGCATGCTTGTATTTCAATATTCAAGACATTACTTTTGGGGGTCGGTATACTACCATATAAATTAAGTACCACCTCATGTTCATTGTTTATCCTGGCCCATCCCCATTAAAGTTTCTTGTATATTTTCAAACAAAACAAAGATCGAATTATATTTCACCAAGATTATAATTTCTAATAATGGAGAAAAGCGTCCCCTCAAAAAAAAAAAAAAGGAAAAAAGAGGCAGAATTTGAGAATAGTACTCTAAACACGTGAGTGCACGGTAATTTACTTTGTCAATCAGACAGTCATTTACATAAGTTTAATATTATGTTGATTTTTTGTCCCAAACTATCTTTAACTTTCATGTTTTTGCGAGAAACTACCTTATAAAAAAACGGTAACTTTGCAAAAAAAAACCTTTTAAATGTTCAATTTTGTGAAAGAAAACCTTATAAAACATTCTTTGCGAAAATAAACCAAAAAGTAAAATATTTTTGCAAGATGAAACCTAATCTCATTTTCCGGTGTTGACCATAGACTTTCCGGCGTTGACCACTTCTATTTCCCTTCTTCCTCCATAATCACCACCTAGCCACCACTACCAACACCGTCGCCGGCGCCCACCCACCCCTACAATCCCCCACTTCACCACCGACCCGGCCCACTACCACTGCACCGCACCCCACCCCACCCCGACCCCCACCAGCGGCCCCAACCCCTCCCTCCCCCCCTCGGGCGGCAACCCCCTCCCCCTTCGCCCCTACCTTCTCTCCTCTCCCTTCTTACCTCCCTCACCCCCTCCCCCTCTCCCTCTCCCCTTCGTTAGTTCATGCCCCCCGCGCTGCGCCACCCAAAGACCCCCCTCTGCAACCTCCTCCCCCACTGCTCCCCCTCCCACCCAACCAAGGTTTTTTCCGTGCCCTAAAGCATAAAGATAGGAGAGAGAGTAGTAGATAACGAAAATGTGGAGAGAGGGGGGTTGCGGAGGGGGGTTCGTAGTGGGGGAATGGACGAAGGGAGAGGAGATGAGGGGAAGGGTGAGGGAGGGAAGAAGGGAGAGGAGAGAGGGGTAGGGGTGAAGGGGGTGGGGGGGATGCCGCTTGAGAGGGTGGAGGGAGGGGTTGGGGGCTGGCCGCAAGTTTGGTTGTGGTGGCTAGGTGGTGATTATGGAGGAAGAAGGGATATAGAAGTGGTCAACGCCGGAAAGTTTGTGGTCAACACCGAAAAATGAGTTTAGGTTTCATCTTGCAAAAATAATTTACTTTTTAATTTGTTTTTGCAAAGAATGATTTATAAGGTTTTTTTTCGCAAAACTGAACCTTTAAAAGGTTTTTTTTGGCAAATTCTCCTAAAAAAATTGTTGTCCCAAACTACCTTACTTTCATTTTATTGTTGACAGCTACCTTATGCCGGTTTCCGGCGTTGACTTTTATTTTTTTCGGTTTTTTAATGTCACGTTATATCACTTGACCTCTTCAAACCTTTTTTTTAATCTTCCCCACCTTAATTTCCCCAATTCCCTGTGTGCGCGCGCTATCTCTCTCTCATATCTATGTGACACTTTGTACCACCAATCCACCATTAAATTCCTCTTCTATTTTAACTAAAATTGAAACAATCACCCTCCTCAATTTCCACAAGGGTAATTTTATTTTTCCCACAATTTTGAACTGAAAAAACAAAAGTTAACGCCGGAAACCGGCATAAGGTAGCTGTCAACAACAAAATTGTAAAGTAAGGTAGTTTAGGACAATAATTTTTTTATAATTTCTCGCAAAAGTTTGAAGGTTAAAGATAGTTTGGGACAAAAAATCCATATTATGTTGATGTTTATTTAGGACCGTACCATTGTAGAATTTTCAATTATGTTCTCCAGCTTTCACTTGTTTCACATTAACATTTTATAATATTTTGTGTTTTTTACTTTGATCACATTTTATTTTAATGATATACAAAAATAATTGTTTTTATGAGAATAATTATAATACTCCATTTTTTTCATATTGATCGCATCACATTTTTATGCAGAGAATGAAATATGCTATTATTTTATTGTTAAAGTTGTTGTTCAAAGATACTCCCTCCGTCCCAAAATATAGTTCCCATTTTCATTTTTGGTGTCCCAAAATATAGTTCCCATTTTCATATTTAGTTCCACATTCTTCCGTAATTTGTCTAGAAAAACCGTGTCCCATCATTTATTTGCTTCTTGAATTTTGTTTTTTGCTTTGTTTATTCAAACCAAGTGTTACAATTAATGCTCTTTCACCAATTATTCTCCATTCTCTCTCCTAAAATCATCTTTTCCCATACAACATTTATTTAAATAAACAAAAAATATTTATTATCCTTCTTAGATTCTACTTGCATAAATTACCGTAAAAAAAGGGAAATGGAAACTATATTTTGGGACGGATGGAGTACTAGGTATTTTGATATATTGGATAAACTGTGTGGGTCTTTAATTAGTTGGGTGTGTGTATGTGTACGGAGTTATTATTTTATCAGTGTTTCATCATTTTCAATAATGGTATGGAATATAGTTGTAAAATGAGGAAAAAAAAGTGAGTCCATGCATAAAATGGAAATAGTGTTCCCATTAATACAATATGGCGGGATATGCAAAGTATTGCAATTAATATGAGACAGATGGAGTATTATGTATATTACATTCATGATATTTTTAAAGTATCAATTTTAATATGATTTTACTAATCGGGAGATTTAAAAATATTAGGAATTTAGGATCAAAGTTATGCAGTGGCAAACATGAAAAATTAAAGTGAAAGTTTTAAATAATAGAGAGGTCGAGTACCTTTTTGTTAGGAAACGGGGTGTTATAGTTTGATTAATGCGGAACAAAATCAATGAAATAATAAGGATGAGAAAAACAATAAAGAAAATAAACAAAAGAACACAAGGATTTACGTGGTTCGGTCAAAATAGACCTACGTCCACAGGAATACATCCTTGAGGCTAAAAGTGTTTCATAAGTTGTGTTTTAAATAATGAACACCAAGAGGTCCTTTTATAACATAAGGAAACCCGCACAAAACCCTAAAAGAAAATCCAATTCGAAAACGCGTCTCGCAAACCGCGAGGCACGGTGATGGCCGCGAGATTCCGTGGGTCGCGGTATGCTCTCGATAGTTATTCGTAAAACGGGTGTAACTTTCTCGTTTCTCAGTGGAATTGGGCATATGACCTATCGTTGGAAAGCTCTTGAAACAAGCTATCACCTCCAATTTGAATAACATCAAAACCATTTATAGATTGAGAGATATGTGCATTCAAAGTCAGCCTTCTGCCATTCACAAGATTTCAAGTCACAAATAACAATTTTTATTGTGACTAATTACTTACATCCGAAGTTGTCCATGAATTAGGGCGAACCAAACTCTAATATAATTTTACTCAATTACTTACATCCAGAGTTGCCCATGAATTAGGCTAGTGCAAGGATTGAAAGATACATCAAAGTTTGTCTAGTTTGATTTAAATCATATATCAATACATATTAAGTTCAAAAAATTAAGGTGGAGAATTTGATTCTTGAACATCTAGAGATAATTAGATAATACTTCCTCCCTTTTTTTACAAGCAACATTTTGACTTGTATGTACGCTTGCCGATATCAACTTTAACCACTAATATCTCTAAATTTTATATTTGTGAAAGTTAAAAAAAGTTGAAATCTTGTAGATATATATTGAGATAAATCCAACAACACCTTAGCTTACATATTATAATTTGTATTTTATATTATTCAAAAAATTTCAGTCAAAGTAAGTACATGAATAGTGCAAAAGCCAAAACGTTGCAAGTATGGTAAATATATACTATGATATTACTCCATCCCTTTTTTAAAGATCTTCCTATTTAGTATAGTAATAGAAACCAAGTCCGAAAGAGGGTGTGAAAGTAAGTCCTTTTTACTTATCTAAATAGATGATGGTAATAAATTATATGGGTCCAAGTCCAACAAGTGAGGTAAGATAGTGAAGGAATAAAACTTTACTAATTAATAATGAGTAAAGTAAAAGTAAGAAGAACTTTGAAAAACATACTTAAACGAAAGCAAGAAAATTTTTAAATTAGGGAGGAAGTAGTTTTTTTTTTTTTTTTGAAGGGAAGGATGGAGTAGTATATAATCTATATATGTTATATGATGTTTAGAAAATAATTATAGTTAGATATCTTCTATGTCCAAGAAAATAATGATGTTTTACTCACTTTGTCTTATTCCTTAAAAGATTATAAACTACACATAGCAAAATCTTCATATAAAATTAATAAGTTAGCCAATTTACTATATTTCCCCCCATAAGTTTATTATGTATTAATGTATAGATGTGATCCAATAGTGACCACGCACCATTAAGCAAGATCCATATCGTTTCAGCTGTAATACGGTAGGCTGTAGGCCATCTAACCTATAAGCAGCACGAAATGATGTGAACTGATTAGACCACACAACCATATCACACGTACTAATGACTATAACATACCCATTACCCAATATTGGTCATTTATTACTCGGAAGATATTGGTCATTTTAATTTTAGCCAGCCTTTTATTGACATTAAGGTTATGTTCAGTTCACCTTATTTTTGCTTATTTCAGATCAGATCAGATCAGCTCAGAAAAAATAAGTTCAGATCAGATCAGATAAGTTCAGATCAGATCAGATCAGTTCAGATTATGCTTATATTTTAAAACTTATTATTATTATTATCATCATCATGATTATTATGATTATTAGTATTACTAATGCTATTATTGTTATTATAATAACTATTATTATTGATGTTATTATTATTATTATTATTATTATTATTATTATTATTATTATTATTATTATTACTATTTACTAGTACATTTGTTCAAAGAGATTATTATTATTGTCGTTGTTGTACTTATTAATTATTAGTATTGGTAATTATTATTAATGTCGTTGCTATTATTTTAAATGTCATTGATATCACTATTTGAAGCTATTTGTGTTCAAGAAGAAAAATGTTCTTTTGGCATTTGTAAGTGTTTTTTTTATACTTATTCTAATTAATAATTTTGATATGTGATGTTCTTTTTGATGTTATACATGTAACGAACACGACAATAGTATATGATGTTTATTTTTTAAAACAATTTTGGTAGAATAATATAAATTATATATTACTTGTTTATATAAAACATGAGTAGCATGGGATAACCTAATGGTGTTGTCATCACGTTCAAAATTTTTCCTACAAAGGATTTCAATTTATCTTTAAAAAAAAAGTTTATATAGAACAAGACAACGATATAAGAAGAATATTTAACCATTTTATTCAAGATCATATGATTATATATATTTATAGGTTTATTTATAATAAAAAGAATAATTTATTGATATAACAAAGAGCATGTTGTTAGTTAAATCCAAACATGTCATCAATATAAAAATAACATCTATCTTTTATTTTTAAAATGTTTTCTTTTTTAATATCATTATATGTTCTTTTAATTACTAGCTAAATTCTTATTATTAAAGGACCTTGAACATGAGAGTTCTTTTATTTTTAATTTTTTTGGGCCCCTTTCGGGAATCTCGTGGTAAGATGAATTTTCTCTGGGTTGCCCTCGCACAGGGTCACTCACTAAAGACCCAACAAGCCCCAACCTCCCTTCTCTACCCACAACAATATTGAAATATATGCTTCCACCAAGATTTGAACCTTAGTCTCCCAAGTGGGAGGTAAGAAGCCATACCATTGGACCCAAGAGTTCTTAGTCTTTTATTTTTAATTGTATGTTCATATACTAATGTGCTCTTTTTAAAAAAAAAAAACTAATTATGCTATAATAATTATAATAATAATAATAATTATTATTATTATTATTATTATTATTATTGTTATTGTTATTATTATTATAATATTATTTATATTATTATTATTATAAAATTATTATTATTATTATTATTATTATTATTGAAAGTTGTGCATAGTAATAAAATGATAGTAATAGTAATACTAGTAATGAAATACAAAGTAATAATAATATTAGTAATAATATGTTTCTTAAAAGATCAGATCATATCAGATCAGATCAGTTCAGATCAGATCAAATCAGATCAGATCAGATAAGTTCAGATCAGAAAATTTCAGGTGAACTAAACATAGCCTAAGTACCTATACCGACCTTCTCTGATAGTAATATTTATAATAAATCACTTGTTGGCTGTTGTTTGGGAACAAGATGCTCTCCAATCTTTTAAAGAACGGATGGTCTAACTTGGGGACATGGAAATCTTAACTTTTATGATTTAGCAAGTATGTTAGTATTTTAAGAGTTATTAGTTTCTTTATGTATCTTATTTTATATAGGTTTGTTGTTATTTGTTAGCTTGAAGAGTAGTGACATAAGTATATATATCATGGGATGACCATTTTAAAATATATATATATATATATCATGGAATGTGAATAATAGTGCTGAGTGAAGAGAAAGTCAATATGTGAATGTTTGAGTGAAATTAGGTTTATGGATTAGGTTAAACAAGGGAATTAATGAGGGATCCAAGATATAGGGTGATTAAGATTAGATTAGGGGAGATCTTGCATGGAAGCCTTGTAACCTGTAAGTCATCGTGTCATGCATGATGCATATTGTTAAAATCCCTACTGCATCATTTGATGTTTTATCTCCTGTTTCTCACAATTTAACATTAAGTCTTCATATCTGTTTTTTTTTTTTTTTTTTTTTTATTGTGCATCTTCCATGTTACTATTACTTGTGAATGCATTATTTGAATAAGCCACTGATCCTAACATTTTCATCATCAACAATTGGGATTGTACGAATGGCAAAAATAAGACAGTTTTGGACTTTATCTAGTTTAATAATTCAAGTGTCATAGTTTGAAGTAAAAGGAAATGGTGAGAATATCAAGTTTGTAATTTGTGACTTGTACTACTGTTTATTATTATATCTAAGTATAAAGTTAAAATCCTTTTTGACAGGACAAATTACACTTTCCAAAAATGCCCTCAGTAAGTTTCTATTCTTACTTTTACCTATCTTAATTTTTTCCTTTTTCGTTAAGTTTTTTAAAGGATTAATAATTTTTCCTTTGGTAAGAGGTAGTTCCCAAGAACAAAATAACCTTCCCTAATAGTTTTTCGATTTTTTTCAATTTTTGTATACATTGCACACAAACTACGTGTGCTTCCAGACGTGTGGACTTTGATGACAAGCGTTTGTTTAGGTGTGACACATCTGGTTGTAGATACAATTTCAGTAATGAGGTTAATTAGTTTATGATCAATATATATTTTTTTAAGGTAAGATGAAATCCCTTGCATAAGTGGGGGGAAATTTGGGGATCCCCTCTTTGCAAGGGGTAAAAATCGAACCCTTGTCACAAGGGTGGAAGGAGGACCTCCAACCAACTAGGCCAACCTTGATTCTTAGTTTATGATCAATATACTTCCTCCGCTTCTTTTTAGTTACAACACTTTTCTAAAAGGGAAATTTCTAATTAGTTGCAACACTTTATAGTTTTGCTTTTCCTTTCTCTCTATCTCTCTCTAATCACATGAGGCCCTCTCCTTTTTTCCTCTCTACCTCTCTCCTACCCAAATTTTGTATTGGAGTTTGTGAAAAAAAAGTGTTGCAACTAAAAAAACGGAGGAAGCGTATCCTTGTTCTCAATAAAGTATATAGATACTCTACAATACATAAAACTAGGAATATTAGATTTTTTTTTTACATCTGTAATTTTAAGGACTCTTTGTCAAAAGGTACTTTAATTATGGACTTTTCTTATAAGTTAATACCTTATTTTTTTCTCCTGTAACCATGAACCTTCTTGTGAGCTACTCCCTCCGGTTCTAAAAGATCCTCCTTGTTACTGTTACTACAGATTCCAAGGAGGATCAATTTGTGTGGGTTTGGGGTGGGTAAGTAGGAGAGAGAAAGGAGGTTAAGGAAAATAACAAATAAAAATGGGTAAAGTAGAAGAGAGAAAGGGAGTTAAATTGAATTAATAGTGTAATGATGGACTATATGATAAGGACATGAAAGGGTAAAAAGGGAAAAAAAAATTGTCAAATAAGGAATAAAGTAAAACAGGGAGGATCTTTTGGAAACGCACTTAAACGGAAAGAGGGAGGATTTTTAGGAACCGGAGGGAGTAGTACATTAATTTATTAATATTTTTAAACAATACTTTAATATCTACTATATATTTAATTCTCGGCTAAACCCAACTCACATTTCACAAACATCTTATTTTTCTCTCTTCTCTCTCCTCTCCCACAAAACCCTAATTTTCAACTTAGGGGCTACTGCCACCCTTTTGGGCGGTGGTAAGCCCCAATTCTCCTTTTGTTACTAGTTTTTTATATTAATATTTCTAATAAACTTCAGTCTCTCTCTAATGGAGAGTTTTTCTACCCATTTATGGGGTTATATCTACCCATATATTGGGTTTTATCTCTCTCCATGTGAGAGTTTGGAAACTTTGTTTTTGGGTTTTTGTGTAATTCAAGAGGTTAATTTGTTGATTGAAATTTGTACGGGGTTGCAACAGATGTCAATACTTCGTTTACAATCACTTAAATTGAATCCAGTTCTACTTCAAAACTACAAAAGATCGATAGACCCCATTGCAGAAGGCTGCATCAGACAGCGATGTGAAAGACGAGGGTTTTCAGAATTGTTAGATCTACTCAATGATCGTGGTTTTGTCATATTATAATTGTATTTATTTCATTTTGATATGTATTTGTTTAGTTTTGACTTCTATTGTAGATGTCGTATGACTCTGAATCAATGAATTAATTTTTAATTTAAAAAAAAAAGAATAATTCTCGGCTATTATCTTTTTTCAGTGAAAATGTTAGATACTAAAAATTTAATTTCATTTTTCCCTAATTTTTTCGTACCTCTACAGCTCTACGAGATTTTCCTTTCTTGTGAGTTGTGACTTGTGAAAGCAGGGTATATTGGTGAAAGAAACCACCCCTCACGAGTTAGATCTAGTACTTACTACTACATGAGTTGGCATATTAAACTATTAGCCTTATAAGCACGTTATGTATGGTAACTGCTTTGCAGTTTGTTAGATCGTTTCGTCTTTATTATTTGTAATTTTTAAACTAATAAAGTGGTAAATGTTGTAGTTTTCTTTTGTAACTAGGGGTATATTGATAAAAAATGATGAACTCCAAAATTCTCAAGAGTTCCCATATATAATAAAGACTCACAAAGCAACACAATTACGATTTGAGATCGGTCTGTAAATGCTTGCTCAGTTGCTCTCAAGTCTCACGTCTTCAGAATGTCCGCTGAGTTTTAGCCATTTATTCATCTGTGGACATGAAGCAATACTATTCATTTTGTACATGCTGATGATAGACTTTGGATAGCAAACTAAAGGCAGTCTAGAAAAAGGCAGACTCTGGATTAGATAGGTGTTGTTATTTGTACGTACAAGGTGAATTTAGTGGCTAGTGACTGTCGAAAAGGTTGTAGCCTTGTAGAAGACTTTATATTATTTTATTTTATTTTTGGTAAGAAGAAGTGGCCCGGACCCCGTTCGGGTCTTAATGGACCAGACACTTGAGAGTTGAGAGTAAGGGGGAAGGGTAGGGGGAATCCCTACCCTCAAAGTGCCTCTAGTGGGGATTGAACCCCCAACCTTGAGGTTGGAAGAGTGCTCTCCTTACCACTAGACCAAGTACTACTTGGTTGTAGAAGACTTTATATACATAAGCAAAATCAATTGGTCTATTGTATGTTTTTAACAACTTATAATATAAAAAAAAATTGAGGAAAAACTTATAAAAGGAGAAAATATTAATATTACTATCATTGTCACTCATTAGTCATTAACACGGAAGATTTATTGTATTAGATATAGTCAATAAATCATCATTTTAAAATATAAACGTTTATTAATGATAGTTAGAACTTATCAATAGTAACAATAATGACAATAAAAAAGTCTCAATACTAAGGGCTTGTTCTTTTCAGCATAAAACAACTTAACTGAACTGAATTAAATTATAACTAATTAATAGTAATGATTATCATTTAAGAACTGAACTGAACTGAATTGAATTGAATAAAACTGAACTGAAAATAAGCTGGGGAGAACAGGCCCTAATATTAACATCAAACTTCTTGATCTTATAATTGATGTTGTTGTATCATAGGTTACTTCAACACCATGAACCGTAATTAGAAACAAAAGTTGTGTTGGACAAAACAAAATCGAGAATGTTATTATTAAAAATTCAATTAGTTTTAACCAAAAAAGTTTTATAAAATAATTAAAGTTCAGCACAAATAAGTTTAGGTTCACCAAATAAATTCCTTCTTTCTTAATTTGTAAAATGTATTGGATCCCAAAAAAGAAAAGAAGTTCTACAAGGCCAGAATTTAAGTTCAATTCAACAAAAAATCAATTAGTTCAATATTAATAAATTTCATTCTACAAAATAAGTTTATGCCCAATGTTGTGTTTCATGCTTTTGGAAAGGCCTAACCAATTAAAATGTGTTGATTAGAAGCGATGGAGTAGTATATCTTTAATGACCAGCACTTTTATAATATATGGTCTCTCTCCTCTGCCATCGTCCATCATGACGGCTAATCAGCAGCCCTTCCCCCGCAAAATCCCACCAACATTCTACCACCACCAATTATGACGGCTATCGGATTGTTGTAGGCTTTCTAGCCAAAACTATGTTTAAGTTTTAATATTATGCCGGATTCACCTAAAAAAAAAAAAAACACTCCACTTTATACCACAAATCATCACTTATCACCTTTCCTTCTGCAGAAACTTGCCATACCTTGATCATCTTCTCTAAATCTCCCCTATTCATCAGTTATCAGCATAGTCTCAACCATACGCCTAAGAAGTAGAAAACCTCTTTTAAGCATAACAATACCTGAAACAACGCGAGTGTCAGCCACTGCATATAAATTTAAAGAAGAATGATTCCTAAATAAGTTTTTCACTTGAATTGTGTCATCATGAATTTCTGTGATCTAATGAAATTCAACATATGATTCTAGATTAGACTATATTTTGCAGCACAAATGATCTTCAAAGAAAGGTTGAAGTATAGACAAAGGGGCCAAGGCAATAGATCCATGGGTACATACCTTCTATGAGTTCTCGAGCACTACTGCAATTGCTAACATTATTAGTTATGACTTGAATATTCATAGGTCCAACTTTGTCAACAACTTCTTTTAAACGATCTGCAATGAAGTGTTTATCCTTAAACTCCTCAAAGCAATTAACAATTATAGAAATACGGGCCACACTCAGTAGTGGTCATGAAGTTGATCAAAGGTCTCCTAGATGGATCACTCCAACCATTAGACACAATAGTTGCTCCTTTTTCCTGACCAAGTAGTTTTGATGAGAAATAAGAGTAAACCTATGTGTTGTCTTTCTTGTTGGCGCAAAGTGGTTCTCAGCTTATTATAATTTGGAGGAATATAACCACTAAAATGGTAATCTGTACCTACCTATTGAAACAACCACCAAGAAAACATTCTATCAATCTCCGCATCAAAAAGTACACTATCATGGATTGATCTTCACCCTTGCCTTTTCTGGTAGGGTTCCATATTTACAGTTGAATGGAAGATAGGGCCAAGTAATTTCCCAAACATTGTGAACTATTATGGTTGAGTAAGTCATGGCTTGATAATGACTATGTCACTATACTTGATACTAGGTATCACAAGACATACTCAGTAGTCAGTACTCATTACACGACCCTTTTAGGGCTATTTTACTAAAGGCAGGCAAAAGAATAAAACAAGAAGAATCTGTGGGTTTCAAGGATTCATCAAATGGATTCAGAAGTTTTGAGTCACGAAATCAGTTTATAGAACTAAGGCTTTTACCTGAATTAGAGTAGGTTCACAACCAACTATTCATCTAAATCATGCAGAGCTTGATTAACATTTTATATGTATAAATCTTAATTCTTAGGCATAAACTAGCAGCAAAAGTCATAGTATAATCATATTAAGCCAAGAGCAATCATTAAATTCATCATATATAAACCAGAAGTTAAGAGTTTAGCACAGTGTTAGTTTTCACCATCATATATCAACTAAGTACCCAATAAACCTTCCACACAAATATAATCATAGTAATATAAACTAGATCCATATAATCAGATTTAGTAATACATGGAATTCTACTTTGTTGAATACTTAACATAATGAGGAAAACTAAGTGTGTACCTTGACTTCTAGCTATCAAAATTTCACTCTAAGACCTTCATTAAGCTTATAATCACTTTCCCCTATGACTCCTAGGTATTAAGAGTACTAAGGGTCGGTTACCTTCACTTTTAAGCAAGAAAACCCAGCTAAAATGATCCTACATTAAGGCTCCGTTTGGTTGGAAGTAAAACATTTTGAATGTAAAATGATTTTTCATGTAAAACATTTTACAATGGAAAATTCAATTGCAAAGCTAATTTTCCTTTGTTTGGTTCAATGTAAAAAAAAGCTATGGAAAAAAGAAAAATGGAAGGGGAAGGGGGAGGATGGACAAGAGGAGAGTAAAAGGTTGCTGAGGAGGGAGGAAAATGTGTTTTCCCTTCTTTTTGAAAGGAAAATGATTTTCACCTATACAAGAGCTCTTTTCCTTTAATGGAAAACTTGTTTTACACCCCTTACCAAACCAAACAATGGAAAATGAGAGGAAAAGGAAAACTCATTTTCATGGAAAACATTTTACACCCTACCAAACGGAGCCTAAAACATAACACTCAAAAGATACTTTTCGTTTGCTTCTAAAGCTTTCAAGGGTTTCTATTATTGGGATGTATAGAAGACCAACAAATAGTAAGCGTGCACTTCCTTTACAAGAAAAATTGAAAGAAAGAAGCAAAACCCAAACTGCTGCTTACCTGCAGGACGAGTAAGCTGCTTCTTGTGATTTCTCCAGTTTTGGGATCTCCTTAATTCGGAGTAGTAAGAATGGAAGAGGTGTCCAGGTTCTCCAAGGTGTTAATTTAACTTCTCACACACCTGGATACAGCTTAAAACTCATTAAAAAGGGTTTTTAGGTTATTTCCTCAATCTGGTCGGTTGTGTGAGCTGCTTTAACCCTTATCATTCTAGGCTAACTAAAGCTCCCGACATGTCAAAGGAAATCCTTAGAATTCTTAAGAAACATTTATCCCTTTAATATGCATTTTATAAAAAATTGAACATCGAGAACCACTAGCACATCAAAATCATAGATATGTATGCTTATGAAGAAAGTCATACCCACTCCTTTAAATTATATCAAACTTAGGGGATCAGATAGGGCCACGGAAACAGCATTCAAAAAACATTATTTAGAATAGGAAACATTTCGAGCAGCTTCTTAAGAATTTCGAACTGAAACATTGGTCAAAAGAAGAGTTTTTGTGCATCAGAGATATTCAGTCCTCAGCTGAGTTGAAGAAGGCTTAGACCTCAACCAATGGCTTAAACCTAAAACTTATCTGATGAACATATGGCTCAAAGTCAAAACTCTAAGTTGATATAAATATCTATTTGCAACAACTCTACAGAAAACAGTCATTTTGTGCAAAATAAGTTATTATATTGTTACAAGCTCTTATATTTAAAAATATGGTACCATCCATTTACGAAAATGTTAATCCTACCATTCCCCCATCCCTTACTTTTAAGGTATATCAGAGCTCCAATCACAAATCATTGCTTCAAGGATAAAAGACAATAATTTCTTAAGATCTTTAGATAGTATAACGTGACGTTCAATTTCAAAGCAATTATTGATCTTGTGATTACAGTAATTACACAGTCAATTTATAATATTTATGTTTCACAATGACACAATCTTTTGATTTATGATAGATTGACTTTCATCATGTACAAAATGAATGAGGCTACCAAAAAGACGAAGACAATTCTACACCTAGTGCTAGAATTAAGTTTTGTTTTACAGCCAATAGTTTCCCAAGCTCCTTGCTTAAGAGTTCTCACCAAGGTGGTTTTTTTTTCAATTTTTTTACTTATATTATTGGACCTTTACTTTTACAAATGTCACCAATTTTTAAATCAGAAAATCTCAAATGCCAAATGAATTAAAAAAAACAAACAAAAATAATAATAATCTGTGAAAAGGTTATACAATAAAGCCTTAAAGATAATTAGATATGATGTCAAAAAAAAAAAAAGATAATTAGTTATATATTAAAGAATTAAGTTAAAAATTCATAGAGCCAGAAGCAAAAGTAACATCATTATATGAAGTCAAATGAGTACTTTAAAGTTAAGAAATATGCTCATGGTTAGTGATTTAACTGAATCAGATGGACTAACCAGAGACCAGTCGTGGCGGGTGACACTTCGATTAACTAAAGTTGGTCAAACACCAAGATGGTACGCCCCCTAGCTGTAAGCAGATGTACATGTACCTCTCCAGAATGTTATATATAGATCCCAGTTAAATCACTTGGCAACTTGAGGATTTGATTCCCATGGGAAACCACGAGTCACAATCTGAGCACTAATAAATCTTCTTTTGGTATAAAGTTCCTCACTTCCTCCCACATGCCAATAATACATGGACACGTAAAGCTTTTTATATTATTCTCTTTGGTAAGGCGGAATATTCTACTGACAGACACCTCAGTCAACCAGTCTGGCACCTATTAGGAGTAGGGGGAAAAGAGGAGGGAATTCCTAGCCGAAGAGCCTCAAGCGGGGTTTGATCTCATGACCTCAAGATCATAGGTCATAGGGAACATCCCTTACTATTAGGCTAATATTGCTTGATAACGTGGAAAAGCCAACACAGTAAATACCATTCTCAATCAAGCATTACACAGAGCATTATACCTACACTTTGTTAGTCACCTACCAGCTTTTCTGAACATCCTCTATTGAACTTCAGATGCTCAGCCAAGTAGTGTGAGAAAGTAGATGATTTGAAATCTGAAGATGGAACTACCGCATTATGATAAAAATAATCATCCTTCATCCTCTTTAATCATCTGGAGGTCTTCTGACAGCTTTACTAGGATTCCTCTGTTTAATCATCTGGAGGTCTTCTGACAGCTTTACTAGGATTCCTCTGTTTAAGCCTCACCTTCACATTAACCCCGTGATCTATAAGTGATTGAAGTACAACCTTAAGCTTTCCCTCTAACTTGTCTCCTTTCCTTGGCGTATAGATCACATCGTGGATATCATCAGCCAAAGCTCGCTGTGCTAGAACTTTGCCCACAGTGGCAGCAGCAACTCTACTTTTAGTAGATCCAAGATCGGATTTGATATCTTTGGAAATGGAATGTGCAACAGCAACGACCTTGCTTGTTACTCGGTGGACTACACAAGCACGAACTGAGCCTTTTGACACATAAATGTCTAGACAGAATGGTTCATGGAAAGGTGCGGTGAGTTGATTGAAAGTTGGGCTTCTTTGCTTCGTCCGAGCAGAAAAACCATCATGATCATGAAGTGTACAAACAACATATTTTTCCTTGATAGATCTAGCGAGCTGTTCCTCGTTCAGCAAGGAGACATCTCTTAAGCCTGACTTCTTGCTGATTTCCTGCTGTCTGACACTGACCTTACCCTTGGAAGACTTTTGATCATTTTGAGCCAAATCACATTTCAGACTTTCTTTCTTCTTGGTTTCCTTCTCATCACTTGTATTATATTTTGGCTTTCTTCCATGAAAGTCGAATTTGTTTTCTTCAAACTCCATTGAACTTTTCTCAATCTTGTAAAACAGGTTTCCACGGATTCTCATATCTTCAATCTCATCGATATCAGGTTCATCCTCAGCCTGTTTAGGATTATTAACAAATCCATCATCTACTTCCTCTACCCCAAGCAATCTCAACTGTGACTCCTTTTGTTTTCTCTTCGACACACTGGCCAAACCAGAAGAAACTGACCAAGCATCTAAATCAACAACTTTGATTTCACGGCTATCAAGTTGGGGTTGACCCTGAGAAAGCAATGACAAGCTGTATATCCCTCCAAAATGAAGCCTAGAATCATCATTATTATCATCCAAAGTCGAGGGATGAGAATATATTTCACTCTTAGCGCTAGATGGCCGGCTATTTGAACGGTATCTATTATAGAAGAGAAGTATACAAGGATTTACTTTGGAAGTAGAGGGGCAAAATCTTCTCAGGAATACTAACATCATGCTGTTTGGTGAAAACTGATAACTATTGAAAATGATGTACTCTTTGAAATGGACTCTTTCATTTCAGCTTCAGGTTACCGACCATATATCTGCAATACAACGGCTTGTTCAGAAGTGTTTCGTCTTTGAAGAAGACAAACAAAAAGTAACTCAAAAATCGACCAAGCAGTCAACTTTCTAGTCCACAAAACAATTGGTTGGTTTCAGTTCTGCGAACTACTTAAAATCTGAGGACCGATTTCATTAACTCATGCTTCTATCATAGACCCACAATCCGTTTATACATGATGTTGAAGAAAGTACAGCTTCCTATAGAACGCACAATACGAAAGCCCAAGCTAATTGAATTAATAAGAATGCTACTGAAAATTTTCAATAGTAGAACCCTTTACAAAACATCCTGCATAACTAAGGAAATCAAAATCAAATACTGCAACATAAACTAGTAAATGTCCAGGCATTCTTGGCCCTTGGGACGCAAGTGCATGGTCAAACTATTGTGTCACTCAGAAGCATACTCGGAGTTGGAAAGAAGACGTTATAGAGAATGATGGAAAAAGACATGACATGACAGATTGTTCGTGTAGAATATTCAATATTGTAGACTAATATTCTTTTGCAAGTTTGTTTGGAAAATTTGCTCAAGGGTGCAACACTAGAAATGACAGACTGTTCAAAGCTTACAGAAAACATAAACATTGTGAATTGTTAGGGATGCAGATAGATAGTTCCCAAATGACATGGACGTGAATCCTAAAGCATATTTAGAGGGTACATTGTCACCAATTAAGCCATACAAAATTCAAATCTTCAAGTCACATATCATAACTAGTAAATTACAAATTACAATATATAGATCCAAGTGTCCAACCACATGAGTATTGAGTGCCATTGTGAAGTAGATAGCTTTGAGCAAGGTAATGGCCAAAGCAAGCAATTTACACACAAAAAAGGTGAATAAATCAAATTCCCTCTATAATACCATTCTATAAATTAACAATCAAGTATCAACATTAGATGAAAAAAGAAGAAATTTTAAGAAAAAAAACTAACTACTCACACTCACCGGTTGACACTCACATCAGCCAAAAAGTTCACCAGCAAACAGCAAGCGCTACCGCGCCAATCAAGAGCACCACGCATCCACGCCACCACCGGTCCACACTGCTCTACATGCAGCACGCAAGCCCTGAAAGTCTGAGACTCCGGCACTGCAAGAAAATCAAATCCCCAGAAAAAAATAATTCGTACTAGTAATTTGGAATTTTCTCTGAAAAGTTCGCAACTCCTGTTTAAACTAGCAACAATATGCTGTTGTATGATAAAATCTAATCAGAGAATCATAATATCTAGCAAAATTATTGACATCACTTAATAAAACAAAGGAAAAATTGACACTATGGGGCTCAACTATGAGCGGTTCTCTTTAATAGATCCCATCTATCAATAATCCTGTGAAAGTCCTAACTTTGGGGGGCATTGTCTTTTATTGGACCCAGATGACTTATGACTTGTTGAGCAAGTAAACTAATATTATTTTATTTTTAATTTCTTAAATCTTTATTCTATCTCCCCTCCCAACTATAATTCTTCTTTCACTCTCTAGTCTCCACCCATTGTACAATCCTCAATGGCTACCTACATTATAGAGAATATGGATCTGATCATTAAACTTTATTAACTGATTCATGCAAAATGATCTTCAAGAAAAATAGAAATTCACTATATTTAGGCATCCAATAAGAATCAGGTTGTTCAATCATCAACAAAAGAAACCCTTCTGCAATTTGAACAACATTCACCATCATAATAGTTACTCTTTAGATGTTCAATTATTAAACATAAGGACATAATTCAATTATATTTCCATCTCAGTTTCACACAACATTTCAACTATAAACCCCCTTCTCCTAAATTTGTTTTACAACTCATCATAATTTGAGGAGAGATTATGTAGCAGAAATCAACACAAACATTCTATCAAACACTTAGCAGGCATGAATGAATGTCAATGATAAACAAATAAAACCCAGAAAATTCAATAACCCTTTAACATTGCTAATGATTCTGAACTCAAGTAACAGTGCATAACAGCTCAAATTTGACAAAATAAATGAAAGTACCTGTTTTCGAAGATTAAATCAGAGCAAATTCAACATCAATTCTCATAAATAGAGAGAGGAGAGAAAGGGGTTGAATTTTTAAGTCTTGATAATGTGGAGTAGGACAGTCACAACAACTCTACGGATTTTTTTACTTTTAATTTCCTGAAATTATCATTGTTGTTGTGATGTTATCTCATCTCTGATAATTTAGTTAGAAAGTAAAGTAAATTGCTTGCAAAGAGTAGCCGAAGCCCATGCCCGAGCATAAACTTAAGCTCCAAACCCTCTCATCTCTGTTCATATGGCTCTTTAAATTTGAATAAATGGAACTTATTGAATCTGAATTCCTTTTTGTAGTAGGGATTTCTGGGTTTGAGATGAGAGAGAATGGGTGGGTGTAGATTTCTGGGTAAAGGTTGAAGAAGAGGAAGAACAGGGGTGGATTTTAGTCACGTGGCCTACATTGGTATTGTAGAATGCCTTATATTTTGAAACAAATTTTTTTAGCTAAAATGTAATATAATTTGAAACGGAGGGAGTACCATATTGTTGCTAGCAAAATTTACCAAAATAATAACTTAGTACCAACTTAACTCTATTTAATTGGGTACAAATTTTAACTTGGTATCAACTTAAAAATTTAGTACCAAAATCCAACTTGGTACCATATTGACTTTATTTGGTACCAACTTAACTGTATTTTGGTTCCAACTTAAATGCACATTGCATGAAATTACCAGCATGTCCTTGTTGGAGTCTTTAAAGCTCCGGGGATGCTACTTTCTCTATAGTATTGTCCTCCATTTTTGAAAAAACACAATTGTGCATAGACAGAGGCACACATGTATGTCCTCATTAATTTTATTTTTATAGGCACATGGATTCATAAGACCCTACCCTCGGTCAATGTTATCTATCGTGGACTGAATATATATCCCCCTGCTTAGGGGTGTTTACCTGTTCAGAATCAGACCGAAATCGTTTGGACCGGTACCCCGGAATTCAATATTTTCTAGGACAAAGAATAGATCAACACGATATAAGCTAGATACAAAAGAGAAGGCAAGTGTTGATAGTCTCGACATAAAACATTATATAAATGGGTCTAATCAATGCCAATCTTCAACCCGTTTATATTCAATACGAACTCAAACACAATACGAAAACAACTTATTACCAACTCTAATGTCGTAGAAGAGGCCAAAAGTCAAAAATTAAATAAATTTGACAACTATCCCCAAAGAGGGGAAAGGGAATACTTTATGGAGTTTGTGTTCCGTTTCCGTGATAATAGAATTTGATTCTAAAATGATATCATACGAAGCTGCAGTAGCACATTGTTTAAATCTTAATGAAAAGATTCATTCATGCCTGCTAAGTGTTTGATAGAATGTTTGTGTTGATTTCTGCTACATGATATCTACTCAAATTATGATGAGTTGTAAAACAAATTTAGGAGAAGGGGGTTTATAGTTGAAATGTTGTTTGAAACTGAGATGGAAATATAATTGAATTATGTCCTTATGTTTAATAATTGAACATCTAAAGGGTAACTATTATGATGGTGAATGTTGTTCAAATTGCAGAAGGGTTTCTTTTGTTGATGATTGAACAACCTGATTCTTATTGGATGCCTAAATATAGTGAATTTCCATTTTTCTTGAAGATCATTTTGCATAAATCAGTTAATAAAGTTTAATGATCAGATCCATATTCTCTATAATGTAGGCAGCTATTGAGGATTGTACAATGGGTGGAGACTAGAGAGTGAAAGAAGAATTATAGTTGGGAGGGGAGATAGAATAAAGATTTAAGAAATTAAAAATAAAATAATATTAGTTTACCTACTCAACAAACCATAAGTCATCTGGGTCCAATAAAAGACAATGCCCCCCAAAGTTAGAACCTTCACAGGATTATTGATAGATGAGATCTATTAAAGAGAACCGCTCATAGTTGAGCCCCATAGTGTCAATTTTTCCTTTGTTTTATTAAGTGATGTTAATAATTTTGCTAGATATTATGATTCTCTGATTAGATTTTATCATACAACAGCATATTGTTGCTAGTTTAAACAGGAGTTGCGAACTTTTCAGAGAAAATCACAAATTACTAGTACGAATTATTTTTTTCTTGGGATTTGATTTGCTTGCAGTGCCGGAGTCTCATACTCTCAGGGCTTGCGTGCTGCATGTAGAGAAGCGTGGATCAGTGGTGGCGTGGATGCGTGGTGCTCTTGATTGGCGCGGTAGCGCTTGCTGTCTGCTGGTGAACTTTCTGGCTGATGTGAGTGTCAACTGGTGAGTGTGAGTAGTTAGTTTTTTTCCTTAAAATTTCTTCTTTTTTCATCTAATGTTGATACTTGATTGTTAATTTATAGAATAGTATTATAGAAGGAATTTGATTTATTAACCTTTTTTGTGTGTAAATTGCTTGCTTTGGCCATTACCTTGCTCAAAGCTATCTACTTCACAATGGCACTCAATACTCATGTGGTTGGACACTTGGATCTATATATTGTAATTTTTAATTTACTGGTTATGATCTGTGACTTGAAGATTTGAATTTTGTATGGCTTAATTGGTGACAATGTACCCTCTAAATATGCTTTAGGATTCACGTCCATGTCATTTGGGAACTATCTATCTGCATCCCTAACAATTCACAATGTTTATGTTTTCTGTAAGCTTTGAACAGTCTGTCATTTCTAGTGTTGCACCCTTGAGCAAATTTTCCAAACAAACTTGCAAAAGAATATTAGTCTACAATATTGAATATTCTACACGAACAATCTGTCATGTCATGTCTTTTTCCATCATTCTCTATAACGTCTTCTTTCCAACTCCGAGTATGCTTCTGAACGACACAATAGTTTGACCATGCACTTGCGTCCCAAGGGCCAAGAATGCCTGGACATTTACTAGTTTATGTTGCAGTATTTGATTTTGATTTCCTTAGTTATGCAGGATGTTTTGTAAAGGGTTCTACTATTGAAAATTTTCAGTAGCATTCTTATTAATTCAATTAGCTTGGGCTTTCGGATTGTGCGTCCTATAGGAAGCTGTACTTTCTTCAACATCATGTATAAACGGATTGTGGGTCTATGATAGAAGCATAAGTTAATGAAATTGGTCCTGAGATTTTATGTAGTTTGCAGAACTGAAACCAACCAATTGTTTTGTGGACTAGAAAGTTGACTGCTTGGTCGATTTTTGAGTTACTTTTAGTTTGTCTTCTTCAAAGACGAAACACTTCTGAACAATCCGAAAGCCCAAGCTAATTGAATTAATAAGAATGCTACTGAAAATTTTCAATAGTAGAACCCTTTACAAAACATCGTGCATAACTAAGGAAATCAAAATCAGATACTGCAACATAAACTAGTAAATGTCCGGGCATTCTTGGCCCTTGGGACGCAAGTGCATGGTCAGATCCAGGATTCCGGATGAGGGTAGCGGAGTTTTACATTACGCTTAACTCAAAAAAAAAATTCTTAAAAAGCTTCATTATGTGGTCCTTTGGAAAATAAAAAACTTGACATATCCCTCCCTTGTTTTCTCTTCATGATTATGAAATATAGAATTCTTATTCACTAACAATTCATTCCCACAATTTCCACACACAAATTCAACAAATTCGACAAATTCAATAACAATTTCCACAAATTCAATAACAAATTCCAATCGCTTCCTATAACAATTTCCACAATGCACTAACAACAATTTCCACAAATTCAATAAGACAATAACATATCATTCACAAATTTACTAACAATCAAAATTTATAATTAACAATCAAAACTTCATAATTCATTCACTAAAAATTAAAATTTACAAATCCAAAATCCAAACTACCCATTTCCAAGTTCCAACTAAACCATCCCATAAAAATGTTGAAGAAAATTACCTGAGATCTACAGTCACACAGACGGTAGACCCGGCACGTGGTAGTGGTGGCGGAATCACAAGCGAGAAGACGACAGTTAGGCAGACCAGCAAGGCAGCAAACGGCGGCAATGTTAAGACGAGGCGATGAGCCCAGCAGCCCACACATGTCCACAAGCACAACCTCGACTCGACTGACGACTTATTCACAACCTCCAGTCCTCCGCTGTCCGGCGTCTGAGAGGAGGCTCCGAGAGAAACGAGAAGCAGAGACTCCGAGAGAAACGCGAAGACACAACCACTGAACCACACTTGGAGAGTTGGAGACTTGGAGTTGGGCGAAGACAACCGACCGACTACGAGTGGCGGAGGCGACGAGATCGGACCGGTGAGAAGCAGAGAAGAACAAACCGAGAGGAGTGAGAGAGAGAAAGTAAGAGTAAAGCTTTGGTTTGAAAGAGTGAAACGGCGTAAATATGGAGGCCCTGTTCTGATGTTGAAAAGTAGGCCCTATGTATAAAAATTCTAAGGAACAATTGTTTTCCAACTCTCTTTTTTTTTTTTTTTTTTTTACCTTCTTCAAGTCCAAAATCGTATTTTCTAAATCGAGAAGGCATAATTGAAATAACATTCACAATCATTAATAGAAATCTAGACTAAAATTTCCCTTAAAAAAAAAAAAGGAAATCTAGACTAAAATAAGAGTAAACACACCCATTTAAATAAACTAAACAATAACTAAAAGCTCCAAAAATAAAACATCTAGTGCTACACAACCGTGGGATAACTCCCCTACTATCTAGCACACATTCTTGACCACATTCAAGCTAATTGAATACAAACTAATAGCTAAAAATTAGGAAGCATAATAATCCACTAACAGCACTAAACAACCCAATACTACTTTGAAGGACTCCCCAACACTAAAGTCGGATTCCAAACGAGCTTAATAAATCAAAATCAAAAAGAAGAAATGGGAAAATGATTTAAAGATCTGAAAACAAAACTGAAAAATGAGAAGCAAAAGTAGTATATTAATGCGAGGGGAGAAAAACAATTAATATGAAAATAAATAAATAAAATCAAAATTAAAGTAAGCAAAAGTACAACATACCTGAATGATGTTGTTAAGTAAGGAGATTCATAACAGTAGAGAGATATAGGAGAGGGTGCTCGGGGTTTTAGTGAGAGAAACTCAAATCCATGGATTATACATTGATTTCCTTCCTCCATCAATTAGTAAAGATCATGTCTACAACATCTTTAGACCTTATGGATCAATTGCAAACATAGTTATAAGAACTAAGAACAGACAACAGAGAGAGGAATAAGTGATTTTTGGGGATGGATTTCGCCAATTTCGATTCACGAGAGAGAAAGAAATCTGAAGAACGAAGACCCAACGGTTAATAATGGAGAAAATCGAGGAGAGGGAAAGAGGGAGAGTGAGGAGAGAGAAGATCTCTTGCTGAGTTGTTGGTTTACTGGTTATGTACTTATGCGTGTATTGGTGTACATTAGTACTTTTGTTGGGCCTTGCCACCTTGGGCTTACTTCTTTAATTTTTTTTTCAAACTTGAGGCCCCTCTAAAAGGAAGGCCCTGTTCTGAGTCCCACTTTGGACATGTTCAGGGCCGGCCCTGTTCTGAAGCATACTCGGAGTTGGAAAGAAGACGTTATAGAGAATGATGGAAAAAGACATGACATGACAGATTGTTCGTGTAGAATATTCAATATTGTTGACTAATAATCTTTTGCAGTTTGTTTGGAAAATCTGCTCAAGGGTGCAACACTAGAAATGACAGACTGTTCAAAGCTTACAGAAACATAAACATTGTGAATTGTTAGGGATGCAGATAGATAGTTCCCAAATGACATGGACGTGAATCCTAAAGCATATTTAGAGGGTACATTGTCACCAATTGAGCCATACAAAATTCAAATCTTCAAGTCACATATCATAACCAGTAAATTACAAATTACAATATATAGATCCTAGTGTCCAACCACATGAGTATTGAGTGCCATTGTGAAGTAGATAGCTTTGAGCAAGGTAATGGCCAAAGCAAGCAATTTACACACAAAAAAGGTGAATAAATCAAATTCCCTCTTTAATACCATTCTATAAATTAACAATCAAGTATCAACATTAGATGAAAAAAGAAGAAATTTTGAGAAAAAAAACTAACTACTCACACTCACCGGTTGACACTCACATTAGCCAGAAAGTTCACCAGCAGACAGCAAGCGCTACCGCGCCAATCAAGAGCACCACGCATCCACGACACCACCGGTCCACGCTGCTCTACATGCAGCACGCAAGCCCTGACAGTCTGAGACTCTGGCACTGCAAGCAAATCAAATCCCTAGAAAAAAATAATTCGTACTAGTAATTTGTGATTTTCTCTGAAAAGTTCGCAACTCCTGTTTAAACTAGCAACAATATGATGTTGTATGATAAAATCTAATCAGAGAATCATAATATCTAGCAAAATTATTGACATCACTTAATAAAACAAAGGAAAAATTGACACTATGGGGCTCAACTATGAGCGGTTCTCTTTAATAGATCCCATCTATCAATAATCCTGTGAAGGTCCTAACTTTGGGGGGCATTATCTTTTATTGGACCCAGATGACTTATGACTTGTTGAGCAGGTAAACTAATATTATTTTATTTTTAATTTCTTAAATCTTTATTCTATCTCCCCTCCCAACTATAATTCTTCTTTCACTCTCTAGTCTCCACCCATTGTACAATCCTCAATGGCTACCTACATTATAGAGAATTATGGTTCTGCTAAACAGCTATCTACATGTTGTGTTTGCCTGACTTCTTTTGTCATTTTTACAGAATTTAGGCACAAAGACAGTGTTTCACAGAATTTTGGATTCTTGTATTAGCAATGAGCTTCAGCATGAATTGGTGTAGCAGCATTTGATAGAAGATGTTATAGATGTTAGGGTTTTTTTTTATAGGAGTGTGTTTTTGTTTCATTTTGGATGGTTCCCCTGCGTTAATCTTTGTTCTTTTCGCGTACACTCCTACTAGCAGATAGACACGCACAGAAAGAAAGAAAGAGAGCTTTTAATGGCAGAGAAGCCAGAGGCAGTGAAGGTGTTATACTGTGGAGAATGTGGTTTACCAACTGAATATTGTGAATTTGCTCCTGAATTTGAAAAATGCAAACCCTGGTTAATCCAAAATGCTCCTGATATTTACCCTGAGCTTTTCTTGATTTTTCTTCTTGTTTCTGGAACTTTGTGGGTTTTATTATTATATCTTAATGTTAACTACTGAATTTTATTTTTTTGTTGGTTTGTTGCTGTTGTTTTTTATAATGGTTCTCAGAGTCTAGTGCTAAAGAAGCTGATAAGGTGTCTGAAATACAAAGACATTCTGATTATTTTGCATTCTTCTTGATTCTTTCGCTTTTGAACATTATGATTTTGAAGGTATATGATTATGTGAAATTCATGGCGATAATAAGTTGGTGTTTGAGTTTTCTTTAGCTTTGAATGTGAAATGCTGCTAATTTTGGACATTGAAATTTCGGGTTGGATTATATTGGTGCAGGGTTGTGATGCGTCTCTGCTTCTAGATGATAGTAATGGGAATCAAAATCGTTCAATAGAGAGAAATGCCTTCCCAAATCAAACTCTCAAGGGGTTTGAAATTATTGATCGGATCAAACAAGCTTTAGAAACTGAGTGCCCTGGTGTCGTTTCGTGTGCCGACATTATTACTCTGGCCACAAGAGATGCTGTCATTCTGGTAATTACTCCTTTTTCGCCATTCCTGTCTGCTCATCTTTGTAGTGTGTAGATGAAGCCAATTATTGTAATGTTATTACCGCAACTGAAAGTGCTATATAATGTGTTATATTTGGATTTCTGCTGTCGCTTATCGTTTAGGTGCTT
Source organism: Beta lomatogona (assembly GCA_947646795.1). Classification (NCBI taxonomy): domain Eukaryota; kingdom Viridiplantae; phylum Streptophyta; class Magnoliopsida; order Caryophyllales; family Amaranthaceae; genus Beta; species Beta lomatogona. The sequence continues at coordinate 11,107,849 of CANSNZ010000063.1, read as the reverse complement.
ATGATGGTATATGATAGATAATGAAGAGTTGCATATTTTACGAGTATTCGTGATCATTATCTACAATTTTTATGTCAACTTGGCCACTGGTTACTGGATTCATCTCATTGTTTTGTCTTTGAGGACATTTGATAGTCTTTAGAGTTGCTCTATTAATCTCCAAGTCAGTTGTGTTGACAAGTTAATAACTACATGTTATCAATTTGTCGTTTATTAAGCAGCTAGAATGCTAGATGCACTTTAACACTGATAGCAGAGGCCATGGTTGGATATTTTAGGAATTAGGATTATCGTGATTTCTTTTTTTATCTTATATCTTATCCACATAGTTTAGGAATTAGGATTGTCTTAATTTCATCTTTTCACCAAAAAATACAAAGAAGATATATAATTACAGAGGCATTTAGTAAATACGGGGGGCATGTAGTTGCACCTAAACGAGGCTATTTCTTTGTGAACTCATTGCACTCCCCCCACCGGCACTCCCCCTGCACCCCCACCCTTCCCTCCACTCGCTCCCCGCTGCACTCCCCCTGCCCCCGCACCCCCACCCTCCCCCCACTTTGCTCCCCCCGCTGCACTCCCCCTGCACCCCCACCCCCATCCCTCCCCCCACCGCTCCCCACCGTTGTACTCCCCCCTGCACCCATAGCCCTCCCCCCACTTGCTCTCCCCTGTTGCACTCCTCCCTGCACCCCCACCCCCATCCCTCCCCCCACCTGCTCCCCCGATGCACTCCCCTTGCCCCCGCACATCTTGCCCGCCCTCCCCCCGCACACCCCATGTATGCACACCCCATATATGTACTATTGTGTGCTCCATTATGCTGAACAAATTTACCATTTGGACTTCTTAGTAAAAGCAAAGTGCAAAGATGTAGGCATCGGGATTTCTTAGCATAAAGTCAGTGGTGTGGAATTCTTAGTAAAAGCAACATAAGTTTGCTTTACTACTAATCTTCAATATCATTCCATTAATATGATTTGGTTATAATGGACACAGTGCTGCTAGTTGCACTATTACACATTATCCGCTATAATCAATGTCTCTCTCCCTTAATGATAGCTTTAACAATACCAATCAATTCAAAGTTCAAACTTGTTGAATGGTTTTTATCTTTACAAACTTATGATGCTATTTCATGATTTATAAACAAACAATTATATTTTGGTTCTTAAATGTCTCTAACAACGTTGCAAAGTAAAAATTACAACTTAGTGCATAAGGGATACTATTTTTGACACAAAGCAAAACCAAGGGGCAAAAAACTAATGGAACACAAAGGCAATAGTGGACTAGTGGTTTCATCCACAAAATTGTGTCTCCCCCCACCCCACCAGAAATATATAAATATATCAATATATATATATATATAACATTAGAAAGATTATAGGGCCCTAACTCATAACCCCAAACCCCTTGCTACCCCCTCTGCTACACCCCTAGCCACCCCCGCTTCCCTTCCCCTCCTTGCCGGACCCCCACCGCCCAGCAGCACCCCCTGCCAAGCACCCCCCCGCTACACCCTAGCCCCAGTAACCCCCCGCTACACCCCCCACCCCGCAACCCCCCGCCAGCCATTTGTTAAACCATTTGTTGTTGTGTTGTAAGCTGCCATGTACTTACAACATCAAATAATTGAAAGTTGTTCTTGTGGAATGGGTCTGTTCAGCTTCTGCATTGTAGTACTTGCATGGATATAGTTTCACCTCCAAATTATAGCGATTTTGGTTTTATTTGCCAGGTTCTATCATCTCCAAAAAAGTTGCTTTTGAGGGATTCGAATGCCGATCTTGGTGGAGTTGTAATGTCTTCATGGTCGTTCTTTGGTTGGTTATTTTTTGATGGTTGTGATCCCGCTCATATATGGCAATTCGAACATTCGAGGGCAGCCTCGAACTAATGTAATTTTGTTATTATTTTCTCTATATTTGTGTAAAACACATAATTTGTAATGAAAAATGATACTTATATATATATATATATATATATAACTGTTTGGGAACATTTAGGATAACAAAATGCAAAAAAAAAAAAAAAAAAAAATTTTTTTTTTTTTTGGTCACAAGGGCTGCGGTCAGGGAAATAACCGCAGCCCTTGGTGGGTTAAGGGCTGCGGTTAAGGGCAAGGGCTGCGGTTAAGGGCCAAAACCGCAGCCCTTAACTCACCAAGGGTTGCGGTTTTGGCCCTTAACCGCAGCCCTTAACCCACCAAGGGCCGCGGCTATTTCTCCGCGGCCCTTAGCGCTCTAAGGGTCTGCGGTTAAAAACCGCAGCCCTTCCTAAATGCTAAGGGCGCGCTAGTCCGATGGGCCGTGGTCAAAAACGCAGCCCTTGGGCCCCTTTTGACCGCAGCCCTTGGGTTTTTTTCCTCTAGTGGTACTCCCTCCGTTTCAAATTATAATACATTTTAGCTAAAAAAATTTATTTCAAAATATAAGGCATTCTACAATACCAATGTAAAATTAAATGCAACTTCATACTATAAAATAAGATTGTAGGTTATTTTGTATCATCAATACAATAATGTCAATTCTTATTACCTATACAAATCTAACTAAAACTAACTAAATTCTTGATATGTGTAAAAGTGGTTTACATACCTTCTAATTTGAAACGGGGGGAGTAACAGATGGAGTAAAGCCGGTACCAAGATTGTAACTTGGTATCAACTTAACATTTTTGGTACCAACTTAACTATATCTTGACACTATTTACTCTCCAACTCATGAAATTACGAGCACCCATTTATTTTGTTGGAGTCTTTGGAGACTCCAACATATCAGCACCAAGTCTTTCTTCATCCCGTCCTCAAGAAGCGCCATTATTCTAGTTTGCTAAAGGTTTGTTTTCATCTCGTTTTCCTTATTTCATAAATTACATCTTCAGATAATGACACATAAACTATTCAAAAAGCAAATATTCTTGTAGGAACTCATGCTTTAAGTAGTAAGTACTTATTTGGTTGGCATACAAAAACATGACAATTGGAATTCTTAGGAAGTGGAATATTGTAGAATGGTTTTTTTTTTTTTTACATCGAAATGGTTTAGTTGATGAATATATTGAAAATTAGATTTCATAGAAAGTTATATCTATTTTCAAAAGGAATAAAGAAACTTACCTAGACTCCCCCTAAATAAGTATCTCTTATGATCAAACAAACAAAATTTGATACTTTTGAGGAAATGCAGCATCACTACATGTGAATTTTTTTTTTCCTAGGAACTATGACTTATTTTGCTCAATTTCGAACGACCAAAATTATCCTTTTATATTCTAAAGTAACCATTTTAAAAAATCATACCAACGTTATCCTTATATGTACAATAAAAGTCGCCTTATTGAAAATGATAATTTATCTCTATTATATGCCAAGGGGGGAGCAATGGCGTCCCCTTGAATCTACTTAAAATGCCCCCCCTCCCAACATAGATATTACATTCCAAGTTTCCACAAACGACCTAGCTAATTAACCCCAATTTCACGCATAAACTTGCCAAAACAAAAATATCAATCAAATCTCTATTAAACCCAATCAATTCATATAAGGTTCAATCACATAAACTTACCAATAAAATAGATTCAATAAAAAAGATTCATAATCAAGAACTTACCAAAAATTAATACCACATACAATAACAAAAAAAATTACACGGCATAACAGCCTCTCAAATCAATTTTTCCATAACACAAACTCAATTACAAACACAAACTCCAAACAAAAAAAAAATCAGTTCTCTTCATAAATTGGAGCTTCACGACATTCTCAAATACGGAACTTTCAAATTTTCCGGTTCTTTACCGTTAATCAGGTACGCAGTTCGTTATTGAAAATAAAATTATGTATACTGTTCTATGTTCAGTAAATCTTAAGAATGTGTACTATGTTCGAGTAAAATTATACTCAAATTATGTGTTGTATTAGATTTTTTTTTTCAAACAAAATTTAACTTCAATTACAGTTTATTTAAAATTTAATTTGAAAATAGTTGAAATTCAAATTAAAAATAACATCATAAATAATCGGGAAAAAAAAAATCATATTTCATCAAAAATGACTCCAATATTCGTGCCCAGATATCAAAAAAACAATTGAGACAAAATATGAGAACTCGAATTTTTTGTGCCCATATATTAAAAAGAATTTGAGAAAAGATACTTAAACCCACATATTAAAATCAAATTTCGTCAAAAAAAAACTTCAATATTCGTGCCCAGACCAGATGTTAAAAAAAATTAAGACAAAATACGAGAACTCGAATTTGGGGGACATCGAAAAAATACTTAAACCAATATATTTAAATCAAAAAATCGTGCCTATGATCGAATTTCAACATATACCTTAATTTGGGGGAAGTCGAATTTCAACATAAATTGTAGAGCTTGCGCCATGACGGCAAGTAAGCTCGGCGATCCATGACAGACTGAGTGAAAGCCAATTCCATGACCGCCAAAGCCAACTCCGCGACTTGCTTGAGATAATCCTCAGTTATATAATAATTGACTGTCTCAATTGAATAGAGAGAGAGAGAGAGAGAGAGAGAGAGAGAGAGAGAGAGAGAGATAAATCGAATACGTGGTTTGAATTGGGGGAAATTGATGAAGATGATGTTCAATTGAATAGAGAGAGACAAGATATTGCGTGAAATTCTGAATTATGGGTTTGGGAATTGGGGGAGTAGTGGTTTGATTTGGAGGAAATTGATAAAGCTGATGTTCAATTGAATTGGGGGAGTAGTGGTTTGATTTGGGAGAAATATGGGTTTGGGAATTGGGGGAGTAGTCAGTAGCTAAGAATTGAAGAGAGAGAGAAAATGAGTGATACGACTATTAAAGAGAAAATGAGTGATTTGGGAGAAATATGGGTTTTTGTCAAGGTCCACGGGGTACGTTTATATCTTTGACTTAAAATTGCTAATTGTAATGCACACTTATTGACTGTTATGCTAATTGATAGTGCTAATTGACTTAAGATTGTTATGCTACATGATAGTTGGTTGACTTAGATTTATCTTACTATTATAAGTTGGCTCTATAATCTTTTATTGTTTTAATTTATATATCTAGCTCTTCTTTATGCTCACCTATAAAATTATTTGTTAGTGTAAATTATCTGAAAGCAACACTACTAACCTTTATAATAGAGATTTCTTTTGGTTGAATGATTATTCTATCTAAATTAATTTTAAGAACTTGATAGTGTTTTTGCAAATGCACAAATTATCAAGAAAGCGCATATAATAAATTAACAAGTTTTGAAATTACTAACTTTTTTGCTTTACTACTGAGTAACAGTTTTGCCCAAAAATGTCGTCGCACGCATCGCGTGCATAAAAAGCTAGTGTTAATTAAACGAACTTGGTCCACAACAAGTGTATAATGAACATCAAAATATCCCAATATATTGGCTTTTTTTTTCCTTCCATGTATTCCCAGTTGTAATTTTGAAATGGGAAAGATCTCATTCCTTTGCTTAAGGATTTAAGGGTGGTTTCTGAGGATTTTAAGAATGTTCCTAATGCCTCCATCCATCAGCGACAACCACAGCCACAGCCACAGCCATAGCCTCAGCCTCAGCCTCAGCCTCAGCCTCATAGGTCACCGGATAGGAGAGTCACAGGCCGTCTCAAACGTTGTGGAGGCCATGTACAGACAATTGAATTGGGGCCCTAAAAAACGTAACATGAAAAATTTACCTTTCAAACAAGTGTAGTTTGATAAGTTTCGTAATATAATAATTATTCTTTTACAACTGTTTTCTTACTAGATTGCTATAAAATTTCCTTTACATTGCATATTATTGATATTGTTAAGAACATCAGAAATTTACTTTAAAATTATATCAATAAAATAATGTCTTGCTACCTATTGAAAACCATTTTTGTCTAAATCTTATTTGTAATGAATAAAGCTAAAACAACGAACTAGCAAATAGAAAAAAAAAACGAGTTGAAAACTACCTTGGAGTGGATCAAATTCTATTTGAGTAGAGGGCACGTGGGCAACAAGCCCTTAAACACTAGTAGAGAAAGGTTGATTTGCGTCGGACCTGGGACCCCTATTTGCGTCGGACATAGGTCCGATGATACAGGTCTCGACGCAAATTTGAGAGATACGATCTGCGTCGGACTTAGTCCGATGCATATTTAGTGCTATTTGCGTCGGATGTACTGGGTAGTCCGACGCACATGGACACCATCTGCGTCGCGTATTGGTCTATGTGCGACGCAAATCATCCATTTAATATTAAAAAAAAGTGAATCTGCGTCGGACATGAACTCCATCCGACGCAAAAGTGACTTTTTTTAACAAAAAAAAATAATTTCGTGAATCCATCCATATTTTAGGTTACAGTACTACTCGTAATTTCTTGTAATCTCTCGACATGAACATCAACTATTAAAAGAACATGAAGATTTGCAATTGAAAGAACGTGAACAATTGAAAGAACATGACGAAAATATAAAAAAATATGAAAACTATACAAATCGTCAAAATAAAATAAATTAACCAAAAAAAATTAAAGCACTTGTACAGCCAGTAGAGAATTAAAAAATCTGGAATAATATGAATTGTTCAGCGAAATCCTAAAACAATCGAAATATAAAAAAATCTGGAAATCCTAGGCTAAAACAACCGAAATATAAAAAATTGAAAATCCTAAAACAACCGAAATCTAAAAATCCGAAAATCCTAAAACAATCGAAATGTAAAATCTTGGTCTGCAATGTCTTCTCACCCTCCTTCAGATCTGGAAATTCAATAAATTTCATTTTAATATATACCAGAAATTAAAAAGAAAAAATACCATAAATTTATTTTTAGCAAAACAAAGAAATTCATAATTACAAGACCATTGAAAAAAACTTGAATAAGATGAATAAGATTTTGGAGAAATCAGATCTTGGAAAATGGCAAAAAAACGAAGAGAATTACCGGAGCTAGAGGAGAGAGAATGAGAGAAGAAAGAAGGGAGACCGAGAAATTCTCACCGGAAATTGCTCCTCAATTTCGTTGCACCGGAAAATTGCATCCCCTCCTCCTCCTCTGTATCACCGGAAAATTGCGGAGAAATCTCGGTGTTGAGTTGACGAGAGTTGCTGTGTCACAGTTGTTGGTGTTCTTGTTGATGAGAGTTGAGAGAGAAGGCGGTTTGATCTGAGAGAATGGAGAGAGACATGAGAGAGAGAGGGGCGCTAGAATGAAGTGTGAGGGAAAGGTGATAGAATGAAGCTAGGATTGTTAAGTCAGGCGGGCCTAGGGGTCGAAAATAATGCCATTATTTGGATGAAAATAATACTTGGGCCCAAGTGATTTGCGTCGGATGGGCCTAGGGGTCCGACGCAAATCGGCCTTTTGTGTCGCTCCATCTTCACGTGCGATGCAGATAAGGCCTCATTCCTTTCCACCAGGATGCAGCTACGTGTGTCGCACCCTCATGATGTGCGACGCATATGGTCTATATGCGTCGCATGTAATGGGAGTGCGACGCACATCGCTCTTTCCCCGGTGCTTGTGCGTTGTTGTTTTGCGTCGTACCCAAGCACGCATGCGATGCAAATTTGCTTTTTGCGTTGTTTCCATTAAAGTGCGACGCACTTGAGGGGACGCAAATCGTCCTTTTTCTACTAGTGAAAACTCTTGTCAAGATTTAAGCGATTTATGCTTTAGTTCATCAAATGGGAAAAGAGTACTTTGAAATACTCGTACAGTCGAGAGTGAGGGATAGCTCAGTTGGTTAGAGCTTTCCTCCCGGTTCCAGGTGATCCTGGGATCGATACTCATCCCCGCCCTTGTGGCTCATTTGCACCAAAAAAAATACTCGCACAGTCGCACTTCATCATCTTCTTCCTCTCTTTCTCACATGCAAATCTTCTCTCTCTTTCGACGGTACAGCTTGCACCGGCAATTAGCCGACAGAAGTATGTACATTTCTGGGGGCAGTGCCCTGCATAGGACGTACAAGAATCTGTATGACTGTATCGATACGTAAATAAGCAAATCGTAAGTGCAAATACATGATAACGCAATCAAGTTAAATTTAGGTTGTGAATTGACTAATCTTGCAGCTAGATCCTAAACAAATTTTACTGACAATTTCTTATACGGTTATTAGTTATTACATTAGGTTCTTAACTAAGTTTGCCTGTATAATTAGGTTGTATTCACGTGAACACAGAAATTAGGTTGTTTTATCTTACAAGCTGCCACATAATTACTTAAGTTGTGATCCATTGTATTCACTATTATAGTACTAGTAACTAATGCAAGTAGTATAATCGGTAACTTATGTAAGATACATCAGTGAAACGTATGTATTCGGCACGAGTAGTTGACTACACAATGAATGAGAATGAGATCGAATAGTAGCCATACAAATCTACGCATTTTTAACTTATCTCATCAAATTCTTACAAGTTTTCTAATATTTTGTGTAAGAATGTCATGCTATAAAAGCCAGAAAGATGATGTTTGGAGTACACAAACTAAGCTGCTGAATTCGTAAACTTAACAATGAGTAGATATAACCAGTTCCAAACTGCTGGGTTGTTCTTTTTGTTGTTGTTGTTACCAACAATTTCATATGCATTATTAGGTAGGGGATCTTTCTTTCTCGAATGCCTTGATCTCCATTCTAATCCTCAGTATCCTACATCAGAAGTTACATACTCCCAACACAACACCTCATTTCCATCTATACTCCAAGCATATGCTCGAAACATCCGGTTCTTGCAGCCTGAAACACGAAAACCATCCTTCATCATCACCCCAAAGCACGTGTCTAACATTGCAGCAACAATTCATTGTTGTAAGACCCATTTCTTAGAGATGAGAATTCGAGGTGGTGGACATGATATGGAAGGCTTATCCTTCACTTCAAATATGGACCAATTTGTCATCCTCGACATGTTCAATCTACGAGCTATCAATGTAAACATAGAAGAGGAGACTGCATGGGTTGAAGCAGGGGCTCAACTAGGTGAAGTTTACTACAGAATCGCCGAGAAGAGTCCTGTGCATGGCTTCCCAGGAGGGGTGTGCCCTACAGTGGGAGTCGCAGGGCACTTTTCGGGTGGTGGGTATGGTAACTTGATAAGGAAATATGGGCTTGCCACTGATAACATAATTGATGCAATTGTTATGAATGTCCATGGTAAGGTTCTTAATAGAGAAAAAATGGGGGAGGATTTCTTTTGGGCTCTTCGAGGAGGCGGTGCAGCCTCCTTTGGGGTAGTCCTTGCATTTAAAATAAAGCTTGTTCGTGTTCCTCCTACTGTGACTGTCTTCCAAGTAGCACGGTCTCTTAAGCAAGGCGCTTCCAGAACCGTGTACAAATGGCAAGAGGTGGCACCAAATCTACCCAAAGAGCTCTTCTTACGAGCTCGGATGTCACTGATCAAGGATCAAAATGAAGGCCAAAACAAATTGGCCATTACCTTCATTGGGATGTTTCTTGGAGAATCCAAGGAGCTTGTAAACCTCTTAGCAAAGAGCTTCCCTGAGTTGGAACTATCTGGTAAGGATTGCAAGGAAATGCCATGGATTAACTCTACACTTTTTTGGGATGGAATCCCAAGTGAAACCTCCATTGATGTTCTACTTAGTAGGGAATATGAAAGATTATCTAGAAAAGTAAAATCAGACTATGTCCAGAAACCGATACCTGAGGCAGGGTTAGAGCTCATGTGGAAGGAATTGTTAGAAATGGATGGATTGGTAATGGAATGGAACCCTTATGGTGGGAGAATGAGTGAGATCCCGAGCGACGAGATTGCGGTTTACCATAGAGGAAACAACTTGTTCAAGATTGAGTATGACTTTAAATGGCATAAGGAAGGGAAAGAAGCAGAGCAGCATCATGTAGAGTTATCAAGAAGATTATATAATTTCATGTCTCCTTATGTGTCTATGTCACCAAGGGGGGCATTCTTCAACTATAGAGATCTTGATATAGGGACTAATCCTGGAAGATTTAAGAAGACTACTGCTGCATTTGGGGAGAAGTATTATGGAGCCAACTTTCGTAGGTTATTGAAGGTCAAACTTGAGGTAGATCCTGAGAATTTTTTCAGGAATGAACAAAGTATTCCACCTCTAATTAACCTTACCTGATAGTTACTGCATGGATCTAATCAAAGGGGACTAATTTTGACATTGATGGATAGGGTTGCAGCTGAATAAATTACCTCTAATTAGCACATTTGTTAAAAGAAAGTTGATAATAAAACCTGATGAATTCATCATTAGTTTGTACCTTTCTCTCCACCATTAGTTATTACATTGTTTTGACCTCTAATAATAAAGATCATAACATAAATACTTATGAAAAGACGCTTTAAATGGGTTGAACCATGTTTTGTTTTGCCACCATCCACTTAGATTAAATGGTAAAATATTGAAAACGTTGATTATGGAGTATATAAAATTATTGTATTATACTTAACTTAAAAGACTTAAGCAATTATATACATCTTTAACCCTCTTATTACGATCTTACCACAATTCTTTTCAAACTCAAACCTTTCAGATACTTATCACGTCATGACGTGAAGAAAATAAAAGGCATTATCCAAAAATAAGAACTATCCACATCCCTCCAGCCTCTCCCCCCTTCAAAAAGTAAACGGATTGCAGAGTTCAAATAAGAAATTCTGTTATAGTTTTAGCTATTCAGTATAATAAACTTACAGCACTGATATGTGCTAGTTACACTTACAACTTACAAGAAGTATCTTTAAACTAAACTCAAACAGATGATACAAGAATGAAGAATGGTATGCTGTGTTATTGACATGATGTGCAACTGTTCCAAATTTTTGAAAGGAACAAATATGTTAAAGACATGTTCTTTTAGGATAAACATTAAAGGATGGTCACAGAGCTAAAGTCAAATTTCTTCGAAAGACAACAAGTTTACTTTGCCTCATGAACACTCGATGGATTTACGAGCACATCTACGAACCCTCCTGTTCAAGATTCCATAATAGAGTCAGATAACTAAACCAAGAATGTATAGCTTAAGTCTTAACATGTCAAATTAAGGACTGAGGAAGGGAAAATGGAAAATATTGAAGTTACTAACTTGTTATACGCCTGAATGTCATGCTGGAAGAGTTGAGCAGCCTCCGGATTTGCAGGACTTGAAGGATTAGGGTCAGTTAGAAGGGACTGCAGAGAGCGAAACGATATCAATAACAGCATTTTTATTTATTTTAGCATAAAACAGATTAAGACACAAAACTTGTACTGCATGTTCTTTTAATTGGGAGCCTCTAAAAATACCCAATCAAAGCCTACTAATCCGAATTCAAGCTGTTTGGGAGTGAAGCTCGCCCAACAAGTGTTGAGCGTTCCCAGGGTTCGATCTGACCGATCCTCTGGTTAAGTTGGAACAAGCCTTTATTAGCTTATCCAAGCACTTGTTGGTCAACACTCGCATATCATTTACCATGCAATTAACAGCAACACATAGAAGCATAACAAGGCAAGTATCAAGACAATAGTGTACCTGGATAGAAGTTAAGATTGTAGCTACATTGTGACAGGGTGACCAAGCATCCTGGATGATGTCCATACACAAAGTACCATCGTGATAAACTGTACATTCCACAAAGCAACACAATCAAAAGGTTTAAACACAATCAATTATTAATGAACTTTTCAAGTAGTCCATCAAACTCAAAAGGCATTCTATAAGTTGATAACATAAGTAAACATATACCTATACACTACAGCACTGGACAAGAACTACAAGTATATCTAGCATGAGAAATCAACCACAACAGAGCAATTTGAACCAAGAACAGGGCAATCGTATATTGCAATACTAAGATTAGGAAGGAGTAATTTCTGTCATTCTAAAATACGAATGCAAAATTGACTTGCATTTTACATCCCCTTAAATAATAAGAGGACCATCCGGTTCATCTCCCAGATGTACCCAACAAAAAGCATCACTAGGGCAATTGATGTAGACGGAATTCAATCTCATATGCGCCACCTCCCAAGACTTAACCAACTGAGCTAGTTGACATCCACAAAGCATCTCAAATCTTTGGTTGTATATTTAACAACTACGAGTCTACGACTACATATCTAGATTCTACACCGAATAGATTTTTGAATCATCACATAAATATGAGATAAATCTGTATAATTGTGACATTCCTTTTACAAAAATGTCATTTGATTTACAATTTGGTACATCTCGATCTTAGACATGAAAAATCAATCATTAGAATAGCAGAGTAAAAAAAAAAATTACCATTGGGATGAAAAATATCGGAGGTGAAACGAGCTCGAGGTGGTTTTTCTGGATATCTGTCAGTGAATGTCAACCTTATACTAAAAACTCCGCCTGCAAAATGGCTCCACTGCCAAATTAAAGATAAAAAAAAAAAAAAAACCCAGAAAAAATGTCCAATTTAAACAGAAAATATATGGCGGTGCAAAATTGTCAGATCTGGGGTTCGAAACTCGAGGAGTGAATAATTAATCCATATGTACCTTCCCAGGCAGTTTCATCAGGGCCAAAAATGGTGGCGCTCCAAACAAAGAGATTATCATCTGACACAGGACTTGCACTACAACCCTGCAACATTAATTCCAAATTAAAACCCCATTATTACTTTCTATTAAAAAAAAGTAATTTAGGGTCGGCTAACATGAATCGTCATAAAAAATCGTCTTCGCGACAAATGAACCAAAAAAATACCCATCTACAATAGGTCAGTAGCAATTAAACATTTATCAATGTACAAATGAACAAAAAAAAAATATAAAGAAGAGGGTGTGATAAAAGATGATGATGACCTCAGGAGGCTCGTTGATGATGGATTTGAGATCGGACATAAGACGAAGTTGAGCTGAGGAAGAAGAAGATGCCATGAATTTTGACTTGTGAGTGAAGTTCAGTCTTTTTTTTTTTTTTTTTTTTCTCTCTCACTTGACTTTTTTTTTTTCTTAGATTGAGATCTAATAACACAACTGTTGAGAATTGGGTATAACTAAAAATGGGAATTTGATAACGAAGGAAGGAAAAGGATAAAAGTAAAAGATAAGGATGGAAGTGAGGAGGAAGAGAATCAAGTAATAAAGTATGGAGGTTTCAGATAGGAGAGAAGGAGGATTCTGGAAGAAAGAGAGTTTTCTGTTTTTCTCTCTTCCGTCTTCAAAATTTCACCTTCTTCCCTTGATCCCTTCTCCCTAGGTGTTGATTATCCATTGCCGTATAGGGATAAACTCCCACGTTTATCTCCGGGATTAACAAAATCAGTATTCGTCCCTTTTTTTATATAATTACTCGCAACTAGAGGTGATCATGGTTCGGGCCGGGCCTAAAAATTTGCCCATTGGTCGAGCAAGGCCGAAATTTTGTGCCCAAAGCCCGCTATTTCGGGCCAAAATCGGACCGGGTCAAAAATTAGACTACAAAGTCATTTTTGGCTTGTCCAAAGCCTGTCCCAAAACGGAAAAAATCGGGCCGAGCCTGACCGTAGGCCAAAAAATCCTGACCAAACCCGACCAAAAATCGGGCCGGGCTGGAGTTGATCAGCTCAACTCGCAACGTTTACTTTTTTACAGTTATAAGTTGTAACTTGTAAATATTAATGCACAATTTTGGATATTGTAACTTTGATTTTATACTATTGTTAATGAAAAAGTAATGTCAATTTTTAAAATATATTAATTTAATGAGATCTGACATGATAGTAGATTCTTAGTATTTGTGGGAAAATATGGTCAAGTTTTCTACTCTTCTTATCACCTTATTTTCACTTATTTTAGCACAATTTAAGTTAATGTAGATTTAACAAATTTGATAAAGTAAGCTAAAGGCCCCCTTTTAGGAAGAAAAAAAAGTTAACTAAGCTTAAGGCTTATCACTTCACGTAAAGTATAAGTTACATCTATGGTCAATAAGCTAGGTTTACCCAAGTCAAGTTCATGGTTAATTCGTCCAAACAAGTAAAAATTAGCTCTTAAGAAGATGCAATTGAAGTAGGTCAATTTATGTATTATTTTTATATGCTTTATCATATCTGAACTTGGAAGCGGACCGCTAATGCGTCCCACTTATTATATTGAGGCAAGAATCCTATATTGGGTCGTGACTCTTTTGATGTCGAAGTGGTTTTTGAGGTGTTATTATAGTAATACCAGATTACATTTGAATTTTACCTTACCTACTTTTCCCTTGGGCCTTGTGCGCAGGCCGCAGGAGCCTTGCACCATGACAAAACTTGGATTGCAGGCCCCCTAGCTCACATTATTTGGATCTAAGTTTCTTTTTCCCCTACTAATTAAGGCCATTTTCACAGATTATTTTCACACACTTTTCAATGCACTTTAAGACTCATAAGATACATTTCTCTCTTAGTCTCTCATACTATCACAAAACTCTAGCATTGCTCCTCTCATAACTCTTAAAAATACTTTATAAGGCTAGTTCTAGTGCTAATTCTAAGGGTTGCGAATCCTCCTCTTTAAGTCCTAAGATACATATAAGGGTCTAAACTTTATGACTCAAACAAAATCTCCCTCATGTCCTCCTTTTCATTTCCTTTGATTATATTTTATTGGTGCTATTAATATGTGTGTTACGTGATGTAAATAACAACTTGTTAGGTTTGTTGTGAAATAATTGCTTGAATAACAAGTCGTATTTCATCAATCTTTACATACTATGTAATTTACGAGGTTATTTAATGTTAAGCAATTATTGTGTTGACCTGAACTCTTTGCTTGATTTGTGCCCTTATCTCCGAATTTATCCTATGGTTATGACTTATGATCAAAGTATGGAGCTACAAGATAGGAAACCATGGTTAGATTAGTCCTTTTGACACTTTAATTTGTCTTCAGAATTGTTTATATCTTCATCTCTTTATATATACCAACTAAGTTTATAAGTTTTCCTCTAAAATTTGTTGGCGACTCTCCCCAGCATACCAAATACACGCTAAATTGTGTAGGTGGTACATGACTACTTGCCTACGAAAACAAAATACATTGATTAAAATTAGGTATTATGTAAACTTAATTTTTTAAATTTATACACCTATCCCTATTATTTAAAAACAATATTTTCATGGACAAGTGTTCCTCTATCCTAAACTATCTCCTTTCATCAAAAATTAGCAGGTTCGGATGTAATCCTTCTCTCTCTCTACACTTAATCCTCTGCCCTCTCTCTACAAAAACACTCCTAACCCTAACCCTAGAACTCACCGGAGATCCGGCGCCGCGCAGGTTTCCGGCGGGTCTCCGGCGAGTTCCCTTGTTTTTTCTTCGCCTTTTCTGTCGTCTTTTTCCGTCGGTTTTTCCTAGTTTCAGGTCTACTTCTCCGTCTCGTCGTCCCCTTCATAGATTCCCTTCGGTTGTCCTAGTGTTTAGCCTAGTTTCCGGTCGTAGCTGCTCCCTCCTGCCTCGTCTCCACCTCCCCCTGTTTCGTGGACGCATCTTCCTTTCAAGCTTCCTTGCTCCAGTCGTGGCTCCATTGGCTCCACCACACCACCGTGCGTTAGTTTAGTTTGGGTCTCCCCTCCCCCTCCCCCTCCCCCTGTTTCGTGGTTAGGTGTATCGCCCCCTCCCCTAGTTGTCGGTTTTGGGCCTCCCCCCCAATTAGTGTGGTTTCGGGAAAAAGTAAAGTTATAGGGTATCCCCTCCCCCTCCCCCCTTAGTGTTGTGTAGGCAGTGAGTTAAGTTGCAGGGCTTCCCCTCCCCCTCCCTTGTTCGGGTTACATCATGTCCGTCCTCCGGTGGTTGTGCTTTTCCCCTCTTCACCTAGTGTTTCTTTGGATCTTGGAAGTGCGTTCCCCTTTACCCCTTTAAGTTTAGTTTTCTGATTTCGTTGTTGAGTTCTTGGATTAGTATGGTGTTGTTTGTTAAATCAAGCTGCTTGTTTTTTTTGTTTCTTGCTGGAGGTAGTCTTTATCTTCAAAAGGTTGGATTTGGTCTATGTGGTTGGTTAGGGTCTGCGTGGCAACATATTTCATGTTTGGGGTTTGTTTTATCCGATTTTATTAATCGGACGGTTCTTCGAGATCTAACTTTGGTTAGATTTCAATGTCGCTTGGTAATGATTTTATTAATCATTGCCTTGACAAAACGATATTTGAAGGCGGCTCCCCAATTTGTCAATTGGGTTTATAGCGCGTCAACTCATTTGAGCTTCTCCTCACAGGAGAAGCCTGGATTATGTAAGAGCGCGTATAGCTCAGTTTCGTTTCTTTATGCTCGTTTGGTTGTATTAGCACTAGGCTGTACTACCGTTTTCAATTAATGCACAATTTCCCCGTTGTCAAAAAAAAAAAAAAACTATCTCCTTTCATCTTTTTCCTTTCTTTGCAAAAAGCCAAAAGGGAAAATTCATGTATTAAAACAAAGACTTCTCACCTTCCCCTTCATAAACATTGTTCCTCCCTTTGTCTTCTTTACACATCTTACCCTACTCCTTTACTCCATTCAATAACAATTGTGTTTTCCCTTGGAAGAGCCAAAATGCCCTTATAAATTATTTGTGAAAAAACTGAAAAAAGAAAAGAAAAAAAGACATCATATTAACAAAACATACATCAATCTCATTCAAATTTCCTTCCTCCAACACAACAGATTTAAGAGAACACAAAATCTTGTTTGGAGGGGTACCCATAGTTAAAAAGACAAAAAATAGTAAGAAAACAAAGAATGAGATGTTAATTTATTAAGCTTGCAAGAAAGGAAACAATGTTTGGTTTTCTCTCAAGTCTCTTCCATCGATCTGTTGGCAAGAAGATACGGTGGATTTTAGCAGGTTTGCGAATAAATATTTGTGTACAGTCGCTGTAGCATCAGTATACAGACAGTACACAGTACACAGTACACAATACACAGTACTATACCCATTTTTGATGATCACTATGAACTGTTTATTACCTCTTTCTATTACTATTACTTTGTACGCTTCATTACATATGCATTCATTGCTTACTTCTACTTTCATTTCTCTCTTTTCTCTTCTCTTCTCTTCCCCCCAAAACCCACCAAAGTTTGGCACTGAATTACTCTTCTAATTCTTTCCACAACTGATCAAAAACAAAAACAAAAAAAACTGCTATCTTTCTTTCTCTTTGTTTGTTGCGGAATGGTTGGCCATTTATTCATTTCCTTACTCCTCACCTTTACACTCATGTCGACCACCATTGAAGGTACGTACGTTTATATTACCTCCGTCCCTAAATAATAGGCCACATTTCTAATTTAGTTCGTCGTTTATATATATGTATATATGTATGTAAATATGTAACATCTTTTTTTTTTGTAGGTAGAGTACTTCTCTCGGACACAAATGATAATTTAAGCACTACTAATCTTCCCCAAGTAAGAATTACTACTTCCTCTGTTTCGTTTTAAATGCAACAAAGGGGTATTTTTTGTGAGATATAAAATATTTCATGGTTGCATTTAAAACGAAACGGAGTAAGTACTAAATTTTAAATTATCAAGTTCTCATTTCAATTTTATTATCTTAAGTATATTATGATTTTGGATGTTTTCAAAAGATATACATTATCTGTTGTAGATAACAAAAGAAGAGAAGGTGAAGATGGTAAGAGAAATAGGATCAAGGCCTCCAAGATGTGAAGGAAAGTGCAGATCATGTGGGCATTGTGAAGCAATACAAGTTCCTACCATTTCTATCTCAATCTCTAATATCGACTATAAACCTATAACCTGGAAATGCAAATGTGGCACTTCTCTCTTCAATCCTTGATTACCCTGTTTTTTTTTTTTATATTTAATTAACTATTTTTTAAGCTACTTAGTTAGCATTATTGCCTTATTTTTGTCTATTTTGGGTTACTACATAAGTATATGTAAATAAGAGGGATAACACATTAACATATAGTGTTAGTAGTATTTCTATTTGCTAGGAGTGTTATGAGCTAGGCTCCTAGATTACTTCAAGAAACTCTAGGCAGGTTATAATTACATTTAGTGTTTCTTCATGATTTTCAAATCATATTTTGCAGCTTTGTATGGTACTGATAAGATCAGTTTCATACTCATGACCTTTCTTTGGATAAGGCGCGCACGATTTAATTATGTAGGTGATAATATTTTTCTCATTTTCAAGAGTGTTAGAGATTTGTTGTTACACTACGTGTCTAATCTTATGCCTTACCCTTACATTTTGTGAAATTATTTATATCTTTCACTAGTCTAAGATTAATTAAAGAAATTTAACTTTATCAATATGGAATGTTTGTGAGGTCCTCGTGGGAGCCCAATGGTTGGTGCTCCCACCTTCCAACCGTAAAGTCGGGTGTTCGACTCTCATCACTCTGGAGTTTGTATAAAAATGTTTGCTTGTGGGTATAAATCCCTCCCACCCTAACGAAGGTGGTGCTTGCGCGCTAAGTAATTTGCGAGGGTTGGTCTTCGGACCAATTATCTTTCCTGAACAAAAAAAAAAAAAATTATGGACTGTTTGTTTTATTGAGAGACAAGATCGGATATGAGTTTGTAGTATATGATCTCTATTCTCTTCAACAGGTAAGATTAAATAGAGTTGGCCATACTGTTATAATTTTTGACTTGTCTTGTTTGAATAGCATGTGACCTTTATCAAATATTCAAAGGTACTTGAATGAGTATCATATCATTAAACGCTAAATGTCAAAAAGATTAGTAAAAAGACAAATGTAAAGAGATTAAAAAGCTTCCGAACAGTGTAACTTTTGTCAATACTAGCATAATAATTCAATGGTTATTATTACGAATTACTTTATATTGCACATAGTTAAAATCCAAAGGAGTGGAGGAAATCCATTTTTGGTCCCACAAAAAAAAAGGAAAAAAGAGTATTTGAACAGTCTCACTAAAATTTTGATTCAGATGTTTCATGGGAAAATTTCCATCAAAAGTTTTTATCTTTCATTCGTTTCTGTATTTTCTTAGTCTGTAAAGTCAATGTCTTTCCTCTTCTAGAGTTCATAGATGTGACTGAACTGGATTCTTTTTCCCTGTGTTTGGAGAAAATATTTCTCCAGATTGGTGAGCTTTTATAGAGAAAAAGAGATGAAATTGGATAAAGTCAGAGTAATTAGATCAATCATTCAAGAATTTATTGAAATGACATGACACATTGAAATAGCATGCAACGTCTTTACCGTATTGGACGCTGAGAATCTACCATTTTGTTCTTCGATCAAGTCACATCTTCTAATGAGAAAAGTTAGAAATCTAATACAGTAGTATCTAAATTTTGAAATAAGAGTGTGTAGAACACTTTTATTATTTCTCCAATGGTGCCGACTCACAAAGGTTCCACGTCAACCAAGCCCATGAGTTGGTTGTTTATTGTCAAGCTAATCACATTCCTTTTTTCATAATTAGTTTACCTTGTTTCCTTGATGTCAGAAAAAAAAAAATCTTTCAAGTCCAATGATGTGTCCCATGTAAAGAGACACCATATAAGTTTATAAAGACTAGAGGGTGACACTTCATGGACACTATACTTATTGTAAATTTTAGAGCATAATAATTTTAAGTGTAATTATGCGTACCATAATTAAACCTGGTATTTCTTCTCCCCTTGAAGAGGTGCATATCGTAAAAAGTAGTTCTTAATAACTAATAAGGTACAATAACCCAAATCTGCACCTAGTTATTAATTACATACAAGCTAAATTCCTAAGAAATTAATACTTAAAAAGTATATTGAGAGGAATAACAAAAGGAAATGGAGTAAAAAGAAAATATAATTTATTGAATAAATATAATTTTACACGTCAAGCACTCATGTTTTAAAAGGATTAAAAACTAGTATATTAATTTGCTCAATTATGTAGATTAAGCACAAATCAGACTAGGGTTTTGCTCCTAGCTAAGTCAAATGCCCTCTAATTTCGAGCTTTGGGAATAAGATTCAAGCATGGAATGTGTCTTTAGTCTAATTAAGAATAAAGTTCAAATTGTTTTGCCGATTTCTCATATTTAGGCGAATATTACGACTTCATCTTAGGGCCAGCGCCACACAACCCCTTGACTCGATTCAAGCAGCTTCTATTTTTGGTAAAATCTCAATCTTATCTGACCCATGATTACCTCTAATTTGAGACAAAAAGAAATACTTCCTCCGTTCCAAAATAAGTGAAACACTTCTCTCATTTATGTGAGAGTTTTTTGAGACAAGTGTTTCACTTATTTTGGAACGGATGAAGTACATATATTTTTTGGTTTGGAATAGTACTTTTAAAATTTTACCTTTCTAGATACACCTAGATGTATAATAGACATACTTTTCAAATTGACCTTCTAATCCCTGCCTCTTATTGAATTTTTTTACAAGATCCTACTCCTATCATAATTCACAATGCTTCTAAAAGAGTCCAAGTTATTGAATTTTTGGAATTTGTCGGATGTAGGATGTAGGATGTAGCTAAGTGTGAAGTGATGTTATCAAAGAAACTTTACCAACTCGGCACTAGTGCAAATTCAATCACTCAAGATGACACTTTGCTAAGAAAAAAAAAACATAGCATAAATAGATACAAAAGCCCACGTGCATTTGAAATAAAGAAGCTGATTTCCAATTCCAGAGAATTTTATGATGGGCACCCACCATTGGATGGTGAAAAAGATAAGAGGAGAAAGATTATTTTAAAAGCATCTGCCACAATTTTGGAAGGCCATGAAGAAAAGGAAGGGCAACCATCACTATATCATTATCAGCATGCATAGATTCTGATTCCTTTTGAACCCTCACAATTCACAAACTATTAATTCCTGAAGTATTAACTTAAATATAACATGCTTCGTGTCCAATATCAGATTCATTTTACTTTTCTTAAAACCACAAGTTCAATAGTTCATCGATTATAGCTTTATCTTTTCAATAATCAATGTGTAGTCTAAAAATATCAACTATTTTAACTCTGTATTAATACATAATGAAAAGAATAATTTAATTGTCCAAGTTGTTTATAGATAATATTTTGGGACAAAGGAAGTTATATTTCTAGTGCCGTCATAACTGAGTGTGAATCATCTCATGAACATTACAACCTCTTCCCCTAATGTAAATTGTCGCTCTCGACTCTCGTTTCACATGGTGTTAAGAGAGTGGTAGAGAATGACCAAAAGATGGCCATAAGGAGACAGTGTCAAAGTTCATCACACAGGTACACATCAAAATGACAAAGTTTGATATACCAGCTATAACTGATGACCAAAGTAATGTTGGTCAAAATTTGATCTGAAGTATAATTGGTGCACTAAGTTATTTGGGCAATAGCCTTGGACATTTTAACCAAAGTATATTGTGTTGCTCTAAAAACCAACAAATGTATAGAAACTAGAACGGATGGGTAAAAATTACTACAAAATCAGATGACATAAATTTGATCAATCGAACAGAAGACAAGATATGTCTGCAGGATACTTTATAATTTCGGTGGATGAGATGAGCATATGATCTTCTATGATAGAATTGTAAGTAAGAAAGACTCAAAGAGGAATTACTTTTTTGGTGTATGAAAGTTAAGTTACAACCTGAGATGCTGCAAACCTCCGTCCTCCAATGAGCTGCAAAATGCAAGTGCCAGCATTTACACGATTCAATGCAAGCTGTCCTATAACCATCATTTATCTGGCAGTGGACCACCCCAAGTGAAAGAAAAGTATAATTTCTAAACATTGATGTTAATACATCGGTTCAACTCTAATTGATCATTGATGTGTACATCAATAAAACCTAATTAGTAAAAAAGTTAGAGAGCAAGTAACCCATCTAAGGGTATATTATAGTCCACATGTTTGTACTCAATTTCTGAATAATTAATACAATTTCAAAAGCTTCAAAAAACATAAAAAAGTTTAAGGTAAAAAAATAATCCAAAAAGTTACTCCTCATCCCACACTAGCACACTCCACCATGTACTTCACTTCTGAAGGCACATAGTTCTAGATGATAAATTGTTTTCTAATTTATTGGTATTTTATTTAACAGGTAGATGTAATAAGTATTTGTGAGGTGCTTATTAGAGGATATACTTGAAAAATAGAAAGTTTAAAATAATAGTGGATCATATCCAACAATAGAAGTGTAAGGAATAATAATGTAATTATGTAACAAATGAACATGTAAAATCTAACGTGAGACAGAAAGGGTAACAAAAGTCGGGAGAAGTTAAAAAAAAATTAGGTAAAAAAAAATGTTCAAAGATACCAAAAAAAAAAAGGAATTTAAAGAAAGTACATAAAGTCTAGAGAACTCAGAAAGTTGTGATAAAAATAAGGTAGATTTAGGAATTTTATAGTTGAATAAAACAATCCCTTAGTTGATTTCAGCCTTTCAGGTGTATGTATTTCTTCCAAGGGTTTTATCAAGATTAGACGAGGTGTTCCCATTCTCTAATTGATATGAACATATTTTGTTCATAACGAGAAGTTTTTGGAACTAACATATTTTGGAAGAGTAGGAAAAATATAAGGATATAAGGAGTATTCTATTAGGGGCTATATTTCTAACTGTTCGTGATAAACTTTGAGGTCTTCCAGACTTCGTTAACCTCCCCAAGATACTCGATGTATTTCGCCTCCTCATTTATCCCTCACCAATAATACTACTTCAGTACTTAGAAAATTCTAGCTATGAAGTTCCTAGCATCTTACCACAGAATGTGCATCCACTTCAATCCCAAGAGAAATCTTACGGGAAGCAAGGAAGATACATAATAAACTTGTTTATTTAGGTTGGCCTCCACGGCAGGAGGTTGGCTTAGTTTTTCTTTCCTTGGCCCACAAGAAAGATCTGAACACTTGTTGGGACACGTAGTTTAAGGTAATAAGTTGTGGTGTGGTTATCAAATGTTATTTTATTTGAAAAGTAGATGTGATAGGAGTTGGTGGGGTATTTTTTTATTAGAGGAGAGAGAAAGTTAGGTAACTTTTTATTGATAAAAGGTAGATTGTGGGTCAAAGATGTGTAAAAGAAATAATATATTAATGGTGGGACCATGCCAGTAATGGAAGTGTTCAAACTAATTTGGGACAAACATAAAAGGAAAGTGTTCAGACTATTCTGGGACGGATGTAGTAATAATAAACTTGTTTATGTAAAACTGAAAAAGAAGGTCCTTATTGCGGGTTGTGCACCAAATACCAGGTCCTAGTAACCGCTACTCAGGTAATGTTGATCATAAAAAACTCCAACGCAGAAGCAGCCTGTAGAGCAAGAAGCTGCTGATATTTGACAGGAAATACTGAGAGCGCTCATAGCCTTCTTAAAAGATACTATCATACTACTGCTAATAGTAGTGAAGTACTAATTCACAAATCATTTTACCCAATGTGATTGTGTTTTCAACTTTCAACCTCTTGCTCAAACATTTGAGGTCTCTTAGAACCTGCACCATAAATCTTAATATCTTGGACATGCCAAAGATTTCCCCGTCGGTGCTATGCTCATGAAAACTATTAAACATCAATCCAAATGATTCGCCAAGTAGGCACTCAACAATCAACATAGTGAAGTGAATCTTAAGGGACCTAAGATGCCAAAAACATAAAACTACTACTCAGTCAGAAATAGAATGCAGCACTTTGATGTATTCAACCAAGTTTTGAGCTCTAGACAGAGGTATATGAACCTGACTTCCATCACAAAGTTTTCAATCAACGCCACAAGTTTCAGGACAATTCGAAATATTGGTGATGGGAAGGATGCGTTGGCAGAGGGCACGTGCAGTAAGAACATAGAGGATGCACTAGGGAGAGGAAGGAGGATGAAAAAACAGATGTTCCCTTCTTCGTTAGGCAAAGGGCATGTACAGTAAGAACATAGAGGATGCACTAGAGAGACAGGGGAGGATGAAAAAATAGATGTTTCCCTTCTTCGTTAGCCAAACAGTACGTATGGGTTTCTTTGTCTTATTCCCTTTCCCCTCATTTCTCTTTCTTATTTCCTTTCCTATCCCCTTAAAAGTTTCATCACGCTCAAACTTCTCAGAGACTGCATAATGAAAATATCTCTCTTGTCTATTACCTTATTTCCTCCATGATCTGAGTCTCATTAATACTATCTAGAAAAGAAAGTTGGTAAAGGTCCTTAGCATTTCTACTCCAAGTGGACACAAGAAAAGGATTGTTAAGTGTCCTTAGTGACTTATGGCAGAGCTAAGTAAGATCAAGGTGTGACATAAATGTGTAGGAGTCTGCCTCCATTCTGAATATTGGTGTTTTTTTCATCAATGTGAATTTAAAGTCGTCTCCCACAGAAGCAGATTGCTAATATCAAAAGTCTAGATGGTAGAGCCATGAGAAATTCTCAAAGAAAATTTGAGCTTGTTCACTGGCTGAGAACATATGGCCAACATACTACTTCTTAAGTCACCATTCCTGCTGTCACAGATCATAAATTCCATTAGCTCCCACTATTTAAATCTATACGCTTCAGCATTACTCCTATTCATTACTATCCTCACTCATGCTTTGATATAAAAGAAAGAAATCTAGATGTTTCATATGAATAGAAGAATAGAAAGGGAAAAAAAACCGAAAGGGATAAACTGCAGAAGCCTTTCCCAGCCCCAGGCTTCCCCCTGTACTTGTTCCTCCTGCTTCTTATTAAACAAAGTTTACAAGTCTTTCATGTGCATTGAAACTGATGTATGAAAGCAGTGAGAAACTGAAGATATTGGAAGAGGTAGAAAGATTAAGGGGAAAGACATAGGGAAGAGGAAATTTGAGAAAAGACAAACCAAAAAGGGAGAGGAGGACTCGTAGTAATAAAATTCAATCCATCCTAAGTCAGATCTAATCATCCAATGCCAGAACATTTGGTTTTGAATCTAAAAGATTTCACTGGTTGCTTCTTTATAAATTACGGTCCTAGAAGAAATATGACACTTAAATTTGTGGAATGGTCAGTATATTAATTTTGGGTTAATCTTCCTTTGCAGTCTATGTAATTATTAAGTACTTCTATGATTTATGATATATCTTTACTTAAATTTATCCTACGTAGTTAGTTTGTTAGGATTTCTGGACTAGTTATGACTAGACCTGGTTATTGGACAGGGTAGCCCAATGGCTAAAGGGTTAGGGTCAAATTTACAGGGCTTTTATTGGACAGGGTTTTATTAGGCAGGGTCATTATTGGATAGGGCCATTATAGGGCCAACAAAGAAACTCAATAATTTTGAAAAATAAAATAGGTTTTGTAAAAATAATTACATATTCGGATTCGCATTCATTTATACTCACTTTTGGCTCTCTTTGTTCCTTGTTTTTCTTGGTCGTTTACCGGCCCACCCATTATCGACCCGCTATCGGCCCACTACCCATTTGGCCCGACCCGCTACCGACCCTTTATGAGGTGACCCACTTCTGACCCGACCCACTTCTGACCCGCACCGACCCTGACCCGCCCCGCCCAATAACAAGGTCTAGTTATGACTTATGAGGGGTTAGCTTTCTACAGGTTTGTGGCAATCTATCCAAACTTCTATTGAAATATAGAATTGTACTGCAAACTTCAAGCCAGAATTCTCCTCTGGTCATGAAGAATGATATTCCCCAAAATGCTGATTTACCTAAATATTACTCAAAGAAGGAAAAGAAGCCAGAGAAAGATTAAAGAACAGCAGAGGCCAGCCTGAGAGCCCTGTGCCACCACCAAAGAATGGATTGCTGGTTAAGATCCCTCGTAATTACATCCATATAAATCCATTTTGTTTTGTCACTTTGAATCCAAACACTCCCAATCCAATCCTATCCAAAAACCCAAATTCTTCAAGAAGATTGAATCTGTATATTTTCTTGTTTACATAATTATTGACTTACAATTGTAGCCATACAGACATCCCTGAATAGAAACTCTTTTAACTTTTCCTTTACCCTATCCATTAACCGGATCTAATTGGAGCATATACTTGTATGGATCAATAAGGTGCTTCACTATGCAGTAACCCATGGTTTGACAAATAAGTCTCATTGGCAATTAGTCGATTAGTAATTAATTTCATCAGCCATATTCGAATTCCACTAACTGCTAGTTGCAGAAACATCACGCCCACTTCTACCGTCAGATGTGATTAATCCATCCAAATGTCACAGAATATCATCCAACACTTTGGTACAGAACTCGACATCTGGAAGAAAATATACGTACAGGAGTACAGGACAAAACTTTATAGAACATGAGAGAACAGACCACGGACAAATGCACAAACATCAAACTATGTAGTAACATTAGATGGAAACCAACAGCACAAAGGATAGATGAGGAACTTGGGTTATTGGTCACAATAGCAACAATTTGCAAAATCAATAGAAATTATAATACGTTGAAGGAACGTATACCAAAGAGTTAACCACATTTTATTTGATGTGTTACACTATCCAAACGAAAACGCAAAACCAAAAGATCAAAACCCTCCCACAAGCAATCCATACATTCCTGGACAAAGAAGGTTGAGATGCTTGAGAACCATTGAAAAGATCGAAGTCATCTTAGAAACATGGGATTTGATCCAATCACAATAACATAAAATAATATCAGCAAACAGATGTGATCAATGGGGTCCTTCACCTCAAAAACCCATCAGGACATGAAAACCACAAGGCAATGTGTGAGAAATGCATATTAGTAGTCCTTGAGCATCAAAAAGACAACATTTTCACACAAGTTCTAAATACCAAAAGCTAACTATAAAATAAAGCAGATAATTTGTTTTTTTTAAAGAAGAAAATTGGGAGGTAGATTTATGGTTGACCTTTAGCCATAAACATCCTAACCCTGAACTGGATAAGTAGATGGAATGTTTGGAATTTGAGTTACTACTCTTAAATGTGAACTCTCTTTTCGCCACTATCGAGAAATTCCTCATAAAATGAACTCGATGCTAGAAACTTGTTACTACTACTTCTAAGTTCCTAGGTGAGCAAGTGACAGTAAACAACAGAATCTGTGGAAATCTGCAACTCTAGTGATTTATTATTCGAAATTAAACAGACAGAATGTAGAGGGACAAAGGAGGAGAACAAAAAAGCAAAAAGAATAAACTTGAAAACTTAAGTTTCTGCCTTCACTTCAGGTAGCTCAGGAAACATTAAGTTAAGGAGAGAAGGGAAATAGCTACAAAGTAAACATCACCACAAGGACAAGGACAAGAGGACATCTAAGAAGGATGAGCACTTCAAAAAAGTAAAACATTAAAAGCAGAGAAGAGAAATAGATCAATTATTATCATTACCAAAAATTCAAACAGTTTTATCACAGAGTAATTTACATACTATGGAAAGCCTAGATAATGTTTGGTTCCAAGACACTCACCTCCTGAAATTCCTAGCTTATATAGTTGATACATACTCCAATGAAGCAAAATAAAGCTTGAACTAGTATAAGAGATAAACCTGTTGTAAGACGGTCGAACTCACGAATCTGAGCTGCTCCTCTATAATACAGGAACTCTACATAACAAAAGCCCAACTTCCATTTAATCCATCAATCAGAAATGGACAACTTAATGCTGAGACCATTGAATGCTCTTAATATCAATCCCTTGTTGATACATTTCATAAAGAGGACTCATCTCCCTCAACTTAAGCACCTGTTTAACCGTCAATTCGACCGCCCTATCAATCTCCTCTTCAGTGGTAAACCTCCCAATTCCGAACCTGATAGAGGTATGAGCCATCTCTTCATCAACCCCAAGAGCCCTCAACACATAACTAGGCTCTAAACTAGCACTAGTGCAAGCACTCCCACTAGAAACAGCCACCTCCTTCAACCCCATCAACAAGCTCTCCCCTTCAACAAACCGAAACGACAAGTTCATATTCCCCGCCACACGCTTCTCAGCACTACCATTCACCTCCACAGCATCCACTCTCTCTCTAATCCCTTTCACCAACCTATCCTGCAACGCTTTAATCCTCTTGTCATCATACTCCATCTCCCTAGCAGCAACCTCACAAGCAGCCCCAAACCCAACAACCAACGGAGTCGGAACCGTCCCACTCCGAATCCCCCTCTCTTGACCACCCCCATTCATCTGAGGCTCAACCCTAACCCTAGGTCGTCTCCTCATATACAAAGCTCCAACTCCTTTAGGACCATAAACCTTATGACCACTCAAACTCATCAAACTAATATTCATCTTATCTACATCAATAACAATCTTCCCTAACGCCTGCGCCGCATCGGTATGAAACGGAACATTAAACTCCTTACAAATCTTCCCAATCTCCTCAACAGGCTGAATCACACCAATCTCATTATTAACCATCATAATCGAAACTAACCCAGTATCAGGCCGAATAGCTTCTTTCAATTTCCCTAAATCAACCAGCCCATCTTTCTCAACCGGCAAATAAGTAATCTCAAACCCCTCCTGCTGAAGATGGCGGCATGAGTCAAGAACACACTTATGCTCAGTTTGAGTAGTGATAACGTGACGCTTATTAGAGCGGTGGAAATGCATCAACCCTTTAATGGAGATGTTGTTGGATTCAGTAGCGCCGGAAGTGAAGATGATTTCTTTAGGGGAAGCGTTGATGAGGGTTGCGACGTTTGTGCGGGCTGTTTCGACGGCGGATTCGGATTCCCAGCCGTAGAGGTGGGTGCGGCTGTGAGGGTTGCCGAATTGAGAGAGGTAGTAAGGGAGCATGGCGTCGAGGACTCGTGGGTCAACAGGAGAAGTGGCTTGCATGTCTAAGTAAAGTGGACGACCTGAGATTTGGACGCCTTTCATTGAGATTGAAGATTCGTTTGATGGTGGTGGTGGAGGTGGGTGGTTTATGGCGGTTGCGGCGGCGGAGGCGGTGGAGAAGGAGCGAATTAGGGTTTGGGAGATGGGTGGGATTTTGCGGAGATTTGAAACTAGATGCTTTGAGAAGGTCATTTTTATGGATTTGTTTTGAGAAAGTGGAAAAAGAGAAAGAGAGAGAGAGTAGAGATGAAGATATGAAATGGGGTTTAAGGGGTAAAGGGAAGAAGAGAAAAACCGACTTTTGCGGTGAAGGATGAAGGCAAGCTAAGTCCACGTTGAAACCATACAGCCGTAAAATATAAAAATATACTCCTTCCGTTTCATTTTAATCTACACACTCTTCTTTTTAGTCTGTTTATTTTTAATCTATATACTGTTACTTTTTCTATTTTAGTAACATGTCACATCTACTTTCTCCTTTTTTTTCCACCCATGTCATTCACTTTTTAATATTTTAACCCACTTTTTACTTTCTCTTCTCTCTCTTTTCAGTTTCTCTCTCCACCTTTTCAGTTTATCTCTCATACTTTTGTACTTATTCCTTGGTTCTCCCCCAAAGTGAAATGAGTAAATTAAAATGAAACCGAGGGAAAGAAAAGTTTGAAACACCCATTATTACGTTTGATACTCTTTGATTCAATTAAACCAACTCGTCTATTTTTTTTTCCTTCAAAATTTATTCACAAAAAATTAATATTGAAAATCACTCACAATCTTTATTAGTTTTTTTACATTAACGAATTAGTATATCACATTTTAAGTGTAATCATAATTATAATATGGATGGAGTATAAAATAGAATAACAAGTTTTGAAATTAACACACGCATCACGTGCTTATAAGATTATATCATACGAAAACTGACTATATCAGAAAATTGATTATACAATGCAAAAAAAACTGACTATATTAAAGGTGATTATATCATACAAAAACTGAATAAATCAAACAAAAACTAACTATATCATATGGTTTTTGGTGTACAATAAGTTATTGTGAACCCGGTTCATTCGAGTTTTTGGTTAATTAAGAAAAAACACAAAGGCTCTATCATCGACTTCTCGTAAGTGAGAAGGTCTATTCTAGTAATCACCCTTAACTAAAAATAGATAAAATGAATCACATGTAAGTGAAGGGTTTATTATCGTCAAACAGTGACTATCCCTAACAAAGAAAATTAAAATAAACGACCCTTGAGTATATAATTGTATTCTCAAGGCAAATTTCTCTATTATTATCTACTTAAGCTAGTAAATATCCCTAAATTACCACTTGATACTTTAATTTAAGTAAAAATAAGTTTAGTCCAAAAAATATATATTTTGTTTAGTAAAAATCACTAGATTATATTTTTTTTTTAAAAAGGTATAAGTAAGTAGTATAGTTCAGTGAAAAAAAGTTCAATTATTAATGAAAATAAGTCCAGTTTATATAAAACAATGCCAAGGGACATTTTTATTTTCTTTTTATGTGGAGGAAATTTTAACCTTATGCTTTCATGTTTGTATTCTTCCTGCCTTCTAAGTTTCTAATTGTTATATGAGAGTTTTGGGTAAAATAGGGGATAATTCATAATATGGGTTTTGGAAACAGTGCAGGATTAAGATGCTTCGATTATAAAACATCTTGTTAAGTTATAACAGTTAGTAACATTAAATTCCTCCTTCCGGTTTGAGAAATCTGACTTTACTCAATTTATATTTGGTGTTTAAAGGTTTTAATTAATGTGATACCATATGGTCATCTTACTCATTGGCTTTTTCGTTTCCAAATTCCAACTGCTCTCATAAGTCATACCCTCCAATCATTCTAAAACTCCATCTCCTTTTTTTTTTTATCTACATACTTTTTACTTTGGCACTTTCTAGTTTCTATTTACTTTACTTTAATCATTTGCTATATATACTTAAGAACAAATATAGTCAAGCGAAATCTTATTTGACTGGCTTCAGCACATATTTCCGAATATGAACTTTTATAGATTTTTACTCATTGATAATTAAAGATAAAAATAATCAAGTTTTGATTTGGCAAGCGTGAACATCTAGATGGCCATAGTTTCCTTGTCAGTTTTTCATTGGTACGTTGTGAGTAGGGGTGTAAATGAGACGAGACAACTCGCGAGCTACTCGAGATCGACTTGGTCAAAACTCGGCTCGAGTGAGCTCGACCCAACCTCGAACTCGGCTCGAGATGTTGGCGAATCGAATTGAGCAACTTGATACTCGACTCGAAAACTGGTGTGAAGCTCGAAAACCCAATTATCAATAGCAAAATACCTAAATTCAACATTTTTCTATCTTGGCGTTGCTTTTAACATGATACACTTGCAAGCTACTCAAAATCTACTCGGTCAAAACTCGGCTCGGTCAAAGCTCGACTCGGTGATAGGATGTCGTACACCTGTCAAAAATAATTCCTGCAAAACCTTCTAACTATGTAGTAGGGTAAGTAGGGTCGAATCCACAGAGAGATGGTTGTTTTAATCTAGCTTCTAATGCATGGAGAAACTAAACAAGATCAGGAATAATGAATTAAAGTTCTAAACTAATCAAACTACGAAAATCAAGCTAAAAAGGATCTAGGGCAATGGTTCACCATGTTCATAACTATAATCTATCAAAATATCATCAATGATTCAATTAATCAGATATCTAGAGCACATGTTAATCCTACGGTCGGGCCTTAACGCTCTCAAATCAACATATGCTAGTACGGTCGCTCAACATAATCAGATTTGCTAATTGTAGGTAAGCCTCTAAAGAGTACTATCTCTCGATCTATGACTCGATATTAGCAATATCTAATCAGACAATTGATCAGATTGCAAGATTAACAATAAAAACACTAATCAATTAGAGATATCAATAACTAATCAAATCATTAATAAATATCAATCAAGAATCATAGCATATAAACACGGATTCCCAAACCCTAGAATATAAACTACTCAATCATGAAATAAATAAAGAAATTTAAATCTACAAAGAAAAGCATGATCAAAGAAATCAATGAAAGAAAAAAGATGAAAATTATAAACTCATGAATTAATGAAGAAAAGAAAATCTAGGGTTTGCCATGAAAAACTAGAGAGAAAAGGAAGAAGGAAACTAAAGCTAAACCTAAGAATACAAAATATAACGTCAGAAAAGAGATCCTTTGGGGAGAGAGAGAAAACCTATTTATAGTTTTTACAAAACCGGCTAAAAAAGGCAAATAAACCCGTCTCGAGAAACCGCCCGGTCGGGCGACGGTGATTGAGGAGCTACGACAGAACAACAAATCCGCCCAGTCGGGCGCGCAAGCGATTTTGGCTCCTTTCTCGCCCGGTTGACCGGGCTAACATGCCTTGCATCCTGTGAAAATTTCATTTTGCCCGGTCGGGCGAAACCGCCCGGTCGACCGGGCGGGAAAACAGCGATTTTGCGTCAACTTGCGAAGGCTGTATCTCTCGAACCAGAAGTCCATTTGGGGCGTGTGACCTATCGTTGGAAAGCCCTTCAAGTCTAGTTTCCAACCCAACTGGAATTTCTTGATTCTAAGATTTACATCAAAAGTTATGATCAGAAGAGTATACATGACTCCTTTTTCACATTTCTTCTAATGATTTTCCGCTTCGTTTTCGCTCAAACTCGTACTAAGACGTATCCATACTATCCTTATGCATCGTAGCTTATTTCCAAGTTCTCCTAATCCTCAAGCTCAGCTAAATATACTCCAAATACGTTCTCATTACCTGAAATTCATCAAAAACAAGAAAGCATACCGAATAGGAGTAGAATAACATAACTTAAGAATATGATGCAATAATGAACCTAAATATGAATCTAAATGCTCTAAAATGCAACCTAAATGCACCTTAAAACTATATATAAATATGATTTATCAAACTCCCCCAAGCTAATAAGACATAGACATGGGAAAAGTAAGACAACCTACAATATAGGACTAAAACAGGACTAAACACTCAACTGAAAACACAAGAGATATAATCACTACACAAACCAAGCATCGAAACAATCTCGAACAAAGCCGCATAGCATGTCATGTATCACAATCCACTCTCCAATCATACCACATACCATCTCTCCCAAGCTGGATTTAACCAAACCTGACAGACCTCATTATAGTCATGTGCGCTCAAATCTCTCATGTGTTTAATGGATAAATGATGACACTCAACCTAATCAAGTCGACTCAGATGAAGCAAATACTCTTTAATTTTGACTTTTTGACTCACTTAACACTCAACAATACAATACACAATGATCAAGAGGACTTGTAAGGGTTGTAATGGGGCAGAGGTTAAAGGTATGGAATAATTTGGAAATTGTGGTGGAAAAACCAAAAAGGGGGAGCATCATATAACTGAAAACATGACCAAGAAAGATCACAACAACTCCACGCAACAACCAACAATCTCCAAATATAATCAACAACCTTATTCACTCAAGAAATTCAATCATAACCCTTTTTACTTCACTTTATTCACAACTTTTTTTTCACTTCTTTTTCATTTCATTTTTCACTTTTTTTTTTTCTCGAACTTACAATTCAATTTCAAAGCTCACTAATCATACTTTTCCATCCTTCTAAACCACAAATAGAGCATTTCAATTCGATACAAACCAAACCAAAACTAATACTCGCTCCCCCAAGCTAGGCTTAGGACAAATATCAAATGAGGCCAATGGCTTCTAATGTAGGTAGCAATCAAACATAGTCAGAAAGGCTCAGCGGGGCTAGAGGAAGGATAATATGAAAACAAGAGTAACTCTGGAGCTAAGATCATGAAATAAAATGCCTCAATCATATCAAAATGTATGCACTATCAAATATCAAAGAGTACCAAGTCAAAATCAAGATCAATGCGACAACTAAGGAACTAATCACACATGAAAGAACATAACTGACACAGATACGTCAGTTTATAGGCACAGAAGCTCACTTAGTTTAAGGTGTCTGCACAATAAAGTTAATTCAAACCAGAGAGAGATCAATCAATCTTACCACAAACAATCAATTGTGAAACAATCGTGCTATAAAGTATCATGCTCAAGATGAATGACGCTTAGGAAATGTAGTAAAATATCATCAAAGTTCTCAAAGAGTGCCAGCAATAGTCCTATAGATGCAACTAAAATGAGATGAAGTCTAATATGAAATGAAATATGCTAATGCAACTAAGAAAGCAGTACAATGTTTTTGGTTACACGTAAACTCCCACCCCTAGTGAGCGGTACAAACCGTGCAACATCCTATGAAAGCAATGAAAAAACTACTCTAAATGCAACTAACATGCGCTAAGTAATTATGACAAACATCCTCCCCCAAGCTGAATGACACATTGTCCTCAATGTGAACAAAGAGGAATTAAATGAGGGAGAGGTACAACTTACAAAAGGGGTGGGTAATCAAAGGGAGTGTCAAAAAACATCGACACCTCCACCACAATCAATAGTTGTAATGAGGCAATGAACTTAGCCAAAAAAATTGGCTATGCTTGCACCTAGCAAAAGACTTCATCACACATTAGCAAAGTTAGTCAAACCAAAAAAAAAAAAAAAAAAAAAAAAAAAATAATATAAAATAAAAATAAAAAATGAACAAAGTCGGGTTGCCTCCCGATAAGCGCTGATTTAAGGTCTTGCATGACCGTTTAAGATTAGTAGATCACTCATAATAGTTCAACGCTCTAAGAAGCTTATCATATGTTCCTGCAAACATCTCAGAGCATATTATATAAGAGTGGAAAGGAAAAATGAAAAAAATTAGTACTAAAATATTACTAAAACTACCAAAAGAAAAATCAAAGGAAAAATTATATTTACAAGAAGAAGAAGAAGAAAAATCGTTAGTCATTTTACAGGACTCAAAAGAAGGAAAAGAAACCAATTGTACATTATTTACATTATCATGAGAGTCATTCAAAAGGGGAGAAAGAAGGAACGATGGAGGATATAATAAAGGGGAAGAAGGAATAAGATCAAGTTTTTGAGAGAAAAGAACATGAGACTCAAAAACAATAAGTGGTACCGATAAAGACTCATAAATCACCTCACTCTCAACTTGACTTTCCTCCAAAGAAGAAATTTCAACCATGGTTTCTTCCTCCTGCAAAACATCCATCACATTGGTCTTTCTCTCAATCTTTTCATCATCCCAATAGCTCTCATTTATTATCCAACCCTCCTCATCATCATCAATAAACGGTTTGGGGCTAGAATTTTGAGCATATAGACATTCATATTGGGAAGAGGGGTTAAAACCATAAACTAAAGTCACATCACACGAAGAAAAATCATGTGAAGTAGACTGACAATTTGAACAATAAGGGGTTGGTGTCATGTAAGTTTGGGGTGAAAGAGCAGATGAAGACATCTCCCACTCATAAGTATCCCTAGCCAACCACACAATTAAATCCCAACAATAATCAGGTGATCGGAATAGAAATTCCCCATTAGACATAGATTCTACCACCATCCTAGTTTCTTCATTTAACCCCTCATAAATCACTAGGCACATATCCCACAGTTCAATTCCTTGATTAGGACCAATATAATCACCAAGCCTATGGTAGTATTTCCAAAACGCTTCATTCTCATACTGAGGAAAAGAAAAAATTGCTCTAGAATTACTAGCATGTACATGGGGTTCACAAAACATATGAGGTAATTCAGGAGAACTCATGCAAAAATTGGGAGGATTTTGATATGATGCATCAAAACTGTAAACATGAGAATCCCAAGAATTATTACTATGTTGCCTAGCAAAAGAATTATCCCCATCATCAAAATAGCATGACTCCATGATACTGAAAAGTTATTAAAAAAATATAAAAATAAAAATATTCACAAAAGGAAAAAAAAATATATATATATACAGTTTAGTCTCACCAATAATAAAAACTAAATAAAACTATACCGTCTCCCCGGCAACGGTGCCAAAATTTGATAGGATGTCGTACACCTGTAAAAAATAATTCCTGCAAAACCTTCTAACAATGTAGTAGGGTAAGTAGGGTCGAATCCACAGAGAGATGGTTGTTTTAATCTAGCTTCTAATGCATGGAGAAACTAAACAAGATCAGGAATAATGAATTAATGTTCTAAACTAATCAAACTACGAAAATCAAGCTAAAAAGGATCTAGGGCAATGGTTCACCATGTTCATAACTATAATCTATCAAAATATCATCAATGATTCAATTAATCAGATATCTAGAGCACATGTTAATCCTACGGTCGGGCCTTAACGCTCTCAAATCAACATATGCTAGTACGGTCGCTCAACATAATCAGATTTGCTAATTGTAGGTAAGCCTCTAAAGAGTACTATCTCTCAATCTATGACTCGATATTAGCAATATCTAATCAGACAATTGATCAGATTGCAAGATTAACAATAAAAACACTAATCAATTAGAGATATCAATAACTAATCAAACCATTAATAAATATCAATCAAGAATCATAGCATATAAACACGGATTCCCAAACCCTAGAATATAAACTACTCAATCATGAAATAAATAAAGAAATTTAATTCTACAAAGAAAAGCATGATCAAAGAAATCAATGAAAGAAAAGAGATGAAAATTATAAACTCATGAATTAATGAAGAAAAGAAAAACTAGGGTTTGCCGTGAAAAACTAGAGAGAAAAGGAAGAAGGAAACTAAAGCTAAACCTAAGAATACAAAATATAACGTCAGAAAAGAGATCCTTTGGGGAGAGAGAGAAAACCTATTTATAGTTTTTACAAAACCGGCTAAAAAAGGCAAATAAACCCGTCTCGAGAAACCGCCTGGTCGGGCGACGGTGATTGAGGAGCTACGACAGAACAACAAATCCGCCCGGTCTGGCGCTCAAGCGATTTTGGCTCCTTTCTCGCCCGGTTGACCGGGCTAACATGCCTTGCATCCTGTGAAAATTTCATTTCGCCCGGTCGGGCGAAACCGCCCGGTCGACCGGCTGGGCGGGAAAACAGCGATTTTGCATCAACTTGCGAAGGCTGTATCTCTCGAACCAGAAGTCCATTTGGGGCGTGTGACCTATCGTTGGAAAACCCTTCAAGTCTAGTTTCCAAATCAACTGGAATTTCTTGATTCTAAGAAGCACATCAAAAGTTATGATCAGAAGAGTATACATGACTCCTTTTTCACATTTCTTCTAATGATTTTCCGCTTCGTTTTCGCTCAAACTCGTACTAAGACGTATCCATACTATCCTTATGCATCGTAGCTTATTTCCAAGCGCTCCTAATCCTCAAGCTCAGCTAAATATTCTCCAAATACGTTCTCATTACCTGAAATTCATCAAAAACAAGAAAGCATACCGAATAGGAGTAGAATAACATAACTTAAGAATATGATGCAATAATGAACCTAAATATGAATCTAAATGCTCTAAACTGCAACCTAAATGCACCTTAAAACTATATATAAATATGATTTATCACTCGGTCAAAGCTAGGTCAAAACTCGGTCAAACTCGACTCGAGTGAGCTCGACTCAACTCGAGCTCTACTCTAAATGCTAACGAGTCGAATCGAGCTAGCTCAAACTCGAACTCGACTCGCATCATTTACACCCCTAGTTGTGAGTGTAAAATTGTCTCACTATGTTTCTATATTATATGATTTTATTTCAGAGTTTGAAACCAATTGAATTACTTTAACATGGCGTCTGTTACAGGGGAGCGAGTGAGATTCCTATTTTAATTTTCATAAAGCTTTGTTTGTTTGTGGGGATTGGGAGTAGAAGAAGCGAATGGAACAAGAATTTAGAGCTTATATCCCCATCATTCAAATACCTAGTGGGAGGAAATAATAGAGGAACATAATTGAAAGGTTAAATGACTAACATGTTATTAGTAAAGAGAATGGAGAAAGGTCTTAATAAAGTTGTTTATGCAATTATGCTACGTATTCCCAATCTTATTCTTATTACAAATCAAACAAGAAATTTCCAAAATTTCCATGAAATCCTAATCATCAAATTTCTATATCTATTCCATCCTCAAACTCCCATTCAAATGTACCAAAAAACCATATATAAACATCCCATTACAAAGTGGAAAAATGTGGGTTCAATAAATTCTTTGCAACTTTATGTTAAAAGCAAAGTTGTGGAAAACGGCAAATCCTATTCTTGTGTATTGCTTCTATGCAGATGCAAAGCATGAATTTATTCACCTATAAGTTTCCTATAGTGATCAGGAAACTAATATTCTACAAAAGATAAACTTGCCATAATAAAGGATATACCAAAACAACCGAGATACACTAGATCTCCAATACTCTCCCTCAAGGTGGAGTGCGAAGGTTACGAACACCCAACTTGGACGGTAAGAAATGAAAATGGGCACCGCCTAAAGCTTTGGTAAACAAATCAGTCAATTGGAACCCAGTGCGAACAAAAGTAGTGAATATAACACCTGCTAAAAGAAGCTCACGAACAAAGTGTCAAAATCAATCTCAATATGTTTGGTGCACCCATAAAAAAACAGGATTAGCAACAGTATAATAGCCGCTTGATTATCACAGTAAACTCGCACGGGTTGAAGATGAAAAACGCCAAGTGCAACAAGAAAACTGTGAAGCCACTTGATTTCAGCACAATATGAAGCCATGGAACGATACTCGGCTTCGGCGGAAGAACGAGGAACAATGTGTTGTTTCTTAGTCTTCCAAGAAATAGGTGAAGATCCAAGTAGCACAAAATAGAAAATTACAGACTGGCGAAAAAGGGGACAATGGGCCCAATCGGCATCAAAATATATGCATAAAGTTGCAGATCCCTATTAGCACGAAGAAATAAGCCTTGTCCATGATTAGGAAACTAATATTATACAAAAGATATACTTGCCATAATAAAAGGATATAGATCCAAACAACCGAAATACACTAAATCTCCAATACTTTAAATAAGAATACTAGCTAACTAAATCAAATTCTAACCGAATCGATTATAGAGCTCATATAAGATCTTACTAAAATCCTGTTCTTTTGGACTTATTTTCAGTCCAGTTACTCTCTGCATTTCAGTTTCTCTCAGTCTAGTTCCGCTCAGTTTAACTGGATGAATCAACAAATTTGACAAAAGTAGCAACATCATTAAGCAATAAGACCTTCTAAAATCACAGGCGTAACACAACAATCCGTAGATGGTGCACACGTCCGTATGGTGGGAAAGGTGCGCATATGTACATGGCTAACAAGCCAAATGTACATGAATAACAAGTCAAATGAACATATGTACATGGCTAACAAGCCAAATGAACATATATACATATCTGTTAGTATATGTTTATTGGTATTGGTCTTTATGTTCATTACATAGTGCTTGATATTCAGAATTTTTTCCTTGAATAATGCAAAAGTGGGTTTTAATTCTAGAAATATGCCCAAAGTCAATTTAATTCCCTGCGTACCGTCCACGTAGGACGGCACGCGAGAAAATGTTTTTTTTTATCCCAGGTAAACCGCTACTTGAAGTAGCGGTTTATTTTAAAATAAACCGCTACTTCAAGTAGCGGTTTGTACACATAAACTGCTATCTCAAGTAGCGGTTTACTTGGTCACAATGTTGCAAGCACAAATCATACTCTGCAATATGTAAACCGCTATTGCGAATAGCGGTTTATGAAAAAAAAAACCACCAGCCATTGCTGCTTCCCCATAACTGGCCAAAATGCCAGAAACATAAAAAAGATTAGCATCCAACCTGCAATTCCAACACCAAATTCCATCCAACAACACCAAGTCTATGCATACATCAATCACCAAACACCAAGTTCATAACAAATATGACATGCTAAGCAAATTAAATTAAAAAAAGAACAAAAAAAAAACTCACCTGGGTTGTTGGTGGTGCGGCTGTGATCGACAGTGGTGTTGTGATCGACGGTGCGGCTGTGATCGACGGTGGCGTTCTGATCGGCTGAGCTCCGGTGATCGACGGTGGTGTAGCTCCGGTGATCGAC
Source organism: Beta lomatogona (assembly GCA_947646795.1). Lineage (NCBI taxonomy): Eukaryota > Viridiplantae > Streptophyta > Magnoliopsida > Caryophyllales > Amaranthaceae > Beta > Beta lomatogona. Next base: position 11,068,102 of record CANSNZ010000063.1, on the reverse strand, counting down.
GGTGGTGTTGTATGGCTTGTGGGCGACGATTAGTAAGAGAGGGAGGGAGAAACAAATTTGAGAGTGAATCGTCGAATCTGAGAAATTGGGAAAGCTAGGGTGGGATTTGGGGATTATAGGAAACCGCTACTCAAAGTACCTTAGTCAGCGCCAAACATGACCTTGGGGGTCCAGGTACCAATAAACCGCGACTTCAAGTCACGGTCAATTAATATTAACTACTCCCGGGTAGCGGTTTATTTTTACTTAACCGCTACTTGAAGCGGCTTACAAATGGGTAAACCGCTATTTGAAGTAGCGGTTTTACTTAAGTACAAAAAAAAAAAATTTTCTCGCGTGCGTCCTACGTGGACGGTGCGCGAGGAAATTGAATTTGAGCATATTTCTGGAATTAAAACCCACTTTTGCATTATTCAAGGAAAAAATTCTGATATTCATCGTGCGCACCTTCTTCATCGTACGGATGTATGCACTTACTAATTTACAGTAACACATACCTTTCCAAAAATGAAGTAACATAAACCTTTAAAAAAAAAATGAAGTACAATGTAGATTTTCAGCATACACCATTCAAACACACCCTCAAAAAACCCAACTTGGAGCCCTTAGGTGGGAGAGAGAAGGAAGAGAGGTCAAAAGTGGTTTTCATGTGAAAGCAAGCGAGTGATCTACAGTTGAAGTAAGAAAAGGAGGTCTTCCCTTCTTATAAATACTTGTATAAAAGTTTTGAGTGTTCCTGTTATTGGGGGTAGTTCAAGATCCACATCTGAGTGTCATTTGAACTTCCTTTTCAGAGAATGAGAGCCTAACTTACCGACATTTACTCCTCTTTTAAATCCTCCAAAATATTCCCGTTTCTCTACCATTAATTACTTTCTTCTTCAAATTATAAACTTTCATTTCCTTACTTTTTTTGGGTTTGAATCAAACATCACAAACCCACTGAGTGAAAAAAGTTTGTCTTCCTTATTCTCTTCACTGGATTAGCATTGCCTTTATTTGTCATTAAGGTCAGTTTTTGAATTAATCTTTTACTTCTTGCTAGATCTCTTTCCATCTTTATTCTTCTTATATTATTTTGCATCTGGGTTTTTGTTTTTAATATAGTAACTATGTTGTATCCATAATATTAGTTGTGTATATATATTTAATTATTTCTGGGTTTGATGAGTTTTACTTGTTACTGTATAAGGGTATAGTAATTGACAATTTCTAGATTAACATATTACTTAATTTAGTTTTGTTGTAGGGGGAAAATTGTGTGGTATTTTGGATTGTGTCTTTTTTTTTTTTTGCTGGAGTGGGTTTGTGAGATGTAATTTCTATGTTTGTATGATGAAATATTATGTTTCTGGAGTTGATCCGAAATCATGTTGTTTTCTGACGCTTTGTCGCTCAATTTTCAAGTAATTGTCTTGTTAAACGTGTTGATGTCTTATGATAATACTATAATATTGTCTTTCAATCTCATTTTAGTGACACTCTAAATTTTATGGGTGGTGATATTGATTGAATCATTAGAGGAATGCATTTTTAATGTGTCAGTGGGAAACAGTTCAAGCTTAATTACTCCAGGGTATTCAGTAGATTTGCATTTGAATACATTAAAGTAGCATAGAATGGTATCAAGATTGTATATTTTTTTTTAGTTTTGGTGATTAAAGGTTTTATTTGTGTTGATTGTTTGTACCAACAGAAACATTGTTCCAGATTAGGGTTTCAAGAGGTGGAAAAAGAGAGTATATAATAACATCATAATACTCAACAACTATGTTTAAGCTATCGCCTCGTAGTAGGGGGCCAAGATCTAACAAGGGTTTCAAGGTAAAGCATGCGTTGCAATTGATTCTGTTGTTGGGCGTTGGAATCTGGCTAGTATACCAAATCCAGCGCTCGTACAACAAAGACAAGACGTATGGAGAGGGAACGAAGGTCTCGGAGAAGTTACAAGATGGGATTGATAAAATTAGGTTGGGAAGGAAGGATCTACCTGAGTTGGAGGAGACATCAAACTCGGATGACAAGAATGATGCGGAAGAGGATGAGGAGAAGAAAATTGAAAGTGAGGATGTAAAGCCAGGTGAAAATGAGGATAGAGGAGAAAAAATGGATGAGAAACCCGAAGAGGAAGCTAAGGATGAGAGCACAGAGAAGCAAAACGAGGAGCGCACAGAAGAAAGAGAAGTGAGTAAAGGAGAGGATGAGGGTAGGGAAAGTGAGAAGGAGATTGAAGAGGCGAAGGATGAAGAGAGGGAGCAAGAACAGAGTAAGGACAAGGAAAATGAGGTAAAGAAAAACAAAAGTGAGGAGGAGCAGCTAGAAGAGAAGAAAGAGCTGGAAAATGAAGCTAAGGAAGAGAACAAGGAGAATGAAAATGAAGGTATGGGAAATGAAGAGAACAGAGCTGATGAGAAGGAGAAAGAGGAGAGCAAAGAAAATGAAAATGGAATGCAAAAGACTGATGAGAGTGAAACGAATGAGAATAAGGAAGAGAGCAAAGTGAGTGGAAATGAAGAAGGGAAGGAGATTGCTGGATCTCAGGTGGAGCAGAGCAAAGAGAATGAAGAAGCTAAAGAGGAAAACAAAGAGAATGAAGCTGTGCAGAATGAAGGCCAAGAAAAGGAAAACACAGAAGGCAGGAGGAATGAAGAAACCGAAGCAGAAGATAAGGACGCTAAGATTGAAAATTTGGGTTCATCAGATGATCAGGTTCAAGATGGAGTCAAGGATGACAGAGCTGCAACTGAGGAAGAGAACAAGGAAAATAGTTCTTCAACCTCTGAGCTGAATGCATCTGAACAGAAAGAGAGTAATGAAGAAGTGTTGGAAAATAAGACCGAGAATGATGCAACCAAAACTGAAACTGCTGAAAAGCAGGATTCTTCGCAAGATGCGGGTGATCACCCCACTGAAACTGCAGAGTCTAGTGAAGACAAGCAATCAAACAGCACTACATTCAGTGATGAAACATTTGCCTCACAGAATCAAAATGATGCAGCAGATAATGCAAGCTCTAAAGAGGATAATTCCAATGTGCAGGAAGTTGTATCGGAGAAACCTGAGAAAATTGAAACAGGTTCAAGTGACAATCAATCAGATGCAAAATCTGATCCTGGCTCGAAGAGCGAGGACACAAATAATGTTGAAGGTGGAGGTTCTTCAGCAGAAGGTAACACAGCTTATGCGGATACATCTGGTCATGAGGGTGCAAATGGTGAGAATCCAGAGAGAACTACCTCGAGAAACTCTCCTGGAACAAATGAAACAACTGAATCTAACAACCATGATCAAGTTCAGTCTTCCCATAATTCAGACTCCCAGAAGAAGAAAGAGGAAGAATCAAAAGTAGATGACAGCCAAAATGCAGAGAAACGTGAACAAGTTGACTCTGCCAACAGTTCAGATTCCGAGCTGCAGCTGCAGCAGCAACAACAACAAGAAGAGCAGCAGCAGCAGCAACAACAACAACAACAACAACAGGAGCAGCAACAACAACAACAAGATCAGCAACAACAACAACAAGAGCAGCAGCAACAACAACAACAACAACAAGAGCAGCAGCAGCAACAACAACAACAACAACAACAACAACAACAACAAGAGCGACAGCAGCAGCAAGAGGAATCATCAAACTCTAATGAAAACTCAAATACGCAGCAGCATGTGCAAGTTGAATCTTTAAACAGCTCAGAGTCAGAAGGCCAGAAAGAGGACCCAACAAATGTTGAGCAACATCATGAAGCCGAGACTTCAGTCACTCAAGATGTCAAAGATCGAACTGATTTAGAAACTCTACCAGATAGTGATAATGAAGGGAGCAACAATAGAGATGCGATTGCAAAGTGATGATTCTGATTAGGCGCTCAAACGGCAGTTTCATGTTTAACCCCACTTGAGAGATGAGTTGCTTTTATTTTTCCTTTTCTTGAGAAAGTGAGGGCTCGTTAGTTTGGGGACCGTAGCAGTGAGGAAATCAATGGCAAAAGTAAAACTATGGAGATATGTAGAATAGCACAATTATATAAATTACTCATTTTCACTTTGGTTTTTATGAGGAAACATAATTGATGATAACTTGATAAGTAAAGAATTTCCGTAGTGTTGTCCATTGTTTGTTTGTTTAATGCCAAAGCTATTGAGTTTGTATGTAAAATTACAAATTTACAACAGCAGTAGATTTCTGAGCTTTCCACAAACTTTTCAAATGTTTTTCTAAGGATATCTTATAGACCAAATAAAATTAGAAATTTCCATATAATAGTATTTCTTTAGTTTTACTTTCCAATGGGCTTCTCTGTGAATAAACAAACATGGTAGAAATTAGGAATCTATACATTTCGTGTTGAGATCCTCTAGAGTTTCAAAATAACTCTACACGGTAGAGTTCCTTAAATATCAGTCGTTGATTAAGAAATTAAAGGCGTGTATTTTCTTTCCCAAAAATCCCCCCTATTTTTCCCCCGAATATCCTGCCCATATCTTTTCCTTTCCCACTAATCACCAGCCCTTGGTTTTATAATATATGGTTAGGATTCAACTCTACTTTGTTGAGTTTTCATAAAACTCTAGAGGATTGGGACCCATACATTTCTACTTAATTCTTATTGATTTTACACTCCCAAACACACCGAGGAAAAACCCTTGTAACAACACTATGCAATAACAACACCATGCAAAGTTGTTTCTCCATACAAGTATTATTAGGTTACCCGTTTCACTTTGTATATATGTAAGATAGCTCAACTGTTGAGAAATGATACCAGAGTACATGATGATGATGATACAGGTGCTGCGTAAGAACTAAACTCAAATTCGATCAATTGTTTATGAAGGATATAATCGACTATTGAGTGTTCATTTTCGATTTACGTTTGCTTACCTGCTGGATTTTTACCATTTTTCTTATCCACTTTATGGACCATTAATAGGAACTCTAGATATTACCATGTTAAGATAAAATAAAAATTGGTTTGATTTTGGTCCAAGGTTAATCCAATCTGAAATAAACCTTGGTTTTTGGATTTAAGTTGATTCCAGTTCAAAATGTCCACCAAGTTCAATCGAAACTTGCGAGTTTATATCCAATTTGATAAATCCAAAAGAATAAAATTAGTTATATTTTTGGCCAAATGTGACATAGGTATAATATTGAGCCTATATTTTGGCCAAATGTAGAAATTATCCTCGCAAAAGCTAAACATAACAAATTAAAAACGCTTAAAGAAGATTACATATCCATATAATTTCATTTTGTTATATGTCACATTAAATCCAAACACTCCCGGTCCAATCTTATCCAAAAACCTAAATTCTTCAAGAAGATTGAGTCTGTATATGTTCTTTTTTTTTTTTTTTTTTTTTTACATAATTACTGACTTACAATTGTGATTTGTGGCCATATATTTGATGTCTTTCATTAGGGACATCACGAAATAGAAACCATTTGGGCTTTACCCTATCCATTAACCGGATCTAATTGGAGCATATACTTGTATTGATTGATCATTATAGTTTGACTAACAAGTCTCATTGGCAATCAGTTGATTAATAGATAATTCATCAGTCATTTTCAAATTCCACTAACCGTAATGCACATCAAGATCATATTTAACATCAGATGTGATTAATCAATCCGATCCGAAAAATCAGTTACAATGCTCAGACAAATGCACAAACATCAAACTAAAAAGTAACATAAAGGTGGAACCTAACAGGACAAGGAATAGATGATAAACTTGGTTTATTGGTTGCGATGGCAACAATTTGCAAAATCACTAGATATTATGATACGTTTTAGGAATGTATACCAAAGGGTTAACCACATTTTATTTGATGAGTTACACTATCCAAACGAAAACGCAAAACTAAAAGATCAAAACCCTCCCACAAGCAGTCCATACATTCCTGGACAAAGAAGGTTGAGATGCTTGAGAACTATTGAAAAGATCGAAGTAGAAAAGTCATCTTGGAAACATGGGATTTAATCCAATCACAATAGCATAAAATAATATCACAGCAAACAGATGTGATCAATGGTGGTCCTTCACCTCAAAAAGCCCATCGGGACCTGAAAATCACAAGGCGATGTGTGAGAGATGCGTATTAGTAGTCTTCAAGCATAAAAAAAAAAAAAAATCAAGTGATTAAATCATTAACAGTATTTTCCCCAAAATTTCTAAATACCAAGAGCTATCAGTAATTTCCATTGCTGAAAGAAGAAAATTGGGAGGTAGATTAATTGTTAACCTTTATCGAGAACCAGTTAACCACCCTAACCCCGAACTGAATAAGTAGATTGGAGTCTTTGGATGTCGAGTTACTACTCAAAATGTGAGCTCTCTTTTGGCATATACCAAGAAATTCCACATAAAATGAACAAGGTGCTAGAAACTTGTTATTACTTCTATTTTCCTAGGTGAGCCAAGTGACAGTAAACAACAGAATCTGTGGAAACGGCAAGTCTAGTAATTCATTATTCGAAAGTAAGCACAAACCGTTTAGAGGGACACAGAGTCTAATTACAACCTCCATACTTGTAGCAAAAGCCAAAAAGAAGCCTGGAAAAATTTCCATTTCATCTAACTAAAGTTTCTGCGTTCACTCTAGGTTGCTCAGCAAACATTCTGTTAAGGAGAGAAGGGAGATAGCTACAAACAAAACTACAAGAAGGACATCTAAGAAGGATGAGCATATCAAAAAATAAAACATTAAAAACAAAAAAGAGAGGTAGATCCTGAGGCAGAGTACAGATATTGCAGACTATATATGACAGATATTGGTTCTCTCTAGAGACATAAAACTGTAAATTAAACCCATGAAGATGAAGTATAGAATATGGTAACTCTAGGGAACGAAAACAGAGGAATACTAACCCATGACAGAAATAATAAAGTCAGACTACTGCCATTATCCAGCCACAAGTGATATCAGCTGTGGAGTCAGATGCAGATAACGAACTAATTCTCCATTCACACCCTTCTAACATGTAATGACACACAAAGAGGTCCCAGAGATTTGTTCGCAGCGGTACAACTAGTAAGCGAAACAGGACGTCAATGTACTTGCGACCTCTATGGCCTTCCACAAAATTGTTTCAGGAAAAATGTGATCAACTTGCATCCTTGGCAAAATTCCTAGCAACAACTCTGATCACCCACAATAACGCTAAGCACTAGGTCAACCATATGTTTCCAGTAATAACTTGTAATGTCTACATCTTCGTATAGCATACTCAATCGTCCAGAATGAACTTTGAACATACTAATGTGGGATGTCTAAAAATCATCCGTCTCTAGAAAGAGTAATGGTTTATAGTCGGATATTGCACAATACCCTACTTACATCGAGTAATAGGGAGAAAATTGGAGTTCCCTAACTATCATTAAGGATCCTTCGGTAAAGTATAGTCATAACCTTACACATCAGGTGTTGGATGATGCAAGAGACAAAGGAGTACTAGTATAGAGTATTTCTAATAAAAAGATTAGAAATGGGTTGAGATCACATGTCTCATTTAATGTCTCATCTTTGTCTCACTCCCTTTTAATTTTGATACTTCATCAATCTAAAATAAGCTACCTTGTATAATTAATAAGAGTTGGTAAAGTGACACGATGAGAACTACTTGTGACCAATAGATGTGACACCAAGTGGGATAGAGGATTCATACTGATAATAAATAGACATCATGCATACACATACAGATCGAGATACCAGAAAGCACGTGACAGAGATTCAGAAAGGTCGCTGACAGGCTAATATCTTTTATAGTTAGAAGGAAATCATAAGAAAATAAAAGAAACTAAAAGAAAAAAGAGTTGTTTTGACTTCTTCTCATGTCTGATTTTGTTTATCTATATAGTAGGACTTAGGCTCCGCTTGGTAGGGCGTAAAACATTTTCCTGAAAAACTGTTTTCCTCTATTTCCAATTTTACATTGTTTGGTGTGCAAATGAGTGTAAAATCATTGAGTAAAATTGATCTCCTAATGATGAAAACCCATTTTCCATTCAAAATGGATGGAAAACCATTTCCTTCCTTTTCCTTATCTCTCTTGTATACTCCTCTCACTACCTCCTTACTTTCCCTTTCATTTTCCTTTCTTTTCATCATTTTCCTTACATGGAACCAAACAACGAAAAACTAATTTTGAAATTGTGTTTTCCATTGTAAATTGTTTTCCATGAAAATCATTTTACATTGAAAATGTGTTACACCCAACCAAACGGAGCCTTAATATGAAAGGGAATTGATAGGAAAAAGTGCATTTAAGATGTTTCATTTAACTTTCATATTAAACTGGCAGATATGTCACTGAAAATTGCAATGTTGAATAATGCAAACAAATTCTTTTACTTTTCTCCCAATTTCTCTCTAATTTCTAGCCCAACAAACAAATTCTCCCAATTCATAGATATCAACAACTAAGATGCTGAATTTAAAGAAGCATCCAAGTTCATATAGTACAAATTATCATTTAAAAAGAACTGGGCAAGGTGAAATCATACCCCATGGGAACTCCTTGTTGCGAATGTGCATATAAGGGTATGCCTGCAAACAGATCACAAAGACAAAAATGAGACACTATCACTATATTATTAACTTAACAATGACAAACTTGAGCAAACAACATATACAAAAAACATCATATATCACAAGAATGAAGTCAGATAGTCATTCATTTAAATGGGACGAGATGCATACAACAAAGACAACATCTTTTTCATTATACCATATGATCCTCCACAGCAATTAAATAACATACTATGAAAGAATGCAAACATGAATAGCACTATTTCAATAATCATTATTATTTCTTCCGCCTATTTTCTAACCAAAATGGAAGGTTTGCAGGATATAAACAAAAAAAAGCCTCTTTTCTGTGCAAGTTGTACCAATACATCTAAAGCACTATCTTAGTATAAATATTAGCATTGCGCTATGATAGTAGGTTCACCCAATCATGATCAAATTCAAACTTTAAGCATAACAGCAAGAAATACGATTCGTAATCCAATGCAGGAGACTAGGAGTAGTAATTAAGAAGAAAATGGGCAAATGACAAAAAAATTAGAACTCACAGGAGGCTCGTCGTAGTGATGATGACCCTTGGAAAGAGTGTAGATTGCTAAGACTGTACAAGAGACTATTCCAAGATATGAAATCTTCTCCCATTTGGCAGCCTCTTTCGCCTCATCTTAAACAACAATATAGTTTTTTGAAAGAATCAACACCAATTTCAGAGGAAAACATAAACCATAAGCGATAAACGATAAAAAACCTAATTTAGGGATACTAATTTGTTAAATGCTTCAACAAGATGCTCAATCAAACAAAACAATGGCTAATTAATCCAAAAAAGAACAAAACCCTAATATGATTAGGTGAATAATCGAACATAATGAAAACATTCAGATGCTGAAATATTGTTAAACGGAATTTTAATCAAAGCTACAAATTAAGAATCGTAAGGTCAAATTCTTAAGAGAGAGAGAGAGAGAGAAAATTACAAGCTTCGTCGTGATGAGAGGAAGAAGAGAAGGAGCGCTTGAGAAGATCGGAAGAACGACCATTACGAATGGCGGATTGAACGCCAGATCTGAGTTTACCCAATGCCATCGCCATTGTTGTTGCTTCTCTCTCTTTAAGTTCTCTTTTCCGATGAATGAATTAAGCTGGAAATGGAAAAATGAATGAAAAAGAGTTTTTGCGAAACCGATATAGGCTTTTTGCTTTCTTGTTCTTGCGGCGTTGGGCTTGGGTTACATGCTTTAGCTTCCATCAACTAGCCCGCTAATTGATGAGATCGTGACAATTAGTTGTTCGAGTAGCTGTTAACTATTTTGAGTTAGTGATTAACTATCGAATATTAGTTGTTACAGGTCCGTTATTAAAATATTATTAAGTAAAATTAATGTTAGGGGAAACTAGATCTTGTATTGGTAAAACCACTTATACTTTTTTTAACTCTTCTAAGTCGTTTTGAATAAATTTTCTTTAATTTTCTATAAATTAAATAGAAATAAGTTATATAAAACAGACCCAAAGTATATTACAAAATAAAGTACACTAGTTTTGAAGCCCCTGCGTTGCACGGGTTGTTGTTTATATTTTTGTTGATAATGTTTTTTTAAAATTGTTGTTTTGTGTTGATATGAAATGAGATTTTTCAACACCATTTTATTTACATACTTTCTCCATTCTTTTTCTATTGCAATAATCACCACTTTGGGTAGTTTCATCTCTTGGGACCACTCCACTTTTCGTACAATAAGCAACTATATTTGACAATATTGTCTTTACTTTTATGTTAATGAAACCATCATTAATTACTCAAATTACCTCATAAACTTGCGTTTTACTTTATTAAGACTTTAATTATCCCTTGCTTTTATTAATTAAAGGGGTACCTCTATGCTAAACTACCCAAATTTTCATTTCCATAAAAACCATGCTAAACCCCATTGTTGCAGTAGAAAAATAGCGAAGAAAGAATTTGTCATTATATTCTAATTTCTAAATTTGTTATTGCGATATATAAATTATATAATTTTTAATATTCAACTGAATATTGTAGCCAAGTCTATTATGAAATGGTAACCCTATAATTGGTATGACTAACAATAGCTAACACAATTTTAACATGAAGAATACCCAAATGATCGATACTTGACGAAAATAGGGTACTTATTTAATAGATGCGGGAAAGAAAGAATAGAGTAAAACATGAGTGTCAGTCACAACTTTAACTTTTAATGGCACATAAACACTATAAAAAAAGACCATAGTGATGGTATCATGAATAAAATTAATTAAATATAAAACTAATCTCTACTAATAATCGAAAATACTATTTAAGAGAAAAATATAACTCTTCATCCATCATGATCATATCAAACTTTCTCCTTTTTTATGATCCGTGACCTCAAATAGTCTAGAAAAGCGGACCTTGATTTCCTAATTAGTTTTAGTAGAATTAAGTTCATGAAGAAAAAAATAAGATCTGACATATAGATATATGGAAAAGACAAACATAAATTATTACGTATACGATAAATATTATAGGAATAAAATAATTAGACAGTTACATAATATCTCTGCAATGTTGTTGACAAACTTTCATTTGATTCTTCATGTAATGCCACCATGGTATGCTACAGGTTCAAAGTTATAAATATGTATTTTTTATCTTTATATAACTTGATTTTTAAAAGTATGATTTTGAAAGATATAATTGCTATTATCACATATGATACGCTATTTATTTTTATAGCTATTTTTATATGTATTTAAAAATAAATAATAAATAATATGTTATTGTTCATCTAAATAAATATTTTTTCATAAGTTGTAAAACTATATTGTATATGGAACTAATTTCAAACCATATTTCGAGCACTCTCCAATGGTAAAAAAAAAATATAATATTGCGAATTTATAGCAAAAGTTATATTCAATTTACATATTATAATAATTTAGATTGTTTATCTAAAATCAGACTGTAATATTCACTTATCCAAAACACCTTATATGTATTTATATATATGTTGGACACTATTTTAAAAAAAAAATTAAAAAGAATGAGATGCCATGTTTAGATGGAGCTCTCTATAATATCCTGATTTCTATGGTTATTTTTTAAAATCAAATTCTAATTTTTTCATCATCTAAAATTCTAATATATATGTAACTTTATAGCCATAGATTTTAGTTTTTGTTGTAATAATAAAGTTTCCTTAATAAATTTTGTTTCAATACTAAATTGTTTTGGTTCATTTGAGTAAAGTTGAGGTTTTGAAAGATAATATATTTAATCCTGTAAATCAGACCTATGATAAAATGCTATAATCGTCACATATTGTACATTTTACTTATAGCTATTATTTTATCTATCTAAAATAAAGACTAAATAATACGTTACCATTCATCTAATTAAATATATTTTCATGAGTTATAAAACTATATCGTAAATGGATCATATTTTGAAGCATATTTCAAGCGCTTTTCAGTGGTGAACAATTATAATGTTTTGAATTAGGTAGCAAAAGTTATATTTAATTTACATAATATAATAATTTAGGTTGTTTATTTAAAACGAAACTCTAATTACTCCCTATCCAAAACTCCCTTTATGTATTTAAATATATGTATAACTCTATTTTTTAAATATTTAAAATGAAAATTAATGACATGGCAATCCTACGTGGCACTCTCTATTTCATAAGTTGTAAAACTATATTGTAAATGGATCTTATTTTGGAGCATATTCCGAGCACTATCCAATTATACAAAAATTATAATATTCCGAATTACGTAGCAAAAGTTGTACACAATTTACATAATAAAATAATTTAGGTTGTTTATTCAAAACCAAACTCTAATTTTTGCTTATCCAAAACTCCTTATATGTATTTAAATATATGTAGAACTCTATTTTTATAAAAGATAAAAATAAAATTTGATGATGTGGCAATCTTACGTGGCGCGCTCTATGGCCTCGAAATCTTGAGGAGCTCCCTATGCTCCCGAAAAGTTCCTCCTTTATTTATATATATTGATTAGCATATCTAGTATTAGCTAAACTGTAATAATATAATGTACCACCTCCGTTCCTAAATAATAGTTACACTTTGACTTTTAACACTATTCACAAAATTCGATTTGACTATCATTTGTAATTTATGGGTAAGGAAAAATATAGTCATGTGGGATTTTGTTTGATTCGTCACGATATGTACTTTTAGTATACCAACTTTTTATAATTTTTTACAAATACAAAATTAGAGTTATTAGTACTCAAAGTTTTGCATTGGCATGCGTAAAAAGTGTAAGTGTAACTATTATTTGGGAACGGATGTAATATATATTAGAAGTTTTATTAAATTATATCAAATTTAATTAGTACGATATATAATAAACAAATATGGTTTTAAATTATTGTCAAAATAATCTAATGATAAATTTAAAAAGTCATTATTTGTCGTGTAAGTTATAATTTCTTTTGTATATGCAAAATGCTAGAATTTTTTTAACACCCAAGCTCTTTTTTTAGGTAAAGTTAATCATAAATAAAAGTCATATGAAATCTGTTTCGTCCGCTTGTCCAACAAGTAAGCTGTAGGCTTAGCTTCCTTGTCGAGCAAGTAGAGTAGTATCTTGAGTGTTCTTCAGATGGAGACTTGTGCAACAATGCCCGAATTATAGCTTGATCCCGAGCCTTGGCTTCGCTCCCGAACTCCGCACAAAGGGACCCACCCCGGAGGTTTGGGTGGTGGTTCCCCTCCGATGCTTAAGTCGGTTATCGGGAGTTGTAAGAGAAAGTAGAGATAGAAAGAGAAAATGAGAGAGAATTTATCGGAGTAACTTTACACTTGTTTGCATTGAATGTGTTTTTCTCCCGATTTCGAGGGTATTTATAGTGATAGCAAGTTGACAACTAACCTTAAAAACCGACCTACAATAGTGGCCTCGATTGGGCGAGGAATCGAGTCACGCCACGTGGCGCAACAATGACCGGGGGAATGTCTATTATCCACTCTCCTTCAGCCACTTGGCACTGTTGGGCTTCGACTAATGGGCCAGAACTTGATCCTTTTAACTCAAATTGAGTATAGCCCAGAGATTCAGTTTACTCTTATGTTAAAAATAGGGCGACACGTGTACGACTCCGATGAGCCCATGTGTCGTGAAGGGAGCCGTAGATATTATGCTACAACATTTGCCCCTAAAAAGGGCTTTCACCTGTAGGCCCATCTCGACGGTTGATGCCCTTTTACCCAAGGTAGTTTTGGTTGGCCCATCTGGCTATTTAGGGCCCTTTTTCCGGAAGTTCGCATTTTCAAAATGGAGAAAATAACGAACCTCGGCCTTGTGCTATACCGGTCATATTAGACCGTTTGACTCTTGTTTCGGTCATTCTTGACATTGTGTGCGAGGTTTCTTATTCCTCTATAAATATCCTTGGTGTGAAAACATTCAACCATTTACCACATCGAACAAATTTTTTTTAGAGAGAGAGACTCCGCAATTTTCTAGAGAGAGAGAGAGATCGTCCGGCTTCGCGCTCCTCATCGAATTTCCCCGGACGTTCTTAGCGGTATCGTTTCCTTGATCCTTTTATTCTTCTTTATTCTTTATTTTTCTTAAAAAATCAATAAAAATGGAATCATCTTCGTCAAATAATCCTAGTCGACCAAGAGCTTGTCTTGACCCTAGAACCGATACTTCCTCTTCGGCACATTCTAGAGTTGGGCCTCTTCCGGCCGAGTACATATTTTTTTCATAGTTTTGGCCGAGAAAGTCAGACGACCCAGTCTTTACCTGTGCAGGGTAATCTGGCGCGCGTCAAGCAAACGGCCCGTTTAAGACGAAAAGCAATAATTCCATCGAATAGCTCGGATATGGAGGAATCAACTGGACGAGTGCCAGATGAGGCAAGAGAGGTCCAAAGTGCTCAATCTTTGGGCCGGCCTCCTTTTGATCATGATGAAGAAACTTCCGAAATAAGGACTGAGACCAGTACTTCGGCGGGATGCCGATACGGAGGAGATCGGCGAAGGTAATAACGGTAGCGATCCCGAGGCCGCCGAAGAATCGACGAAGCCTCTACAACCTCGTCGGAGATTAGAAAACGCTTAGGTCCCTCTCTCGATCCAGGCTTCATTTTAGTTAACCGTAAGTGGTTAGAGAAACTAGGACCGCACCCTAATTTCTTGTCGTCTTTCATGCCCATGCCGGGCTTCTCCTTTGTCACTCCTAATAATGACGCGACGATCCCGAGTGCCCCCAGGAGCCATTTAGCCGTTTATAAACCGGCCCTTGACGCTGGACCCGAGGTTTCCTCTCCATGACTTCATAGAACTAGTGCTGCAGTACTACCATATCGGCCATAACCAGCTGGCGCCAAATGCTTGGCACAACATCCTGACGTTTATTGCCGTCTGCGAGTTACGCGGCTTAGCCCTTTCCCTTCAAGCCTTCACCCATATCCATTACGCGTCTAAGGTACCTGGGGCTATGGACGGAGCCTGGCTAAGCATCAGCAACCGTCCAGGCTTCATGACACTTGGGGGAAATCGTCAAAGATGCACGATTGGAAAGCCGATTTCATCTTTTTACGGGCGGCCGGCGACCATGTCACGTAAAGCTACGATTTTATAATAGATCCGTCACCAATCTGGGACGAAAGCGGTCTTGGCTGGAGGCTGGAGGATGAATTTGACGAGGAAGTGGTGGAGTACTTCGAGTGAAGGAGTACTCCGGCCGGCCCACCGATCTTTTAAGGGACCGTCCAACTGGATACCCTTTAAGGAGATGTTTTACCAAGACGACTTCTTGGTAGCTGCCGGCTTGCGTTTGGCCGAGGATAGAGGTATATTTAAAATCATCCAAGTAAAACCCTTCGTCCATAACTCATATGACAGACGTATATTTTTTTTTTATTTGTATTTAGGACTCGGCCGGACAACGCCTCGACCCATCTTGGACAGGGAGAAATCGGCATGTCCCAATTCACGTATAATTTGTGGAAGGAGTATGCAAAGAGCAACGAAAAAAGGGCGGAAACAAGTGGTAATAATAATATTTTTTTTTTTTTTTTTTTTTTTTTTTTTTTTTTTTTATTCTTGGACGTGGGTCACTCCAAGAAGGAGAACGTCCAAACCTGGACGGTCATCTCCTTGGGCCCACGCTCGTCCAAGAACTGGTGTCCAATCCTTGGACGAGAATCAACCAAAGAAGGAGGTCGTCCAGCCTTGGACGACCAGCTCTTTGTCACCATGCTCGTCTTAGAACTGGTTCCCAATTCTTGGACGAGAGTCATCCCAAGAAGGAGGTCGTCCGCATTTGGACGACCAGCTCTTTGTCACAATGCTCGTCTTAGAACCGGTTCCCCAATTCTTGGACGAGAGTCATCCCAAGAAGGAGGTCGTCCGGACTTGGACGACCGGCTCTTTGTCACAATGCTCGTCTTAGAACCGGTTCCCAATTCTTGGACGAGAGTCATCCCAAGAAGGAGGTCGTCCCGATTTGGACGACCCGGCTCTTTGTCACAATGCTCGTCTTAGAACCGGTTCCCAATTCTTGGACGAGAGTTATCCCAAGAAGGAGATCGTCCAAACTTGGACGGTTACCTCTTTGGGACTATGCTCGCTCTAAGAATTGTTTTTCAAATCTTGGTCGAGGGTCGTCCCAAGAAGGACAACGTCCACAGTTGGACGGTCACCTCTTTGGGACCCATTCTCGTCCAAGAGTTGGTGTCCCATTCTTGGACGAAGAACAACTAAAGGAAGAGATCGTCCAGACTTGGACGGTTAGCTCTTTGGGACAAGACTCGTCTCGGATTCTTGCATTCAAAAAAAAATTTTTTGGGGAGGGTCGTCCATAGAAGAACGTCCAATTTTTTGGACGGTCACCTTCTTGGGGCCATTCTCGTCCGCATTTGTACAATAGCGGTTATTCCGTTTTGTGGACGATCGCTCGATGCCTTAACTTTTTGCGAAAAATGCTCCTACAAACAAGCTTCCCCCGGGAAGTCGTCCTCGTCCAGGAAGAGGCTCTACGCCGCCGGCGACCGGCCTTCAGCGAAGAAGCCCAAGGGCTTTACAAGGAAGAAAGCGGATAAGACGGCCCTGCCGCCGAGAGTGGGGAGAAAAGCATGCCTCCACCACAAGCGAAGACTCATAAAAAAGGGCCGTCAACAGCTGGATCGGCCGAGGAGTTAAGGGATGCACACGCAGCTGTGCCGCTCAGTGTTTTGCCGGCCGGCTCTGCCGAGGTCAACCAAGAGTCTCGCCTTGGCTTTGGTTGCGCCGGGGCCGTTCTTTGCCGAGAACTATCCCGGGTTCGGCGGCTCGGTGGCAAAGCCGGTGCCACAGATGCCCCTAGTCATTAGGACGGCATCGATTTCGTCCGGTGAGTCGTATTACCCCAACATAGTTAGGACGATGCGGGTCGGTGGACGGTCCATGAGTCCGTCCAATAGACAAGCCATCGTCTTCCCTATCAAGATAACCGACTCTCCCCCTCTTTCGGATAAGGGCAAAGGCTCGCTATTCCCCCAACTCCTCCCACCGCCGATTCGGACGAGGAGTCTTCTCCCGCCTTTGCCAAAATGTCAAAGCTGGAGAAAGAGCGGGCGAAGCAGGAGCTCTTCAAATGCTTCCCCGAATCCTACATCAAGGGATTAAGGGAGCGTCCGCCGGGCATGTGGGCTACATGTCTCGACTTCTTTGCCGAGGTATTGCTTTATGACTGCCTTGTTTTATATTTGTATAAATTTTCGCTTTGCAAATCGTCTAACAACTTGCCTTGTTTTCCTTGCCCCAGCTTTCCGGCTCGCAAGCATGCCGATCGAAGATCGGGCAAGGGAGCTTAGGAAAGAGAATAAGCGGCTCGTCCATTTGGCGACTACAAAATGGCGACAAGGCCATCCATGATATTGAGATGGCTAACACTCTCCATCGTCAATCCCTGGAGGCTTTGGAGAAGAGGTCGGCACTCTCGGAGTCCGAGAACAAGAATCATCTTGTTAAAATCAACCAGACTATATGCCGAGCAGGATCGTCTAAGGATGATCATAGACGCTCTCTCGATGAGTTGAAAGGCGAAAGGGATGTCGCTCTTATTGCCGCGCCGAGCCGAGAAGAGAGAACATTCTACTAAGGGCAAGGGACTGCCCGTGCGGAAAGGGAGGCGGCCAAGGCCTACGACGATGCCAAGGAAGGGTTGAATCAAGTCATCAATACGACCAAGGACCGGGCCGTCAAAGCCTTTGGGATGCCGGGCCGAGGAAACCGAGGTCCCCGCCTTCGTTCGTCTGCCCGGAGTATCAAGAGAGCGTTCATCGGGCTATGGTATGCGCCGAGGAACCTCCCGAGTTTGAAGAGTCGACGACGAAGGCTGGCTGGCCGAGGTGGAGACCCCTAAAGACGACCAAGGGGCCCATTACCAAGACGAAGCCTAAGCTTAGGTTTATTTTCATGCTTCTTTGTAACTCTTCACTCCTACTTTGTAATTCTTCACAAATCATATATGAAAGAATATTTTTGTCAATTCCCCGCCTTTTATCTTTCCGAACACTAATTTTGACCAAGTATAATAGCACCTTCGTCCTAAATCATCGGACGATCGCTTCTCATGAAAATTCACAAAATTCAATTTCAAGTAAAAGGTGACTCGTCCCGAAAAACTGGACGGTTTACAATATGAGTTTGATAATTGCATATGCATCCAAGTACCAAAAAAAAGTTCGTCTCGTCATTGAACGATTACAAATCTTTGGACGAGGGTAACCATTGAAGGAGAACGTCTATACTTGGACGATCATCTTCTTGGTGCCACCTTCGTCTGGAATTTGCCTCCAATTTTGGACAAGGATTATCAAATAAAGGAGAGCGTCCATACTTGGACGACCACCTTCTTGAGGCCATCTTCGATCCTGGAATTGGCCTCCCTTTTTGGACGAGGATTATCAAATAAAGGAGAGCGTCCATACTTGGACGACCACCTTCTTGAGGCCATCTTCGATGCTGGAATTGGCCTCCCTTTTTGGACGAGGATTATCAAATAAAGGAGAGCGTCCATACTTGGACGACCACCTTCTTGAGGCCATCTTCGTCTGGAATTGGCCTCCCTTTTTGGACGAGGATTATCAAATAAAGGAGAGCGTCCATACTTGGACGACCACCTTCTTGAGGCCATCTTCGTCTGGAATTGGCCTCCCTTTTTGGACGAGGATTACCCAATGAAGGTGAGCTTCCATACTTGGACGTCCACCTTCCTGGGGCCACCTTCGTCTGGGGCCATCCGGGTTTTTGGACGACCTTCGATCAATAGCTCGTCCTATGTACTTCTGTAATCCCCCCGTTCTTGGGCTTAGCTCGATCAAATATTGAAGGAAGCTAAAGTCTAAGAAGGAGAGCGGCCAGACTTGGCTGAGCCTGTTGAAGTTGATGGGCGAGCATTAGACTCAGGTTCACATAATGTTTTAGCCGGCTTCCTTGAGGGAGCAACACTCGTCATTAAGTAGCGATCCCTTACTAGGGTCTGAACTACCTAGCTGTCCGTATTTTTTGAAAGTAAGCATCCTTTACTAAGGGCTTATTTCAGAGCCGCCTTTCTCTCGAGACTATTGACGTTACTTCTTACTAGAGGTTTTGTCAATTTGACGGCCATATATGCATTGCTGGCCGGTCTCTTTGGGGAGTGATGCTCGGTGTAAATGCTAGCAATTCGGACGTTCCGCTTTTGTTTGTATTTTTTGTCCAAGTTATTGTCACTTTTAGACGAGTAACTCGATTTTAATGCCCCAAAGTGAAGCAACTTGGTGAAAATAAACAAAGAGATAAGATAGTAGGAATTGTATTATATGGATTTTGCTTGGTCGAAAGCCAAGATGCGAGTATACAATTCTTTTCTTACTAATATGTGCCGTGGCACTTTGGAGTAAATACAAAGTACCCTACTTATATCCGACCGGGACTCGAGCTAGACGTGGTACTTCTTTAAGTTGTCCCGAATTCCAGTGTACGCTGAATAGGTCGTCCATCTAGACTTTGCAGACGAAAAGTCCCACTGTGTATTTCCTGGACAATCAGATAAGATCCCCCACCTTTAGCGGTCGTCTAACAACTCTTTTGTTAAACTCCCGAGCCATACGCAGTTTATATAATTGCATTCTTAGCAAGGCATTGCCCCCGACTTCGGGACTTGGTCCAAGGCCGTACGCAATGCGGCCCAGTTGGCTTCCTCTTGTATAACATGACTCGTAGGGTGGGCTCCTCGATCTCAATGGGCAAGACGGCTTCGGTACCATAGACTAGCATGAAGGGCGTCTCGCTCGTAGAATTCTTAGCAGTTGTTCTAATGGACCATAATACCAATTGCGGTTCTTGAACCCATTGCCCTTTGGCATTGTCCAACTTCTTCTTGATTCCATTTGATAGAATCTTGTTGAAGGACTCGACTTGCCCATTAGCTTGTGGGTGGGCGACCGCTGCAAAGTGAGCTTTGATTTCTTTTCGATCACGGCCGGTCCTTTCAGCTTAGGCGTTTCGAACTGTGGACCATTATCAAAGACGATTGACCGAGGCATGCCAAATCGAGTTATAATGTTCTTCCGGATGAAGCCCTTGACGTCGCTTGTTGTTATTCCTCGCATGGCTTCAACCTTCTATCCATTTAGTGAAATAGTCCACTGCTACAATCACAAACTTCTTTTGCCCAACCGGCCACAGGGAAAGGTCCTAGGATATCCATGCCCCATTTGGCAAAAGGCGAGAGGAACAAAATGGGGGTCAAATAGTTGGACGGCTTCGATGCACATTCCCATGCTTCGACAACCGTCACATTTCTTTGCATAGCCTATAGCATCCTCCTTTAAGGTAGGCCGGTAGTACCCCCGTCCTTAAAGCCTTCTCGCCTAAGGCTCTTCCCCCAATGTGAGAGGCACAAGCTCCTTCATGGAGTTCTTTCAGGACTTCCAGACCATCTTCTCCGGTGACGCACTTGAGTAGAGGCCGGTTGAACGACTTCTTGTAAAGTGTCTCGTCCCATAGTTCAAACCACTTGTCTCTCGGCCTTCACATACTTGGCCTCTACGAGGATCCGAAGGCAATCGCCCCGTCTTCTTGTATTCAATGATCGGCTCCATCCGAGACATTCCCTCGGTCGAGAAACATAACCTCCTCTTGGTCGATGCTCTTTTTGGGTTTGACTTCCCAAAAACTGTTCTTGGTACCTCACCTCGCCTCGAGCCGGCCAACTTTGAGAGAAGCGTCGGCTTGATGATTTTCTCGACCTTGGTATCCGGTCGAGAACAAATCGTTTTAGTGGCTCAATCTCATCCTTGATCGGGCCGCATATATTTGCTCATTGATGCTTCTTTGCATTCAAAATCTCCGTTGACTCCGGGCGACAACTAGGAGAGAGTCCGATTTTGCCTCAATTTCTACAACTCCGGCCGCCTTGCACATTTTGATTCCAACAAGAGTGCTTCATATTCAGCTTCATTATTGGACGCTTTGAATTGGAATCTTAATGCATATTCAAATTTGTCCCCTTCAGGAGATTGACAAATGATCCCCTGCTCCACTCCCATTGATTGTGGACGATCCATCAACCATGAGCGTCCAATGCTTCCTTCCTTTAGCTGGATCGATATTTGCTTTATGGTTGGCCGAGTAAGCTCAACTATAAAATCAGCCAAGGCTTGCCCCTTAATGGCCTTCCTTGGTTCGAATGATATATCAAACATGTTGAGCTCAACCGCCCATTTTAACATTCGCCCAAAGCGCTTCCATCTTCTCGTGAACTTGCTTCAAAGGCCGATCAAGATAGACGAGTATACTGTGCGCCAAAAAGTAGGGCCTTAGCTTTCTGCGGCCATGACGAGGGCCAATCCAAACTTTTCAACATTAGTATACCGGTTTTCCGCGTCCTTGAGCACGTGACTCACGAAGTATATTGGAATCGGACGGATTCTCTTTCAGCCAACAGACAAAGACTCACACGGCTTGAGTGGATACAGCCAAGTATACAAACAATTTTTCCCCCTCTCGCGGGACCGACCAACCTAGGCAATGTTGAAGATGATCTTTGACCTTTGGAGGGCCGCTTCCGCCTCCGTTGTCCATTCAAACTTGGCTTTTTTCTTGATCGTGGCAAAGAAGTGATGGCACTTGTCGCCCGACTTGGACAAAAATCGTCCAAGGGCGACCCAAACATCCCGTCGGCCTCCGCACCTCTTTTACCTTCGAAGGAGACTTCATGTCTAGGACGGCTTGAATCTTTTCGGGGTTGGCTTCTATTCCCCTACGATCCACCAAGAAACCTAAAAACTTGCCTCGACAAAACCCCAAAGACACATTTCTTGGGATTCAGCTTCGACTTGTATTTCCCGAGAGTTTCAAAAGTTTCTCTCAAATCATCCACATGACTTTCTTCTTGTCGGCTCTTGACTATCATATCATCAATATATGCCTCCATATTTCGTCCCTAATCGTGGCTGAAAAACATCATTGATCAATCTTTGAAAAGTGGCCGGAGCATTTCGCAGGCCGAATGGCATCCTCGGCCCGGCCATGTACTTTTTTCGCTTATGAAGGACGTTTTGTCCCGATCCTCCGGCCACATGGGGATTTGATGAAAACCCGAATAGGCGTCCATGAAGCTCAAGAAAGCATGACCACCGTGGAGTCTACTAGACGATCCAACTTAGGCAAAGGGAAACCGTCCTTAGGACATGCCTTGTTGAGGTCCGTGTAGTCCACACACATTCTCCAACCGCCATTGGGCTTCGGCACCATAACCACATTTGCTATCCAATGCGGATAGTAAGTTGCTTTGATGAACTTGGATTCCAACAACTTCGGACTTCTTGGTCAACGGCCTGGTTTCTAACCGGTCCCAAATGTCTCTTCTTCCGACGAACCGGTTTCGATTTGGGTCGACATTCAAACGGTGGACGGCTACTTCCGATCAATTCCCGGCATCTCTTCGACGCAATAGGCAAAGACATCTTGAAACTCTTTCAACAAGTGGACTAGACGACCCTTCAAACCAGGAGCGAGCGAAGATCCAACTTTGAGGGTCCTTTCGGACGAGCCTCATCCGGGACATACTTCTTCGGGGGCTTCTACTCGGCTCTGGACGTTCTACCGATAGTCCCATAATGGCCATTACTTCTTCGGACGAGGAGGGTTCTTCCTTGATGATTTCATATTTCCTCTTCTTCTTTGGGGAGATGTTCGGACGCCTTCCTTGGAGGAGAGCAAGAGGCGTCCGAGGGCTCCCAATGGTCGGCTTTTAATCCGGGCGTTTTCCTCTCGCTGGTCATCTCAAGCGTCGTTCTTTTTCTCGTCCCGGAGACGTTCTCCTTTCGCTATCAACCTTCGTCTCGATCTTTCTCTTTTCCAGGACGTTTTCCTTTCGCCAAAGAATCCAAGGCGTCCTGGTCTTGCTTATCGGTTTTCCATGATGATGGTTTCGAGTAGTTAGGTAACATTCCCTAGCCGCCGTTGGTCTCCATACAGGGAGCCAATCTTGCCGTCATCACACTCATACTTCATCAACATCGGGTGAGTTACTATCACAGCTTTTGACATGATTCGGGGTTGGTCGTCCAAGAATGACATTGTAAGCCGTCAAATCTCGGACCACCAAAAACTTGATAAACGAGTTCTTGAGGCTTCCTTCTCACCAACTCGGACGGGCAACGTGACCGTTCCCATGGGGTGGATGACTCCTCCCCCAAACCCAATGATGGGATGGTGGACGGGGACCAAGTTCCGTTCGTCAAACCTCAACCTGGACAAGCAATCGGCACTAATGATGTCCGTCGAACTCCCGTGTCGATCGGATTCTTCTCACTCTCAAGTTTGCTATTTTCATTTCTACGACCAAGGGGTCATCATGGAGAGTCCTCACCTACCCCGATCTTGCTCACTAACTACCACCCTTGGGAAGGGCTCGGCCTTCGTCGATCGGCTAACAAAACTTGGCCGAGCTCCCTAAGGTAGTTTTTGTGCCCTCGATTAGTTGGTCCCCCAAGAAGAAAAACCACCCGAGATTACGAGAACAACATCTTCGTCTCCGTGCTTGCACTCTCTTTCTTCTTGTTATGCCAATCATCTTTCCTTGGGAACTTCCTTCCCCTGCGGCATGTAGGAATTCATCTTTCCTTTTCGGGCCAACTCTTCCAAAGCTCTCTTCAGGTGCTTACATTCATTAGTCTCATGACCACAATCCTTGTGGAAGTGACAAGATTTGCTCTTATCCCTATTTCTATAAGGTGTTTTCATCTCAGTGGGGCCTTCAACTCATATTGATCCTTGATCTCCATGAGAATGGAATATTGGTCTTTGTTAAACTCAATAGGATTGGATGAGGATGGCTCGGCCAACTTTCTCTTACTCCTTCCGGGACGAAGTGGTGGTCGCAGCTATAGCCCGGGTCTCGGCCTTTTTGGGGTTGCTCTTCTTTGGGCGAGCAACCTCTTCAGGCTTCTTGGACTCGGGATGTTTTGCTTCAAAGACACACTTCGGTAGCGTGGATAAACGCTTCCGCCTCTCTCAAAGCTTCAAAGAAGAGTGGAGATTTTCTTCTTAACAAGGTCAAACTTGAAACTTCCCCGGCCTTAGACCCCCGATGAAGGCGTCAAAGGCTACCCCAAAGATTAAGATCTTGGATCCGAAGTGCTTCTAGGTTAAATCTCTTAACAAAACTCCTAAGGGCCTCCTTAGGTCCTTGGACGACCTTGCCTAGGTGCATGCTTGTCTTTTGTTCTTGCTTGTTGGCAACAAAATGACTAGTGAATAAGAAACCGAGTTCAAGAAAATTATTGATCGAATTGGGGGAAGATTATTGAACCACTTCGGGCTACTCCCTTCAAGGTAGCTGGGAAATTCTTACACCAAGTAGCATCGTCCACTCCTTGGACGTACATCCGATGTTTGTAAGCGTACAGGTGATCATCGGGATCGGTTGTTCCATCAAAAGGCTCAATGGTTGGGAGTTTTACCTTTGGGAAGGGGGCGCCTCCATGATCCCGGCCGAGAATGGGGTAGGCCGGTTGATCCGGGAGGGCTCCCACCGTCCCTCAATGGGTATGAACTCCTTGCGATACTCTTTCATTACAGGATTGGATGAAGTGTTGGGCCGGTTTTGGACGCCTATAAACCATGGGCCGAGCCACGGTCTTCTCTGTCGTGGATGGACAAGAGAGTGGCTTAAGCTTCGGCCTTCCCCTCCGGGCCGACAACCTCAAAGGAGGGTCTCTCGGGTATGGGGTAGATCCCGTAGGCTGAACGTTGCAAAGCCGCGACCCTTTTTGCCTCTAGATACTCCCCGGGCGTCGGTTTCCATTCTCAGTGCCCACTAGGATGGACATGGTCCCGGGTCCTCACCACCGCATTCCAGTCCATCTTTCTTCTCTCGTTCGGTATCCTCTCGGCTGCTTTCCTCTCGCGGTCCTTCTTGAGGGTTCCCGACGAACAGTCGACTAGGACCCGGACGATCTACTTGAGAACATCCTCTAGGACGAGGTGGATTGTTAGCAGTGGCTCAGGGGTGGTGATGAAAAAACAACATATTGCTTTTAATCCGTTCCTCGGGACGACCTCCGCCATCCCGGTCTGGAAATCATTCAAAACATTCTCCCGGATGGGCGGCGCCACCGGACGATCTAGATTAACCTGGATGACCGGTTCTTGGCTTGGTCCAGGAACATTGACGATGGATGGAGGCCTATCTCTTCCTCGAGGTGGTCTTTCATGCTCCACCGTATCTTCGACATTAACTTGAAGGCTTCGATTTCTTGCAATGTTGGATGATTGACAATCGGTCATTGTTACGTCTCCCCACGGACGGCGCCAAATGTTTCGTCCGCTTGTCCAACAAGTAAGTCGTAGAGCTTAGCTTCCTTGTCGAGCAAGTAGAGTAGTATCTTGAGTGTTCTTCAGATGGAGACTTGTGCAACAATGCCTGAATTATAGCTTGATCCCGAGCCTTGGCTTCGCTCCCGAACTCGCACAAAGGGACCCACCCCGGAGGTTTGGGTGGTGGTTCCCCCTCCGATGCTTAAGTCGGTTATCGGGAGTTGTAAGAGAAAGTAGAGATAGAAAGAGAAAATGAGAGAGAATTTATCGGAGTAACTTTACACCGTTTGCATTGAATGTGTTTTTCTCCCGATTTCGGGGTATTTATAGTGATAGCAAGTTGACAGCTAACCTTAAAAACTGACCTACAATAGTGGCCTCTGATTGGCTGAGGAATCAGGTCACGCCACGTGGCAGACAATGACTGGGGGAATGTCTATTATCCACTCTCCTTCAGCCACTTGGCACTGTTGGGCTTCTGACTAATGGGCCAGAACTTGATCCTTTTAACTCAGCTGAGTATAGCCCAGAGATTCAGTTTACTCTTATGTTAAAAATAGGGCGACACGTGTACGACTCTGATGAGCCCATGTGTCGTGAAGGGAGCCGTAGATATTATGCTACAACAAAATCTATAATAGAAATCATAACTGGAAAATATAAAACAATTTGGATCGAATAAAATTCTAAAAATCACAACTGTAGTAGATGAAATTTGATGTTGATGAATACTTTTTTCACATCATTGTTTGATATAGCCTTCCACAAGGGAGTCTTTTATTTGTTGTAGTTTTGAAATCGAACTTAATCTGATGCAATTGATTGTAGACGTTAAATTGACATCTATTGGGATACCTTACAAATCTTTATCAACAAATCAATTTGTCCTACATAATTAAAGATATAGCCCCAAACTTTCACAACGAGAGAAATAAAACCCAAAAGTATGGGTAAAAACCATTGAGTGTCTTGAGAGATTTTCCGAGTTACTACTTTTCATATTTTTTTGTCAACTGAGGATAAATAGATGTCATGATATGATAATAATTGCATGTTATTTTGAAAAATAAACCCTTATGGGGATGAAAGCAGTAGCTGAACTTTCTACAAGGAATAATGGTAAGAGTTTATGTCTACAATGGTCTATTGTTATTATCATAAAAGTGTTAGGGATCTAACTATTTGTGTAAGTCTTTTAATTAGATATAATTATAAGACCTTATTATGTTTTATTTTAAAATATTAAAAAATAATATTATGTTGGATTTGTGGTTAAACTCTTACTTTTCATTTCAGAGGTCACGTGGTTGTTAACTAAAATAAATGATGTACTAATTTTATTTTCTTTCTTCAAAACTTATGTATGAGTAAATACATAAAGTTGATATACAATTGTGGTAATATGAGATAAAACTATTAATATTTGAGCAATAAAGTTTCGGATTTATGAACAAGGTATGGCTAGTGGTGAAGATAGCATTAGTGCCGAAGCAAATTATGGCAATCCGTAGATGGTGCACACGTCTGTATGGTGAGAAAAGTGCGCACGATGAACATCAAGCACCAGGTTATGAACATAAAGACCAATACCAATGAACATATACTAACAAGCCAAATGTACATGTATAACAAGTCAAATGAACACATGTACATAGCTAACAAGCCAAATGAACATATGCACATCTCTGTTAGTATATGTTCATTGGTATTGGTTTTTATGTTCATAACCTAGTGCTTGTTGTTCATCGTGCGCACCTTCCTCACCATACGGACGTGTGCACCTACTAATTTGCAAAATTATGGGTCTGGAGATGTTGAGAGAAAGAAAGAGTTAGTGTAGAATCATGACTTAACTTATTGTTTTGTTTTTATCGTGTAGGATCTTACCTTATATTTTTCACCGTTTAGGACCTTAGAGTCACTTTTTCCGTCAATTGACTAATTGTAGTTAGTGGGCTAATTTAGTTTAATGTAATGCTCTTAAATAGAGGAGATTGAGAAAAAACATTTATTAGATCTGTACTTTTAATTGTTGAATTATAGAGGTTGTATCACTTGTCGTTGCCCATTAGTTCATATTCTCCATCTCTTATTACACATATTAATTTAATTTTACATTTAAATAAGTGAATTGTTTCAAACTCCAAGATAGGTAGAATATTGGGTTAAATATGCAAAAAAAAAAAAAAAAAATTAGAACATATTAAGCTTATAACAAGGTTAAAATTTATAATTGGTTTCACCTTGTAAATTTGCAATTATTTGAAGATACGCATGTTGAAGAAGAAACGAGTGTTAAGGACAATTACGTGTATCGATGAAGGTATAGGCTTTTTATGTAAAAAAAATTGTTGGGCTAAATTATGTGTTCAGTTTTGACGGATTGTCTTTTATGATGTGGTACCTAAGTTGGACCACTCAAAGAACTTTGCTTTCTTAGTTATAACTAGCCTTATATGCACGCGATGCATGCGTTAATTTCAAAACTTTTTTATTCTATTATAATTCATCCGCACCATAGTTATGATTACACTTAAAATGTGAAAGATTAATAATTAGATGAATTTAAATATATTGATTCGCTAATGTAAAAAACTAACAAAAGTTGTGAGTGATTTTTAATAATAATTTTTTGTGAATGAATTTTGAATAAAAAGAATAGACATAATGAGTTGGTTTGATCAATTAAAAACTATCAAAAGTA
The DNA here is from genome assembly GCA_947646795.1 of Beta lomatogona. NCBI lineage: Eukaryota > Viridiplantae > Streptophyta > Magnoliopsida > Caryophyllales > Amaranthaceae > Beta > Beta lomatogona. The sequence continues at coordinate 11,040,025 of CANSNZ010000063.1, read as the reverse complement.
GTGAATGTTTCGACTTTTTAATGTACGGTTTTTTCACCGTGCACCCCCGAGGTTTCGCAATATTCACCCCCGCACTCGCGTTTTCAACAATTCACCCGGTGCCCCGAGGTTTTGAAAAATACTCGGGAATACCCTTAATGACTAACTGGTCGTCAACTCCGATAGTCATTAAGACTAAATCAACCAAATTAACCCCCTAACTAACCTAACTAATACTAATTAATCCTAATTAACTTTAATTAAACCGAATTAATAACTTTAAACCCTAATTAACCTATCTCTCTCCCTAACCCCTAACCCCACCACCCTCCCACCACCCCACCACCCACCGCCCCACCTTCCCACCACCCCACCACCTCTCGTCCCTTTCCCACTCCCCTCCCCACCTCTTCGCAACCCCTCCCCCTCCCCTCTCGGCGCCTACCCCCTTCCCCCTCCCACCGCCCCTTCCCTTCCGAATTCCCAGTCCCCCACCCCCTCCTCTCCTCTCGTTTTTGTCCGCCTAAAATCGAACCCCATCCCCCTCTGTTTTCGAATTTCGGGCTACGAGGGGGAAATCGACCGAGGATGCAAGAACAACATCGACGGCGACCAAGGACGGCAAACACGGTTTCGAGGGAAGACGGAGACAAAGCGGCGAAAGTTAAGGTTGGGGAAATCCGGTGAAAGGAGTGAGGCGAGAAAGTGAGAAATCGAAGGGGTGGGGCGGGGAAATCAATGGGGAAGGGGAGGGGAGGGGAGGGGAAATCGACGGGGAGGGAGTGGAGCTTGGGGCGGCGGCGGCGGTGGAGGGGATGGGGGATGGGGCACTGGTTGTGAGTGGAGGGGAGGGGGGAGGGGGGGGGGTGGCGGGGGTGGGGGGTGGGGGCCGGGGGTGGTGGGAGGGGGTGGGGGTGGGGGTGGGGCGTAGGGGTGGAGGAGGGCCGCCCAAGTTAGGTTAATTAAGTTTTTTCGGGGTCAAAGTTAACGGAAAGTTGACGGTAGGGTCACGTCGGGTATTTTTCAAAACCTTAGGGGCACCAGGTGAATTGTTGAAAACGCGAGGGTACTGTAAATTTCGTCAAACCATAGGGGTACCTGGTGAAAAAACCGTTTAATGTATACCATCTTCTCTTATAAAAAAAGTCAATATATTTTGTCCATTAAGTTTTTTGATTGAAATAATATTGATGCATATACCATTTTTAACTTGTTTAAAATGGCAAGTTGAAATGAGAAATGGGTCTTAAATTATTTCTTTTTGTAATTGTTTTTATTCCATTAAATCATTAAGGGTAATTTAGTATTTTCAGAGGGGGAGACCATCTTCCTTTCTCCTTCCCTTATATAATAGAGATTTATGAGTTAGGATTGGCTGGGTTTATATAAAAAGCAAAAAGATAGTACAACGAACAAGGGATGAAAAATTTAAATTTTATAAAGAACTTTGCTTCTTTGTTAGAATTTAAGAGTTAGGATCTGTTGGGTTTATATTAAGATATAAAAAGATAAACAAGAGATGAAACATTGAATCTATTACTATGCTTTTGTATTTGACATCAACAATATAATTTATTTTTGCGTTATTTCTAGTGTTTTTTTATGTCCCTTTCTAATACTTTCACAACCATTATAAAAAAAATTATGGGATGCTTTAATAATTTGTTAAAGTTAAAAGATCAACCTTGGGTTACACGATGCCCGATGGTTAAACTATCACAAGACTTATAAGTTGGAGTACTAAAAGGTGAAAATGAAAAAGTGAGGTCCTAAATAGTGAACTACCTAAAATGTTAGGTCTAAACCGTATGCTGAACTCGAGAAAGAAAGGAAGTAGAGTGGAGAGAGATGGAGTGGAGGTGTATGACAGATATGAAGGGCAGTTCGTACTGTATTTAGAGTGAGACACAAAAAAACTTAAGGCTATAAATAGAAGTTTGCCTTTATTTTCTAGTTGACAAATCTTGTTATCCAAATAAGTGTTCTAAGTTCTCACACGAGCATGTATACATCAATGCAAGCATGCACACTCTTCACACTAAATTCATAATTGAAATTTATGATAATAAACCAACATATTGCTGGTTGTTGGCAAGCTTATGCAGGATATACCACAATAACAGACCTCGCCCCTAAAATGGGTAAGATCTTATAGTCACTGAAACCAGCATTGTCGAAGAGATACTTCCATTGTTCTTCAGTTCTTTCTTTTCCTCCTAAGACGGACAACATTTGCATATCCATGAGAAATTGGGAATTAGAATGACTTGCACTGTCACTTGGGATCCCCACCACCATTTCTATAATTATCACCTTGCCTCCTTCATCTTTGCTTGGAATTGCTTCTCTACATCGTTGAAGTACCTTTATGCAATGATCATCACTCCAGTTATGCAATTCCCACTGCAACACACAATCAAATAAGGAGCTTGTCCCAAATAATAAATTATAATCGTAATATGAGAATAGTAGCATATTATAAGAGCATATTTGTTAAACTTAGAGTAATCTAGAAAAATCTTTCAACATTGTAATTCTAGAATTCCCTTTAATAATCTAGTTAAAAAAAAGGGACTTAACTAGAGATATCCACTAAACCTAAACAAGTAGCTAGAAGCCTAGAATAATTTAGGGAGTAGATGTCGGTTTAGAGAATTGACCGACAATGCACTACTATATATAAGTGCAATGCTTATGCAAGTTGTTGTAAGAAAGCAACATATCAATACAAAGAATACTTTCAATAGCTTCTCCCATTTTTTCTAAAAGCCACTTAGGCTTTGTTCTTTTGGAATGAATAAATGGAAATTCATTTCAGTTCAGTTCTGTAACAACCCATAATTTTTGCTCCTAGTTTTTCGCAAAAATTTTCTCTAAAATTATTATTTTCTCTAAATTAATGATTTTTAATTTATATTTTGGGAGCCGAATTATTATTTTTATTTTTATGGCGTGTTAATGTGTTTATTATATTTATATTTATAATATAATTTATTAGAATTATTTTCATTATTAAGTATTTTCAAAGGTTAGGCGCGATTTAGGAAGTTAACGATTTATCGCGTGGCGGACTTTTGTTGCATTGATCTTGATGACTTGGGCCGAATTTTTTTTGGTGATTCTTGGGCTTGGACAGCCGGCCAAGGGGAAGGAGAAGAAGAAGCTTCTCTTCTTTTTATTTTCTTTTTGTGACCCTTTGTAGTTTTGTAACCCACATAACCCCCCTAATCATTTCTCCTTAATGAAACTATTAAATTTAATCTTTAAACACTCCAAATTCTGATTAAAATTCAGAACTCCATTGCTGCCATACTTCAAGAATTTCGGACATCATCATCTTCATCATTCTCTCAAATTTTTCATTTTCTTCTCTTCATCAATTGTTCGTGATTTGTTCTACTTGCCTCTTTCTTGTACGTGGTGCTTGGAGATTGAAGAAGGAGAAGGGTGCACGCCTATAACGGGGTTTTCCAGTAATATTCAGCTCGTCTCCGACGATCCAGGTAACTAGTAGTTATCTTAGAACCATAGTGATTAGGGTATTATTCGGTATTAGATTATTACGCTAGGAATTATTTAAAATACTTTTTGAATGAAATTATTGATGAAATTTGACATGAATATACTTGATTCATGCTGTGTGAATACTGTATAAAAAAAAAAATTTCGTCTGATTTTTAGTATTTATTTGATTTAATTGGTGTTTTGTGTGTTTTTGGCTTATTTGCATAATAATTATTAAACGAATGTTAAAATTGCTGAAATTATTTTACTTGGATCATGTTACATGTGTAGTATGTATTCCATGCCTTAGAATAATTTTTTCCTACCTTTTACCGGTTTATTTAATTGATATATCTGTTTTTGCAATTTCATTTCTGTCAGTATATAAATCATGAAAATTATTTCTGGAGGCCGAAAAATTCATTTCTTTGTATATTATGTATTTTCGTGAGTTTATGCATGTTATTTAAATTTTTGGTAATTTTTGGGCGTTTATTTGTATTTATAATTATTGTATTGGCTTTATTGAGTAATCTGTATATTAAAGTTTAAAAATACTTTTGGAGTCCGAAAATTATAAATAAAAATTGTACCATGTCAGTAGAGCCATTAGGGTCGTATGATATTTTTTTTGTGATTTTACTGCTCGAACTTATTAGTTTAATAATTATTATTGGGTTTTTGTTGTGAAATTGAGGATACTCTTTTAAATTATTTGAGAGCTTGTTAATTAGAAATAATTTGTAATCTATTATGTTCTTGGTTGCTGATGTTCAGTAGGTTGCAGTAAGTATTATTGGGTATCCTTATGTTTATGTTTGATTTATGAAAGAAAATGATTAATTGTTACTACTCTTTTAATGAATAAGTTTTGGAGTTAATTGGTGATGTATTTTTGATTGAATTGTTGGTGCTGTAAAAACTAGTTTAATATCATTCTTGATGTTTAGAGATGTTCAAGTGTTTATTGTGGGAGACATTTGTTGAAAGTTCGTAAGTTATCAATTTTGAGGAATTATGAAGAGTTGTTTTGATGAATTATGGGTATAAGGCCGGGTGGCATCCCTTTTCGATGAATATTTTAAGATGAATGATACTTTGACGATATGCATGATTTTATTTTGAGATAAGAATATCCGGTGGGATAGATGTAGTCCCCGGTGAAGAACATGCCAACCACCTGGTTTGCGAACTAGGGGTACACCTGGGTTAATTGTTGCCGTCCGAGGGGTCAGAGAGTTCTGCGTGTTCTACCCTGCATCGGGAGTTTGGCCATTCTTAGACACAGGCAGTGGGGAACGTAAGCCCATAGACTGACCTGGAGATTGTGATCTGACAAACCTTAGGAAGTGAATTGCGATTCACTGGCGTTCGGTTTCTGACTCAATAACTTGTTGTATTTTTTATTTATTATTATTTATGTATTCTAGAATTGATTCACTCACTATATCTTGTTTACTTATTGTTGATGATCACTTGTATTACCTATGAGCTTTATGGTTTTTAGATGCATGTTATTGATATAATGATTGTATGCTTTCCTTTCTTATTAATCTATTTCTGAATCGTGCTTTGATTGCTTTTGTTCTGGGAGAACTGCTAGTTACTCCCCACTGACTGTGGAATTATTTAATATATATCCTTGCAGATGGAAATGACTGCTAGACTTGTGACTGCTTGGGCTAGCAGAGTGAGGGTTTGTAGTGAGAAGAAGCTCCTGGTATTGTTTTTGGTAGATGAGTTCGATGCAGACCATAGAGAGTCCTACTTTTGGCTAGGTTTCAAGGACATTTAGTTTTTATCTAAGTTTTAACGGGAGACTTGCATGTCTCGTAGTTTTTGGATTGATGTTATGATATAATTGGGATATTTCTTTTATTTAGAACTATAATGTTTTCTCGGATATTACTTTTCTTTTTGAAGCTATGAAACTTTGATTTGAGGATTATCTTTAATTATTGTTTTAGAGTAGCATAACCGTCCTGACGTTATTTCCGCTAACGTCTTTTTAGTATATCTTGATTAGATATTGTTTAGTATCTTAGTAGTAGAAGGACGGGGTGTTACAGTTGGTATCCTAGCAAATTTACCCGAGACCCTTACTTAGCCATTAAGAAACTCCCTGGAAATGTGTAGTTGAAGTAACTAGGGTCATTAGAATCTTAGGCTTCAAGAAAAGTAGTGGTGAGAGGGTCACTTGGGTAGGAAACCACGGGAAAATATTTTTCTTATTTTGATGTGATAAGTTGTTAATTTACAGCTAATAATGTGTTCAGTAATGAATGTTTAACTTGTCTTTGTAGAATGCCTTGAGGTTTGTCTAGTGCTAGAAAAGAGGCTGCCCGGAAAAGGCGCCAAGCACTTGAGAACGCTATCATAGCTATGGCTAATCGATCTTCTGCTCCGCCTAGTGGGCAATATGTCTTTGATCGGTTTGACCGTCACCTTCTCCTACTTTTGACGGGACTTCTGATTTTGTGGTGTTAGAAGGGTGGATAAGGGAGATGGAGAAACTGTTTGCTACTGGTTGCCCTGCTGCTGAAATGGTGTCTATTGGTACCTATTATCTGAAGATGGAAGCTGATAACTGGTGGAGTACTATTCGTGCAAGCTGCATGGCTACACCGGGTTTTGGATGGGATGAGTTTCGTATTAAGTGAAGGACAGGTTTTATCCCGATGAGCTCCGTTAGCGGCGATGCGGGAAGAGTTCTTAACTCGTCTCGTGGTACTACGAGTGTGCAGGAGTACACCGATAAGTTCACCGAGCTGTCCGTGGTTTGCTACCACAGTTGTACCTACTGAAGATGAGCGGGTAAAAAGGTACATCAAGAAAATGGATCATAGGGTGAGGACCCATGTTCTGAGTTCGGGTGCTTCGACCTTCTAGGGAGCCTATGAGATAGCTCTGAGTATTCATGCCTCTTTGAAAGAGGAGGATTCTCGCTAAGGCCGCTGCCGCTAAGAAGCCTCGCCGCTACTTATGTTCGGGCCCCCGGCCAAGAAGCCGAGGTATGAGCCGTCCGGTCGAGGGGGTTATCAACAGGGTTCTGGATCTGGTTATCGTCCGAGTTTTGATCCGAGCAAGTGTCGAATCTGTGGTAAGGCTGCTCATCCGGGGAAGAATTGTGATGGATCGACTGTTGTTTGTTTCTATTGCAAGGAGGTGGGGCATAAGTCTTTCCAGTGTTCTAAGAATCCTAGAGCTCCGTCTTTTTCTCGCCGGTCCTGGCTAAGCCGCTGATTCTTCCGCTCCTCCAAAGAACATGATTTATGTGATGACGCAAGCTGAAGCCGATGTCCATCCTGATGTCATCTCTCGTACTTTTGTTGTAAATAATACTCCTGCTTTTGTTCTGTTCGATATTGGTGCTACAGTGTCTTTTGTTGCTAGTTCCTTCATTCGAAAAGCTAATCTTTCCTCTAGATCTCCTGTTAAGTCCCTAATATCTCTTCCGTCTGGTGAGAATTATCCCTGTCATTCTGAATTTAAGGGCGTGCCTGTCAGCATTCTGGGTTCTGAGTTGCCAGCTGATCTTAAGGAGTTTCCTATGTCAGAGTTTGATGTGATCCTTGGAATAGACTGGCTATCGAAGTATCATGCATGCATTCAAAGGCCGTGATCGAAGGTGGTGCTCCAAGATTCTAAGGGAAAAAGGATTTCTTATTCTGGTGTTGTAGTGAAGAAGGGTGTTAAGTGGGTGTCCGCACTGAGAATGCGGAAGATGCGTCAAAAAGGTGATGTGGTATACCTTTGCATGGTGAGGGATTTGTCATCTGAAGATCAGCTCGAGAGTATTCCGGTAGTTCGGGATTATCCTGATGTATTTCCTGAATAGTTGCTAGGTATTCCTCCTGAAAGAGATGTGGAGTTCTCGCATTGATTTAGTACCGGGTCACGCTCCTATATCCAAGGCTCCGTATAGAATGGCGCCGTCCGAGTTGCAAGAGTTGAAGACACAATTGCAAGAGTTGATAGATAAGGGCTTCATAAGGCCTAGTGTGTCTCCCTCGGGGGGTGCTCCTGTTCGTTTGTCAAGAAGAAAGACGGGAGTATGCGTCTCGTGCATCGATTACCGTGAACCGAATAAGGTAACGATTAAGAATAAATATCCGTGGCCTCGCATTGAAGATCTGTTTGATCAATTAAAAGGTGCTGGAGTATTTTCCAAGATCGACCTGAGATCCGGATATCATCAAATTCCCGTTAAGAAGGAGGATATTCCGAAGACTGCTTTTCGCACCAGGTATGGGCACTATGAATTTGAAGTGATGCCATTTGGTCTCACGAATGCTCCTGCGATTTTCATGGATCAAATGAATCGCTCTTTTCACGAGTACTTGGATACTTGTGTGGTCGTGTTTATCGATGATATTCTCGTTTACTCTAAGGATGAGAAGGAGCATGAGAAGCATTTGAGACTCGGTGTTGGATGTTCTGCGCAAGCAAAAGTGGTTCGCAAAGCCGTCTAAGTGCGAGTTCCCGTGAAGGAAGTTGCTTTTCTAGGGCATGTAATCAACAAGGAAGAAGTTAAGGTGGATCCCGCTAAGATCAAGGCTGTTGTCGAGTGGGAGAGTCCTAAGAATGTGACCGAGGTTCGAAGTTTTCTGGGTCTGGCTGGCTATTATAGGAGGTTCGTTCAAGATTTCTCCAAGATAGCTCAACCTCTGACTCGCTTGATGCGCAAGGACTGCAAGTTCGTCTGGTCTGAGGATTGTGAAGGGGCTTTTCTGAAGCTGAAATAGAGTTTGACCTCTGCTCCTGTTCTTACCTTGCCATCTGAGGGCGTTGGGTATGAAGTGTTAAGTGATGCATCGAAGAATGGTCTGGGTTGTGTTTTGATGCAGCAAGGGAAAGTAATAGCCTATGGTTCGAGGCAGCTGAAGGTGCATGAAAGGAATTACCCGACCCATGATCTGGAGTTAGCGGCTGTGGTGTTTGCACTAAAGATATGGCGACACTATATATATGCTGTTCCGTGTAAGGTGTATACTGACCACAAGAGCCTGAAGTACATCTTCACTCAGCGTGATCTTAACATGAGGCAGAGAAGGTGGCTTGAATTGATCAAGGATTATGATCTGACCCTGGATTACCAAGAGGGTAAGGCGAATAAAGTAGCGGATGCTCTGAGTCGCAAGAGTAAGCATTCATTAAACGCTGCTATGGTGATGCCTTGTGAATTGTGTGAAGAGTTTCGCAAGCTGGATATCGAGGTTGTTCCTCAGGGTTATGTGTCTGCGTTGTTGGGTTCCATGAGTGCTGAGCCTGAGTTGTTCCAGGAGTTAAGAAGCAAGCAAAAAGGTGATCCGAAGCTGGAGAAGATCCGTGAAGCAAAGATGCAAGGTCGTGCAGAGAATTTTAAGATCTGTGCTGATGATAGCTTGAGGTTTATGGGGTGTTGGTGTGTGCCCAATGATGGTGAGCTTAAGAGAAAGATTCTCGAAGAAGCTCATAGTACTCCTTATTCCGTTCATCCTGGGGGTGACAAGCTTTATAAGGATCTGAAGGCTAATTTTTGGTGGCCTGGTATGAAGAGAGAGATTGCCGAGTTCGTAGCTAGGTGTTTGGTCTGTCAGAAGGTGAAAATTGAGCATCAGAGGCCTGGTGGTTTGTTGCAACCTTTGCCTATTCCTTGCTTGGAAGTTCGACTCGATCTCGATGGATTTCGTGATGGGTTTGCCTAGAGCTGCTGGTGGATTGAATGTTGTGTGGGTGATTATGGACCGGTTGACCAAAGTGGCTCGTTTTATTGCGATGAAGAACACTTGGTCTATGGAAGAGTTAGCTGAAGCTTATGCTAATGAGATCATTCGTCTTCTTAGGGTTCCCAAAGACATTGTCTCTGACCGTGATCCGCGATTCCTATCCCATTTCCGGGATTGCTCTGCAAGAGGCTTTTGGTTCGAAGTTGAAGCCGAGTACGCATTTCATGCAGCTACCGATGGTCGACCGAGAGGACTATTCGACCTTGGAAGATATGCTTCATGCTTGTGCCTTGGAATTTCAATCTTGGGTCAAGTCTCTTAGCTTGGTGGAGTTTTCTTATAACAACGGTTATCAAGCTAGTATCCAAATGGCTCCGTATGAGGCTCTCTATGGAAGGAAGTGTCGTAGTCCTACTTGTTGGAGCGACATCAGTGACTCATTGATTTTGGGCCCGGAGTTAATTCAGGATACAGTTGAGCAGGTGAAAGTAATTCAAGCGAAGATGAAGGCTGCTCAAGATAGGCAGAAGTCGTATGCTGATTTGCGTCGGAAACCTATTTCCTTTGAGGTGGAAGATAAGGTGCTTTTGAAGGTTTCTCCTATGAAGGGAGTAATGCGGTTTGGTCAAAAGGGCAAGTTGAGTCCGAAGTACGTAGGTCCCTATGAGATTATTGAAAGGATCGGGAGGTCGCGTATCGTTTGGCTTTGCCGCCGTAGCCGTCGAAGGTTCGAGATGTGTTTCATGTGTCGCAGTTGCGCAGGTATCGTAGTGATCCTTCGCATGTGATCCCCGTTGAGTCGGTGTCGGTTGAGTCGAATTTGACTTTTGAAGAGCGACCTGTTCGTATATTGGACCGTCAGAACCATGCTCTCAGAAGGAAGGTGATTCCCTTGGTTAAAGTACTTTGGAGAAGTCAAAAGTACGAAGAGGCTACTTGGGAAACCGAAGAGTCGATGCGACTGAAATACCCGGAACTATTCGTTTCAGGTACTATTTGTGTTCTTGTCTTGTTTGTGTGTTTTCGAAGTTTCGAGGACGAAACTTTATTTAAGGAGGGGAGATTGTAACAACCCATTATTTTGCTCCTAGTTTTTCGCAAAAATTTTCTCTAAAATTATTATTTTCTCTAAATTAATGATTTTTAATTTATAATTTTGGGAGCCGAATTATTATTTTTATTTTTATGGCGTGTTAATGTGTTTATTATATTTATATTTATAATATAATTTATTAGAATTATTTTCATTATTAAGTATTTTCAAAGTTTAGGCGCGATTTAGGAAGTTAACGATTTATCGCGTGGCGGACTTTTGTTGCATGGATCCTGATGACTTGGGCCGAATTTTTTTTGGTGATTCTTGGGTTTGGACAGCCGGCCAAGGGGAAGGAGAAGAAGAAGCTTCTCTTCTTTTTATTTTCTCTTTGTGACCCTTTGTAGTTTTGTAACCCCCATAACCCCCCTAATCATTTCTCCTTAATGAAACTATTAACTTTAACCTTTAAACACTCCAAATTCTGATTAAAATTCAGAACTCCATAGCTGCCATACTTCAAGAATTTCGGACATCATCATCTTCATCATTCTCTCAAATTTTTCATTTTCTTCTCTTCATCAATTGTTCGTGATTTGTTCTACTTGCCTATTTCTTGTACGTGGTGCTTGGGGATTGAAGAAGGAGAAGGGTGCACGCCTATAATAGGGTTTTCTAGTAATATTCAGCTCGCCTCCGACGATCCAGGTAACTAGTAGTTATCTTAGAACCATAGTGATTAGGGTATTATTCGGTATTAGATTATTACGCTAGAAATTATTTAAAATACTTTTTGAATGTAATTATTGACGAAATTTGACATGAATATACTTGATTCATGCTGTGTGAATACTGTATAAAGAAAAATAATTTTCGTCTGACTTTTAGTATTTATTTGATTTAATTGGTGTTTTGTGCGTTTTTGGCTTATTTGCATAATAATTATTAAACGAATGTTAAAATTACTGAAATTATTTTTCTTGGATCATTCTATATGTGTAGTATGTATTAAATTCCTTAGAATAATTTTTGCCTACTGTTTACCGGTTTATTTAATTGATATATCTGTTTTTGCAATTTCGTTTCTGTCAGTATATAAATCATGAAAATTATTTCTGGAGGCCGAAAAATTCATTTCTTTGTATATTATGTATTTCCGTGAGTTTATGCATGTTATTTAAATTTTTGGTAATTTTTGGGCGTTTATTTTTATTTTTAATTATTGTATTGGCTTTATTGAGTAATCTGTATATTAACGTTTAAAAATACTTTTGGAGTCCGAAAATTATAAATAAAAATTGTACCATTTCACTAGAGCCATTAGGGTCGTATGATAATTTTTTTTGTGATTTTACTGCTCGAACTTATTAGTTTAATAATTATTATTGGGTTCTTGTTGTGAAATTGAGGATACTCTTTTAAATTATTTGAGAGCTTGTTAATTAGAAATAATTTGTAATCTATTATGTTCTTGGTTGCTGATGTTCAGTAGGTTGCAGTAAGTATTATTGGGTATCCTTACGTTTATGTTTGATTTATGAAAGAAAATGATTAATTGTTACTACCCTTTTAATGAATAAGTTTTGGAGTTAATTGGTGATGTAATTTTGATTGAATTGTTGGTGCTGTAAAAACTAGTTTAATATCATTGTTGATGTTTAGAGATGTTCAAGTGTTTATTGTGGGAGACATTTGTTGAAAGTTTGTAAGTTATCAATTTTGAAGAATTATGAAGAGTTGTTTTGATGAATTATGGGTATAAGGCCGGGTGGCATCCCTTTTTGATGAATATTTTAAGATGAATGATACTTTGATGATATGCATGATTTTATTTTGAGATAAGAATATCCGGTGGGATAGATGTAGTCCCCGGTGGCGGTGAAGAACATGCCAACCACCTGGTTTGCGAACTAGGGGTACACCTGGGTTAATTGTTGCCGTCCGAGGGGTCAGAGAGTTCTGCGTGTTCTACCCTGCATCGGGAGTTTGGCCATTCTTAGATACAGGTAGTGGGGAACGTAAGCCCATAGACTGACCTGGAGATTGCCATCTGACAAACCTTAGGAAGTGAATTGCGATTCACTGGCGTTCGGTTTCTGACTCAATAACTTGTTGTATTTTTGATTTATTATTATTTATGTATTCTAGAATTGATTCACTCACTATATCTTGTTTACTTATTGTTGATGATCACTTGTATTACCTATGAGCTTTATGGTTTTTAGATGCATGTTATTGATATAATGATTGTATGCTTTCCTTTCTTATTAATCTATTTCTGAATCGTGCTTTGATTGCTTTTGTTCTGGGAGAACTGCTAGTTACTCCCCACTGACTGTGGAATTATTTAATATATATCCTTGCAGATGGAAATGACTGCTAGACTTGTGACTGCTTGGGCTAGCAGAGAGAGGGTTTGTAGTGAGAAGAAGCTCCTTGTATTGTTTTTGGTAGATGAGTTCTATGCAGACCATAGAGAGTCCTACTTTTGGCTAGGTTTCAAGGACATTTAGTTTTTATCTAAGTTTTAACGGGAGACTTGCATGTCTCGTAGTTTTTGGATTGATGTTATGATATAATTGGGATATTTCTTTTATTTAGAACTATAATGTTTTCTCGGATATTACTTTTCTTTTTGAAGCTATGAAACTTTGATTTGAGGATTATCTTTAATTATTGTTTTAGAGTAGCATAACCGTCCTGACGTTATTTCCGCTAACGTCTTTTTAGTATATCTTGATTAGATATTGTTTAGTATCTTGTAGTAGAAGGACGGGGTGTTACAAGTTCAGTTCAGACTTATTCAGTTTAGTTGATCAGTTCAGACTTATTCAGTTGAAATTCAGACTTATTCAGTTCATTTCAGTTCAATTCAATTCAAACTTATTCAGTTCAGTTCAGACTACAACTTATTATTATTATTATTATTATTATTATTATTATTATTATTATTATTATTATTATTATTATTATTATTATTATTATTATTATTATTATTATTATTATTATCATTATTATTATTATTATTATTATTATTATTATTATTATTATTATTATTATTATTATTAAGATTTTTGACAATGTCACTTTTAAGCTTTTTGGAGGGTATTTTTTGACCCATTGAATATAAAATAAGGGGGACAAGTGATTAAAAGAGTAATTTTTTTGTGAAAGAAGCGAAAGATAGAAAAGTAATACTCCCTCCGATTTATTTTGTAGTTCCTATTTTGAATATTTTTGTGAGAAGAAATTGGTTAAAGTAGGAGAACTTTCGGAAACGAAGGGAGTATTACTTTTTGGTGGGTGAAGAACTTCAAATAAATAAGTTTAAACAATGTAGCAATTAAAAAATAGAACATTTATTCTAAATTTCCTAATAACTTCTTCCATACGATCTCCAACCTCGTCATTTTCTTCCACCTCATCTTCATTATTATCTTCACCACCAACTTCATGTGCATCATTCAGTTTAACATCACTCCAAATTAGCCGTGCTAAGGCTTTTCGTCTTTCAAACATGGAAGCTTTTCGTTGGTCATCAAACATTATTATCAATATTATTAGTATTAGTGGTAATATTATTATTATTATTATCATTATCATTAATATTATTAATTCTTATCATTATCAATGATGATAAAAATATTACTATGCTTGTAATTATTAATAATACTCAATTCAGTTCAGTTCAGACCTATTCATTTCAGTTTAGTTCAGTTCAGACCTATTCAGTTCAGTTCAATTCAGTTTAGACCTATTCATTTCAGTTCAGTCCAGTTCAGACCTATTCAGTCCAAAAGAACAAAGTCTTACTGTCACGTTACATTCTTCACATATAATTACAAAGCCCACATTACGTACTTCCGCCAAATTCCATCAGCGGTATCCAAAATTCCCAAAGTCTCACTACTTTATTTAGCCAAAACACATTCAAATTAAACACAACATAAATTATGATAATGGCACTCAACAACCCACTTTTCCAATTCCAATTTTCGGGGGAGAAAATTATGATTTTTGAGAAATTAAAATGCGACGTTACTTAAATCTCATGGTGGAGTTATGCCGATAAAGGATATACGGAGTATAAAGACGAGCGTATCCAAACCGAAGAAGCACAAAAAAGGCAAACGATGGTGAAAGAATGAAGGATGCTAAGGCATTATATCTCATACAAAATGCAATTACGGATACAATATTTTCAAGAATTTTATTAAGAGCCAACAATGCAAAGAAGGCTTAGGAGATCCTCCAACAAGAATTTCAGGGAGATAGCAAGGTGAGAAGTATCAAACTCCAATCTCTAACAAGAGAATTTGAAAACTTAAAAATGAAAGAAGGGTAATTAATGAAACATTATTTTTCAAAGGTAATAAATATAGTGAACCAAATGAAATCATGAAGAAGAGATCTCAGATGAAAAAATTGTGAAGAAGATTTTATTAAGTTTAACAGATAAATATGATAATATTGTTGATATTATTGAAGAAACAAAAGATATATCAAAAATTATGGTGGAACAACTTATGGGATCCTTGGAGTTCCATGAACAAAGGAAAAATCGTCGTATTAATGAAGAAGTAGTCAAGACTGCTCTTGTAGCAAAATTTAAGAAAATGCCAAGAAAATGTTGAGGATGAAGACAAAGAGAAGTCATCCAAAGGTATGAATCAAAAACTAGCCTAGAATATTTGCAAAAGGAATAACCATGATACTGCAGACTGTTGGCATAAAGGAAAGCCATAGTGTTGGAAGCGCAAAAGGTTTGGTCTTGTAGGAAAGAATTACAGGACCAAGAAAATTAATGAGATTGCCAATTTTGGCAAAGAAAAGCAAGAAGAAACTTTAGTTTGAAGTTTGCTAATGACAAGAGCATTAGCGGGGAGAGTTGGTGACATGAGCACCAACAACAAAAGAAATTTGGAGAAAAAGAATATTTTGAGCGATGGCTGATGACACGAGCATCAGTAAGATAGTTGGTAACATGAGTACCAACGAGAAGATTAGAAAAATTGGGAAGTTATGTTGACAAGATCGAGGTTGGTAACATGAGTGTCAACATGGGAACTCAAAAGTACATATCCTCTGGTGGTTGGTGACAAAGTGCATCAACAATATTTTCCTTTTGAAGGTTTTTTGAAGTTCTAGATTTTTCAGATGAAGGGAGAGTGTTAAACTCATTGGTAGGAGCTCTTTCCATCATTGTAATAGGATTTTCAATTTTTACCCCTTATAAAGTAGGATTTTCATATTTCCCCCACTTACAAATAATCTTCATCTTACCGATATATTTATGTATATAATAAAAGGGACAATCAATATATACAAGAGATATCCTCTCAACCAAGCTAAGCTTCACCTAGTGGTAAGGAAAGAACCTTCCAACCTCAAGGTTGGGGGTTCACTAGTGGAAAAACATTGAATTGCAGCGGTCATTAAATGGCTTATTGCTGCGGTTTTAGCCGCGCCGCAATTAAGGGCACATCAATAGGTAATTCCTGTTGCAGCGGTTTTTAACTGCAGCAATAGAGCAACCTATTGCTGTAGTTTCTACCCAAAACCACAACAATGTGTATTTTTTTATATTAAAAATTAGGTATGCTGTTGCGGTTTTCTACCCAAAACCGCAGCAATAGGTGCACGTTTTAAATTTTTTTTTTTGAAATTTAAGTGTTCATACTATTTTCAACCTTAAAATGAAATTAAAACCAAAAGTAACTAAGACGAACTAGTACAGCACATTGAATTCATGCATTGAATAGAAAATCAAAAAAACTGAAAATAAAAAATTACAATATCTAAAAGATAAAATAAAAAAAATCAGATAACCTAATGAGGATTTCAAACTAGAACTAAATAACTAATTCATAATTACATACAAAAAATGAAAAAAAAAACTAAATAAAAAAAGAATTCATAGAAAACGAAAAAAACTAATTACATACAAAAAATGAAAATGAAAAAAAAATTAAAAATGAAAACGAAGAGATTGTACGTCTGTACGTAGGAGTTAAAGCAGATCGACGACGAACGTTAAAGGCGGTGACTGAAGGCAAAGGCTGAGGCGAGCTACGGCGAGCGAGGCTAAGGCTGAAGGCGAAGACCACGAGCGACGTCAACCGAGGGACCGCGAGCAAGGCTGAGGCTGAAGGCGAAGACCACTGGCGGTACACGTGTGTCAAGCCATTGAAAAGGGGTTTTAGACCGCCGCCATAACCACCGTGTGTCGAGGACTCAAGGTCTCGATTCTTTGAAGATGCCGGTGAACGGATGAAGAACGGCGAGAGAGATGAGGTGCGAAGGAAATGAGAGATGAGGAGGTGAGAACGAGATGAGGAGGTGAGAAGATGAGTGAGTTTGGGAGGATGAGAGATTGAGAGGCGTGAGAGACAGAGTGAGAGGAGAAAGATGGTGAAAATGAAAACGACGCCTAATATTAAGGGTGATAGAGATGGGGTTATAACCCTAGCAGCCTTTAATACTTACCAAGGACCTATTGTTGCGGTTCTTACAAAAAACCGCAGCAATAGATAAGTAAAAATAATATATTAATCTATTGTTGCGGTTCTGGGTGGGAACCGCAGCAATAGCTCTGGTCAAACCAGTCAAACAATTTTGAAAAATTACTGTTGATATCTATTCCTGCGGTTTTCACCCAGAACGGCAGCAATAGGTTGATTTTCGAATTTTCCTTTTCTTTTGACGTGGTTTATTGCTGCGTATGGGTAAAACCGCGGCATTTCAGCAACAACAATAAGCAATTATTCTACTAGTGGTTCAATCCCCACTAGGGGCACTTTGGAAGACGAATTCCCATTACCATCCCCCCTACTCTTCAAGTGTCTGCCCGCAAATCCAGGCTGGGTTATCCTGCGAGCCCTTTATCTTATATGGGATCCCCAATGAGGGCCCAAAAAAAAAAAAGATACATCCTCTCAAAAATAAAAAATAAAAAATGTATACAAGACACATATAATAACACTACCATCATAACATAGTTCATCCACTTAATTAGAATAGACTAAAAAATACACAGAGAGTAAAATGGTGTACACTCAAATACTAACGTCGTGCCCCTTCGTAAATCCGGTATGAAGGGTAAAGTCGTGAAACCCTGAACTGCACAAGTCACAACCGCTTATATTTTGATCTTCACAAAACTTGTTGACGTACTTGTCCCTTCAACAAGGCTTTGTGGTGTTTGGATTAGACAAACCTTTCAGGCTCTGTTTGCGGAAGAATTTTAGGTAGCTTAAATGATAAGGTGCTAACGTATTTTAGGTGCTAAAATGATTAGTAATGTTTGGGGAGTACCTAAAATAAAATTTCAGGTGGTTAAAATGACTTATATGATAAGTTAAAATTTGTACCTTTTCAAAATCTGTTGATTGAAATTTTGGGAAATCTTTTTAAACTTTTGATATCAACTAATCTTGCCAAAATAATTTATCAACTTAAGCAACTAATTTTGGCAAACAGTTAAGCTAATCAGTTATCTTATTAGTTCCAACTTTATCTTGTCAGTTTCAGTTAATTTATCAGTTTCAGTTTATTTTCAGATAGTATTGCCAAACATAGCCACTATTGCAATATTACTGCCAAATTTATAAATGGAGAAACACCTCAGCCTTCTAACTAGAGTTAGGAATCTTCCACAATTTGACACAAAACTACTTTTTGCCTTTGTTGGCCCGAACAATGCCTTAGTATTATTGTATGATCCGATTCAGCAATCCAAGACAACTAATGTCATTTGAAAGTTGAAACCAATGGATTTTGGGAAAATTGTGCAGCTTTTGTAAAAAAAATAAAAAACCGTTAGATAGATTTCGCATGTAAGGAGGAGCAATAAAACATTCATCATGAGCGATTGTATAAAACCACTCACAAGCATATATTATTAAAAAAGGTTGAAAATATTAAAATAAAGTGGGTTTGGTATTTCAATAAGAAAAAAGTGGAAAAGGTAGGTGTGTATCCCCATAATGAAAGTGACATCTCTGCCAACTTACAGATTTATATTAATAAAATATTGTGGGAAGCATTAAAATAATACTCTAAAAAGTGACACTGACAACTTTTCCCCCAAAAAGTACAATTAAAAACCCATGTTTGTGTATTTGAAACACCGGTTATTGTTAAATCAACCCCTGTTTGTGTGTTTGAAACCCATGTTTTTGTTAACTCAACCCCTGTTTGTGTATCCTTTTTCCCCTTCAATTCCCTAGTCAATTCCTTAATACCATCTTGACTTCATTTAATTGTTAAATTACCACTTTACCCCTTTTCTAATTGTTAAATTACCTATTTACCCCTGTGAGTGGTTTGAGGTTGCCGCTCCTGATTAGTTACTTCTAAATGTAATTCACAATCATATAGAGAAAACAAAAACATGGATATCTCAAACTTTTTCCTCCAACTCAACCAAGCTAACAGAATATGGAAATGATTTGTTTAGATGCAAGTCTTGATGCGATAGTACATCTATTACAAAATTTGATAACTCACCATGAATAATAGTGAACTTTTTTTTTTATTAAAGTATGTTGTCTTTGGTTGTATTTGAATTATGAAGCATTTTGTATTTAGTACTTATTGGTTTTTTTTATTGGCATTAGATGCTATTGTAAAATTACGCTACCCCTGATCCAAAATCCTAGATCCGCGCAACGTTGCCACCTCTAATAATTAGTTATATATGGAGTAAAAGAGTCTGGCTGCTACTACGTAAATCATTGCATTGTAAATGTTCATTAAGCAAATTGAGATGGGTACAGTTTACCTTGAGTAAGACCGCATGAGCACGAGGAATTGCCTCAAACATGTCACCTGCAACGTACCTCAAGTTTCTTCCATTTCCTTGTAACCCTTTGACTACATGTGGTAGATCAAACACGATACAGTTTAGCTTAGGATAGGCCTCGGCAATTGCCTTAGCCATTATTCCAACACCACCAGCAACATCGACTAGCGATTCAATGCCTTCTATTGAGGCTTTGAACTCATTACTAGTCAGCAGCAAGCTCGAAATCAATCGCGAGTCATTTGCCATGGTTTGGTTAAACAACTCATTGAATTTCGCCTCATTAGGCATACGTTCATATATATTCTTTCCTTGAGCCATGTAAAAAGGGGACTCATCGTGATCATCTTCTTGACGAAACCAAACACTAAAACTATGTGTTGGCTCAGTTATAACTTGCTCCATTTCCAAAAGTGCAAAAGTTGCTTGAGTGAATGGATGATGTTGTAAGAGAAGTTGGGAGTTTAAGGTAAGAGAATATGCTTCTTCTCCATTGACAAGTTTTGTGGTGGAGAAGAAGTGAGAATGAACAAGAAGGCGCATCAACTGTTGTAGAGATTGAGCCTTGTTTGGATGGATTGAAAGGGAGTTGGCTAGCTCATCAATGGTAATGGGTTTGCCATGTTTTTGAATTGCATCAGGAATGCTTAGTTGAATTGCACACTTTAAGGCCATGGAATTTAGGAAAGAGAAAGTATGGTTCCATATATGTGTAACGGCATCTAGTAGCTCTTTTGAGTGTTCGTTGGAAATAGAGTTGGCAGCCATTTTTTTACTCTATTAATGCTACCCTCTAGGGCTCTAGTGTAAGATATAATGTATATAGTGGTATGTACCAATCCAAAACCGGGCAGGACCAGAACCGCTGGACCAAAATATGGAAATTTTGTGGACCAGGATCGGCCGGACCGGAATCTTTCCGGTCGGGTTCGGTTTTGGACCGGTTGGACCTAAATCTTTATTTTTTATCAAATTTTCTTTTGCTTACATTTAAACATATTTATAAATTCGATACATTAAAATATAATAATTTTAAAAGTAGTAATCCTCAAGGCAATAAAGATTAAGTTTTAAATTTCTAACTTTTAATTTATTTTCAACCCTTAAACTTAATTTTTTCTTACTAAAAAACAGGAATTCCGGTCCACTGGTCTGTATCGTAAAATTTCGGGTTTGGAGCGGACCTGATCGGAAACCCAGAATCACAAATTTTTATGGACATGAGACCAGATCGAAATTTTCCAATTCGGTTCGTTCTGGTCCAGTTCCGGTCCAAAATTGCACACCACTGATTGTATGTATATAAAAATCTACTCCGCTATAAGTGTAATATGATGTTGCTTCCTCCGTCCTATATCAGTTGTCATATCTGGGGAATGAAAATAAATAAGGGAACATCATTTGTTATGTTGTTTCCCACCTATTATATTACTTTTGGGCAATAGAAATGAAGTTAATATTTTTGTAGATTATTATTGGAATCTTGACAACTATTTGGGACATCTAGAAAAGAAAAATATGACAACTAAATTGAGACGGAGGAGTATAATTTAAGTTTAGCTTGTAATTTTCATGAGCCGAACATCGATAAGTTCAACTCGAAATACTTGCAAATAGGCTGCAAATAATTCTTAGCATATTATTGGTAATATAGGTTACTAGATGTTAATGGTAAAATTATTCAATATTGAGTACAGGTAGGGAACTCTTAATAATAAGGAAGATAAGGGTTATAAAAATTTATAACAAGTTTTCAAACTCAATTTGGGTTTTAACATAAGTTGAACTTGAAATTTAACCTTGAGAATTGGCTTGAAAATCTATGATCATTTGAAATTGAAAATTTTAGAACACCACCGTGTAAGTGGGCATAAATAGGGTATGTCATGGCAAAATTGGGCAACAACCCCTACTTACGAAGACGGGGTATTCTGTATTCAAGATGCGCAGACACATAAAACGCTCATTCATTGATTCTTGTGTAGTCATGCATATATACGGTATTCAGCCTCCAAAGCCAATTTCAATCTTGTGAGCACCGCTCATTAAGTAATTAGGGTCTGTTCTCCCCAACTTATATTCAGTTCAGTTCAGTACAGTTCAGTTCAGTTCAATTCAATTCAGTTCAATTCAGTTCAGTTCAATTCAGTTCCTAAATGATAATTATTACTATTAATTAGTTATAACTTAATTCAGTTCAGTTTAGTTCAGTAGTTTTATGCCGAAGAGAACAGGCCTCGCACTTTTTTTTTCCAGGTAAGATAAACATCCCTAATAAGTGGGGGAGCGGAATGGGGGAAATTGGAGATCCCACCTTACAGTTTATAAGAGGAAAGAAACGAAGTCTTGCCATATAAATGAAAAAAGGGCCTCCAACCAATTGTGTGTTTGTGTCAACCTTAATTCTTATTTACCTTGTACTTGGCACCCCACATTACAAACCGTGCGAAATTAGGAGCACACACAATGACACAAGTACTATTACACAACAATCCCATGTGACTGACGACCCACCCAATTCCCATACGGAGTACGGACCATACGTCCATTATCCATACCCACTTATTTCATCGACCTCGCTTCAAACGTGTAACATATTACATATGGTTATTATGTCAGTTGTTTATTTCAGCAATCCTGCCATTGATTTGCCAATAGATACGAGATATTTTACTTTTTGAACAATAGAACAAATCATTTACGTGGTAGGTCAATTAGTATATCAATCATAATGTTGGATCTGGTGAGTTAGTGACCATTGAGATTCCAGAGCTAAAAAGATCAAAATTAATTCGGAGATGGCTACATCTACCTATTGGTAGACTACTCATTAGAAATAGACAATTGCAGCAAATCTCACGGCCCACCAGCTAGAAAAAAAGAAGAGTTTTGTTACGTGAAATTGCAGGGTTAGTTCAGCATGAGGAGGGTTATTGGAAACAAAGGTCGCGGGATTTGTGGCTCACAGAGGGAGATCGTAACACAAAGTTCTTCCACCAGAGAGCCTCGGGGCGGAAGCAGAAAAATAATATTAACTCTCTTAAGGATGATTCGGGAACGGAGCATGTGGGTAATGAAGAGTTGGGGCAGCTCGCTATTCAATATTTTCGAAGTATGTTTGCTTCGAAAAACCCAACTCTTATCTCGCAGGCACTCGAAGATTTTCAGGCTTGTGTTTCCCATGATATGAATGAAGTTCTGCGCGCAGATTACAGAGAAGAGGAAGTTAGTCTTGCTTTAAGCCAGATGCACCCAATAAAAGCTCCGGGGCCAGATGGCACGTGTCCCATGTTTTTTCAAACGTACTGGCACATTGTTGGTAAGTCTCATTGCGATCATCGTTCTTGGTATTCTGCGTGGGGCCCAGAAACTTGATATGTCAAAGGCCTATGACAGAGTGGAGTGGGATTTTCTGGATGCCGTGTTGGTGAAGTTTGGTTTTGATGCAACTTGGAGTTCGAGAGTGATGAGATGTGTTCGTTCTGTTTCTTTCTCTGTTCTCATTAATGGGAGACCTACTGAAGAATTCTCCCCGAATAGAGGCATCAGACAGGGCGATCTTATATCGCCATACTTGTTTATCTTGTGTGCTGAGGTGTTCTCTCACTTGCTGCGGAGAGCGGAGGAAAATAATTCGCTTAGAGGTATCAAGGTGGCCCCCACCGCTCCTTCTGTTAATCACTTACTTTTTGCTCATGATTGTTTGATTTTTTCAAGAGCTACTGTAAATGATGCGGAGGCAATTCAGATTGCATCTTATGTGTATGAGATGTCGTCTGGCCAAAAGGTAAATTTTGATAAAACTACTCTGTCGTTCAGCAAGGGTGTTAGAGAAACTAGAAGGGGAGAAATTGCGCAACATTTGGGTGTTCAAATTGTTGATGTTCATGATAGGTACCTTGGGTTACCTACTACGGTAGGCCGCTCAAAAAAGGTCATTACTAGAGGAGTGAAAGAGAAATTGTGGAAAAAACTTCAAGGGTGGAAGGGGATGATTCTTTCAAAAGCTGGTAGGGAGGTTATGAAAAAGGTTGTGGCCCAATCTCTCCCTACCTACGCGATGAGTGTGTTTAAGTTTCCGTCTTCTTTTTGTGATGAAATCCGATCCTTGATAGCGCAGTTCTGGTGGGGGCAAAAGAATGGTGAGAGAAAAATTCACTGGGTAGCATGGAAGAAATTATGTAGGCCTAAAGCTGAGGGTGGGTTGGTGATGAGTCATATTTATACATAGATTTTAGGTTCATTTAGGTTACATTTCTAGTTCAAATGAGAGCATTTAGGTGCATATTTGCATGATTTACTCAAGTTTGGCTATACTACTCTCTGTTTGCTTGTTTTGATGAATTTCAGGTGATATTAATGCAAATAGACTATGGTTGGCGAAGCTTGAGTTAAGCAAACATAAATAAAGAAGGTAGATTGCATGAGGATCACAAAGCATCTCTCTGAGACGAATTTGGGCTACAATGAAGCAAAACATTGCTGAAAGAAGTGCCAAAACTGAGTCTTGTACACTCTTTTACTCATAACTTTTTATACATAAATGATAATGGATTGATTCTAATTGGATTGGAAAGTAGACTTGAAGAGCTTTCCAACGATTGGTCACACACTGAATTTCGACGAGAGACGAGAAAGTTATGAAATTTTGAATATGAGCAGTTTTGGTATTTCTTACGGGCCCGGCCGGGCGGGATCTCGCCCGGCCGGGCGGATCGCTGTTTTGCTTTTTCTTCGGGTTTTGACCTGTCAACCGCCCGACCGGGCGGAATCCGCCCCAGCAACCGGGGCGGGGTGATTTTTATGCGTTTTGAAGCGCGTGTTGCGCTGACTCTTATTTTCTTATAAATACTTATCCTTTTAGGGTTGAGGGGGACGTTTTTACACTATAGTTTCAGTTTTAGTTTTCCTAAGCACATTTTAATTACTCAAGAACCATAGTATTACTCTTTACCATTTTTACATTGGATTTTCAATAGAAGTTTGGATTTTTGGCAAGATTGTCCTACATTGGTATTTCTTCTCTTCTCTTGTTATCCTTATTCAATCTTTGATTATTGATTCACCATGTTTACTTGTTTCATCATGAATATGTTTTCTTTAATTATGATTGAGTAGTTTATTTCTAGGGTTAAGGGGATCCATGAATATTTATGAAGGGATGTTTATAACTTATTTTTAATGATGTATGTTGATTCCTATTGAATGTATTATCTCTATTCAATTCGATTTGGCCAGATTTGATTGTTATAGTATTGCAATATTAGGTTATGCGCCGAGAGGTATAAACTTGATATTAAGGCTAGTTTCAATAGTAGAATTGGTATTAATAAATTGCGGAAGCCTGTTAATATCATTCTATGGTTAATTTGGACTCGAGAGAGGAAATCAACATGTTTGACTGCATTATTTATTATTGATTATTGTATTTCATCCTGGATTATTGTTCATTGGTGAACCTATGCCCTAGACTCTTTATTATTGATATTTCTCGATATAGTTATTGACTAGTTTAGTATAATTACAACCCAAACACTCGTTCCCTATAATCTAGATTTGATCACAATTAGGAAAAGAACACTGTTTCCCTGTGGATTCGACCCTACTTCCCTGACTACTATTTGTTAGAGGACTTTAGGATTACTTTTGATTAGGTGATACGACTTTAGCCTATCAGTTAGGTTTTCGAGGCATGAAGTTGTTTAATTGGGCACTACTTGGTAAACAAGCTTGGCGGTTGATGAACTATCCGGGGAGCTTATTGGAGCAGATTCTGAAAGCAAAATATTTTCCTCACACCACTTATATGGCCTCTGAGTTGGGAACGAATCCGAGTTATACATGGCGAGGTTTATGGGAGGCAAAATGGAATTTGCGGAAGGGGCACGGTGGAGGGTGGGTGATGGGGAGAGCATTAGAGTTTGGCATGATGAATGGATCCCAGGAACACAGTCTCACAAGATTTTATCTCCGCGGGGAAATGCGAATCCCAACGCTATGGTGGCAGATTTAATTCATCCGATTAGCAGATCGTGGAATAGAGATTTAGTATCACAACTTTTTCTCCCTTTTGAGGTAGACAGAGTTATGAGCATCCCTCTTAGCTCTCGGCTCCCAGTTGATGTGGTATGTTGGGACCTTGAAAAAGATGGTTTATATTCGGTAAAATCAGCATACAAAGCGTTGTGGGGAGCTTCGCATGATGAGCATAATGCGTCACCGTCTTATGCCACGGACTTGTGAAAAAAGGTGTGGGGTTTGAATGTACTGCCTAGGGTAATTTTTTTGCTTGGAGAGCGATATCTAATGCGCTGCCAACAAGTTTAGAGCTGCACCGGAGGATGCCCAATTATTGCGCTGAGCGTGGTGTGTATGGAAGGGAGGAGGAGAGTGGTCTGCATGCGCTACTTTACTGCCCGCTAGCTAAGGAGGTGTGGAATCTCAGCTTGCATAATGCTGTGTATAGGGAGGGACTGGGTTCAGTTGGTGATTGGTGGGGGTGGTGTTGGGAGAATATGGAGGAGGAGGAAATGTGTTTGTTCTTGACCACTGCATGGGCAATATGGGGTGCTCGATGTAAATGATTGATGGAGAGCTCGGGCGGTGTTCCTGACGACACTCTTGAGTATGCCGTGAAGATTGATCGAGAGACTAAGAGTGCAGACCCTTTTGTTTCGGTGGCCGGCGCGAGGACTTCGCCTCTTCCTGACTCGTGGTCGAAGCCCGCTGCATCGTTGGTGAAGGTAAATGTGGATGCTGGTTGCTTGGGAGCTTGGGGGTGTGGTTTGGGGGTGGTATGTAGGGATGAACATGGCACGGTGTTGGCTGCAGGTACTCACCAATTCCAAGTAGCGTGGGAGCCACGCATAGCTGAAGCAAAGGCCATCTTCCATGGCTTGAAAGTGGCGCTGGAATTAGGCTATCAACACATTGAAGTTGAAAGTGACAGTCTATTAGCTATCCAAGCGTTGAAGAGCACAAAAGGGGGATCTAGTGAATTTAATGTAATTATTGATGATGTTTTAGTGTTAGCTAGTTCTTTTAATACTGTTGTTTGGAGTTTTGTTAAACGCTCAGGGAATAAGGTCGCTCATATGTTAGCTCATCTCCAACCTTGGGAGTTTGGCAAGCGTATTTGGGTGGACGATATCCCGAACTATGTTATTTCTTTAGCTATGGTTGATATAATATGATCCCCCTTTTCTTGGGTTTAATTTCCCTCAAAAAAAAAAAGAAATAGACAATTAATTCTACTGAGTTGGACTTCACGAATTATTAATGTCTATCTCTAGTGGGTAAATTATCCAACGAGTAGACAGTTTTTCCCACTTAAATTTGTCATATTATGAATTTATGATAGTGGAGCCTCGAGGTTGTCTCGACCATTTATTGTTCAATGGAATTCTAAAATGGTCACTAATAGAAAATAACGCAAGATAGTCGCTGATGCGCTCAAGTTATACGATGTTCTTGTGGTATTTTAGGTGCACATTGCTAAGGGATTTGTTCGTAATTGTTAAGTTTTGCATATAAATCGACCTTAGCGGAAGTTCGGAGCTTTGCGAGATAATTTGTATTAACGTCATATATTCCGAGCTTTCAAGATGAAATGGATTTGAATGATGTTTGATTGAAGTTGTCTTTGGAGAGCTTGGGAGATTTGGCATCGGAGCATAATGGGCAATCATCGGAAGCTCTAAGCACCAAGCATGCGCGTAACTTCGACCACCTACACAGCTCACGTCAACCCAGCGAGCCAGCGTCATCACCAACCAAGCACAGCAGCTTCGCACGCCAACCCAGCCAAGCTCACCCATCGCAGCAAGCCAACGCAAGCGCCCAGCAGCTCGCACAGCCCAGCGCTCGCACAGCAAGCTCACTGCCCAGCGCCCAGCGCTCGCACAGCAAGCTCACTGCCCAGCGCCCAGCGCTCGCGACTCGCGAGCTTACTCGCACCTCGCTACGGCCTTGCTCGCACCTCGCGAGGAATATCGCACGGTGCGACCTGCGTGGTTTGGGCCAGTTCTTCAGCTCGTTGCGAAGGCAGTAGCTCATCGCACGGTGCGACCTGTATCGCACCTCGCGACCCCTAGGTCGGTTTAAATGACGGCTGACTTTTGAGCCTTAGTATAAATACTAAACTTTGTTTTTAGACCTAGGGGGCAGCAGCCACAAGGGGATGGAGTTTCCAAAACTCCACTCCTCTCTTGTTGTCTTCTCTTTTTAGTTTTTATTTTCTAATTTAGTTTTTGTAGATTTCAATTATGGAATTGGCTTATGCTATGCCGATTGTAGCTTGAACCGTTCTTGAACGAGATTAATATGGAGCTTCAAGCATTATTGTGAGATCTTTCTTCTCTATTTAGTTCCTTTGATTATGGTTTAATTTCCATGCTTGCTTTCTATGGTTTTTGCATGATTATGCTAGGAATATTACTAGTTTGATTGTGTAATAAATCTAATGCTAGATTTAAGAATAGAATCGGATTGTTTTATTCTTTTATCAAATGGTAGCAAACTAGGGAGTAGCTTAGATGCAGATCATCTTGGTTATTTCTTGGGGAAATTGAATCAACTGTTGAATGTTTATCGCTTGTATGACGTTAGCAGGTCTATTGGTTCTCTGTGTTTAGTGCTGCTATCGGATTGAATTTAGACGCAGATCGGACTAGGTTATCCTTTAGTTAGAGTTTTATAGTCACGCTGATCGTGCTATTCAACTAGGAATAAGGAGAACACGAGATTAATTCTCGACAATAGATAATTATGGAAATAATTAGAGTGGATGTTCAATGATCGATAATGAATTGAAGTGCATGTTAATCGGATTCAAGATCCTTCCTATAATTGATTTCTCATTTTGTTTATAGGCTAGTTAGTTGTAGTTTAGTTATAATCTACTTGAAACCCCCCCTTTGTTATTATTATTAGGTTTCTCGGCCCTTAGCTTAATCTAGGTTTCGAATCACGCTAAGTACTAAACTCGTCCCTGTTTCCCTGTGGATACGACCCTTACTTCCCTTATACTAGTTTAGTGTAAAAGAGAGTAGGAGAAATTTTATCTTTGGCCGGGTGCGGTGCACGACGACACATCCGCGCCCGCCCAAATTTTGGCGCCGTTGCCGGGCATCAAATACCCCCACACTTGAACTTTACTCGACCTCGAGTAAACTCAAAATGAGGATCACCAAATGAATCATCACCCAAGCTATCGAAACCAACCTACACTCCCCATCAACTACATCATCATCATCACATCTTAACAAAATACGCTCAAAACCTAAACGTAAGGGATGATGATTCCCCCACACTTAGATTCAAGCTCACCTGAAATATACAAAGACGCGACAACAATAATAACCAAAGCAAACGCCAACAAGTTTAACCAACAACACCAACGAGAATCAAAATGCCGACTCACGACACACTAAAGTATCAGCTCTCCCAAACCTCAAAAGATGACCTACTACTACAACAACTAACTTAAAATAGCAAGCCATGGAACAAAGACAAAAAGGGATAAATTCCATGCTTACTCCCAAAAACAATCAACCAAAAGAATGCGAAAGCCAAAATAAATAGATCTTCACAAAACAAAGGATGAATTCACTAACCCAACCCGAAAACGCTTTCAACCTTATGACACCATCTCCGGCAAATGAGTTTTCAAAGTGTATAATTCTCTCTTAATCTCTCATTTTGCCTAGGAGCCCTTTCGGGTTTTCATCCTAGCTTCTCACATTTTTTTATCTCACCATCTTACCCGCTCAATATAAGCCACTTTTTTGCATAAGTTGCCCTTTCGGGTTTTCAACCTATCCGGGCCCCCATTTTTGCCTGAGTCGCCCACCCTTGTGGGTTTTCAACTCAGCGGGTTTCATTTCATCATCAATTTTTTTTTTTTTTTTTTTTTTTTTTTCAAATTGAAAGTAATATACACAACATAGATACATGAGAATGAGAATACCCTCCCCCCTACTTAAACTACACATTGTCCTCAATGTGTCGACAATTAGAAGAAAAGTAAACTGAAAATGGGGGGAGAAAATCGAAAATCGGGTAAATCGAAGATCGATGGTCAAAACTCATGAAAAGCAATCCGTCAAACTCAAATTTCTTAACAACACCAACTCAAATCTCATAAATCAACTCACAATCCTCTCCCTCGAATCACTCAAACAAATGACAAGCTCAAAAGTTTTGAATTTGTAAGATTTGCACCTAGCTTAAGAGATCGAAAAGATACATTAACAATCTCGATCCTCTAATGTACCAACTCCTAGCTATTGAAGTCCTCCCAACGGGTTTTCTTTTGTGGATTTTGGTTACAAGTGAATTAAGATTGGTTGTGGATCTTTTTAGTGGGTGGGCGGTGGGTGAAAGAAAATTTGTTGTGGTGGTGGAAATTTGATGAAAAATAAAGAGAAAGAAAGAAAATAAAGGGGTCTCGGGTTGCCTCCCGAGAAGCGCTGTTGTTTAAAGTCGTGAGCTCGACTTAATACCTTAAGCTTAATCATTGGGTTGTGCTCCATGTGTGACAATGGTGGTTCCATGTCAATCTCCACTTCAAGTACCTGCAAAATTGATTGAGAAGAACTCTTGCAATGCATCGTTAATACCTAGCTTACTACAACATGGTTGAGCATATAACATCTGATTACATCCCAAACCTAGCATTAAGGCAACAACAAACATCAACTAGTAGTACTCCTAGCTAATCCAAGTCATGACCATTAATATAAATGTTTAAAGCTAGACAAAATCCAAGATATAAAGTATGAGTCAATCAACCATTCCCAAGAGAGTTTAAGCAACAAGTTCCATGCTTCTTGTCCAAAATACAAAAATGAAATACATAGAGCTCAATGGAAGATGAGAACTAGAAACTAAAACAAAAAAGGGAATTCTTTATATGAGTGGCCAACCAAAAACAAAGAGCACAAGCAATACCATCCAAAAATCACTCTAAATAAAAACAAGTAACACCGTTTCCCCGGCAACGGCGCCAAAATTTGGGCGGGCGCGGATGTGTCGTCGTGCACCGCACCCGGCCAAAGATAAAATTTCTCCTACTCTCTTTTACACTAAACTAGTATAAGGGAAGTAAGGGTCGTATCCACAGGGAAACAGGGACGAGTTTAGTACTTAGCGTGATTCGAAACCTAGATTAAGCTAAGGGCCGAGAAACCTAATAATAATAACAAAGGGGGGTTTCAAGTAGATTATAACTAAACTACAACTAACTAGCCTATAAACAAAATGAGAAATCAATTATAGGAAGGATCTTGAATCCGATTAACATGCACTTCAATTCATTATCGATCATTGAACATCCACTCTAATTATTTCCATAATTATCTATTGTCGAGAATTAATCTCGTGTTCTCCTTATTCCTAGTTGAATAGCACGATCAGCGTGACTATAAAACTCTAACTAAAGGATAACCTAGTCCGATCTGCGTCTAAATTCAATCCGATAGCAACACTAAACACAGAGAACCAATAGACCCGCTAACGTCATACAAGCGATAAACATTCAACAGTTGATTCAATTTCCCCAAGAAATAACCAAGATGATCTCGCATCTAAGCTACTCCCTAGTTTGCTACCATTTGATAAAAGAATAAAACAATCCGATTCTATTCTTAAATCTAGCATTAGATTTATTACACAATCAAACTAGTAATATTCCTAGCATAATCATGCAAAAACCATAGAAAGCAAGCATGGAAATTAAACCATAATCAAAGGAACTAAATAGAGAAGAAAGATCTCACAATAATGCTTGAAGCTCCATATTAATCTCGTTCAAGAACGGTTCAAGCTACAATCGGCATAGCATAAGCCAATTCCATAATTGAAATCTACAAAAACTAAATTAGAAAATAAAAACTAAAAAGAGAAGACAACAAGAGAGGAGTGGAGTTTTGGAAACTCCATCCCCTTGTGGCTGCTGCCCCCTAGGTCTAAAAACAAAGTTTAGTATTTATACTAAGGCTCAAAAGTCGGCCGTCATTTAAACCGACCTAGGGGTCGCGAGGTGCGATACGGGTCGCACCGTGCGATGAGCTACGCCTTCGCAACGAGCCGAAGAACCGGCCCAAACCACGCGGGTCGCACCGTGCGATATTCCTCGCGAGGTGCGAGCAAGGCCGTAGCGAGGTGCGAGTAAGCTCGCGAGTCGCGAGCGGCGGGCGCTGGGCGGTGAGCTTGCTTGTCGCGAGCGCCGGGCGCCGGGCGATGAGCTTCTTGTCGAGGCCGGGCTGTGCGAGCTGCTGGCGCGCTTGCGTTGGCTTCTTGCGATGGGTGAGCTTGGGCCGGGTTGGCGTGCGAAGCCGTGTGCTTGGTTGGTGATGACGCTGGCTCGCTGGGTTGACGTGAGCTGTGTAGGTGGTCGAAGTTACGCGCATGCTTGGTGCTTAGAGCTTCCGATGATTGCCCATTATGCTCCGATGCCAAATCTCCCAAGCTCTCCAAAGACAACTTCAATCAAACATCATTCAAATCCATTTCATCTTGAAAGCTCGGAATATATGACGTTAATACAAATTATCTCGCAAAGCTCTGAACTTCCGCTAAGGTCGATTTATATGCAAAACTTAACAATTACGAACAAATCCCTTAGCAATGTGCACCTAAAATACCACAAGAACATCGTATAACTTGAGCGCATCAGTCGCTTCTTAGGAAAAATAAAATGAATATAAAAATTGATACTTCTTTCGTCCCATTATATAGTTCCTGTATTTCTTTTTGGGTGTCCTAAACTGTTCCTCCCATTTCCCTTGTTTCTACTCCCTCCATCCCATAATATAGTACTCGCATTCCTTTTTGGGTGTCCTAAAATGTTGTGTCTATCTTCTTTTCTTTTATCAATTTACTTTTACTAAATTATCCTTCATTTCAACATAAACTTTCCAAAATAACCCCTACATTTCTTTAAAAAATGTGCCCCTATCTATTGTTTTACACCATTCCAATGAACATTAATTACTTTTCAGTAGAGGGGTTAGTATCCGGACAAAAAAATAATTATGAAAAGTCGGAAGTTTCTTTCAGTAGAGGGGTTAGTACTGAACAAAAAGATAGTCTGATGAGTATTCTCAACATGCGGCAAGTTGACAAGCACGACAAATACCTTGGTATCCCTTCTATTGCAGGAAGATCAAAGAAAGCTATTTTTGATTCTCTTCCTGATAGAATTTGGAAGAAACTCCAAGGGTGGAAGGAGAAATTATTATCAAGAGCCGGGAAAGAAATTCTGATCAAGTCTGTCATTCAAGCCATCCCAACTTATCTCACGGGAGTTTACAAATTTCCATGTCTGATTATACAGCAAATCCAATCGGCCATGGCCCGATTTTGGTGGGGAAGCTCAGATACTCAGCGGAAAACGCACTGGAAGAATTGGGAGTCAATGTGTGATTTGAAGTGCCTTGGTGGGATGGGTTTCAAAGACCTCAAAATTTTCAATGATTCTCTTTTGGGTCGTCAAGCTTGGCGACTTATGAGAGAACCTAGCTCGCTTCTTGGTCGAGTCATGAAAGCTAAATATTATCCCCACTGTGATTTTTTAGATGCTTCTCTTCACTAGTGGAAAAAAACGCAAGGGCTGCTGTGCAAGGGCTGCGTTTATTGAAAAACGCAGCCCTTAATAGTGAAGGGCTGCGGTTTTTGGGCTAACCGCAGCCCTTGAGGGCCCAAATATAAAATAGACTCCTTAATCTGTTCCCACGCACAAAGCGACTTCAAAGTTTAACCTAAATTTCTAATCTCAGTCTCGCCTCTCTCTAACCTCTTCCTATCTCTCACTTCCTCTCTCCTCTTCGGCGCCAGTGAAGCTCAACCGGCGACGCTTCCCTCACTCTGCAGTGGTTGTTCATCATCGCGATGTCGGCTCGCCGGAGATCGGCACTGCTCTTCTCTCTCTTTCCTCTGTTCGTTGCGCCGCTGTTCTTCCCCCGCCAGTGCTCGCTCACCGCCGTCGCAAGCCGGCGCCGACTAACCCTGGTCGAATAATCACCGCTTACGGAGTAACCTGGCCGCATTGACCGGTTTAGGTTGCCTTGCTGAGGCCATCAGGAATTCTGAGGATGCTTATGGAAGGGCTCACCTCAGATTAGCCTCTTTGCTCATTGGGTCACTATTCCTTTATTTTATTAATTCATTCATTATTATGGAATTGTTGATTCATTGTTTTTGTAGATCTCAGTTTATGCCAATTGGATTTTGTTGCTATCTCATGAATTTTTCCTGGTTTAATTTTGATTGATTAGCTGTTAATTTGGTTTATGTGGTGGACAGTGTTGACTATGTTGTCATGCTCATTATTTCGTTTTCAGCATTATGGGCAACTTTTTGGTTGGCAATGTGATTGATTGAGTGTATAGATGGTGTTGCCTTGTACATTGCTGAGTTGTTGTATGCTTCAATAATGTTATGATTTAACAGCCATTAGTGAGTGATTTCAGCGGTTGTAATTTATCTACTAAAAGTGTTAACGCCAAATTCAACGAGATGGTGCAACTTAGAAAGCGAACACTTCGCATTCTAGATTTCGTTTTAGGTTTCTTTGTTAGTTTGCTATATATAACCATTGTCGTGTTGTCTTGTGGGTTGTTTTTATGTATATAAATGATAATGTTTATAGATTATTGGACTATTCATTGTAAAGTAGTCATTTGGATGAAACTAGTCAATTAGGTATGTGGTAATTTGAATTAGAATGCTCAATTGGTCAATTAGGTATGTGGAAGTGGATTGGTCAAAAATATGAGAGTGGATGGTTTTGGGAGGTGATTGTTGATATTTTTTATGTGTAAGATATATTCTTTATTTGTGTAGAGAGTATGATTGATTATACTTTAAGTGGAAATCGGACGAACTTTTGAAGATTGATAATGAGGGACTCTACATATGAAGCGAAGAGGAGAGAATTGTTGCATATTCACTTTTTATGTATCTCTTAAGTATGAGAAAAGGTATGTCTTATTCTCATTCTTTTTATCGAGTTTTGTTTTAGAAATTAGAACCCTTAATCCGAAGTTGATTGTTCGAGGATGAACCTTATATATCCCCTTTCCCTCTTAGTTGAAGATGATTGTTCGAGGAATTAGTATGGGCATTGTAGCCCCCTTTGGGATCATGGTGCTGGTTTTGTTCAATTGTTTTTTTTACCCTTATTGCTTGCTTTTATGCTTATCCTTCTGAAATGGGTGGACAAGGAACATAAATGACAACACTAAACAACAATCTGGTAACCTAAATTTTACCTCAGAACTTTTTATTTTCTCATCTAGTAATGCTTGATATGATGCAGCTGCTTCCTTTCTACGAACCTTCAATCTTACTCCTTCCATCTCTTGCTCATCCTTTTCCTTTCTCTTTCGAAGCTCTCTCTCTTTTTCTTTCAATTTTTCTCGCAAATGTTGCATTTGCACAACACATTGAGTACCCCCAAAAGCATTAGAAAATTTTCAACCGAACAATCACACTAAAGAAAAGCTAAGAATGTCTCACTAGCACTCTAACTAGCCTAAAAATATTTACAGAAAATTAGAAACGGCTTAGAAGGTCAAATGTTGATGTATCAACCTCTAACTATATAGAAAGGGGAAAGACACTCCCCAGAGTCACAATTAACGTGGGTATTCTTGTGAAAATTTATTGTTTTTAAATGGAATCAAGATACTCGAGATATTTATATACTCGAGAGTTTAATATTGCCTCGATACTGAATCAGCTATTCAAACCTTGGTTTGCTCTTGTCCCTGTTTAAAGATATACTATACAGATCAAACAGGGCATGAGACTCACCATCTCGCAACTGAGCTTGTTGTTCCATGGCCTATAATCGAAGCTTGAGTTCTGTGTTTTCACTTGATAGACCAGTTCTGTCTCTAAACAACAAAATTAAAGAAAAGTAAGCACATACGGAATTACCAGTGAGGATACTTAAATGCCTTAAACCTCCAGGATACTACAAATTTGTAATTGTACGTCTATAAAAGGGATGAATTAACGAGCAAATCTGTGAAGTTACCTATGAGATGTATGGTATGAGTCCAGCAAATATACCTGATACAAAGTGAGCTGTGCATAAAGAGTGGTTGATCTTTAATATAACATCGACCTTTAATAAGTCATCATATAACCAAGATTTTGTACCAATTGAATCCAGACTAAACATACACACTATTAATTAGCATTAAAATAGTCTTCACTGCATAGTTAGTAACTGCCACCCACATGTTTTTGTACATTTTTTGTTGCTGGGAATTTTCCAATTGTGAGGCAATAGGGGTCAAATGCTTTCAATTGGTATGTTATGTGGTGTAATTTGTAAATTTTATTTTCTTTTAAGGGTTATTATTAGGTGCCTTTGCCACTACATTAGAAAATTTGAAGTTCTCATAACTAAGTTATACCAAGATTGATGATATTTGATGCTGTTTCTGATAAAAACTTGCAGTGGAGAACATGTGAAGTTAAGGAAGACAAGGTCGGTGTACTCGTCCATCTGTGCTGTTAGCTATTGTGTTCAACGTGAACCATTTCTTGCGAGGCTTAGCAAGATCCTTTGCATCTTATGCATGTGGTGTATCACTATGCTTAATGTAAGACAGGTTCATGTTTGTATAACAATAATTAGAATGTAAGTAAAAGTTTTGTCAATATTTTTGCAGTATGTTTAGTACACATGTAATTTAATCTATATTTGTGTAAAAACATAATTTGCAATGAAAAATGATACTTATATATATATATATATATATATATATATATATATATATATATATATATATATATATATATATATATATATATAAAAACTGTTTGGGAACATTTAGGACTAAAAAATGCAAAAAAAAAAAAAAAAAAAACAAGGGTTGCGGTCGGGGCAAAAACCGCGGCCCTTGGTGGGTTAAGGGCTGCTGTTAAGGGCCAAAACCGCACCCTTAACCCACCAAGGGCTGCGGTTTTGGCCCTCAACCGCAGCCCTTAACCCACCAAGGGCTGCGGTTTTTGCCCCAACCGCAGCCCTTAACGCGCTAAGGGCTGCGGTTAAAAACCACAGCCCTTCCTAAATGCCAAGGGCTGCGGTTAAAAAACGCAGCCCTTGGGCCGTTTTTGACCGCAGCCCTTGGGCTTTTTTCCTCTAGTGCTTGGATATTGCTGTAGCTATTCATGGAAAAGCATCTGGAGCTCCAAAGCCTTAGTGAAAGAAGGCATTGTGTGGCGTGTTGGGCATGGATGAGACATTAACATCTGGGATGATCCTTGGGTAGCCGATGATAATGGTAGGTTTATTACAAGTGCGAAGCAGGACATTATTCATGTGGTAAGTGATTTAATAGATGCTGAAAATTTGGAGTGGAAAGTTGAAATGATTGAAGAGCATGTTAATGACCGTGATAAGCGATGCATTCTTGCCATACCCTTGAGTTCTACTGATATTTGTGATGAGATTACATGGGCTTTTGAAAAGAATGGCTCTTATTCTGTTAAAACAGCTTATATGTTGGGGAAGGGTTGCAATCTTGATAATTTTCACAGAGCTTGGGTGGATATATGGAGTCTTGATGTTAGCCCCAAGGTAAGACATTTTCTTTGGCGTTTATGCACAAATTCTCTCCCTACTCGTGCTCTCCTAAAGCACAGACATCTCATTGATGATGCACAATTCCCATGGGGATGTGGTCACCACGAAACGGCAGCTCGTGCCTTGTTCGAATGCCCACGAATTACTGCTCTTTGGCAGGACTGTGATTGTACCAGTATGGGTAGCACGAATTTGGAGGCCTCTATGTGTAACTTAGTGATGAGTTGGCAGCAACTTGATAAGAAAAAGGCGATGAAAGGGGCTTTCCTTGCTTGGGTAATATGGGGAGAAAGAAACCAGCTCATTTTCAAAAATCACTCAACACCAGACGCGGTTCTTTTGGCTCGTGTGGCGAGGTTGGTTGACGAGCATGGCAAGCATTCGACTTGCATTTACCAGAACAAGCTATCAAGGAGTCCTTCTAGCTCCAAGGTGTGGCATGCACCACCATCAGGTATGTGTAAACTTAATGTTGATGTCTCGTTGGCTGTTGAGGGATGGATTGGGCTCGGGGTTATAGCTCGTGATTCTGTTGGGAGGGTGTTATTTGCTGCCACAAGACGCGTCAGAGCTCATTGGATGGCTGAAATTGCGGAGGCCAAAGCCATTGCTATGGCGATTCGTTTGGGTAAACGGTATGGGCTCAAGGAAATAATTCTCGAATAAGATTGTCAAGTTGTGATAAACCGCCTCTCAAGGAATGCTACCTATCTCTCGGATCTTGATATTGTTCTTCATGACATTCTATCTTCTTGTACTTTTTTCTCTTCCATTATTTGGTCTCATGTTCTACGTGATGGCAATTCTGTAGCTCATCACTTAGCTAAGCTAGTACCTTTTGGTGTTGAACAAATTTGGGAAAACCACGCTCCATCGGAGGTGGCGCCCTATGTACTCATGGACACTTTGTCCTTGTGTTAATGCTAGCTTATTTTTCCGCTCAAAAAAAAAATTTACTTTTCAATTTTATTTTAAAGGAAAAAGAAAATAAAAAACTAGTTTCAAGACAAAAGTACTAAAAGAGCACTTACCTAAATACTTCCTCTGTTTATTTTAGTTGCAACATTTGCCTTTTCACATTTACCGAGACACTTATTTGAACGTTAATATCTCATATTGGGTGTAAGTAAAAATTATAAAAATTTGATATTTGGAATCATCGCATTGAGACGAATCTAACAAGACCCCCACTTGACTATGTTTTTTCTTATATAATGGTGCGAGATTACTGAACAAAGTTAGTTGATGAATAGTGCTAAAAAGCAAATGTTGCAACTAAAAAAACAGAGGTAGTATATGTTTTTGGGAAATCCTACAACTCCTATTTTTGTTAATTCCCGTGAAAAATAAGAAGTAAGCACTATATTAGGGGACACATGGAGTATTTTAGAACATCACTTTTACTCTCTCTCCTCCTTTTCATATGGGTTTTGACACTCTCATTTAATGCTCCCTCAATCTCATTGGTTCAGTATAAGTATAACAAAAGCACTTTATATTCTCTCTCCTTTTTTCACATGTCTACCCATTTAATGTTCCCATTCTTTTTCATTTTTTAATGACAATAATGCCAAAAAAACATCAACCTCCTACATTACAATCATCTATACTAATATATTAAAAGGCGTGTATGACAACGTATACACGCCACGTGGCACTCTCTTAATCCACTAGGATTGTTCAATGTTTGCATATGTCATGTCAATTATCAAAAGCAAATTGGCTTGCAACAAGATTTGAACCTGTGACATCTTGCTATTATACTTAGCACCATTACCATCTCAACCAACTTCTAATCATGCTTTAAATGCTCACATTATTATATGTGTACCTTTTAAAAGACGTGTATGACAACGTATACACGCCACGTGACACTCTCTTACTCCACTAGAATTATCCAATGTTTACATATGTCATGTCAACTAACAAAAGTAAATTGGCGTGCAACAAGATTTGAACCCGTGACATCTTGCTATTATACTTAGCACCATTACCATCTCAACCAACTTCTAATCATGTTTTAAATGTCCACATTATTATTTGTGTACCTTTTAAATGTTGAATTTTTTTTTATTATATTTTAATGCAAATGGGAAAAAATGCATATCAAGTTCCAAAAAAATACCACCCGGGGCAACACCCGGGCCCAAATACTAGTTGTTTCCTTAATTATCGTGCCCAAAATGAAACGAGAACTATAAAATGGGACGGAGGGAGTATAATTAAAACAACTTTTCAATATTACAATGATTCTAAAACCATATCATCATAACACTTCTTGGCACTACAAGAGATATTATTGGATGTTTTTTTTAGTACCAAAAAAAAGTTTGTACTCCATGGATCAAACACTTTCGAGTGCCAACAATAATTTAATTCAATAAATATTATTTTCTAACATTTTATAAATATTACATTTTCCTTAATCAATACTCCCTCTGTATTTTTTTATCTTTCCTACTTTGACTTTGCACGTTTGTCAATGCACTTATTCAACTTTAAATATCTTTCATTACATAT
This sequence comes from Beta lomatogona, assembly GCA_947646795.1. Classification (NCBI taxonomy): domain Eukaryota; kingdom Viridiplantae; phylum Streptophyta; class Magnoliopsida; order Caryophyllales; family Amaranthaceae; genus Beta; species Beta lomatogona. The sequence continues at coordinate 11,000,876 of CANSNZ010000063.1, read as the reverse complement.
TAGTAAAAATTATAATGATTGAATATTAATAAACTACTCATTGAGACGAATCAAACAAGACCCCACATGACTATATTTTTTTCTTATATATTGAGAAGAATTTAAAAGATTCTCTCTAATTGTGAATAGTGTCAACATTCCAAGTGAGAAAGATAAAAAAATACAGAGGGAGTAACATTTTTTTAATATTTTTGATAAGTATTGTTTTATTTCATGTTAGTGCCTGTTTTGGACACTAGCTATTACTGATGAACATCTACATTTTGGAACAGTTTACTATATCATTTTATTAATGGGAATTACAACACTAGGTTTTTATTTTTTGTAGCCAAGTTCAGTTCAACTCACTTCAACTCACTTCAACTCACTTCAACGTTTATTATTAGGAAACATATGGTTATTATGTCAAATGTTTATTTCAGTTCTTCCTGCTAGCTTTGCCAATAGATACAAAAAATTTACTTTTTGAACAAACAAACAAATCATTTAGGTGGTAGAGCAATCACTATATCAATTACAATGTTAAATTTGAGGTGTTATTTGGTTGATCATAGGAAGTTAAATCTCATGAGTCACGGGCAAGTCCCACTTACCCAGGGAACATTTAGGACTAAAAAATGCAAAAAAAAAAAAAACCGCAGCCCTTGGTGGGTTAAGGGCTGCGGTTAAGAACAAAACCGCAGCCCTTAACGCGCTAAGGGTGCGGTTAAAAATCGCAGCCCTTCCTAAATGCCAAGGGCTAGTCTAATGGCTGCGGTCAAAAACGCAGCCCTTGGGCCGTTTTTGACCGCAGACCCTTGGGCTTTTTTCCTCTAGTGCTTGGATATTGCTTTGTAGCTATTCATGGAAAAGCATCTCGGAGCTCCAAAGCCTTAGTGAAAGAAGGCATTGTGTGGCGTGTTGGCCATGGACGAGACATTAACATCTGGGATGATCCTTGGGTAGCCGATGATAATGGTAGGTTTATTACAAGTGCGAAGCAGGACATTATTCATGAGGTAAGTGATTTAATAGATGCTGAAAATTTGGAGTGGAAAGTTGAAATGATTGAAGAGCATGTTAATGACCGTGATAAGCGATGCATTCTTGCCATACCCTTGAGTTCTACTGATATTTGTGATGAGATTACATGGGCTTTTGAAAAGAATGGCTCTTATTCTGTTAAAACGACTTATATGTTGGGGAAGGGTTGCAATCTTGATAATTTTCACGAGCTTGGGTGGATATATGGAGTCTTGATGTTAGCCCCAAGGTAAGACATTTTCTTTGGCGTTTATGCACAAATTCTCTCCCTACTCGTGCTCTCCTAAAGCACGAGACATCTCATTGATGATGCACAATTCCCATGGGGATGTGGTCACCCCGAAACGGCAGCTCGTGCCTTGTTCGAATGCCCACGACCATCGCTCTTTGGCGGGACCGTGATTGTACCGGTATGGGTAGCACGAATTTGGAGGCCTCTATGTGTAACTTAGTGATGAGTTGGCAGCAACTTGATAAGAAAAAGGTGATGAAAGGGGCTTTCCTTGCTTGGGTAATATGGGGAGAAAGAAACCAGCTCATTTTCAAAAATCACTCAACACCAGACGCGGTTCTTTTGGCTCGTGTGGCGAGGTTGGTTGACGAGCATGGCAAGTATTCGACTTGCATTTACCAGAACAAGCTGTCAAGGAGTCCTTCTAGCTCCAAGGTGTGGCATGCACCACCATCAGGTATGTAACACCCCGTAATTTTCACCCTTATTTTTTGTGTTTGTTTACATTAAAATGATATTTTTTGTAAAAATAAATAATTTATTATTTAGATTATTTTGGAACGTGTTGTGAAAATGTGTATATATATATTTATATGATGTGATATATGTATATATATTTATTTTAAGTTTATAGTTATTTATTTTAAAGGTTATATTAGTTTCGTTATTTATTTAGGCGTTTAGGATGCATTTTTTTTTGCCGCGTAGCGTTTTTGTAACAATGTTGGACCGATTTGAGTGATGAAATGTTGCATCGCATGTGGCGTGTTAATGTGTTTATTATATTTATATTTATAATATAATTTACTAGAGTTATTTTCATTATTAAGTATTTTCAAAGTTTAGGCGCGATTTAGGAATTTATCGATTTTTCGCGTGGCGAACTTTTTGAAGCATGGATCATTGTTGAATTGGGCCGAAATATTTTTGTTGGTGTGTTGGGCTTGAAAGCCGGCCAAGGAGAGCTCCTCTTCTTTCCTTTCTTTTTATTTTTCCTTGTGACTCTTTGTAGCTTTGTAACTCCTATAACCCCCTAATTATTCTCCTTCATTAAAACCCTTTATTTCAACCATTAAACATCCATAAAATTCTGAGTTTTATTCAAAGAAGTTCAGCATCATTTGCATTTATCACCCACCGTTTTTCAAGAAAAGGAAGAGAGAAAAGGAAGAGGAAAAGAATAGAAAGGTTCAACCCGGTTTTTCTTGTCGCACCTTCACGAAAATAACCGTAGCCGGAGATCTAACCGTTGGATCGTCTACAAATTTGTACACAACGTTTATAACGTCTTGTTCTACATTCTGACCGGATCGATTTAGAATCTAGCTTTTGATCATCGCGAATCATGGTCGGAACAGAGCAGTGTGACATGAGATTTATCAACGTTCAAGAAGAAAATGCCTAGTGACTGGTTGCTTCAATTCTCGTTCGTTGTGCCTTGGGGTTAGAAGAGGAATTGGATTGTATGCGTAGCTCTTAACCATCTCTTTAGACTCAGCTCTCCTCCCGACGTTCCAGGTAACTAGTAGTTATCTTAGAACCATAGTGATTAGAGTATTATTCGGTATTAGATTATTACGCTAGGAATTATTTAAAATACTTTTTGAATGAAATTATTGACAAAATTTGACATGAATATACTTGATGCATGCTGTGTGATTACTGTAAAGAGAAAAATAATTTTCGTATGATTTTTGGTATTTATTTGATTTAATTGGTGTTTTGTGCATTTTTGGCTAAATTGCATAATAAATTATTAAACGGATGTTAAAATTGCTGAAATTATTTTTATTAGATCATGTTGTATGCGTAGTATGTATTCCATGCCTTAGAATAATTTTTGCCTACTGTGTACTGGTTTATTTAATTGATATATCTGTTTTAGCAATTTCGTTTCTGTAAGTATATAAATCATGAAAATTATTTCTGGAGGCCTAAAAATTCATTTATTTGTATAATATGTATTTCCGTGAGTTTATGCATGTTGTGTAAATTGTTGGTAATTTTTGGGCATTTATTTATATTTTTAGTTATTATATTGGTTTTATTGAGTAATCTGTATATTAACTTTTAAAATTACTTTTGGAGTCCGAAAATTATAAATAAAATTTGTACCATGTCAGTAGAGCCATTAGGGTCATATGATAATTTTTGTGTAATTTTACTTCTCGAACTTATTAGTTTAATCATTATTATTGGGTTTTTGTTGTAAAATTGAGGGTACACTTTTAAATTATTTGAGAGCTTGTTAATCAGAAATAATTTGTGATCTTTTATGTTCTTGGATGCTGGTGTTTAGTAGGTTGCTGTAAGTATTATTGGTATCATTATGTTTATGTTTGATTTATGTAAAAATGATTAATTGTGTACTATTCATTTATTTAATAAGCCTTGGAGTTAATTGGTGATGCATTTTTTATTGATGTTGTTAGTGCTGTAAAAATTATTTCACTATCATTGTTGATGCTTAGTTATATTTAAAGTATTGTGGTTGGAGATACTTTTGATGAATTATGGGTATAAGGCCGGGTGGCATCCCTTTTGACGAATATTTTTGAAATGAATGATACTTTGATGATATTTATGATTTTATTTTGAGATAAGAACATCCGGTGGGATAGATGTAGTCCCCGGTGAAGAACATGCCAACCACCTGGTTTGCGAACTAGGGGTAAGCCTGGGTTAATTGTTGTCGTCCGAGAGGTCAGGGAGTTCCGCGTGTTCTACCCCGCATCGGGAGTTTGGCCATTCTTAGACACGGGCGTGGGGAACGTAAGCCCATAGACCGACACTGGAGATTGCGATCGACAAACCTTAGGAAGTGAATTGCGATTCACCGGCGTTCGGTTTCTGTCTCAGACACTTGTTTTACCTATACTTTTATTTTTCTAAAAGTACTCTTGAGATGATTTATTTATTTTTATCCAACTCACTTGCTATTTATTATTCATTTGCGTTATTTGTGAGTTATATGGAAGTGGATGCATATTGTAGTTAACTTGACTTAATTATTTCCTTTCTTATTAATCTATGTCCGAATCGTACTTTGATTGCTTTTGTTACGGGAGAAGCTGCTAGTTACTCCCCACCGATTGTGGATATTTGTTGTATATTTTGCAGGTTTTGTTGATGGGGATTTTCTTTGATTTTGGGCTCGGGTTGAGATGCGAGAAAAAATCTATTAGGGGTTTTAGTTCTAGACTTCTCTTTAGTTTGAGATAGTTTTCTCATTTTGATTTTAATCTAAGTAATTAATTTACTTATAGTATTTACTTATGTTTGTTTTTATCACTTAGTTATTTAAACACTATTCTTGTAGTAGTGACATTCCCAGAAGACGATGTTTCCGCCATCGTCCTATTAAATATATTATCATTTCTTTCTTTTCCGCCTTTGAAATTCTGGGGTGTTACAAGGTATGTGTAAACTTAATGTTGATGCCTCGTTGGCTGTTGAGGGATGGATTGGGCTCGGGGTTATAGCTCGTGATTCTGCTGGGAGGGTGTTATTTGCTGCCACAAGACGCGTCAGAGCTCATTGGATGGCTGAAATTGCGGAGGCCAAAGCCATTGCTATGGCGATTCGTTTGGGTAAACGGTATGGGCTCAAGGAAATAATTCTCGAATAAGATTGTCAAGTTGTGATAAACCGCCTCTCAAGGAATGCTACCTATCTCTCGGATCTTGATATTGTTCTTCATGACATTCTATCTTCTTGTACTTTTTTCTCTTCCATTATTTGGTCTCATGTTCTACGTGATGGCAATTCTGTAGCTCATCACTTAGCTAAGCTAGTACCTTTTGGTGTTGAACAAATTTGGGAAAACCACGCTCCATCGGAGGTGGCGCCCTATGTACTCATGGACACTTTGTCCTTGTGTTAATGCTAGCTTATTTTTCCGCTCAAAAAAAAAATTACTTTTCAATTTTATTTTAAAGGAAAAAGAAAATAAAAAACTAGTTTCAAGACAAAAGTACTAAAAGAGCACTTACCTAAATACTTCCTCTGTTTATTTTAGTTGCAACATTTGCCTTTTCACATTTACCGAGACACTTATTTGAACGTTAATATCTCATATTGGGTGTAAGTAAAAATTATAAAAATTTGATATTCGGAATCATCGCATTGAGACGAATCTAACAAGACCCCCACTTGACTATGTTTTTTCTTATATAATGGTTCGAGATTACTGAACAAAGTTAGTTGATGAATAGTACTAAAAAGCAAATGTTGCAACTAAAAAAAACAGAGGTAGTATATGTTTTTGGGAAATCCTACAACTCCTATTTTTGTTAATTCCCGTGAAAAATAAGAAGTAAGCACTATATTAGGGGACACGTGGAGTATTTTAGAACATCACTTTTACTCTCTCTCCTCCTTTTCATATGGGTTTTGACACTCTCATTTAATGCTCCCTCAATCTCATTGGTTCAGTATAAGTATAACAAAAAGCACTTTATATTCTCTCTCCTCTTTTCACATGTCTACCCATTTAATGTTCCCATTCTTTTTCATTTTTTAATGACAATAATGCCAAAAAAAATATCAACCTCCTACATTACAATCATCTATACTAATATATTAAAAGGCATGTATGACAACGTATACACGCCACGTGGCACTCTCTTAATCCACTAGGATTGTCCAATGTTTGCATATGTCATGTCAATTATCAAAAGCAAATTGGCTTGCAACAAGATTTGAACCTGTGACATCTTGCTATTATACTTAGCACCATTACCATCTCAACCAACTTCTAATCATGCTTTAAATGCTCACATTATTATATGTGTACCTTTTAAAAGACGTGTATGACAACGTATACACGTCACGTAACACTCTCTTACTCCACTAGAATTATCCAATGTTTACATATGTCATGTCAACTAACAAAAGTAAATTGGCGTGCAACAAGATTTGAACCCGTGACATCTTGCTATTATACTTTGCACCATTACCATCTCAACCAACTTCTAATCATGTTTTAAATGTCCACATTGTTATTTGTGTACCTTTTAAATGTTGATTTTTTTTTTATATATTTTAATGCAAATGGGAAAAAATGCATATCAAGTTCCAAAAAAATACCACCCGGGGCAACGCCCGGGCCCAAATACTAGTTGTTTCCTTAATTATCGTGCCCAAAATAAAACGAGAACTATAAAATGGGAGGGAGGGAGTATAATTAAAACAACTTTTCAATATTACAATGATTCTAAAACCATATCATCATAACACTTCTTGGCACTGCAAGAGATATTATTGGATGTTTTTTTTAGTACCAAAAAAAAGTTTGTACTCCATGGATCAAACACTTTCGAGTGCCAACAATAATTTAATTCAATAAATATTATTTTCTAACATTTTATAAATATTACATTTTCCTTAATCAATAACATTTTTTAAATATTTTTGATAAGTATTGTTTTATTTCATGTTAGTGCCTGTTTTGGACACTAGCTATTACTGATGAACATCTACATTTTGGAACAGTTTACTATATCATTTTATTAATGGGAATTACAACACTAGGTTTTTATTTTTTGTAGCCAAGTTCAGTTCAACTCACTTCAACTCACTTTAACGTTTATTATTAGGAAACATATGGTTATTATGTCAAATGTTTATTTCAGTTCTTCCCGCTAGCTTTGCCAGTAGATACAAAAAATTTACTTTTTGAACAAACAAACAAATCATTTAGGTGGTAGAGCAATCACTATATCAATTACAATGTTAAATTTGAGGTGTTATTTGGTTGATCATAGGAAGTTAAATCTCATGAGTCACGGGCAAGTCCCACTTACCCAGGGGGACCTGTGTAAGCATCTTCGCCATTTTGTAGGAAGTGTGACTTCCAATGTTTTAAGAGCTTTTTTCCCTATATAATGCTAGAAATATAAAAATTTCTCACTTTAAATCAAAATAAAAATAAAATTGCCTCCCTACCAATTACCATCCACTTGAGAGTTAAAACGGATACGTGATGTTGGAAAAAATAGTTTCAAACAAAGGCAGTGACTTAAGGTAAACCATTACGTTAATTAGCCTTTCCTCTTCGTTTATAGTGGTGGGCAAATTTGGTTTAATGTAATGCTCTTAATTAGAGTAGAGGAAAAACATTTATTAGATCTTTACTTTTAATTTTTGAATTGTAGAGATCATATCAGTTGCTGTTGCTCACTAATTCATATTCTCCATCTCTTATTACACATGTTAATTTAGTTTTACATTCAAATAAGTTAATTATTGTTTCATACTCCAAGATACGTAGAATATTGAATGCAAAAAAAAAAAAAAGAACATATATATTGAGCTTATATTGTAAGGTTAAAATTTATGATTGGTTTCACCTTGTAAATTTGCAATTTGAAGACACGCGTGTTGAAGAAGAAACGCGTACTAAGAACAATTTGTTAAAGTTAGACTATCAACTTTGGGTTACAGGATGGTTAAACTATCACAAAACAATAGGTTGGAGTACTAAAAGGTGAAAATGAAAAAGTGAGGTCCTAAATGGTGAACAACCTAAAATGTTAGTAGATCTCAACCGTATGCTGAACTCGAGAAAGGAAGTACGGTGGAGAGAGATGGAGGTAAGAGTGTGGGATAGCTATGAAAGGCATTTCACTCTGTATTTGGAGTGATACACAAAAAACTTAAGGCGATAAATAGAAGTTTGCGTTTATTTTCTTGTTAACAATTCTTGTTTTCCAAATTTGTGCTCTAAGTTTTCACACGAACATGTACACATTAATACATCAATGCAAGCATGCACACTCTTCACGCTAAATTCATAATTGAAATTTATGATAATACACTTATACACCAACATATTGTTGGTTTTTTTTTTTTTTTGACAACGAGAAAATTTGCATTAATTTAAAAAACAGAGGTACATCCTAAGGATAGTACATCCATTCTAAAACAAAGAAACTAAATTGAGCATTACATGCTCTTATATAACAAGTACAATAATGTAAATAACGAAAACATGGATAAATCTGCTCGATTTGGAGATCTCGGAAGTTGGATAACTGCAATGCGCTTCTACCGGTGGATGACGATCGCCAAACACCTGATGAAGGGAGTAGGAGGCGTGGACCGGCTTCACAAATAGGGAAACAAAGAAACAGCGAGTTGAGGAACTCGCAACATGACCAAGTCACAATCCTTTGTGACTTAATACCCTTTGGAATGGGTATTTTAGGCTTCTCCGCAAAGGAGAAGCTCAAATAAGTTGACGCGCTATAAACCCAATTAACAAATTGGGGAGCCGTCTTCAGATATCGTTTTGTCAAGGCAATGAGCAATAAGATCATTACCAAGCGAAACTGAGAGCTAACCAGAGTTAAATCTCGAACAAACCACCGATTTACAAAATCGGAGAAAACAAACCCCAGTCATGAAACCACTTGCCACGCAAACCCGAACCAATCACACAACTCAAACCCAACAATTGGAATACAAATACTACCTCCAGCAAGAAACAAAACAATCGAGCAGAGTAAGAAAACCAACAGACTCATACCAACACAACCAATAACTGGAACAACGCGGAGGAAACACCAACTAATCTAATACTCGGCGGCAACTAAAAAACCAAAAACAGGGACCGGGGAAGGGGAGACCCACAACTAACGCAAACTAAACTAGGGATTCGACACAACACGAGATAGGGGAGGGGAGGGGGAGGGGGAGGGAAGCCCAAGTCGACACAACTAACACTAGATAGGGGAGGGGGAGGGGATGCCCAAAACTACCGGAAAACTAAATAGGGGAGGGGGATGGGGAAGCCCGAAAACTCACCAACAAACGCAACCAACTCACCGACAAACTGCCGGAATAACACTAGATAGGGGAGGGGGAAGGGGATGCCAAACCGAAACCGGGGGAGGGGGAGGGAAGCCCAAAATACAACCAACTCAACAAACGAAAATAAACCAGGGGGGGAGACGACTCACCAGACTCGACAAGGAGGGGAGACGCGACGCCGCCGGAGTTAACTTTGTCCACCGCGAAGACCGAACCTAGAGACCGAAAAAACTAGGAGAAACACGAAGAAAACCGACGGAAATCTATGAGGGGGACGACGAAAGGAGAAAAACGACAGGAAAACGATGAAAGAACGAAAGAAAAAGACGAAGAAAACAAGGGAACTCGCCGGAGAACCCGCCGGAAACTTCGCGGCGCCGGAACTCCGGCGAATTCCTAGGGTTAGGTTTCGTTGTTTAGAGAGAAGGCAGAGGAGGGCTGTTTAGAGAGAGAGATGTAACAACATATTGTTGGTTGTTGGCAAGCTTATGCAGGATATACCACAATAACAGACCTCGCCCCTAAAATTGGTAAGATCTTATAGTCACTGAAGCCAGCATTGTGGAAGAGATACTTCCATTGTTCTTCAGTTCTTTCTTTTCCTCTAGAGGCGGACAACATTTGCATATCCATGAGAAATTGGGAATTAGAATGACTTGCACTGTCACTGTCACTTGGGATCCCCACCACAATTTCTATAATTATCACCTTGCCTCCTTCATCTTTGCTTGGAATTGCTTCTCTACATCGTTGAAGTACCTTTATGCAATGATCATCACTCCAATTATGCAATGCCCACTGCGTACACACAAACAAATAATGAGCTTGTCCCAAATTATCATCCTAATATGAGCATAGTAGCATATAATAGGGGCATATAGTGTAAGTTTGGGAAAAAATATGAGTATTTTGGAGATCTATTTCTGATCAAATTAGGGGGTGTTTGACGCAATTTTTTTTTCTCCCTGGATAATCACAAAAATGTCATTGTCACCATACATTAATTTCATCAAAAAAACATAGCTTATCTTTACCCTTTCTTTAAAAAAAATTAATGAAAATCACAAATTATTTGTTGTATAGATTTTTGGTGTGTTATAATGTGACCAGTAAAGTTTGTTATTTTACTTGTCAAATCACACGCCACGGCAAATATATGTGGAATGTTCCAAAAGAATAAAACACTAAATTGAAGGGTGTTTAGGAAAATAAATCACAACAACTATATAACATATCATTCATTTTAACTCGGAAAGAACTACAAGAGGGGGGGTGAATTGTAGTGTGGAACTTATTGCCAAATAATGCGGAATTTAAAACATAAGCAATAAGGAACTCAATGTGCAAGAGAGATTTTTACGTGGAAACTTCTTGTCCCAATACAAGAAGAAAAACCACAACCTCCTCAGGATTTAAACTCTTCACTATAATAGGGAACCTCCTTTGTTACAACCTATTACATGCGCAAGTTCCACTCAGAACCCCAACTCTCTCACAAGTTCCACTAGGAACTTTAATACTCTAGACTTAACTCTAAGTCCCTTAAGAGTTCCCACAACTCTCTACAACAGGTTTACTCAAACCCTTTACCCCTGGATAGACTTCACCCCAAGTCTACGCATAAACAACAAGAACTTACCCAAGTTCCTAACTCGAACTTGATACAAGAATTCACTCAAACCCTTTACCAAGTTCCCATTACAAGAGTTCACTCAAACCCTTTAACCCCAAACTCAAATACAGACGCTTGTTAATTTGGATTAACTCTAGTATATAGAAACTGAATAACTATAAAGGAACATGCCACTCGTAGTAACTTGGAACTCACAGGAACTGACTCAAAACGAGGAATAGAAAATATAATTCTTACTGTAACTTTATTCCTTAAGCCGGACCTTATGGAATGACATATGTCGACACTATGGAAAGACACCCGGTCGACAACTTAAAAAGAATACATAAGCCTCTATTTATAGCATGCACAAGACTTGAGCACCACTTCCACTTATTTCTCCACTAACCCATGATCAGTTAGTTGGGAGAAACTTGGGGAAGAAGTAGTCCACTTCTTGGGCACAACTTATGTCACGTTTAGTTTAGAGTAAAAATAGGAAATAAAAAGAAAATAAATACTTGGAGAAAAAGCAACGTTTTATCACAATATAATCCAAGAGATATTTTTCCAAAAATCACTTTTTTATTTATTTTCTTATGTAAAAATATTTTACTGAAAACTTTTTCATAAACCTGACATAAGTACATGAGTTCCTGTTCGTACAGGAACTCGCGTTTACAAGTTCCTGCACTCAAATACTCATTGAACGTAATATAAATCTAGGCTTTTTATTTTCCAAAAACTGATAAGATAGAATTAAATAAATTAAAAGATATTAAAATTAGATTCCTAAAAATCCGATTTTATTTAAAACTATTTTATTCAAAACTTATCTTTTATTTAAAACTAAAACTTATCCTAAAACAACTAATGCATATTATCTAAAAATAATTAATCAAGTAGAGATTTATTAAGAAACAAACTCTAAATAAATCCTACAGATTAAGATAATAATATGCAACAACTTACTGACTCTTAAATACTTTTGACTCTAAGTTCCACGAGTTCCTTTTGACACCTTGTTCCTTTACCTTTCACGTTTCAACATACTTACATGAATCCTAGAAAGTAAACTCATACTTCCTGTCTTCATGCCCCATGCTTTGCTCCAACTCGGGAACCGCATGCAATAGCTCCACCTACGGAACTTCAACGTGCTAGTTCCTTTAAGGAACTTCGCACCTATAGTTCTGCTCGGGAACTGCTTGTTTCAACTATGAAACTTCAGGAAACTGCTCCCACGCAGAACTGCATATTCAATGTTCCTCTTAGGATATACCTAGGAACCTGCTCGGTTGTGTTCCTTCTAGGAACTCTTCTAGGAACTTTGTTTGTGCTTGCTTCTATAACATTTTTCTTGAACTCTTCATGCTTGGTTCCATCTTAGGAACTTACATAAAATCTAGCAGCACATCTGTATAATCAAACTTCTTCTCTCTTTGGATTTCTTCCTCAGGAACTTCACTTATTAGATTTCTTTTAGGAACTCTTCATGATGTGATATATTTAACCTTTCATGACTTGTTCTATGGTAACGTAATATGCACATCTCAAACACACATGTTAGTTAGATAATCATCATTTGTTTACAATCATCAAAACAATACATGCCTCAACAATTCATACGTTAACTCATTGATAGGAGCTCATTCCACCCTTATAACAAGATTTCGATTTTGGTCCCTTACAAAAGTAGGATCTTCAGATTTCCCTATACTTACAAAGAATTTTCATCTTACCTATATAATATGTACTTATATAATGAAAGGGGCAATTAATCCATACAAGAGACATCCCCTACAAAAATAGAAAATAAATGTATACAAGACACAAATAATAACTCTACCATTATAACATAGTTCATCCACTTAATTAGGATAGATTAAAAAACATACAGAGGTAATACGATGATGTACACTTAAATACTTCATCTGATCCGTTTACAAATAATTGTTACACTTACACTTTTAATGTATGCTAATGTAAAACTTTGAGCACTAATATCTCTAGCTTTGTATTTGTCAAAATTATAAAAAGTACATATTAAGACAAATCTAAAAAGATCTCATATGGCTATATTTTTATTCACATATAAGCACAAACGATAGTCAAAGTGAAATTTGTGAATAGTGTAATTTGTCAAAGTATAACAAAAGGAAGTAGTACTAACGTCGTGTCCCTTCGTAAAATCCAACTTTATGCAGGGTAAAGCCGTGAAACCCTAAACTGTTAAACCGTTTATATTTTGATCTTCACAACCCTCGTCGACTTGTTCCCTCAACAAGGCGTTGCAGTGTTTTGGTTACATAAACCTTTCAGTTTCACATATTCCCTCCATTTTTTAATAGATGTAACATTTGACTTTTCACACTTATCGAGACACAACTTGACCCCACGATATCTCTAATTTTTTAAATGTAGAAGTTATAAGAAATACATATTTGGAAAGTGTATATCAAGACGAATCCAACAAAATCACACGTGATTATATTTTTTTCCTTATATATAAATAACAGTTGATGGTCAAAGGCAGGTGGATGACTAGTACCCAAAATCAACGTGTTACATCTAAAAAAGAATGGAGGGAGTACTATTTCAACCTATTGAAATATTACTCCCTCTGTAGATGGAAAAATCCATCAGAGTCTTCTAACTAGAGTTAGGAATCTTCCATAATTTGACACAAAACTATTTTTTGCCCTTTTGAACCCCAGCAAGCGAGCAATGCTTTGGGTATTATTGTGTGATGCGATTCAGCAATTTAAGACAATTAATGTCATTTGATAAGGAAAGATGTGAGTAAAGTGAAGGACAGAAGTTATTTTACTCGTAATACGCATTTGAAATATTACAGCTTAACTCTTACTAGTTTTCATTGAAGATTCATAATATCATTATTAATCTTGATAAAAGAAGCAATAAGAATGTAGCGGAATAGTAGATAAAATTCATTCCGCAGTACTTGAGAATGTGGGTTCCAAACTTCACATTGACACATAATTACCTAATTAATACTCCCTCTCTCTCATAATAATTGTTACATACAGTTGACACACATTTGGTAAGAGAGAATGAAAATGTTGATAGTGAATGTGGATCCCATTTTTAAAGAGATAACTCAAAAAGGAAAATGGAGTGAATCATTTGGTACAGTATTACACAGTTTTTGAAACTGTCATTTAAATTTATCATAGAGATTCTAAATAAAACTATGCCAAATCTCATAAGATCAGAGTAATTTTTATTGTTTGTTCTTAGATTAGTTAGGATACTAGATAATAGATATATATAAAAATTGCAAAAACATTGCAGGATCAAGTAACCCTTGCCCTTAATAGAGCCTAATTATTGCCACCCAACAACTGATACACTATGGGTTCACTAGTTTCATATGAACCCAATAATTTTGGAAAATTTGTGCAGCTTTTTTTAGAACAAAAAAAATCAACTAACTGTTGTACAGATTTCGCATGTAAGACTGAACACAAAAACTAAGAGTAGTAGCAAGATGGTTTTGCTTTTTAGTTGAGTCCACCTGCATTAGACCGTTCTAGCGCGATCGACTCCCAACAATGCAAAAAGCAAAACTCGTTTCTTTTCTTTTGGTTTTATCTAAAGTCTAACCTGCTTACGACCCTTACTTACTGCCTCTGCTCCTCGACCACACTCCTTAGTCATATTTTTTCTTGAGAGAGATCTTTTTGATCAAGTTAGTGATGATGATGTATTAAAATATTTTCAAAGTACGAAAACTCGTAAAATGCTTTTGTAATTTTTTATCGATGTAATCCAACCAATTAACATTTTATTTAGCAATTGTAATTTGAAATTTGAATTAATGTGTTGAATTATGTAAATTATTGTAGTCTATTTTTTTTAGTGGCTCCAAACCCACATAGTTGAATTCCTGGATCCGCCAGTGTTGCCACCCCTAATAATCAGTTATATATGGAGTAAAAGATTATGGCTGCTACTACGTAAATCATTTCATTGTAAATGTTCATACATGAAGCAAATTGAGATGGGTTCACCTTGAGTAAGACGGCATGAGCACGAGGAATAGCCTCAAACATGTCACCTGCAACGTACGTCAAGTTTCTTCCATTTCCTTGTAACCCTTTGACTACATGTGGTAGATCAAACACGATACAATTTAGCTTAGGATAGGCCTCGGCAATTGCCTTAGCCATAATTCCAACACCACCACCAACATCAACTAGTGATTCAATGCCTTCTATCGAGCCTTTGAACTCATTATTAGTCAGCAGCAAGCTCGAAATCAATCGCGAGTCATTTGCCATGGTTTGGTTAAACAACTCATTGAAATTCGCCTCATTAGGCATACGCTCATATATATTCTTTCCTTGAGCCATGTAAAAAGGGGACTCATCATGATCATCTTCTTGACGAAACCAAACACTAAAACTATGTGTTGGCTCAGTTATAACTTGCTCCATTTCCAAAAGTGCAAAAGTTGCTTGAGTGAATGGATGATGTTGTAAGAGAAGTTGGGAGTTTAAGGTAAGAGAATATGCTTCTTCTCCATTGACAAGTTTTGTGGTGGAGAAGAAGTGGGAATGAACAAGAAGGCGCATCAACTGTTGTAGAGATTGAGCCTTGTTTGGATGGATTGAAAGGGAGTTGGCTAGCTCATCAATGGTAATGGGTTTGCCATGTTTTTGAATAGCATCAGGAATGCTTAGCTGAATTGCACACTTTAAGGCCATGGAATTTAGGAAAGATAAAGTATGGTTCCATATATGTGTAAGTGCATCTAATAGCTCTTTTGAGTGTTCGATGGAAATATTGTAGGCAGCCATTTTTTGCTCTATTAATGCATGCTACCCTCTAGTGTAAGATATATATAGAACAATCTACTCCGCTATAAGTGTAATGTGATGCTACTTCCTCCGTTCCATATTAGTTGTCATATTTGAGGAATGAAAATAAATAAGGGAACATCATTTGTTATGTTGTTTCCCATCTATTATATTACTTTTGACCAATAGAAATGAAGTTTAGTGAAACTTTTGATGCTTTTGTTGATTATTATTGGAAACTTGACAATGATTTTAGGACATCTAAAAAAGGAAAATATGACCTGATGACCTACCCAACACCTATACGGGCCATACCCATTCCATCAACCTCGCTTTATACTTTTGTTATTAGGAAACATATGGTTATGCCATACCCACTAATTCCATCAACCTCTGTTTATTTCAGTATTTCCTGCTATCGATTTGCCAATGGATACGAATTTTTTACTTTTTGAACAAACAAACAAATCATTTAGGTAGTAGGTCATTTAGTATATCAATCATAACGTTGAATTTGAGTGATCATTGAGAATCTAAAGCTGAAATATCAAGAATTAAATCTCCATATTATGATGGTGGAGCCTCGAGGTTGTCTCGACCGACGACCACTTATTGTTCAAGGGAATTTTAAAATGTTCACTAATAGAACACAATGCGAGATAGTCGTTTCTTAGGGGGGAAAAAACGAATATAAAACTTGATACCATTAAAATATTTTTTAAAATGTTACACTTTTTGGTACTGCTAGAGATATCATTGGATCTTTTACGACTCATAAAACCCGCTCCTTGAATCTGATAAAGCTCAGCCCATATCGTCATGGGCTGAGAGAACTGGCCCACCACACCATCCCACAAAATTCGTGGTCGGGACCTGGGCTATGACGAGCCAACTCAGCCCACGGCTCGGCCCGTCAAAACCGTCCATTGGCCACCCCTACAGTGTAGGGGTGTAAGTGGACTGCAAAAATTCCAGAGTCCAATCCAATCTAGTCCAAACTTGTCGGACTGGACTAGACTGAAAAATATTTGGACTCGGACTCAAATTTTATATTCCAAATGTTTTCGGACTGAATTTGGACTCACCCTTTCAGAGTCCAATAAGTCCAATGCAGTCCAAAAAATATTTTAGGATACAATATATAATATATTCAGTTCAAGAAATTGGACTCAAAATTACTTTAAATCCAACCAAACTTAAAACATCTTACATGATTATCTCTAGCTTTAAGTATATATCCTTAGGGCCTATTCTCCCCAACTTATTTTCAGTTCAATTCAGTTCAGTTCAGTTCAGTTCAGTTCTGTAACACCCCTTAATTTTTACTCTTTATTTTTGGCGTTGTTTACATTAAAAATGATATTTGTCGTTAAAATAAAATAATTTCTTATTAAAAACTATTTTTTGAAAGTGTATAATTATTTAATTATTGTATTATGTTGTTGTGATTATTAATTTAAAGTGTATATATTTATTTAGGAATTTTATTTGTTATTATTATTAATGTGCGTATTTGTTTTATAAAATAGTTAGTAATTTTTATTCTATAAAATTAGGTAGCGTGTTATTTTATTTTAAGCGTTAATTATATTTTGGACCGGCCAACGTAATGAATTTTGCAACCCCATTTCCTTCTTATGCTGTCCGAAAGTTAGAGGAGTATTAAGCATAGTACTAGCATCTTCTAACCCTCTTTGTAACCACCAAGAGATGAAGAGTCAAACCTTCATAAACCCCTCTTTATAATCACCCTTTAAGCCATTGCTTAATGAGGTTATTAATCAGGTTTTTGCTGCATTCTAACCCCCAATTTTCGCCCAACCCTTAGAGAGGGAGAGAAAGAGTTATGCTCTCTTCTCGGATTTTCGTCCATTTTTGCACACCTAAATTGTTTGCATCATATCTCCTTCGTCTCTTATCGGAATTGGACATGTGAGTAGTCAAAATTCATCTACTCGGAAAGATCTTGCTCCTGGTATAATTTGTTTTTGAAGAAAGTGAAAGATGCATCTGCAGTTTCTATATCAAACAAACGACTCATCCGGTATTGTTGGAGTTTTCGGGAGCAATGTTATTCTCTTCTTTCTTTGCCATTCTAGTATTATTTTCCACCTAAAATCCAGGTAACTAGCATCTCTTCTAGCACGTTAGGATTAGAGTGGTGATTTTGGTATTGTTAGGATTTATGTTAGTAGGCTAGAAATCATGTCATTAGGCTTAGGAATATGTTAGGGTGCTATTAGAATTGTTCTTGTTATTTTTATTCATGTTAGTATCATGTTAGGATTGTATAAATATTATTCTTCATGCCTAATGTTATGCTTGTGATGTTATATGTATTATTATCATGAAAGTATTAGGAATTTGTGAAAAATTAGTAGCATGATGTTAGGGTTATGTTTAAGCATGTTTATTGAATGGTGTTTAAGGTTGGGTGTGGTTTTGGATGAATTCTAGTGGTTTTAGTAGTCTGGAAATTTATTTACTTTGGGCTATGATTCATGTATTTGTGATTAATCATGTTAGAATAGTTATTTTATGTTGAATTATCATGTTTGGGGGTCATGTAATTTATGTTTTATGTTAATCCTCATGTTAAACTAGTTAATTTCTATGGTATAATCATATATTGGCTTGGGTATCTTTCATTTTGATGTATGAGTATATGTGGCGAAAATTTAGGTGAAATAGCATACCTAGTGCTGTGCACGAGGAAAAGAAACAGAAGGCATTTCGCGGCCCGCGATATATTTCACGACCCGCGACCAGTTTGGACAGTGTATGTTCAAAGTGTCATATCTCAGTCGTTTTACCTCGGAATTGAGCTTATGACCACTTGTTGGAAAGCTATTGAGATAAACTTTAACGTGCATTTGAAATTTCATAAAATTAAAATACTGTGTATTCTGAAAGTTATGTCTATTTGAAGTTGCTGCTTATGTTTAAAACCATTTCAAAAGGCGTACCTTGTTGTGTTGAAGCATATTAAGACTTGTTTTGAGGCGAAATCTTGATATATAGAGCTTTTTTAAAGAATTGTTGCATGTTTTATTTATTTTTATTATTGAGTTGAATGATATATTTACTTATAGTTATATTGTGAGTGTTTTATTTATTTTATGATGGTATTGTTGTTTGCAATTAAATTAAGATTATAATAATGTTGTACTTTCATTAATCAATATCTAAGTTGTCGACGTTACAGTACCCGAGGGGGAATAATACTGTCTTTAGTACCGTTTCGCCAAGAGTTATGTACCGGGGGTATTATAACTAACGTTGTAATTAACCTTGTACCCAAACTCAGACAATGAGAGTGTAGTAGTTAAAGTATTTGATTATACTTGTGTTTTTGGTGTATAATTATGTTTTAATGAAGGTCTATTCTTTTTTAGTACGGGTGAAATGATTTTATTAGTATTATTATTACTAATACTTTGGGAAGAATGAATATTGTTGAATTGAAACTCTTGGAATGCGATCCTAGTTTCTGCCGATTTTGGGTGTAAGGCCTTAAGGGCATCCTTATTATTTATATTTGAGGATTAATGGATGAATAAATTATTGTATTTATTTGTAGAAGCTGTTTTATTGAGATTAAGATATCCGGTGGGATAGATGTAGTCCCCGGTGAAGAACATGCCAACCACGTAGGTTTCGAATTAGGGGTATATATTACCTGGGTTAATTGTTGTCGTCCGAGAGGTTGGAAAGTACTGAGCTGATACTATCCTTCATCGGGAGTTTGGTCATTCTTAGACACAGGCAGTAGGGAACGTAAGCCCATAGGGTGTCCGGGAGATTTCGATTTGACAAACCTTAGGAAGTGGGTTGCGATCCACTTGGCGTTACGCTCTTTCTCAAAACCTATTATATTATTTTGTTTAATTATTTTGGAAGCTTATGCTATGGATCTTGTATGATTATCTTAAGTTCATTATTGTTGATTTACTTATTGTTATTAGAAGCATGTTCTTTGTGTAGTAACATTTATTTTAACTTTACTTAAAATTGCTATTTGAATCCTATATTGGGCTGGGAGAGCTGTTAGTTACTCCCCACTGATTGTGGATATTTGTTGTATATTTTGCAGGTTTTGTTGATAGGGATTTTCTTTGATTTTGGGCTCGGGTTGAGATGCAAGAAATAATCTATTAGGTGTTTTAGTTCTAGACTTCCTTTTAGTTTGAGATAGTTAATTAATTTATTTATAGTATTTACTTAAGTTTGTTTTCATCACTGAGTTATTTAAACACTATTATTGTAGTAGTGACATTCCCAGAAGACGATGTTTCCGCCATCGTCCTATTAAATATATTAATTCTTTTTTTCTTTTCCGCTTTTGAATTTCTGGGGTGTTACAGATGGTACCTCCACACCTGCACCCACACCCGCATAAAATTCTCATCCCCATCCCCACCCCACCACACATTGCATGGGAAAATTCCGGACCCATCCCCGCCCCACCAAATACATATTGAAACCCATCCCCCGCGCCACCAGCCGTATGGGTACCCGCACCCGCCTCGTACCCACTTCATCCATGGCCCACCACCCGCATGGGTACCAACACCCGCTTCGTACCCGCGTCATATCCACATATTTATATTTTGCAAGATAAAATTATTAATAATATAAGTATATATATATAATTTTAATAATAAATACGCGGGGCCGACGAGGGTGGGGGCGGGCGGGGCAAAGCGGGGGGTGGGCGGGTATAGCATAAAATCCACACTCGCTCCACCACCAATTGCGGGTACCATTTTAATCCCCATCCCCGCCCTATCCCCGTCAAACCTAGACCCATGGCGGGGATGGGGCGGGTCTCCTACTTGACCCGTCCCACTGCCATCCCTATCTTTCGCGGCCCGCGAGATATTTCACGACCGCGCGACCGTTTGGGACAGTGTATGTTCAAAGTGTCATATCTCGGTCGTTTTACCTCGAAATTGAGCTTATGACCACTTGTTGGAAAGCTATTGAGATAAGCTTTAACATGCATTTGGAATTTCATAAAAATACTATGTATTCTGAAAGTTATGTCTATTTGAAGTTGCTGCTTATGTTTAAAACCATTTCAAAAGGCGTACCTTGTTGTGTTGAAGCATATTAAGACTTGTTTTGAGGCGAAATCTTGATATATATAGAGCTTTTTTAAAGAATTGTTGCATGTTTTATTTATTTTTATTATTGAGTTGAATGATATATTTACTTATAGTTATATTGTGAGTGTTTTATTTATTTTATGATGGTATTATTGTTTGCAATTAAATTAAGATTATAATAATGTTGTACTTTCATTAATCAATATCTAAGTTGTCGACGTTACAGTACCCGAGGGGGAATAATACTGTCTTTAGTACCGTTTCGCCAAGAGTTATGTACCGGGGGTATTATAACTAACGTTGTAATTAACCTTGTACCCAAACTCAGACAATGAGAGTGTAGTAGTTAAAGTATTTGATTATACTGTGTTTTTGGTGTATAATTATGTTTTAATGAAGGTCTATTCTTTTTTAGTCTGGTGAAATGATTTTATTAGTATTATTATTACTAATACTTTGGGAAGAATGAATATTGTTGAATTGAAACTCTTGGAATGCGATCCTAGTTTCTGCTGATTTTGGGTGTAAGGCCTTAAGGGCATCCTTATTATTTATATTTGAGGATTAATGGATGAATAAATTATTGTATTTATTTGTAGAACTGTTTTATTGAGATTAAGATATCCGGTGGGATAGATGTAGTCCCCGGTGAAGAACATGCCAACCACCTAGGTTTCGAATTAGGGGTATATATTACCTGGGTTAATTGTTGTCGTCCGAGAGGTTGGAAAGTACTGAGCTGATACTATCCTTCATCGGGAGTTTGGTCATTCTTAGACACAGGCAGTAGGGAACGTAAGCCCATAGGCTGTCTGGAGATTTCGATTTGACAAACCTTAGGAAGTGGGTTGCGATCCACTGGCGTTCTGCTCTTTCTCAAAACCTATTATATTATTTTGTTTAATTATTTTGGAAGCTTATGCTATGGATCTTGTATGATTATCTTAAGTTCATTATTGTTGATTTACTTATTGTTATTAGAAGCATGTTCTTTGTGTAGTAACATTTATTTTAACTTTACTTAAAATTGCTATTTGAATCCTATATTGGGATTTGGGAGAGCATTGTTAGTTACTCCCCACCGATTGTGGATATTTGTTGTATATTTTGCAGGTTTTGTTGATAGGGATTTTCTTTGATTTTGGGCTCGGGTTGAGATGCAAGAAATAATCTATTAGGTGTTTTAGTTCTAGACTTCCTTTTAGTTTGAGATAGTTAATTAATTTATTTATAGTATTTACTTAAGTTTGTTTTCATCACTGAGTTACTTAAACACTATTATTGTAGTAGTGACATTCCCAGAAGACGATGTTTCCGCCATCGTCCTATTAAATATATTAATTCTTTTTTTCTTTTCCGCTTTTGAATTTCTGGGGTGTTACAGATGGTACCTCCACACCTGCACCCACACCCGCATAAAATTCTCATCCCCATCCCCACCCCACCACACATTGCATGGGAAAATTCCAGACCCATCCCCGCCCCACCAAGTACATATTGAAACCCATCCCCCGTGCCACCACCCGTATGGGTACCCGCACCCGCCTCGTACCCACTTCATCCATGGCCCACCACCCGCATGGGTACCAACACCCGCTTCGTACCCGCGTCATATCCACATATTTATATTTTGCAAGATAAAATTATTAATAATATAAGTATATATATATAATTTTAATAATAAATACGCGGGGCCGACGAGGGTGGGGCGGGGCGGGTGGGGCGGGCGGGGGTGGTGCGGGTATAGCATAAAATCCACACTCGCTCCACCACCCATTGCGGGTACCATTTTAATCCCCATCCCCGCCCTATCCCCGTCAAACCTAGACCCATGGCGGGGATGGGGCGGGTCTCCTACTTGACCCGTCCCACTGCCATCCCTATCTTTCGCGGCCCGCGAGATATTTTACGACCCGCGACCAGTTTGGACAGTGTATGTTCAAAGTGTCATATCTCAGTCGTTTTACCTCGAAATTGAGCTTATGACCACTTGTTGGAAAGCTATTGAGATAAGCTTTAACATGCATTTGGAATTTCATAAAAATACTGTGTATTCTGAAAGTTATGTCTATTTGAAGTTGCTGCTTATGTTTAAAACCATTTCAAAAGGCGTACCTTGTTGTGTTGAAGCATATTAAGACTTGTTTTGAGGCGAAATCTTGATATATAGAGCTTTTTTAAAGAATTGTTGCATGTTTTATTTATTTTTATTATTGAGTTGAATGATATATTTACTTATAGTTATATTGTGAGTGTTTTGTTTATTTTATGATGGTATTGTTGTTTGCAATTAAATTAAGATTATAATAATGTTGTACTTTCATTAATCAATATCTAAGTTGTCGACGTTACAGTACCCGAGGGGGAATAATACTGTCTTTAGTACCGTTTCGCCAAGAGTTATGTACCGGGGGTATTATAACTAACGTTGTAATTAACCTTGTACCCAAACTCAGACAATGAGAGTGTAGTAGTTAAAGTATTTGATTATACTGTGTTTTTGGTGTATAATTATGTTTTAATGAAGGTCTATTCTTTTTTAGTCTGGTGAAATGATTTTATTAGTATTATTATTACTAATACTTTGGGAAGAATGAATATTGTTGAATTGAAACTCTTGGAATGCGATCCTAGTTTCTGCTGATTTTGGGTGTAAGGCCTTAAGGGCATCCTTATTATTTATATTTGAGGATTAATGGATGAATAAATTATTGTATTTATTTGTAGAACTGTTTTATTGAGATTAAGATATCCGGTGGGATAGATGTAGTCCCCGGTGAAGAACATGCCAACCACCTAGGTTTCGAATTAGGGGTATATATTACCTGGGTTAATTGTTGTCGTCCGAGAGGTTGGAAAGTACTGAGCTGATACTATCCTTCATCGGGAGTTTGGTCATTCTTAGACACAGGCAGTAGGAAACGTAAGCCCATAGGCTGTCTGGAGATTTCGATTTGACAAACCTTAGGAAGTGGGTTGCGATCCACTGGCGTTCTGCTCTTTCTCAAAACCTATTATATTATTTTGTTTAATTATTTTGGAAGCTTATGCTATGGATCTTGTATGATTATCTTAAGTTCATTATTGTTGATTTACTTATTGTTATTAGAAGCATGTTGCTGTGTAGTAACATTTATTTTAACTTTACTTAAAATTGCTATTTGAATCCTATATTGGGCTGGGAGAGCTGTTAGTTACTCCCCACTGATTGTGGATATTTGTTGTATATTTTGCAGGTTTTGTTGATAGGGATTTTCTTTGATTTTGGGCTCGGGTTGAGATGCAAGAAATAATCTATTAGGTGTTTTAGTTCTAGACTTCCTTTTAGTTTGAGATAGTTAATTAATTTATTTATAGTATTTACTTAAGTTTGTTTTCATCACTGAGTTACTTAAACACTATTATTGTAGTAGTGACATTCCCAGAAGACGATGTTTCCGCCATCGTCCTATTAAATATATTAATTCTTTTTTTCTTTTCCGCTTTTGAATTTCTGGGGTGTTACAGATGGTACCTCCACACCTGCACCCACACCCGCATAAAATTCTCATCCCCATCCCCACCCCACCACACATTGCATGGGAAAATTCCAGACCCATCCCCGCCCCACCAAGTACATATTGAAACCCATCCCCCGCGCCACCACCCGTATGGGTACCCGCACCCGCCTCGTACCCACTTCATCCATGGCCCACCACCCGCATGGGTACCAACACCCGCTTCGTACCCGCGTCATATCCACATATTTATATTTTGCAAGATAAAATTATTAATAATATAAGTATATATATATAATTTTAATAATAAATACGCGGGGCCGACGAGGGTGGGGCGGGGCGGGTGGGGCGGGCGGGGGTGGGGCGGGTATAGCATAAAATCCACACTCGCTCCACCACCCATTGCGGGTACCATTTTTAATCCCCATCCCCGCCCCTATCCCCGTCAAACCTAGACCCATGGCGGGGATGGGGCGGGTCTCCTACTGACCCGTCCCACTTGCCATCCCTATCTTTCGCGGCCCGCGAGATATTTCACGACCCGCGACCAGTTTGGACAGTGTATGTTCAAAGTGTCATATCTCAGTCGTTTTACCTCGAAATTGAGCTTATGACCACTTGTTGGAAAGCTATTGAGATAAGCTTTATCATGCATTTGGAATTTCATAAAAATACTGTGTATTCTGAAAGTTATGTCTATTTGAAGTTGCTGCTTATGTTTAAAACCATTTCAAAACGCGTACCTTGTTGTGTTGAAGCATATTAAGACTTGTTTTGAGGCGAAATCTTGATATATAGAGCTTTTTTGAAGAATTGTTGCATGTTTTATTTATTTTTATTATTGAGTTGAATGATATATTTACTTATAGTTATATTGTGAGTGTTTTATTTATTTTATGATGGTATTGTTGTTTGCAATTAAATTAAGATTATAATAATGTTGTACTTTCATTAATCAATATCTAAGTTGTCGACGTTACAGTACTCGAGGGAGAATAATACTGTCTTTAGTACCGTTTCGCCAAGAGTTATGTACCGGGGGTATTATAACAAACGTTGTAATTAACCTTGTACCCAAACTCAGACAACGAGAGTGTAGCAGTTAAAGTATTAGATTATACTGTGTTTTTGGTGTACAATTATGTTTTAATGAAGGTCTATTCTTTTTTAGTCTGGTGAAATGATTTTATTAGTATTATTATTACTAATACTTTGGGAAGAATGAATATTGTTGAATTGTAACTCTTGGAATGCGATCCTAGTTTCTGCTGATTTTGGGTGTAAGGTCTTAAGGGCATCCTTATTATTTACATTTGAGGATTAATGGATGAATAAATTATTGTATTTATTTGTAGAATTGTTTTATTGAGATTAAGATATCCGGTGGGATAGATGTAGTCCCCGGTGAAGAACATGCCAACCACCTAGGTTGCGAATTAGGGGTATATATTACCTGGGTTAATTGTTGTCGTCCGAGAGGTTGGAAAGTACTGAGCTGATACTATCCTTCATCGGGAGTTTGGTCATTCTTAGACACAGGCAGTAGGGAACGTAGGCCCATAGGCTGTCTGGAGATTTCGATTTGACAAACCTTAGGAAGTGGGTTGCGATCCACTGGCGTTCTGCTCTTTCTCAAAACCTATTATATTATTTTGTTTAATTATTTTGGAAGCTTATGCTATGGATCTTGTATGATTATCTTAAGTTCATTATTGTTGATTTACTTATTGTTATTAGAAGCATGTTGCTGTGTAGTAACATTTATTTTAACTTTACTTAAAATTGCTATTTGAATCCTATATTGAATTTGGGAGAGTCATTAGTTACTCCCCACTGATTGTGGATATTTGTTGTATATTTTGCAGGTTTTGTTGATAGGGATTTTCTTTGATTTTGGGCTCGGGTTGAGATGCAAGAAATAATCTATTAGGTGTTTTAGTTCTAGACTTCCTTTTAGTTTGAGATAGTTAATTAATTTATTTATAGTATTTACTTAAGTTTGTTTTCATCACTGAGTTATTTAAACACTATTCTTGTAGTAGTGACATTCCCAGAAGACGATGTTTCCGCCATCGTCCTATTAAATATATTAATTCTTTTTTTCTTTTCCGCTTTTGAATTTCTGGGGTGTTACAGATGGTACCTCCACACCCGCACCCACACCCGCATAAAATTCTCATCCCCATCCCCACCCCACCACACATTGCATGGGAAAATTCCGGACCCATCCCCGCCCCACCAAGTACATATTGAAACCATCCCCGCGCCACCACCCGTATGGGTACCCGCACCCGCCTCGTACCCACTTCATCCATGGCCCACCACCCGCATGGGTACCAACACCCGCTTCGTGCCCGCGTCATATCCACATATTTATATTTTGCAAGATAAAATTATTAATAATATAAGTATATATATATAATTTTAATAATAAATACGCGGGGCCGACGAGGGTGGGGCGGGGCGGGTGGGGCGGGCGGGGGTGGGGCGGGTATAGCATAAAATCCACACTCGCTCCACCACCCATTGCGGGTACCATTTTAATCCCCATCCCCGCCCTATCCCCGTCAAACCTAGACCCATGGCGGGGATGGGGCGGGTCTCCTACTTGACCCGTCCCACTGCCATCCCTATCTTTCGCGGCCCGCGAGATATTTCACGACCCGCGACCAGTTTGGACAGTGTATGTTCAAAGTGTCATATCTCAGTCGTTTTACCTCGAAATTGAGCTTATGACCACTTGTTGGAAAGCTATTGAGATAAGCTTTAACATGCATTTGGAATTTCATAAAAATACTGTGTATTCTGAAAGTTATGTCTATTTGAAGTTGCTGCTTATGTTTAAAACCATTTCAAAAGGCGTACCTTGTTGTGTTGAAGCATATTAAGACTTGTTTTGAGGCGAAATCTTGATATATAGAGCTTTTTTGAAGAATTGTTGCATGTTTTATTTATTTTTATTATTGAGTTGAATGATATATTTACTTATAGTTATATTGTGAGTGTTTTATTTATTTTATGATGGTATTGTTGTTTGCAATTAAATTAAGATTATAATAATGTTGTACTTTCATTAATCAATATCTAAGTTGTCGACGTTACAGTACTCGAGGGAGAATAATACTGTCTTTAGTACCGTTTCGCCAAGAGTTATGTACCGGGGGTATTATAACTAACGTTGTAATTAACCTTGTACACAAACTCAGACAACGAGAGTGTAGTAGTTAAAGTATTAGATTATACTGTGTTTTTGGTGTACAATTATGTTTTAATGAAGGTCTATTCTTTTTTAGTCTGGTGAAATGATTTTATTAGTATTATTATTACTAATACTTTGGGAAGAATGAATATTGTTGAATTGTAACTCTTGGAATGCGATCCTAGTTTCTGTTGATTTTGGGTGTAAGGTCTTAAGGGCATCCTTATTATTTACATTTGAGGATTAATGGATGAATAAATTATTGTATTTATTTGTAGAATTGTTTTATTGAGATTAAGATATCCGGTGGGATAGATGTAGTCCCCGGTGAAGAACATGCCAACCACCTAGGTTGCGAATTAGGGGTATATATTACCTGGGTTAATTGTTGTCGTCCGAGAGGTTGGGAAGTACTGAGCTAGGTACTATCCTGCATCGGGAGTTTGGTCATTCTTAGACACAGACAGTAGGGAACGTAGGCCCATAGGCTGTCTGGAGATTTCGATCTGACAAACCTTAGGAAGTGGGTTGCGATCCACTGGCGTTCTGCTCTTTCTCAAAACCTATTATATTATTTTGTTTAATTATTTTGGAAGCTTATGCTATGGATCTTGTATGTTAATCTTAAGTTCATTATTGTTGATTTACTTATTGTTATTAGAAACATGTTGCTGTGTAGTAACATTTATTTTAACTTTACTTAAAATTGATATTTGAATCCTATATTGGGCTGGGAGAGCTGTTAGTTACTCCCCACTGATTGTGGATATCTGTTGTATATTTTGCAGGTTTTGTTGATGGGGATTTTCTTTGATTTTGGGCTCGGGTTGAGATGCGAGAAATAATCTGTTAGGTGTTTTAGTTCTAGACTTCCTTTTAGTTTGAGATAGTTAATTAATTTATAGTATTTACTTAAGTTTGTTTTCATTACTTAGTTATTTAAACACTATTCTTGTAGTAGTGACATTCCCATAAGACGATGTTTCCGCCATCGTCCTATTAAATAAATTAATTCTTTTTTTTCTTTTCCGCTTTTGAATTTCTGGGGTGTTACAAGTTCAGTTCAGTTCATAATTATTATTATTTATTAGTTATAATTTAATTCAGTTCAGTTCAATTTAGTTCAGTTCAGTTCATTTCAATTCAGTTAAGTTGTTTTATGCCGAAGAGAACAGGCCCTTATTTTATAATCTCCAAATAGAATCTTGTTATACTTTTTCTTTTTTTAATGAAATCTTGAAATTCTTAACCTATGACTTGTGGCATAGGTTAGAAAAATCCTATGAAATTTTTTTATTTTGTTAGCATCGCTATTATATAAGGCAACACATGGGGGATACCAAAAAATAAAAAAGGAAAAAATAAAAAAAAATTAGGGGATAACTAAATGCTTCTTTTTCAACGAAAAAGAGGAAACAAAGTACCACATACAACATTTTTTTGAAAAAACAAAATGCAATGTCAGTTCTTTATATACGCTTTCGCACGCATTGCGTACATATAAGACTAGTTATTTTAATAAGTCAATAAGGCTCTATTACAATTTACATATATCTCTAACTTCATCCATTTCACTTTTCCATCTAAAAACTAGTTATTAGCTAAACCCGGGTTACGTCCCGGGTAATGAACATTTTCATTTATTAATATTATACTTTGAAATGATTAGTACAAAATATCACTTGGTCTATTAAGACTTTAGTATAAACTTGGAGTCATGGGATCAAACCCTATATTATGCAATTTCTATTTTTTTATTGCATGTGGATTATAGGGAGTAAAATACCCTTAGGGAGAGTGCTATGTGGTACCATTTCTTGTTTAGGAACGTCTTTTAATATATTAGTATAAATTTGACAAACACAAATTATTAGAATATGCAGTCTAATTTTAACATTAAATTAGACAGATCCAAGCCAAACTAGTTACTAAATGAATTAAAAAATGTGATTATTAAATTGAATAAACTGGTCATTAAATAGATTAAATTTGTCACGTAATAGATTGGGCTGTTGCTTAATTTTAAATTAAAATTAAAATTAGACGATCTCTTACAACACAAATCTCTCTCTCTCTATATATATATATATATATATATATATATATATATAAAACCCAAAGCAAACAATTACCATGCTGCCACATGTTCTCCCCCCTCCCAAGCATTGATACAAATTAAACAATAAAAATGTGTGTGTTAAGACTCGAACCCACAACCTCTCCTTTGAGATACAAATATACTAGCCAATTAATCTACAAGCTCATATTGATTTAATATTGTAAGTAGAAGTAATTATGCTTCTTAAGTTAACACACGAATTCGACTCCTACATTAATTGATCTATCAAGTAAACGAGTAATATACCAATATATCCCCGTGTTAAAAGTTATATTACCTATCAAGTTTCCGTTTACCATAATAGTGATAATAAAACATCAAATCAACTTTTCTGCATTATAAAAATCTATAATGGACCCACCAAACCTTAATTTATGCTTAGTCTTTTACAAGATAAAAAACAGTATTACCTATCTGAAGCAGATATTTGATAAAAATATATTGTAGTTAATTTCAATCAATTATAAGTAGGAACGTAATGGAACGTATCTTTATGACCCGAAAAATTATATTACATTATATGAAGGACCTATCCATTGTATGATATGAGTTTGTGCGTGGGTAACTTTTTGTCTTAAATAGACACTTATAAACTTATATAGGACTGATCTATTTAAGATAAAAAGTTACCCTTTAAACCTGGGTAACCTTTTGTCCTAAATGAGTCGCTTTCACTTATATACAGGTGACTCATCTATGGTAAACAACTATTATTTGCTTAAAAAACACTCATTCTGACTTAAAAGAGTGACCCATTTTACGAAAAGTGAATGATATTACAATAAATTTATTATGCAGCCGGTACTCAATACTAATAGAAAGTTATGAAGCATTGGAGGTTCTCACATCTCATCTAAATATATACGCTGATATGGAGGCATGTAATTTAATTAATTTCATAAACAAATAATAGTAAACGAATTATACGTAATGAGCCGAGGCTTCGCCCGGGGCAACAACTAGTTAGACAACATAACATTATATAAGTGCTTAAAATGGTCCAGCACGTTTCAACTTAGAATTTTTACATAAATTTCTCCACAATAATATAAGGGGTAGATTAACAGTAATTTTGACCAATCTTACAATTTGGTAAATTTCTGGCGGCTAAAAGATATGTTTTTTTGTCAATATTACACGATGATGATGTCCCCACCTTAAAGAATTAATAGGGGAACTGGGAAAGGGTGAAGAATGTGCGTGTATGTATGTGTATTGGGTCGAATCATGCATGAGGACATCATGATCAATACATGAAAAATGAGGAGAGGCCCGAGAGGGTACATAGCAGCCGTTGAATTTGGACCAAACAATTGGGTGCTTTTGTTGACGGGTTTGTTACATCCCGGAACTCACTTATGGGCCCTGGATTTACGGATTTTCAGGGGTGTGGGACCTGTTATCAATGTGAAGCTGCAAAGTTGATTTGGTTTGCAATGAATAATTTTGTTTGGCCAAGTTTTAGGTCTTATTATTTTGGACACTGGTTTCGGTCCGGTTCAATCTCACCAATTCGGTTATTTTTAGTTTAATTAATTTCCTCTTACTATCTCGGTTCGATTCACTTTAGCTGTTCGACTAGTTTTGTTTTGTTTTACCAAAAGAACATAGCTTTATGCATACGTAGATTCATAGAAATATACAGACAATGAAGTCATCATATATAAAGTAGAGCTACAAAAAATGTTCCATCATATTTATGAATTATGAGAAAAAAGATATATCTAGTACTCATCTAAAAATGCGAAACATGCTTTAAGAGATTAAATTTGAAAATGGGTTATTAAAACGGGTTAGAATATGCATTGGGCTTAAACCATTTTATTTTAGACTCATTCTTTATTATTTCTTCGATCTGGACCAATTAAAGCGGAAGTAGTAGTGGGGTTCTACAATGGGGAGGCACGATTAGGTTTCTAAAACTGTATTTAGGAGTGATACACAAAAAAAAAAACTTAAGGCGATAAATAGAAGTTTGCGTTTATTTTCTAGTTGACAAATCTTGTTATCCAAATAAGTGTTCTGTTCTCACACGAGCATGTACACATGCAAGCATGCACACCCTTCACACTAAATTCATAATTGAAATTTATGATAATACACTAACAATCCAACATATTGTTGGTTGTTGGCAAGCTTATGCAGGATATACCACAATAACAGA
Organism: Beta lomatogona; assembly: GCA_947646795.1. Classification (NCBI taxonomy): domain Eukaryota; kingdom Viridiplantae; phylum Streptophyta; class Magnoliopsida; order Caryophyllales; family Amaranthaceae; genus Beta; species Beta lomatogona. The sequence goes on along the minus strand of CANSNZ010000063.1, from coordinate 10,969,287 downwards.
CCTCGTCCCTAAAATGGGTAAGATCTTATAGTCACTGAAGCCAGCATTGTTGAAGAGATACTTCCATTGTTCTTCAGTTCTTTCTTTTCCTCCTAAGACGGACAACATTTGCATATCCATGAGAAATTGGGAATTAGAATGACTTGCATTGTCACTTGGGATTCCCACCACCATTTCTATAATTATCACCTTGCCTCCTTCATCTTTGCTTGGAATTGCTTCTCTACATCGTTGAAGTAACTTTATGCAATGATCATCACTCCAATTATGCAATACCCACTGCAACACACAATCAAATAATGAGCTTGTCCCAAATTAGAATCGTAAAATGAGAATAGTAGCATATAATAGGGGAATATAGTGTAAGTTTGGGGAAAGAATATGAGTATTTTGGAGATGTATTTCTCATCAAATTAGGGGTGTTTGAGGTTAAAAAAAATTCTCCCTGGATAATCACAAAACTGTCATTGTCATATACATTATTTTCATCATATAACATTGCTTATCTTTACCCTTTTTTTAAAAAAAAAAAAACATAAAAATACACATATATTTGCTGTATAAATTTTTGGTGTGTAATGTGACCAGGTTAGTTTGTTATTTTACTTGTCAAATCACAAGCCATGGCAAATAAATGTGAAATTTTCCAAAAGAATAAAATTGAAGGGTGTTTAGGAAAATTATCATTGATACGTTAACTGTTAACTCATTAGTAGGAGCTCCTTCCACCCTTGTAAAAGATTTCAATTCTTGTCCCTTACAAATTAGGATATTCATATTTCCCTCAACTTACAAAAGAATCTTCATCTTACCTATATATGTATGTATATATTGAAAGGGTCATTAATGTATATACGAGACATGGCCTTAAAAATAAAAAAAATAAAAAAAAATGTATACAAGACAAATAATAACTCTAACATTATTACGTACTTCATCCACCTTTTTAAAAATTGGTAAGAATAAATTCTCTGGGCTGCCCTCGCACAAGGCCCCCACCTAGAGGCCCATTACAAGCCAGACAGCCCTCGAACCCCCTCCCCCTTAAATCCCAAGCAAATGCTTGGGGTAGGAATTGAACCCTAGACCTAAGTAGGATAGATTTAAAAAAAATACAGAGGGAGGATAGTGGTGTATACAGTATAGTCAAATACTAGCGCCGTGCCCCTTCGTAAATCCAACTTTACAAAGGGTAAAGTCGTCAAAACCTGAACAGCAAAACTGCTTACATTTTGATTTTCATAAACCTAGTCGACTTGTCCCGAGAGGTAGAAATGGGCATGGGTAGGTTCTGGGTCGGGTTTAGCCAGACCCTAGACGCGGACCCTAAAATTTTTGTTGGACCCATACCCAGACCCTAAAGATCTAGAAAAATTGGGCCCAAACCCTTAGGGTCTACAGAGTCTAGGGTCTAGCCTATTTCCTTTATTTTTTCCCAATTTTCAATATCATTTATATTTTTTGACTTTTGATCGTGCCTATGATCTATAGGGTTTACGGTATGGGTCTAGGGTTTAAGGTCCAAATGACAAAAGTTGAAATTTTAGGATAAACACGAAAGTTTTTCTCTAAAACACAAAAGACAAAAAAGATGGAAAATTTGTCAGAAACAACCTTTTAAATACAAGCTTTTGCAAGAAACAACCTTTTAGAAAAATCTGGTAAAATAAGACCTTAAGAAAAAAAGTATTTTGCGAGAAATAACTTCAACCCATTTTCCGGCATTGACCAAGCATTTTTCAACGTTGACTCGTGATAAGTGACATTTATGTCACTTTTAGGGGTAGTTTTTAGATTATTTTTGTAATTTATTTTCATTTATTTCATCTATTTTGCCTTTATTTCTTCCTTTTCACATTTTGTAGCTTAAATTATTTATTTAGTGATTTTTGATAGTCTTTAGCTCTTAATTTCATAAGTTTATTTATTTCCTTTGTTTTATTAATTTTATAGATTAATCGGTTTGATTTTCGTGATTAGCTTTATATTTTTATTTCCTTTTAGTGTTCATTTTTTATTTTCTATTTGTCGTTTCTCCCATTGTATTTTGGTTTTGGTTGTAGGTGCGCGTTTTGGAGTTGCGAGATTCAAAGATCGAGTTATTTTTGGAGTTATAATGCAAGAGCTTATCCTTCACCACACTATCATCATATCCCACACCACATCTATCACCTATCCTACACCACACCATTTTTTAACCTCCACCACATCACATTTACTCCAAATACAAGCAGCCTATAACAAGCACCATAGCATCCACCATCACCATCACCATCACCATCACCACCACCACCACCACCACCCTCACCTCACTAAATCCTACAACACCACAACAATATCACCTCGCTCAGCCCACGACACAGAGCGGGCGCGCCGTGTAATCTAGCGCGGGCGCTCCGGCCTTTTTTTTCATCGGGCAGAATGTTTAGAACACCATGAAATTTACACAGCGCGGGCGCGCGTCAGACACCAGCACGGGCGCGCTGCTTTGAGCGAGTCATGAACGTCTGAAACGTTGTACGGAATTAATGATGCTCGACGGTCGGATTTGATTTGAGTTTGAACTGTAAACTAAGCCGTGCGATGTCGATGGTGGATGATGAAATTCAGCAGCCATTCGATCCTGATAGAAGAAGCCCGTGAAAATCAACGGCCACAGTTGATGAATGATGATGATGGATGATGAATTGATGAATTGATGATGATGGGCGATGATGCAGGGAGTGAAACCCTTTGAGAAGAATGCAGCAGCGAAGACGAAAGAAACAAGGAGTTAGGGGTTTCAATTTAATTTCCTTCATTTTAATTTATTTTTCCTTTTTTCTTTCTACCCCTTTTTAACTCCTTTTTCTTTTCTTTTTCTTTCTTTTCTTTTCTTCACTTGTTGCTGTACATTAGTCTCACGTTTTTCTTTCCTTTTTTTTATTTTCTTTTTCCATTTTTCTTTTTCCCTTATTTTTATTATCTTCACTCTTTATTTTTCCTTTCCTTTTTATTAGGAGTAGTACAAATACCCATTAAGCCATCTTTTATTGAAAAAAAAGAGATTCATTAGCCCAAGTTTTATTTTATCCACCACTCTTAGGTTTAGAAGAGTTTTTAGGGTTTTAGGGAGGATTAACCTCCATAGTTTAGTTTAGGGAAAAGTGAGAAAAACTCAAAGAGAGATTGAAGATTTGGAGATTCAAGGTGACAACTTGGATTTAAAGATTCAACAATTTATCAATGAAGCATTTCTTACTCTCTCTCTCCTCTTTTATTGCTTTATTTTGATTGTTTTCATTAGATTAGTTGTTAAATGCTTAGTTTAATTATTTGTGGGTTATTTTGTTTAGTTTAATGTTAGATTAATGATTATTATCATGTTATTAGTGCTTAATTTCTCTAAAGTCCTCATTTTTGTATTTATGGAGTAGTTCGTTGGTTAGGGGTTTGGGTGAAAACTCTCATTAAAGTTATGAACTTTGCACTCTTTTTGGGGGTCTAATTTGGTTGATGGGTCTAAATGAACTATTGGGGTTTCTATTGGTAGTTTTTGTGGTTGGCCTCCATAAAAACTTAAATGCTAGTTACTTCAATAAAGGATTGAAAGATGAAATTGAAGAGTTAACTCCCCATATGTTCACTTAGCTAGATTTGCATGAAAATAGGGGTTTTAGCTAAGGGGTTTAAGTTGTCATCTTGTCATTCATGATCTTGAGTTGGAGTTTTGGTGCATGAAAATAGACCTTAATCCTCAACTTAAGTAGCCTTTTTTTAGCTTAAAAGAGTAATTAGGGATTTAAGAGATGACGCCTTTTTATCCATTGCTATTGTTATCCCCCTTCTTGTTTGTTGAAGTTCATGATTGAATTGAGTGGTGAATCCCATATCCTAGTCCCTCTAATACTATCGTAAACCTTTATTCTTTACTTGATTTAGTTCTCTTTAGTTAGTTCTTACATAGTATAAAAAAAATCCAAATTTCAATCACCATTGTCTTAGCCTAGTTTATTATAATTAACATTTTCAGTGATTACCCTTAGTCCTTGTGGAAGAATGACCCTTGCTTGCCATTGTACTTAGGTTAGTGGTTAGTTAGGTAGTTTGATTTAGGGGTTTTGTCCAACGACCAAAATATCCTCTATCAACTCGTTAAAACCAAACATGTGGAGGGCACGTGAACTGCATCTCTTATGTTTCAACTCTTGTTTTTCTCCATTTTTTAACAATGACCAAATATTTTCCGACGTTGAATTCATCAGTATATGAAGGGAAATGGAGTTGAAACATAAGAAATGTGGATTACGTACGTGCCTTGCCATGTTTGACCTAAAATAATTGCTACATACAGTTGACACATTTTATAAGAGAGAATGAAAATGTTGATAAGGAAATGTGGATCCCAACTTTAAAGAGACATCTCAAAACGGAAAATGGAGCGAATACAATTTGATACATTATTACACAATTTTTGAAACTATCAGATTTAAATTTATCATAGAGAGTCTAAATAAATCTATGCCAAATCTCATAACATCAAAGTAATTTTAATTGTTTGTTATTAGATTAGTTGAGATACTAGATAATAGATATAAATATTGCAAAAGCATTGCAGGCCCGAGGAACCCTTGCCCGAGCCTGATTGCCACCCAACTACTGATACACTATGGGTTCACTGGATTCAGATGAACATAATGGATTTTGGAAAAAAATTGTGCAGCTTTTCAAAAAAAAATAACAAAACATTATATAGATCTCGCATGTAAGACTAAACACAATAACTAAGAGTACAAGCAAGATGGCTTTGCTTGTTAGTTGAGTCCGCCTGCCTTGAGTCCATTGTCGCGGGATTGAGTCCCAGCAATGCAAAAGCAAAACTGGTTTCTTTTCTTTTCTTTTCTGTTCTTTTGGTTTTCTCTAAAGTCTAACCTAGTCATTGCACTTACTTACTGCCTCTGCCTCCACGACCACACTCCTTAGTCATATTTCTTGAGAGAGATCTTTTATTTTGTTCAAGTTAGTGATGATGATGTATTAAAATGTTTTCAAAGTATGAAAACTCGTAGAATGCTTTTGTAGTTTTTTTTTATCGATGTAATGCAACGATTTAATATCTGATTTAGCTATTTTAATTTGATATTTTAATTAATGTATTGAATTTTTCAAGTAGATTATTGTAGTTTATTTTTTGACTGGCTCCACATCAACACAGTTGAATTCGTGGATCCGCATTCCGCCAGTGTTGCCACCTCTAATAATTAGTTATATATGGAGTAAAAGATTTTGGCTGCTAATATATACGTAAATCATTGCATTGTAAATGTTCATTAAGCAAATTGAGAAAGGTTCACCTTGAGTAAGACGGCATGAGCACGAGGAATATCCTTAAACATGTCGCCTGCAACGTACCTCAACTTTCTTCCATTTCCTTGTAACCCTTTGACTACATGTGGTAGATCAAACACGATACAGTTTAGCTTAGGATAGTCCTCGGCAATTGCCTTAGCCATAATTCCAACACCACCAGCAACATCGACTAGCGATTCAATGCCTTCTATTGAGGCTTTGAACTCATTACTAGTCAGCAGCAAGCTCGAAATCAATCGCGAGTCATTTGCCATGGTTTGGTTAAACAACTCATTGAATTTCGCCTCATTAGGCATACGTTCATATAAATTCTTTCCTTGAGCCATGTGAAAAGGGGACTCATCATTATTATCTTCTTGACGAAACCAAACACTAAAGCTATATGATGGCTCAGTTAGAACTTGCTCCATTTCCAAAAGTGTAAAAGTTGCTTGAGTGAATGGATGATCTTGTAGGAGAAGTTGGGAGTTTAAGGTAAGATAATATGCTTCTTCTCCATTGACAAGTTTTGTGGTGGAGAAGAAGTGGGAATGAACAAGAAGGCGCATCAACTGTTGTAGAGATTGAGCCTTGTTTGGATGGATTGAAAGGGAGTTGGCTAGCTCATCAATGGTAATGGGTTTGCCATGTTTTTGAATAGCATCAGGAATGCTTAGTTGAATTGCACACTTTAAGGCCATGGAATTTAGGAAAGAGAAAGTATGGTTCCATATATGTGTAAGTGCATCTAGTAGCTCTTTTGAGTGTTCGTTGGAAATATTGTTGGCAGCCATTTTTTGCTCTATTAATGCATGCTACCCTCTAGTGTAAGATATATATAGAAAAATCTACTCCGCTATAAGTGTAATGTGATGCTACTTCCTCCGTTCCATATTAGTTGTCATGTTTGGGGAATGAAAATAAATAAGGGAACATCATTTGTTATGTTGCTTCCCATCTATTATATTACTTTTGACCAATAGACATGAAGTTTAGTGAAACTTTTGATGCTTTTGTTGATTATTATTGGAAACTTGACAATGATTTTAGGACATCTAAAAAAGGAAAATATGACCTGATGACCTACCCAACACCTATACGGGCCATACCCATTCCATCAATTATTAGGAAACATATGGTTATGCCATACCCACTAATTCCATCAACCTCTGTTTATTTCAGTATTTCCTGCTATCAATTTGCCAATGGATACGAATTTTTTACTTTTTGAACAAACAAACAAATCATTTAGGTAGTAGGTCATTTAGTATATCAATCATAATGTTGAATTTGAGTGATCATTGAGAATCTAAAGCTGAAATATCAAGAATTAAATCTCCATATTATGATGGTGGAGCCTCGAGGTTGTCTCGACCGACGACCACTTATTGTTCAAGGGAATTCTAAAATCTCTATTACATAAGGGAAGGGGAGCAACGGTGTCCTCTTTGAATCGACTATTTTGCCCCCCTTCCCTTTCTAAATTACAAAAGGAATCTCAATACCAAAATGGGGTCAAACAAAGCCACCGGAAATTAATTTTCAACAATCACTCGAAATCACTTATATGAGGAAACTTTACAAATCACTCATAGAATTGAGAAAATCACATTGTAAAAATCACGCAAATCACTCAAATGATCAGGAAACTTTACAAAAACTAAAAATTAACTTACAAACTAAAACTAATATACTAGGACGTCAATACATACAAAAACATTCACAAAATTCACTTATAAATCATTGTTCTCAATAACCATTCACAATTACATACTCACAAAAATTACCTATAAACATAAATCTGAGAAAAACATAAGATTTTGACAGTGATATCACACATTCGTCGATCGACGATTTGCGAACTTATAAACAGGTACATAATTATTTTAATCTTTAAAGTTATTTCACATTAGTCGACTGTTATGTAGTTGAAAAATTGGAGATAATAGCAATTAGTTGAAAAGGGCTTTTATATTTTTTTTTTTTGTGCAAAAAAGGGCTTTTATATAATTAGACTTAAATTTGATTCATTTTCATATAAAATCAGAAAACAAGATGTGTATGAAATTTGATTCATTTATGACACTGATGAAAAAGTTGCAAATTTAGTTCTTTTTTAAAAAAATTCCAATATAAAATTTTTGCCCAAAACTTTTGCAAAATATCCATGTTCTGAAATAAATTTTGAAAAACAAAACAATAACAATCCTTTTTGCAAACAATTTTTGCAAAAATCCATTTTCAGAAAAAAAAAATTTACATTAATTTGCGAAAACCATTTAATGTGAAATCAGATTGTGTATGAAAAATTTAAAATTTCATTTCAAATATAATTGAAACTCAAAGTGTTTAAATTTAGAAAAGGAGAAAAATTAAAAATGACCATTTCATGCGAAATCAGATTGTGTATGAAAAACTTAAAATTTCATTTCAAATATAATTGAAACTCAAAGTGTTAAAATTTAGAAAAGGAGAAAAATGAAAATGACCATTTCATGCAAAATCAGATTGTATATGAAAAATTTAAAATTTCATTTCAAATATAATTGAAACTCAAAGTGTGAACATATTTAGAAAAGGAGAAAAATTAAAATGATGAAAATTTTTAAATATCAATTTGTGAAATCAGAATTTAGAAGTTAGACAAGGAAAAAAAACTGAAATTGTATTATACTTTTCGGTTACAATTTTGGGATCATAGAGAAATTACTGAAATCCATGATTTAAGAAATTACCTTTCTTTGTTACAAAATCGACCCAATTAGATCTACTGTTGCTTAAGACTTGAATTGAAATGCTTGATTTTTTGATGTTGCTCTTTGACGTTGACTTGAAAATCTACTGTTGCATGTATTACTTTGATGTTGTTCGCAAATTAGATTTACTGCTTAAGACTTGAAACGTCTGATTTTGTTATTGTATATTGCATACTTGGATGAACTGGATTCCTTCAAATATGAATTAGGTTCCTTCAAAATATAGGTTGTAGATTTGTAGTGAGAGGAGAGAGAGAATGAATAGTTAGAAAAGTACTGAAATTATACAATGACAGGAGAGAGAGAATGAATAGTTGGAGAAATGTTTTTTTGTTCGTCTGCTGGGTCTTCACTCTTCACCGATTTAAGTGGCAAATAAGTATATGGACCAACTGTTCCCGGTTAACAAGCAAGATTTTTTAAAAAAAAAAATCCTCCTAAATTAAATCGTACATGCAAAGGCACAAGTTTTATTGCTCAAAATAAATATAACCCAAACCAACCCATCATGATTCATTTGGATGGAATTTCAATTTATCACCTTAACTACTAACGCATCATGTGGATAAAAAAAGAAACTACTCTTATCTAAATCAAAGAATTACTATCACAATTTTCCACTAACAAACCACTTTTCACCAATTATGTAAAAAAAGTATATTGCAAGTTAAATTATAATATAATATTTATATGAAAAGAACACTACATAATTAATTAGTAAAGGAACATATTACTCCCTTAAGAAAAAGGATAATATGTGAAAACAAAATTTTTATGTACTATTTTTTTTGTGGGAAATAATCTTTTATAATTTTTCTCACAACTTAAAACTTTACAACATTTTGTATTTTTCTGCGGGAAATCAAAAACTATTATAAATTACAAAAATGAATAAAACCAAAAAAAAAGAACATGACGATATTTAGTAAAGAACATCATACTGATTATAAAAGAACATGCGCATATAAGACTTGAGAAACAAAAAACTATTCAAAATCACAAAAATGAATAACAACATAAAAAAAAACATGGAAGAATCTTATTCACAAAATGGAGGTGAACTTAAATACTAACTTGCATTTTCAGTTTGTTTACTACTTAGTATTAGGCCTAAAAATATCATCGCACGCATCGCGTGCACAAAAGGCTAGTGTTCACTAATAGAACACAACGCGAGATAGTCGTTTTCTTAAGGGGGGGAAAACGAATATAAAACTTGATACCATTAAAATATATTTTTAAATGTTACACTTTTTGGTACTGCTAGAGATATCATTGGATCTTTTACGACTCATAAAACCCGCTCCTTGAATCTGTTAAAGCTCAGCCCATATCGTCATGGGTTGAGAGAACTGGCCCACCACACCATCCCACAAAATTCGTGGTCGGGTCTTGGGCTATGACGAGCCAGCTCAGCCCACGGCTCGGCCCGTCAAAACCGTCCATCGGCCACCCCTACAGTGTAGGGGTGTAAGTGGACTGCAAAAATTCCAGAATCCAATCCAATCTAGTCCAAACTTGTCCGACTGGACTAGACTGAAAAATATTTGGACTCGGACTCAAATTTTTGATTCCAAATATTTTCGGACTGAATTTGGACTCACCCTTTCGGAGTCCAATAAATCCAATGCAGTCCAAAAAATATTTTAGGATACAATATATAATATATTCAGTTCAAGAAATTGGACTCAAAATTACTTTAAATCCAACCAAACTTAAAACATCTTACATGATTATCTCTAGCTTTAAGTATATATCCTTAGGGCCTATTCTCCCCAACTTATTTTCAGTTCAATTCGGTTCGCCCGCCTCAATTCACCCAGTTCGCCTCAATTCGTAACACCCCTTAATTTTTACTCTTTATTTTTGGCGTTGTTTACATTAAAAATGATATTTGTCGTTAAAATAAAATAATTTCTTATTAAAAACTATTTTTTGAAAGTGTATAATTATCTAATTATTGTATTATGTTGTTGTGATTATTAATTTAAAGTGTATATATTTATTTAGGAATTTTATTTGTTATTATTATTAATGTGCGTATTTGTTTTATAAAATAGTTAGTAATTTTTATTCTATAAAATTAGGTAGCGTGTTATTTTATTTTAAGCGTTAATTATATTTTGGACCGGCCAACGTAATGAATTTTGCAACCCCATTTCCTTCTTATGCTGTCCGAAAGTTAGAGGAGTATTAAGCATAGTACTAGCATCTTCTAACCCTCTTTGTAACCACCAAGAGATGAAGAGTCAAACCTTCATAAACCCCCCTTTATAATCACCCTTTAAGCCATTGTTTAATGAGGTTATTAATCAGGTTTTTGCTGCATTCTAACCCCCCAATTTTCGCCCAACCCTTAGAGAGGGAGAGAAAGAGTTCAGCTCTCTTCTCGGATTTTCGTCCATTTTTGCACACCTAACTTGTTTGCATCATATCTCCTTCGTCTCTTATCGGAATTGGACATGTGAGTAGTCAAAATTCATCTACTCGAAAGATCTTGCTCCTGGTATAATTTGTTTTTGAAGAAAGTGAAAGACGCATCTGCAGTTTCTATATCAAACAAACGACTCATCCGGTATTCTTGGAGTTTTCGGGAGCAATGTTATTCTCTTCTTTCTTTGCCATTCTAGTATTATTTTCCACCTAAAATCCAGGTAACTAGCATCTCTTCTAGCACGTTAGGATTAGAGTGGTGATTTTGGTATTGTTAGGATTTATGTTAGTAGGCTAGAAATCATGTCATTAGGCTTAGGAATATGTTAGGGTGCTATTAGAATTGTTCTTGTTATTTTTATTCATGTTAGTATCATGTTAGGATTGTACAAATATTATTCTTCATGCCTAATGTTATGCTTGTGATATTATATGTATTATTATCATGAAAGTATTAGGAATTTGTGAAAAATTAGTAGCATGATGTTAGGGTTATGTTTAAGCATGTTTATTGAATGGTGTTTAAGGTTGGGTGTGGTTTTGGATGAATTCTTGTGGTTTTAGTAATCTGGAAATTTATTTATTTTGGGCTGTGATTCATGTATTTGTGATTAATCATGTTAGAATAGTTATTTTATGTTGAATTATCATGTTTGGGGGTTATGTAATTTATGTTTTATGTTAATCCTCATGTTAAACTAATTAATTTCTATGGTATAATCATATATTGGCTTGGGTATGTTTCATTTTGATGTATGAGTATATGTGGTGAAAATTTAGGTGAAATAGCATACCTAGTGTTGTGCACAAGGAAAAGAAACAGAAGGCATTTCGCGGCCCGCGATATATTTCACGACCCGCGACCAGTTTGGACAGTGTATGTTCAAAGTGTCATATCTCAGTCGTTTTACCTCGGAATCGAGCTTATGACCACTTGTTGGAAAGCTATTGAGATAAACTTTAACGTGCATTTGAAATTTCATAAAAATACTGTGTATTCTGAAAGTTATGTCTATTTGAAGTTGCTGCTTATGTTTAAAACCATTTCAAAAGGCGTACCTTGTTGTGTTGAAGCATATTAAGACTTGTTTTGAGGCGAAATCTTGATATATAGAGCTTTTTTGAAGAATTGTTGCATGTTTTATTTATTTTTATTATTGAGTTGAATAATATATTTACTTATAGTTATATTGTGAGTGTTTTATTTATTTTATGATGGTATTGTTGTTTGTAATTAAAATGAGATTATAATAATGTTGTACTTTCATTAATCAATATCTAAGTTGTCGACGTTACAGTACTCGAGGGAGAATAATACTGTCTTTAGTACCGTTTCGCCATGAGTTATGTACCGGGAGTATTATAACTAACGTTGTAATTAACCTTGTACCCAAACTCAGACAATGAGAGTGTAGTAGTTAAAGTATTTGATTATACCTGTGTTTTTGGTGTATAATTATGTTTTAATGAAAGTCTATTCTTTTTAGTCGGGTGAAATGATTTTATTAGTATTATTATTACTAATACTTTGGGAAGAATGAATATTGTTGAATTGAAACTCTTGGAATGCGATCCTAGTTTCCGCTGATTTTGGGTGTAAGGCCTTAAGGGCATCCTTATTATTTATATTTGAGGATTAATGGATGAATAAATTATTGTATTTATTTGTAGAACTGTTTTATTGAGATTAAGATATCCGGTGGGATAGATGTCGTCCCCGGTGAAGAACATGCCAACCACCTAGGTTGCGAATTAGGGGTATATATTACCTGGGTTAATTGTTGTCGTCCGAGAGGTTGGAAAGTACTGAGCTGGGTACTATCCTGCATCGGGAGTTTGGCCATTCTTAGACACAGGCAATAGGGAACGTAAGCCCATAGGCTGTCTGGAGATTTCGATTTGACAAACCTTAGGAAGTGGGTTGCGATCCACTTGCGTTCTGCTCTTTCTCAAAACCTATTATATTATTTTGTTTAATTATTTTGGAAGCTTATGCTATGGATCTTGTATGATTATCTTAAGTTCATTATTGTTGATTTACTTATTGTTATTAGAAGCATGTTGCTGTGCAGTAACATTTATTTTAACTTTACTTAAAATTGCTATTTGAATCCTATATTGGGCTGGGAGAGCTGTTAGTTACTCCCCACTGATTGTGGATATTTGTTGTATATTTTGCAGGTTTTGTTGATGGGGATTTTCTTTGATTTTGGGCTCGGGTTGAGATGCAAGAAATAATCTATTAGGTGTTTTAGTTCTAGACTTCCTTTTAGTTTGAGATAGTTAATTAATTTATTTATAGTATTTACTTAAGTTTGTTTTCATCACTTAGTTATTTAAACACTATTCTTGTAGTAGTGACATTCCCAGAAGACGATGTTTCCGCCATCGTCCTATTAAATATATTAATTCCTTTTTTCTTTTCCGCTTTTGAATTTTTGGGGTGTTACAGATGGTACCTCCACACCTGCACCCACACCCGCACCCACACCCGCATAAAATTCTCATCCCCATCCCCACCCCACCACCCATTGCATGGGAAAATTCTAGACCCATCCCTGCCCCACCAAGTACATATTTAAACCCATCCCCCGCGCCACCACCCGCATGGGTACCCGCACCCGCCTCGTACCCACTTCATCCATGCCCACCACCCGCATGGGTACCAACACCCGCTTCGTACCCGCGTCATATCCACATATTTATATTTTGCAAGATAAAATTATTAATAATATAAGTATATATATATAATTTTAATAATAAATACGCGGGGCCGACGAGGGTGGGGCGGGCGGGGGTGGGGAGGGTATAGCATAAAATCCACACTCGCTCCACTACCCATTGCGGGTACCATTTTAATCCCCATCCCCGCCCCATCCCCGTCAAACCTAGACCCATGGCGGGGATGGGGCGGGTCTCCTACTTGACCCGTCCCACTGCCATCCCTATCTTTCGCGGCCCGCGAGATATTTCACTACCCGCACCAGTTTGGGCAAGTGTATGTTCAAAGTGTCATATCTCGCCGTTTTACCTCGAATTGAGCTTATGACCACTTGTTGGAAAACTATTGAGATAAGCTTTAACATGCATTTGAAATTTCATAAAAATACTGTGTATTCTGAAAGTTATTTCTATTTGAAGTTTCTGCTTATGTTTAAAACCATTTCAAAAGGCGTACCTTGTTGTGTTGAAGCATATTAAGACTTGTTTTGAGGCGAAATCTTGATATATAGAGCTTTTTTGAAGAATTGTTGCATGTTTTATTTATTTTATTATTGAGTTGAATGATATATTTACTTATAGTTATATTGTGAGTGTTTTATTTATTTTATGATGGTATTGTTGTTTGTAATTAAAATGAGATTATAATAATGTTGTACTTTCATTAATCAATATCTAAGTTGTCGACGTTACAGTACTCGAGGGAGAATAATACTGTCTTTAGTACCGTTTCGCCAAGAGTTATGTACCGGGGGTATTATAACTAACGTTGTAATTAACCTTGTACCCAAACTCAGACAACGAGAGTGTAGTAGTTAAAGTATTTGATTATACTGTGTTTTTGGTGTATAATTATGTTTTAATGAAGGTCTATTCTTTTTTAGTCTGGTGAAATGATTTTATTAGTATTATTATTACTAATACTTTGGGAAGAATGAATATTGTTGAATTGAAACTCTTGGAATGCGATCCTAGAATCTGCTGATTTTGGGTGTAAGGTCTTAAGGGCATCCTTATTATTTATATTTAAGGATTAATGGATGAATAAATTATTGTATTTATTTGTAGAACTGATTTATTGAAATTAAGATATCCGGTGGGATAGATGTAGTCCCCGGTGAAGAACATGCCAACCACCTAGGTTGCGAATTAGGGGTATATATTACCTGGGTTAATTGTTGTCGTCCGAGAGGTTGGGAAGTACTGAGCTAGGTACTATCCTGCATCGGGAGTTTGGTCATTCTTTGACACATACAGTAGGGAACGTAAACCCATAGACTGTCTGGAGATTTCGATCTGACAAACCTTAGGAAGTGGGTTGCGATCCACTAGCGTTCTGCTCTTTCTTAAAACCTATTATATTATTTTGTTTAATTATTTTGGAAGCTTATGCTATGGATCTTGTATGTTAATCTTAAGTTCATTATTGTTGATTTACTTATTGTTATTAGAAGCATGTTGCTGTGTAGTAACATTTATTTTAACTTTACTTAAAATTGCTATTTGAATCCTATATTGGGCTGGGAGAGCAGTTAGTTACTCCCCACTGATTGTGGATATTTGTTGTATATTTTGCAGGTTTTGTTGATGGGGATTTTCTTTGATTTTGGGCTCGGGTTGAGATGCGAGAAATAATCTATTAGGTGTTTTAGTTCTAGACTTCCTTTTAGTTTGAGATAGTTAATTAATTTATTTATAGTATTTACTTAAGTTTGTTTTCATTACTTAGTTATTTAAACACTATTCTTGTAGTAGTGACATTCCCATAAGACGATGTTTCCGCCATCGTCCTATTAAATAGATTAATTCTTTTTTTTTTCTTTTCCGCTTTTGAATTTTTGGGGGTTACAAGTTCAGTTCAGTTCATAATTATTATTATTAATTAGTTATAATTTAATTCAGCCTCGTCCGCTTCATTTCAATTCAGTTAAGTTGTTTTATGCCGAAGAGAACAGGCCCTTATTTTATAATGTCCAAATAGAATCTTGTTATACTTTTTCTTTTTTTAATGAAATCTTGAAATTCTTAACCTATGACTTGTGGCATAGGTTAGAAAAATCCTATGAATTTTTTTTATTTTGTTAGCATCGCTATTATATAAGGCAACACATGGGGGATACCAAAAAATAAAAAAGGAAAAAAATAAAAAAAAAATTAGGGGATAACTAAATGCTTCTTTTTCAACGAAAAAGAGGAAACAAAGTACCACATACAACAATTTTTTGAAAAAAACAAAATGCAAAGACAGCTTCTTTATATAGGCTTTCGCACGCATTGCGTACATATAAGACTAGTTATTTTAATAAGTCAATAAGGCTCTATTACAATTTACATCTATCTATAACTTCATCCATTTCACTTTTCCATCTAAAAACTAGTTATTAGCTAAACCCGGGTTACGTCCCGGGTAATGAACATTTTCATTTATTAATATTATACTTTGAAATGATTAGTACAAAATATCACTTGATCTATTAAGACTTTAGTATAAACTTGGAGTCATGGGAACAAACCCTATATTATGCAATTTCTATTTTTTTTTTTTGCATGTGGATTATAGGGAGTAAAATACCCTTAGGGAGAGTGCTATGTGGTACCATTTCTTATTTAGGAACGTCTTTTAATATATTAGTATAAATTTGACAAACACAAATTATTAGAATATGCAGTCTAATTTTAACATTAAATTAGACAGATCCAAGCCAAACTAGTTACTAAATGAATTAAAAAATGTGATTATTAAATTGAATAAACTGGTCATTAAATAGATTAAATTTGTCACGTAATATATTGGGTTGTTGCTTAATTTTAAATTAAAATTAGACGATCTCTTACAACACACACACACACACACACACACACACATATATATATATATATATATATATATATATATATATATATAACCCAAAGCAAACAATTACCATGCTGCCACATGTTCTCCCCCCTCCCAATCATTGATACAAATTAAACAATAAAAATGTGTGTGTTAAGACTCGAACCCACAACCTCTCCTTTGAGATACAAATACACTAGCCAATTAATCTACAAGCTCATATTGATTTAATATTGTAAGTAGAAGTAATTATGCTTCTTAAGTTAACACACAAATTCGACTCCTACATTAATTGACCTATCAAGTAAACAAGTAATATACCAATATATCCCCGTGTTAAAAGTTATATTACCTATCAAGTTTCCGTTTACCATAATAGTGATAATAAAACATCAAATCAACTTTTCTGCATTATAAAAATCTATAATGGACCCACCAAACCTTAATTTATGCTTAGTCTTTTACAAGATTAAAAACAGTATTACCTATCTGAAGCAGATATTTGATAAAAATATATTGTAGTTAATTTCAATCAATTATAGGTAGGAACGTAATGGAACGTATCTTTATGACCCGAAAAATTATATTACATTATATGAAGGACCTATCCATTGTATGATATGAGTTTGTGCGTGGGTAACTTTTTGTCTTAAATAGACACTTATAAACTTATATAGGAGTGATCTATTTAAGATAAAAAGTTACCCTTTAAACCTGGGTAACCTTTTGTCCTAAATGAGTCGCTTTCACTTATATACAGGTGACTCATCTATGGTAAACAACTATTATTTGCTTAAAAAACACTCATTCTGACTTAAAAGAGCGACCCATTTTACTAAAAGTGAATGATATCACAATAAATTTATGATGTAGTCGGTACTCAATACTAATAGAAAGTTATGAAGCATTGGAGGTTCTCACATCTCATCTAAATATATACGCTGATATGAAGGCATGTAATTTAATTAATTTCATAAACAAATAATTGTAAACGAATTATACGTAATGAGCCGAGGCTTCGCCCGGGGCAACAACTAGTTAGACAACATAACATTATATAAGTGCTTAAAATGGTCCAGCACGTGACAACTTAGAATTTTTACATTAATTTCTCCACAATAATATAAGGGGTAGATTAACAGTAATTTTGACCAATCTTACAATTTGGTAAATTTCTGGCGGCTAAAAGATACTCCCTCCGCTTTTTTTTATTTGCTACATTTGTTTCCTTGGGAATGAAGCCACTACTTTGACCAATTATTTTGATTATTTTATAAGTAAAAATATAGTCATGTGTGATCTTGTTAGATTCGTCTCGACATGTAGATTCATAATATCAAATTTTTATAATTTTTACTTAAGCGAAATAAGAGATATTAAGAGTTAAATAATGCTTTGAAAATCGTGCAAGTCAAATGTAGCAAATAAAAAAAAGCAGAGGGAGTATGTTTTTTTGTCAATATTACACGATGATGATGTCCCCACCTTAAAGAATTAATAGGGGAACTGGGAAAGGGTGAAGAATGTGCGTGTATGTATGTGTATTGGGTCGAATCATGCATGAGGACATCATGATCAATACACTGAAAAATGAGGAGAGGCCCGAGAGGGTACATAGCAGCCGTTGAATTTGGACCAAACAATTGGGTGCTTTTGTTGACGGGTTTGTTACATTCCGGAACTCACTTATGGGCCCTGGATTTACGGATTTTCAGGGGTGTGGGACCTGTTATCAATGTGAAGCTGCAAAGTTGATTTGGTTTGCAATGAATAATTTTGTTTGGCCAAGTTTTAGGTCTTATTATTTTGGACACGGTTTCAGTTTAGTTCAACTCAGCTCAATTCAGTTTATTTTAGTTTAATTAATTTCCTCTTACTATCTCAGTTTAGTTCACTTTAGCTTTGTTCAGTCTAGTTTTGTTTTGTTCAGCCCAAAAGAACAGAGCCTTAGTTATGTACACAGATTCATAGAAATATACAGACAATGAAGTCATCATATATAAAGTAGAGCTACAAAAAATGTTCCATCATATTTATGAATTATGAGAAAAAAGATATATCTAGTACTCATCTAAAAATACGAAACATGCTTTAAGAGATTAAATTAGAAAAAAGAAAACTGAATGAAAAGTAGCATGCTACTAGTATTTGGAGTAATAAGTCTAAACAAGACTTAATAACAGAAAGAATATCTTCACAAAAGTCAAGCTGGGTTAGAAAACGGTTACTAATGTCAAATACAGGATGTATACTTTTTTTGAACGAGCTAGGATGTATAATTATCAACATGAATATGTAGTTATTTTTTAACGGAAGAATTAAGGTTGACTTAGTTGGTTGGAAATCCTCCTTCCAACATTGTAACAAGGGTTCGATTAATGCCCTTTGTAAAGTGAGATTCCTAATTTTCCTCCATTCATGCAAGGATTATTCATCTTACCTTTAAATAAAGAATTGTTTTTTAACGGGAAATTTAAAAATTAAATACAAGATACAACATTTACAAATATGAATGTGTAGAGGATACTTATATACGAACATATGCCGACATCGATGTACAAAGGATGTTTGTACCAAGCTTAGCTTGACTCACTTTGTAGGAATTCCACATCATGACCTCAAGGTTAGGGGTTCGAATCCCACCAAATGAGGGGCACTTGGATGAGAATTCCCCTTACAACTCCCCCTCCTTCCAACTTCCAAGTGCTTGGACCTTTGGATTGAGCCCTGTGCGAGGGCAGCCCATAGGTTATTCATCTTACCAAAAAAAAAAAAAAAAAAAAAAACCAAAGGATGTTTGTAGATGTCAAGCACCAAATACACAACTAACATAAATGTACAAATGTCAGAAATATGATGACATAACCAACATGGATTGTGATTTTGAGTGTTCAGTAGAAAATTGCAATGATAAATTTACTATTATTTAATAACAATAACAAATTGCAAATTGTTTGACAAATAACAAATCCCATTCGAATTTTCATATTCCGAATGCGCGGAGCAGATAAGAAGACGGAGAAAAGACATTAAAAAAATTCAGGTTTATCTTGTCTTGGCGACACCAGAAACTTGGGTATTCCGAAATTTTGAAGGTATGTTTAGGACCAATTTTACTGTAATTTCAAAGATTTGAAATGTGTACTACATATATTTGAGTAAGAATTCAGAATTGATTTGTTGATTTATTCATTCTTATTCTTTTCACTGGTGAGTTCAAAAAATTCAGATTTTGGGGGTTCAGTTGAACCCACTAAACCCCCCTGTAATTTTGTAAATGGGTAATCAGTAATCACAATTATAACTTGTGGGTTTTCATTTGTAAAGGTAGTAGAAGTTTGTAGAGAATTTTAAGTTGCTTTAAGTTTTCATGGTGATGGACTGATGGGAGTGATTGTTTGGTAGTTGATGAAACGCTATCATTCTGCTGCAACGGTGAGTGAACCAACATATTGTTCAAGGGAATTCGAAAATGGTCACTAATAGAACACAATGCGAGATAGTCGTTTCTTAGGGGGAAAAAAACGAATATAAAACTTGATACCATTAAAATATTTTTTCAATGTTACAATGATTATCATCATAACACTTTTTGGTACTGCTAGAGTCATAGGGGCGTTCACCGGTCCAGGACGGGACCGGACCAGAATCGGCTGGATCGGAATATGGAAAAAATTTGGACCTGGATCGGATCGGAAAAAATTCCGGTCCGGTCCGGTTTTGGACCTGTTGGACCGGAATCTTTATTTTTTAAAAAAAAAAATTCTTTTTTATTTGATTTAAAATACTTACAAATCAAATATATTAAAATTAATAATTTTAATAACAATATTCCTAAAGTTAATAAATCATACGTTTTTAAATTTCTAACTTTTTAAAACTATTTTAACATATAAACTTTTTATTTGCTAAAAAAATTGAAATTCCAGTCCACCGGTACGCACCGGAATTTTCCGGGGTTGGACCGGACCGGAAACCCAGAATTGACATTTTCTTTGGACCGAGTGTAACACCCCAGAATTTCAAAGACCGAAAAGAAAGAAATAATAATATAATTAATAGGACGATGGCGGAAACATCGTCTTCTGGGAATGTCACTACTACAAGATTATTGTTTATATAACTAAGTGATAAAAACAAACATAAGTAAATACTATAAGTAAATTAATTACTTAGATTAAAATAAAATGAGAAAACTATCTCAAACTAAAGAGAAGTCTAGAACTAAAACCCCTAATAGATTATTTCTCGCATCTCAACCCGAGCCCAAAATCAAAGAAAATCCCCAACAACAAAACCTGCAAAATATACAACAAATATCCACAATCAGTGGGGAGTAACTAGCAGTTCTCCCAGAACAAAAGCAATCAAGGTACGATCCAGACATAGATTAATAAGAAAGGAAATAATTAAGTCAAGTTAACTACAATATGCATTCACTTCCATATAACTCACAAATAACGCAAATGAATAATAAATAGCAAGTGAGTTGGATAAAAATAAATAAATCATCTCAAGAGTACTTTTAGAAAAATAAAAGTATAGGGAAAACAAGTGTCTGAGACAGAAACCGAACGCTAGTGATTCGCAAATCACTTCCTAAGGTTTGTCGATCGCAATCTCCAGGTCGGTCTATGGGCTTACGTTCCCCACCGCCCGTGTCTAAGAATGGCCAAACTCCCGATGCAGTAGAACACGCAGAACTCCCCGACCTCTCTGACGACAACAATTAACCCAAGTGTACCCCTAGTTCGCAAAACCAGGTGGTTGGCATGTTCTTCACCGGGGACTACATCTATCCCACCGGATGTTCTTATCTCAAATAAAATCATAAATATCATCAAAGTATCATTCATCTCAAAAATATTCGTCAAAAGGGATGCCACCCTACTTATACCCATAATTCACAAAAGTAATTCTTCAAAAAATCCTCAAAATAAATCACTTACAAATTTTCAACAAATATCTCTCACAATAACACTTGAACATTCCAAAACATCAACAATGACAATATACTGGTTTTTACAAGCAACCAACTCAATCACAAATACATCACCAATTAAGTCTAAATCATATTCATTAAAAGAGTAATAACAATTAAATCATTTTATTTCATAAATCAAACCTAAACATGTGGTTACCCAAATGATGCATACTGTATACTACTGAAAATCAGCAACCCAGAATATATTAAATTATAAATTATATCTGATTTACAAGCCCTCAAACAATTTAATAGTGTGTCCTCAATTTCATCACAAAAACACCATAATAATTATGAAACCTACAAATTCGAGCAGCAAAATCACACAAAAATTATTATATAACCCTAATAGCTCTACTGACATGGTACAATTTTTATTTATAATTTTCGGACTCAAAAAGTATTTTTAACAGTTAATATACAGATTCCTCAAATAAGCCATTAAAATAATTAAAAATATAAACAGACGCCCAAAAATTACCAAAAATTCACATAACATGTAAAAACTCACGTAAATAGATATTATTCAAATAAATTAATTTTTCAGCCTCTATAAATAATTTTCATGAATTATATACTGACTGAACAGAAATTACAAAAGCAGATATATCAAATAACTAAAACAGTAAACAGTAGATAAAAATTATTATAAGGCATGGAATACATTATACGCATGTAACATGATCTAAGAAAAATGATTTCATCAATTTTAACAGTTGTTCAATGATTATTATGAAATTTAGCCAAAAAGCACAAAATACCAATTAAATCAAATAAATATTAAAAATCATGCAAAAATTATTTTTCTCTACACAGTATTCTCATAGCATGTGTCACGTATGTTCATGTCAAATTTCATCAAAAATCTCATTCAAAAAGTATTTTAGACAATTCCTAACGTAGTAATCAAATACCGAATAATACCCTAATCACTATGGTTCTAAGATAACAACTAGTTACCTGGATCGTCGGGAGGAGAGCTGAGTCTAAAGAGACAATCACGAGTTAAACATGCAATCCAAATCCTCTTCTAACCCCAAGGCATAACGAACGAGAATTGTAGCAACAAGACACTAGGCATTTCTTCTTGAACGTTGAAAACTCTTGTTTCGCACTGCTCTGTTGCGACGATGATTCCCGATGATCAAAAGATCAGATTCTAAATCTCTCCGGTCAGAATGTATAACAAGACGTTATAAACGTTGTTTCCAAATTTAAAGACGATCTAACGGTTAGATCTCTGGCTACAGTTATTTTCGTGAAGGTGCGACAGGGAAAACCGGGTTGAACTTTCTATTCTTTTGCTCTTCCTTTTCTCTCTTTCTTTTCTTGAAACGGTGGGGGGTTAAATGAGAATGATGCTGCTGAACTTCTTTGAATAAAAATAAGAATTTTATGGATGTTTAATGATTGAAATAAAGGGTTTTAATGAAGGAGAATGATTAGGGGGGTTACAAAGCAACAAAGAGTCATGAGAAAAACAAAAGAGAAAAGAAAAGGAGAAGGCTCCTCTTAATCCTTCACTTGGCCGGCTGCCCCAAGCCCAACACCCACACAAAACTTTCGGCCCAAATTCAACAACGATCCATGCTCCGAAAGCCCGATACGCGATAAAACGGTTAATTCCTAAATCGCGCCTAAACATTGAAAATACTTAATAATGAAAGTAATTCTAATAAATTATATTATAAATATAAATATAATGCACACATTAACACACCATATAATAAAATAATAATTCGGCTCCCAAATTATAAAGAATAAAAATCATTGATCTAGAGAAAATAATAAATTATTTATTTTTTTACGAAAAGAATATCATTTTAAAATAAACTAACACCAAAAATAAAGGGTGAAAATTACGGGGTGTTACACCGAGAACCGGAATCTTCGGTCCGGTCCAGTCCAAATTCCGGTCCGGTCCGGTCCATATTTCGGTCCGACCCCGGTCTTTGAACAAACCCCTAGCTAGAGATATTATTGGATCTTTTACGACCCATAAAACCCGCTCCTTGAATCTGATAAAGCTCAGCACATATCGTCATGGGCTGAGAGAACTGGCCCATCACACCAGCCCACAATATGCTTTGTCCTTTTTTTTTAATTCTTTAACTTAATTTATGTCATTATACTCAATATTAATATTTGTTCAAAGAGGATTGTAACTGCTTAAGTTTATTTGTAATTTCTAAATAACTTCTACAAATGAAAATCATAGATTGGTCATTCACATATGTTAATTACACAACTTGTCAAATTGTTTTAATGTTGAATAGTTATAGACTCGTAATATAACACCCCCTTACTAGTCTCCTTCTGATACATGACGATGTAGGACAATAAATTTTTTAATTCAACTCTATAAATATCTTGTTGCGGCGACGGTGATATGCAGCAGCGGTAGAGACTCGATTTTGTGAGTTTAGCTTCCTTAGGGTTTTCATGAGTTTTTGAGGTTTTGGGCAAATGAGTTTTGGTGAGTAATGTTTTTAAGTTTTGTTCAAACTTCAAACTGAAGAGTTGTGCCACTGCCCACTAGTATTTGCTTTTTTTTTTTTTTTTTTAGGGAATGTGAGAGTATTTGCTTTTTGGTTGTATTTTTTTCCTATTTTAATATATAGTATATTTTTAGTGTTTTGCTTTTTTTTATTAATGAATAATAATACTTTTTTTTATATTTTTCTAATATAAAAATAACTCGAGCCGTTCGCGAGCTTTTCGAGCCGAGCTTAGCTTAACTCGTGGATCGTATCGTTATGTCTCGAGCCGAGCCCTGGCCGAGCTTTCACCGAGCCGAGCTCGAACTGTTCACTGGCAAGCTTGACTCATTCCCAGCCCTAGTCACTATATTTAAAAAGCTGATTTGTTCTCTTCTAAATACTAGATTCGGGATATTGTTTAATTTTAAATTAAAATTAGATGGTCTCTTACAACACAAATGGTTTGACAAATAAATAACAAATCTCATTCGAATTTTCATATTCCGAATTCGCGGAGCAGATAAGAAGACAGAGAGAAAAGACATTAAAAAAATTCAAGTTTATCTTGTCTTGGCGACACCAGAAACTTGGGTATTCCGAAATTTCGAAGGTATGTTTAGGACCAATTTTACTGTAATTTCAAAGATTTCAAATGTGTACCTTACACATATTTGAGTAAGAATTCAGAATTGATTTATTCATTTATTCATCCTTATTCTTTTCACTGGTAAGCTCAAAAAATTCAGATTTTGGGGGTTGAGTTGAACCCACTAATTCCCCCTGTAATTTGTAAATGGGTAATCAGTAATCACAATTATAACTTATGGTGCCAAACTATTTGCTTTGAGCAATTATCTTCAGGGTTTGCTTTTGTAAAGGTAGTAGAAGTTTGTAGAGAATTTTAAGTTGCTTTAAGTTTTCATGGTGATGGGAATGATTGTTTGGTAGTTGATGAAATGCTATCATTCTGCTGCAACCAGTAGATAAATTGTCGTTGCTGCCTACTGGTTAAAAGGGAGTGATTTGTGGCATGTAGGGCTGCTGCGGGTTGCTGACTGCGCGCAGTGGCCAGCGGACTTGGTCCCGCCTTCGCGGTTTCTACGTCTGGACTGCTATTGCTTTGGGCTTGTGGTTGTGGTTAGCTAATTTATGGATTCTTAAAATCACAGTTGGTGAAGAAAGAATTGTTCAATAATTTATGGATTTATGATTATGCAGTTGGTAAATTGTTAGAAAATTGTTGATAGTGTGAATTGTTAGTGAACTACATTTTGTGTAAACATTCAGTGAATTAGCGTTGTTAGTGAATTATAATGTGTGCGAATTGTTAGTGAATTATGATTTTTGTGAAAGTTTACTGAATCTAAAATTTTGTGAATTGAGTTCATGATATAGCTAACTGTAAATTGTGATGAGTACCTTTTTATTTTGAAGTGAAACTGTTATGAGGAGGTCATATCATATATATTGGTGCTTAGGTAATGATAAGCTTTTGTAAAAAAATTCCAGAGGTTGCAGTATTCAGATCTCAATGAATATCAGGATATGCTAATAGAACTAAATACTTCAAAATACTGGCATTAGGTTCTTGTTAAGTTGTTATAGAGAGGAATCAATTAATCTTGCCCTTTTCAGTTGGGAATTCCTTTTTTGTTTATACGAATTCAAATCCAAATCTTCTTCCAACTCAAACCAAGCAAACAAAAGTCTAATATGTTAAAGGAAATTGTGAAATAGCATGCGAGATGAAATGTTAAACGTTGGTTTAGTTATATACATTGAGAACGATTTGTTTTTAGATGTAAAATTTGATGCGCTTGCAAATTAGTTCCAAAATTTAGAAACTTGCCTGAAACAATTGTAATTTTTTTTTTATTATAATACATGGAAGTTATGTTTGGATTTGGTAACATTTGGGATTTAGTAAAGTTTTTTTTTTTTTTTTGGGTACATGATAATATCTCAATATTACGCTACCCCTCACCCGAAATCTTGGATCTGCCACTGGCTGCAACTGTATACCTTCTATACTTATATATGTGGTCCTTTTGTTTCATTACTCAGTCCATTCTTTGGTGATGCCATTGGTGATTCTCCAGCCAAGTTCGGCAACGCCGGTAATAGGAGGTACCCTTTTACCTTTCTTTATGTTACCTGAATTCGGTTACTCTTGTCGGATACGGGTACATATCCAAGTGTTGGACTTCCCTTTTATTACAAATTTCCATCTTTTGGTTTGATAAAAAATTTAAGTGTCCACAACTCCACACTGATGTCGGAGTGTTGAGAATCTGACTTGTGTACTTTGAGCTGAAAGGAAGAATTTGAGTAAAGTGTTTTCCGTTCACCATCTCATCCTTGGATAAGGAGATTGTTATCTACTTGTGCATGAATTAGAGTTTCTTCAATTCAGTTGCTACCTTGTTTGTTAATGCTGGCAAAAGGTGCAGCTCATGGTTTGTTGGATATTTTCCATTTTATGTAGATCTTTCATTCCATCTTTCGGTCCTTACAGGGACTTCATCTCATCAACAAGCATACTGTATGCATTCAAGCTATCTTAATGAACGTGGCTTGGTTCGTCGTGATAATTTACCCAGTGCTTCCTACATCAGAAAATCAGAGTTTGTGAAGTCCAATGTCTTCTCTGATCTTGGCTTCGTTAACCATTTGAAGGTATGATAGATCTGAGACTTTTGATGCTTTATGTGTTATGGTTTAGGTACACAATTGAAGCTGCCATCTCTCTGTCTCTCCTTGCTTCACTCTACAAATCCTTTCTACCTGTATCACCTAGTTATCATTTACCTGGCTCTAATAAAGGGAAAGGTTTAGCTGAACTGCAAGTTGTAGTGGAATATCCGGCATGTCAAACAATTTAATCAATGACGAGTCCTCTTTTCTTTAGCTTTGTAATTCACTTGAAATTATGACCTCGAAACATAAATCTAAGGTGAAAATTCGGTGCATTGTGCCAACTAGGAACTTTTAATTCTGTGTTTTGAGGTGGAGCGAGAGCGGACAAAAGGGTGTTCGGCGAGTGATGCTGCCTGAATGGCGCCGTTACGACCTTGAGCACTGATGATCAATAGTTTCCCTAGTCTTGACTGTTATTATCAGAAGGCTAACTGAAAGTCAGAGAATTTTATGGAAAATGAAACAATAAAGAAAATATGTGTAGGAGTCTTCCGCCATTCTGAATATTGGTGGCTTTTTATCATTGATGTGAATTTTAAGTTGTAGCCCACAGAAGCAAGTTGCTAATACCAAAAGTGTAGATGGTGGAGCCATGAGAAATTCTCAAAGAAATTCTGAGCTTGTTCACTGGATGAGAACATATGGCCAACATACTACTTCTTAAGTCACCATTCCTGCTGTCACAGATCTTAAATTCCATTAGCTCCCAGCCTCCCACTATTTTTTATCTGTACACTTAAGCATTTCCCCTATTCATTACTATCCTCGCTGATGCTTTGATATAAAAGAAGGAAATTGAAATGTTTCATATGACCAGAAGAAAACAAAGGGAACAAAACGGAAAGGGATAAACTGCAGAAGCCTTTCTGGGCTTCCCCCTGCGCTTGTTCCTCCTGCTTCTTATTAAACAAAGTTTACAAGTATTTGCTGTGCATCGAAACTGATGTATGAAAGCAGTGAGGAAGTGAAGATATTCGAAGAGGTAGAAAGAGTAAGGGGAAAGACATAGGGAAGAGGAGATTTGAGAGAAGACGAACCAATAAGGGAGAGGAGGAATTGTAGTAATAAAATCCAATCCATCTTAAGTCAGATCTGATGCCAGAACACTTGGTTTCGAATCTAAAAGATTTGACTGGTTGCTTTGTTTATAAATTACTGTCCTAGAAGAACATGAGACTTGTTTTTTTTGTGAAATGGTCATTATTGATTTTGTGTTAATCTTTCTCTGCAGTCTCTGTAATTATGGTATGATTTATGACATATCTTTACTTAAAATTTATCCTATGTAGTTAGTTTGTTTGGAAGTTTGAACTAATTATGAGGGGTTATCTGTTTTTAGGTTTGTGGCAATTTATCCAAACTTCTATTGAAATACAGAATTGTGCTGCAAACTTCAAGCCAGAATTCTCCTTTGGTCATTAAGAATGATATTCCCCAAAATGCTGATTTACCTAAATATTACTCAAAGAAGGAAAAGAAGCCTTTTCCAATACCTATAATAGAGCTGAGGCGAGCAGCCAGAGAAAGATTAAAGAATAGCAGAGGCCAGCCTAGGAGGCCTGTGCCACCACCAAAGAATGGATTGCTGGTTAAGAGCCTAATACCAGTTGCTTATGATGTCCTGAATGCAAGGATTCTATTGATAAACAATCTGAGGAAGCTTTTGAAAGTTGTGATTGTCCATGCATGCAAGTAATATTTCTTTTAAAATCTTATTCAATTCTTTGCTAGTAATAATATTTACCTGCATTTACAGTGCTAAATTTTAGCTAGTGATTTCACTCTGGTTTGCGTTTGGACTGTGAGTCTGTCACTGTATACCTTTCATTACCTAGCTTTTTATGGCATGCAAATTTTATAAAAGAACTTCCATCATTTATTTTTACCTGTTAGCTTGGGTACTCCAAAGATTCAACGCCTCCCTTTCTTAACATTTGCAAGAGTCAAATTTGATATCATGATGGTTGAGCGACTACCATCTGTTCAATGTTGCATACACTTGCATCGTTCATACTAGAAAATGATTGTGATGTTCATCAATCTAGATTGTCCTTGTTATATTTAGCATTGCTTGTACTCAATTTATTGCAAATGTCAATGCTTAAACACATTAGCCTTTTGTTTATTTGATGCCATTGTGCTATAGTTGTGTAGAAACATACTTATATAAGGCAATAGAAAGTCAAAGTTTTCTTGAAAGGATATCTCTAAAACCTGCACCAGTTAACTAGTCTCTATTGAAATATTATTGGTGCACCTATAGCTGAGATAAAACTGAATATGAAATGGATCTACCTTTGTCACTCCTCATCACAGGAAAACCTGCAAAGAAGAAAGGAACATATTAGGAAATCCTATTTTTTTCTGATATGTGTTTTTGTATTGACTTTTCATTTTTAATTATGTTTTGCTTGCGTAGATGCTGCAATGAGATCCATGTTGGGCCTGTTGGGCACCCCTTCAAGTCTTGTAGGGGAGCAGGAGCATCAAGTCGGCATGGTCTTCACGACTGGGGAAGTGCTGTGGTGGAAGATATTTTGGTCCCCGTGGATGCTTACCATCTGTATGACCGTCTCAGGAAGCGTATTGCTCATGATGAAAGATTTTCAATACCACGTATACCTGCTGTGGTAGAACTTTGCATTCAAGCTGGAGTTAATCTTCCAGAATACCCTGCCAAAAGGCGAAGAAAGGCCATTATTCGTATTGGAAAAAATGAATTTATTGATGCAGATGAAAGTGATCTGCCAGATCCTGAACCTCAAAGTCCCAGAGTTCCGATATTATCTGAAATACCTGAATCAGAAATAGTACCCCCATCTAGTGCAGAAGAAATTGTCTTGCTTGCTGAAGAAACTCTTCTAGCATGGGAAAGGATGAGAAAAGGAGCCAATAAGTTGATGAAAATGTATCCAGTTAGAGTGTGTGGGTATTGCCCTGAGGTGCACGTGGGCGCTTCAGGGCACAAGGCCCAAAACTGTGGAGCCCACAAGCATCAACAACGGAATGGACAGCATGGCTGGCAGAGGGCAGTTCTTGATGACCTGATTCCACCCAGATATGTGTGGCATGTCCCTGACATTAATGGTTCTCCAATGAAGCGAGAACTTCGAAGCTTTTATGGTCAGGCGCCTATAGTGGTGGAACTGTGTATGCAAGCTGGGGCTGAAGCTCCTGACCAATATAAGCCAACTATGAGATTGGATATAGGAATTCCAGTAAGTATTGAAGAAGCTGAAAAGGTGGTTTGAATTGAAATTTATTTCTATGGCAATTGAAGGTAACATCCTTCTGAAGTTCAAATTCACCGACATGATGTTAAGCTTCACGAGGTGATTTGGCTGATAGCACTCTGCAGTCCGCACTGTTAATGCTAGATCTATTTTCTCGGTATTTTCCCTGCTTATGATTGCTCAAAACTAAGCATATTTAATCTTTGCACTATCCCTATAATTATTTTACGATTGGAATTAAATAGAGTTTAACTGCCGACCAAGTAATTGTATTTTCAAAGGGTGACTTATTTATACCACAGTAGTCTAACACAATGTAACTGTGTGATGAACTTGCAGGAGTCTTGTTTTGTACATGAAGCCTTGTAATTGCTGTACTTGGATATACTGACAAAATTAGCAATACTTTCTAGAATTATGAAATATTCATTTCCTGAGCTATCAATAACAGTTGGAAGAGACTGGCCACCCTTTTTCTTGTACCATTCAGGTTATCAACTGATCTCTTCTACAGTTTCACAGCTTTGCCTCTTGTACTCTTGATTCATCGAATGCGATAAAATACACTCCATTGCTTGCTCATGCGATGTGGTGCTCGTGTCGATTGTGATATCAAGTGTTAACCCCACTATAGCAAACACTAAACTGAAATTATTTCTGGGGGAAATTCAACCTTCATCCTTGGCAAGTCGCGAGATTTGATTGTCCTAACACAATGCTTGGATTCAATAACTTCTTTATTTTCACAAGATGTTTCGTCTTTTATGTTTTGGTCACCATCACATGGAAGACCTTATTCACCTGTCACTAATGTATACTCATCGATTCTGCTTTCGACAACTCTTTCCCATTTCCCCTTGTGTTCAATTGATCTATTGGAATGAAAGATTCCAGGTTGTTGCTGACATTTTTTTTCACATTGTCAATGTTGTTGCGACCCTTTGTGGGTTAGGTTAGGTCGTTAACTCGAATCTAGAAAGAAAATATTTCATATCACAAGGGGAAAACACATCTTTCTATCTCCAATTAACAAAGTAAATGGAGAACAAATTTTCATCCAAGGCCCAAAACTTCATTCCATACTTCGGAATCCATATGACGTTCATGGTTTTACTTTAACAGATGCATTGGCGTTGAACCACTACTATCCACAATTTCCCACTTACGCAGAAAGTAGTTCTTTGTCAGTCTCAATCGTCCACTCAACCTTACCATTTTAAAGCCCTTCCCACTCAGAATCAAAGAATAAATTCTCACTAACACAAACCTAGTTAGAAACTAGGTGAGAAGCCCAAGTAATGTGTATTCTCAAACTATCAAATTTGTACACAAGGCCATATACATTAATATTGTACTCCCTCCGTCCCAAAAATATAGTTCTCATTTCCTTTTTTCACTAATTTATGCAAGTAGAATCCAAGAGGGATAGTAAAGATTTTTTGTTTATTTACATAAATGTTGTATGGGAAAAGATGATTTTAGGAGAGAGAATGGAGAATAATTGGTGAAAAAGCATTAATTGTAACACTTGGGTTGAATAAACAAAGCAAAAAACAAAATTCAAGAAGCAAATAAATAATGGGACACGGTTTTTGTAGACAAATTACAGAAAAATGTGGAACTAAATATGGAAATGAGAACTATATTTTGGGACACTCGAAATGGAAATGGGAACTATATTTTGAGACGGAGTGAGTACTATATAAAGAAGTTTTAACGATGTTTGCAGAAAGACAGAAAAAGCTCTAAGATCCATATTATCATAATGTTGTCATAATCAAGCCAGTATAAAATATTGTCAAGTTCAGAAATATTATATCTATTATCTCTATTCTATATGTGAACTCCGGACCTTTTGGTGTCCACCCTTAATTACCTAAATACCCCCAACTACCAACAAATATTACAAAACCAATTCAAATCTCTATTATATATGGCAACTACCTACTTTAATTAAACAAAAAAAAAAATTAAGATCATCATATCTCTATCTTTGCTATATGTAAAGAATTTTATATGCTTTCGCACGCATCGCGTACATATAAGAGTAGTACTACTACTATAAGGCAACTCCTAAGGACTTTGATGTAGACCTGAATTGTCCATAAATATTATTTGTCTTACCTACAACTCTCTGTTTGAATTTAAACAACCAGGGTCTCAAAAGTTGAGACGTCGCAAAGTGTGAAAGCGATTTTCAACACCAAGAATAGGCCATGTAGAGGAATCCCAGTACAGGGTAAAAAGTTTGTTTATAACTTCAGCACTAAGCATTTAGTAAAGCAAAATTAGATCAGGATCGAACATATCTACTGAAAAAGATAACCATGAGATATTTTAATGCACCGTTACCATTTCATAGCCAGAAATTATCATCGGAAACACAAGATACTAGGTTCCAAATAAAAAGTTTCCACAATACATGAGCACAATGCACAAGCAACAAAATGAAAAGGGGTCCTTCAACAGCCACAATCAAGCATCACTAGATGAAACCCGATCTTAGTACTCACCCTCGTCATCACCTTCATCATCCTCGGCACCCTCAGCACCGACCTCCTCGTAATCCTTCTCAAGAGCAGCAAGATCCTCACGAGCCTCTGAGAACTCACCTTCCTCCATACCCTCACCCACATACCAGTGAACAAAGGCCCTCTTGGCGTACATGAGATCAAACTTGTGGTCAATCCTGGAGAATACCTCAGCAACACTGGTGGAGTTGGAGATCATGCAAACAGCCCTCTGGACCTTGGCAAGATCACCACCAGGAACAACGCTGGGTGGCTGGTAGTTGATACCACACTTGAACCCAGTTGGGCACCAGTCAACAAACTGAATGGTACGCTTGGTCTTAATGGTGGCCACAGCAGCATTAACATCCTTGGGAACCACATCACCACGGTACATCAGACAACAAGCCATGTACTTTCCATGACGTGGGTCACACTTTGCCATCATAGAAGAGGGCTCAAAAGCACTGGTGGTGATCTCAGCAACAGAGAGTTGCTCATGGTAAGCCTTCTCAGCAGAGATGACAGGGGCATAGGAGGAAAGCATGAAGTGGATCCTGGGGTATGGGACAAGGTTGGTCTGGAACTCATTGACATCCACATTCAAGGCACCATCAAACCTCAAAGAAGCAGTCAAGGATGAGATCACCTGAGAATTGGAAAAGGAGAAAGTCAATAAATAAAAGGATTTGATTATCTATCATAATATGTGCTATAAGTTCAGAGACTCGTAATAATCACCTGAGAGATCAGACGGTTGAGGTTGGTGTAAGTGGGACGCTCAATGTCAAGTGAGCGCCTGCAGATGTCATAGATGGCCTCATTGTCAAGGAGAACAGCAACATCGGTGTGCTCCAAGAGAGAGTGGGTTGAGAGAACACTGTTGTAAGGCTCAACAACAGAGGTTGAAATTTGGGGAGATGGGTAGATGGTGAAACCCAGCTTGGATTTCTTTCCATAATCAACAGAGAGACGCTCCAAGAGGAGAGATCCAAGACCAGAACCAGTTCCTCCACCAACAGCATTGAACACGAGGAACCCTTGGAGACCAGTGCAGTTATCAGCAAGCTTACGGATGCGGTCCAAACAGAGATCAACAATCTCCTTGCCAACTGAAATTCAACAAATTGTTAAGATTCATTATTCAGAGAAGCAAAAACAGTAAAACAAGGAGTCGTGGACACACATAAGAGCTGCAATACTTACTGGTATAATGACCACGGGCGAAGTTGTTGGCAGCATCCTCCTTGCCGCTGATGAGCTGCTCTGGGTGGAACAGCTGGCGGTAAGTCCCAGTCCTCACTTCATCAATAACAGTGGGCTCAAGATCAACAAAGACAGCACGAGGAACATGCTTGCCAGCACCAGTTTCACTGAAAAAGGTGTTGAAGGCATCATCTCCTCCTCCAACAGTTGTGTCACTTGGCATCTGGCCATCAGCCTGTCAACACAACATGGGTAAAAAAATTTAGATTCAACTGAGATATTAACTAACAAGACATGTCACTTTTTTTTTTGACGAATTTCAAATAATGCCACTAGAAGCAAATATCAAAGAAGCAAAGCAAAATTGTTACAATACAGCGTTCAATCAGAGTCATATCACATCGAGAACCTATAAACTCAACAGGATGGAATAATTTTCACGCCGTGAAACATCGTGGGAAGAGCTTAAAATACAATTATAGGTTTAAAACGATGGATGATAAATCATAGATCGCTTTCAAAAGCGTGAGGGTGAAGCTTAAGCAAAAATAAGATAGGATCCACCTATCATCAATACATTAAGAAAGTAGAGGAATCAAGGAATTTGTATTTCAAATGTACTAATGAAGAAGTATAACACAACATTAATCATATTATGAAATTAAATACTGTTATGAAGCTTAATTTATACCAAAAAAACTTGAAATCTTTATTTCAGACCATCCACAAGTCACATTTTAATAATATACACATTGAAGATCAACATATATAAATCATCAATATTAACCGTCAAAAATAACAAAAATAAGACACAAACATTTATGTTGTTTGAAATGAGATCAGAGATTCTCCATATGAAACTACAAACATTTACATGAATCACAAAATCATGTAAAATAGTTCATCGTCCTTGAATCAAACTAAACAAGAATACAAACAAAAATGTATTCAAAATCCAGATCTACAAGACTTTCACAAAGACAGTCCAAATCCTTGTAACTTTCATCAAATTCATTAGAAATGCTCTCATTTTAACAACTTCAATTAGATCCTACAGATTATATAAAACATCTACACAAACTTCAACATACAACAAATCAAAACTTTTGAAAAACATCATTCTGAAACGTAAATCATTAGATCTAGCATTAACAATGTCAGATCTAGCAATTAAAAGATCTAGCAATTAAAATTAATCAATCAAAATATAAAAACCTAAACCACAAACGAAATCATCACTCAAACTATAATATATCACCAGATCTTGATTCAAATACTATAGATCTACATGTTCTACCAAAATGCGACACCAAAAACAACAATTCAACCAAATTAAAACAATATAACATCAATTTTCGGAATATACAAAAATTAAAAATGCAAGATCGAAGGAACGAGCGATACCTGAATACCGTGCTCAAGACAGTAAAGCTCCCAGCAGGCATTTCCGACCTGGATACCAGCTTGACCGATGTGGATTGAAATGCACTCCCTCATTTTGGCTAAAGAATTTCTAGATCTGTAACGAAGAAAGAATGTAGAATAGGAGAGAGAAAAAGAGCGGAAATGAAGAAGAAATCGAAGGCGTTTATGAAGACGCCTTCTTTGAAGAACAGGAGAGAGAAAGAGTTAGAGCGAAGAAGAAGGGATTTTGCGTTTGTGGGAGAGGATGGGGTGATGGTGGTTTCTTATACTGGAGAAATGAGGAAGTTATTTTAATTTTGAGGGTTTTCTTTTTTTAACTGTGGTTACAGGGTGGATACCAGAGAAGCGTTCGGTTTTAACCATGGTTGTTTTTGTCCCTTGTTTTGCGGGTAAGCCTTTTGCTCGAATTCAAATTTTAAATTTTGAATGTCTGGGATGTAATTGGTGGATATTTGAGACGTTGCTGTACATGCACTCAACTTTCAAGCGGTCAAGCTTCAAGGTGAAATTACAATTGCTCTACCTCTTCGAATATGATATCTAGTTGTCTACTAGTTTTATACTCCCTCCATTTCAAAATAGTCTAAACACTTTTTTTTATATTTGTCTCAAATTAGTTTAAATGCTTTCATTTTTGGCATGGTCCCACTATTAATATATTATTTCTTTTACACATCTTTCGTCCACGCTCTACCTTTTATCAGTAAAAAGTTACCCAACTTTCTCTCTCCTCTAATAAAAAATACCCCACCAACTCCTATCACATCTACTTTTTAAATAAAATAACATTTGATAACCACACTACAACTTATCACCTTAAACTACGTGTCCCAACAAGTGTTCAGATCTTTCTGGGACGGAGGGAGTAGTAGTATTGTTAAATCTATTAATCTCAAATAGTCTTATGTAAAACCGTTTTGTTATAAAATTAGTGTAAGTTTACTTCACTTCGTTTCCAAAAATGATCATTTTGTAAGTTAAAAAGGCCACTCTATAAAATTAAAGAGGTCACCCCGTACATTAAAAGAGTCATTTGCACAATAAGTGACCCATTTAGGACAACAAGTTACCCATATCTCTATTATATAAGGAAAGGGGGGAGGAAGATGGTGTCCCCCTTTTAAAATACTTAATTACCCTTAATGATCTAATAGAAGGAAAAAAATCTCTATTATATAAGGGAAGGGGGGAGGAGGATGGTGTCCCCCTCTTAAAATACTTAATTACCCTTAATGATTTAATAGAAGGAAAAAATACAAAAGAAAACAATTTAAAAACCGTTTCTCATTTCAACTTATCATTATAAACAAGTTAAAAATGGTATATGCATCAAATATTCCAATCAAAAAATTAAATGAACAAAATATCTTGACCTTTTTTTATAAAAGAAGTTGGTATACATGATGTCCACTCGAATAATGCGGAACACTCACTACATCCGATACTTTGTAATTCAATCAAACCAACTCATTATATCTATTTTTTTGTTCAAATCATTCACAAAAAATAATTATTAAAAATCACTCACAACCGTTGTTAGTTTTTTTACCTTAGCGACTTAATATATCTAAATTCATCTAACTATTAATCTTTCACATTTTAAGTGTAATTATAACTATAGTACGGATAGA
This sequence comes from Beta lomatogona, assembly GCA_947646795.1. Classification (NCBI taxonomy): domain Eukaryota; kingdom Viridiplantae; phylum Streptophyta; class Magnoliopsida; order Caryophyllales; family Amaranthaceae; genus Beta; species Beta lomatogona. Next base: position 10,933,047 of record CANSNZ010000063.1, on the reverse strand, counting down.
ATATATAATTCAATAACAAGTTTTGAAATTAACGCACACATTACGTGCATATAAAGCTAGTCTTAACATAAATAATGGTAAGATGGTCAAATATGAGACTTATGGAATCTCAAATAATAGGTAAAAAAAATATTTATAAGGTTTTTGTAAAGAAAATTTGACATCATTTCTACTTTGCAAATATTAAGGGCCTATTAAGCATAAACTTTGGAATGTTTAGTTAGGTAGTGGTATAAATAGTATTTTAATAGTGTTTATCAAAAGTTACAATTTGTAGTTTTGGAGGTCGTGTTTAGTGATTTTTTATATAATATGTTTCTTCATTAATTGTTGCCAAAGGATCCACAGTTACAAGATAACATGGAGAAACCAGGTTTGAAAAAGGTCAAAGCGTGCCAAAATCAAACTAACATCTCAGAAGAATAACTCATAATCAGAACAAACTAGAAGGAGATTTCAGTTAGAGCCAAGCTAAAAATTCATCCCTTCTTGGGACCCTTTCTTGGTAACGGCATCCGCAACTAGGGGTGTGCAGTTTCGGATCGGACCGGCCAAAAAACGGGAACAGTACCGGAGCGATAGCTGCCAGTCTGGTCCTCGTTCCTCAAAATTTTGGACTCCGGTTTTCCGGTCCGGTCTAAAACCTTATTTTTTCGGTCCAAAAATTTTTTTTTTTTAATACAAAAGTTTCATTAAAACTTTCACCAACTTATATTAAAACTATTATTTATTAAGATTATATAAGCGAATGGAAAAAATAGCTCCTAAAAAAAGGAAAGAGACAAAATTCTGCAAAAAACACAAAATTCGGGCCAAAATCGGATCGGACCGGAAAAAAACTATGGTTCCAGTTCCGATCCGATTTTGGACTGGTTCACAGCCCTATCCGCAACCATATTTGCGACCCTACACTTATGAGAGATGGATCGGAGAGGAAGTTTATGCAAAGCTTCACGATTTAAAATTTTATATTGAAGTTTTGCTTTTTTTAAACCAAATACCCCTGACAAATTCGATTATTCATCATATAACCTCATTGTTTCAAAAATTCATTATATCCATGAGTTCTGGAAAAATGTATAGAATGCCCTTAATGACTAACAAAAGTCAACCCATTAGTCATTAAGGGAAATTCTGTTAATTAGCCTTTAAAGACCATAAGTAACCCCTAGCTAATCCTAATTAACCCTAATTTTGTTTTAAAAAAAAATTAATGTTTTCTCTCCTTTTTCCTTCTCTTCCCTCCCATTTCCATTTCTCCCTCCGCCCAAACCATCATCACCCAACCACTTTCTCCCTCCTTCCCCACCCACACCCATCGGAAACCACCCTCCTCCCCACCACACCAACTAAACATCACCCCTCCCTTCCCCTGCCTAGAAACTGTCGCAATTCACAAGAGAAACAGGAAAAAAAGGTGGACAACTGTCACTATAATAAGTCCTACACCACCAAAAAATCGTTGAAACTTGCCCAAGGACCACCGGAAAAATCCAACTCATCAAATGTTCGAGGAGAAAGAAGGCGGAAGATGAAGGCACACTCACCTGAATTTGAAGGGACAAAGAAGCTGAAATTTGAACCCAAAAGACAGAGCAAGGGTGTCAGAACTTTCGACTCTGATTTCATGGTGTTAACATGACAACGCTGAAAATTTTAGTTATCTTCTCTCCACAAATTTCCACTATTTCTTTACCTAGTATTTAGGGTTTTTTGTTATTTTATATATTAGCCTAAGCCCAATGTTATTGAAACCAGCCCAGTTTAAAAAAAAAAAACTAAACCAGGATCCAGACCCACATTTTGGTCATATGATCTGGATCCGACGGGTCTGTATTTTTTGGGACCCATATCCTAAAAAACGAATATGGATCCACGGATCCAGGCCGAAGATCCATTGCCATCCTTAGGGTATATGGTGAATAATTGAATTTGTTAGGGGTATTTGGTGAAAAAACATTCATGTTTTATTTGAGTTTTTGACTAGTTATTTGTAAACAGTTACCATGACAACTTCTTTTACTAAACATTAATATTTTATACCGCTAATTACTACACACACCAACTACTAACAGCTACTAGCTTTTCTCACAGCTAAAAGATACCAACGCTGCTACCGTTGTCGAACACCCCCTAACTAATCATGTGCAGATGTAGGGAAATGTATACGTTATCAACAAAGATTACTAGTTTTGCACTAATTTATTCTT